>CM044552.2:9477342-10947342 GCA_024416835.2 Perccottus glenii | reverse complement strand
AAAGTTACAACTTTGGTTGGCACACGTGTCTAGATGATACTCACCAAATTTGGGGCCATTTAGATTAAAACACAATGATTTGCATCTTTCTGCGCAAAGTGCGATTTTAGTGGGCCATTCGTTTCACCCACATGGCGGACTTCCTGTTGAGTTTAGGGTGTGACTGTCATTGACTTTTCTGTTTGCCCTGAGGTGTCCTATGGACATACCAAGTTTCATTTTTCTGTGTTGAAAAAAACTTACTTTCACTTTCCATAGGCCCAATGTATTTTGATTTTGTAGGGTCGCCACTGAGTCATTTTTCGTTTTTTTTTCGCGACTTCAAAAACATACCATTTTTGCCGAGCTTGAAGTCTGGGACCAATAAAAATGACTTTTTGTGCATGTTCACTGGGTCAAATTTAGGATCATTTGGTCACAATAAAGATAAAAAAAAAAAAAAATCCGAGCAAAACAATAGGCCCTCCCGGCCATCACCGGCTCGAGCCTAATAAATGTATTTTTTAAATGTTATTCCTGTATTCCTGAAAAGGAACTCACAATCTTCTTGCATAAAGCAACAGCACGGTCAATTCGGGGATCTTTCACACTTTTTTCTGTTGACAAATGTGTAAGATATTATATGTTAATTTAATCTATAATCTTCATCTCTCTCTCTACACACACGCTCACGCACACACGCTCGCGCACGCACACACACGCTCGCGCACACGCGCGCACGCACACGCACGCACACACACACACACACACACACACACACACACACACACACAGAGAGACAGACAGACAGATTCCAATTGTCCGTTATATAGTGAATGGTCAGGCAGATGAAGGGCTCCATGGTACTGCTCGACCACAGGTCCGTTGTAGTGGCAAAATAGTTCAAGTCACACAGCTCTTTTTCAACCTTTTTCCGGAGCTCGGCGTACAATTTTGGCATTTCTGTTTCTGTAAAGTATTTGCGGCTTGGCACTTCGTATCGTGGCTCAATAGCTCTGATCATAGCTTTAAAGCCGCGTCTCTCTACCGTTTGAAAAGGGACCATGTCCTTACACAAGTAAACAATTATCGCCCTGGTAATTTCAATCCATCGCGGGCTCTTCCTACTGTAAGGAGTACCTTTTGAAAATGACTGTTGGATGGAGGTCTGGATCAGTTCCTGTTTTTTCTTAACGTTTCTAGAGCTTGGGGTTGGCTGCATTGCCTGGCAAATTACCTCAAATTACCTCTGCATCCATGCGTCCACACACTTGTCCTATCCTGTCCTTTCTGCAGTTAGTCCTTGTCATCTTTGCTGTGATAAAATACTTAAGACCAGCCACGACCTTAACAGAAGAAGTACCAGGTCAATAATTTTGCCAGATCAAACACAAAACAATAGTATGTGACAAACGATGACAAAACAATCATAATATAGTAAAACCCATACCATTAAAACTTTAAAGTTACAATTTACAACAAAATATTGTCTGGAAATTGTTTTATTGAGTTGTTGTCATTAATTAGTCTAGAAACCTGTCTATAAAGTGGGACTTAAGAAGCTTTATAAAGGTGGGGCCCATGCATTCTGTGTAAGCCAGTGTTGGGTTCTGTTTGTCTTTTGTGAGTGACTAAAGAAGGACTCTAATAAGCTACGTTAAAACTGAAGTGAGTGATCAAGGCTAGTCTTAACATGCAAATTCAATTCTTAAATGTTACTATAACACAGTCATCACTGTTTAGCCATTAGTAGGCTATGTGTCCCGTTGGTTCTAGATGACTAAACAGAGTCACTATCAACAACGCAGCAGATAAATAATGACATTCCTGCTGATACCAGTCTGGGTAGCTAAACAACAGTGATAATCTCTCCGTAAATAGAGAGATTAACACTGTTAATCTCTTTACTGCTGTCAGGTCAGTGTGGATTTAATTATGATGTAAATCCACACTGACCTGACCTGAGTCTTCACCACTTCGACCGCTTCCCTTCTGTACATGTCGTTACTGTGGTGGTTGTGTTCATTTACAGCAACATCCATGGCATTTTGTACTCCGTAATCGTTTTTATCTGTTTCTCAGAGTCCTCCGGTCGAAAAACTAAAAAACAATAGCGAAAGCCACCACAAAAACAGAGGACTTCAACATGATTGATTTCAAACCTCAGCAATAATCTCGGGGAGAAACAACAACCCTTGTCTGTATGCTCTTATATACCCACAACGTAAGAGCTGCATGAGTAGGACGTAGCGTACGTAAAAAGTACCACAACAAAGCGGAATTGATTCACACGGGCTCAGGACTTGTTCCCACTTCCTTTCCTACTTTATAGCCTACCGATCTACTGCTATCAATATCCTATAAAAGCTGAATCCCAAAATTGGCTTTCTGAAGCACTGACTACTCTTGAGATGAACCAACGTTTTCTGTGGTTTAAGCTCCAAATGTTGAGGACATTGAGGACTGACTAAATCTTGAAACATGTCTTCTGAAGTAGATGATAGTAGATGGAATACACTTCTTGCCTCTGACTTGACTGTCAGTCCATTCATAAAAGGTTATATTTAGACATACCATTTGAGAAACATATGGTTCTCCCATAGAAGGAAACATATGTGCCTTTCCCTTTTTTGGTAACATTGGTAACATTGTTTCTCAGGAAAGGAGACGACTGACAGGTGAAAGCAGGCAGTTCGTAATACACCTTTACCAAAGACTAAAAAAGACTTGTTAAGTTTCATTGGACTTTGTTCATATTGTAGAGCATGGATTCCCAGTTTTGCAAACATGGAAGGAACATTTAGAGATCTCCTAACACATGACATGAAGAACACAGACAGAGTGCAGTGGACTGAAGAGGCAAGGGGACAGTTTGAAAAGGCGAAAGACAGTATTCTGAATAGTCCACTACTGGGGTTGTAAAGGTCAACAGAGTAGTTAAGCACTATTTTGATTATAGCTACGCTATAAAGTTTTATTATTACGGTATCAGGCTTTTATTTTGATAACCAAAGAAACCGGAAGTGTAGTGACGGAAATGAACCTGGCAAAAGGCGAAAGGAAAGTCTAAAAAGATTCACGGTTAAAAACAGTTTAAACTACAAGGTTTAGCTTCAGTCAATTGAGGAACAAGGTTTGTAGAGAAATATATTTGAGCTACTTGAAATGTAGAATGTATAACTTGGCAAAGCTGTCGGATTGAAACTAATGTAATGAGCTGTAACGTTCAAAATGTGATGGTAATGCATAGTTTATGCTTTACTCAGCTCTTACGTTGGTTAATGACAAGGACGGCAATAAAAGTCACTTACACAGTGTTAATAATAATAATAATAATAATAATAATCTTTATTTTTATATAGCGCTTTTCCACCTACTGTAGTAGGCACTCAAAGCGCTTTACACAGATTAAGCTATTTACCAGTGTTACAGAACACTCACTGGAGGCAATGTAGGTTAAGTGTCTTGCCCAAGGACACAACGACAGTATGTGGGGGAGAGCGGAATGTTATGATGTTTTGGGATGTTTTGAGCTGGTCTCGAACCACTCACCCGCCGGTCAAAGGACGGCCGCTCTACCCACTGAGCTACTGTGTTGGAAGCAAGCCTCTCCCATGGAACCTCTAAAATGGTCCTCGTGTAAGGGCGCCGCCATACGGTGATTTTACAGCGAAATACAGCAATATATTTCCGTCCACCAGAGGGCAGGCTCCAAAAGCGGCAATATAAGGAGAAACCCAATGGCGACTTTACAACAACACTTTACATGTTTACAGCCTGGTACAAAAGATGGCTCCGGTCTCTAGAGCTAAGTTTTTATTACATGACAACTCTATATATGTTTGTTTATGCTATCTAAAAACTATTGATTTACTATGGAAAAAGCCCGGATGTAACGGCCATTTTATTGCCCATTCGTAATGACAATATTGGTGAATAGGGGACCAATGGGCGGATATCATCCATAATTATACAATCTATGGTTGGAAGTAATAGCGTTAGAGTATAACGGCATTACTAACGGCGTTAATTTTTCAGTAACGGAGTAATCTAATTAATTACTTTTCCCATTGTTGTAACGCCGTTATCGTTACTGAGAATGTAAAGTGTCGCGTTACTACAATTTGGTTGAATAAAGCGTGAGGTGTCATGCTTTGGCTACACATCAGCTGCTGCTGGAGAGAGCAGGGGTGGAGGTGTCTGATCTCTTAGTGAGAGGTTATAACTCAGCCACAGTCATAAAGCTCCCCACCGCATACACAAAGGATTACATACCTGCTAACAGAGAACACATACCTACATGTGAAACACATGCCAAACAGTGGAGTCACTTGCTACCGATTGTAGACAAGGTCCCTCCACTCTTCAGTTGTGAAGTAAGTCTCCTCATAGGTTATACTTGTCCTAGAGCTCTCGCACCCAAACAAGTAATCTTAGGCAAAGAAAATGAGCCCTATGCCATTCACACTGATTTGGGATGGAGCATAGGCAACTCGACACCATACAACGAAACCGATTCAGCGAGCAGTCTCTGTCACCGAATCCTTGTTAAAGAAATCCCTCCCTCCACTCCAGCAGATGCAATACGTGTTTTGGAGAGAGATTTCAAAGAGACTGACTGGAATGAAAAGACGGTGTCGCAAGAGGACTTAGTATTCCTTCACTAACACAAACTGAAAATGTACATTTTGAAATGCCATTACCATTTAAAGAAAGACCACAAATGCTGTATAACATACAACTCGCCGAAACCAGGCTAAATCAGCTCAAACGCAAATTTCTGAAAGATGAAAAATACAAAAGGGAATACATGAAATATATGAGTGATATCATCAAAAGAGATGACACTGAAAAGACTGATGATGACGGACCGCCCGGAGAAACATGGTACATACCGCACCACAGCATCTATCATCCAAAGAAACCTGATAGGTTGCGTGTGGTCTTCGACTGCTCTGCAAAGCACAAAAGTCTTAATGAGCATTTATTGAATGGTCCGGACATGATCAACAACTTAACTGGTGTGCTTGTGCGCTTTAGACAGCACCAAGTAGCTCTAATGTGCGACATTGAAAACATGTTTCACCAGTTACAAGTCAAAGAAAATGATCGCAACTACTTACGCTTCGTATGGTGGAAAGACGAAGATATGAACAGCCAACCACAAGTGTACAGGATGACAGTACACCTCTTTGGTGCTGTTTCATCACCCGGTTGTGCGAACTATGGACTCAAATATTTAGCCAAAGAGAACAGTTCTGCATATCCAGTTGGCTCACAGTTCGTAGCAAGAGACTTCTATGTAGACGACGAAGTCACCAGCGCAGAGAAAGTAAAGGATGCTATACAACTGGCAAAGGAAACATGTGAACTATGTGCAAAGGGTGGACTAAGGTTACACAAATTCGAATCCAACAATTCGGAAGTTTTAAAAAGCATTACAGCTTCAGAGCATGCAACAGATACAAGAACAAAGGACTTGACGTTTAACAAGACACAGACTGAAAGAGCACTTGGCATTTATTGGAATGCGGAGAAGGATTGCTTTACATTTAACATCACGCAAAAGGCCCAACCACCAACCAGGCACGGCATCTTGTCCACAGTCGCAGCAATATACAACCCCCTTGGCCTCATTGCTCCCTATGCACTCAAGGGAAAAAGGATTCTCCAAGAAAATTGTTGTCAAGGAACAGACTGGGCCGGCCCGCTACCGGAGCAGCTTTAGCCACGGTGGGAGGGCTGGAAAGGATATGTTAAAATAATTAAAGGGTTCGGATCACAAACGAGACAACGGAGACCGTACATGGTAAATTTAGGAATGAAAGACCGGTTTAATTCTTGCAAGAATGAACCAAATCACATGGTGATTTGCTTAACATGTTTACAACACATGAAGCTTTTATAGGTGTACATTATGCCCGCCTCTCAGCTCCAGGGTCGTGGATGGATGTGTATTGAGCTGATGTGTCAGTCATAGATGTGAATCAGTTTACGTGTACATGTCACTAAGTGTACAGGACAGAGTGTCCCTGACAGTGAGTAGATGTAGTGCAAAGTGATGTCTTTGTCTTGTTTGGATTAACATGGCGCCAATAGGAGATAGAGCTAAAGACAATAAGTCATACTTGTATGTGGATAAGCATATGAACTGGAGCAAAGGTGAGAGCATAATATCTAATATACAATTATTATGACAGGATATCTACACAATCTAAAAAATGTGCAAATCAGCAGATGTTATGTTCCTGCAGATTTTGGAGAAGTGGTAAAAAGAGAAATACACCACTTTTCTGATGCAAGTGCCACAGGATATGGACAGTGTTCTTATTTCAGACTAACAAACAAAAGGGAAGAGGTCCACTGTACCTTTGTCATGGGCAAAGCACGCGTCTCCAACAAAATTCACCAGGATCCCAAGGTTAGAGCTTACCGCAGCATCAAACGCTGTAAGTAACACGCTAAGAGAGGAACTGCTCTATGACAATGTTGAGGAGTTCTTCTGGACAGATTCAAAAGGTCACTCTAGGATACATAAACAACGACGCAAGGCGGTTTAACCATAGATAGTATATATAACTTAACACGTTTTAACACGTTTGTTGCTAATAGAGTGCAGAAAATCCGCAACAGTACCTCACTGCAACAATGGTTTTATGTGCCTACCAGTGAAAACCCAGCAAATATAGCATCCAGGGGCACATCTGTAAATGAACTGCTTTCATCCAATTGGTTCACAGGCCCTCATTTCCTGTGGGAAAAGAAAATACAGCTTCTAACAAAAGAGACCATTGTACTTACAGTAGGAGACCCAGAGGTGAGAAAGGTACAGAAACTAAACACAGAAACGGTTGAACATACAAGCCTTAGTGACCGTCTCACAAGGTTCTCATCCTGGTCCCGTGCAGTCAGCGCAGTCGCACGTCTCAGACGATACCTGCTCAAAGACAAATCAAAGACACTCACAGCTGTAACCGAAAGACAAAATACAGAAACTGTAATCATCAAAGACAAACATATCAAAACAAAATAGAGACATTAAACAAAGGCAAACAACTTCCAAAGAACAGCAAAATGTACAACTTGGATGTTTTCTAAGACAAGAATAATGTGCTTAAGGTGGGAGGAAGGCTCCATCATTCATCTCTTCCCAGCTCATTTAAACATCCAACAATCATTCCCAGAGAAGATCACATCACAAAACTGATAATTGCTCATTGCCACGAGAGGGTCAATAATCAGGGAAAGGGCTACACAATGAATGAGATACGATCCACTGGCTATTGGATTCCAAAGTTAAGTCAAACAGTTGCATCCTTCATTGGCCAGTGTATGTTTTGCCAGAAACAAAGGAGACATGTGGAAGGACAAAAAATGAGAGACTTACCCACAGAAAGAATTGAACACTCCCCGCCTTTCACATACTGTGGTATGAATGTTTTTGGACCGTTCCTGACCAAACAAGCAAGGAAAGAATATAAAAAGGTATGGCCTCCTTTTCACGTGCTTTTATTCAAGTCCAATTCATGTTGAAATGTTAGAAGACCTATCGACGGACACTTTTATAAATGGACTCAGATACTTCATTGCTTTAAGAGGCTCTGTCAGACAAATAAAATGTGATCAGGGTACTAACTTTGTTGGTGCCAAAAACGAACTGAGTGCAGCACAAGGTGAAATTGACATTGACAAACTGACTGACAACTTTCCTTGCAGAAAATCCATGTGATTTTGTCCTAAACACACCTCATGCGAAGCGACAAACAGTGACTCAGTCATGCACGTACGAACACGCGAGGGCAAACAGAGGGCAAACCCTAAAAGCAGAAATATAAGGAGAAACCATATATCTTTATAAAACCTGTTTACAGCCGGGTACAAAAGATGGCCTTTGGTCTCAAGTTATTGTTACCTCTGAGGGGAGTGAATTTTTAGAAAATTTCTTTGGTTTGTCCTCAGCTTAACTTTAGAATTTATGTATAATTAGGAAAGTGGCGACTTTGATTGGCATGTGGGTGCCATTTTGAGCCCGGCCGTTAGCCTAGGGATTGTTAGCCGTGTCTTTTTTTGCTGCTCAGAGAAGCTTTGCACAAAACCACCGGGATATTTTGCTGTATTATGTATTATGTATTCTAACTTAATGTTTTTTTTTTGTTTGCTATGGACCAGCTTTGTGTCTGAAATAATGGTTGCATATTGCTAACATACATTATAATACATTACATTATAATAAACCTGTCAGTATTATTGGGGCTATTGTATTTGACTTGTCTGTGTGTTGTTCCTGTAGGAGGTGATCCAGACAAATACTGTGGCTACAGCTGCCCTGCCGTTTACCACCACCAGTGTTTGACTGTGGAATAAATTAATGTGAGTGCTTTGAGTCTCTTGGAAGTGGACAAAAAGCGCAATATAAATCAAATTCATTAATATACTGGCTAAATCTACTCACAGAACATTCAACCCTTGAATACCTCACTTCTTCCCAAAACACTAAACTAGCCAAAAACACCATCAGAGCTGTTGCTGGAAGCCGGTTGGACAAACTTCGAGTTGCAGAGTACTTCTGAGTTGATAAAGCCAAACAAATTTAATTTTTGGTTCATCTGTTGCACGAGGCTGGTTATCAACGTTCTCGCTCAACTCAAGTTTAAACTCTTGACCAATGATTACTGGGCGCGTCCATGCAGTGAAAAGCAAATAGCAATCAACCTGGAGGGGAAAGGGGTAGATTTGAGAAACGGGAAGCAAGGTCAGCCAAAAACAGGACAAAGAAAAGCTGGTTATACAAGTGTGTTAGTTTTAAGACAGTAATTTTAATTGGCTCACACCGAGGATAGACCAACTTATAAACTCAAGCTCGACACTCAACCCTCTGTAACATGCAAAGAAATCAAATAGCCCACTGTGGTCACTTTTTAACAGTTGGAGGGACAATTGACTGAGATATTCAGAGACAGTGTAGTAAACTCTATGGACAGGCCAATATTCGCAAAATTATTTTGTGCTTTCCTAATGTCAAATGTTGAGAGCTTTCGTTACACCACTGTATACAGCTCCTCTCTGGTGGAGCTAAAGAAGAAGCCGTTCATGCAAACTCATTGTGGCTTTCAATGCTTTTAGATTGTTGCTCAAGGTCCTAGCCAAGTGTTTGTGAACTCTCAAATAGACAAAAAAAAAATTTGAGTCAGTTGGAGGAATCTGACCACTATAGATGCAGCTGAATTGAGAAAACACTGGATTAATTAACCTAATGGACTACACAATATTTTAACTTTACCTACGGTTTGTCCTAGACCAACTTTGTGTAAGTAAAAGATTGAATTCACCATTTCATATTTCACACAAAATGTAAATAATCCAAACTCAGATATTGTAGCAGCAAATACAATCTAGATACAGAAAGCCCTCAAGATGTAATTTATGTCCTCTACATCGTTGTTGTGCACAGTTTAAAGTATATTCTCTACATCACAAGAAAATAAAACCCATTAAAACACTTTGACGAGACATTAAGTGTGTTTATTGCAAGAAAAGCCTTTACACAAGTTTTTGGCCATACATTTAATATCCAGGACTTTAACCTTTAAGTAGACTGTTTAGGGCTGCAATTTTCAGTCACAATATTGGAGTTCAACCAGGGACGGCTCCACACAGAAAACAGGCACCTCTTTGCCTGCAAAGACAAAATAAAACTATAAAGAAGCAGTTTCACATCTTTATGAATATTAATGACATTTTAAAAAAAGGTAGGCCTGTTCTTTCATAATTGACTGGTCAGCTGTAGATTTTGTTTTTAAAAGCAGGCCTAAATCACAATTAGCCTACCTGGGCGTCCTTTGGCTTTGTCTGGATAACACACACTTCCTGGACTGAGGCCTTGAGGCAGTTAGTCCTTGCCATTATAACTTTGAAAGTGTACTTCACTCCTTCCACCACCTAAAAGCAAAAGATTTCACAGCGTAACGCAGAAGAAATGAAACCGCTGGAAAAGAAAGTTACAAGAATACAAGAAATACCCTAAAAAACACACATTGTACACTCGGTTTAACTAGCCCATTTGGTTTGTCCTTTAGCCTCCCATAGAAATTTCAGTAGGACCCAAATACTAACACACCTTTATATGTGAGAAAAAAAATAAATAGAAAATAGCTATTTTGTACAGTGGCTGAGAAAGTTTAACACATGGAGGCTAGAGAAGCTAGCCCTACATTAAGCAAATAGAAACCGTGCTATAGCAATTTAGTAATGCATAAACGTCATCGTTTTGATGAAGTTGTTAAGATGGCTAAAAAAACATCAACAGGTAAAACAGGTTTGAATACTGCGCACACATTCCTTTTTTACTAGAACTACTAAATAAAAATGGCAAATAAATTAACTACACGCCATCAGTATTTTACCAGTGATTGTACAAGTTTCAATGGGGGCTTTTATTACAGAGAGGTCATTAAAAAAAAATTATAGTAAAAAGGAATGGATGAAAAAGAAAAAACAAATGAGCGGTATTCCAACCTGTTCCTGGTAATAGAAAACAATTTTCATGGCCTACATCTTGTCGAAACTATGATATTTATGCAAGCACATCATTACAGGAAGACATCAAATTTTTTTATTTGCTTAGCTAGCTTCTCTATTTTTGCATGCATAGAGCTTTCTTGGCCACCGTAACTTATGACAAAATTAAAAACGCTCGGATGTGTTCACAGTTGTACACTTTGACAAAATATAAAACTGACCTGACTCTGCGCACTCAACACTTCAGACACATTTCTGAAGTACACGTCACGGGATTTAATGTTGTATTGGCTGACTGCGTACTTCAAGGCTTGTTTTGCATCTTCGTCTTTGTTAATATTTATGTCTCGTGGTCCTCCCATCAAACCTTGAGAGACAACATTTGTACACAACTCCATCAGTAACACGACCGCGAAAACCTCCAGAGATCCAAAAGACTTCATCACGACGTCGGGCTCCAACTGTGAAATCTGCAAAAACACCTGACACACCGAGAGCTCGTAATTAAGCGTTCTGAACTGGGCGTGGCACGTCTTGCAACCAATCAACAATCTTTTCAAATAATCATTTCTTCTTCCCAGACTGCAGTCTGTCTGATCAGGCTCCGTCAGTCCCTCTCCTCGGAGTACGCAGTTTGAGGAAAAGTCTTTGCAAGTAAAACAATGCAAAACTGACCTTAATCTGAGCACTTAACACTTCGGACACGCTTCAAGAAATTCTTCGCCTTTTTATGTTCCTTAATATCTATGTCTTGTGATGCTCCCAACAAGCCTTGAGCAGCAGCATTAGGACACACCTCTATCAGCAACACAAGAGCGAAAATTGCCAAAGATACAGAGGACTTCATCATGATTTCGGGCTCCAACTGTGAACTCAACACCTGACAGACTGAGAGCCTGTCTTTATAAACTGTAGGCTGAGCGCGGAGCATATAGCAACGTTTTGGACTGGGGGTGGCACATCCTCCAACCAATGAACAATCTTAGTTAAAAAAGTCTATATTCAAGCCTCATGAAATAACTGGAAGGTCATTTACATTTTCTTTTTTCATTGAACTATTTATTGGACCTTTTTAACAAATTCTAAAGTACTTTTTTTTAGTCAGATGTTATACTTCAGTCAGCGGTTACAGCACACATGACCTTATCTTGATCTTATCTTTTGACATCTAAAAATACATGCATATAACAAATCAATGTTTCCTCACAGATTATATGTGGAAATGCAAAACAGTGACAAATGTGGTATATTTCTTTTCATAAATACAACACTTAAAGCCAGGTAGAAACCCAATAAAACACTCAATCTAACTTTTTCTCCCTCTCCTCTAACACCACTCTGGCATAATCCAATGTTTAAAATCAATAAACAAACAATAAACATTCCCTGCTCGGAAATAGAGACAACAGGCCTTGGGCACCTTTTCAGTGTTTGCTCTCTCATAACCTTCTCCAACAAACATACAACTTACCTTCACCTTGCCATTATCAATACATCCAGTTACAACCACTCTTTTCATTTATTACTATGTTTACTCCAACCAGAAAAAAACTTCTCACAAAAAAATATTTTCTCACAATAACACTACACTTTCCTTTTCCTTAGAACAATGGACTCCTGAACATAACTCAATCTGATTCAATAGAAGATGCCCCTGTTTTCTCCAATGTGATCTCATTCACTGCCATAGCACCATGTGTACACACATATTTATTTCCGCTATTGCAAAAAAGACCATTAAATTAATTTGGGGCTTAGTGCGGTCGTTCTATATCCGGAAGGTTGGCAGTTCGATTCCCACTCTCCCCAGTTCATACAGTCATTGCAGAGTAAGTTCTGAGTTAATAAAAAACAAATCAAAACTGGGTCATTTTTGGTTCATCTGTTGCACGAGGCTGGTTATCAACGTTCTCTCTCAACTCAAGTTTAAACTCTTAACCAATGATTACTGGGCGCGTCAGTGCAGTGAAAAGCAATCAACCTGGAGGGGAAAGGGCTAGATCTGAGAAACAGGAAGCAACAAGGTCAGCCAAAAACAGGAAAAAGAAAAGCTGGTTATACAAGTGTGTTAGGTTTAAGACAGTAATTTTAATTGGCTCACACCGAGGATAGACCAACTTATAAACTCAATCTCGACACACAACCCTCTTGTAACATGCAAAGAAATCAAATAGCCCACTGTGGTCACTTTTTAACAGTTGGGGGGGACAATTGACTGAGATATTCAGAGACAGTGTAGTAAACTCTATAGACAGGCCAATATGTTGATTCACAAGTTTATTTTGTGCTTTCCTCATGTCAAATGTTAAGAACTTTCGTTACACCACTGTATACAGCTCCTTTCTGGTGGAGCTAAAGAAGAAGCCGTTCATGCAAACTCATTGTGGCTTACAATGCTTTTAGATTGTTGCTCAAGGTCCTTGCCAAGTGTTTGTGAACTCTCAAATGACAAAAAAATAATTTGAGTCGGCTGGAGGAATCAGAAAACATACATCTGACCACTACAGATGCAGCTGAATTGAGAAAACACTGGATTAATAGACATTAACCTAATGGACTACACAATATTTAAACTTTTCCTACGGTTTGTCCTAGACCAACTTTGTGTAAGTCAAAGATTGTATTCACTATTTCACACAAAATGTAAATAATCCAAACTCAGATATTGTAGCAGCAAATAAAATCTAGCTACAGAAAGCCCTCAAGATGTAATTTATGTCCTCTACATCGTTTTTGTGCACAGTGTAAAGTATATTCTCTACATCACAAGAAAATAAAACCCTTTAAAACACTTTGACGAGACATTAAGTGCGTTTATTGCAAGAAAAGCCTTTACACAAGTTTTTGGCCATACATTTAATATCCAGGACTTTAACCTTTAAGTAGACTGTATAAGGCTGCAATTTTCATTCACAATATTGGAGTTCAACCAGGGACGGCTCCACACAGAAAACAGGCACGCCTGCAAAGACAAAATAAAACTATAAAGAAGCAGTTTCACAGCTTTATGAATATTAATGACATTTAAAAAAAGTTGGCATGTTG
Source organism: Perccottus glenii (assembly GCA_024416835.2). Classification (NCBI taxonomy): domain Eukaryota; kingdom Metazoa; phylum Chordata; class Actinopteri; order Gobiiformes; family Odontobutidae; genus Perccottus; species Perccottus glenii. The sequence continues at coordinate 10,933,800 of CM044552.2, read as the reverse complement.
TTTCATAATTGACTGGTCAGCTGTAGATTTTGTTTTTAAAAGCAGGCCTAAATCACAAAATTAGCCTACCTGGGGTCCTTTGGCTTTGTCTGGATAACACACACTTCCTGGACTGAGGCCTTGAGGCAGTTAGTCCTTGCCATTATAACGTTGAAAGTGTACTTCACTCCTTCCACCACCTAAAAGCAAAAGATTTCACAGCATAGCATGAAGAAATGAAACCGCTGGAAAAGAAAATTACAAGAATAGCCTAATAAAACACACATTGTACACTCGGTTTAACTAGCCCATTTGGTTTGTCCTTTAGCCTCCCATAGAAATTTCAGTAGGACCCAAAGACTACCACACCTTTATATGTTAGAAAAAAAATAAATAGAAAATAGCTATTTTGTACAGTGGCTGAGAAAGTTTAACACATGGAGGCTAGAGAAGCTAGCCCTACATTAAGCAAATAGAAACCGCGCTATAGCAATTATATCAATTATTTAGTAATGCATAAATGTCACCGTTTTGATGAAGTTAAGATGGCTTAAAAAAAAAAAAAAAAAAAAAAACAGGTAAAACAGGTTTGAATACTGCGCACACATTCCTTTTTACTACAACTACTAAATAAAAATGGCAAATAAATTAACTACACACCATCATTATTTTACCAGTGATTGTACAAGTTTCAATGGGGCTTTTATTACAGAGAAGTCATTAAAAATATTATAGTAAAAGGAATGGATGAAAAGAAAACACAAATGAGCGGTATTCCAACCTGTTCCTGGTACTAGAAAACAATTTTCATGGCCTACATCTTAACTCTCGTCGAAACTATGATATTTATGCAAGCACATCTATTACAGGAAGACAAATGTTTTTATTTGCTTAGCTAGCTTCTCTATTTTTGTATGCTTTCTCGGCCACCGTAACTTATGACAATATTAAAAACGCTCGGATGTGTTCACAGTTGTACACTTTGACAAAATATAAAACTGACCTGCCTCTGCGCACTCAACACTTCAGACACATTTCTGAAGTACACGTCAAGGGATTTACTGTTGTATTGGCTGACTGCGTACTTCAAGGCTTGTTTTGCTTCTTCGTCTTTGTTAATATTTATGTCTCGTGGTCCTCCGAGCAAACCTTTAGAGACAACATTGGTAGACAACTCCATCAGTAAAACAACCACAAAAACCTCCAGAGGTACAAAAGACTTCATCACGACGTCGGGCTCCAACTGTGAAATCAGCAAAAAAAACACCTGACAGACCGAGAGCTCGTAATTAAGCGTTCTGAACAGGGAGTGGCACGTCTTGCAACCAATCAACGATCTTTGCAAATAATCATTTCTTCTTCCCAGACTGCAGCCAGTCTGTCTGATCAGGCTCCGTCAGTCCCTCTCCTCGGAGTACGCAGTTTGAGGAAAAGTCTTTGCAAGTAAAACAATGCAAAACTGACCTTAATCTGGGCACTTAACACTTCGGACACGCTTCAAGAAATTCTTCGCATTTTCACGTTCATTAATATCTAAGTCTTGTGATGCTCCCAACAAGCCTTGAGCGGCAGCATTAGGACACCACTCTATCAGCAACACAACAGCAAAAAATTGCCAAAGATACAGAGGACTTCATCATGATTTCGGGCTCCAACTGAGAACTCAACAAAGACACCTGACAGACTGAGAGCCGGTCTTTAGATACTGTAGGCTGAGCACGGAGCATATAGCAACGTTTTGGACTGGGGGTGGCACATCCTCCAACCAATGAACAATCTTAGTTAAAAAATAGTCTTCATTCAAGCCTCACATGAAATAACTGGAAGGTCATTGACATTTTCTTTTTTCATTGAACTTTTTATTGGACCTTTTAACAAATTCTAAAGTACTTTTTTTTAGTCAGATGTTATACTTCAGTCAGCGGTTACAGCACACAACCTTATCTTGAACTTATCTTTTGACATCTAAAAATACATGCATATAACAAATCAATGTTTCCTCCCAGATTATATGTGGAAATGCAAAACAGTGACAAATGTGGTATATTTATTTTCATAAATACAATACTTAAAGCCAGGTAGAAACCCAATAAAACACTCAATCTAACTTTTTCTCCCTCTCCTCCAACACCACTCTGGCATAATCCAATGTTTAAAATCAATAAACAAACAATAAACATTCCCTGCTCGGAAATAGAGACAAGTAACAGGCCTTGGGCACCTTTTCAGTGTTTGCTCTCTCATAACCTTCTCCAACAAACATACAACTTACCTTCACGTTGCCATTATCAATACATCCAGTTACAACCACTCTTTTCATTTATTACTATGTTTACTCCAACCAGAAAAAAACTTCTCACAAAAAAATATTTTCTCACAATAACACTACACTTTCCTTAGAACAACGGACTCCTGAACATAACTCAATCTGATTCAATAGAAGATGCCCCTGTTTTCTCCAATGTGATCTCATTCACTGCCATAGCACCATGTGTACACATTTATTTCCGCTATTGCAAAAAAGACCATTAAATTAATTTGGGGCTTAGTGCGGTCGTTCTATATACGGAAGGTTGGCAGTTCGATTCCCACTCTCCCCAGTTCATACAGTCATTGCAGAGTAAGTTCTGAGTTAATAAAAAACAAATCAAAACTGGGTCATTTTTGGTTCATCTGTTGCACGAGGCTGGTTATCAACGTTCTCTCTCAACTCAAGTTTAAACTCTTAACCAATGATTACTGGGCGCGTCAGTGCAGTGAAAAGCAATCAACCTGGAGGGGAAAGGGCTAGATCTGAGAAACAGGAAGCAACAAGGTCAGCCAAAAACAGGAAAAAGAAAAGCTGGTTATACAAGTGTGTTAGGTTTAAGACAGTAATTTTAATTGGCTCACACCGAGGATAGACCAACTTATAAACTCAATCTCGACACACAACCCTCTTGTAACATGCAAAGAAATCAAATAGCCCACTGTGGTCACTTTTTAACAGTGTGGGGGGACAATTGACTGAGATATTTAGAGACAGTGTAGTAAACTCTATGGACAGGCCAATATTCACAAGTTTATTTTGTGCTTTCCTCATGTCAAATGTTAAGAGCTTTCGTTACACCACTGTATACAGCTCCTTTCTGGTGGAGCTAAAGAAGCCGCCGTTCATGCAAACTCATTGTGGCTTACAATGCTTTTAGATTGTTGCTCAAGGTCCTAGCCAAGTGTTTGTGAACTCTCAAATAGACAAAAAATAATAATTTGAGTCGGCTGGAGAGTCAGAAAACATACATCTGACCACTACAGATGCAGCTGAATTGAGAAAACACTGGATTAATAGACATTAACCTAATGGACTACACAATATTTAAACTTTTCCTACGGTTTGTCCTAGACCAACTTTGTGTAAGTCAAAGATTGTATTCACTATTTCACACAAAATGTAAATAATCCAAACTCAGATATTGTAGCAGCAAATAAAATCTAGCTACAGAAAGCCCTCAAGATGTAATTTATGTCCTCTACATCGTTTTTGTGCACAGTTTAAAGTATATTCTCTACATCACAAGAAAATAAAACCCTTTAAAACACTTTGACGAGACATTAAGTGCGTTTATTGCAAGAAAAGCCTTTACACAAGTTTTTTGGCCATACATTTAATATCCAGGACTTTAACCTTTAAGTAGACTGTATAAGGCTGCAATTTTGATTCACAATATTGGAGTTCAACCAGGGTTGGCTCCACACAGAAAACAGGCACGCCTGCAAAGACAAAATAAAACTATAAAGAAGCAGTTTCACAGCTTTATGAATATTAGACATTTTGAAAAAAAAAAGTTGGCATGTTGTTTCATAATCGACTGGTCAGCTGTAGATTTTGTTTTTTAAAAGCAGGCCTAAATCACAAAATTAGCCTACCTGGGGTCCTTTGGCTTTGTCTGGATAACACACACTTCCTGGACTGAGGCCTTGAGGCAGTTAGTCCTTGCCATTATAACGTTGAAAGTGTACTTCACTCCTGACACCATCTAAAAGCAAAAGATTTCACAGCATAACGCAGAAGAAATGAAACCGCTGGAAAAGAAAATTACAAGAATAGCCTAATAAAACACACATTGTACCCTCGGTTTAACTAGCCCATTTGGTTTGTCCTTTAGCCTCCCATAGAAATTTCAGTAGGACCCAAATACTACCACACCTTTATATGTTAGAAAAAAAATAAATAGAAAATAGCTATTTTGTACAGTGGCTGAGAAAGTTTAACACATGGAGGCTAGAGAAGCTAGCCCTACATTAAGCAAATAGAAACAGCTATAGCAATTATATAAATTATTTAGTAATGCATAAACGTCACCGTTTTGATGAAGTTAAGATGATGGCTAAAAAACAAAAAAAAAAAAAACAGGTAAAACAGGTTTGAATACTGCGCACACATTCCTTTTTACTACAACTACTAAATAAAAATGGCAAATAAATTAACTACACACCATCATTATTTTACCAGTGATTGTACAAGTTTCAATGGGGCTTTTATTACAGGAAGTCATTAAAAATATTATAGTAAAAGGAATGGATGAAAAGAAAACACAAATGAGCGGTATTCCAACCTGTTCCTGGTACTAGAAAACAATTTTCATGGCCTACATCTTAACTCTTGCGAAACTATGATATTTATGCAAGCACATCTATTACAGGAAGACAAATGTTTTTTATTTTTTTATTTGCTTAGCTAGCTTCTCTATTTTTGTATGCTTTCTTGGCCACCGTAACTTATGACAATATTAAAACGCATACGGATGTGTTCACAGTTGTACACTTTGACAAAATATAAAACTGACCTGACTCTGCGCACTCAACACTTCAGACACATTTCTGAAGTACACGTCAAGGGATTTACTGTTGTATTGGCTGACTGCGTACTTCAAGGCTTGTTTTGCTTCTTCGTCTTTGTTAATATTTATGTCTCGTGATCCTCCGAGCAAAACTTTAGAGACAACATTGGTAGACAACTCCATCAGTAAAACAACCACAAAAACCTCCAGAGGTACAAAAGGCTTCATCACGACGTCGGGCTCCAACTGAGAACTCAACAAAGACACCTGACAGACTGAGAGCCGGTCTTTATATACTGTAGGCTGAGCACGGAGCATATAGCAACGTTTTGGACTGGGGGTGGCACATCCTCCAACCAATGAAGAATCTTAGTTAAAAAATAGTCTTCATTCAAGCCTCACATGAAATAACTGGAAGGTCATTTATATTTTCTTTTTTCATTGAACTATTTATTGGACCTTTTTAACAAATTCTTAAGTACTTTTTTTTAGTCAGATGTTATACTTCAGTCAGCGGTTACAGCACACAACCTTATCTTGAACTTATCTTTTGACATCTAAAAATGCATGCCTATAACAAATCAATGTTTCCTCCCAGATTATATGTGGAAATGCAAAACAGTGACAAATGTGGTATATTTATTTTCATAAATACAATACTTAAAGCCAGGTAGAAACCCAATAAAACACTCAATCTAACTTTTTCTCCCTCTCCTCCAACACCACTCTGGCATAATCCAATGTTTAAAATCAATAAACAAACAATAAACATTCCCTGCTCGGAAATAGAGACAAGTAACAGGCCTTGGGCACCTTTTCAGTGTTTGCTCTCTCATAACCTTCTCCAACAAACATACAACTTACCTTCACGTTGCCATTATCAATACATCCAGTTACAACCACTCTTTTCATTTATTACTATGTTTACTCCAACCAGAAAAAACTTCTCACAAAAATATTTTCTCACAATAACACTACACTTTCCTTTTCAATAGAACAATGGACTCCTGAACATAACTCAATCTGATTCAATAGAAGATGCCCCTGTTTTCTCAATGTGATCTCATTCACTGCCATAGCACCATGTGTACACACACATTTATTTCGCTATTGCAAAAAGACCATTAAATTAATTTGGGGCTTAGTGCGGTCGTTCTATATCCGGAAGGTTGGCAGTTCGATTCCCACTCTCCCAGTTCATACAGTCATTGCAGAGTAAGTTCTGAGTTAATAAAAAACAAATCAAAACTGGGTCATTTTTGGTTCATCTGTTGCACGAGGCTGGTTATCAACGTTCTCTCTCAACTCAAGTTTAAACTCTTAACCAATGATTACTGGCGCGTCAGTGCAGTGAAAAGCAATCAACCTGGAGGAAAGGGCTAGATCTGAGAAACAGGAAGCAACAAGGTCAGCCAAAAACAGGAAAAGAAAAGCTGGTTATACAAGTGTGTTAGGTTTAAGACAGTAATTTTAATTGGCTCACACCGAGGATAGACCAACTTATAAACTCAATCTCGACACAACCCTCTTGTAACATGCAAAGAAATCAAATAGCCCACTGTGGTCACTTTTTAACAGTGTGGGGGGACAATTGACTGAGATATTTAGAGACAGTGTATTAAACTCTATGGACAGGCCAATATTCACAAGTTTATTTTGTGCTTTCCTCATGTCAAATGTTAAGAGCTTTATTACACCACTGTATACAGCTCCTTTCTGGTGGAGCTAAAGAAGCCGCCGTTCATGCAAACTCATTGTGGCTTACAATGCTTTTAGATTGTTGCTCAAGGTCCTAGCCAAGTGTTTGTGAACTCTCAAATAGACAAAAATAATAATTTGAGTCGGCTGGAGGAGTCAGAAAACATACATCTGACCACTACAGATGCAGCTGAATTGAGAAAACACTGGATTAATAGACATTAACCTAATGGACTACACAATATTTAAACTTTTCCTACGGTTTGTCCTAGACCAACTTTGTGTAAGTCAAAGATTGTATTCACTATTTCACACAAAATGTAAATAATCCAAACTCAGATATTGTAGCAGCAAATAAAATCTAGCTACAGAAAGCCCTCAAGATGTAATTTATGTCCTCTACATCGTTTTTGTGCACAGTTTAAAGTATATTCTCTACATCACAAGAAAATAAAACCCTTTAAAACACTTTGTGAGACATTAAGTGTGTTTATTGCAAGAAAAGCCTTTACACAAGTTTTTTGGCCATACATTTAATATCCAGGACTTTAACCTTTAAGTAGACTGTATAAGGCTGCAATTTTGATTCACAATATTGGAGTTCAACCAGGGTTGGCTCCACACAGAAAACAGGCACGCCTGCAAAGACAAAATAAAACTATAAAGAAGCAGTTTCACAGCTTTATGAATATTAATGACATTTTGAAAAAAAGTTGGCATGTTGTTTCATAATTGACTGGTCAGCTGTAGATTTTGTTTTTTAAAAGCAGGCCTAAATCACAAAATTAGCCTACCTGGGGGTCCTTTGGCTTTGTCTGGATAACACACACTTCCTGGACTGAGGCCTTGAGGCAGTTAGTCCTTGCCATTATAACGTTGAAAGTGTACTTCACTCCTGACACCATCTAAAAGCAAAAGATTTCACAGCATAACGCAGAAGAAATGAAACCGCTGGAAAAGAAAATTACAAGAATAGCCTAATAAAACACACATTGTACCCTCGGTTTAACTAGCCCCGTTTGGTTTGTCCTTTAGCCTCCCATAGAAATTTCAGTAGGACCCAAAGACTACCACACCTTTATATGTTAGAAAAAATAAATAGAAAATAGCTATTTTGTACAGTGGCTGAGAAAGTTTAACACATGGAGGCTAGAGAAGCTAGCCCTACATTAAGCAAATAGAAACCGCGCTATAGCAATTATATAAATTATTTAGTAATGCATAAACGTCACCGTTTTGATGAAGTTAAGATGATGGCTAAAAAACAAAAAAAAAAACAGGTAAAACAGGTTTGAATACTGCGCACATTCCTTTTACTACAACTACTAAATAAAAATGGCAAATAAATTAACTACACACCATCATTATTTTACCAGTGATTGTACAAGTTTCAATGGGGGCTTTTATTACAGGGAAGTCATTAAAAAAAATATTATAGTAAAAAGGAATGGATGAAAAAGAAAACACAAATGAGCGGTATTCCAACCTGTTCCTGGTACTAGAAAACAATTTTCATGGCCTACATCTTAACTCTCGTCGAAACTATGATATTTATGCAAGCACATCTATTACAGGAAGACAAATGTTTTTATTTTTATTTGCTTAGCTAGCTTCTCTATTTTTGTATGCTTTCTTGGCCACCGTAACTTATGACAATATTAAAAACGCACGGATGTGTTCACAGTTGTACACTTTGACAAAATATAAAACTGACCTGCCTCTGCGCACTCAACACTTCAGACACATTTCTGAAGTACACGTCAAAGATTTACTGTTGTATTGGCTGACTGCGTACTTCAAGGCTTGTTTTGCTTCTTCGTCTTTGTTAATATTTATGTCTCGTGATCCTCCGAGCAAAACTTTAGAGACAACATTGGTAGACAACTCCATCAGTAAAACAACCACAAAACCTCCAGAGGTACAAAAGGCTTCATCACGACGTCGGGCTCCAACTGAGAACTCAACAAAGACACCTGACAGACTGAGAGCCGGTCTTTATATACTGTAGGCTGAGCACGGAGCATATAGCAACGTTTTGGACTGGGGGTGGCACATCCTCCAACCAATGAACAATCTTAGTTAAAAAATAGTCTTCATTCAAGCCTCACATGAAATAACTGGAAGGTCATTTACATTTTCTTTTTTCATTGAACTATTTATTGGACCTTTTAACAAATTCTAAAGTACTTTTTTTTAGTCAGATGTTATACTTCAGTCAGCGGTTACAGCACACAACCTTATCTTGAACTTATCTTTTGACATCTAAAAATGCATGCATATAACAAATCAATGTTTCCTCCCAGATTATATGTGGAAATGCAAAACAGTGACAAATGTGGTATATTTATTTTCATAAATACAATACTTAAAGCCAGGTAGAAACCCAATAAAACACTCAATCTAACTTTTTCTCCCTCTCCTCCAACACCACTCTGGCATAATCCAATGTTTAAAATCAATAAACAAACAATAAACATTCCCTGCTCGGAAATAGAGACAAGTAACAGGCCTTGGGCACCTTTTCAGTGTTTGCTCTCTCATAACCTTCTCCAACAAACATACAACTTACCTTCACGTTGCCATTATCAATACATCCAGTTACAACCACTCTTTTCATTTATTACTATGTTTACTCCAACCAGAAAAAACTTCTCACAAAAAATATTTTCTCACAATAACACTACACTTTCCTTTTCAATAGAACAATGGACTCCTGAACATAACTCAATCTGATTCAATAGAAGATGCCCCTGTTTTCTCCAATGTGATCTCATTCACTGCCATAGCACCATGTGTACACACACATTTATTTCCGCTATTGCAAAAAAGACCATTAAATTAATTTGGGGCTTAGTGCGGTCGTTCTATATCCGGAAGGTTGGCAGTTCGATTCCCACTCTCCCCAGTTCATACAGTCATTGCAGAGTAAGTTCTGAGTTAATAAAAAACAAATCAAAACTGGGTCATTTTTGGTTCATCTGTTGCACGAGGCTGGTTATCAACGTTCTCTCTCAACTCAAGTTTAAACTCTTAACCAATGATTACTGGGCGCAGTGCAGTGAAAAGCAATCAACCTGGAGGAAAGGGCTAGATCTGAGAAACAGGAAGCAACAAGGTCAGCCAAAAACAGGAAAAAGAAAAGCTGGTTATACAAGTGTGTTAGGTTTAAGACAGTAATTTTAATTGGCTCACACCGAGGATAGACCAACTTATAAACTCAATCTCGACACACAACCCTCTTGTAACATGCAAAGAAATCAAATAGCCCACTGTGGTCACTTTTTAACAGTGTGGGGGGACAATTGACTGAGATATTTAGAGACAGTGTAGTAAACTCTATGGACAGGCCAATATTCACAAGTTTATTTTGTGCTTTCCTCATGTCAAATGTTAAGAGCTTTAGTTACACCACTGTATACAGCTCCTTTCTGGTGGAGCTAAAGAAGCCGCCGTTCATGCAAACTCATTGTGGCTTACAATGCTTTTAGATTGTTGCTCAAGGTCCTAGCCAAGTGTTTGTGAACTCTCAAATAGACAAAAAAATAATAATTTGAGTCGGCTGGAGGAGTCAGAAAACATACATCTGACCACTACAGATGCAGCTGAATTGAGAAAACACTGGATTAATAGACATTAACCTAATGGACTACACAATATTTAAACTTTTCCTACGGTTTGTCCTAGACCAACTTTGTGTAAGTCAAAGATTGTATTCACTATTTCACACAAAATGTAAATAATCCAAACTCAGATATTGTAGCAGCAAATAAAATCTAGCTACAGAAAGCCCTCAAGATGTAATTTATGTCCTCTACATCGTTTTTGTGCAGTGTAAAGTATATTCTCTACATCACAAGAAAATAAAACCCTTTAAAACACTTTGACGAGACATTAAGTGCGTTTATTGCAAGAAAAGCCTTTACACAAGTTTTTTGGCCATACATTTAATATCCAGGACTTTAACCTTTAAGTAGACTGTATAAGGCTGCAATTTTGATTCACAATATTGGAGTTCAACCAGGGTTGGCTCCACACAGAAAACAGGCACGCCTGCAAAGACAAAATAAAACTATAAAGAAGCAGTTTCACAGCTTTATGAATATTAATGACATTTTGAAAAAAAAAAGTTAGCATGTTGTTTCATAATTGACTGGTCAGCTGTAGATTTTGTTTTTTAAAAGCAGACCTAAATCACAAAATTAGCCTACCTGGGGGTCCTTTGGCTTTGTCTGGATAACACACACTTCCTGGACTGAGGCCTTGAGGCAGTTAGTCCTTGCCATTATAACGTTGAAAGTGTACTTCACTCCTGACACCATCTAAAAGCAAAAGATTTCACAGCATAACGCAGAAGAAATGAAACCGCTGGAAAAGAAAATTACAAGAATAGCCTAATAAAACACACATTGTACCCTCGGTTTAACTAGCCCATTTGGTTTGTCCTTTAGCCTCCCATAGAAATTTCAGTAGGACCCAAAGACTACCACACCTTTACTTAGAAAAAAAATAAATAGAAAATAGCTATTTTGTACAGTGGCTGAGAAAGTTTAACACATGGAGGCTAGAGAAGCTAGCCCTACATTAAGCAAATAGAAACCGCGCTATAGCAATTATATAAATTATTTAGTAATGCATAAACGTCACCGTTTTGATGAAGTTAAGATGATGGCTAAAAACAAAAAAAAAACAGGTAAAACAGGTTTGAATACTGCGCACACATTCCTTTTTACTACAACTACTAAATAAAAATGGCAAATAAATTAACTACACACCATCATTATTTTACCAGTGATTGTACAAGTTTCAATGGGGCTTTTATTACAGGGAAGTCATTAAAAATATTATAGTAAAAGGAATGGATGAAAAGAAAACACAAATGAGCGGTATTCCAACCTGTTCCTGGTACTAGAAAACAATTTTCATGGCCTACATCTTAACTCTCGAAACTATGATATTTATGCAAGCACATCTATTACAGGAAGACAAATGTTTTTATTTTTATTTGCTTAGCTAGCTTCTCTATTTTTGTATGCTTTCTTGGCCACCGTAACTTATGACAATATTAAAACGCACGGATGTGTTCACAGTTGTACACTTTGACAAAATATAAAACTGACCTGACTCTGCGCACTCAACACTTCAGACACATTTCTGAAGTACACGTCAAAGGGATTTACTGTTGTATTGGCTGACTGCGTACTTCAAGGCTTGTTTTGCTTCTTCGTCTTTGTTAATATTTATGTCTCGTGATCCTCCGAGCAAAACTTTAGAGACAACATTGGTAGACAACTCCATCAGTAAAACAACCACAAAAACCTCCAGAGGTACAAAAGGCTTCATCACGACGTCGGGCTCCAACTGAGAACTCAACAAAGACACCTGACAGACTGAGAGCCGGTCTTTATATACTGTAGGCTGAGCACGGAGCATATAGCAACGTTTTGGACTGGGGTGGCACATCCTCCAACCAATGAACAATCTTAGTTAAAAATAGTCTTCATTCAAGCCTCACATGAAATAACTGGAAGGTCATTTATATTTTCTTTTTCATTGAACTATTTATTGGACCTTTTAACAAATTCTAAAGTACTTTTTTTTAGTCAGATGTTATACTTCAGTCAGCGGTTACAGCACACAACCTTATCTTGAACTTATCTTTTGACATCTAAAAATGCATGCATATAACAAATCAATGTTTCCTCCCAGATTATATGTGGAAATGCAAAACAGTGACAAATGTGGTATATTTATTTTCATAAATACAATACTTAAAGCCAGGTAGAAACCCAATAAAACACTCAATCTAACTTTTCTCCCTCTCCTCCAACACCACTCTGGCATAATCCAATGTTTAAAATCAATAAACAAACAATAAACATTCCCTGCTCGGAAATAGAGACAAGTAACAGGCCTTGGGCACCTTTTCAGTGTTTGCTCTCTCATAACCTTCTCCAACAAACATACAACTTACCTTCACGTTGCCATTATCAATACATCCAGTTACAACCACTCTTTTCATTTATTACTATGTTTACTCCAACCAGAAAAAACTTCTCACAAAAAATATTTTCTCACAATAACACTACACTTTCCTTGGAACAATGGACTCCTGAACATAACTCAATCTGATTCAATAGAAGATGCCCTGTTTTCTCCAATGTGATCTCATTCACTGCCATAGCACCATGTGTACACATTTATTTCCGCTATTGCAAAAAAGACCATTAAATTAATTTGGGGCTTAGTGCGGTCGTTCTATATCCGGAAGGTTGGCAGTTCGATTCCACTCTCCCAGTTCATACAGTCATTGCAGAGTAAGTTCTGAGTTAATAAAAACAAATCAAAACTGGGTCATTTTTGGTTCATCTGTTGCACGAGGCTGGTTATCAACGTTCTCTCTCAACTCAAGTTTAAACTCTTAACCAATGATTACTGGGCGTCAGTGCAGTGAAAAGCAATCAACCTGGAGGGGAAAGGGCTAGATCTGAGAAACAGGAAGCAACAAGGTCAGCCAAAAACAGGAAAAGAAAAGCTGGTTATACAAGTGTGTTAGGTTTAAGACAGTAATTTTAATTGGCTCACACCGAGGATAGACCAACTTATAAACTCAATCTCGACACACAACCCTCTTGTAACATGCAAAGAAATCAAATAGCCCACTGTGGTCACTTTTTAACAGTGTGGGGGGACAATTGACTGAGATATTTAGAGACAGTGTAGTAAACTCTATGGACAGGCCAATATTCACAAGTTTATTTTGTGCTTTCCTCATGTCAAATGTTAAGAGCTTTCGTTACACCACTGTATACAGCTCCTTTCTGGTGGAGCTAAAGAAGCCGCCGTTCATGCAAACTCATTGTGGCTTACAATGCTTTTAGATTGTTGCTCAAGGTCCTAGCCAAGTGTTTGTGAACTCTCAAATAGACAAAAAAATAATAATTTGAGTCGGCTGGAGGAGTCAGAAAACATACATCTGACCACTACAGATGCAGCTGAATTGAGAAAACACTGGATTAATAGACATTAACCTAATGGACTACACAATATTTAAACTTTTCCTACGGTTTGTCCTAGACCAACTTTGTGTAAGTCAAAGATTGTATTCACTATTTCACACAAAATGTAAATAATCCAAACTCAGATATTGTAGCAGCAAATAAAATCTAGCTACAGAAAGCCCTCAAGATGTAATTTATGTCCTCTACATCGTTTTTGTGCAGTGTAAAGTATATTCTCTACATCACAAGAAAATAAAACCCTTTAAAACACTTTGACGAGACATTAAGTGCGTTTATTGCAAGAAAAGCCTTTACACAAGTTTTTTGGCCATACATTTAATATCCAGGACTTTAACCTTTAAGTAGACTGTATAAGGCTGCAATTTTGATTCACAATATTGGAGTTCAACCAGGGTTGGCTCCACACAGAAAACAGGCACGCCTGCAAAGACAAAATAAAACTATAAAGAAGCAGTTTCACAGCTTTATGAATATTAGACATTTTGAAAAAAAAAAGTTGGCATGTTGTTTCATAATCGACTGGTCAGCTGTAGATTTTGTTTTTTAAAAGCAGGCCTAAATCACAAAATTAGCCTACCTGGGGGTCCTTTGGCTTTGTCTGGATAACACACACTTCCTGGACTGAGGCCTTGAGGCAGTTAGTCCTTGCCATTATAACGTTGAAAGTGTACTTCACTCCTGACACCATCTAAAAGCAAAAGATTTCACAGCATAACGCAGAAGAAATGAAACCGCTGGAAAAGAAAATTACAAGAATAGCCTAATAAAACACACATTGTACCCTCGGTTTAACTAGCCCGTTTGGTTTGTCCTTTAGCCTCCCATAGAAATTTCAGTAGGACCCAAATACTACCACACCTTTATATGTTAGAAAAAAAATAAATAGAAAATAGCTATTTTGTACAGTGGCTGAGAAAGTTTAACACATGGAGGCTAGAGAAGCTAGCCCTACATTAAGCAAATAGAAACCAGCTATAGCAATTATATAAATTATTTAGTAATGCATAAATGTCACCGTTTTGATGAAGTTAAGATGATGGCTAAAAAACAAAAAAAAAAAAAAACAGGTAAAACAGGTTTGAATACTGCGCACACATTCCTTTTTACTACAACTACTAAATAAAAATGGCAAATAAATTAACTACACACCATCATTATTTTACCAGTGATTGTACAAGTTTCAATGGGGCTTTTATTACAGGAAGTCATTAAAAAAATATTATAGTAAAAGGAATGGATGAAAAAGAAAACACAAATGAGCGGTATTCCAACCTGTTCCTGGTACTAGAAAACAATTTTCATGGCCTACATCTTAACTCTCGTCGAAACTATGATATTTATGCAAGCACATCTATTACAGGAAGACAAATGTTTTTTATTTTTTTATTTGCTTAGCTAGCTTCTCTATTTTTGTATGCTTTCTTGGCCACCGTAACTTATGACAAAATTAAAAACGCTCGGATGTGTTCACAGTTGTACACTTTGACAAAATATAAAACTGACCTGCCTCTGCGCACTCAACACTTCAGACACATTTCTGAAGTACACGTCAAGGGATTTACTGTTGTATTGGCTGACTGCGTACTTCAAGGCTTGTTTTGCTTCTTCGTCTTTGTTAATATTTATGTCTCGTGATCCTCCGAGCAAAACTTTAGAGACAACATTGGTAGACAACTCCATCAGTAAAACAACCACAAAAACCTCCAGAGGTACAAAAGGCTTCATCACGACGTCGGGCTCCAACTGAGAACTCAACAAAGACACCTGACAGACTGAGAGCCGGTCTTTATATACTGTAGGCTGAGCACGGAGCATATAGCAACGTTTTGGACTGGGGGTGGCACATCCTCCAACCAATGAACAATCTTAGTTAAAAAATAGTCTTCATTCAAGCCTCACATGAAATAACTGGAAGGTCATTTATATTTTCTTTTTTCATTGAACTATTTATTGGACCTTTTTAACAAATTCTAAAGTACTTTTTTTTAGTCAAATGTTATACTTCAGTCAGCGGTTACAGCACACAACCTTATCTTGAACTTATCTTTTGACATCTAAAAATGCATGCATATAACAAATCAATGTTTCCTCCCAGATTATATGTGGAAATGCAAAACAGTGACAAATGTGGTATATTTATTTTCATAAATACAATACTTAAAGCCAGGTAGAAACCCAATAAAACACTCAATCTAACTTTTTCTCCCTCTCCTCCAACACCACTCTGGCATAATCCAATGTTTAAAATCAATAAACAAACAATAAACATTCCCTGCTCGGAAATAGAGACAAGTAACAGGCCTTGGGCACCTTTTCAGTGTTTGCTCTCTCATAACCTTCTCCAACAAACATACAACTTACCTTCACGTTGCCATTATCAATACATCCAGTTACAACCACTCTTTTCATTTATTACTATGTTTACTCCAACCAGAAAAAACTTCTCACAAAAAATATTTTCTCACAATAACACTACACTTTCCTTTTCAATAGAACAATGGACTCCTGAACATAACTCAATCTGATTCAATAGAAGATGCCCTGTTTTCTCCAATGTGATCTCATTCACTGCCATAGCACCATGTGTACACACACATTTATTTCCGCTATTGCAAAAAAGACCATTAAATTAATTTGGGGCTTAGTGCGGTCGTTCTATATCCGGAAGGTTGGCAGTTCGATTCCCACTCTCCCAGTTCATACAGTCATTGCAGAGTAAGTTCTGAGTTAATAAAAACAAATCAAAACTGGGTCATTTTTGGTTCATCTGTTGCACGAGGCTGGTTATCAACGTTCTCTCTCAACTCAAGTTTAAACTCTTAACCAATGATTACTGGGCGCGTCAGTGCAGTGAAAAGCAATCAACCTGGAGGAAAGGGCTAGATCTGAGAAACAGGAAGCAACAAGGTCAGCCAAAAACAGGAAAAAGAAAAGCTGGTTATACAAGTGTGTTAGGTTTAAGACAGTAATTTTAATTGGCTCACACCGAGGATAGACCAACTTATAAACTCAATCTCGACACAACCCTCTTGTAACATGCAAAGAAATCAAATAGCCCACTGTGGTCACTTTTTAACAGTGTGGGGGGACAATTGACTGAGATATTTAGAGACAGTGTATTAAACTCTATGGACAGGCCAATATTCACAAGTTTATTTTGTGCTTTCCTCATGTCAAATGTTAAGAGCTTTCGTTACACCACTGTATACAGCTCCTTTCTGGTGGAGCTAAAGAAGCCGCCGTTCATGCAAACTCATTGTGGCTTACAATGCTTTTAGATTGTTGCTCAAGGTCCTAGCCAAGTGTTTGTGAACTCTCAAATAGACAAAAAATAATAATTTGAGTCGGCTGGAGGAGTCAGAAAACATACATCTGACCACTACAGATGCAGCTGAATTGAGAAAACACTGGATTAATAGACATTAACCTAATGGACTACACAATATTTAAACTTTTCCTACGGTTTGTCCTAGACCAACTTTGTGTAAGTCAAAGATTGTATTCACTATTTCACACAAAATGTAAATAATCCAAACTCAGATATTGTAGCAGCAAATAAAATCTAGCTACAGAAAGCCCTCAAGATGTAATTTATGTCCTCTACATCGTTTTTGTGCACAGTTTAAAGTATATTCTCTACATCACAAGAAAATAAAACCCTTTAAAACACTTTGACGAGACATTAAGTGTGTTTATTGCAAGAAAAGCCTTTACACAAGTTTTTTGGCCATACATTTAATATCCAGGACTTTAACCTTTAAGTAGACTGTATAAGGCTGCAATTTTGATTCACAATATTGGAGTTCAACCAGGGTTGGCTCCACACAGAAAACAGGCACGCCTGCAAAGACAAAATAAAACTATAAAGAAGCAGTTTCACAGCTTTATGAATATTAATGACATTTTGAAAAAAAAAAGTTGGCATGTTGTTTCATAATTGACTGGTCAGCTGTAGATTTTGTTTTTTAAAAGCAGGCCTAAATCACAAAATTAGCCTACCTGGGGTCCTTTGGCTTTGTCTGGATAACACACACTTCCTGGACTGAGGCCTTGAGGCAGTTAGTCCTTGCCATTATAACGTTGAAAGTGTACTTCACTCCTGACACCATCTAAAAGCAAAAGATTTCACAGCATAACGCAGAAGAAATGAAACCGCTGGAAAAGAAAATTACAAGAATAGCCTAATAAAACACACATTGTACCCTCGGTTTAACTAGCCCGTTTGGTTTGTCCTTTAGCCTCCCATAGAAATTTCAGTAGGACCCAAAGACTACCACACCTTTATATGTTAGAAAAAATAAATAGAAAATAGCTATTTTGTACAGTGGCTGAGAAAGTTTAACACATGGAGGCTAGAGAAGCTAGCCCTACATTAAGCAAATAGAAAGCTATAGCAATTATATAAATTATTTAGTAATGCATAAACGTCACCGTTTTGATGAAGTTAAGATGATGGCTAAAAACAAAAAAAAAAACAGGTAAAACAGGTTTGAATACTGCGCACACATTCCTTTTTACTACAACTACTAAATAAAATGGCAAATAAATTAACTACACACCATCATTATTTTACCAGTGATTGTACAAGTTTCAATGGGGCTTTTATTACAGGAAGTCATTAAAAAAATATTATAGTAAAAGGAATGGATGAAAAGAAAACACAAATGAGCGGTATTCCAACCTGTTCCTGGTACTAGAAAACAATTTTCATGGCCTACATCTTAACTCTTAAACTATGATATTTATGCAAGCACATCTATTACAGGAAGACAAATGTTTTTATTTTTTATTTGCTTAGCTAGCTTCTCTATTTTTGTATGCTTTCTTGGCCACCGTAACTTATGACAATATTAAAAACGCACGGATGTGTTCACAGTTGTACACTTTGACAAAATATAAAACTGACCTGCCTCTGCGCACTCAACACTTCAGACACATTTCTGAAGTACACGTCAAGGATTTACTGTTGTATTGGCTGACTGCGTACTTCAAGGCTTGTTTTGCTTCTTCGTCTTTGTTAATATTTATGTCTCGTGATCCTCCGAGCAAAACTTTAGAGACAACATTGGTAGACAACTCCATCAGTAAAACAACCACAAAAACCTCCAGAGGTACAAAAGGCTTCATCACGACGTCGGGCTCCAACTGAGAACTCAACAAAGACACCTGACAGACTGAGAGCCGGTCTTTATATACTGTAGGCTGAGCACGGAGCATATAGCAACGTTTTGGACTGGGGTGGCACATCCTCCAACCAATGAACAATCTTAGTTAAAAATAGTCTTCATTCAAGCCTCACATGAAATAACTGGAAGGTCATTTACATTTTCTTTTTTCATTGAACTATTTATTGGACCTTTTAACAAATTCTAAAGTACTTTTTTAGTCAGATGTTATACTTCAGTCAGCGGTTACAGCACACAACCTTATCTTGAACTTATCTTTTGACATCTAAAAATGCATGCATATAACAAATCAATGTTTCCTCCCAGATTATATGTGGAAATGCAAAACAGTGACAAATGTGGTATATTTATTTTCATAAATACAATACTTAAAGCCAGGTAGAAACCCAATAAAACACTCAATCTAACTTTTTCTCCCTCTCCTCCAACACCACTCTGGCATAATCCAATGTTTAAAATCAATAAACAAACAATAAACATTCCCTGCTCGGAAATAGAGACAAGTAACAGGCCTTGGGCACCTTTTCAGTGTTTGCTCTCTCATAACCTTCTCCAACAAACATACAACTTACCTTCACGTTGCCATTATCAATACATCCAGTTACAACCACTCTTTTCATTTATTACTATGTTTACTCCAACCAGAAAAAACTTCTCACAAAAAATATTTTCTCACAATAACACTACACTTTCCTTTTCAATAGAACAATGGACTCCTGAACATAACTCAATCTGATTCAATAGAAGATGCCCCTGTTTTCTCCAATGTGATCTCATTCACTGCCATAGCACCATGTGTACACACACATTTATTTCCCTATTGCAAAAAGACCATTAAATTAATTTGGGGCTTAGTGCGGTCGTTCTATATCCGGAAGGTTGGCAGTTCGATTCCACTCTCCCCAGTTCATACAGTCATTGCAGAGTAAGTTCTGAGTTAATAAAAACAAATCAAAACTGGGTCATTTTTGGTTCATCTGTTGCACGAGGCTGGTTATCAACGTTCTCTCTCAACTCAAGTTTAAACTCTTAACCAATGATTACTGGGCGTCAGTGCAGTGAAAAGCAATCAACCTGGAGGGGAAAGGGCTAGATCTGAGAAACAGGAAGCAACAAGGTCAGCCAAAAACAGGAAAAAAGAAAAGCTGGTTATACAAGTGTGTTAGGTTTAAGACAGTAATTTTAATTGGCTCACACCGAGGATAGACCAACTTATAAACTCAATCTCGACACACAACCCTCTTGTAACATGCAAAGAAATCAAATAGCCCACTGTGGTCACTTTTTAACAGTGTGGGGGGACAATTGACTGAGATATTTAGAGACAGTGTAGTAAACTCTATGGACAGGCCAATATTCACAAGTTTATTTTGTGCTTTCCTCATGTCAAATGTTAAGAGCTTTCGTTACACCACTGTATACAGCTCCTTTCTGGTGGAGCTAAAGAAGCCGCCGTTCATGCAAACTCATTGTGGCTTACAATGCTTTTAGATTGTTGCTCAAGGTCCTAGCCAAGTGTTTGTGAACTCTCAAATAGACAAAAAATAATAATTTGAGTCGGCTGGAGGAGTCAGAAAACATACATCTGACCACTACAGATGCAGCTGAATTGAGAAAACACTGGATTAATAGACATTAACCTAATGGACTACACAATATTTAAACTTTTCCTACGGTTTGTCCTAGACCAACTTTGTGTAAGTCAAAGATTGTATTCACTATTTCACACAAAATGTAAATAATCCAAACTCAGATATTGTAGCAGCAAATAAAATCTAGCTACAGAAAGCCCTCAAGATGTAATTTATGTCCTCTACATCGTTTTTGTGCAGTTTAAAGTATATTCTCTACATCACAAGAAAATAAAACCCTTTAAAACACTTTGTGAGACATTAAGTGCGTTTATTGCAAGAAAAGCCTTTACACAAGTTTTTGGCCATACATTTAATATCCAGGACTTTAACCTTTAAGTAGACTGTATAAGGCTGCAATTTTGATTCACAATATTGGAGTTCAACCAGGGTTGGCTCCACACAGAAAACAGGCACGCCTGCAAAGACAAAATAAAACTATAAAGAAGCAGTTTCACAGCTTTATGAATATTAATGACATTTTGAAAAAAAGTTGGCATGTTGTTTCATAATCGACTGGTCAGCTGTAGATTTTGTTTTTAAAAGCAGGCCTAAATCACAAAATTAGCCTACCTGGGGTCCTTTGGCTTTGTCTGGATAACACACACTTCCTGGACTGAGGCCTTGAGGCAGTTAGTCCTTGCCATTATAACGTTGAAAGTGTACTTCACTCCTGACACCATCTAAAAGCAAAAGATTTCACAGCATAACGCAGAAGAAATGAAACCGCTGGAAAAGAAAATTACAAGAATAGCCTAATAAAACACACATTGTACCCTCGGTTTAACTAGCCCATTTGGTTTGTCCTTTAGCCTCCCATAGAAATTTCAGTAGGACCCAAATACTACCACACCTTTATATGTTAGAAAAAAAATAAATAGAAAATAGCTATTTTGTACAGTGGCTGAGAAAGTTTAACACATGGAGGCTAGAGAAGCTAGCCCTACATTAAGCAAATAGAAACCGCGCTATAGCAATTATATAAATTATTTAGTAATGCATAAATGTCACCGTTTTGATGAAGTTAAGATGATGGCTAAAAAACAAAAAAAAAAAAAAACAGGTAAAACAGGTTTGAATACTGCGCACACATTCCTTTTTACTACAACTACTAAATAAAAATGGCAAATAAATTAACTACACACCATCATTATTTTACCAGTGATTGTACAAGTTTCAATGGGGGCTTTTATTACAGGGAAGTCATTAAAAAATATTATAGTAAAAAGGAATGGATGAAAAAGAAAACACAAATGAGCGGTATTCCAACCTGTTCCTGGTACTAGAAAACAATTTTCATGGCCTACATCTTAACTCTCGTCGAAACTATGATATTTATGCAAGCACATCTATTACAGGAAGACAAATGTTTTTTATTTTTTTATTTGCTTAGCTAGCTTCTCTATTTTTGTATGCTTTCTTGGCCACCGTAACTTATGACAATATTAAAAACGCACGGATGTGTTCACAGTTGTACACTTTGACAAAATATAAAACTGACCTGCCTCTGCGCACTCAACACTTCAGACACATTTCTGAAGTACACGTCAAGGGATTTACTGTTGTATTGGCTGACTGCGTACTTCAAGGCTTGTTTTGCTTCTTCGTCTTTGTTAATATTTATGTCTCGTGATCCTCCGAGCAAAACTTTAGAGACAACATTGGTAGACAACTCCATCAGTAAAACAACCACAAAAACCTCCAGAGGTACAAAAGGCTTCATCACGACGTCGGGCTCCAACTGAGAACTCAACAAAGACACCTGACAGACTGAGAGCCGGTCTTTATATACTGTAGGCTGAGCACGGAGCATATAGCAACGTTTTGGACTGGGGTGGCATCCTCCAACCAATGAACAATCTTAGTTAAAAAATAGTCTTCATTCAAGCCTCACATGAAATAACTGGAAGGTCATTTACATTTTCTTTTTTCATTGAACTATTTATTGGACCTTTTAACAAATTCTAAAGTACTTTTTTTTAGTCAGATGTTATACTTCAGTCAGCGGTTACAGCACACAACCTTATCTTGAACTTATCTTTTGACATCTAAAAATGCATGCATATAACAAATCAATGTTTCCTCCCAGATTATATGTGGAAATGCAAAACAGTGACAAATGTGGTATATTTATTTTCATAAATACAATACTTAAAGCCAGGTAGAAACCCAATAAAACACTCAATCTAACTTTTTCTCCCTCTCCTCCAACACCACTCTGGCATAATCCAATGTTTAAAATCAATAAACAAACAATAAACATTCCCTGCTCGGAAATAGAGACAAGTAACAGGCCTTGGGCACCTTTTCAGTGTTTGCTCTCTCATAACCTTCTCCAACAAACATACAACTTACCTTCACGTTGCCATTATCAATACATCCAGTTACAACCACTCTTTTCATTTATTACTATGTTTACTCCAACCAGAAAAAAACTTCTCACAAAAAAATATTTTCTCACAATAACACTACACTTTCCTTTTCAATAGAACAATGGACTCCTGAACATAACTCAATCTGATTCAATAGAAGATGCCCCTGTTTTCTCCAATGTGATCTCATTCACTGCCATAGCACCATGTGTACACACACATTTATTTCGCTATTGCAAAAAGACCATTAAATTAATTTGGGGCTTAGTGCGGTCGTTCTATATCCGGAAGGTTGGCAGTTCGATTCCCACTCTCCCCAGTTCATACAGTCATTGCAGAGTAAGTTCTGAGTTAATAAAAAACAAATCAAAACTGGGTCATTTTTGGTTCATCTGTTGCACGAGGCTGGTTATCAACGTTCTCTCTCAACTCAAGTTTAAACTCTTAACCAATGATTACTGGGCGTCAGTGCAGTGAAAAGCAATCAACCTGGAGGAAAGGGCTAGATCTGAGAAACAGGAAGCAACAAGGTCAGCCAAAAACAGGAAAAAGAAAAGCTGGTTATACAAGTGTGTTAGGTTTAAGACAGTAATTTTAATTGGCTCACACCGAGGATAGACCAACTTATAAACTCAATCTCGACACACAACCCTCTTGTAACATGCAAAGAAATCAAATAGCCCACTGTGGTCACTTTTTAACAGTGTGGGGGGACAATTGACTGAGATATTTAGAGACAGTGTATTAAACTCTATGGACAGGCCAATATTCACAAGTTTATTTTGTGCTTTCCTCATGTCAAATGTTAAGAGCTTTCGTTACACCACTGTATACAGCTCCTTTCTGGTGGAGCTAAAGAAGCCGCCGTTCATGCAAACTCATTGTGGCTTACAATGCTTTTAGATTGTTGCTCAAGGTCCTAGCCAAGTGTTTGTGAACTCTCAAATAGACAAAAAATAATAATTTGAGTCGGCTGGAGGAGTCAGAAAACATACATCTGACCACTACAGATGCAGCTGAATTGAGAAAACACTGGATTAATAGACATTAACCTAATGGACTACACAATATTTAAACTTTTCCTACGGTTTGTCCTAGACCAACTTTGTGTAAGTCAAAGATTGTATTCACTATTTCACACAAAATGTAAATAATCCAAACTCAGATATTGTAGCAGCAAATAAAATCTAGCTACAGAAAGCCCTCAAGATGTAATTTATGTCCTCTACATCGTTTTTGTGCACAGTTTAAAGTATATTCTCTACATCACAAGAAAATAAAACCCTTTAAAACACTTTGACGAGACATTAAGTGTGTTTATTGCAAGAAAAGCCTTTACACAAGTTTTTTGGCCATACATTTAATATCCAGGACTTTAACCTTTAAGTAGACTGTATAAGGCTGCAATTTTGATTCACAATATTGGAGTTCAACCAGGGTTGGCTCCACACAGAAAACAGGCACGCCTGCAAAGACAAAATAAAACTATAAAGAAGCAGTTTCACAGCTTTATGAATATTAATGACATTTTGAAAAAAAAAAGTTGGCATGTTGTTTCATAATCGACTGGTCAGCTGTAGATTTTGTTTTTTAAAAGCAGGCCTAAATCACAAAATTAGCCTACCTGGGGGTCCTTTGGCTTTGTCTGGATAACACACACTTCCTGGACTGAGGCCTTGAGGCAGTTAGTCCTTGCCATTATAACGTTGAAAGTGTACTTCACTCCTGACACCATCTAAAAGCAAAAGATTTCACAGCATAACGCAGAAGAAATGAAACCGCTGGAAAAGAAAATTACAAGAATAGCCTAATAAAACACACATTGTACCCTCGGTTTAACTAGCCCGTTTGGTTTGTCCTTTAGCCTCCCATAGAAATTTCAGTAGGACCCAAAGACTACCACACCTTTATATGTTAGAAAAAAAATAAATAGAAAATAGCTATTTTGTACAGTGGCTGAGAAAGTTTAACACATGGAGGCTAGAGAAGCTAGCCCTACATTAAGCAAATAGAAACCGCGCTATAGCAATTATATAAATTATTTAGTAATGCATAAACGTCACCGTTTTGATGAAGTTAAGATGATGGCTAAAAAACAAAAAAAAAAAAACAGGTAAAACAGGTTTGAATACTGCGCACACATTCCTTTTTACTACAACTACTAAATAAAAATGGCAAATAAATTAACTACACACCATCATTATTTTACCAGTGATTGTACAAGTTTCAATGGGGGCTTTTATTACAGGGAAGTCATTAAAAAAATATTATAGTAAAAGGAATGGATGAAAAGAAAACACAAATGAGCGGTATTCCAACCTGTTCCTGGTACTAGAAAACAATTTTCATGGCCTACATCTTAACTCTCGTCGAAACTATGATATTTATGCAAGCACATCTATTACAGGAAGACAAATGTTTTTATTTTTTATTTGCTTAGCTAGCTTCTCTATTTTTGTATGCTTTCTTGGCCACCGTAACTTATGACAATATTAAAACGCACGGATGTGTTCACAGTTGTACACTTTGACAAAATATAAAACTGACCTGCCTCTGCGCACTCAACACTTCAGACACATTTCTGAAGTACACGTCAAAGGATTTACTGTTGTATTGGCTGACTGCGTACTTCAAGGCTTGTTTTGCTTCTTCGTCTTTGTTAATATTTATGTCTCGTGATCCTCCGAGCAAAACTTTAGAGACAACATTGGTAGACAACTCCATCAGTAAAACAACCACAAAACCTCCAGAGGTACAAAAGGCTTCATCACGACGTCGGGCTCCAACTGAGAACTCAACAAAGACACCTGACAGACTGAGAGCCGGTCTTTATATACTGTAGGCTGAGCACGGAGCATATAGCAACGTTTTGGACTGGGGTGGCACATCCTCCAACCAATGAACAATCTTAGTTAAAAATAGTCTTCATTCAAGCCTCACATGAAATAACTGGAAGGTCATTTACATTTTCTTTTTTCATTGAACTATTTATTGGACCTTTTAACAAATTCTAAAGTACTTTTTTTTAGTCAGATGTTATACTTCAGTCAGCGGTTACAGCACACAACCTTATCTTGAACTTATCTTTTGACATCTAAAAATGCATGCATATAACAAATCAATGTTTCCTCCCAGATTATATGTGGAAATGCAAAACAGTGACAAATGTGGTATATTTATTTTCATAAATACAATACTTAAAGCCAGGTAGAAACCCAATAAAACACTCAATCTAACTTTTTCTCCCTCTCCTCCAACACCACTCTGGCATAATCCAATGTTTAAAATCAATAAACAAACAATAAACATTCCTGCTCGGAAATAGAGACAAGTAACAGGCCTTGGGCACCTTTTCAGTGTTTGCTCTCTCATAACCTTCTCCAACAAACATACAACTTACCTTCACGTTGCCATTATCAATACATCCAGTTACAACCACTCTTTTCATTTATTACTATGTTTACTCCAACCAGAAAAAACTTCTCACAAAAAATATTTTCTCACAATAACACTACACTTTCCTTTTCAATAGAACAATGGACTCCTGAACATAACTCAATCTGATTCAATAGAAGATGCCCCTGTTTTCTCCAATGTGATCTCATTCACTGCCATAGCACCATGTGTACACACACATTTATTTCCGCTATTGCAAAAAAGACCATTAAATTAATTTGGGGCTTAGTGCGGTCGTTCTATATCCGGAAGGTTGGCAGTTCGATTCCACTCTCCCAGTTCATACAGTCATTGCAGAGTAAGTTCTGAGTTAATAAAAAACAAATCAAAACTGGGTCATTTTTGGTTCATCTGTTGCACGAGGCTGGTTATCAACGTTCTCTCTCAACTCAAGTTTAAACTCTTAACCAATGATTACTGGGCGCGTCAGTGCAGTGAAAAGCAATCAACCTGGAGGGGAAAGGGCTAGATCTGAGAAACAGGAAGCAACAAGGTCAGCCAAAAACAGGAAAAAGAAAAGCTGGTTATACAAGTGTGTTAGGTTTAAGACAGTAATTTTAATTGGCTCACACCGAGGATAGACCAACTTATAAACTCAATCTCGACACACAACCCTCTTGTAACATGCAAAGAAATCAAATAGCCCACTGTGGTCACTTTTTAACAGTGTGGGGGGACAATTGACTGAGATATTTAGAGACAGTGTAGTAAACTCTATGGACAGGCCAATATTCACAAGTTTATTTTGTGCTTTCCTCATGTCAAATGTTAAGAGCTTTCGTTACACCACTGTATACAGCTCCTTTCTGGTGGAGCTAAAGAAGCCGCCGTTCATGCAAACTCATTGTGGCTTACAATGCTTTTAGATTGTTGCTCAAGGTCCTAGCCAAGTGTTTGTGAACTCTCAAATAGACAAAAAATAATAATTTGAGTCGGCTGGAGGAGTCAGAAAACATACATCTGACCACTACAGATGCAGCTGAATTGAGAAAACACTGGATTAATAGACATTAACCTAATGGACTACACAATATTTAAACTTTTCCTACGGTTTGTCCTAGACCAACTTTGTGTAAGTCAAAGATTGTATTCACTATTTCACACAAAATGTAAATAATCCAAACTCAGATATTGTAGCAGCAAATAAAATCTAGCTACAGAAAGCCCTCAAGATGTAATTTATGTCCTCTACATCGTTTTTGTGCACAGTTTAAAGTATATTCTCTACATCACAAGAAAATAAAACCCTTTAAAACACTTTGTGAGACATTAAGTGCGTTTATTGCAAGAAAAGCCTTTACACAAGTTTTTTGGCCATACATTTAATATCCAGGACTTTAACCTTTAAGTAGACTGTATAAGGCTGCAATTTTGATTCACAATATTGGAGTTCAACCAGGGTTGGCTCCACACAGAAAACAACGCCTGCAAAGACAAAATAAAACTATAAAGAAGCAGTTTCACAGCTTTATGAATATTAATGACATTTTGAAAAAAAAGTTGGCATGTTGTTTCATAATGACTGGTCAGCTGTAGATTTTGTTTTTAAAAGCAGGCCTAAATCACAAAATTAGCCTACCTGGGGGTCCTTTGGCTTTGTCTGGATAACACACACTTCCTGGACTGAGGCCTTGAGGCAGTTAGTCCTTGCCATTATAACGTTGAAAGTGTACTTCACTCCTGACACCATCTAAAAGCAAAAGATTTCACAGCATAACGCAGAAGAAATGAAACCGCTGGAAAAGAAAATTACAAGAATAGCCTAATAAAACACACATTGTACCCTCGGTTTAACTAGCCCATTTGGTTTGTCCTTTAGCCTCCCATAGAAATTTCAGTAGGACCCAAAGACTACCACACCTTTATATGTTAGAAAAAAAATAAATAGAAAATAGCTATTTTGTACAGTGGCTGAGAAAGTTTAACACATGGAGGCTAGAGAAGCTAGCCCTACATTAAGCAAATAGAAACCGCGCTATAGCAATTATATAAATTATTTAGTAATGCATAAACGTCACCGTTTTGATGAAGTTAAGATGATGGCTAAAAAAAAAAAAAAAACAGGTAAAACAGGTTTGAATACTGCGCACACATTCCTTTTTACTACAACTACTAAATAAAAATGGCAAATAAATTAACTACACACCATCATTATTTTACCAGTGATTGTACAAGTTTCAATGGGGGCTTTTATTACAGGGAAGTCATTAAAAAAAATATTATAGTAAAAAGGAATGGATGAAAAAGAAAACACAAATGAGCGGTATTCCAACCTGTTCCTGGTACTAGAAAACAATTTTCATGGCCTACATCTTAACTCGTCGAAACTATGATATTTATGCAAGCACATCTATTACAGGAAGACAAATGTTTTTATTTTTTATTTGCTTAGCTAGCTTCTCTATTTTTGTATGCTTTCTTGGCCACCGTAACTTATGACAATATTAAAAACGCACGGATGTGTTCACAGTTGTACACTTTGACAAAATATAAAACTGACCTGCCTCTGCGCACTCAACACTTCAGACACATTTCTGAAGTACACGTCAAGGGATTTACTGTTGTATTGGCTGACTGCGTACTTCAAGGCTTGTTTTGCTTCTTCGTCTTTGTTAATATTTATGTCTCGTGATCCTCCGAGCAAAACTTTAGAGACAACATTGGTAGACAACTCCATCAGTAAAACAACCACAAAAACCTCCAGAGGTACAAAAGGCTTCATCACGACGTCGGGCTCCAACTGAGAACTCAACAAAGACACCTGACAGACTGAGAGCCGGTCTTTATATACTGTAGGCTGAGCACGGAGCATATAGCAACGTTTTGGACTGGGGTGGCACATCCTCCAACCAATGAACAATCTTAGTTAAAAATAGTCTTCATTCAAGCCTCACATGAAATAACTGGAAGGTCATTTACATTTTCTTTTTTCATTGAACTATTTATTGGACCTTTTAACAAATTCTAAAGTACTTTTTTTTAGTCAGATGTTATACTTCAGTCAGCGGTTACAGCACACAACCTTATCTTGAACTTATCTTTTGACATCTAAAAATGCATGCATATAACAAATCAATGTTTCCTCCCAGATTATATGTGGAAATGCAAAACAGTGACAAATGTGGTATATTTATTTTCATAAATACAATACTTAAAGCCAGGTAGAAACCCAATAAAACACTCAATCTAACTTTTTCTCCCTCTCCTCCAACACCACTCTGGCATAATCCAATGTTTAAAATCAATAAACAAACAATAAACATTCCCTGCTCGGAAATAGAGACAAGTAACAGGCCTTGGGCACCTTTTCAGTGTTTGCTCTCTCATAACCTTCTCCAACAAACATACAACTTACCTTCACGTTGCCATTATCAATACATCCAGTTACAACCACTCTTTTCATTTATTACTATGTTTACTCCAACCAGAAAAAAACTTCTCACAAAAAAATATTTTCTCACAATAACACTACACTTTCCTTTTCAATAGAACAATGGACTCCTGAACATAACTCAATCTGATTCAATAGAAGATGCCCCTGTTTTCTCCAATGTGATCTCATTCACTGCCATAGCACCATGTGTACACACACATTTATTTCCGCTATTGCAAAAAAGACCATTAAATTAATTTGGGGCTTAGTGCGGTCGTTCTATATCCGGAAGGTTGGCAGTTCGATTCCCACTCTCCCCAGTTCATACAGTCATTGCAGAGTAAGTTCTGAGTTAATAAAAAACAAATCAAAACTGGGTCATTTTTGGTTCATCTGTTGCACGAGGCTGGTTATCAACGTTCTCTCTCAACTCAAGTTTAAACTCTTAACCAATGATTACTGGGTCAGTGCAGTGAAAAGCAATCAACCTGGAGGGGAAAGGGCTAGATCTGAGAAACAGGAAGCAACAAGGTCAGCCAAAAACAGGAAAAAGAAAAGCTGGTTATACAAGTGTGTTAGGTTTAAGACAGTAATTTTAATTGGCTCACACCGAGGATAGACCAACTTATAAACTCAATCTCGACACACAACCCTCTTGTAACATGCAAAGAAATCAAATAGCCCACTGTGGTCACTTTTTAACAGTGTGGGGGGACAATTGACTGAGATATTTAGAGACAGTGTAGTAAACTCTATGGACAGGCCAATATTCACAAGTTTATTTTGTGCTTTCCTCATGTCAAATGTTAAGAGCTTTAGTTACACCACTGTATACAGCTCCTTTCTGGTGGAGCTAAAGAAGCCGTTCATGCAAACTCATTGTGGCTTACAATGCTTTTAGATTGTTGCTCAAGGTCCTAGCCAAGTGTTTGTGAACTCTCAAATAGACAAAATAATAATAATTTGAGTCGGCTGGAGGAGTCAGAAAACATACATCTGACCACTACAGATGCAGCTGAATTGAGAAAACACTGGATTAATAGACATTAACCTAATGGACTACACAATATTTAAACTTTTCCTACGGTTTGTCCTAGACCAACTTTGTGTAAGTCAAAGATTGTATTCACTATTTCACACAAAATGTAAATAATCCAAACTCAGATATTGTAGCAGCAAATAAAATCTAGCTACAGAAAGCCCTCAAGATGTAATTTATGTCCTCTACATCGTTTTTGTGCAGTTTAAAGTATATTCTCTACATCACAAGAAAATAAAACCCTTTAAAACACTTTGACGAGACATTAAGTGCGTTTATTGCAAGAAAAGCCTTTACACAAGTTTTTTGGCCATACATTTAATATCCAGGACTTTAACCTTTAAGTAGACTGTATAAGGCTGCAATTTTGATTCACAATATTGGAGTTCAACCAGGGTTGGCTCCACACAGAAAACAGGCACGCCTGCAAAGACAAAATAAAACTATAAAGAAGCAGTTTCACAGCTTTATGAATATTATGACATTTTGAAAAAAAGTTGGCATGTTGTTTCATAATCGACTGGTCAGCTGTAGATTTTGTTTTTTAAAAGCAGGCCTAAATCACAAAATTAGCCTACCTGGGGTCCTTTGGCTTTGTCTGGATAACACACACTTCCTGGACTGAGGCCTTGAGGCAGTTAGTCCTTGCCATTATAACGTTGAAAGTGTACTTCACTCCTGACACCATCTAAAAGCAAAAGATTTCACAGCATAACGCAGAAGAAATGAAACCGCTGGAAAAGAAAATTACAAGAATAGCCTAATAAAACACACATTGTACCCTCGGTTTAACTAGCCCGTTTGGTTTGTCCTTTAGCCTCCCATAGAAATTTCAGTAGGACCCAAAGACTACCACACCTTTATATGTTAGAAAAAAAATAAATAGAAAATAGCTATTTTGTACAGTGGCTGAGAAAGTTTAACACATGGAGGCTAGAGAAGCTAGCCCTACATTAAGCAAATAGAAACCGCGCTATAGCAATTATATAAATTATTTAGTAATGCATAAATGTCACCGTTTTGATGAAGTTAAGATGATGGCTAAAAAACAAAAAAAAAAAACAGGTAAAACAGGTTTGAATACTGCTTCCTTTTACTACAACTACTAAATAAAAATGGCAAATAAATTAACTACACACCATCATTATTTTACCAGTGATTGTACAAGTTTCAATGGGGGCTTTTATTACAGGGAAGTCATTAAAAAATATTATAGTAAAAGGAATGGATGAAAAAGAAAACACAAATGAGCGGTATTCCAACCTGTTCCTGGTACTAGAAAACAATTTTCATGGCCTACATCTTAACTCTCGAAACTATGATATTTATGCAAGCACATCTATTACAGGAAGACAAATGTTTTTATTTTTATTTGCTTAGCTAGCTTCTCTATTTTTGTATGCTTTCTTGGCCACCGTAACTTATGACAAAATTAAAAACGCTCGGATGTGTTCACAGTTGTACACTTTGACAAAATATAAAACTGACCTGCCTCTGCGCACTCAACACTTCAGACACATTTCTGAAGTACACGTCAAGGGATTTACTGTTGTATTGGCTGACTGCGTACTTCAAGGCTTGTTTTGCTTCTTCGTCTTTGTTAATATTTATGTCTCGTGATCCTCCGAGCAAAACTTTAGAGACAACATTGGTAGACAACTCCATCAGTAAAACAACCACAAAAACCTCCAGAGGTACAAAAGGCTTCATCACGACGTCGGGCTCCAACTGAGAACTCAACAAAGACACCTGACAGACTGAGAGCCGGTCTTTATATACTGTAGGCTGAGCACGGAGCATATAGCAACGTTTTGGACTGGGGGTGGCACATCCTCCAACCAATGAACAATCTTAGTTAAAAAATAGTCTTCATTCAAGCCTCACATGAAATAACTGGAAGGTCATTTATATTTTCTTTTTTCATTGAACTATTTATTGGACCTTTTAACAAATTCTAAAGTACTTTTTTTTAGTCAGATGTTATACTTCAGTCAGCGGTTACAGCACACAACCTTATCTTGAACTTATCTTTTGACATCTAAAAATGCATGCATATAACAAATCAATGTTTCCTCCCAGATTATATGTGGAAATGCAAAACAGTGACAAATGTGGTATATTTATTTTCATAAATACAATACTTAAAGCCAGGTAGAAACCCAATAAAACACTCAATCTAACTTTTTCTCCCTCTCCTCCAACACCACTCTGGCATAATCCAATGTTTAAAATCAATAAACAAACAATAAACATTCCCTGCTCGGAAATAGAGACAAGTAACAGGCCTTGGGCACCTTTTCAGTGTTTGCTCTCTCATAACCTTCTCCAACAAACATACAACTTACCTTCACGTTGCCATTATCAATACATCCAGTTACAACCACTCTTTTCATTTATTACTATGTTTACTCCAACCAGAAAAAACTTCTCACAAAAAATATTTTCTCACAATAACACTACACTTTCCTTTTCAATAGAACAATGGACTCCTGAACATAACTCAATCTGATTCAATAGAAGATGCCCCTGTTTTCTCCAATGTGATCTCATTCACTGCCATAGCACCATGTGTACACACACATTTATTTCGCTATTGCAAAAAGACCATTAAATTAATTTGGGGCTTAGTGCGGTCGTTCTATATCCGGAAGGTTGGCAGTTCGATTCCCACTCTCCCCAGTTCATACAGTCATTGCAGAGTAAGTTCTGAGTTAATAAAAACAAATCAAAACTGGGTCATTTTTGGTTCATCTGTTGCACGAGGCTGGTTATCAACGTTCTCTCTCAACTCAAGTTTAAACTCTTAACCAATGATTACTGGGCGTCAGTGCAGTGAAAAGCAATCAACCTGGAGGAAAGGGCTAGATCTGAGAAACAGGAAGCAACAAGGTCAGCCAAAAACAGGAAAAAGAAAAGCTGGTTATACAAGTGTGTTAGGTTTAAGACAGTAATTTTAATTGGCTCACACCGAGGATAGACCAACTTATAAACTCAATCTCGACACACAACCCTCTTGTAACATGCAAAGAAATCAAATAGCCCACTGTGGTCACTTTTTAACAGTGTGGGGGGACAATTGACTGAGATATTTAGAGACAGTGTAGTAAACTCTATGGACAGGCCAATATTCACAAGTTTATTTTGTGCTTTCCTCATGTCAAATGTTAAGAGCTTTCGTTACACCACTGTATACAGCTCCTTTCTGGTGGAGCTAAAGAAGCCGCCGTTCATGCAAACTCATTGTGGCTTACAATGCTTTTAGATTGTTGCTCAAGGTCCTAGCCAAGTGTTTGTGAACTCTCAAATAGACAAAAAAATAATAATTTGAGTCGGCTGGAGGAGTCAGAAAACATACATCTGACCACTACAGATGCAGCTGAATTGAGAAAACACTGGATTAATAGACATTAACCTAATGGACTACACAATATTTAAACTTTTCCTACGGTTTGTCCTAGACCAACTTTGTGTAAGTCAAAGATTGTATTCACTATTTCACACAAAATGTAAATAATCCAAACTCAGATATTGTAGCAGCAAATAAAATCTAGCTACAGAAAGCCCTCAAGATGTAATTTATGTCCTCTACATCGTTTTTGTGCACAGTTTAAAGTATATTCTCTACATCACAAGAAAATAAAACCCTTTAAAACACTTTGACGAGACATTAAGTGTGTTTATTGCAAGAAAAGCCTTTACACAAGTTTTTTGGCCATACATTTAATATCCAGGACTTTAACCTTTAAGTAGACTGTATAAGGCTGCAATTTTGATTCACAATATTGGAGTTCAACCAGGGTTGGCTCCACACAGAAAACAGGCACGCCTGCAAAGACAAAATAAAACTATAAAGAAGCAGTTTCACAGCTTTATGAATATTAATGACATTTTGAAAAAAGTTGGCATGTTGTTTCATAATTGACTGGTCAGCTGTAGATTTTGTTTTTAAAAGCAGGCCTAAATCACAAAATTAGCCTACCTGGGGTCCTTTGGCTTTGTCTGGATAACACACACTTCCTGGACTGAGGCCTTGAGGCAGTTAGTCCTTGCCATTATAACGTTGAAAGTGTACTTCACTCCTGACACCATCTAAAAGCAAAAGATTTCACAGCATAACGCAGAAGAAATGAAACCGCTGGAAAGAAAATTACAAGAATAGCCTAATAAAACACACATTGTACCCTCGGTTTAACTAGCCCATTTGGTTTGTCCTTTAGCCTCCCATAGAAATTTCAGTAGGACCCAAAGACTACCACACCTTTATATGTTAGAAAAAAAATAAATAGAAAATAGCTATTTTGTACAGTGGCTGAGAAAGTTTAACACATGGAGGCTAGAGAAGCTAGCCCTACATTAAGCAAATAGAAACGCTATAGCAATTATATAAATTATTTAGTAATGCATAAACGTCACCGTTTTGATGAAGTTAAGATGATGGCTAAAAAACAAAAAAAAAACAGGTAAAACAGGTTTGAATACTGCGCACATTCCTTTTACTACAACTACTAAATAAAAATGGCAAATAAATTAACTACACACCATCATTATTTTACCAGTGATTGTACAAGTTTCAATGGGGGCTTTTATTACAGGAAGTCATTAAAAATATTATAGTAAAAGGAATGGATGAAAAAGAAAACACAAATGAGCGGTATTCCAACCTGTTCCTGGTACTAGAAAACAATTTTCATGGCCTACATCTTAACTCTCGTCGAAACTATGATATTTATGCAAGCACATCTATTACAGGAAGACAAATGTTTTTATTTTTTATTTGCTTAGCTAGCTTCTCTATTTTTGTATGCTTTCTTGGCCACCGTAACTTATGACAATATTAAAAACGCGCGGATGTGTTCACAGTTGTACACTTTGACAAAATATAAAACTGACCTGCCTCTGCGCACTCAACACTTCAGACACATTTCTGAAGTACACGTCAAGGGATTTACTGTTGTATTGGCTGACTGCGTACTTCAAGGCTTGTTTTGCTTCTTCGTCTTTGTTAATATTTATGTCTCGTGATCCTCCGAGCAAAACTTTAGAGACAACATTGGTAGACAACTCCATCAGTAAAACAACCACAAAAACCTCCAGAGGTACAAAAGGCTTCATCACGACGTCGGGCTCCAACTGAGAACTCAACAAAGACACCTGACAGACTGAGAGCCGGTCTTTATATACTGTAGGCTGAGCACGGAGCATATAGCAACGTTTTGGACTGGGGGTGGCACATCCTCCAACCAATGAACAATCTTAGTTAAAAAATAGTCTTCATTCAAGCCTCACATGAAATAACTGGAAGGTCATTTACATTTTCTTTTTTCATTGAACTATTTATTGGACCTTTTAACAAATTCTAAAGTACTTTTTTTTAGTCAGATGTTATACTTCAGTCAGCGGTTACAGCACACAACCTTATCTTGAACTTATCTTTTGACATCTAAAAATGCATGCATATAACAAATCAATGTTTCCTCCCAGATTATATGTGGAAATGCAAAACAGTGACAAATGTGGTATATTTATTTTCATAAATACAATACTTAAAGCCAGGTAGAAACCCAATAAAACACTCAATCTAACTTTTTCTCCCTCTCCTCCAACACCACTCTGGCATAATCCAATGTTTAAAATCAATAAACAAACAATAAACATTCCCTGCTCGGAAATAGAGACAAGTAACAGGCCTTGGGCACCTTTTCAGTGTTTGCTCTCTCATAACCTTCTCCAACAAACATACAACTTACCTTCACGTTGCCATTATCAATACATCCAGTTACAACCACTCTTTTCATTTATTACTATGTTTACTCCAACCAGAAAAAACTTCTCACAAAAAATATTTTCTCACAATAACACTACACTTTCCTTTTCAATAGAACAATGGACTCCTGAACATAACTCAATCTGATTCAATAGAAGATGCCCCTGTTTTCTCCAATGTGATCTCATTCACTGCCATAGCACCATGTGTACACACACATTTATTTCGCTATTGCAAAAAGACCATTAAATTAATTTGGGGCTTAGTGCGGTCGTTCTATATCCGGAAGGTTGGCAGTTCGATTCCCACTCTCCCCAGTTCATACAGTCATTGCAGAGTAAGTTCTGAGTTAATAAAAACAAATCAAAACTGGGTCATTTTTGGTTCATCTGTTGCACGAGGCTGGTTATCAACGTTCTCTCTCAACTCAAGTTTAAACTCTTAACCAATGATTACTGGCGCGTCAGTGCAGTGAAAAGCAATCAACCTGGAGGAAAGGGCTAGATCTGAGAAACAGGAAGCAACAAGGTCAGCCAAAAACAGGAAAAAGAAAAGCTGGTTATACAAGTGTGTTAGGTTTAAGACAGTAATTTTAATTGGCTCACACCGAGGATAGACCAACTTATAAACTCAATCTCGACACACAACCCTCTTGTAACATGCAAAGAAATCAAATAGCCCACTGTGGTCACTTTTTAACAGTGTGGGGGGACAATTGACTGAGATATTTAGAGACAGTGTAGTAAACTCTATGGACAGGCCAATATTCACAAGTTTATTTTGTGCTTTCCTCATGTCAAATGTTAAGAGCTTTCGTTACACCACTGTATACAGCTCCTTTCTGGTGGAGCTAAAGAAGCCGCCGTTCATGCAAACTCATTGTGGCTTACAATGCTTTTAGATTGTTGCTCAAGGTCCTAGCCAAGTGTTTGTGAACTCTCAAATAGACAAAAAATAATAATTTGAGTCGGCTGGAGGAGTCAGAAAACATACATCTGACCACTACAGATGCAGCTGAATTGAGAAAACACTGGATTAATAGACATTAACCTAATGGACTACACAATATTTAAACTTTTCCTACGGTTTGTCCTAGACCAACTTTGTGTAAGTCAAAGATTGTATTCACTATTTCACACAAAATGTAAATAATCCAAACTCAGATATTGTAGCAGCAAATAAAATCTAGCTACAGAAAGCCCTCAAGATGTAATTTATGTCCTCTACATCGTTTTTGTGCACAGTTTAAAGTATATTCTCTACATCACAAGAAAATAAAACCCTTTAAAACACTTTGGAGACATTAAGTGTGTTTATTGCAAGAAAAGCCTTTACACAAGTTTTTTGGCCATACATTTAATATCCAGGACTTTAACCTTTAAGTAGACTGTATAAGGCTGCAATTTTGATTCACAATATTGGAGTTCAACCAGGGTTGGCTCCACACAGAAAACAGGCACGCCTGCAAAGACAAAATAAAACTATAAAGAAGCAGTTTCACAGCTTTATGAATATTAATGACATTTTGAAAAAAAAAGTTGGCATGTTGTTTCATAATTGACTGGTCAGCTGTAGATTTTGTTTTTTAAAAGCAGGCCTAAATCACAAAATTAGCCTACCTGGGGGTCCTTTGGCTTTGTCTGGATAACACACACTTCCTGGACTGAGGCCTTGAGGCAGTTAGTCCTTGCCATTATAACGTTGAAAGTGTACTTCACTCCTGACACCATCTAAAAGCAAAAGATTTCACAGCATAACGCAGAAGAAATGAAACGCTGGAAAAGAAAATTACAAGAATAGCCTAATAAAACACACATTGTACCCTCGGTTTAACTAGCCCATTTGGTTTGTCCTTTAGCCTCCCATAGAAATTTCAGTAGGACCCAAAGACTACCACACCTTTATATGTTAGAAAAAAAATAAATAGAAAATAGCTATTTTGTACAGTGGCTGAGAAAGTTTAACACATGGAGGCTAGAGAAGCTAGCCCTACATTAAGCAAATAGAAACAGCTATAGCAATTATATAAATTATTTAGTAATGCATAAAACGTCACCGTTTTGATGAAGTTAAGATGATGGCTAAAAACAAAAAAAAAAAACAGGTAAAACAGGTTTGAATACTGCGCACACATTCCTTTTACTACAACTACTAAATAAAAATGGCAAATAAATTAACTACACACCATCATTATTTTACCAGTGATTGTACAAGTTTCAATGGGGCTTTTATTACAGGGAAGTCATTAAAAATATTATAGTAAAAGGAATGGATGAAAAGAAAACACAAATGAGCGGTATTCCAACCTGTTCCTGGTACTAGAAAACAATTTTCATGGCCTACATCTTAACTCTCGTCGAAACTATGATATTTATGCAAGCACATCTATTACAGGAAGACAAATGTTTTTATTTTTTATTTGCTTAGCTAGCTTCTCTATTTTTGTATGCTTTCTTGGCCACCGTAACTTATGACAATATTAAAAAGCAACGGATGTGTTCACAGTTGTACACTTTGACAAAATATAAAACTGACCTGCCTCTGCGCACTCAACACTTCAGACACATTTCTGAAGTACACGTCAAGGATTTACTGTTGTATTGGCTGACTGCGTACTTCAAGGCTTGTTTTGCTTCTTCGTCTTTGTTAATATTTATGTCTCGTGATCCTCCGAGCAAAACTTTAGAGACAACATTGGTAGACAACTCCATCAGTAAAACAACCACAAAAACCTCCAGAGGTACAAAAGGCTTCATCACGACGTCGGGCTCCAACTGAGAACTCAACAAAGACACCTGACAGACTGAGAGCCGGTCTTTATATACTGTAGGCTGAGCACGGAGCATATAGCAACGTTTTGGACTGGGGTGGCACATCCTCCAACCAATGAACAATCTTAGTTAAAAATAGTCTTCATTCAAGCCTCACATGAAATAACTGGAAGGTCATTTATATTTTCTTTTTTCATTGAACTATTTATTGGACCTTTTAACAAATTCTAAAGTACTTTTTTTTAGTCAGATGTTATACTTCAGTCAGCGGTTACAGCACACAACCTTATCTTGAACTTATCTTTTGACATCTAAAAATGCATGCATATAACAAATCAATGTTTCCTCCCAGATTATATGTGGAAATGCAAAACAGTGACAAATGTGGTATATTTATTTTCATAAATACAATACTTAAAGCCAGGTAGAAACCCAATAAAACACTCAATCTAACTTTTTCTCCCTCTCCTCCAACACCACTCTGGCATAATCCAATGTTTAAAATCAATAAACAAACAATAAACATTCCCTGCTCGGAAATAGAGACAAGTAACAGGCCTTGGGCACCTTTTCAGTGTTTGCTCTCTCATAACCTTCTCCAACAAACATACAACTTACCTTCACGTTGCCATTATCAATACATCCAGTTACAACCACTCTTTTCATTTATTACTATGTTTACTCCAACCAGAAAAAACTTCTCACAAAAAATATTTTCTCACAATAACACTACACTTTCCTTTTCAATAGAACAATGGACTCCTGAACATAACTCAATCTGATTCAATAGAAGATGCCCCTGTTTTCTCCAATGTGATCTCATTCACTGCCATAGCACCATGTGTACACACACATTTATTTCGCTATTGCAAAAAAGACCATTAAATTAATTTGGGGCTTAGTGCGGTCGTTCTATATCCGGAAGGTTGGCAGTTCGATTCCCACTCTCCCCAGTTCATACAGTCATTGCAGAGTAAGTTCTGAGTTAATAAAAAACAAATCAAAACTGGGTCATTTTTGGTTCATCTGTTGCACGAGGCTGGTTATCAACGTTCTCTCTCAACTCAAGTTTAAACTCTTAACCAATGATTACTGGGCGCGTCAGTGCAGTGAAAAGCAATCAACCTGGAGGGGAAAGGGCTAGATCTGAGAAACAGGAAGCAACAAGGTCAGCCAAAAACAGGAAAAAGAAAAGCTGGTTATACAAGTGTGTTAGGTTTAAGACAGTAATTTTAATTGGCTCACACCGAGGATAGACCAACTTATAAACTCAATCTCGACACACAACCCTCTTGTAACATGCAAAGAAATCAAATAGCCCACTGTGGTCACTTTTTAACAGTGTGGGGGGACAATTGACTGAGATATTTAGAGACAGTGTATTAAACTCTATGGACAGGCCAATATTCACAAGTTTATTTTGTGCTTTCCTCATGTCAAATGTTAAGAGCTTTAGTTACACCACTGTATACAGCTCCTTTCTGGTGGAGCTAAAGAAGCCGCCGTTCATGCAAACTCATTGTGGCTTACAATGCTTTTAGATTGTTGCTCAAGGTCCTAGCCAAGTGTTTGTGAACTCTCAAATAGACAAAAAATAATAATTTGAGTCGGCTGGAGGAGTCAGAAAACATACATCTGACCACTACAGATGCAGCTGAATTGAGAAAACACTGGATTAATAGACATTAACCTAATGGACTACACAATATTTAAACTTTTCCTACGGTTTGTCCTAGACCAACTTTGTGTAAGTCAAAGATTGTATTCACTATTTCACACAAAATGTAAATAATCCAAACTCAGATATTGTAGCAGCAAATAAAATCTAGCTACAGAAAGCCCTCAAGATGTAATTTATGTCCTCTACATCGTTTTTGTGCACAGTTTAAAGTATATTCTCTACATCACAAGAAAATAAAACCCTTTAAAACACTTTGTGAGACATTAAGTGTGTTTATTGCAAGAAAAGCCTTTACACAAGTTTTTTGGCCATACATTTAATATCCAGGACTTTAACCTTTAAGTAGACTGTATAAGGCTGCAATTTTGATTCACAATATTGGAGTTCAACCAGGGTTGGCTCACACAGAAAACAGGCACGCCTGCAAAGACAAAATAAAACTATAAAGAAGCAGTTTCACAGCTTTATGAATATTAATGACATTTTGAAAAAAAAAGTTGGCATGTTGTTTCATAATTGACTGGTCAGCTGTAGATTTTGTTTTTTAAAAGCAGGCCTAAATCACAAAATTAGCCTACCTGGGGGTCCTTTGGCTTTGTCTGGATAACACACACTTCCTGGACTGAGGCCTTGAGGCAGTTAGTCCTTGCCATTATAACGTTGAAAGTGTACTTCACTCCTGACACCATCTAAAAGCAAAAGATTTCACAGCATAACGCAGAAGAAATGAAACCGCTGGAAAAGAAAATTACAAGAATAGCCTAATAAAACACACATTGTACCCTCGGTTTAACTAGCCCATTTGGTTTGTCCTTTAGCCTCCCATAGAAATTTCAGTAGGACCCAAAGACTACCACACCTTTACTTAGAAAAAAAATAAATAGAAAATAGCTATTTTGTACAGTGGCTGAGAAAGTTTAACACATGGAGGCTAGAGAAGCTAGCCCTACATTAAGCAAATAGAAACGCTATAGCAATTATATAAATTATTTAGTAATGCATAAACGTCACCGTTTTGATGAAGTTAAGATGATGGCTAAAAAACAAAAAAAAAAACAGGTAAAACAGGTTTGAATACTGCGCACACATTCCTTTTTACTACAACTACTAAATAAAATGGCAAATAAATTAACTACACACCATCATTATTTTACCAGTGATTGTACAAGTTTCAATGGGGGCTTTTATTACAGGAAGTCATTAAAAAAATATTATAGTAAAAGGAATGGATGAAAAAGAAAACACAAATGAGCGGTATTCCAACCTGTTCCTGGTACTAGAAAACAATTTTCATGGCCTACATCTTAACTCTCGGAAACTATGATATTTATGCAAGCACATCTATTACAGGAAGACAAATGTTTTTTATTTTTATTTGCTTAGCTAGCTTCTCTATTTTTGTATGCTTTCTTGGCCACCGTAACTTATGACAATATTAAAAACACGGATGTGTTCACAGTTGTACACTTTGACAAAATATAAAACTGACCTGCCTCTGCGCACTCAACACTTCAG
The DNA here is from genome assembly GCA_024416835.2 of Perccottus glenii. Lineage (NCBI taxonomy): Eukaryota > Metazoa > Chordata > Actinopteri > Gobiiformes > Odontobutidae > Perccottus > Perccottus glenii. The sequence continues at coordinate 10,891,496 of CM044552.2, read as the reverse complement.
ACACATTTCTGAAGTACACGTCAAAGGATTTACTGTTGTATTGGCTGACTGCGTGCTTCAAGGCTTGTTTTGCTTCTTCGTCTTTGTTAATATTTATGTCTCGTGATCCTCCGAGCAAAACTTTAGAGACAACATTGGTAGACAACTCCATCAGTAAAACAACCACAAAAACCTCCAGAGGTACAAAAGGCTTCATCACGACGTCGGGCTCCAACTGAGAACTCAACAAAGACACCTGACAGACTGAGAGCCGGTCTTTATATACTGTAGGCTGAGCACGGAGCATATAGCAACGTTTTGGACTGGGGGTGGCACATCCTCCAACCAATGAACAATCTTAGTTAAAAAATAGTCTTCATTCAAGCCTCACATGAAATAACTGGAAGGTCATTTTACATTTTCTTTTTCATTGAACTATTTATTGGACCTTTTAACAAATTCTAAAGTACTTTTTTTTAGTCAGATGTTATACTTCAGTCAGCGGTTACAGCACACAACCTTATCTTGAACTTATCTTTTGACATCTAAAAATGCATGCATATAACAAATCAATGTTTCCTCCCAGATTATATGTGGAAATGCAAAACAGTGACAAATGTGGTATATTTATTTTCATAAATACAATACTTAAAGCCAGGTAGAAACCCAATAAAACACTCAATCTAACTTTTTCTCCCTCTCCTCCAACACCACTCTGGCATAATCCAATGTTTAAAATCAATAAACAAACAATAAACATTCCCTGCTCGGAAATAGAGACAAGTAACAGGCCTTGGGCACCTTTTCAGTGTTTGCTCTCTCATAACCTTCTCCAACAAACATACAACTTACCTTCACGTTGCCATTATCAATACATCCAGTTACAACCACTCTTTTCATTTATTACTATGTTTACTCCAACCAGAAAAAACTTCTCACAAAAAATATTTTCTCACAATAACACTACACTTTCCTTTTCAATAGAACAATGGACTCCTGAACATAACTCAATCTGATTCAATAGAAGATGCCCTCCAATGTGATCTCATTCACTGCCATAGCACCATGTGTACACACACATTTATTTCCGCTATTGCAAAAAAGACCATTAAATTAATTTGGGGCTTAGTGCGGTCGTTCTATATCCGGAAGGTTGGCAGTTCGATTCCCACTCTCCCAGTTCATACAGTCATTGCAGAGTAAGTTCTGAGTTAATAAAAAACAAATCAAAACTGGGTCATTTTTGGTTCATCTGTTGCACGAGGCTGGTTATCAACGTTCTCTCTCAACTCAAGTTTAAACTCTTAACCAATGATTACTGGGCGTCAGTGCAGTGAAAAGCAATCAACCTGGAGGAAAGGGCTAGATCTGAGAAACAGGAAGCAACAAGGTCAGCCAAAAACAGGAAAAAGAAAAGCTGGTTATACAAGTGTGTTAGGTTTAAGACAGTAATTTTAATTGGCTCACACCGAGGATAGACCAACTTATAAACTCAATCTCGACACACAACCCTCTTGTAACATGCAAAGAAATCAAATAGCCCACTGTGGTCACTTTTTAACAGTGTGGGGGGACAATTGACTGAGATATTTAGAGACAGTGTAGTAAACTCTATGGACAGGCCAATATTCACAAGTTTATTTTGTGCTTTCCTCATGTCAAATGTTAAGAGCTTTCGTTACACCACTGTATACAGCTCCTTTCTGGTGGAGCTAAAGAAGCCGTTCATGCAAACTCATTGTGGCTTACAATGCTTTTAGATTGTTGCTCAAGGTCCTAGCCAAGTGTTTGTGAACTCTCAAATAGACAAAAAATAATAATTTGAGTCGGCTGGAGGAGTCAGAAAACATACATCTGACCACTACAGATGCAGCTGAATTGAGAAAACACTGGATTAATAGACATTAACCTAATGGACTACACAATATTTAAACTTTTCCTACGGTTTGTCCTAGACCAACTTTGTGTAAGTCAAAGATTGTATTCACTATTTCACACAAAATGTAAATAATCCAAACTCAGATATTGTAGCAGCAAATAAAATCTAGCTACAGAAAGCCCTCAAGATGTAATTTATGTCCTCTACATCGTTTTTGTGCACAGTTTAAAGTATATTCTCTACATCACAAGAAAATAAAACCCTTTAAAACACTTTGTGAGACATTAAGTGCGTTTATTGCAAGAAAAGCCTTTACACAAGTTTTTTGGCCATACATTTAATATCCAGGACTTTAACCTTTAAGTAGACTGTATAAGGCTGCAATTTTGATTCACAATATTGGAGTTCAACCAGGGTTGGCTCCACACAGAAAACAGGCACGCCTGCAAAGACAAAATAAAACTATAAAGAAGCAGTTTCACAGCTTTATGAATATTAATGACATTTTGAAAAAAAAAAAGTTGGCATGTTGTTTCATAATTGACTGGTCAGCTGTAGATTTTGTTTTTTAAAAGCAGGCCTAAATCACAAAATTAGCCTACCTGGGGGTCCTTTGGCTTTGTCTGGATAACACACACTTCCTGGACTGAGGCCTTGAGGCAGTTAGTCCTTGCCATTATAACGTTGAAAGTGTACTTCACTCCTGACACCATCTAAAAGCAAAAGATTTCACAGCATAACGCAGAAGAAATGAAACCGCTGGAAAAGAAAATTACAAGAATAGCCTAATAAAACACACATTGTACACTCGGTTTAACTAGCCCATTTGGTTTGTCCTTTAGCCTCCATAGAAATTTCAGTAGGACCCAAAGACTACCACACCTTTATATGTTAGAAAAAAAATAAATAGAAAATAGCTATTTTGTACAGTGGCTGAGAAAGTTTAACACATGGAGGCTAGAGAAGCTAGCCCTACATTAAGCAAATAGAAACGCTATAGCAATTATATAAATTATTTAGTAATGCATAAATGTCACCGTTTTGATGAAGTTAAGATGATGGCTAAAAACAAAAAAAAAAAAAACAGGTAAAACAGGTTTGAATACTGCGCACACATTCCTTTTTACTACAACTACTAAATAAAAATGGCAAATAAATTAACTACACACCATCATTATTTTACCAGTGATTGTACAAGTTTCAATGGGGCTTTTATTACAGGAAGTCATTAAAAAATATTATAGTAAAAGGAATGGATGAAAAGAAAACACAAATGAGCGGTATTCCAACCTGTTCCTGGTACTAGAAAACAATTTTCATGGCCTACATCTTAACTCTCGTCGAAACTATGATATTTATGCAAGCACATCTATTACAGGAAGACAAATGTTTTTTATTTTTTTATTTGCTTAGCTAGCTTCTCTATTTTTGTATGCTTTCTTGGCCACCGTAACTTATGACAATATTAAAAACGCACGGATGTGTTCACAGTTGTACACTTTGACAAAATATAAAACTGACCTGCCTCTGCGCACTCAACACTTCAGACACATTTCTGAAGTACACGTCAAGGATTTACTGTTGTATTGGCTGACTGCGTACTTCAAGGCTTGTTTGCTTCTTCGTCTTTGTTAATATTTATGTCTCGTGATCCTCCGAGCAAAACTTTAGAGACAACATTGGTAGACAACTCCATCAGTAAAACAACCACAAAAACCTCCAGAGGTACAAAAGGCTTCATCACGACGTCGGGCTCCAACTGAGAACTCAACAAAGACACCTGACAGACTGAGAGCCGGTCTTTATATACTGTAGGCTGAGCACGGAGCATATAGCAACGTTTTGGACTGGGGGTGGCACATCCTCCAACCAATGAACAATCTTAGTTAAAAAATAGTCTTCATTCAAGCCTCACATGAAATAACTGGAAGGTCATTTATATTTTCTTTTTTCATTGAACTATTTATTGGACCTTTTAACAAATTCTAAAGTACTTTTTTTTAGTCAGATGTTATACTTCAGTCAGCGGTTACAGCACACAACCTTATCTTGAACTTATCTTTTGACATCTAAAAATGCATGCATATAACAAATCAATGTTTCCTCCCAGATTATATGTGGAAATGCAAAACAGTGACAAATGTGGTATATTTATTTTCATAAATACAATACTTAAAGCCAGGTAGAAACCCAATAAAACACTCAATCTAACTTTTTCTCCCTCTCCTCCAACACCACTCTGGCATAATCCAATGTTTAAAATCAATAAACAAACAATAAACATTCCCTGCTCGGAAATAGAGACAAGTAACAGGCCTTGGGCACCTTTTCAGTGTTTGCTCTCTCATAACCTTCTCCAACAAACATACAACTTACCTTCACGTTGCCATTATCAATACATCCAGTTACAACCACTCTTTTCATTTATTACTATGTTTACTCCAACCAGAAAAAAACTTCTCACAAAAAATATTTTCTCACAATAACACTACACTTTCCTTTTCAATAGAACAATGGACTCCTGAACATAACTCAATCTGATTCAATAGAAGATGCCCTGTTTTTCCAATGTGATCTCATTCACTGCCATAGCACCATGTGTACACACATTTATTTCCGCTATTGCAAAAAAGACCATTAAATTAATTTGGGGCTTAGTGCGGTCGTTCTATATACGGAAGGTTGGCAGTTCGATTCCCACTCTCCCCAGTTCATACAGTCATTGCAGAGTAAGTTCTGAGTTAATAAAAACAAATCAAAACTGGGTCATTTTTGGTTCATCTGTTGCACGAGGCTGGTTATCAACGTTCTCTCTCAACTCAAGTTTAAACTCTTAACCAATGATTACTGGGCGTGTCAGTGCAGTGAAAAGCAATCAACCTGGAGGGGAAAGGGCTAGATCTGAGAAACAGGAAGCAACAAGGTCAGCCAAAAACAGGAAAAGAAAAGCTGGTTATACAAGTGTGTTAGGTTTAAGACAGTAATTTTAATTGGCTCACACCGAGGATAGACCAACTTATAAACTCAATCTCGACACACAACCCTCTTGTAACATGCAAAGAAATCAAATAGCCCACTGTGGTCACTTTTTAACAGTGTGGGGGGACAATTGACTGAGATATTTAGAGACAGTGTATTAAACTCTATGGACAGGCCAATATTCACAAGTTTATTTTGTGCTTTCCTCATGTCAAATGTTAAGAGCTTTCGTTACACCACTGTATACAGCTCCTCTCTGGTGGAGCTAAAGAAGAAGCCGTTCATGCAAACTCATTGTGGCTTACAATGCTTTTAGATTGTTGCTCAAGGTCCTAGCCAAGTGTTTGTGAACTCTCAAATAGACAAAAAAATAATAATTTGAGTCGGATGGAGGAATCAGAAAACTGACATCTGACCACTACAGATGCAGCTGAATTGAGAAAACACTGGATTAATAGACATTAACCTAATGGACTACACAATATTTAAACTTTTCCTACGGTTTGTCCTAGACCAACTTTGTGTAAGTCAAAGATTGTATTCACTATTTCACACAAAATGTAAATAATCCAAACTCAGATATTGTAGCAGCAAATAAAATCTAGCTACAGAAAGCCCTCAAGATGTAATTTATGTCCTCTACATCGTTTTTGTGCACAGTGTAAAGTATATTCTCTACATCACAAGAAAATAAAACCCTTTAAAACACTTTGACGAGACATTAAGTGCGTTTATTGCAAGAAAAGCCTTTACACAAGTTTTTGGCCATACATTTAATATCCAGGACTTTAACCTTTAAGTAGACTGTATAAGGCTGCAATTTTCATTCACAATATTGGAGTTCAACCAGGGTTGGCTCACACAGAAAACAGGCACGCCTGCAAAGACAAAATAAAACTATAAAGAAGCAGTTTCACAGCTTTATGAATATTAATGACATTTTGAAAAAAAAAGTTGGCATGTTGTTTCATAATTGACTGGTCAGCTGTAGATTTTGTTTTTTAAAAGCAGGCCTAAATCACAAAATTAGCCTACCTGGGGTCCTTTGGCTTTGTCTGGATAACACACACTTCCTGGACTGAGGCCTTGAGGCAGTTAGTCCTTGCCATTATAACGTTGAAAGTGTACTTCACTCCTGACACCATCTAAAAGCAAAAGATTTCACAGCATAACGCAGAAGAAATGAAACCGCTGGAAAAGAAAATTACAAGAATAGCCTAATAAAACACACATTGTACCCTCGGTTTAACTAGCCCGTTTGGTTTGTCCTTTAGCCTCCCATAGAAATTTCAGTAGGACCCAAATACTACCACACCTTTATATGTTAGAAAAAAAATAAATAGAAAATAGCTATTTTGTACAGTGGCTGAGAAAGTTTAACACATGGAGGCTAGAGAAGCTAGCCCTACATTAAGCAAATAGAAACCGCGCTATAGCAATTATATCAATTATTTAGTAATGCATAAATGTCACCGTTTTGATGAAGTTAAGATGATGGCTAAAAACAAAAAAAAAAAAACAGGTAAAACAGGTTTGAATACTGCACACATTCCTTTTTACTACAACTACTAAATAAAAATGGCAAATAAATTCACTACACGCCATCAGTATTTTACCAGTGATTGTACAAGTTTCAATGGGGGCTTTTATTACAGAGAAGTCATTAAAAATATTATAGTAAAAAGGAATGGATGAAAAAGAAAACACAAATGAGCGGTATTCCAACCTGTTCCTGGTACTAGAAAACAATTTTCATGGCCTACATCTTAACTCTCGTCGAAACTATGATATTTATGCAAGCACATCTATTACAGGAAGACAAATGTTTTTTATTTTTTTATTTGCTTAGCTAGCTTCTCTATTTTTGTATGCGTTCTTGGCCACCGTAACTTATGACAATATTAAAAACGCTCGGATGTGTTCACAATTGTACACTTTGACAAAATATAAAACTGACCTGACTCTGTGCACTCAACACTTCAGACACATTTCTGAAGTACACGTCAAGGGATTTACTGTTGTGTAACGTGAGGGTTCGGTATGTGGTGGTAGATCACTCTTTGTGATAATAAACAGCAGAATGGAGACAGAAGACTTCCTCAAACGGCACTTTTACTCAACAACGTCACAACAACAACACTTCCTTAAACACAGCCGTTCACGTGACTTTCCTAACCAATCAGAAGCAAGGACTTAGACTGAGATAAACGTGAGTGAATCAAATAGGCAGATTCAGCAGAATATCCTTACTGCATTAAATATGTAAACACATAAAGGTGTAAATAATTAACTGACTGAACATTGTAAATATACTTCTAGTATATTAACTCAAATATAAATCATATTAAATAATAAGTATTACAACTTTCCAACATAAAATGTGAACTCCACCTCTAAACCTTACATTTCCTCCCCCACCCACAAAAGAAACGTCCCCGTTTCCCATCAAATAAACAAGTAATAGTCACCACAGCAATAAACTAACTGTATCAGTTCAGAACATAGTCCTTAAGGAATCTTGGAGGTCTAACTGAACGTTTCCCAGGGCGTAGCAAAGAACCAGAAGCCTGAGGAGTGGAGGACAGTGTCAAACTGGCCTACTGGGCCAAAGGAGGAGCTGAGCAAGACTGAGTAAGGAGAGCGGGATAGGGGCTGTGGTTGAGGTTGTGACTGGCCAGTGGGAGGGACTAATGAGGGAGTATTGCCCTGGCCAGCTAAGGTGTAGCTCCTCGTGGCTGCAAACTTTAAAGGCTTAAAGGGCAAAGCACCCGATAATGCAGTCAAATGAGGGAGTTGAGACTGCAAAGAATCCCGTGGAGGTGTGTCATGTCCACAATCTGGCACAGGAGCATAGTAAGGTCTGAGACGGTTGTAGTGAATCTGGGACTTATCAGACTGATCCAGGAGATAGTGAATCCTGTACGTCACTCCAGGAGAATCCACATCAGATCCTAGGCACTCTAATATTTCAAAGGGGCCTTTCCAGTGAGGAGCAAGTTTTGTTTTGCTGTTGTGGGGTCATTTAACCAGACAAGGTCTCCCGGAACATAGGGAGTGTGCTTAACACTCTTGTCATACTGTCGTTTCTGCTGATTGTGGGCATAATCTCTGTTCCATGCAGCAGAACTGAAAGCGGACTGAAGTTTCTGTGTCAATTGTGCAACATAGTCAGCAGGAGAACCCGTAATAGACAAAGATGGTGTGTTGTTAGGTAACAGCATGTTGACAGGCATCCTGGCTTCATGACCATGTGTGAGGAAGAATGGTGTGAATCCTGTTGTAGAGTGTGGGTTGGTATTGTAAGCCAAAGCAACTTGGTTGAGGCAGTCATCCCATTCCCCAGACTGCTGAAGAAGTGTCTTGGCTAACTGATCAATAAGTGTCCTGTTGAACCTCTCAATCATGCCGTCACACTGAGGATGATATGGGCTGGTTCGTGTTTTCTGCACGCACAGCAGGTCACACAGATGTTTCACCAGGTCAGATTCAAACTGACGTCCCTGATCAGTGTGAAGCATTTCCGGGATACCATGCTCACAGATGAAGTTTTCAAACAGACATTTCGCTACTGTTATGGCACGCTGGTCTGGAATGGCATAAAGGTTGACATACTTGGAGAAATAATCCTGGACAACAAGCACATACCCGTTGCCACGACTCGTGATGGGGAGCTCAAGTATGTCAGCTGCAACCTTTTGGAATGGCTCAGTAGCAACAATTGTTTTCATTGGAGCTCTCTGATAAGGTGTGGGACTCCGTCTGGCGTCACATGGGGTACATTGCTTGCACCACATCTTGATGTCACGTGACATAAAGGGCCAGTAGCACAGCTGTTGAGCACGTTTCAGGACCTTATCAGCAGATGAATGACCAGTTACAGGATTTCCATGCAGCATCTGCAGAACAGTGTCTTTCAAAGCATGAGGGACAATCAGTTGATGGAGCACTGATGCTGTGGATGGGTTGAAAACTTTACGACAGAGTACACCATTATGAAAAGTAAGTCTGTGGAATTCTTGCCAAAGTGCCTTCTCAACAAGTGTGCGTTTTTTCATGCGCCAGTATGGGGGTTTCTGTCCCTTAACTGTCCAGCTAATAACCTCTAACAGTACAGAGTCTCGCTGTTGTTCCTTTTTAAAATCCTCTTCAGGGAACTGCAGCACAAATGTGGAGAGACAGACTGTTGAACACACTGTGAGGAGGCCGGAGGAGGTTGTGGTCCAGTCAGGTTACAGCAAACTGGCTTTGTATCAGTACTGCAGAGGCTGTGATGTACCAAACTGATCGGGCTAGACAGACTCACAGGACTCAGACTAGAATGTCTCTTGTCAGAGTGCGGATTACCAATAGCACTGGAGGAGGTGCTCTGCTCAGTTGGTCTGATGTCAGCAGGGCGACGTGACATTGCATCTGCATTGAGGTGACTGTGGCCATCCTTGTGAATTACAGTCCATTCAAAGGATCAAGTTCAAGGGCCCAGCGTGCACGGCGACCAGTTCTGTCATTGTCAATGGGTATTTTCCTGAGACCCAGGAGAGGTTTGTGGTCAGTTACAATAACAAAGGGCTGTTTGTAAAGGTAGTGGCGGAAATGTCGCACGGCCCAGACAATGGCCCAGAGTTCTCTGTCATATGTTGACCATTTTCTTTCTGCTTTTGTGAGAACATGACTAGCATAAGCAACCACTTTTCTTGATCCCCTTGTCTCTGAGCAAGCACAGCACCAATTGCAGAGCCTGAAGCATCTGTGTAGAGGAGAATGGCACAGTAAAGTCAGGGAATGCAACCACTGGAGGTTTGTGAGTGCATGTTTCAGGTAAGTGAATGCATCCTGACATTGAGAAGTCCATTGGAAAGGTGCATTCTTCTCTGTGAGCATGTAGAGGACACTGTGATGTGCAAAGCTTGGATGAATTTGCGTAATAGGAACAAAGTCCCAGAAATGCTCTTACTTCTGTAGCTGACCGTGGAATAGGCCAGTCTTGGACACTTTTCACATTCCGCGGGTCTGGCTGAATGCCGTCTTTGGATACAACATGACCCAGAAACTGTACTTGATCCCTGGCAAAACAGCATTTTGAGGGATTCAGCTTCAGGCCACTTGACTGGAATCTGGAAGAATTTCTTCCAGGTGCTGGAGATGTTCACTGAAAGAGTGGCTGTAGATGAGGACATCATCCAAATACACTAGGCATGTTCTCCATGGGAGGCCACGAGTACCATTTCCATCAAGCGCTGGCATGTGGCTGGGCGTTGGTGAGACCCATTGGCATAACTTTAAAGTGATAAAGGCCACTACCCGTTGTAAATGCTGTTTTTTCACGGTCTTCCTCCTGCAGCTCGACTTGCCAATAGCCATGTTGGAGGTCCATTGTGGAGAACCAGGCAGAGCCTGACAAAGCATCCAGTCGTCATCGACTCTCGGAAGAGGGTGGGAATCTTTGATTGTCACTGTATTAAGTTTTCTATAGTCCAGACAGAAACGCCATGTGCCATTTTCTTGCGCACCAAAACAACTGGCAGCCCAGGGACTGTAGCTTTCTTCAATGACATCTGCCTTTAACAGGTTGTCAACTTGAGTCTGTATTTCAGCTCTCTGTTCTGGTGTCACTCTGTAGGCTCTCTGTTTAATTGGTGTGGCCTCACCAGTGCGGATTTGATGCTTGATGATGCTCGGCGACCTCTGTCCTCTGAGTGTTTACTGAATACTGCTGAGTATTTCTGAAGCAGTGATTTCAGAGACTGAACTTGGGAGAGTGACAGGTCGCTGTCATTTATCTGGAGAGATGGAGCTATATCATGCACAGGGGAGGTTGCACACCCTGTCCCTTCCCCTGATACAACGTCAACAGATGAAACCGAATGAAACTCACCCAGGTGTTGACCTGAATGCAGCTCAACGTCATCTCGAGGGATTTAAGATTCGAACCACAGTTGTACCATTCTGAACCTCACTGAGAGAATGTGCCACAATGATGTCACACAATGGGTTGGGCATGAGAACACCATAATAGTCAGTTGGCATGGGAGAAGCAGGTGTAGCTGCTGACACACAGGCTGTGATGAGAGTTTCACTCATAGCTGGAATCGTAGTAGGCGCTAGCACAGATACATTACAGCAGGCGGCCACTTCATGTCCTTTGGGCAGGAGAGGAATTTTCATGTCCCAAAGTTGCAGCATTTTGTTGTTAATGTCAAGGAGGGCATGGTGTTTCCGCAGAAAATCAAACCCAAGAATGACTGGCTGGCAAGCACCCCTGAGAATTTCAAAGTCCTGTTGCCATACCTGATGTCCAAGTCTGATACCAATCGTTAACTTGCCTAAAATGTCCAGGCACTGTCCATCGACTGAGCGAGCTGGCAGAGAGGAGGGTGTCATGGGGCGTTTTTTCAATGCTGGGTGAGAGTTACGAAAATCTTCGCTCACAATGGAAACAGTAGAACCAGAGTCAATTAAAGTGCACACTTCAATGCCCTCAACAATAGCCAAGATTGTAGGAGAGACCAACTCATCAGACTGCGAGTCATCCTTGTCAGGCATTAACTTAGGGGAATCCTTCTGGGGCAGTAAGACAGTAGCTGATGTTTGCCCCTCAACAGCAGCTAATGGAAGTTTCCCTGACGGTTGGAATCAGAATGCGGATAACGTTCAGGAGACTTGAAACGAACACTACCTCTAGCGTGTGGACTGGCATCCCTGTTTCCCTGTGGAGCCGGACTAGGGCGCTCTGTATCTGTCCGTATCATCCTTGTCATGGCGACCATACCTGGAGTACTGATAGGACTGGCGTGAGGAGAGCGATGCTGGTCACGTCTGTCATTGTCACGCCATTGACGGTCTCTCTGAATAACAGGGAAGGAGGACAACGGTCATAGCAGGACCCTGGATCACGACCTGATACTGCTCAGGTGAGTAATTGTCTCTGCGGTGTTGTCTGTTATAATAGGGTTGTGGAGAGACACTGCGTGCACTGTATCGAGCATCGTCAGAGGAAAACCTTCCAGTTTGGGAGTCAGGCGGTGAGCCAGGTAGCTGTGTTTCTCTCTCAATAGGTGTACTTCACTTTGTAAGCTGTTGAAAGTAAGAGTCAGCTGCTCAACTGCATGCAGAAGCTTATCATCAGTAGATTTAGGACGAACCATAGCTACCTGCTCTGAAGATTGAGAGTGTGGAGACCCTACAGTTGTCAGTTGGAGCGCTGCACGTGCCCTCTCACAGCGACTGGCGTCGCAGGGCATCCTCAAGATCCTCCGCACCCATCTCATGGACTTTTGACTGAAGATTTGAGTCCAAGCCAGCAACAAAGCGGAAATTTTTCACCCTCCAGTGCATTGTGGTCATAGTTAGGAAAAGCTTCTAATACAAGACGAGTAATGTCAGCACTGTACACATCCAAACTTTCACCTGGTCGGCGAGGTCGAGCATTCACATGTGTCTGGAAGAATGGCAGGAGTATATTGGTCCAAAAACATCCCTGAGTCTCTCCTTTACTGAATCATAGTCCTTCTGGATAGAAGAAGGAAGGCTGTCCCAATACAGAAATGCAGCATCTGCCAGGCGAGTAGGGAGGACGGAAGCCATCACCGTATACAGATCTGTATCAGTTGAACTCATAGCCTGCACTGCCACTTCAAAACGTCGAGACCAACTTGTGAATGATTCAGTCCCGTCTCCTTTAAAAGCAGGTGGAAGATCAATTTTTAGGGCACTGGAGACAGCACATGTGGCTAGAGAAACAGCACCTGTTGATGTAGCATTAGCATCTCGCCGTCGTCGTGTGGGGGAAGACTGCAGCCCAGTTTCACCTTCATCAGCTGACATGGCGACAAAATGTCCAGTCCCAAAACTCAAAAAAAGCACGTAAAGTGGAAAAAAATTAAATAATTAAACAAATACCGCAATAGTCCCTTAATATCTCCACACTAGGTTTTAGGTAATCCACTGCTCTCAAAAAGTGTAAGATCCCGATAGCACACACAAAAAAAGAAAATGGCCGCCGCCACAGGTCGTAGGAATAAAACTCACAAAAATGTGCAAAACCCACCAAAATAACACCACCGCTGCCACCAAATGTAACGTGAGGGTTCGGTATGTGGTGGTAGATCACTCTTTGTGATAATAAACAGCAGAATGGAGACAGAAGACTTCCTCAAACGGCACTTTTACTCAACAACGTCACAACAACAACACTTCCTTAAACACAGCCGTTCACGTGACTTTCCTAACCAATCAGAAGCAAGGACTTAGACTGAGATAAACGTGAGTGAATCAAATAGGCAGATTCAGCAGAATATCCTTACTGCATTAAATATGTAAACACATAAAGGTGTAAATAATTAACTGACTGAACATTGTAAATATACTTCTAGTATATTAACTCAAATATAAATCATATTAAATAATAAGTATTACAACTTTCCAACATAAAATGTGAACTCCACCTCTAAACCTTACAGTTGTATTGGCTGACTGCGTACTTCAAGGCTTGTTTTGCTTCTTCGTCTTTGTTAATATTTATGTCTCGTGATCCTCCGAGCAAAACTTTAGAGACAACATTGGTAGACAACTCCATCAGTAAAACAACCACAAAAACCTCCAGAGATCCAAAAGACTTCATCACGACGTCGGGCTCCAACTGTGAAATCAGCAAAAACCATAGATAGTATATTTATGGTTGATATCCGCCCATTGGTCCCCTATTCACCAATATTGCATTACGAATGGGCAATAAAATGGCCGTTACATCCGGGCTTTTCGGGTTTTACTCCATAGTAAAACAATAGTTTTTAGATAGCATAAACCATCGTAATTTTCAAAAATTCACCCCCCCCAGAGTTGTCACGTAGTAAAAACTTAGCTTTAGAGACCGGAGCCATCTTTTGTACCAGGCTGTAAACATGAGTTTTACTCTTGTAAAGTCGCCATTGGGTTTCTCCTTATATTTCCGCTTTTGGAGCCTGCCCTCTGGTGGACGGATGTATATCGCTGTATTTTGCTGTAAAATCACCGTATGGCGGCGCCCTTACACGACGACCATTTAAGAGGTACCATGGGAGAGGCTTGGCAAAAACACCTGACACACCGAGAGCTCGTAATTAAGCGTTCTGAACTGGGAGTGGCACGTCTTGCAACCAATCAACGATCTTTGCAAATAATCGTTTCTTCTTCCCAGACTGCAGCCAGTCTGTCTGATCAGGCTCCGTCAGTCCCTCTCCTCGGAGTACGCAGTTTGAGGAAAAGTCTGAGAAATTTAAACAGAAAAGAGTTAAATGATATGTTAAAACGAGTATCAGCTTGATACTGCCCTTTGTTGTGCAAAAGTACAACCTTTGTCCTAGAGCAGATCTTGATTAAGGCTAAAACAATGACTCTTAAATCTTTGAAACAACACAATCCAAAGACTACACGTTTTAAAGTAAGTAGCACCACTATTAACTCTTACTGTTAATCATAATTATACATAAAACTGTGAATTCAAAGAATCCATTGCTTGGCCTAAAGTTTTCCGTTTTTTAAACAAAACGGAAAAACGAAAATCAAACCGTTTCTCATTTCTCTTTATTTCTTTTTAAGAACATAAAATAACAAACAAAAACAGGTCTCATAAAACTCGTTAAAATAGTTGCTACACCCAAACTGAAATAACTCGAACCATCCTTTCAGAAACAGCAGTAATGCCACGACGGGCCAGCATAAAAACACACACGCTACCTGAGCTCTAAACCAGGCGGAGTCTTCTGGGCTTTGAGTTGAAAACGCTGATTATGTCATCACAATCCGAACTGTCAATAAGTTCTCTTTCAAAGGACAGAAGTACCAAGTTGTTCAGGCGTCCAGTCAGCATGGATGACCTCAGGCGGTGGAGTGCAGTGTCAGCAGCCTTCATGTTGACTCGATGAAAATAAGCCACTAAAGTTAAGTGTCTCACGACCACCCTCCTCCTCCTCCTCAGGTAACGTTATGACATGGTCCAGAATTATGTCATCATCTAGACCTGGTCTTTTTAAAAAGTGCGTCAATGATAGCTGTTTAGCCATAGCTCAGTTATTAGTTTGCCGCGGAAAACGTTTGGTCTGAAACGGCCGGCGGTGTTGCGTCATAGCATCACTGGACTGACACGTGATATGCCAACATAATATTTTTATTTTGTAGCTATTTTTCGTAGCTACTAAATGTCCTCTGGAAACTATTAAAATTAAATTATTTATTAATTCGTTATTATAAAAAAAAATGTTTTTATTAATCTGATTGGGTGGGCCACCAGTCAATCCGCGCCTGGCCCTGACTAATCTAACTTCCAAATCAGAAAAAAAAATTAACTACTCAAACATTTTCTGTACAACGAAATATAAAATAAACAGCTGGAAAACGTATTTATATTTAATCTTGTACCTTAACCTAACCTCTTCTTCCAAGGATACACATCAAAATTATTTTTATTTACGTTAAATTTAAGAAAAAAAAAAAAAACTAATAGCAGAGCTGTTCTGATATTCAATACATTCAGAGGCAAAGGGGACATGCTGATAAGCGTTGCCACAGTAACTACCGGGCCACTAAAGGGCAAAAGCTACTTTGCATATCTTTGTTTTATTCACTGCCAAGGCAAGCCAAACAATGCAGCCACAAAAATTTCTAAAAACCACTGTGCATTTCTTTTTGAAAAACGGTTGAAAATAACTTATTTCTTTTATTTTATTTTTTTCTATTCTGATGCTGTGTCATCCACATGAGAAGTGAAATGTAGCTTTTTGCACAATCTGGAATTACTTTTACATTGTCTGTCTTGGCTCTAGCTTTTTAGAGATCTACAATGAACGGGTGCTGGACCTTCTCCGAAAGAGTTCAACATCCACTCATAACGTGCATCTGAAAGTGAGAGAGCACCCAGAGCACCAAGTGAGAGAGCACCCAGAAGAGGGACCCTATGTGCAAAGTAAGTCATGTTTTGGGTTTTTTATTTAATATGGTCATGAAAGGCTTTAACTTGTATTGAAATTGTAAATGTTTTAATTTAACTTGTAACATTGTTCCCTGTTTTTAGATCTGACAAGGCATTTGGTGCAAAAGTACAGTGATGTAGAAGAACTGATCTTACTTGGAAAGGCAAACCGGACAACCGCCAACACCGACATGAACAACACCAGCAGCCGATCTCATGCCATTTTCACAATAAGATTTACACAGGTAAGTTGACTCTTAAATATTCTGCTGGTGTGCTCACCTTGACCACATTTTATCTGTCAAGACTTGTTGTTCTTCAAGCAGCACATTTGTCGAGAGGTCTCAAGTCTTTCTGTGTAATGAGGAGTCTCTTTGAAATACTTCGCTCAGTTATATTTTTATACTACAGACATGGTTTGAAGATGAGTTGCCTCGTGAGACTGTGAGTAAGATCCACCTAGTAGACCTGGCAGGGAGCGAGAGAGCTGATGCCACTCACGCCACAGGGGCCAGGTTAAAAGAAGGGGCCAATATCAACAAATCTCTTGTCACTCTGCGCTGTGTGATCTCGACTCTTGGTAAATAAAATATAATGCATTTTCTATAAATTTTTATTGTATTCATATATAAATTAGGTGGTAGTCTTGGTTTGCATCAATATCTTTTTACTACTATCTCAGGCCTTTTAAGCTATAATATTTATTGTGACTTGGTTTGGGAAGTCCTGTTTCAAAATATAGTGACAACAAAAAAGAAGAAGGAGATCTTCATTCCCTACAGAGACTCTGTGTTAACATGGCTACTAAAAGACAGCCTGGGCGGAAATTCCAAGACAACTATGATCGCAAGTATGCATTTAAAAAAATGCCGATGCACACATTTCTAAAATTGATTCATTTATGCTCATCTTCTCACACAGTGGTTTTATTTAAATAGGGAAAGACAAATTTAATCTATTTTTCTTCCTCAATTATGCAACTTCACGTGTATACACACACTGCACTTTTTGACCTTATTTATTTTTATTTTTATATTTTTTTATCTCTGCAGCCATTTCTCCTGCTGACGTAAACTACGGAGAGACCCTGAGCACTCTGCACTATGCTAGCCGAGCTAAAAACATCGTGAACTCTCCCACAGTTAATGAAGATAACAGCGTGAAGGTGATCAGAGGGCTTCAGGCAGAGATTGCCAGACTCAGGAAACTACTAGAAGAAGCCGATCAGGTGCTCCATATTGTAATTCATGCTAGAAGGATGCTGCAAAATCTAGCATGCCTTATGTTTTTTGTTTATTTTTTTACACTTTTATTTTAGCTTGTGCTTTGTCATTCACCTGCAGGTTCCCAAAGGGGAGCCGTCTTCCTCTATTGAAGTAGAAGAAAAGCTGAATGAAAACGAGGCAAAGGTGAGTTATCCGCTGCCAAATGTGAGAACTGATGCATTTTGATCTCAGTAAATAATATATTTGTAATTTTAAATCCCTCCAGGTTGAAGCTCTGACTAAAGAGTGGGCCAGTAAGTGGAAGGAAACTCACTGTATTCTGCAGATAACCATTTATCTCTCTTTTTTTTTTAAGGCAGATTATAGTGAGTCTTGGCTTGTGGTCCTATTTAATTTTTATTCTCCAAACATCTGACTAATGCTACTTAACAAAGCCAAAGCAATACATTTAAGTTTATCTAGGTTATTGTGAATACCCTGTGGCCAGTTTAACAGTTTGCTTTCATTAGTTGTACACTTCAGATTACAACGCATCAGAAAGACACTTTTACAACATTATGATAGCATAGTGGCAATCGTCCAGTTTTTCTTATGTTTTGGGAGAATAAAACTAGCAATGCTTGCTTTGAGCTGATCATGTGGTCAATTTATTTATTTATTTTTTGTTCTTTTTACCTTTTTATCTTTTTTTGCCTGGGACGGCGTGGCTCAGTGGTAGAGCAGTCGTCCTATAACCAGAAGGTTGGCGGTTCGATTCCCGCTCTGCCCTGTTCATACTGTTGTTATGTCCTTGGGCAAGACACTTAACCCACCTTGCCGCCAGTGTCCATAGCACTGGTGTATGAATGTGTGTGACTGTAGAGGTGTGTTTGGTGGTGGTCGGAGAAGGTTGAGCGCCGTGTGTATGGCAGGCCCCATCTCTGTCTGCACCAGGTGTGAATGTGTGTGAATGGGGTGAGTGGAAGCACGATGTAAAGCGCTTTGGGTGCCTGAGAAGGGTACAAAAATGCGCTATATAAATGCATACCATTTTACATGTATATACAAAACAATAGCTTCGGTCTTGTTGTGGCACAGGTTGATTGTAGTAATAATGTCTTGCCAGATGGTGTCACTGCAAGGCCAGTAAAATGCATTTACAGTTGTGTTTTTTTTTTTTAAGATTATCATAATGTCCTAACGTCTAGTTGTTGTACAATGTTTAGGCTAAAAGAAA
The DNA here is from genome assembly GCA_024416835.2 of Perccottus glenii. Taxonomy (NCBI): domain Eukaryota; kingdom Metazoa; phylum Chordata; class Actinopteri; order Gobiiformes; family Odontobutidae; genus Perccottus; species Perccottus glenii. The sequence goes on along the minus strand of CM044552.2, from coordinate 10,873,275 downwards.
CTGAACAGATATGCCTCCTTGAACCCAATATGTTTTTTGTAATACTGGCAAAGGGTGGCAGCAACGCAAAAAAAAAAACTCGATTGGCCAATAAGATCTTCGTGCTTGCCAACTCAGTGACTGCTTTTTCTCAGTTGAGTTTGTGCCCAACCTTCCAGATAATGCCAAATGTCATCACTTGGAACCTCATTGTATTATGGCAAGTAGCATGTTGAATTATGCATTGAATTGTGTAAGGCATGCCATAGAAACAGTTCATACTGTCGTTGTGTCCTTGGGCAAGACACTTAACCCACCTTGCCTCCAGTGTCTGTAGCACTGGTGTATGAATGTGTGTGACTGTAGTGGTAGGAGAAGGTTGAGCGCCGTTTGTATGGCAGCCATTTACCATTTTAAGTCTTAATGTTTTATTTATTTTTTTTTAATGGGAACTTTTTTCTTCAGATGTGCTTGTAAACCTGTGCCTATGCATGTTGAGTAATTAACATTCAATTTTGTAGAGTTGTAAGTGACATTTACAAGCTTGACAGGCCTTTATTCATCACAGTATTGGAACTCATTAGCAGATGTCACTGCTCCTAATTAGGAGGTTGTGATTATTAACATATGGCACTTTAATTTTTTACTGTCTTGCATAGTAATTGAAGTTACAGTGTTGTAAATTTGTTAGCAAGTCTTAATGGCTTTATGTTGAAGCTGTCATTGATAACCTGTTTAATAACCAGCTCTGATGTGACAACTTGAAAATAGACCACTGTTTATTTCCACTGGTGATTGGTGTGTGTGAGATGGTCCACAGGCTTTGGAGGCAGTGTCTTAGCTCTGTTCTGTGCTTTACAAAAAGATCTCAGTATGTTAAGTTGTCCTCTCTATAATTGAGTGCACATACTTAACAAACGAAAGCATAATTACATTTGACGTGTGTTAAAACGGATTGTTTCTATATTGCAGCAGAGTCTCTGATAATTGTAAATTAAGATTCAAGTGACATTGGTGTGTAATTTTAATGCAAGAGCTAAGAGCTAAATGAAGTTTCTGCAGTAGCCATAAGGATACAAGTTGACCAAGCGGTGTAAATAAATTTTGAATTCTGTATTCAAAGCGGACTTAGGATGCAAAGTTATTCATCGTCAACTTCCTGGATTGGTTACAGGGCATGTGTGAGAGAGAAAGGAATTAATATGAGAGAGTCCAGAGCAGCCTCTAACCAAACAGAGACAACGATAGATTGAGAGAACAAAAGGTAGGAGGGTAAAACAAAATATTGTTCATTCTGCTTCCACAGCACAAGTAGAGTTGTGCTCTGCGCCCACAGCCGTCCTTTCAGGTTCTTTTGTAAGAAACCAGGGGAGGTACCGCCTTAAAGATAAAAATGAACCTGTGCTTCTTTGATGCTTAATTCTTTGTATTTTTTTCCCAAATGCTACAATCGGCAAAAAGACAAAACTAAAGCCTCTAAGGCTATTAAGCGTTGCTCTGTTTAAAGTAATTTACCTCACTGTTGGTAGTTATGCATCATGGTTTGCCACTAAGACTTGTACTTATTCTTCTTAACAGTGTGTCTTTGATGTTTACAGCGAGTAAAGCCTATTTAATGGAACAGAAAAAGACAAAGCTTGTTTTTGTCATAAAATTTTTATCCTAAAAATATTGGTTACACATGAGTCTGAACAATGTTAAAGCTTTAGAAATCATGTTGGTATGGCAGTAATTTTTAAATGCATATAACAAAGTCAGGTGTCTGTACTGGTTTATTTTATTTTTTTTACTATTTAAAATTCTGGCTAAATGTAGGTGATGGCTTTTAATAGAATTCTAAATTCTCCCAACACCAGCTGCTCGTTGAGGCCACAGTTTAATTACAGCGCATTTCAATCTAAAAGCTGTTTGTCCTAAAATGTGCAGACACTGAAAGGTTGGTGTTGGGAACAACTTACTCTTACTATGTGCCGATGTTGAAAAGAAAGTCGGAGGATCTCATCTGTTCCTGATGTCTAAGGAAAGTGACACAGTGCATTAAGAATAAAACTAGCAATGCTTGCTTGAAGTTGATCATGTGGTCATTATTTTATTTTTATTTTTTTTTGTAGTTGCATGAACATGCTATTTTAAACACTGCTTCGTATAGGCTTTAGGCAGCTATCGCTCATTTCTTCACAGCTCTGTCTAATTGTGTTTGCAGAGTGGGCTACTCTCCAGCATCAGCCTGTCTTTGACTGACATGTCCAAATCTGCTGAGAATCTGTCCAAGGTGATGTTGCAGAAAGCAGGGTAAGGCTCAAGCAGACATGTGGCTTTCACTGTGGTCTTTTCACCCACATATTCTAAACAACAGTAAATGTAGTCAATCTTTTCTTTATCCTCATTACACTGGCTTCCAGTCAAATTCAGAATTGATTTTAAAATTTTAGTCTTGACTTTTAGAGCTCTGCATGGACAGGCCCCCTAGTACATCACTGACCTGCTGACCCCTTACTCCTCCTCCCGCGCTCTTCGGTCTTCTGGTCAAAACCTTCTAACGGTCCCCAAAACCCATTTTAAAACTCTTCCAAGCAGTCGCCCACAGACTCTGGAACGCCCTGCCCCTGTCACTGTGAGTGGATGCTTCTGTTGATTCTTTTAAAAAGCAGCTGAAGACACTTTTATTTAAACAAGCTTTTAGTTGATTGGGCTTTTTATGTTTTTATGTTTTTAATATTTTGTGGTTTTAATTTTTATTCTCATAGTTTTATTGTTCTTTTATTGCACTTGGTAAAGCACTTTGTGATTTATATCTGTGAAAGGTGCTATATAAATAAAATTTACTTACTTACTTCTTGTAAACTAACTTGTAGTTCTTTCCACACTCATTACCTCTTAAGTGCACACAAAGCACTTAATGTTTACTACAGATGTAGTAGTGACCAATTTCAGAGACTGTGTATTGCAATCTGATGTTTTACAGCATCTGTACAGTTTTTGTATTCAGAGGACTTCAAACCTATCAGGAAATGTCCCTGATGCTCTCACATGCAATTGTCTTGATACAAAAGTAAATTAAACTCTAGTATCACTACAAAGCTGTTATCTCTTCTTTTCACTGCTGCAATCTTTATCCTGTTTGTAAAAGCTATACTGCAGAGCAAGGGAACACCTTCAGCATGTATGTGCCACCAACTAAAGACCACACATTAAATCCACTTTGAGACGGTTATATCTTGTCCAGCTACATAAACCTAGACTGTTCACTATAGTCCATGCATTACTTGATTTGGTGAGAGGAAAAGGTGACGACTGTTTTATTCATTCTGTATTAAATGGACTGTAGTGGAGGCAGTAATGATGGCCTACACCTCGATAGACGAAGCCTGAACTCTGATGGAACATGGCCACTTGGTATTTGACCAAAACAACATTTTGTCCCCCCCTTTGCTCACAGTTCTTTGTCTGACAACCCTCTCAGCAGGACCTTCTCTGACCACTGTCAGGATGTTTATTAGGAGCTGGCACCTCCTGGGAGCTCCTTTCTCTCAGTAACTCTGCCAACAGCATAGTCCTGTCACAGCTACTGCTCTCTCCGACCAACCTCTTTTTAGCTCTGTAAGTTGTTTTTTACAAAAATGGCCACCTCGTTACAGGCTCGCCACACCCATACCCGATAAGATATCATAAACAAAGTCACATTTTTGGTTGGCACATGTGTCTAGATGATACTTACCAAATTTGGGGCCATTTCGATTAAAACACAATGATTTGCATCTTTCTGCGCAAGGGATGCGATTTTAGTGGCCGCGCGTTTCACCGCACATGGCGGACTTCCTGTTGAGTTTAGGGTGTGGCTGTCATAGACTTTTCTGTTTGCCCTGAGGTGTCCTATGGATGTACCAAGTTTCATTTTTCTACGTTGGAAAAATGTTACTTTCAATTTCCTTAGGCCCAATGTATTTAGACTTTTGTAGGGGTCGCCACTGAGTCATTTTTTGTAATTTTTTTTCGGGGACTTCAAATATGTATATTTTTCGCCGGGCTTGAAGTCTGGGACCAATAAAAATGACTTTTAGTTGTTCGTTTATTGGGTCAAATTGAGGATCATTTTGCAGAAAAATTATGATAAAAAAAATATACCGAATTATAATAAAAAAAATATATAACTCGAGCAAAAAAGTCTAGAAAAACACTTGTCTATTTTACACACATGTGTTTAGCTCATTTTGCCCAAGTTTGGTGTCTGTGGAATGAAGCAGCTATTTTCTGTGTTCTTTTAAAAAGAGGTGTATTTTAAGTCGGTTCACATTTTCATTTCAAAATGGCCGCCTTCCGTGTGTGATAGGGTGTGGTCCCCATTGGCTTTTTGTTCATAAGCCCATGGTGGATGTGTGTACCAAGTTTCATTTGCCTACGACAAACTAAAATTTTCACTTCCCATTGACTTTTTCCAAATATTTGGGACGTTGCTATGGCAACACATTTATAGATAGGGGGTGGTTGTCATTGGCTTTTATGCTCCTCATGACATAAGAGATGTGTACCAAATTTCATGTCTCTATGACAAACTAAATTCTTGGGTCCCATTATAAGTTCGTAGGGGCGCTGGAGAGCCATTTCTAAAGATAACCCTTTTATTTACATATCTTTGTGTTCAGGTCATGAATGTGCACAAACGCCTTTTTGGGTCCAACTCGATCTGAGAAGGCGTTTGAGAGTTAAGAGACATTTTATTTTCACAAAAATGGCCACCTCGTTACAGGCTTGCCACACCCATACCCCATAAGATATCATAAACAAAGTCACAACTTTGGTTGGCACATGTGTCTAGATGATACTCACCAAATTTGGGGCCATTTAGATTAAAACACAATGATTTGCATCTTTCTGCAAAAGTGCGATTTTAGTGGCGCGCGTTTCACCCCACATGGCGGACTTCCTGTTGAGTTTAGGTGTGGCTGTCATTGACTTTTCTGTTTGCCCTGAGGTGTCCTATGGATATACCAAGTTTCATTTTTCTACGTTGGAAAAAAGTTACTTTCACTTTCCATAGGCCCAATGTATTTTGACTCTTCTAGGGGTCGCCACTGAGTCATTTTTTTGTAATTTTTTTTCGGGGACTTCAAATACATAAATTTTTCGCCGAGCTTGAAGTCCGGGACCAATAAAAATGACTTTTCGTGCATGTTCACTGGGTCAAATTTAGGATCATTTTGCAGAAGAAGAAAGAGAGAAAAAAAAAAAAAAATCCGAGCAAAAACAATAGGCCCTCCCGGTCATCACCGGCTCGGGCCTAATAATAATAATAATATCAAAGTTTGTCACAAGTTCTTTAAAGTGTTAGGTCTCACTGACAAATACACACTTGGACAGATTAAAATTCAAACATTTTTATTTTCTACAGCCTTTTAACAACTTGTGGTTTTAAACACTAAGCAGTTGATGCACCTGATTAAAAGAAAGTAATACAATGTGTAAAGGTTAATGTTAACTTTTTATTCAAGCAAGCTTTAAAGAATAAAATTGTGTTATTGCTACTTTTTTAATTTTCTATATCAAGTTTTACCAAATTTATTTTGCTATAAATGCAGCAGTGACGATTTTAAGCAGCATTTCTAATTGCAATTCTCCTCCAACAGCTTCTTACTATTCAACCTTGCGCGGTCCCACACAACGAATGTGCACTCGTAAGGCTGCCAGAGAAGAGAAAGCACAATACAGTCATTATAGCAAACTGATTTTAAAAGCAACACATTATTGTTTTACAGTTTTAAATTTCACTTCTCTTCCACTCCATGATGCAAAACTATATATATATATATATATATATATATATATATATATATATATAAAGGGAAGTATGGCTGTTTTGTAATGTGTAGCTTTTTTACAGTGATAATTTTTGTACTTCTAAAAGAGTTTACATTTATACAATTATTCAAATTACCTGTGCATCACAAAAACTGCCCTTTCTGCAGTTAGTCCTCACCATCTTTGCTGTGATAAAATACTTAAAACCAGACGAGACCTTAACAGAAGAAGTACCAGGTCAATAATTTTGCCAGATCAAACACAAAACAATAGTATGTGTCAATGATAACAAAACAATCATAATATAGTATAACCCATACCATTAAAACGTTAAAGTTACAATTTACACATGAAGACAGGCACATGAAGGCCAGTGTTGGGTTCTGTTTGTCTTTTGTGAGTGACTAAAGAAGGACTCTAATAAGCTATGTTAAAACTGAAGTGAGCGATCAAGGCTAGTCTTAACATGCAAATTCAATTCTTAAATGTTTCTATAACACAGTCATCACTGTTCAGCCATTAGTAAGCTCTGCGTCCCGTTGGTTCTAGATGACTAAACAGAGTCACGATCAACAACGCAGCAGATAAATAATGACATTCCTGCTGAAACCAGTAAAACAATCAAACTCACAGGCCTCCTTTTAGTCTGGGTAGCTTTCATTTGCGCATGTTCACGTTTGCTAACATATTTTCATTGTCTACTCACTAAACAACAGTGTTAATCTCTCCGTAAATAGAATGTAAATCCACACTGACCTGACGCTGAGCCCTCACCAATTCGAAAAGTACCCTTTTGAGAATGAAGTCATTGCGGTTATATTCATCAACAGCGAAAGCCAAGGCATTTTGTACTCCTGGATCGTTTTATCCATAATTTGAGTCTTCGGGCTGAGAGAAAGAACATCCAACGAAAAATTATGGCGAAAAAGCCGCCACAAAACGGAGGACTTCCACATGATTACAAACCTCAGCAATAATCTCGGGAGAAACAACAACTCTTGTCTGTATGCTCTTATATAGGAGAGTGGGGACAGTTGCAACGTGTGGCAGTTGCAACATTGCTAATTTCTCCAATCAGGAATGAGCTAGAGTCATGACACTCCTTCTGCACATGCTTAGTATGCCCCTCCTTCTTTCTGGAAGTTCACAGCCACATGTTAAACTTCCTTATAGGAGAACTGAAATTCAGGGTAAAAAGTAACTTTTTACAACAAAATTTTTGTCATACTGTCTAAACTGTTTAGGTATTGATCTTTATAGTTTTATAGTTTACCTGTGCAGTTTCTTAGCTCTTAACAGAGTTAGGTTCAATGTGTTAAAGCTAATGTGTTAGATTAGCATTTTTAGTTTTAGGATGGCTGCTAGGGGGTGGCAATAATAATGGCAATAATAATGACAATTAGATAAATTTCATATAAAAGGCAATTCAGTGGTTTGTTAAGGGACATATTTCAATAGCCAGGTGTCTCCTCTTTGTATTTTAGCAAATTTCTTTTTTTTTTTTAAGTCAAAGCTGCAGTGTATCCTTCATTTTTTGTTCTGTTTTCTCAGTATGCCACGTGACAGGAAAAGGACAACAGAAAGGGGTGTCCCTCTACCTATTCTGTCCTTAGCTGCTGCTGTAGTGAGCAATGAGGGCAGGGCGGTGAGGTCTGTGGCAAAACAGTAGTCAATTTGCCACACAACCCTACCGCTTTATTAAAAGAGGAGAGGCTAAGTCCAGGAGAGGAGATGAAGACAGGTTACTGGACCCCACGGAGGGTATTCTCAGTCCAACAGGAAGATAGCCTGGCAGAATACCTAAAAAGAGCAGCTGATCTTTTCTATGGTCTGAGCACTAAAGAGGTAGGCCTAGAAATGAGAAAAATATTAAAGCAGAGTGTAGGCTTAAAGGGAGGGCTGGTAGGGATAACTATATAAGAATACTGAGACTGCAAAATAATAAATTTTTTTACTTTAATAAGTTAACTCAATGCACTCTGGTTTCAAATAAACTAAAAAAAGATTTGAAAAATGATGCTGAAGTATGAGTTTTCTTATGCCTCGGGGACAGTTGCAACATTTTTCAGGGTCTATTTATGTACAAATTAGTTTCATATTATCATATGTATACATGTTGCAACAGTATGGGCAGCTATGTGACATATATGGGTTTAATATATAGATTTTTTGTCTTTCTAATACAAACAGTCGCTGAGTAACTGAAGGAAATGTAAAATTTGTTGCCACCGCCCCCACTCTCCCCCACAACGTAAGAGCTGCCTGAGTAGGACGTAGCGTACGTAAAAAGTACCACAACAAAGCTCACACGGGCTCGGGACTTGTTCCCACTTCCTTTCCTACTTTATAGCCTACCTGTCTACTGCCAGTGGTGGACGAAGTACACAAACCAAGTACTTGAGTTCAAGTACAGATACACGAGGTAAATATTACTTTAGTAAAATCCAAAGTACTCCCTTTTAACTTTCACTTGAGTAAAAGTACAAAAGTATTTGCCTTGAAATGTACTTAAGTATCCAAGTACTATCATTTATTATGGCTATAATGCCCTTATAATTTTTGTCAGTCTCTTGCTTAAAACAATTTAATATGCTTTTTGCATGTCATAGATGTAATTGATTTCAATAAATCTAGTGATATATTTAAAAATTATTCTTAAAGTAGATCACTACGGAGCCTCAGACATGACATGCAGGAAAGAAATAAGCTAAATCATGCGCACGATTTACTAATTAGTTCCCTCGAGTTTCAAAATCACATAATGCACATAATTTATAAATCGAGGAAGCGAAATAGTAAATTGTGCGCACGTTTAATAAATCAATCTGGGAAAAACACAGTAATGTTAAATCGACAATATTTTTTCTTGCAAGCCATGTGCAGGGCTCTGTACATCACAGTTTTTAGAAGCTGAACTTTTAAAAAGAACGATATCGGTTCATAAGCAGCACTCCACTCCACCTTTCAACTGTTTAGCATCATAAGCTGCATATAAAACTAGTCACAATTAAATTTATATTCTACCAAAAGTGTTGGCATCAATCGACTGTCATTTCACAAAATCGAATCACTCAGTTTAAAATAAATACTACAAACGTTGGTGAAACAGCTAACTAACGTTAACTTAAACACAATGGTGCGAGCTACTGTTAGATTATGCATAAAAAATGTCCACCAGAATGAAAATGGCTTACTTTAATGTGTTTCCTAAGATTGGAAGGAGAATTCCAGTACGAAGAAATTGTACAGTTCCGAGGCAGTCAAAGAAGGCAGTTAAAAATGAAGGACTCGTTTTTCTTTTCAACAACTTCAAAATAACACCACAAATAAGGCCACGGATGTTGTGGCACTGGCACTTTAGATTCAGGAGTTTGTGATTGTTCCATCCTAATAAAGAGTGAAGACAATCGGCACTCTCAGAATGATATGCTGTTGCACTGACGCACTAAATAAGCGGTAACCAGTTCAAAACAGAGCGCGCGCTGTCTCCTGATTGGTGGTTTGCCGCGTGATTGCCCTCTTCAGTTTTTTTTCTATCCACTCATAAATAAAAAAGGAACGACAAATTTTGCAAAATGTAATTGAGTAAAAAGTAAGTTCTACTTCGTGTGTGCTCCGCCCACCTACGGGCTTCGCTAGTGGTTACCTCTCTCTGGCGCGAGCCAAAAGCCTCAAAACGTCCCAGCAGCTTGCTCCTCACCTCCAGCCGAGACGTCAGCGGCACGACATTTGGCGCCGTCGTGCAGACCGGCACCAGGTGTCCGCGACTCAGCGAGCTAGGGCACGCCCCACCGTTGCCGCTGCTGATCCTGTCCCCGCCTCTTATAGCGCAGGACGGGAAAACGCCGGGAGGAGAGGAGGTTTTCAGCGTAATAGTGGCGCTGGCTCCTCCCGCTCCTACAAGTCGTCCTTTAATGAGAATTATGTCAATAAAGGCCGTAGGGCCCGTTACTTCTCATTAAAAGAGCACGCTTCTGGGTCTTCCCCTCCGGCTCTTCATGGTCCGCCCCCTTCCACTACGCCACGCAGACGGATTGTGCTTGGCTTAAGTGGGTCCAGCGCACCTACAGCAGTACAGGCGCCTTCCATGCTGCCAAGGGAGGGGCTTAATAGGCACTCCCCCGCGCTCTCCTGTAACTCTAAGGCGGCTGGTAAACGGCCCAGATTCCACTCTGCAACTGCCAGGGGCGGTGTGCAGATATTGGGGGCTGTGGGCTTGCCCCCGCAGTTATTCAGGCAGCGCCCAGTGTTGAGCTGCAAGGGCGGGGATGCTGACCAGGGCTCGCTACCCCTGGCCACGCAGTCAGCTACTAGGGGTGCACCACCTGTAAAAGTGGGGCGACTCATCCTGGGGGGGCCCTGCCCCCCCCAGGTCCCCCGGACCTAGGGGGTTCTAGCTCAGACAGCAACCCACCCCCGGTCACCCACAGAACCCCAGCAGTGCCCCCTCCCAAGAGGGTAGGGCAACCCTTTCTGGGGTGGCCCCCCGCATCCCGAACCTCCAGTTGGGGTTGTAATGGAGGGTGGGCTGATACATCCTCCTGTTCAGGACATGGTGCGCCCTCTATCGCACTTCTTGGAGGCGTGGACACGACTTCTCGGCCCTCTATCGCCCTGGCTGGACAGGACGCTGAGGAGGGGCTATGCCCTGCAGTTTGCCCATCGACCCCCTCCCTTCCGCGGTGTCCTTCGCACACAGCTCACAACCCGGGCAGCGACAGGGGCCCTCCAAGAGGAGGTCTCTTCACTCCTGCATTGTGGTGCAGTTTCGGAACTAGACTGAGGGGAGGCGGAGAGAGGGTTTTACTCCCCCTATTTCTTGGTCCCAAAGAAAAACGGGGGAGTGAGACCAATCCTGGACCTGCGCATCCTGAACGAGTATGTGACCACCAGGAGGTTCCGCATGTTAACTACCAGGCACCTCCTGGAGAGTGTCCGCCCGGGGGATCGGATGACCTCAATCGACCTGATGGATGCTTATTTTCATATGAGACGGCTCCAACGCTGGTTTGCTCGGCTCCGGTTACATCCCACGCAGGACTGACAGACCCGGGTCTCACTGTCCTTGGGGGCTCGACAGGATCTGGAATTCTGGCTCACCCCGGACCGTCTCCAACTGGGAGTGCGCATGGGATGCGTCCCACACTATGTGGAGGTGTTCACGAACGCATCACTCACCAGAGGGGGCGGGACCTTAGGCCGGCTCGCAGTGGGCGGGGCCTGGGAGCCAACGCTATCCCACATAAATGTACTGGAGATGGTAGCGATGCAGAGGGTGCTTCTGCACTTTGCCCCCAGCTTGAAGGGGGATCACGTGATGATCAGGTCAGACAACACAACAGTTGTGGCCTACCTGAACAGACAAGGAGGAACCAGGTCACCCCTCCTTCATCAGACTTGGCGCAGGTTCGGTCAGCCTGTGGCCGACCTGTTCGCCAGTGCAGAGAATGCTCAGTGCCCACTCTGGTTCTCGCTCAGATCGTCAGACGACCCACCGCTAGGGGTGGACGCGCTGGCTCAAGAGTCATGGCCCATAGGCCTCCTCTATGCCTTCCCACCACTACGCCTCTTATCCCCTCTGCTCCACAGGGTGAGGTTGCAGGGCCTTCACATCCTGGTGGTGGCTCCGGACAGTCCGGGTGCCAGATGGTACCCGGACCGGGTGCAGATGGCGGTGACGGACCCATGGCCTCTCCCCGACCAAATTCACCTTTAGCCCAACCCAGCCTTTCAGCCGAAGGTTATCACCTCGTCCTTCCGGTCCAGGGTGATCAGAATTAGAGCTCTCTGCCCCATCCCAGCCGGGACGACAGCAGATGCGGGGTCACTCATGCTGTGTCCGGTCGAGGCTTTGCGCTGCTATGTGGAGCGCACAGCGGGTTTTCGGACATCAGACCAGTTATTTGTGTGCTTCGCGGCCAAGGGGCGTGGGTCACCGTTGTCGGCCCAACGCCTAGCACACTGGATCTGTGGGGTATTGGAGCGGCCTCACGTGGCTCAAGGCCGCCTCCCCAGCCTTGATCAGGGCACACTCTACCCTAGGGGTTGCCACGTCGGTGGCCCTGTGTAGAGGTGTCTCTGCGGAAGATATATGCTTGGCGGCATCTTGGTCCTCTGTGTCCACGTTTGTGCGGTCCTATCTCATGGAGCGTGTCTGCGAGCTCTGTCACTCATTCAGGGTTGAATAGAGGCCAGAACCTCGTCACCTAGGCTGACGACACTGCAGGTGTTACTGTTATTGCGGCTGAGAACACTTATACCACAACTTGGCGGTTCCTTTTGTGATGTATTTGTCTGTGCAGCCGTGTGAGGGCCCGTGTGCTCTTGGGAGAGGCGATCACGGGCTCGGCGGGCAGGATGGATGCTCTTGGGAGAGGCGGTCCATCCCCCGACCACGGACACTGAAGTTGGAAGTTTGAACATGGTGCCAGGATGCTCTTGGGAGAGGCGGTCCTGGGCACAGCTTGATTAGGCTCACATAGGACGGCGACAGATGCTCTTGGGAGAGGCTGTTTTGACGCCGTGACCTATGGTGGGGCACGCTTGGCTGCTCTTGGGAGAGGCGGGCCGGCGTTGCTCCTGACGTTGTTTGTTCGCCAATCGTTGTGAACCGGTCCAGCTGGGAGTACATTTATCCCCTACGGCCTTCGCCTTGGTAGGTAACCACTAGCGAAGCCCGTAGGTGGGCGGAGCACACACGAAGTAGAAATTATAGTTACCTGATGTAACTACAGTTCTACGAGTGTGTGCGTAGCCCACCTACTCTCAGGCCCAGCTGGACTTCTTCCCTTTTTTGAGCTGGTTCGAAGAAGGGAGAGTGTTGGGCAAGGGGGTTTATATAGCCCCTGAGGCTGTGCCAGTACACTGGCATGATTGGCGCGGTGAATGCTTTGATCTTTCTCAGAAGTCTGGCTCACGCCAGAGAGAGGTAACCACTAGCGAAGCCCGTAGGTGGGCTACGCACACACTCGTAGAACTGTAGTTACATCAGGTAACTATAATATATTTGACTTTGAAATGTAGTGAAGTTAAAGTAAAAAGTATCCCCGAATGGAAATACTTAGTAAAGTACAGATACTGGAAAAAACTACTTAAGTACAGTAACAAATTACATTTACTTCGTTACTGTCCACCACTGATGATTTCAAACCTCAGCAATAATCTCGGGGAGAAACAACAACCCTTGTCTGTATGCTCTTATATACCCACAACGTAAGAGCTGCATGAGTAGGACGTAGCGTACTGTAAAAAGTACCACAACAAAGCAGAATTGATTCACACGGGCTCGGGACTTGTTCCCACTTCCTTTCCTACTCTATAGCCTACCTGTCTACTGCTGTCAATATACTATAAAAGCTGAATCCCAAAATTGGCTTTCTGAAGCACTGACTACTCTTGAGATGAACCAACGTTTTCTGTGGTTTAAGCTCCAAATGTTGAGGACATTGAGGACTGACCAACTTCAATCAAATCAAATAGCCTACCTTGGTCACTTTTTAACAGATGAGTGCGATAAGAAATAATGTTATTTTAATCATATTTTGGAATGATTATCTTTTAGTTTAGTTTGTATAGTTAAACATGTCTTCTGAAGTAGATGATAGTAGATGGAATACACTTCTTGCCTCTGACTTGACTGTCAGTCCATTCATAAAAGGTTATATTTAGACATACCATTTGAGAAACATATGGTTCTCCCATAGAAGGACATGTTGCACAAGAAACATATGTGCCTTTCCCTTTTTTGGTAACATTGGTAACATTGTTTCTCAGGAAAGGAGACGACTGACAGGTGAAAGCAGGCAGTTCGTAATACACCTTTACCAAAGACTAAAAAAGACTTGTTAAGTTTCATTGGACTTTGTTCATATTGTAGAGCATGGATTCCCAGTTTTGCTAACATGGAAGGAACATTTAGAGATCTCCTAACACATGACATGAAGAACACAGACAGAGTGCAGTGGACTGAAGAGGCAAGGGGACAGTTTGAAAAGGCGAAAGACAGTATTCTGAATAGTCCAGCACTGGGGTTGTAAAGGTCAACAGAGTAGTTAAGCACTATTTTGATTATAGCTACGCTATAAAGTTTTATTATTACGGTATCAGGCTTTTATTTTGATAACCAAAGAAACCGGAAGTGTAGTGACGGAAATTAACCTGGCAAAAGGCAAAAGGAAATTAAATCACCGCTGCAAAAGCGATGATTGGCTGACGCGGTCTCACTGCGCGCTCTGACTTCCGCTAAACACAAGACAGTAGTGATGGGAAGTTCAGTTCATTTTACTGACTCAGTTCTTTAAGTCTCGTTCAGCAAAATGAACGAATCTTTTTTCAAGTCATTTCGTTCATTTCAGCAGAATCTAATTAAAATGTTGCATATTACAATTTTTAATACATTTAGTACTTTTGGAATAAAAACTATAATAACTATAAGCTAATGCATTTATGGCCAAACTTTGAAAAATAAATTATAAATTAATTGCAGCTTACTTCAGGCAGAGAGTTCAACTCACCTCTTAATCCAAATAGTTGTTTTCCTTTGTCACTTCATATTTAGCTTAGCATTAATTCCGTCAACATGTCTGGTCTGGGCCGTGACAGCCTTATGTAGCTGTAGCTAATACATCCGTCCGTCCGAAACAGAAAGGACTCATTCATCTCCTCGAGTCGTTCGTTCGTTCGCTTCGCTCACCAAGTCCCAGTCCCATAGAGAAAGAGTATGCAGTTACCGGAAACAGAAAGGAACTGTTCATCTCCGAGTCGCTCGCTCGTTTCGTTCACGGAAACAGAAAGGAACGAACGAACGAACGCGACTCGGGAGATGAATGAGTCCTTTCTGTTTCCTGTATGAGATTTACATTTACATTTACATTTATTCATTTAGCTGACGCTTTTATCCAGCGACTTACATTGTTCTAATGTAATTACCAGTGTTACAGTCACTGGAGGCAAGGTGGGTTAAGTGTCTTGCCCAAGGACACAACAACAGTATGAACTGTGGGGAGAGTGGGAATCGAACCGCCTACTTCCGGTTGAAAGACGACCACTCTACCCACTGAGCTACTGCCGCCCCCCACTCTACCCACTGAGCTACTGCCGAGATGTGGTGCAATGCGCATGCGCGGGTCTACACAAAAATGAACGACTCGCTCTCTGAGATGACTAGTCGTTCCCGAGTCATATTAAAGACTCGTTCAAAAAGAACGAATCGTTCATGAACGACTCATCACTACAAGACAGCGTCAGCGACAATGGCGAGGAGCCGGGGAAATTCAAAGGTGGCGTTCTCGAACTGGAAGTACCGGCACTACTTCTCGTTATTTGAAATTAAAGGCAAGACTGTTTCTGTAACATGCTATGTCCAGGAAAAAAGACTTTATCCACGTCTGCCTCAAGTAACTCAAATCTTATGAAGCACCTCACATCAACACATGCTAACACGACACTTGCTGCTGCTAACCAAACCCCAAAGGCAGCTAGCGTGAGTTCCAGTGAAGGAGACAGAGCCACTGTTAAAACAAGCGACGCTCGATTTTACCTGTCAGCAGCAACCACTGGTTTAGTTGTTAGATGAGGAGTATTTTAGAATAGATTAATGTATTATTTATTTTCTTTGAGAATGAACAACATGTTAATCTACAGAGAGAGTTGGATTGTGTTTTGTTTATTGTTCAATAATTTACAGGTATAGAGATTTGCACTACTTAATAGCCGCCAGGTCTCCCTTTGTTTCTTTTTACACAAGTTTACATTTGTGTGACTTAATTTTGCCTTTTTATTTTATTTTCAATATTTATTTTTACATGTTTTTATTTCTATGTATATCAGGCTGTAATCTATTGAGTTCAAATAAATACCAAATGTTCTAAAATACTATATATAGTGTTTTTATTCTTCAATCAGTTAATTTAAACATCTTTGATATTTAAGCTGTTATATAACGTAATACCCTTATAGAACATAAAAAATTTCAGTTACTTTGCTGAGTAACTAAGTTAATTTTACAATGTGGTAACTGAGTTACTAACTCAATTACTTTTTGGGAGAAGTAATTTGTAACTGTAACTAATTACTTTGTTGAAGTAAGATGACCAACACTGCTTAACCATCAGTTCTGGCCTTCTCAAGATTGATTGGATGCTAAAGTAAGAGCTTGACCACCGCCACACGCTGCACAACGGGGCGACAAGATCCATCGGTAATACCCGCGAAGTCCAGCAGAGGGCAGAGAAATTGGTCAGAAAATAAAACAGTTCAACGAAAGGTGCTCAAAATGGAAGAATCACAGGCTGCTTCAGTAAGTCAAATGGACTTAACAGATCACAAATTTACAACAAGAAATTTAAGATTTAAGACTCACTTAAAGACGAAAGTGAGGATAGACAAAACATTAAAGATTCAACCACATGCAAAGAACAAATCTTAACAGAGCTTCAAGACAAAGCTCAAAGCATGTCAAGGTTTCCAAGACGTTCTGAAAGAGTTAAAGTACCAACAAAAAGGATGATAACATTCCAAAAGGAAGAAATGAGTAAAAGGGAAAAAAGACTAACAACTCTTTATGAACAATGGAAAATACAGGAAACAAGAGAAAGGTTAAAATTAGATATCACAGACAAGGAGATGTCGGAACTCACAGACATATTGGAAAAAGGAAGAGATGATGTATGAAGTTATGTTCAGAAATAAGAAACCAAATGGCACCATCATCTGACATAAGGAGAAAGAGGAGGAGCACAAAAAACAAATGGCAGCTCAAACATCAGAGTTGGAACGCTTGAAAGCACAGAAGGAAATGAAAGCAGCTCGAGCCCATTTCATGCCCACACCAGCTCTCTCTTTCATTCCTGTGCAAACAGCTCCCCCTAGTGTCACTCGACTAGCTCAAGCAGTGCAGGACAGCATTAAACTGAACGGACTTCCCACGCCAGAACCAACAGTGTTTAGTGGCGACCCTATAAGCTTCATTGAATGGAAATCCACCTTCATATTACTGATTGAACAAAAGGGCATTATATTTGAAAAGACTATTTGAAAAGATACGTAACAGGCCCAGCTCGAAAATGCCTTGAAGGGATTTTTCTTTAGAAATGATGAGGAAGCATACAAGGACGCTTGGGACAAACTAAACCAAAGATACGGCCAGCCTTTCCTGATTCAGAAGGCATTTAGAGAAAGGCTTTCAAATTGGCCTAAAGTGCAGTCTAGAGATGCTGATGGACTAAGGGAATTCGCAGATTTCATAAATGCATGCATGCTTGCAATGCCGCATGTAAAGGGGCTACAAATACTCAATGACAGCAAAGAAAACCAAAAATTGTTGCACAAACTACCAGACTGGATAAACGTGAGATGGAACAGACAGGTAACAAAGACTTTAATAGAGGGCGGTGAGTTTCCAAGTTTTATTGCTTTTGCCCCTTCCTCTCATTAGAAGCTGAAGTCGTCTGCAACCCAGTCACCTCCATTCATGCACTTCGCTGCATTGAAACAAACAGCGACAGAAGGAACACAAAGGAAAACAAGTGTATATAATACAAACACCACTGAACAAAGTGATAAAAGGACAATAACAAAAACACTCAATGGCTCTCCATGCACAATGTGCCAAGGCACCCATCAACTTCACAAGTGCCCTGACCTCTTGAAAATATCTCTAGAAAACAGAAAGAAGCATGTGAAAGACAATAGACTTTGTTATGGCTGTCTAAAACCAGGACATAGTGCTAAGGACTGCAAACGCCGCCTCACTTGTGAGACTTTGTGAGACTTGCACAAAGCGACACCCGACATGTCTTCACGATGAAAACTACAGAAATGGTCTGCAAAGAGAAACATGTGCGAGCACAAACAATACAGCTCAAGTCACTCAATGTTGCCAGATCTGAACAGTCAGTCAGCACCTCAATGATAGTTCCAGTGTGGCTGTCCACTACCACTAACCCACTCAATGAAAAACTGGTCTATGTGTTATTAGACACACAGAGCGACACTGTATTCATTGATCAGGATGTCACACATGAGCTGCAGGCAGATGTTTGGTCAGTAAAGTTGAAACTAACTACTATGATGGGTAGAAATGCAGTTGTAAGCAGAGGAAAGGTGTCTGATCTCTTAGTGAAAGGTTATAACTCAGCCACAGTCATAAAGCTCCCCACCGCATACACAAAGGATTACATACCTGCTAACAGAGAACACATACCTACATGTGAAACACATGCCAAACAGTGGAGTCACTTGCTACCGATTGTAGACGAGGTCCCTCCACTCCTCAGTTGTGAAGTAAGTCTCCTCATAGGTTATACTTGTCCTAGAGCTCTCGCACCCAAACAAGTAATGGAGGACTCTTCCATCAGCGTACAGGATTATGCTGAGTATGTGTCTGGGTACATCAGCACTTGTGTTGATAACATCGTGCCCACCATACAAATCAGGAAGTTTCCCAACCAGAAGCCCTGGATAAACAGTCAGGTACGTCACATGCTGCGTGCTCGCTCTCTTGCATTTAGATCAGGCAATGAGAACGAGTACAAAGCTGCGAAGTATGGACTGAGAAAAGCCATCACAGCGGCCAAGAGGCAGTACAGAGAGAAGCTGGACAGCTTCTACTCTACTGCGGATTCAGGGCGGATGTGGCAAGGCCTGCAGCACATCACAGACTACAGGACCACCACCAACAACATCGCCACAACAGACAGCCTGCCGGATGACCTCAACAATTTCTACGCCCGCTTTGAGGCTCCCAGCAACACTGCAGAGAGGGAGCTCACACACACCTGGTTCACCCAACCCCCTCCCTCCACCAACCATCTCAACAACACAGGTACACAGAGCTCTGAGGAAGATCAACCCCCGCAAAGCAGCAGGACCAGACAACATTTCTGGGCGGGCCCTCAGAGCATGTGCCAACGAGCTGGTTAATGTTTTCACCTCAATCTTCAACCTCTCCCTCAGCCAGCGCATTGTACCATCATGCTTCAAGACCACGACCATCGTCCCCCTGCCCAAGAAGAACCCACCCACCTGCCTGAATGACTACAGGCCAGTGGCACTCACTCCAATCATTATGAAGTGTTTCGAGAGAGTGGTGCTGGCCCACATTCAGAGCAGCATACCGGACACCATTGACCCCCTGCAGTATGCCTACCGGCCCAACAGATCTACCTCGGATGCTATCGCTACTGCCGTCCACTACTCCCTGTCACACCTGGAGAACAAGGACTCATACCTACGGATACTTTTTATAGATTACAGCTCCGCCTTCAACACGGTCATCCCACACAAACTCACCCACAAACTGTCCACACTTGGTTTGCACCCCACCCTCTGTGACTGGTTCCTAGATTTCCTGACTGGCAGGCCTCAGTCTGTCAGGATTGGTAATAGGACTTCAGCCAGCACCATCACAAACATTGGTACTCCACAGGGCTGTGTACTCAGCCCCATCCTCTACACCCTGTACACCACGACTGTGTCGCCTCTCACAAGGACAACATCATCCTGAAGTTTGCTGACGACACCGCAGTGATAGGACGCGTCGCTGGCGGTGACGAGGCAGCTTACAGGAGGGAGGTGGCCAGTCTGGTGTCATGGTGTGAAGACAACAACCTCACCCTCAACACGGACAAGACAAAGGAGATGATAGTGGACATGAGGAGGGAGAGGAGAACGCCTCAGCCACTGTTCATCCGGGAACTTGAAGTGGAGAGGGTGAGCAACTTCAAATACTTGGGTGTCCACATCAATGAGGACCTCACTTGGACACCTCACATCACACAGCTGGTCAAGAAGGCTCAACAGCGGCTGTATTTTCTGAGGAGGCTGAGGAAGTTTGGCATGTCGCCCAAGATCCTCAGCAACTTCTACAGCTGCACCATTGAGAGTGTCCTGACCAGCTGCATCACTGTGTGGTACGGCAGCACTTCTGTCATGGACCGCAAACGCCTGCAGAGAGTGGTGAAGACTGCGCAGAAGATCACCAGGACTCCACTGCCCTCTCTGCAGAGCATCTACCATCGCAGAGTCCACAGAAGAGCTGCTTCCATCCTCAAAGACCCCTCCCACCCCCAACAACATGGTCTGTTCACACTTCTACCCTCAGGACGGAGGTTCAGAAGTGTGAAATGCAGGACTTCCAGAATGAAGAACTCATTCTTTCCCTCTGCCATAAGACTCCTAAACAGCAGATAGGAGTCTATAATCACAATCGCAACATTACATGAACAATTGTTTACCTACTGCACTACCTCACTTTACTTTACACCGTCACTTTACTTTACACGTCACTTTACACGTCACTTTACACCATCACAACTGCACTACCTCACCTTACTACACTTTACACTTTTTGTATATTTGTATTTTTTTTGGTATACTTCCATTATTATTACTTGTATATTTGTCTTATTTTTTTTATTTTTACTTAATTGTGTGACATTTTACTGTGGACGGCAAAGTAAGAATTTCATTGTATAGGGAAACATGCTTTCTGTCTGTACACATGACAATAAACACTTTGAATTGAATTGAAGTAATCTTAGGCAAAGAAAATGAGCCCTATGCCATTCACACTGATTTGAGATGGAGCATAGGCAACTCGACACCATACAACAAAACCGATTCAGCGAGCAGTCTCTGTCACCGAATCCTTCGAGAAATCCCTCCCTCCACTCCAGCAGATGCAATACGTGTTTTGGAGAGAGATTTCAAAGAGACTGACTGGAATGAAAAGACGGTGTCGCAAGAGGACTTAGTATTCCTTCAGAAACTCGAGCATGGCATAACACAAACTGAAAATGGACATTTTGAAATGCCATTACCATTTAAAGAAAGACCACAAATGCCGGATAACAGACAACTCGCCGAAACCAGGCTAAATCAGCTCAAACGCAAATTTCTGAAAGATGAAAAATACAAAAGGGAATACATGAAATATATGAGTGACATCATCAAAAGAGGTGACGCTGAAAAGACTGATGATGACGGACCGCCCGGAGAGACATGGTACATACCGCACCACGGCAACTATCATCCAAAGAAACCTGATAGGTTGCGCGTGGTCTTCGACTGCTCTGCAAAGCACAAAGGCACCTGTCTTAATGAGCATTTATTGAATGGTCCGGACATGATCAACAACTTAACTGGTGTGCTTGTGCGCTTTAGACAGCACCAAGTAGCTCTCATGTGTGACATTGAAAACATGTTTTGCCAGTTACAAGTCAAAGAAAATGATCGCAACTACTTACGCTTCGTATGGTGGAAAGACAAAGATATGAACAGCCAACCACAAGTGTACAGGATGACAGTACACGTCTTTGGTGCTGTTTCATCACCCGGTTGTGCGAACTATGGACTCAAACATTTAGCCAAAGAGAACAGTTCTGCATATCCAGTTGGCTCACAGTTCGTAGCAAGAGACTTCTATGTAGACGACGAAGTCACCAGCGCAGAGACAGTAAAGGATGCTATACGACTGGCAAAGGAAGCACGTGAACTATGTGCAAAGGGTTACACAAATTCGAGTCCAACAATTCGAAAGTTTTAAAAAGCATTACAGCTTCAGAGCATGCAACAGATACAAGAACAAAGGACTTCACGTTTAACGAGACACAGACTGAAAGAGCACTTGGCATTTATTGGAATGCGGATTGCTTTACATTTAACATCACGCTAAAGGCCCAACCACTGTTGCTAATAGAGTGCAGAAAATCCGCAACAGTACCTCACTGTAACAATGGTTTTATGTGCCTACCAGTGAAAACCCAGCACATATAGCATCCAGGGGCACATCTGTAAATGAACTGCTTTCATCCAATTGGTTCACAGGCCCTCTTTTCCTGTGGGAAAAGAAAATACAGCTTCTAACAAAAGAGACCATTGTACTTACAGTAGGAGACCCAGAGGTGAGAAAAGTACAGACACTAAACACAGAAACGGTTGAACATACAAGCCTTAGTGACCGTCTCACAAGGTTCTCATCCTGGTCCCGTGCAGTCAGCGCAGTCGCACGTCTCAGACGATACCTGCTCAAAGACAAATCAAAGACACTCACAGCTGTAACCGAAAGACAAAATACAGAAACTGTGATCATCAAAGACAAGCATTTATTTGTTTATTTGTTTTTACTCAGCTCTTACGTTGGTTGACAAGGACGGCAATAAAAGTCACTTAACCATCAGTTCTGGCCTTCTCAATATTGATTGGATGCTAAAGGGGTGGTTTGAGGGTGATAAACCTTATGAGTTGTTTGTTGATTCTTCAGAAGGCTACATGAGAGCTGTTCTAACCCAGGCTAGAGGAGGACTGCAGAAGCATAAGACTTGATTGTGTTGCATGTGCATATCCAACCTGTGTACAGAGCATAGTAGAAATGTATTAGGCTGTGTTAGCAGTCCAGGAGTGGGTTAGATTTGCACCTTTAACCATCAGATGCTTCTTCAAGACGAACATTTGACAAACCTCACTACTGGGTAAAAAATAAGTTAGTGAGAGCTGACTATCGGGCCCAGCAAAGCTAGGTAAAGAACATTAGTCAAGCGGGAGCTGACTTTGGGCCGAACAAAACCGGATAAAGATCTACCGACTAGCTAGAGTAAAAACATTATTTCAATGGGTGGATCGATGATGGAGATATTCAGAGACAGTGTAGTAAACTCTATGGTTTGTGTGCACTCCTAATGTCAGATGTTCTGTTTCTGTACACCACTGTGTACAGCTCCTCTCTGGTGGAGCTATAGAAGTAGTTTACGCAAACTCATTGTGGCCTACAACAATGCTTTTAGATTGTTGCTTAAGGTCCTGAGATGGCACAGTTCCAGCCAACTGTTTGTGAACTCTCAAATATCCATGGCTAAGACAATTTATTTTTTTAAATTTAAGTCGTTTGGAAGAGTCAGAAAACAGAGGCATCCAACCACTGAGCTCCCACAGATACACATCTGAACTGAGAAGACACTGGATTCATATAACTGACTAAACAGTATTTTAACTTGGTCCAGTTTGGTTTTGTGGACTCTAAACCAGAATAAAACCTGCTCTGGAGCAGGGTAGCCATTTTCATGGAGCATTAACCTGCTCAAAACCAAACCACCAGAAAAACTTCAAGAATTTGTTCAAACTAAACATGAACTTGACTCAAATTAAACCGGCTTTGAGCAACAGGCTCAAGAGTTCTTTTAAGTACATTGAGGCAGAGTCCTCTTAAACATTTGCCAATTCAGCTAGAAGAAAAAAGTAAGGTTAACTACAAAGTTAATCAATGGCCATTGATTGTGATTTGGTATTGTTTTGCTGATCATCTTTTGTTTGGTCTATGCATTTACTCAAAAGTATGTATGAATGTGTTAAAAAAAAAT
Organism: Perccottus glenii; assembly: GCA_024416835.2. NCBI lineage: Eukaryota > Metazoa > Chordata > Actinopteri > Gobiiformes > Odontobutidae > Perccottus > Perccottus glenii. Next base: position 10,850,146 of record CM044552.2, on the reverse strand, counting down.
ACCCATTTTGACAGGACATTAAAATGGTTTTATTGCAAGAAAAGCCTTTACAGAAGTTATTTTGCCATAAGTTCAGAACTTTATGTAGACTTTTTAGGGCTGCAATTTTCAGTCACAATAGTGGAGTTCAACCTGGGACGGCTCCACACAGAAGACAGACACCTATATGCCCTCAAAAACAAAAGAAAGTAAAACTATGAAGAAGCAGTTTCACATCTGTATGATTAATGACATTTTGAAAAAAAAAGTTGTGTTGTTTCATGATCAACTGGTCAGCCGCAATTTTTTTTTAAACACAGGCCTAGGTCACAAAATTAGGAGAGGGTTGTGACTGAATCACGGGTCTGTCCACTGACCATGCCCTGGTCCATTGAACAGCCACTAGGTGCTCGTTTTTTTTTTGCCAATCAGTCTTCGTATAATATAAAATGGTATCCCCTTCAAGTATATGACGCTGTACAAATACAGAGCAAAAACTATCAATGTATCGCACAGTCAAACTCACTGGTTTGACATACACCTTGGTATTGGAGACAGTCTGTCTCTGTAGTTTAGTATTTGTCTTGTGATCCTCCGACCACGGTCACAACCCCTTCAGAAAAAAGTCCTATGCCCTGCATTTATAATATAGTGCGTTTGATTACAATGAAGCTCTTTAAAATTTAATTAAACCAAATGTCTGAAATGTTTTTGCAGGAAATCTAGGAAACTGCATGTTCCTCTTTAGCACTTTATATCTTTTCAGTTCATGCCATTACAGTATATTTGCCACCCTACAGACCACTGAACAGACAGCTAGTCGGCGCCCCCTAGTGGCCGTTTTGTGATCCATGGCGTGGTCCCTGGACAGACCACGGTCACAACCCCTTCAGAAAATAATTTACCCGAGCGTCCTCTGGATAACACACTTCCTGGACTGAGGCCTTTGGGCAGTTAGTCCTTGCCATTACAACTTTGAAAGTGTATTTCATTCCTTCCACCACATAAAAGAAAGATTTCACAGGAAAAAAGCGTTGGAAAACGAATATTACAACAAGAAAACAAGAAATAGCCTATTACAACAACCTATGTTACACTTGGTTCAACTAGCCTCTTTGGTTTGTCCTTTAGAAAATGGCCACCCATAGAAACCTCGGTAGGAACCAACAACTACCACACCTTTGAGTGGCCATGTGACAAATAAGCCATTTTGACTTAAGATAAATTTAATGACGCTTGGATGTGTTCGCAATTGTACACTAACAAAACAATATAAAACCGACCTGACTGCGCACTCAACAATTCAGACACGTCTCTGAGGTACATGGTCATGGGATTTAATGTTGTCTGACTGCATACTTTAAGGCGCATCTTCGCTTTTCTTTAATATTTATGTCTTGTGATCCTCCGATCAAACCTTGAGAGACAACATTTGTACACAACTCCATCAGTAACAAAACCGCGAAAACCTCCAGAGATACAAAAGACTTCATCACGATGTCGGGCTCCAACTGTGAAATCTGCAAAAACACCTGTCACCTGACAGACTGAGAGCTCGTAATTAAGCGTTCTGAACTGGGAGTGGCACTTCTTGCAACCAATCAACGATCTTTGCAAATAATCGTTTCTTCTTCCCAGACTGCAGTCTGTCTGATCAGGCTCCGTTAGTCCCTCTCCTTGGAGTACGCAGTTTGAGGAAAAGTCTGAGAAATTTAAACAGAAAAGAGTTAAATGATATGTTAAAACGAGTATCAGCTTGATACTGCCCTTTGTTGTGCAAAAGTACAACCTTTGTCCTAGAGCAGATCTTGATTAAGGCTAAAGCACTGACTCTTAAATCTTTGAAACAACACAATCCAAAGACTACACGTTTTAAAGTAAGTAGTACCACTATTAACTCTTACTGTTAATCATAATTATACATAAAACTGTGAAATCAAAGAATCCATTGCTTGGCCTAATCTCTATTCTGCAGGGAAACTTTCTTGAGCTTGAAAGTCGTTCAACAGAGACTTGTCATCGGCTCAGCTCTGGTTGCAGCAGGGGGTTTATTGGCCTACTTAGTGTTCAGAGGAAAAGAGAGAAAAACTATTCCTCTTGGTGAAGGATGGTGGGGTGCAGGAGTGAAACCATTGTCGGAAGATCCAAAAATCTACAGCTTTAAAGTGGAAACCTCAGACAAAGAGATCCAGGTAAATGATCAACTTTTGAAAGCGTATTACCAACAACAGTGTAAAGGTTACACAACTTATTTATTTTACTGCAGGACCTTCATAAGCGCATTGATAGGACACGCTTCTCAGAGCCTTTAGAGGACAGTGCCTTCCAGTATGGCTTTAATTCAACCTATCAAAAGAAAGTGGCTTCCTATTGGAGACATGAGTTTGACTGGAAAAAACAAGTGGACGTCCTGAACAAGTACCCACACTACAAAACCAAAATTGAAGGTATGCACAGCTATTTCAAAAGTTAGCTTTGTCTCAAAAATGTCCAAAGTGTACGTAAGGTCATGAGTTACTATGTCGTTGTAGGGCTAGATGTGCATTTTATCCATGTGCGTCCGCAGTACCGTGCACATCAGAAGGTTCTGCCTCTTATGCTTGTTCATGGCTGGCCAGGATCCTTCTACGAGTTTTACAAAATCATACCACTTCTCACACAAAACCAGGATGATGTTGCATTTGAAGTGATATGCCCATCTATTCCAGGATATGGTTTCTCTGATGCACCGCATAAAAAAGGTAGGGTTGACCACCCATACTTGATTACAATAGTAATCATCAGAGTCTTGCACTCGTACTCCTTTGACCTTCTCTGATATTGCTGTTGAGTTCTTTACTGTCTGTGCTGTAAGTTTAGCATTAGCTCAGATTTTTTACTCTTTTCAGGTTTTAACAGTCTTGCAGCTGCCCGAATTCTCCTTACCCTGATGGAGCGGCTTGACTGTTCCCAGTTCTATCTGCAGGGAGGAGACTGGGGCTCCCTTATCACCACAAACATGGCACAGATGAAACCTGAGTAAGTCACTGGGAGAAGCTCTTTTACCAAAACAGTTACAAGTAGTCCCTCCACTGGAATGATCATTTATCACTTGTTTCCAAAAGAGATGATTGTGGCATTTTGAGGGAAACAGTAACTTAATTGTTCATTGCACAGTATTTATCCTAAATAGAAAAACACTAGCTAACACTGGAGAAGTTCTCAACTTGGACTGACTTCAACAACAGAGGCCTTGAGGATGGTGGGCTAGAGAGGTACTCATTTTCATCATAGGTTAAATTGATCTAATAAATAGGAGCCTCATGACAGACACTAGGACAAAGGGAGGGAATCTGGCGTTTTGTTAAGCGTTCTTTAAGAAATATATTTTTTGGGACAGGTAACCTAGGAGTGAGGGCACAGGCTTTGTGTTGCTAATGGAGTTGGTGAAATAATAATTTCTTAAAAACCACTGTGCATTTCTTTTTGAAAAACGGTTGAAAATAACTTCTTTCTTTTATTTTATTTTTTTCTATTCTGATGCTGTGTCATCCACATGAGAAGTGAAATTAATTTGTGGCTATCTAGCTTTTTGCACAATCTGGAATTACTTTTACATTGTCTGTCTTGGCTCTAGCCTTTTAGAGATCTACAATGAACGGGTGCTGGACCTTCTCCGAAAGAGTTTAACATCCACTCATAACGTGCATCTGAAAGTGAGAGAGCACCCAGAAGAAGGACCCTATGTGCAAAGTAAGTCATGTTTTTGGTTTTTATTTAATATGGTCATGAAAGGCTTTAACTTGTATTGAAATTGTAAATGTTTTAATGTAACTTGTAATATTGTTCCCTGTTTTTAGATCTGACAAGGCATTTGGTGCAAAAGTACAGTGATGTAGAAGAACTGATCTTACTTGGAAATGCAAACCGGACAACCGCCAACACCGACATGAACAACACCAGCAGCCGATCTCATGCCATTTTCACAATAAGATTTACACAGGTAAGTTGAATGTTTTAAATATTCTGCTGGTGTGCTTACCTTGACCACATTTTATCTGTCAAGACTTGTTGTTCTTCAAGCAGCACATTTGTCGAGAGGTCTCAAGTCTTTCTGTGTAATGAGGAGTCTCTTTGAAATACTTCGCTCAGTTATATTTTTATACTACAGACATGGTTTGAAGATGAGTTGCCTCGTGAGACTGTGAGTAAGATCCACCTAGTAGACCTGGCAGGGAGCGAGAGAGCTGATGCCACTCACGCCACAGGGGCCAGGTTAAAAAAAGAGGCCAATATCAACAAATCTCTTGTCACTCTGCGCTGTGTGATCTCAACTCTTGGTAAATAAAATATAATGCATTTTCTATAAATTTTTATTGTATTCATATATAAATTAGGTGGTAGTCTTGGTTTGCATCAATATCTTTTACTACTATCTCAGGCCTTTTAAGCTATAATATTTACTGTGACTTGGTTTGGGAAGTCCTGTTTCAAAATATAGTGACAACAAAAAAGAAGAAGGAGATCTTCATTCCCTACAGAGACTCTGTGTTAACATGGCTACTAAAAGACAGCCTGGGCGGAAATTCCAAGACAACTATGATCACAAGTATGCATTTAAAAAAATGCCGATGCACACATTTCTAAAATTGAATTGAAAAATGCTCATCTCCTCACACAGTGCTTTTATTTAAATAGGGAAAGACAAATTTAATCTATTTTTTTTCCTCAATTATGCAACTTGACATGTATACACACACTGCACTTTTTGACCTTATTTATTTTTATTTTTATATCGTGAACTCTCCCACAGTTAATGAAGATAACAGCGTGAAGGTGATCAGAGGGCTTCAGGCAGAGATTGCCAGACTCAGGAAACTACTAGAAGAAGCCGATCAGGTGCTCCATATTGTAATTCATGCTAGAAGGATGCTGCAAAATCTAGCATGCCTTATGTTTTTTGTTTATTTTTTTACACTTTTATTTTAGCTTGTGCTTTGTCATTTACCTGCAGGTTCCCAAAGGGGAGCCGTCTTCCTCTATTGAAGTAGAAGAAAAGCTGAATGAAAACGAGGCAAAGGTGAGTTATCCGCTGCCAAATGTGAGAACTGATGCATTTTGATCTCAGTAAATAATATATTTGTAATTTTAAATCCCTCCAGGTTGAAGCTCTGACTAAAGAGTGGGCCAGTAAGTGGAAGGAAACTCACTGTATTCTGCAGATAACCATTTATCTCTCTTTTTTTTTTAAGGCAGATTATAGTGAGTCTTGGCTTGTGGTCCTATTTAATTTTTATTCTCCAAACATCTGACTAATGCTACTTAACAAAGCCAAAGCAATACATTTAAGTTTATCTAGGTTATTGTGAATACCCTGTGGCCAGTTTAACAGTTTGCTTTCATTAGTTGTACACTCCCCAGATTACAACGTACCGTAAAGACACTTTTACAACATTATGATAGCATAGTGGCAATCGTCCAGTTTTTCTTATGTTTTGGGAGAATAAAACTAGCAATGCTTGCTTTGAGCTGATCATGTGGTCAATTTATTTATTTATTTTTTGTTCTTTTTACCTTTTTTTGCCTGGGACGGCGTGGCTCAGTGGTAGAGCAGTCGTCCTATAACCAGAAGCTTGGCGGTTCGATTCCCGCTCTGCCCTGTTCATACTGTTGTTATGTCCTTGGGCAAGACACTTAACCCACCTTGCCGCCAGTGTCCATAGCACTGGTGTATGAATGTGTGTGACTGTAGAGGTGTGTTTGGTGGTGGTCGGAGAAGGTTGAGCGCCGTGTGTATGGCAGCCCCCATCTCTGTCTGCACCAGGTGTGAATGTGTGTGAATGGGGTGAGTGGAAGCACGATGTAAAGCGCTTTGGGTGCCTGAGAAGGGTACAAAAATGCGCTATATAAATGCATACCATTTTACATGTATATACAAAACAATAGCTTCGGTCTTGTTGTGGCACAGGTTGATTGTAGTAATAATGTCTTGCCAGATGGTGTCACTGCAAGGCCAGTAAAATGCATTTACAGTTGTGTTTTTTTTTTTTTTTAAGATTATCATAATGTCCTAACGTCTAGTTGTTGTACAATGTTTAGGCTAAAAGAAACTGAACAGATATGCCTCCTTGAACCCAATATGTTTTTTGTAATACTGGCAAAGGGTGGCAGCAACGCAAAAAAAAACTCGATTGGCCAATAAGATCTTCGTGCTTGCCAACTCAGTGACTGCTTTTTCTCAGTTGAGTTTGTGCCCAACCTTCCAGATAATGCCAAATGTCATCACTTGGAACCTCATTGTATTATGGCAAGTAGCATGTTGAATTATGCATTGAATTGTGTAAGGCATGCCATAGAAACAGTTCATACTGTCGTTGTGTCCTTGGGCAAGACACTTAACCCACCTTGCCTCCAGTGTCTGTAGCACTGGTGTATGAATGTGTGTGACTGTAGTGGTAGGAGAAGGTTGAGCGCCGTTTGTATGGCAGCCATTTACCATTTTAAGTCTTAATGTTTTTTTTTTTGTTTTTTTTAATGGGAACTTTTTTCTTCAGATGTGCTTGTAAACCTGTGCCTATGCATGTTGAGTAATTAACATTCAATTTTGTAGAGTTGTAAGTGACATTTACAAGCTTGACAGGCCTTTATTCATCACAGTATTGGAACTCATTAGCAGATGTCACTGCTCCTAATTAGGAGGTTGTGATTATTAACATATGGCACTTTAATTTTTTACTGTCTTGCATAGTAATTGAAGTTACAGTGTTGTAAATTTGTTAGCAAGTCTTAATGGCTTTATGTTGAAGCTGTCATTGATAACCTGTTTAATAACCAGCTCTGATGTGACAACTTGAAAATAGACCACTGTTTATTTCCACTGGTGATTGGTGTGTGTGAGATGGTCCACAGGCTTTGGAGGCAGTGTCTTAGCTCTGTTCTGTGCTTTACAAAAAGATCTCAGTATGTTAAGTTGTCCTCTCTATAATTGAGTGCACATACTTAACAAACAAAAGCATAATTACATTTGACGTGTGTGAAAACGGATTGTTTCTATATTGCAGCAGAGTCTCTGATAATTGTAAATTAAGATTCAAGTGACATTGGTGTGTAATTTTAATGCAAGAGCTAAGAGCTAAATGAAGTTTCTGTAGCAGCCATAAGGATACAAGTTGACCAAGCGGTGTAAATAAATTTTGAATTCTGTATTCAAAGCGGACTTAGGATGCAAAGTTATTCATCGTCAACTTCCTGGATTGGTTACAGGGCATGTGTGAGAGAGAAAGGAATTAATATGAGAGAGTCCAGAGCAGCCTCTAACCAAACAGAGACAACGATAGATTGAGAGAACAAAAGGTAGGAGGGTAAAACAAAATATTGTTCATTCTGCTTCCACAGCACAAGTAGAGTTGTGCTCTGCGCCCACAGCCGCGTCCTTTCAGGTTCTTTTGTAAGAAACCAGGAGGTACCGCTTAAAGATAAAAATGAACCTGTGCTTCTTTGATGCTTAATTCTTTGTATTTTTTTTCCCAAATGCTACAATCGGCAAAAAGACAAAACTAAAGCCTCTAAGGCTATTAAGCGTTGCTCTGTTTAAAGTAATTTACCTCACTGTTGGTAGTTATGCATCATGGTTTGCCACTAAGACTTGTACTTATTCTTCTTAACAGTGTGTCTTTGATGTTTACAGCGAGTAAAGCCTATTTAATGGAACAGAAAAAGACAAAGCTTGTTTTTGTCATAAAATTTTTATCCTAAAAATATTGGTTACACATGAGTCTGAACAATGTTAAAGCTTTAGAAATCATGTTGGTATGGCAGTAATTTTTAAATGCATATAACAAAGTCAGGTGTCTGTACTGGTTTATTTTATTTTTTTTACTATTTAAAATTCTGGCTAAATGTAGGTGATGGCTTTTAATAGAATTCTAAATTCTCCCCAACACCAGCTGCTCGTTGAGGCCACAGTTTAATTACAGCGCATTTCAATCTAAAAGCTGTTTGTCCTAAAATGTGCAGACACTGAAAGGTTGGTGTTGGGAACAACTTACTCTTACTATGTGCCGATGTTGAAAAGAAAGTCGGAGGATCTCATCTGTTCCTGATGTCTAAGGAAAGTGACACAGTGCATTAAGAATAAAACTAACAATGCTTGCTTGAAGTTGATCATGTGGTCATTATTTTATTTTTATTTTTTTTTGTAGTTGCATGAACATGCTATTTTAAACACTGCTTCGTATAGGCTTTAGGCAGCTATCGCTCATTTCTTCACAGCTCTGTCTAATTGTGTTTGCAGAGTAGGCTACTCTCCAGCATCAGCCTGTCTTTGACTGACATGTCCAAATCTGCTGAGAATCTGTCCAAGGTGATGTTGCAGAAAGCAGGGTAAGGCTCAAGCAGACATGTGGCTTTCACTGTGGTCTTTTCACCCACATATTCTAAACAACAGTAAATGTAGTCAATCTTTTCTTTATCCTCATTACACTGGCTTCCAGTCAAATTCAGAATTGATTTTAAAATTTTAGTCTTGACTTTTAGAGCTCTGCATGGACAGGCCCCCTAGTACATCACTGACCTGCTGACCCCTTACTCCTCCTCCCGCGCTCTCGGTCTTCTGGTCAAAACCTTCTAACGGTCCCCAAAACCCATTTTAAAACTCTTCCAAGCAGTCGCCCACAGACTCTGGAACGCCCTGCCCCTGTCACTGTGAGTGGATGCTTCTGTTGATTCTTTTAAAAGCAGCTGAAGACACTTTTATTTAAACAAGCTTTTAGTTGATTGGGCTTTTATGTTTTTATGTTTTTAATATTTTGTGGTTTTAATTTTTATTCTCATAGTTTTATTGTTCTTTTATTGCACTTGGTAAAGCACTTTGTGATTTATATCTGTGAAAGGTGCTATATAAATAAAATTTACTTACTTACTTCTTGTAAACTAACTTGTAGTTCTTTCCACACTCATTACCTCTTAAGTGCACACAAAGCACTTAATGTTTACTACAGATGTAGTAGTGACCAATTTCAGAGACTGTGTATTGCAATCTGATGTTTTACAGCATCTGTACAGTTTTGTATTCAGAGGACTTCAAACCTATCAGGAAATGTCCCTGATGCTCTGCAATTGTCTTGATACAAAAGTAAATTAAACTCTAGTATCACTACAAAGCTGTTATCTCTTCTTTTCACTGCTGCAATCTTTATCCTGTTTGTAAAAGCTATACTGCAGAGCAAGGGAACACCTTCAGCATGTATGTGCCACCAACTAAAGACCACACATTAAATCCACTTTGAGACGGTTATATCTTGTCCAGCTACATAAACCTAGACTGTTCACTATAGTCCATGCATTACTTGATTTGGTGAGAGGAAAAGGTGACGACTGTTTTATTCATTCTGTATTAAATGGACTGTAGTGGAGGCAGTAATGGTGGACTACACCTCGATAGACGAAGCCTGAACTCTGATGGAACATGGCCACTTGGTATTTGACCAAAACAACATTTTGTCCCCCCCTTTGCTCACAGTTCTTTGTCTGACAACCCTCTCAGCAGGACCTTCTCTGACCACTGTCAGGATGTTTATTAGGAGCTGGCACCTCCTGGGAGCTCCTTATTCTCAGTAACTCTGCCAACAGCATAGTCCTGTCACAGCTACTGCTCTCTCCGACCAACCTCTTTTTAGCTCTGTAAGTTGTTTTTTACAAAAATGGCCACCTCGTTACAGGCTCGCCACACCCATACCCGATAAGATATCATAAACAAAGTCACATTTTGGTTGGCACATGTGTCTAGATGATACTTACCAAATTTGGGGCCATTTCGATTAAAACACAATGATTTGCATTTTAGTGCAGCGTGTGCACATGGCGGACTTCCTGTTGAGTTTAGTGTGTGGCTGTCATAGACTTTTCTGTTTGCCCTGAGGTGTCCTATGGATGTACCAAGTTTCATTTTTCTACGTTGGAAAAATGTTACTTTCAATTTCCTTAGGCCCAATGTATTTAGACTTTTGTAGGGGTCGCCACTGAGTCATTTTTTGTAATTTTTTTTCGGGGACTTCAAATATGTATATTTTTCGCCGGGCTTGAAGTCTGGGACCAATAAAAATGACTTTTAGTTGTTCGTTTATTGGGTCAAATTGAGGATCATTTTGCAGAAAAATTATGATAAAAAAAATATACCGAATTATAATAAAAAAAATATATAACTCGAGCAAAAAAGTCTAGAAAAACACTTGTCTATTTTACACACATGTGTTTAGCTCATTTTGCCCAAGTTTGGTGTCTGTGGAATGAAGCAGCTATTTTCTGTGTTCTTTTAAAAAAGAGGTGTATTTTAAGTCGGTTCACATTTTCATTTCAAAATGGCCGCCTTCCCGTGTGTGATAGGGTGTGGTCCCCATTGGCTTTTTTGTTCATAAGCCCATGGTGGATGTGTGTACCAAGTTTCATTTGCCTACGACAAACTAAAATTTTCACTTCCCATTGACTTTTTCCAAATATTTGGGACGTTGCTATGGCAACACATTTATAGATAGGGGGTGGTTGTCATTGGCTTTTATGCTCCTCATGACATAAGAGATGTGTGTACCAAATTTCATGTCTCTATGACAAACTAAATTCTTGGGTCCCATTATAAGTTCGTAGGGGGCGCTGGAGAGCCATTTCTAAAGATAACCCTTTTATTTACATATCTTTGTGTTCAGGTCATGAATGTGCACAAACGCCTTTTTGGGTCCAACTCGATCTGAGAAGGCGTTTGAGAGTTAAGAGACATTTTATTTTCACAAAAATGGCCACCTCGTTACAGGCTTGCCACACCCATACCCCATAAGATATCATAAACAAAGTCACAACTTTGGTTGGCACATGTGTCTAGATGATACTCACCAAATTTGGGGCCATTTAGATTAAAACACAATGATTTGCATCTTTCTGCGCAAGGGGTGCGATTTTAGTGGCCGCGCGTTTCACCCCACATGGCGGACTTCCTGTTGAGTTTAGGTGTGGCTGTCATTGACTTTTCTGTTTGCCCTGAGGTGTCCTATGGATATACCAAGTTTCATTTTTCTACGTTGGAAAAAAGTTACTTTCACTTTCCATAGGCCCAATGTATTTTGACTCTTCTAGGGGTCGCCACTGAGTCATTTTTTGTAATTTTTTTTCGGGGACTTCAAATACATAAATTTTTCGCCGAGCTTGAAGTCCGGGACCAATAAAAATGACTTTTCGTGCATGTTCACTGGGTCAAATTTAGGATCATTTTGCAGAAGAAGAAAGAGAGAAAAAAAAAAATCCGAGCAAAACAATAGGCCCTCCCGGTCATCACGGCTCGGGCCTAATAATAATAATAATATCAAAGTTTGTCACAAGTTCTTTAAAGTGTTAGGTCTCACTGACAAAATCACACTTGGACAGATTAAAATTCAAACATTTTTATTTTCTACAGCCTTTTAACAACTTGTGGTTTTAAACACTAAGCAGTTGATGCACCTGATTAAAAGAAAGTAATACAATGTGTAAAGGTTAATGTTAACTTTTATTCAAGCAAGCTTTAAAGAATAAAATTGTGTTATTGCTACTTTTTAATTTTCTATATCTAGTTTTACCAAATTTATTTTGCTATAAATGCAGCAGTGATGATTTTAAGCAGCATTTCTAATTGCAATTCTCCTCCAACAGCTTCTTATTCAACCTTGCGCGTCCCACACAACGAATGTGCACTCGTAAGGCTGCCAGAGAAGAGAAAGCACAATACAGTCATTATAGCAAACTGATTTTAAAAGCAACACATTATTGTTTTACAGTTTTAAATTTCACTTCTCTTCCACTCCATGATGCAAAACTATATATATATATATATATATATATATATATATATATAAATAAAGGGAGGTATGGCTGTTTTGTTATGTGTAGCTTTTTTACAGTGACAGTGATCATTTTTGTACTTCTAAAAGAGTTTACATTTATACAATTATTCAAATTACCTGTGCATCACAAAAACTGCCCTTTCTGCAGTTAGTCCTCGTCATCTTTGCTGTGATTAAATACTTAACACCAGACACGACCTTAACAGAAGAAGTACCAGGTCAATAATTTTGCCAGATCAAAAACAAAACAATAGTATATGTCAATGATAACAAAACAATCATAATATAGTATAACCCATACCATTAAAACTTTAAAGTTACAATTTACACATGAAGACAGGCACATGAAGGCCAGTGTTGGGTTCTGTTTGTCTTTTGTGAGTGACTAAAGAAGGACTCTAATAAGCTATGTTAAAACTGAAGTGAGCGATCAAGGCTAGTCTTAACATGCAAATTCAATTCTTAAATGTTTCTATAACACAGTCATCACTGTTCAGCCATTAGTAAGCTCTGCGTCCCGTTGGTTCTAGATGACTAAACAGAGTCACGATCAACAACGCAGCAGATAAATAATGACATTCCTGCTGAAACCAGTAAAACAATCAAACTCACAGGCCTCCTTTTAGTCTGGGTAGCTTTCATTTGCGCATGTTCACGTTTGCTAACATATTTTCATTGTCTACTCACTAAACAACAGTGTTAATCTCTCCGTAAATAGAATGTAAATCCACACTGACCTGACGCTGAGCCCTCACCAATTCGAAAAGTACCCTTTTGAGAATGAAGTCATTGCGGCGGTTATATTCATCAACAGCGAAAGCCAAGGCATTTTGTACTCCTGGATCGTTTTTATTCATAATTTCGAGTCTTCCGGGCTGAGAGAAAGAACATCCAACGAAAAAAATTATGGCGAAAGCCGCCACAAAAACGGAGGACTTCCACATGATTACAAACCTCAGCAATAATCTCGGGGAGAAACAACAACTCTTGTCTGTATGCTCTTATATAGGGAGAGTGGGGACAGTTGCAACGTGTGGCAGTTGCAACATTGCTGATTTCTCCAATCAGGAATGAGCTAGAGTCATGACACTCCTTCTGCACATGCTTAGTATGCCCCTCCTTCTTTCTGGAAGTTCACAGCCACATGTTAAACTTCCTTATAGGAGAACTGAAATTCAGGGTAAAAAAGTAACTTTTTTTTACAACAAAATTTTTTGTCATACTGTCTAAACTGTTTAGGTATTGATCTTTATAGTTTTATAGTTTACCTGTGCAGTTTCTTAGCTCTTAACAGAGTTAGGTTCAATGTGTTAAAGCTAATGTGTTAGATTAGCATTTTTAGTTTTAGGATGGCTGCTAGGGGGTGGCAATAATAATGGCAATAATAATGACAATTAGATAAATTTCATATAAAAGGCAATTCAGTGGTTTGTTAAGGGACATATTTCAATAGCCAGGTGTCTCCTCTTTGTATTTTAGCAAATTTCTTTTTTTTTTTTAAGTCAAAGCTGCAGTGTATCCTTCATTTTTTGTTCTGTTTTCTCAGTATGCCACGTGACAGGAAAAGGACAACAGAAAGGGTGTCCTCTACCTATTCTGTCCTTAGCTGCTGCTGAGCAATGAGGGCAGGGCGGTGAGGTCTGTGGCAAAACAGTAGTCAATTTGCCACACAACCCTCTACCGCTTTATTAAAAAGAGGGAGAGGCTAAGTCCAGGAGAGGAGATGAAGACAGGTTACTGGACCCCACGGAGGGTATTCTCAGTCCAACAGGAAGATAGCCTGGCAGAATACCTAAAAAGAGCAGCTGATCTTTTCTATGGTCTGAGCACTAAAGAGGTAGGCCTAGAAATGAGAAAAATATTAAAGCAGAGTGTAGGCTTAAAGGGAGGGCTGGTAGGGATAACTATATAAGAATACTGAGACTGCAAAATAATAAGTTTTTTTACTTTAATAAGTTAACTCAATGCACTCTGGTTTCAAATAAACTAAAAAAAGATTTGAAAAATGATGCTGAAGTATGAGTTTTCTTATGCCCCTCGGGGACAGTTGCAACATTTTTCAGGGTCTATTTATGTACAAATTAGTTTCATATTATCATATGTATACATGTTGCAACAGTATGGGCAGCTATGTGACATATATGGGTTTAATATATAGATTTTTTGTCTTTCTAATACAAACAGTCGCTGAGTAACTGAAGGAAATGTAAAATTTGTTGCCACCGCCCCCACTCTCCCCCACAACGTAAGAGCTGCCTGAGTAGGACGTAGCGTATGTAAAAAGTACCACAACAAAGCTCACACGGGCTCGGGACTTGTTCCCACTTCCTTTCCTACTTTATAGCCTACCTGTCTACTGCCAGTGGTGGACGAAGTACACAAACCAAGTACTTGAGTTCAAGTACAGATACACGAGGTAAATATTACTTTAGTAAAATCCAAAGTACTCCCTTTTAACTTTCACTTGAGTAAAAGTACAAAAGTATTTGCCTTGAAATGTACTTAAGTATCCAAGTACTATCATTTATTATGGCTATAATGCCCTTATAATTTTTGTCTCTTGCTTAAAACAATTTAATATGCTTTTTGCATGTCATAGATGTAATTGATTTCAATAAATCTAGTGATATATTTAAAAATTATTCTTAAAGTAGATCACTACGGAGCCTCAGACATGAGATGCAGGAAAGAAATAAGCTAAATCATGCGCACAATTTACTAATTCGTTCCCTCGAGTTTCAAAATCACATAATGCACATAATTTATAAATCGAGGAAGCGAAATAGTAAATTGTGCGCACGTTTTAGTAAATCAGTCTGGGGAAAAACACAGTAATGTTAAATCGTGCACAATATTTTTTTTCTTGCATGCCATGTGCAGGGCTCTGTACATCACAGTTTTTAGAAGCTGATCTTTTGAAAAGAACAATCTCGGTTTATAAGCAGCACTCCACTCCACCTTTCAACTGTTTAGCATCATAAGCTGCATATAAAACTAGTCACAATTAAATTTATATTCTACCAAAAGTGTTGGCATCAATCGACTGTCATTTCACAAAATCGAATCACTCAGTTTAAAATAAACACTACAAACGTTGGTGAAACAGCTAACTAACGTTAACTTAAACACAATGGTGCGAGCTACTGTTAGATTACTCAATAAAAAATGTCCACCAGAATTAAAATGGCTTACTTTAATGTGTTTCCTAAGATTGGAAGGAGAATTCCAGTACGAAGAAATTGTACAGTTCCAAGGCAGTCAAAGAAGGCAGTTAAAAATGAAGGACTCGTTTTTCTTTTCAACAACTTCAAAATAACACCTCAAATAAGGCCACGGATGTTGTGGCACTGGCACTTTAGATTCAGGAGTTTGTGATTGTTCCATCCTAATAAAGAGTGAAGACAATCGGCACTCAGAATGATATGCTGTTGCACTGACGCACTAAATAAGCGGTAACCAGTTCAAAACAGAGTGCCCTCTTCAGTTTTTTTCTATCCACTCATAAATAAAAAAGGAACGACAAATTTAGCAAAATGTAATTGAGTAAAAAGTAAGATATTTGACTTTGAAATGTAGTGAAGTTAAAGTAAAAGGTATCCCCGAATGGAAATACTTAGTAAAGTACAGATACTGGAAAAAACTACTTAAGTACAGTAACGAATTACATTTACTTCGTTACTGTCCACCACTGATGATTTCAAACCTCAGCAATAATCTCGGGAGAAACAACAACCCTTGTCTGTATGCTCTTATATACCCACAACGTAAGAGCTGCATGAGTGCAATAAGAAATAATGTTATTTTAATCATATTTTGGAATGATTATCTTTTAGTTTAGTTTGTATTGTTAAACATGTCTTCTGAAGTAGATGATAGTAGATGGAATACACTTCTTGCCTCTGACTTGACTGTCAGTCCATTCATAAAAGGTTATATTTAGACATACCATTTGAGAAACATATGGTTCTCCCATAGAAGGAAACATATGTGCCTTTCCCTTTTTTGGTAACATTGGTAACATTGTTTCTCAGGAAAGGAGACGACTGACAGGTGAAAGCAGGCAGTTCGTAATACACCTTTACCAAAGACTAAAAAAGACTTGTTAAGTTTCATTGGACTTTGTTCATATTGTAGAGCATGGATTCCCAGTTTTGCTAACATGGAAGGAACATTTAGAGATCTCCTAACACATGACATGAAGAACACAGACAGAGTGCAGTGGACTGAAGAGGCAAGGGGACAGTTTGAAAAGGCGAAAGACAGTATTCTGAATAGTCCAGCACTGGGGTTGTAAAGGTCAACAGAGTAGTTAAGCACTATTTTGATTATAGCTACGCTATAAAGTTTTATTATTATGGTATCAGGCTTTGTACTTCTAAAAGAGAAATTTATACAATTATTCAAATTACCTCTGCAGCCATGCGTCCACACACTTGTCCTATCCTGTCCTTTCTGCAGTTAGTCCTTGTCATCTTTGCTGTGATTAAATACTTAAGACCAGCCACGACCTTAACAGAAGAAGTACCAGGTCAATAATTTTGCCAGATCAAACATAAAACAATAGTATGTGTCAACGATGACAAAACAATCATAATATAGTATAACCCATAACATTAAAACGTTAAAGTAACAATTTAAAACAAAATATTGTCTGTAAATTGTTTTATTGAGTTGTTTCATTAAGTAGACTAGAAACTTGTCTATAAAGTGGGACTTAAGAAGCTTTATAAAGGTGGGGCCCATGCATTCTGTGTAAGCCAGTGTTGGGTTCTGTTTGTCTTTTGTGAGTGACTAAAGAAGGACTCTAATAAGCTACGTTAAAACTGAAGTGAGTGATCAAGGCTAGTCTTAACATGCAAATTCAATTCTTAAATGTTACTATAACACAGTCATCACTGTTCAGCCATTAGAAGGCCATGCGTCTCGTTGGTTCTAGATGACTAAACGGAGTCACTATCGACAACGCAGCAGATAAATAATGACATTCCTGCTGATACCAGTCTGGGTAGCTAATTAACAGTGTTAATCTCTCCGTAAATAGAGAGATTAACACTGTTAATCTCTCTACTGCTGTCAGGTCAATGTGGATTTAAAAAAGATGTAAATCCACACTGACCTGACTCTGAGCCTTCACCACTTTGACATGTTGTTACTTCGGTGGTTGTGTTCATTTAGAGTGACATCTATGGCATTTTGTACTCTGTAATTGTTTTTATCTGTTTCTCGGAGTCCTCCGATCGAAAAATTTAAAAAAAACAATAGCGAAAGCCACCACAAAAACAGAGGACTTTAACATGATTTCCAGTGCTGGACGAAGTACACAAACCAAGTACTTGAGTTAAAGTACAGATACACTAGGTAAATATTACTTCAGTAAAATTCAAATTACTCCCTTTTAACTTTCACTTGAGTAAAAGTACAAAAGTATTTGCCTTCAAATGTTCTTAAGTATCCAAGTACTATCATTTATTATGGCTATAATGCCCTTATAATTTTTGTCAGTCTCTTGCTTAAAACAATTTAATATGCTTTTTGCATGTCATAGATGTAATTGATTTCAATAAATCTAGTGATATATTTAAAAATTATTCTTAAAGTAGATCACTACGGAGCCTCAGACATGACATGCAGGAAAGAAATAAGCTAAATCATGCGCACGATTTACTAATTAGTTCCCTCGAGTTTCAAAATCACATAATGCACATAATTTATAAATCGAGGAAGCGAAATAGTAAATTGTGCGCACGTTTTAGTAAATCAATCTGGGGAAAAACACAGTAATGTTAAATCGTGCACAATATTTTTTTTCTTGCAAGCCATGTGCAGGGCTCTGTACATCACAGTTTTTAGAAGCTGAACTTTTAAAAAGAACGATATCGGTTCATAAGCAGCACTCCACTCCACCTTTCAACTGTTTAGCATCATAAGCTGCATATAAAACTAGTCACAATTAAATTTATATTCTACCAAAAGTGTTGGCATCAATCGACTGTCATTTCACAATATCGAATCACTCAGTTTAAAATAAATACTACAAACGTTGGTGAAACAGCTAACTAACGTTAACTTAAACACAATGGTGCGAGCTACTGTTAGATTATGCAATAAAAAAATGTCCACCAGAATGAAAATGGCTTACTTTAATGTGTTTCCTAAGATTGGAAGGAGAATTCCAGTACGAAGAAATTGTACAGTTCCGAGGCAGTCAAAGAAGGCAGTTAAAAATGAAGGACTCGTTTTTCTTTTCAACAACTTCAAAATAACACCACAAATAAGGCCACGGATGTTGTGGCACTGGCACTTTAGATTCAGGAGTTTGTGATTGTTCCATCCTAATAAAGAGTGAAGACAATCGGCACTCTCAGAATGATATGCTGTTGCACTGACGCACTAAATAAGCGGTAACCAGTTCAAAACAGAGCGCGCGCTGTCTCCTGATTGGTGGTTTGCCGCGTGATTGCCCTCTTCAGTTTTTTTTCTATCCACTCATAAATAAAAAGACGACAAATTTTGCAAAATGTAATTGAGTAAAAAGTAAGTTCTACTTCGTGTGTGCTCCGCCCACCTACGGGCTTCGCTAGTGGTTACCTCTCTCTGGCGCGAGAGCCAAAAAGCCTCCAAAACGTCCCAGCAGCTTGCTCCTCACCTCCAGCCGAGACGTCAGCGGCACGACATTTGGCGCCCGTCGTGCAGACCGGCACCAGGTGTCCGCGACTCCCGTGAGCGAGCTAGGCACGCCCCACCGTTACGCTGCTGATCCTGTCCCCGCCTCTTATAGCGCAGGGGCGGAAAACGCCGGGAGGAGGAGGTTTTCAGCGTAATAGTGGCGCTGGCTCCTCCCGCTCCTACAAGTCGTCCTTTAATGAGAATTATGTCAATAAAGGCCGTAGGGCCGTTACTTCTCATTAAAGAGCACGCTTCTGGGTCTTCCTCCGGCTCTTCATGGTCGCCCCCTTCCACTACGCCACGCAGACGGATTGTGCTTGGCTTAAGTGGGTCCAGCGCACCTACAGCAGTACAGGCGCCTTCCATGCTGCCAAGGGAGGGGCTTAATAGGCACTCCCGCGCTCTCCTGTAACTCTAAGGCGGCTGGTAAACGGCCCAGATTCCACTCTGCAACTGCCAGGGCGGTGTGCAGATATTGGGGGCTGTGGGCTTGCCCCCGCAGTTATTCAGGCAGCGCCCAGTGTTGAGCTGCAAGGGCGGGGATGCTGACCAGGGCTCGCTACCCTGGCCACGCAGTCAGCTACTAGGGTGCACCACCTGTAAAAGTGGGCGACTCATCCTGGGGGCCCTGCCCCCAGGTCCCCGGACCTAGGGGTTCTAGCTCAGACAGCAACCCACCCGGTCACCCACAGAACCCCAGCAGTGCCCCCTCCCAAGAGGGTAGGGCAACCCTTTCTGGGGTGGCCCCCCGCATCCCGAACCTCCAGTTGGGGTTGTAATGGAGGGTGGGCTGATACATCCTCCTGTTCAGGACATGGTGCGCCCTCTATCGCACTTCTTGGAGGCGTGGACACGACTTCTCGGCCCTCTATCGCCCTGGCTGGACAGGACGCTGAGGAGGGCTATGCCCTGCAGTTTGCCCGTCGACCCCCTCCCTTCCGCGGTGTCCTTCGCACACAGCTCACAACCCGGGCAGCGACAGGGGCCCTCCAAGAGGAGGTCTCTTCACTCCTGCATTGTGGTGCAGTTTCGGAACTAGACTGAGGGGAGGCGGAGAGAGGGTTTTACTCCCCCTATTTCTTGGTCCCAAAGAAAAACGGGGGAGTGAGACCAATCCTGGACCTGCGCATCCTGAGCAGTATGTGACCACCAGGAGGTTCCGCATGTTAACTACCAGGCACCTCCTGGAGAGTGTCCGCCCGGGGGATCGGATGACCTCAATCGACCTGATGGATGCTTATTTTCATATGAGACGGCTCCAACGCTGGTTTGCTCGGCTCCGGTTACATCCCACGCAGGACTGACAGACCCGGGTCTCACTCTCCTTGGGGCTCGACAGGATCTGGAATTCTGGCTCACCCGGACCGTCTCCAACTGGGAGTGCGCATGGGATGCGTCCCACACTATGTGGAGGTGTTCACGAACGCATCACTCACCAGAGGGGGCGGGACCTTAGGCCGGCTCGCAGTGGGCGGGGCCTGGGAGCCAACGCTATCCCACATAAATGTACTGGAGATGGTAGCGATGCAGAGGTGCTTCTGCACTTTGCCCCCAGCTTGAAGGGGATCACGTGATGATCAGGTCAGACAACACAACAGTTGTGGCCTACCTGAACAGACAAGGAGGAACCAGGTCACCCCTCCTTCATCAGACTTGGCGCAGGTTCGGTCAGCCTGTGGCCGACCTGTTCGCCAGTGCAGAGAATGCTCAGTGCCCACTCTGGTTCTCGCTCAGATCGTCAGACGACCCACCGCTAGGGGTGGACGCGCTGGCTCAAGAGTCATGGCCCATAGGCCTCCTCTATGCCTTCCCACCACTCGCCTCTTATCCCCTCTGCTCCACAGGGTGAGGTTGCAGGGCCTTCACATCCTGGTGGTGGCTCCGGACAGTCCGGGTGCCAGATGGTACCCGGACCGGGTGCAGATGGCGGTGACGGACCCATGGCCTCTCCCCGACCAAATTCACCTTTAGCCCAACCCAGCCTTTCAGCCGAAGGTTATCACCTCGTCCTTCCGGTCCAGGGTGATCAGAATTAGAGCTCTCTGCCCCATCCCAGCCGGGACGACAGCAGATGCGGGGTCACTCATGCTGTGTCCGGTCGAGGCTTTGCGCTGCTATGTGGAGCGCACAGCGGGTTTTCGGACATCAGACCAGTTATTTGTGTGCTTCGCGGCCAAGGGGCGTGGGTCACCGTTGTCGGCCCAACGCCTAGCACACTGGATCTGTGGGGGTATTGGAGCGGCCTACGTGGCTCAAGGCCGCCCTCCCCCAGCCTTGATCAGGGCACACTCTACCCTAGGGGTTGCCACGTCGGTGGCCCTGTGTAGAGGTGTCTCTGCGGAAGATATATGCTTGGCGGCATCTTGGTCCTCTGTGTCCACGTTTGTGCGGTCCTATCTCATGGACGTGTCTGCGAGCTCTGTCACTCATTCAGGGTTGAATAGAGGCCAGAACCTCGTCACCTAGGCTGACGCACACTGCAGGTGTTACTGTTATTGCGGCTGAGAACACTTATACCACAACTTGGCGGTTCCTTTTGTGATGTATTTGTCTGTGCAGCCGTGTGAGGGCCCGTGTGCTCTTGGGAGAGGCGATCACGGGCTCGGCGGGCAGGATGGATGCTCTTGGGAGAGGCGGTCCATCCCCCGACCACGGACACTGAAGTTGGAAGTTTGAACATGGTGCCAGGATGCTCTTGGGAGAGGCGGTCCTGGGCACAGCTTGATTAGGCTCACATAGGACGGCGACAGATGCTCTTGGGAGAGGCTGTTTTGACGCCGTGACCTATGGTGGGGCACGCTTGGCTGCTCTTGGGAGGCGGGCGGCGTTGCTCCTGGCGTTGTTTGTTCCCGCCAATCGTTGTGAACCGGTCCAGCTGGGAGTACATTTATCCCCTACGGCCTTCGCCTTGGTAGGTAACCACTAGCGAAGCCCGTAGGTGGGCGGAGCACACACGAAGTAGAAATTATAGTTACCTGATGTAACTACAGTTCTACGAGTGTGTAGCCCACCTACTCTCAGGCCCAGCTGGACTTCTTCCCTTTTTTGAGCTGGTTCGAAGAAGGGAGAGTGTTGGGCAAGGGGTTTATATAGCCCCTGAGGCTGTGCCAGTACACTGGCATGATTGGCGGTGAATGCTTTGATCTTTCTCAGAAGTCTGGCTCACGCCAGAGAGAGGTAACCACTAGCGAAGCCCGTAGGTGGGCTACGCACACACTCGTAGAACTGTAGTTACATCAGGTAACTATAATATATTTGACTTTGAAATGTAGTGAAGTTAAAGTAAAAGTATCCCGAATGGAAATACTTAGTAAAGTACAGATACTGGAAAAAACTACTTAAGTACAGTAACAAATTACATTTACTTCGTTACTGTCCACCACTGATGATTTCAAACCTCAGCAATAATCTCGGGGAGAAACAACAACCCTTGTCTGTATGCTCTTATATACCCACAACGTAAGAGCTGCATGAGTAGGACGTAGCGTACTGTAAAAAGTACCACAACAAAGCAGAATTGATTCACACGGGCTCGGGACTTGTTCCCACTTCCTTTCCTACTCTATAGCCTACCTGTCTACTGCTGTCAATATACTATAAAAGCTGAATCCCAAAATTGGCTTTCTGAAGCACTGACTACTCTTGAGATGAACCAACGTTTTCTGTGGTTTAAGCTCCAAATGTTGAGGACATTGAGGACTGACCAACTTCAATCAAATCAAATAGCCTACCTTGGTCACTTTTTAACAGATGAGTGCGATAAGAAATAATGTTATTTTAATCATATTTTGGAATGATTATCTTTTAGTTTAGTTTGTATAGTTAAACATGTCTTCTGAAGTAGATGATAGTAGATGGAATACACTTCTTGCCTCTGACTTGACTGTCAGTCCATTCATAAAAGGTTATATTTAGACATACCATTTGAGAAACATATGGTTCTCCCATAGAAGGAAACATATGTGCCTTTCCCTTTTTTGGTAACATTGGTAACATTGTTTCTCAGGAAAGGAGACGACTGACAGGTGAAAGCAGGCAGTTCGTAATACACCTTTACCAAAGACTAAAAAAGACTTGTTAAGTTTCATTGGACTTTGTTCATATTGTAGAGCATGGATTCCCAGTTTTGCTAACATGGAAGGAACATTTAGAGATCTCCTAACACATGACATGAAGAACACAGACAGAGTGCAGTGGACTGAAGAGGCAAGGGGACAGTTTGAAAAGGAAAGACAGTATTCTGAATAGTCCAGCACTGGGGTTGTAAAGGTCAACAGAGTAGTTAAGCACTATTTTGATTATAGCTACGCTATAAAGTTTTATTATTACGGTATCAGGCTTTTATTTTGATAACCAAAGAAACCGGAAGTGTAGTGACGGAAATTAACCTGGCAAAAGGCAAAAGGAAATTAAATCACCGCTGCAAAGCGATGATTGGCTGTGTCTCACTGCGCGCTCTGACTTCCGCTAAACACAAGACAGTAGTGATGGGAAGTTCAGTTCATTTTACTGACTCAGTTCTTTAAGTCTCGTTCAGCAAAATGAACGAATCTTTTTTCAAGTCATTTCGTTCATTTCAGCAGAATCTAATTAAAATGTTGCATATTACAATTTTTAATACATTTAGTACTTTTGGAATAAAAACTATAATAACTATAAGCTAATGCATTTATGGCCAAACTTTGAAAAATAAATTATAAATTAATTGCAGCTTACTTCAGGCAGAGAGTTCAACTCACCTCTTAATCCAAATAGTTGTTTTCCTTTGTCACTTCATATTTAGCTTAGCATTAATTCCGTCAACATGTCTGGTCTGGGCCGTGACAGCCTTATGTAGCTGTAGCTAATACATCCGTCCGTCCGGAAACAGAAAGGACTCATTCATCTCCCGAGTCGTTCGTTCGCTTCGCTCACCGTTCACCAAGTCCCAGTCCCATAGAGAAAGAGTATGCAGTTACCGGAAACAGAAAGGAACTGTTCATCTCCGAGTCGTTCGCTCGTTAGTTTCGTTCGTTCACCGGAAACAGAAAGGAACGAACGAACGAACGACTCGGGAGATGAATGAGTCCTTTCTGTTTCCTGTATGAGATTTACATTTACATTTACATTTATTCATTTAGCTGACGCTTTTATCCAAAGCGACTTACATTGTTCTAATGTAATTACCAGTGTTACAGTCACTGGAGGCAAGGTGGGTTAAGTGTCTTGCCCAAGGACACAACGACAGTATGAACTGTGGGGAGAGTGGGAATCGAACCGCCTACTTCCGGTTGAAAGACGACCACTCTACCCACTGAGCTACTGCCGCCCCCCACTCTACCCACTGAGCTACTGCCGAGATGTGGTGCAATGCGCATGCGCGGGTCTACACAAAAATGAACGACTCGCTCTCTGAGATGACTAGTCGTTCCCGAGTCATATTAAAGACTCGTTCAAAAAGAACGAATCGTTCATGAACGACTCATCACTACAAGACAGCGTCAGCAACAATGGCGAGGAGCCGGGGAAATTCAAAGGTGGCGTTCTCGAACTGGAAGTACCGGCACTACTTCTCGTTATTTGAAATTAAAGGCAAGACTGTTTCTGTAACATGCTATGTCCAGGAAAAAAGACTTTATCCACGTCTGCCTCAAGTAACTCAAATCTTATGAAGCACCTCACATCAACACATGCTAACACGACACTTGCTGCTGCTAACCAAACCCCAAAGGCAGCTAGCGTGAGTTCCAGTGAAGGAGACAGAGCCACTGTTAAAACAAGCGGCTCGATTTTACCTGTCAGCAGCAACCACTGGTTTAGTTGTTAGATGAGGAGTATTTTAGAATAGATTAATGTATTATTTATTTTCTTTGAGAATGAACAACATGTTAATCTACAGAGAGAGTTGGATTGTGTTTTGTTTATTGTTCAATAATTTACAGGTATAGAGATTTGCACTACTTAATAGCCGCCAGGTCTCCTTTGTTTCTTTTACACAAGTTTACATTTGTGTGACTTAATTTTGCCTTTTATTTTATTTTCAATATTTATTTTTACATGTTTTTATTTCTATGTATATCAGGCTGTAATCTATTGAGTTCAAATAAATACCAAATGTTCTAAAATACTATATATAGTGTTTTTATTCTTCAATCAGTTAATTTAAACATCTTTGATATTTAAGCTGTTATATAACGTAATACCCTTATAGAACATAAAAAATTTCAGTTACTTTGCTGAGTAACTAAGTTAATTTTACAATGTGGTAACTGAGTTACTAACTCAATTACTTTTTGGGAGAAGTAATTTGTAACTGTAACTAATTACTTTGTTGAAGTAAGATGACCAACACTGCTTAACCATCAGTTCTGGCCTTCTCAAGATTGATTGGATGCTAAAGTAAGAGCTTGACCACGCCACACGCTGCACAACGGGGCGACAAGATCCATCGGTAATACCCGCGAAGTCCAGCAGAGGGCAGAGAAATTGGTCAGAAAATAAAACAGTTCAACGAAAGGTGCTCAAAATGGAAGAATCACAGGCTGCTTCAGTAAGTCAAATGGACATATCAGATCACAAATTTACAACAAGAAATTCAAGATTTAAAAGACTCACTTAAAGACGAAGGTGAGGATAGACAAAACATTAAATATTCAACCACATGCAAAGCACAAATCTTAACAGAGCTTCAAGACAAAGCTCAAAGCATGTCAAGGTTTCCAAGACGTTCTGAAAGAGTTAAAGTACCAACAGAAAGGATGATAACATTCCAAAAGGAAGAAATGAGTAAAAGGGGGAAAAGACTAACAACTCTTTATGAACAATGGAAAATACAGGTACACGAAACAAGAGAAAGGTTAAAATTAGATATCACAGACCAGGAGATGTCGGAACTCGCTGACATAATGGAGAAAGGAAGAGATGATGTATTGAAGTTATGTTCAGAAATAAGAAACCAAATGGCACCATCATCTGACATAAGGAGAAAGAGGAGGAGGAGGAGCACAAAAAACAAATGGCAGCTCAAACATCAGAGTTGGAACGCTTGAAAGCACAGAAGGAAATGAAAGCAGCTCGAGCCCATTTCATGCCCACACCAGCTCTCTTTCATTCCTGTGCAAACAGCTCCCCTAGTGTCACTCGACTAGCTCAAGCAGTGCAGGACAGCATTAAACTGAACAGACTTCCCACGCCAGAACCAACAGTGTTTAGTGGCGACCCTATAAGCTTCATTGAATGGAAATCCACCTTCATATTACTGATTGAACAAAAGGGCATTATATTTGAAAAGACTATTTGAAAAGATACGTAACAGGCCCAGCTCGAAAATGCCTTGAAGGGATTTTTCTTTAGAAATGATGAGGAAGCATACAAGGACGCTTGGGACAAACTAAACCAAAGATACGGCCAGCCTTTCCTGATTCAGAAGGCATTTAGAGAAAGGCTTTCAAATTGGCCTAAAGTGCAGTCTAGAGATGCTGATGGACTAAGGGAATTCGCAGATTTCATAAATGCATGCATGCTTGCAATGCCGCATGTAAAGGGGCTACAAATACTCAATGACAGCAAAGAAAACCAAAAATTGTTGCACAAACTACCAGACTGGATAAACGTGAGATGGAACAGACAGGTAACAAAGACTTTAATAGAGGGCGGTGAGTTTCCAAGTTTTATTGCTTTTGCCCCCTTCCTCTCATTAGAAGCTGAAGTCGTCTGCAACCCAGTCACCTCCATTCATGCACTTCGCTGCATTGAAACAAACAGCGACAGAAGGAACACAAAGGAAAACAAGTGTATATAATACAAACACCACTGAACAAAGTGATAAAAGGACAATAACAAAAACACTCAATGGCTCTCCATGCACAATGTGCCAAGGCACCCATCAACTTCACAAGTGCCCTGACCTCTTGAAAATATCTCTAGAAAACAGAAAGAAGCATGTGAAAGACAATAGACTTTGTTATGGCTGTCTAAAACCAGGACATAGTGCTAAGGACTGCAAACGCCTCACTTGTGAGACTTTGTGAGACTTGCACAAGCGACACCCGACATGTCTTCACGATGAAAACTACAGAAATGGTCTGCAAGAGAAACATGTGCGAGCACAAACAATACAGCTCAAGTCACTCAATGTTGCCAGATCTGAACAGTCAGTCAGCACCTCAATGATAGTTCCAGTGTGGCTGTCCACTACCACTAACCCACTCAATGAAAAACTGGTCTATGTGTTATTAGACACACAGAGCGACACTGTATTCATTGATCAGGATGTCACACATGAGCTGCAGGCAGATGTTTGGTCAGTAAAGTTGAAACTAACTACTATGATGGGTAGAAATGCAGTTGTAAGCAGAGGAAAGGTGTCTGATCTCTTAGTGAAAGGTTATAACTCAGCCACAGTCATAAAGCTCCCCACCGCATACACAAAGGATTACATACCTGCTAACAGAGAACACATACCTACATGTGAAACACATGCCAAACAGTGGAGTCACTTGCTACCGATTGTAGACGAGGTCCCTCCACTCCTCAGTTGTGAAGTAAGTCTCCTCATAGGTTATACTTGTCCTAGAGCTCTCGCACCCAAACAAGTAATGGAGGACTCTTCCATCAGCGTACAGGATTATGCTGAGTATGTGTCTGGGTACATCAGCACTTGTGTTGATAACATCGTGCCCACCATACAAATCAGGAAGTTTCCCAACCAGAAGCCCTGGATAAACAGTCAGGTACGTCACATGCTGCGTGCTCGCTCTCTTGCATTTAGATCAGGCAATGAGCAGTACAAAGCTGCAGTATGGACTGAGAAAAGCCATCACAGCGGCCAAGAGGCAGTACAGAGAGAAGCTGGACAGCTTCTACTCTACTGCGGATTCAGGGCGGATGTGGCAAGGCCTGCAGCACATCACAGACTACAGGACCACCACCAACAACATCGCCACAACAGACAGCCTGCCGGATGACCTCAACAATTTCTACGCCCGCTTTGAGGCTCCCAGCAACACTGCAGAGGGGGAGCTCACACACACCTGGTTCACCCAACCCCCTCCTCCACCAACCATCTCAACAACACAGGTACACAGAGCTCTGAGGAAGATCAACCCAGCAGGACCAGACAACATTTCTGGGCGGGCCTCAGAGCATGTGCCAACGAGCTGGTTAATGTTTTCACCTCAATCTTCAACCTCTCCCTCAGCCAGCGCATTGTACCATCATGCTTCAAGACCACGACCATCGTCCCCCTGCCCAAGAAGAACCCACCCACCTGCCTGAATGACTACAGGCCAGTGGCACTCACTCCAATCATTATGAAGTGTTTCGAGAGAGTGGTGCTGGCCCACATTCAGAGCAGCATACCGGACACCATTGACCCCCTGCAGTATGCCTACCGGCCCAACAGATCTACCTCGGATGCTATCGCTACTGCCGTCCACTACTCCCTGTCACACCTGGAGAACAAGGACTCATACCTACGGATACTTTTTAGATTACAGCTCCGCCTTCAACACGGTCATCCCACACAAACTCACCCACAAACTGTCCACACTTGGTTTGCACCCCACCCTCTGTGACTGGTTCCTAGATTTCCTGACTGGCAGGCCTCAGTCTGTCAGGATTGGTAATAGGACTTCAGCCAGCACCATCACAAACATTGGTACTCCACAGGGCTGTGTACTCAGCCCCATCCTCTACACCCTGTACACCTACGACTGTGTCGCCTCTCACAAGGACAACATCATCCTGAAGTTTGCTGACGACACCGCAGTGATAGGACGACGCTGGCGGTGACGAGGCAGCTTACAGGAGGGAGGTGGCCAGTCTGGTGTCATGGTGTGAAGACAACAACCTCACCCTCAACACGGACAAGACAAAGGAGATGATAGTGGACATGAGGAGGGAGAGGAGAACGCCTCAGCCACTGTTCATCCGGGAACTTGAAGTGGAGAGGGTGAGCAACTTCAAATACTTGGGTGTCCACATCAATGAGGACCTCACTTGGACACCTCATCACACAGCTGGTCAAGAAGGCTCAACAGCGGCTGTATTTTCTGAGGAGGCTGAGGAAGTTTGGCATGTCGCCCAAGATCCTCAGCAACTTCTACAGCTGCACCATTGAGAGTGTCCTGACCAGCTGCATCACTGTGTGGTACGGCAGCACTTCTGTCATGGACCGCAAACGCCTGCAGAGAGTGGTGAAGACTGCGCAGAAGATCACCAGGACTCCACTGCCCTCTCTGCAGAGCATCTACCATCGCAGAGTCCACAGAAGAGCTGCTTCCATCCTCAAAGACCCCTCCCACCCCCAACATGGTCTGTTCACACTTCTACCCTCAGGACGGAGGTTCAGAAGTGTGAAATGCAGGACTTCCAGAATGAAGAACTCATTCTTTCCCTCTGCCATAAGACTCCTAAACAGCAGATAGGAGTCTATAATCACAATCGCAACATTACATGAACAATTGTTTACCTACTGCACTACCTCACTTTACTTTACACCGTCACTTTACTTTACACGTCACTTTACACGTCACTTTACACCATCACAACTGCACTACCTCACCTTACTACACTTTACACTTTTGTATATTTGTATTTTTTGGTATACTTCCATTATTATTACTTGTATATTTGTCTTATTTTTTTATTTTACTTAATTGTGTGACATTTTACTGTGGACGGCAAAGTAAGAATTTCATTGTATAGGAAACATGCTTTCTGTCTGTACACATGACAATAAACACTTTGAATTGAATTGAAGTAATCTTAGGCAAAGAAAATGAGCCCTATGCCATTCACACTGATTTGAGATGGAGCATAGGCAACTCGACACCATACAACAAAACCGATTCAGCGAGCAGTCTCTGTCACCGATCCTTCGAGAAATCCTCCCTCCACTCCAGCAGATGCAATACGTGTTTTGAGAGAGATTTCAAAGAGACTGACTGGAATGAAAAGACGGTGTCGCAAGAGGACTTAGTATTCCTTCAGAAACTCGAGCATGGCATAACACAAACTGAAAATGGACATTTTGAAATGCCATTACCATTTAAAGAAAGACCACAAATGCCGGATAACAGACAACTCGCCGAAACCAGGCTAAATCAGCTCAAACGCAAATTTCTGAAAGATGAAAAATACAAAAGGGAATACATGAAATATATGAGTGACATCATCAAAAGAGGTGACGCTGAAAAGACTGATGATGACGGACCGCCCGGAGAGACATGGTACATACCGCACCACGGCAACTATCATCCAAAGAAACCTGATAGGTTGCGCGTGGTCTTCGACTGCTCTGCAAAGCACAAAGGCACCTGTCTTAATGAGCATTTATTGAATGGTCCGGACATGATCAACAACTTAACTGGTGTGCTTGTGCGCTTTAGACAGCACCAAGTAGCTCTCATGTGTGACATTGAAAACATGTTTTGCCAGTTACAAGTCAAAGAAAATGATCGCAACTACTTACGCTTCGTATGGTGGAAAGACAAAGATATGAACAGCCAACCACAAGTGTACAGGATGACAGTACACGTCTTTGGTGCTGTTTCATCACCCGGTTGTGCGAACTATGGACTCAAACATTTAGCCAAAGAGAACAGTTCTGCATATCCAGTTGGCTCACAGTTCGTAGCAAGAGACTTCTATGTAGACGACGTCACCAGCGCAGAGACAGTAAAGGATGCTATACGACTGGCAAAGGAAGCACGTGAACTATGTGCAAAGGGTTACACAAATTCGAGTCCAACAATTCGAAAGTTTTAAAAGCATTACAGCTTCAGAGCATGCAACAGATACAAGAACAAAGGACTTCACGTTTAACGAGACACAGACTGAAAGAGCACTTGGCATTTATTGGAATGCGGATTGCTTTACATTTAACATCACGCTAAAGGCCCAACCACTGTTGCTAATAGAGTGCAGAAAATCCGCAACAGTACCTCACTGTAACAATGGTTTTATGTGCCTACCAGTGAAAACCCAGCACATATAGCATCCAGGGGCACATCTGTAAATGAACTGCTTTCATCCAATTGGTTCACAGGCCCTCTTTTCCTGTGGGAAAAGAAAATACAGCTTCTAACAAAAGAGACCATTGTACTTACAGTAGGAGACCCAGAGGTGAGAAAAGTACAGACACTAAACACAGAAACGGTTGAACATACAAGCCTTAGTGACCGTCTCACAAGGTTCTCATCCTGGTCCGTGCAGTCAGCGCAGTCGCACGTCTCAGACGATACCTGCTCAAAGACAAATCAAAGACACTCACAGCTGTAACCGAAAGACAAAATACAGAAACTGTGATCATCAAAGACAAGCATTTATTTGTTTATTTGTTTTACTCAGCTCTTACGTTGGTTGACAAGGACGGCAATAAAAGTCACTTAACCATCAGTTCTGGCCTTCTCAATATTGATTGGATGCTAAAGGGGTGGTTTGAGGGTGATAAACCTTATGAGTTGTTTGTTGATTCTTCAGAAGGCTACATGAGAGCTGTTCTAACCCAGGCTAGAGGAGGACTGCAGAAGCATAAGACTTGATTGTGTTGCATGTGCATATCCAACCTGTGTACAGAGCATAGTAGAAATGTATTAGGCTGTGTTAGCAGTCCAGGAGTGGGTTAGATTTGCACCTTTAACCATCAGATGCTTCTTCAAGACGAACATTTGACAAACCTCACTACTGGGTAAAAAATAAGTTAGTGAGAGCTGACTATCGGGCCCAGCAAAGCTAGGTAAAGAACATTAGTCAAGCGGGAGCTGACTTTGGGCCGAACAAAACCGGATAAAGATCTACCGACTAGCTAGAGTAAAAACATTATTTCAATGGGTGGATCGATGATGGAGATATTCAGAGACAGTGTAGTAAACTCTATGGTTTGTGTGCACTCCTAATGTCAGATGTTCTGTTTCTGTACACCACTGTGTACAGCTCCTCTCTGGTGGAGCTATAGAAGTAGTTTACGCAAACTCATTGTGGCCTACAACAATGCTTTTAGATTGTTGCTTAAGGTCCTGAGATGGCACAGTTCCAGCCAACTGTTTGTGAACTCTCAAATATCCATGGCTAAGACAATTTATTTTTAAATTTAAGTCGTTTGGAAGAGTCAGAAAACAGAGGCATCCAACCACTGAGCTCCCACAGATACACATCTGAACTGAGAAGACACTGGATTCATATAACTGACTAAACAGTATTTTAACTTGGTCCAGTTTGGTTTTGTGGACTCTAAACCAGAATAAAACCTGCTCTGGAGCAGGGTAGCCATTTTCATGGAGCATTAACCTGCTCAAAACCAAACCACCAGAAAAACTTCAAGAATTTGTTCAAACTAAACATGAACTTGACTCAAATTAAACCGGCTTTGAGCAACAGGCTCAAGAGTTCTTTTAAGTACATTGAGGCAGAGTCCTCTTAAACATTTGCCAATTCAGCTAGAAGAAAAAAGTAAGGTTAACTACAAAGTTAATCAATGGCCATTGATTGTGATTTGGTATTGTTTTGCTGATCATCTTTTGTTTGGTCTATGCATTTACTCAAAAGTATGTATGAATGTGTTAAAAAAAAATACCCATTTTGACAGGACATTAAAATGGTTTTATTGCAAGAAAAGCCTTTACAGAAGTTATTTTGCCATAAGTTCAGAACTTTATGTAGACTTTTTAGGGCTGCAATTTTCAGTCACAATAGTGGAGTTCAACCTGGGACGGCTCCACACAGAAGACAGACACCTATATGCCCTCAAAAACAAAAGAAAGTAAAACTATGAAGAAGCAGTTTCACATCTGTATGATTAATGACATTTTGAAAAAAGTTGTGTTGTTTCATGATCAACTGGTCAGCCGCAATTTTTTTTTAAACACAGGCCTAGGTCACAAAATTAGGAGAGGGGTTGTGACTGAATCACGGGTCTGTCCACTGACCATGCCCTGGTCCATTGAACAGCCACTAGGTGCTCGTTTTTTTTTTGCCAATCAGTCTTCGATAATATAAAATGGTATCCCCTTCAAGTATATGACGCTGTACAAATACAGAGCAAAAACTATCAATGTATCGCACAGTCAAACTCACTGGTTTGACATACACCTTGGTATTGGAGACAGTCTGTCTCTGTAGTTTAGTATTTGTCTTGTGATCCTCCGACCACGGTCACAACCCCTTCAGAAAAAAGTCCTATGCCCTGCATTTATAATATAGTGCGTTTGATTACAATGAAGCTCTTTAAAATTTAATTAAACCAAATGTCTGAAATGTTTTTGCAGGAAATCTAGGAAACTGCATGTTCCTCTTTAGCACTTTATATCTTTTCAGTTCATGCCATTACAGTATATTTGCCACCCTACAGACCACTGAACAGACAGCTAGTCGGCGCCCCCTAGTGGCCGTTTTGTGATCCATGGCGTGGTCCCTGGACAGACCACGGTCACAACCCCTTCAGAAAATAATTTACCCGAGCGTCCTCTGGATAACACACTTCCTGGACTGAGGCCTTTGGGCAGTTAGTCCTTGCCATTACAACTTTGAAAGTGTATTTCATTCCTTCCACCACATAAAAAGAAAGATTTCACAGGAAAAAAAAAGCGTTGGAAAACGAATATTACAACAAGAAAACAAGAAATAGCCTATTACAACAACCTATGTTACACTTGGTTCAACTAGCCTCTTTGGTTTGTCCTTTAGAAAATGGCCACCCATAGAAACCTCGGTAGGAACCAACAACTACCACACCTTTGAGTGGCCATGTGACAAATAAGCCATTTTGACTTAAGATAAATTTAATGACGCTTGGATGTGTTCGCAATTGTACACTAACAAAACAATATAAAACCGACCTGACTGCGCACTCAACAATTCAGACACGTCTCTGAGGTACATGGTCATGGGATTTAATGTTGTCTGACTGCATACTTTAAGGCGCATCTTCGTTTTCTTTAATATTTATGTCTTGTGATCCTCCGATCAAACCTTGAGAGACAACATTTGTACACAACTCCATCAGTAACAAAACCGCGAAAACCTCCAGAGATACAAAAGACTTCATCACGATGTCGGGCTCCAACTGTGAAATCTGCAAAAACACCTGTCACCTGACAGACTGAGAGCTCGTAATTAAGCGTTCTGAACTGGGAGTGGCACTTCTTGCAACCAATCAACGATCTTTGCAAATAATCGTTTCTTCTTCCCAGACTGCAGTCTGTCTGATCAGGCTCCGTTAGTCCCTCTCCTTGGAGTACGCAGTTTGAGGAAAAGTCTGAGAAATTTAAACAGAAAAGAGTTAAATGATATGTTAAAACGAGTATCAGCTTGATACTGCCCTTTGTTGTGCAAAAGTACAACCTTTGTCCTAGAGCAGATCTTGATTAAGGCTAAAGCACTGACTCTTAAATCTTTGAAACAACACAATCCAAAGACTACACGTTTTAAAGTAAGTAGTACCACTATTAACTCTTACTGTTAATCACAATTATACATAAAACTGTGAAATCAAAGAATCCATTGCTTGGCCTAATCTCTATTCTGCAGGGAAACTTTCTTGAGCTTGAAAGTCGTTCAACAGAGACTTGTCATCGGCTCAGCTCTGGTTGCAGCAGGGGTTTATTGGCCTACTTACTGTTCAGAGGAAAAGAGAGAAAAACTATTCCTCTTGGTGAAGGATGGTGGGGTGCAGGAGTGAAACCATTGTCGGAAGATCCAAAAATCTACAGCTTTAAAGTGGAAACCTCAGACAAAGAGATCCAGGTAAATGATCAACTTTTGAAAGCGTATTACCAACAACAGTGTAAAGGTTACACAACTTATTTATTTTACTGCAGGACCTTCATAAGCGCATTGATAGGACACGCTTCTCAGAGCCTTTAGAGGACAGTGCCTTCCAGTATGGCTTTAATTCAACCTATCAAAAGAAAGTGGCTTCCTATTGGAGACATGAGTTTGACTGGAAAAAACAAGTGGACGTCCTGAACAAGTACCCACACTACAAAACCAAAATTGAAGGTATGCACAGCTATTTCAAAAGTTAGCTTTGTCTCAAAAATGTCCAAAGTGTACGAAGGTCATGAGTTACTATGTCGTTGTAGGGCTAGATGTGCATTTTATCCATGTGCGTCCGCAGTACCGTGCACATCAGAAGGTTCTGCCTCTTATGCTTGTTCATGGCTGGCCAGGATCCTTCTACGAGTTTTACAAAATCATACCACTTCTCACACAAAACCAGGATGATGTTGCATTTGAAGTGATATGCCCATCTATTCCAGGATATGGTTTCTCTGATGCACCGCATAAAAAAGGTAGGGTTGACCACCCATACTTGATTACAATAGTAATCATCAGAGTCTTGCACTCGTACTCCTTTGACCTTCTCTGATATTGCTGTTGAGTTCTTTACTGTCTGTGCTGTAAGTTTAGCATTAGCTCAGATTTTTTACTCTTTTCAGGTTTTAACAGTCTTGCAGCTGCCCGAATTCTCCTTACCCTGATGGAGCGGCTTGACTGTTCCCAGTTCTATCTGCAGGAGGAGACTGGGGCTCCCTTATCACCACAAACATGGCACAGATGAAACCTGAGTAAGTCACTGGGAGAAGCTCTTTTACCAAAACGGTTACAAGTAGTCCCTCCACTGGAATGATCATTTATCACTTGTTTCCAAAAGAGATGATTGTGGCATTTTGAGTGAAACAGTAACTTCATTGTTCATTGTGCAGTATTTATCCTAAATAGAAAAACACTAGCTAACATTGGAGAAGTTCTCAACTTGGACTGACTTCAACAACAGAGGCCTTGAGGATGGTGGGCTAGAGAGGTACTCATTTTCATCATAGGTTAAATTGATCTAATAAATAGGAGCCTCATGACAGACACTAGGACAAAGGGAGGGAATCTGGCGTTTTGTTAAGCGTTCTTTAAGAAATATATTTTTTGGGACAGGTAACCTAGGAGTGAGGGCACAGGCTTTGTGTTGCTAATGGAGTTGGTGAAATAATAATTTCTAAAAACCACTGTGCATTTCTTTTGAAAAACGGTTGAAAATAACTTCTTTCTTTTATTTTATTTTTTCTATTCTGATGCTGTGTCATCCACATGAGAAGTGAAATTAATTTGTGGCTATCTAGCTTTTTGCACAATCTGGAATTACTTTTACATTGTCTGTCTTGGCTCTAGCCTTTTAGAGATCTACAATGAACGGGTGCTGGACCTTCTCCGAAAGAGTTTAACATCCACTCATAACGTGCATCTGAAAGTGAGAGAGCACCCAGAAGAAGGACCCTATGTGCAAAGTAAGTCATGTTTTTGGTTTTTTATTTAATATGGTCATGAAAGGCTTTAACTTGTATTGAAATTGTAAATGTTTTAATGTAACTTGTAATATTGTTCCCTGTTTTTAGATCTGACCAGGCATTTGGTGCAAAAGTACAGTGATGTAGAAGAACTGATCTTACTTGGAAATGCAAACCGGACAACCGCCAACACCGACATGAACAACACCAGCAGCCGATCTCATGCCATTTTCACAATAAGATTTACACAGGTAAGTTGAATGTTTTAAATATTCTGCTGGTGTGCTTACCTTGACCACATTTTATCTGTCAAGACTTGTTGTTCTTCAAGCAGCACATTTGTCGAGAGGTCTCAAGTCTTTCTGTGTAATGAGGAGTCTCTTTGAAATACTTCGCTCAGTTATATTTTTATACTACAGACATGGTTTGAAGATGAGTTGCCTCGTGAGACTGTGAGTAAGATCCACCTAGTAGACCTGGCAGGGAGCGAGAGAGCTGATGCCACTCACGCCACAGGGGCCAGGTTAAAAGAAGGGGCCAATATCAACAAATCTCTTGTCACTCTGGGCTGTGTGATCTCGACTCTTGGTAAATAAAATATAATGCATTTTCTATAAATTTTTATTGTATTCATTTATAAATTAGGTGGTAGTCTTGGTTTGCATCAATATCTTTTACTACTATCTCAGGCCTTTTAAGCTATAATATTTACTGTGACTTGGTTTGGGAAGTCCTGTTTCAAAATATAGTGACAACAAAAAAGAAGAAGGAGATCTTCATTCCCTACAGAGACTCTGTGTTAACATGGCTACTAAAAGACAGCCTGGGCGGAAATTCCAAGACAACTATGATCGCAAGTATGCATTTTAAAAAATTGCCGATGCACACATTTCTAAAATTGATTAATTTATGCTCATCTTCTCACACAGTGCTTTTATTTAAATAGGGAAAGACAAATTTAATCTATTTTTTTCCCTCAACTATGCAACTTGACATGTATACACGCACTGCACTTTTTGACCTTATTTTTTATTTTTATCTCTGCAGCCATTTCTCCTGCTGACGTAAACTACGGAGAGACCCTGAGCACTCT
This sequence comes from Perccottus glenii, assembly GCA_024416835.2. NCBI lineage: Eukaryota > Metazoa > Chordata > Actinopteri > Gobiiformes > Odontobutidae > Perccottus > Perccottus glenii. Next base: position 10,813,304 of record CM044552.2, on the reverse strand, counting down.
GCACTATGCTAGCCGAGCTAAAAACATCGTGAACTCTCCCACAGTTAATGAAGATAACAGCGTGAAGGGGATCAGAGGGCTTCAGGCAGAGATTGCCAGACTCAGAAAACTACTAGAAGAAGCCGATCAGGTGCTCCATATTGTAATTCATGCTAGAAGGATGCTGCAAAATCTAGCATGCCTTATGTTTTTTGTTTATTTTTTTACAGTTTTATTTTAGCTTGTGCTTTGTCATTCACCTGCAGGTTCCCAAAGGGGAGCCGTCTTCCTCTATTGAAGTAGAAGAAAAGCTGAATGAAAACGAGGCAAAGGTGAGTTATCCGCTGCCAAACGTGAGAACTGATGCATTTTGATCTCAGTGAATAATATATTTGTAATTTTAAATCCCTCCAGGTTGAAGCTCTGACTAAAGAGTGGGCCAGTAAGTGGAAGGAAACTCACTGTATTCTGCAGGTAACCATTTATCTCTTATTTTTTTAAGGCAGATTACAGTGTGTCTTGGCTTGTGGTCATATTTAATTTTTATTCTCCAAACATCTGACTAATGCTACTTAACAAAGCCAAAGCAATACACACAAGTTTATCTAGGTTATTGTGAATATCCTGTGGCCAGTTTAACAGTTTGCTTTCATTAGTTGTACACTCCCCAGATTACAACGTACTGTCACTTTTACAACATTATGATAGCATAGTGGCAATCGTCCAGTTTTTTTTTTTATGTTTTGGGAGAATAAAACTAGCAATGCTTGCTTGGAGTTGATCATGTGGTCAATATTTATTTATTTTTTGTTCTTTTTACATGTATATACAAAACAATAGCTTCGGTCTTGTTGTGGCACAGGTTGATTGTAGTAATAATGTCTTGCCAGATGGTGTCACTGCAAGGCCAGTAGATTGTAAAGTAACGCTGCAAATGCAGTCAACCTCACATTTTAAAATGCATTTACAGTTGTTTTTTTTTTTTTTTGTTTTTTTTAAGATTATCATAATGTCCTAACGTCTAGTTGTTGTACAATGTTTAGGCTAAAAGAAACTGAACAGATATGCCTCCTTGAACCCAATATGTTTTTTGTAATACTGGCAAAGGGTGGCAGCAACGCAAAATAAAACTCGATTGGCCAATAAGATCTTCGTGCTTGCCAATTCAGTGACTGCTTTTTCTCAGTTGAGTTTGTGCCCAACCTTCCAGATAATGCCAAATGTCATCAGTTGGAACCTCGTTGTATTATGACAAGTAGCAATTGAATTATGCATTGAATTGTGTAAGGCATGCCATAGAAAAGTGTGAGTTTTTTTTTATAGGCTCTATGGTTTCATTAGGAAGCAGAAAACTTTAAGCTCTTATGTAGTTGCTGTGTTAGTTTACTGTGCTTTTAAGTCTTAATGTTTTAATTTTTTTATTAATGGGAACTTTTTCTTCAGATGTGCTTGTAAACCTGCATTATATATATTAGCATAATGCTTGTGAATGTCAGCTGTGCCAATGCATGTTGAGTAATTAACATTCAATTTTGTAGAGTTGTAAGTGACATTTACAGGCTTGACAGGCCTTTATTCATCACAGTATTGGAACTCATTAGCAGATGTCACTGCTCCTAATTAGGAGGTTGTGATTATTGACATATGGCACTTTAATTTTTTACTGTCTTGCACAGTAATTGAAGTTACAGTGTTGTAAATTTGTTAGCAAGTCTTAATGGCTTTATGTTGAAGCTGTCATTGATAACCTGTTTAATAACCAGCTCTGATGTGACAACTCGAAAATAGACCACTGTGTTTATTTCCACTGGTGATTGGTGTGTGTGAGATGGTCCACAGGCTTTGGAGGCAGTGTCTTAGCTATGTTCTGTGTTTTATAAAAAGATCTCAGTATGTTAAGTTGTCCTCTCTATAATTGAGTGCACATACTTAACAAACAAAAGCATAATTACATTTGACGTGTGTTAAAACGGATTGTTTCTATATTGCAGCAGAGTCTCTGATAATTGTAAATTAAGATTCAAGTGACATTGGTGTGTAATTTTAATGCAAGAGCTAAGAGCTAAATGAAGTTTCTGTAGTAGCCATAAGGATACAAGTTGACCAAGCGGTGTAAATAGAATTTTGAATTCTGTATTCAAAGCGGACTTACCGTGGGCATTAAACGAACAGGCCTCGGGTCAGACAAAAGGTCTGCCACAAAGACCGTGCGGAACAACTGTCTTAAGCACAACGAAACACGCAGGCATTTATCTCCAGCAGACTGAACCAGTGCTTCCATATTGATCTCATACATCTCTTTTGGGAGGACAAGGGAGCCACCGATCAACAGCAACACACGGGAAACCCTGCTCAGGGAAAACAGCACCTCCAGCTGCTGTAGCACCTCCTCTAGCTCCTGGAGGGTCTGCTCACACTTCCACCAGTCCATGTCTGTATGTAACTCCCTTTTATTTGTACCTGGGCTGCAGTGATTACACTTCTCTTTTGTTAATTAGGTGTTTAATTCTGTATTAAATAAACAATTATTTAAACAAACAATTTAAACAATTATTTGTGGCACAATGGTGGTTCACAACAGCTTCTGCCCTGTTATTCAATTGTTTTTTTTGTTTTTTTACATGAGGAATAACAACACAATGAAATATGATAAAATACACAACTGTACAAAATTACATAAACATGATTATTCATATAATCAATAAACTACTAACAGTTTACCATCATTCATAGAGATTTAAGTTACAGAACTTATTCATCTTGCAGTTACTACAATGAAACCCCCAAAACATAAATCACATACCTGTATGTGGCAAAATGGTGGTTCAATACAGCTCCTAAACAATGACATTAACACAAGATACATTACAGCAGCGGAAACAATGGTAACAGTACAATGTACAGTATCATTTACACTGGTGCGCGAGCATCTGCAGCTAACTAGTTACTAGCCCTGACCAGTGGCGGATACAGAACGTCATTAATAGGTGGGCCTGGTGAATATACGGAGGGGCCTCGGGTTTTTTTTATATTATACACCTGATTCCCGGGCTCCGTATTATAGAGCTTTCACACTGCGCGTGGATGGAGTAACCTTACTAACCTTACTGCACCCTTCTGTCGGTGCAGTACAGAAGGGATGAAAGGGGCGTTTCAGCGCCGCCCACACATTCAAACAAATATCAAAGCATAATCTAATTGTTTACCCATAAACAAAAATACGAAAAATCCAGCTAAATTTTCGTTTTCCGTTTTTTAAACAAAACGGAAAAACGAAAATCAAACTGTTTCTCATTTCTCTTTATTTCTTTTTAAGAACATAAAATAACAAACAAAAACAGGTCTCATAAAACTCGTTAAAATAGTTGCTACACCCAAACTGAAATAACTCGAACCATCCTTTCAGAAACAGCAGTAATGCCACAGCGGGCCAGCATAAAAACACACACGCTACCTGAGCTCTAAACCAGGCGGAGTCTTCTGGGCTTTGAGTTGAAAACGCTGATTATGTCATCACAATCCGAACTGTCAATAAGTTCTCTTTCAAAGGACAGAAGTGCCAAGTTGTTCAGGCGTCCAGTCAGCATGGATGACCTCAGGCGGTGGAGTGCAGTGTCAGCAGCCTTCATGTTAACATGACTCGATGAAAATAAGCCACTAAAGTTAAGTGTCTCACGACCACCCTCCTCCTCCTCCTCAGGTAACGTTATGACATGGTCCAGAATTATGTCATCATCTAGATGTGGTCTTTTTAAAAAGTGCGTCAATGATAGCTGTTTAGCCATAGCTCAGTTATTAGTTTGCCGCGGAAAACGTTTGGTCTGAAACGCGCCCGCAGTGTTGCGTGATAGCATCACTGGACTGACACGTGATATGCCGACATAATATTTTTATTTTGTAGCTATTTTTCATAGCTACTGTACTTAAATGTCCTCTGGAAACTATTAAAATTAAATTATTTATTAATTCGTTATTATAAAAAAAAAGTTTTTATTAATCTGATTGGGTGGGCCACCAGTCAATCTGGGTGGGCACGTGCCCACCCAGGCCCACCTGTAAATCCGCGCCTGGCCCTGACTAATCTAACTTCCAAATCAGAAAAAGAAATTTACTACTCAAACATTTTCTGTACAACGAAATATAAAATAAACAGCTGGAAAACGTATTTATATTTAATCTTGTACCTTAACCTAACCTCTTCTTCCAAGGATACACATCAAAATTATTTTTATTTACGTTAAATTTAAGAAAAAAAAAAACTAATAGCAGAGCTGTTCTGATATTCAATCCATTCAGAGGCAAAGGGGACATGCTGATAAGTGTTGCCACAGTAACTACCGGGCCACTAAAGGACAGAGGCACTTTTCAAAATAAAAGCTTAGGAAATTATAATAGATGCTAATAATAATAATAATAATAAAAGAATCTACGACTCATGGCTTGTTTCTCATTAATACAACACTGGTCCAATCATAAATAAATGTTTTCTTACTGTACTATTGTAGATGTGTTTGCAACAGAATATAATAAAAATGAACAAGTGTTTACCAAGTAATCTAGTCTTAAATACTGAACATTATAAACTTTCTTCTATTTATTCTAAATAAATCAGTCTGAAATATTGAAATGTTTGTGACAAACACATCACATTTGGTCATTATATAAAACATTTATTTAAAAAAAATGGAATTATGAAACTATACACAAAACTTAATGCACTATTTCTGAGCAGGAATAAAAGAATCCTAAAGTGAAGGAGAGGAGAACAGAGAGAGTCTGGTTTATTTCCTGCTGTGACAGCTGCATCATTTTAAAAACTATACACTGGGTTTCAAATGAAGCAGAACTGTGCTGCTTCCATAGATTAATGTATGTATTTGAAATTTGACAAATTGTTTCGTCCAAGACAGTAACTTCTGCAGAGAAGGGACCAGACTCAAGAGAAGATCCTCTGAACCTGGAGCTGGAGCTACAGTATGTGTTCTGAGAGCTTCTGAACTGGTCTTCTCCTGGGGTCTTCTTTGGTTGCTCTGTATTAAATGACACATGAAAAGGCAGAAAAACATTATCAACTCATTAACAAACCACCAGGGTTGTGTTTGTATCTGAATGTAAGAGGCTATGAGGGCTTACTGTAAATGATTGTATATGATATGTATTTATTGCCTGTACACACCTGTGGATACAGCAGCAGATGTGGATGGGGCAGGGGAAGCTGCAGCAGCAGGTTTTCGCAGAGGGTGCCCAGGCTCATTGGCATCAAAAGTCAGCTCTGTCATGACAATATATATAATATACATATTATATTATTAAATTATAATACAAGTTAACATTTGAACATTACACCAGTCACAAACAACACATATCCTCTATAAACTCGGCGGTAGAAAACTAGTTATAAAGTACGGCAAATTAGCTCAGGCTTTAGCTAGCTAGTTGGCTCAATATATACGACTCTAAAGAATTAAAAGGCGTTTTTTTGCAACTTACCAGAGTTTCCGACCCCCTCACTCACTTTCCTTCGAGCAAGAACTTTTAAGATTCCTGGCTCTGAAAAATGACGAAGATGTTTCGTATTCCACAGGCTGCCCCGATAACTTCGTCCTCCATTGTTGTTTTGGATTTCTGCCTCTATGGTCCGCCTCCGTTCGTAGCACGTCACTACTAGAGCAAGCTCCTGATTGGTTAACGCGCCGCGAATAATCGCCAAATCGCGCCGCCTCATTCGCGCTAATCGCGCCGCAGGACTCAAACGCGCGTCTAATCGCGTCTTTGCATTGACTTAACATGTAAATCACTCGCGCTTAACGCTTAATTCGCGTTTGGTGTAAACGCTTAATTCGCGTTTGGTGTAAACGCTTAATTCGCGTTTGGTGTAAACGCTTAATTCGCGTTTGGTGTAAAGCTTAAAGCAGCGTTCACACCAAACGCGAATTGCGCGAATAAATCGCGCTATTCGCGCGTAGTTGGACGCTTGAACATTTTGAGTTTACTCGCTTCATTCGCGCGTGAAATTCGCTTCATTCGCGCGTGAAATTCACTCAACAACAGACGCGAATTCGCGTCATAGGAGGGGCTTCTGCCAGGCGGGTTGTCTTCCGGTCTTGTTGAAGAATGGTTGAGATGGATTTTATCGATAAAGTAGCAGTGCTCTATTTAATTTGGAGGACTGAAAAACGGCGTGAACCCGTTCGGCGCTGTGCGGGGGTCCATCGGATGCTTCAGAGGCGGACCCAGCTCCGTAAGTTTCACAAACTTCTCCAGGAGCTGCGCCTGGATGACGGCCGCTTTCAGCGGTACTTCCCACTGACCCGGCCCCAGTTCGATGACCTGTTGTCCCGGGTCGGTGCGAGGATTTCCCGCAGGACACCAACTACTGACGCTCTATTCAAGTCTGTCCATCTGTCTCCAGTCAATATTTGGTGTGATTATGAGTAATTAATATGTGGACAACTACAGTCTTCTGAACACAGTTATCAGTACAGTCAATATTGTATTATGTCTATAAAATCGTATTTAGAATTGTATTTATAACAGTGTGTTGTATCTCTTATTTGTTTTTATTTCTTTAATAAATGGAGGCAGCCTCCAAAAGAATCTATGACTCATGGCTTGTTTCTCATTAATACAACACTGGTCCAATCATAAATAACTGTTTTCTTACTGTACTATTGTAGATGTGTTTGCAATAGAATATAATAAAAATGAACAAGTGTTTACCATAAGTAATCTAGTCTTAAATACTGAACATTATAAACTTTCTTCTATTTATTCTAAATAAATCAGTCTGAAATATTGAAATGTTTGTGACAAACACATCAAAACCTTTGGTCATTATATAAAACATTTATTTAAAAAAATGGAATTATGAAACTATACACAAAACTTAATGCACTATTTCTGAGCAGGAATAAAAGAATCCTAAAGTGAAGGAGAGGAGAACAGAGAGAGTCTGGTTTATTCCCTGCTGTGACAGCTGCATCATTTTAAAAACTATGCAGTGGGTTCCAAATGAAGCAGAACTGTGCTGCTTTCATAGATTAATGTATGTATTTGAAATTTGACAAATTGTTTCGTCCAAGACAGTAACTTCTGCAGAGAAGGGACCAGACTCAAGAGAAGATCCTCTGAACCTGGAGCTACAGCATGTGTTCTGAGAGCTTCTGAACTGGGTCTTCTCCTGGGGTCTTCTTTGGCTGCTCTGTATTAAATGACACATGAAAAAGGCAGAAAGACATTATCTACTCATTAACAAAGCACCAGGGTTGTGTTTGTATCTGAATGTAAGAGGCTATGAGGGCTTACTGTAAATGATTGTATATGATATGTATTTATTGCCTGTACACACCTCTGGATACAGCAGCAGATGTGGATGGGGCAGGGGAAGCTGCAGCAGCAGGTTTTCGCAGGGGGGGTGCCCAGGCTCATTGGCATCAAAAGTCAGCTCTGTCATGACAATATATATAATATACATATTATATTATTAAATTATAATACAAGTTAACATTTGAACATTACACCAGTCACAAACAACACATATCCTCTATAAACTCGGCGGTAGAAAACTAGTTATAAAGTACGGCAAATTAGCTCAGGCTTTAGCTAGCTAGTTGGCTCAATATATACGACTCTAAAGAATTAAAAGGCGTTTTTTTGCAACTTACCAGAGTTTCCGACCCCCTCACTCACTTTCCTTCGAGCAAGAACTTTTAAGATTCCTGGCTCTGAAAATGACGAAGATGTTTCGTATCCCACAGGCTGCCCCGATAACTTCGTCCTCCATTGTTGTTTTGGATTTCTGCCTCTACGGTCCGCCTCCGTTCGTAGCACGTCACTACTAGAGCAAGCTCCTGATTGGTTAACGCGACGCGAATTTCTCCAAAAGTTCAGATTTTTCAACTCGCGCGAATGAAGCGTTGGACGCGTTTCGCGCGTCAAAACGCTCAATTCGCGCTATTCGCGCCGCCTCATTCGCGCGAATCGCGCCGCAGGACTTCCACGCGCGTCTAATCGCGTCTTTGCATTGACTTAACATGTAAATCACTCGCGCTTAACGCTTAATTCGCGTTTGGTGTGAACGTACCTTAAACGCACCATTTTACAGGAGAGCGCGGGGGAGCGCCTAGCCCCTCCCCTGGCAGCATGGAAGGCGCCTGTACTGCTGTAGGTGCGCCGGACCCACTTAAGCCAAGCACAATCCGTCTGCGTGGCGTGGTGGAAGGGGGCGGACCATAAAGAGCCGGAGGGGAAGACCCAGAAGCGTGCTCTTTTAATGAGAAGTAACGGGCCCTACGGCCTTTATTGACATGACTCTCATTAAAGGACGACTTGTAGGAGCGGGAGGAGCCAGCGCCCCTATTACGTTGGAAACCTCCTCTTCTCCCGGCGTTTTCCCGCCCTGCGCTATAAGACGCGGGGACAGGATCAGCAGCGGCAACGGTGGGGCGTGCCCTAGCTCGCTCACGGGGAGTCGCGGACACCTGGTGCCGGTCTGCACGACGGCGCCAAATGTCGTGCCGCTGGCGTCTCGGCTGGAGGTGAGGAGCAAGCTGCTGGGACGTTTTGGAGGCTGATTCTAGTCGGTCTACAAAAGACTAAATATCAGGACCAAACAGGGATGAGGTGGAGAGCGGCAGACCGAGGATGCGTCTCTGCTCCTGTTCCTTCAGGGAAGACAGGCCGAGCCACAGGTGTCTGGCGCCGAGCAGAGCCGCGCTCATGGTGCGGCCCCCATCCACAGCGAATGCTTGGGACATCCTCAGGAGAACAGCCGCTGTGGTCTAAACCTCATCTATCTCCTCTCCTCGGGCGTGAGGACCGATCGCTCATGTGTGAGCTTGTCCAAGGAGCCCGCCAGGAAAGCCATATTGCTAGCCAACGCCACCACCTGAGCGGCGTAAGCGTAGCAGCGATCCATCAGCGATGCCATCAATCTGTCCCTCTCTGATGGTAGAGCCGGCTTACCGCTCGGCCAGGGGGTAGATGACGGTAGCAGGCACATCCTCACCCCGTCCTCAACAGGTGGGACGCCGGTGATCTCGTTCCAGCCCACCACGTTGCAATATCCCAGATAGCCTCGGGCGGGACCTCTAGCCGAGAGCGGGCTCTGCCATTCTCGCTGGGCATAATGGGCGATGGGTGTCATCAGTGAGAGTCGCCACGCGTGGCCGAGAACGAGTCTGTGACGCTAGCCCCAGTGTGAAGTCCGCCGGAGCAGTCTCAAGCTGCTGGGGCTGGAACAGGGTCTCCATACGAACCGCAGCGGAGGCAAACAGCTGCGACATGTCATCTAGCGGGTAGCGATGAGCTGGCTGGAGATCAGGGACGGAAAATCCAGTACCGGTGGATCCAGCGTCATCACCACGGGCCTCCCCGTCCTCACTACTCGCTGCCCAATCCAGCTGAGGTGGGGTAGCGGCAAGGGACACTGCGATGGATAGCGGTGGCAGGTCGGGTCGAGACGGGGAAATAAGACCCATGAAAGCCGCGCTTCGCTTGGACTCCTCTCTGGGAAGGCCGAGGCAGGCGGAGCAGGCAGACCGCTCCAGCTGATGACGCCATCCGAGGCAGGTGAAGCAGCAGTCGTGGCCATCCTCGGGCAGCAGCCAGGCGCAGCAGGAGCGGCGGTGCCCGACACCGGTAGGTGACAAATCTCGGACACAATCCATTCTTCTAACTACGTGAAATCTTCGCCATTTAAAATATCTCAGAAGTGCTGAGAGAGAAGAAGGGAGAGCGTTGGGCGAGGGGGTTTATATAGCCCCTGAGGCTGTGCCAGTACACTGGCATGATTGGCGCGGTGAATGCTTTCAACTCGATTGGCCAATAAGATCTTCGTGCTTGCCAACTCAGTGACTGCTTTTTCTCAGTTGAGTTTGTGCCCAACCTTCCAGATAATGCCAAATGTCATCAGTTGGAACCTCATTATGGCAAGTAGCATGTTGAATTATGCATTGAATTGTGTAATGCATGCCATAGAAAAGTATGAGTTTTTTTTTTTATAGGATCTATGGTTTCATAAGGAAGCAGACAACTTTAACCTCTTATGTAGTTGCTGTGTTAGTTTACTGTGCTTTTAAGTCTTAATGTTTGTTTTTAATTTTTTTTATTAATGGGAACTTTTTCTTCAGATGTGCTTGTAAACCTGCAATATATATATTAGCATAATGCTTGTGAATGTCAGCTGCTGTGCCTATGCATGTTGAGTAATTAAAATTCAATTTTGTAGAGTTGTAAGTGACATTTACAAGCTTGACAGGCCTTTATTCATCACAGTATTGGAACTCATTAGCAGATGTCACTGCTCCTAATTAGGAGGTTGTGATTATTGACATATGGCACTTTAATTTTTTACTGTCTTGCACAGTAATTGAAGTTACAGTGTTGTAAATTTGTTAGCAAGTCTTAATGGCTTTATGTTGAAGCTGTCATTGATAACCTGTTTAATAACCAGCTCTGATGTGACAACTCAAATAGCTCACTGTGTTTATTTCCACTGGTGATTGGTGTGTGTGAGATGGTCCACAGGCTTTGGAGGCAGTGTCTTAGCTCTGTTCTGTGTTTTATAAAAAGATCTCAGTATGTTAAGTTGTCCTCTCTATAATTCAGTGCACATACTTAACAAACAAAAGCATAATTACATTTGACGTGTGTTAAAACGGATTGTTTCTATATTGCAGCAGAGTCTCTGATAATTGTAAATTAAGATTCAAGTGACATTGGTGTGTAATTCTAATGCAAGAGCTAAGAGCTAAATGAAGTTTCTGCAGTAGCCATAAGGATACAAGTTGACCAAGCGGTGTAAATAGAATTTTGAATTCTGTATTCAAAGCGGACTTAGGATGCAAAGTTATTCATCAACTTCCTGGATTGGTTACAGGGCATGTGTGAGAGAGAAAGGAATTAATATGAGAGAGTCCAGAGCAGCCTCTAACCAGACAGAGACGACGATAGATTGAGAGAACAAAAGGTAGGTAAAACAAAATATTGTTCATTCTGCTTCCACAGCACAAGTAGAGTTGTGCTCTGCGCCCACAGCCGTCCTTTCAGGTTCTTTTGTAAGAAACCAGGGGAGGTACCTCCTTAAAGATAAAAATGAACCTGTGCTTCTTTGATGCTTAATTCTTTGTATTTTTTTCCCAAATGCTACAATCGCCAAAAAGACAAAACTAAAGCCTCTAAGACTATTGCTCTGTTTAAAGTAATTTACCTCACTGTTGGTAGTTATGCATCATGTTTTGCCACTAAGACTTGTACTTATTCTTCTTAACAGTGTGTCTTTGATGTTTACAGCGAGTAAAGCCTATTTAATCGGAACAGAAAAGACAAAGCTTGTTTTAGTCATAAAATAATTTTTATCTTTAAAAATATTGGTTACACATGAGTCTGAACAATGTTAAAGCTGTAGAAATCATGTTGGTATGGCAATAATTTTTAAATGCATATAACAAAGTCACGTGTCTGTACTGTTTTTTTTTTTTTTTTTACTATTTAAAATTCTGGCTAAATGTAGGTGATGGCTTTTAATGGAATTCTAAATTCTCCCCAACACCAGCTGCTTGTTGAGGCCACAGTTTAATTACAGCACATTTCAATCTAAAAGCTGTTAGTCCTAAAATGTGCAGACACTGAAAGGTTGGTGTCGGGAACAACTTACTCTTACTATGTGCCGATGTTGAAAAGAAAGTCAGAGGATCTCATCTGTTCCTGATGTCTAAGGAAAGTGACACAGTGCATTAATCTGCCAAGCTGCTGCTCACCCCTAATGAAGTCTGTGAAGGATCCCTTTTAATTAAGTACAGGCGCTGGGGTCGATGCCTCTCCCTCTTCATTAGAAAAAAGGATTTCTCCCATTTTACAACTGCCAATGAGTGGGGTGCTTGGGGTGGAGGTCGAGTCTCTGCCTTCTCAGTCCAATCTATACAAAAGAGTCTAGGAGGAGGTTTAAAAACGGGAGGTAGTTTATGCAGAGAGCTGTCTCTGAATATGTGAGATTTTCCGCTCTGTCTCTTTGGGAGGTACTTAATATAATCCAAGGCAATGTGAGGCATTAGGCCACCAGATTAACGGCCGAGTACTAATGATAGGACAACTCAAATTTAGGTAAAGTCTGAGTTATTGAATGACAGCTTTTGCCTTGGGAGGAAAAGGTTATGGCCCTGAATCCCGCAGTAAAAGTTTTAATTTAATATGTTTTCTGAGGTTAAGTGTATTAGGTATTTTAAGTAAATGGCAGACATAACTGTTCCTATGTTAGCCAGTTTTCTGGTCTTCGCTAAGCTTACCTCTACTTTTTTAGTTAAAATTAAAATATAGTTAAATAAAAAGTTAAAATATCAAATAATACATATGGCATTTCATATAGATTTAATTAGTGTTGCCTCTTTAACAGACAGGCTGTAATGTGTGACTCAAGCTTTTTCTTTCAACAACAATTATTGGAGGCAGTGAAGTGGAACTGGTGTGTAGCCTGTGCTTCAGAAATGGCCTCCAAATTGATAAAATCAGTCATTTTACTGTACATTTAGTCATTTAGTCATTTAGCAGACGCTTTTATCCAAAGCGACTTACAAGTGAGGAAAACAATGGAAGCAATTTTAACACAAGGTAGCAAAAAGCATAAGTGCACCAAAAACAAGTCAGTTTTAACCCAGCACAGTATACAAAGCTAAGGATAGGAGAGAATATGTATGAGAAGGAATTGATAGAAAGAAAGTAGAATTCAGTTTTTGTCACCATAACAACATTAATACATCAAAGTATTTAATCCATAGAAGTATGAATTAATGACTGGCAGATGGGTTTTTTTGGTGTTAGCTTGCATTTCAACATCCGAAAGCTAACTTGTAAAGAAGCAATGTTAATTTGTAAGCTTTAAACTGGCAATTTATTAATGCAAAATCTAGTTTCTCACCGTATTTAAGCACATACAGTAAAAGTTAATGTTTGTTTGACCATGTCTTTGAATTATTGTAAATAACAGAACTATGAAGTTTATTGCTGTTATCTAAAGCTGACGGTTTACAAGCTTGCCGCCATTTTAATAGCAACATACAGTGATGATAGTCATGTATCAATAAAGCCGCTGGAGCGTGGCATAAAAGCACCTGTGTGACCAGTGGCACTGTAGGCTGTGTTGTGAACTTTTATTCGTATCTACAGGAGGGTCAAACCACAATTGGGAGCAGTGAAGCATTATGTGGTCAGGATATTGGTAAGTTGGCGGGACTTAAACAAATATCCAGTGTAGTTTAATTTTTCCCAAGTAAATGTAAGTGGTCTGTACTTTATCTAGTGCTCTGTGTGCCTGGGCTTCTTAGTGAACACTGTCTGCTTAAAAACCAAGATGGTGCTGTAACCTTAATCCCTCAAGACGGTGCGTTGTGCTCAGTCAACGGTTCAGTGGTTACTGAACCCTGCCAGCTGACACAGGGTAAGCATTTTGCAAAAGATATGACGATTGAATATTCTTTTTGTAAGGATCTGGGAGAGAGGGGGAAATAACTGTATTGTCCTTTTCTGGGCTCTTAATCATTCTGGGCTGTCAATCATTTAGCTGTGTTTTTTTATTTTTTATTATATGAGACCACTGCATTACATTTACAAATGAAATCCACTTTATTTCCCTGGCTTCGCTGCAGCAGCGCTCTCAACGCTGGAGTGGGATGTGAACGCCGCTCTCCACAGGGCAGATGCCATTTCTCTTACTAAACATTTTGAAGGGGCGAGAGGGACTGGACAAAGCCCTGGGCCCTCCATTTAATTGGCAGATGGAGTTGATAGGGGTGACAGGTTTGAAGTGGGCCAGAGCTTTAACCTTTTAAAGGACAGAGCCAAGCTAAAACTCACAGCTTTTGAGCACGCCCTGCTTTACCGGGACTGGGAGTTTCACTGCTGTCTCACCATCCACACTGCTTTGGCTTTCAAGAGATAAAACTGCATACAGGACCAGGCGGCGCAGTGCACGGCCATGCTAGTCTCTTTTATAACCATTTCAATTTATCCAATATCCCCTTCAGAAATGGCGGCATCTGAAGCTATTTTCTTGAACAAATGATAGTAATTTTCAGTCACAAGCTGCCCTCTCAGGTCCTTTGTCACTCGTCAGAAGTCATTAGAAGTAGCTAGATTAGTATTTGGTGTGTGGAGTGAAGAGGAGCAGAATGAGAAAGAGACTTGGAGAAAATCTGGATGGACGTGGTGGCATGAGCCTGATATATAAACCCTAATATCACTTCAATTTTACAGCTTCACAAGACTTCTCAAGTTTTCCTAGGCCTTTTCTGCTGTAAATCATCCTTCTAGTCTAGGTCACTGCCAGTCACTCACACTCTGGATTGTGTTCTTTGTCCCAATTCAGTTGCAGAATAAAACTTGCTTGCACCTTTTTCCAAGTTTGTTCCAAGTTTAGTGCAGAGGTTCACTGTGATCCTGCACTGACTAAAATCATTTTTTTTTTTTTTTTTTTTTTAAATGGGGGAAACTTTATGCATAAACCTCTCGAGGTTTCTCGGGAGTCTGAACTGATGCAGTTGCTACAATCTAGGGCAAAACTGTTAAACTTAACATGACGCTTGCTGCAATTGCTTGACCACACCTTTGGTTTTGTCTAGGTTCCATAATACAACTAGGTAAAGGCAACATGTTTCGCTTTAACCACCCGACAGAGGCTGCTTCACTCAGAGAGAAACGGCAGGTAAGGACAATAACAAAAAACGCTTTTTCAAATTGGTGCATTGTCTGCTTCCAATTTTGTAAAAGCAAGTCAGCATCATGCACTTTGTTTCCATAACTACCGGCTACACTACACTAATTCACACTTCACTGCACATCAGAAACTCCACCATTCGTCTGATCCACACAGACCGTCTTTTCAATTTAAACACCTGTCTGCTTTTCAGCTCCACTTTTCCATATCCAGTGTGAAACTCACAATCTTATAATTGGTTGTCTCATCAATAATAAAACCTACAACACGGTGCTGTGTTTCCAGATAAAGTGAATCCAGGTGTAGCACCTTTTTATTTTTTTAATAACTGCCACTTTTATTTTTGTAACATCTCCTCCTGGCTTTTCCTCTTTTTAAGCTGCACCACACCATAGCCATTGTACCCAGTGTTTTGAGTTTGGTCATAAGAACCATTAAAATCCATGTTACACAGCTGCAAATCTGGTAAACAGAATAATTACTCATCCAACATTTATTGTATGACAAATGGCAGACACTGAAACAATCCTTCAGTATCTTTAAACCAGGTGGTGGCAGCAACATGCCACCTGCTTCTCCGCGGCACTCTATAGTGAATGTGGAGTGTCAAACAAACAGTGGATGAATGCTAGCCATTGTATGCATATTTTCAGTGAATATTGACTTGTGTAAAAGTAATTTACATAAATTTATAACATGACACTAACTGTAGTAAAATGCAGATTGTTTTTGATAAACTTTGCTTCTTGAATATACAACTAGATTAAATTAATAATTTACCCATTTTATACTGAGCTTGTGAAAGGCTTATGAATTGTACAGTGTACATTTAGAAAATGCAATTGGTTATGCACGGGTCTTATTTGCAGATTTTAGCTCCGCCTTTGATACGGTCTGCCCTTATGTACTTGCACAAAAAGCCAGATTCAAAGGTAAGCTCTTTGAAAAAGGTGCACTTTTTTAACGAGAACTTGTACTTTTTGGTGTGAGCACAAAACTGATGTCGTCTTTTTATAATGCAGTGCTTGAGAGTCTAATCAGATGTGGGTTATTTCCCAATGTTGCTTGGTTCACTTACTGTCCAGTGCAAAACTAAAAACTTTTCAAAAATGCTATGAAAATCCTGAAAATCAAAAAACCTTCCCACTTACTGCATGGTGAATATGAGATGTTACCTTCAGGAAAGTGTTATGAAATCAAAAGAGCAACCAATACAAACTTTTTAAAATTTTTTTATTCCCATTTTTGCTCTGCTTAACAAACCAATTTTTTATTTTGACCGTATTTGCAATGGCATTCTGTCAATTTGAATCTGACCAAGGCTTAGTTCCCAGATACTGGGACTAAGAAAATTGAATCCTGCTACTAACTAAAATTCAAATCTGGTGAGAGGTCTCTCTCGTTCATTCATAACTTTGATTATAAAAGATGCTTTGAGTCTGAATGCAAGGAATTTCCAGTGAACAATTGCACACCAAGTGCCTGCAGATTTAAATGCCTTATGGCAGCTGGTTGAACGTCTTTTTATTTTTTTTTTGTAGTTACATGACCATGCTATTTTAAACACTGCTTTGTATAGGTTCACTGATGTTTTGTCAAAATACAATATACTTTATCTCCTGTTTAATGTGTCATGAAAACTGGTGACATGCAATTACACAGCTGTATAATTATTGCATATCTGCTTTAGGCAGCTATCGCTCATTTCTTCACAGCTCTGTCTAATTGTGTTTGCAGAGTGGGCTACTCTCCAGCATCAGCCTGTCTTTGACTGACATGTCCAAATCTGCTGAGAATCTGTCCAAGGTGATGTTGCAGAAAGCAGGGTAAGGCTCAAGCAGACATGTGGCTTTCACTGTGGTCTTTTCACCCACATATTCTAAACAACAGTAAATGTAGTCAATCTTTTCTTTCTTGTCTTTTTCTTGTATTCAGAGGACTTCAAACCTATCAGGAAATGTCCCTGATGCTCTCACATGCCATTGTCTTGATACAAAAGTAAATTAAACTCTAGTATCGCTACAAAGCTGTTATCTCTTCTTCTCACTGCTGCCATCTTTATCCTGTTTGTAAAAGCTATACTGCAGAGCAAGGGAAGACTTTCAGCATGTATGTGCCACCAACTAAAGACCACACATTAAATCCACTTTGAGACGGTTATATCTTGTCCAGCTACATAAACCTAGACTGTTCACAATAGTCCATGCATTACTTGATTTGGTGAGAGGAAAAGGTGACCACTGTTTTATTCATTCTGTATTAAATGGACTGTAGCAGAGGCAGTAATGGTGGACTACACCTCGATAGACGAAGCCCAGACTCTGATGGAACAGGGCCACTTGGTATTTGACCAAAACAACATTTTGTGCCCCCCTTTGCTCACAGTTCTTTGTCTGACAACCCTCTCAGCATCGTGCCTCTCTGGCCACAGGACCTTCTCTGACCACTGTCAGGATGTTTATTAGGAGCTGGCACCTCCTGGGAGCTCCTTTCTCTCAGTAACTCTGCCAACAGCATAGTCCTGTCACAGCTACTGCTCTCTCTGACCAACCTCTTTTTAGCTCTGTAAGTTGTTTTTTACTATTGCAACAGCCGCGGTTCAAAACTGTTTGCGAATAATTAAATCAAATGTCAAGGTCACTGGGACCTCACATTTCTTTTGAGAGAACTTAAAACAAGTACATAATTCTGAAATTCTAACATTTATTTGGATTTGCAAGACTTGAATTGGTTCTTTACTGCACATCTTCATTGTATATTCCTCTAAACATCACAAATATCTATAGACCAAGGGGAATGTAGAACTCTCTAACAAGTAAATCATTTGTGTGTAAATATGTTCTGGTGAATTTTGAGGTAATGTTAGGAAATAAGTGTGTGCATTTATTGATTTATTTCAAAGGCAAGCATATTTATGGTTTATTTAATACATATTGTAAATTTACTTAGTCAAAGGGCTATTTATTATTGCTCTAACTGCTCACGAGGCTGTGTCTATATATATATATGCTTGTCATGTCAGTTATCATTTGTGATCAGTCAGGACAGGTACGCCTTGCCGGTAAGTGTTTAAATATTGAATTAATAGTAGTTAATATTAAGGATCAACATGAGTGTGAAATTCATTGGTTTATTATGGTGTTTGTGTTTGTGTTTTGTTGCAGGTTTACAACCTATCTTTCAAACTATCTTTCAAGTAATTTATCTAGCATTCATAGTCATAAAATGAGCTAAATCTAGTGTTAACAGAACCGTTAGGTTTGGTTCGCCGGTAGGTGGCTATATGTTTAAATGTGTGAAAAATAAAGCTTGGAAAGCGACTCGAGTTGTGCCCGCCGTACTTGTCCTGAGACCCTTCCAGTGGGGAGCTTACTAAGTTAAAAGTAGGTAGCTTAGGAGACACTGGATAGGGAAGCTTATAAATACACAAGGGAAATTACTTTGTCACAGTAACTGAGAACCATAAAAAAAGAACCATTTTTATTTGGATGTATGAAAATGTATTGTTTTTGGTTGTTATATGCCCAGGCCAGGGAATAAAAAAATTCTATACAAAACGGATGGCTTAAATGGGTAACACATTGTCCTTTCAGAGAGCTTTTGTTATGAAATGTTTCGAAAAGTTGAGTACAACATCTGTGTGTGTGTGTGTGTGTGTGTGCATTGTGATGGCTAGGACAATGGAGGGGTAGTGCAGCCACAGCCAGGAGGAGGGAGAATGGAGGCAGGTTGAAAAAAAAACTGAGCAAATGCTACAAGGACATTAAAAGATTTCTTGACAAAAACAGTGGGGATCCCATTCAGCAGAAAGCAGAAGAGTCACAGGGGGCAGAAACCAAAGAGATGATACTCACCAAATTTGGGGCCATTTAGATTAAAACACAATGATTTGCATCTTTTTGCACAAGGGGTGCGATTTTAGTGGCCGTGCGTTTCACCCCACATGGCGGACTTCCTGTTGAGTTTAGGGTGTGGCTGTCATTGACTTTTCTGTTTGCCCTGAGATGTCCTATGGATGTACCAAGTTTCATTTTTCTACGTTGGAAAAAAGTTAGTTTCACTTTCCATAGGCCCAATGTATTTTGACTTTTCTAGGGGCTGCCACTGAGTCATTTTTTGTATTTTTTTTTTCGGGGACTTCAAATACATTAATTTATCGCCGGGCTTGAAGTCTGGGACCAATAAAAATGACTTTTCGTGCATGTTCACTGGGTCAAATTTAGGATCATATTGGGAAAAAAAAAAATCCGAGCAAAAACAATAGGCCCTCCCGGTCATCACCGGCTCAGACCCAGTGAACATGAGTTCACTGGGTCAAATTTAGGATCATATTGGGAAAAAAAAAAATAATAATTCTGAGCAAAAACAATAGGCCCTCCTGGTCATCACTGGCTCGGGCCTAATAATAATAATTAATAATAATAATAATATCAAAGTTTGTCACAAGTCCTTTAAAGTGTTAGGTCTCACTGACAAATACACACTTGGACAGATTAAAATTCAAACATATTTTTATTTTCTACAGCCTTTTAACAACTTGTGTTTTTAAACACTAAGCAGTTGATGCACCTGATTAGAAGAAAGTAATACAATGTGTAAAGGTTAATGTTAACTTTTTATTCAAGCAAGCTTTAAAAAAAAAAAAATGTGTTATTGCTACTTTTTAATTTTCTATATCAAGTTTTACCAAATTTATTTTGCTATAAATGCAGCAGTGATGATTTTAAGCAGCATTTCTAATTGCAATTCTCCTTCAACAGCTTCATATCATTCGTACCGGCGCGGTCCCACACAGTGAATGTGCACACGTAAGGCGGCTAGAGAAGAGAAAGCACAATACAGTCATTATAGCAAACTCATTTTAAAAGCAACACATTATTGTTTTACAGTTTTAAATTTCACTTCTCTTCCACTCCATGATGCAAAACATATATATATATAAAAAGGGAAGTATGGCTGTTTTGTAATGTGTAGCTTTTTTACAGTGATAATTTTTGTACTTCTAAAAGAGTTTACATTTATACAATTATTCAAATTACCTGTGCTTTCATGGGTCCACACGCTGGTCCCATCCTGTCCTTCCTGCAGTTAGTCCTTGTCATCTTTGCTGTGATAAAATACTGAAGACCAGACGCGACCTTAACAGAAGAAGTACCAGGTCAATAATTTTGCCAGATCAAACACAAAACAATAGTATGTGTCAATGATAACAAAACAATCATAATATAGTATAATCCATACCATTAAAACGTTAAAGTTACAATTTACACATGAAGACAGGCACATGAAGGCCAGTGTTGGGTTCTGTTTGTCTTTTGTGAGTGACTAAAGAAGGACTCTAATAAGCTACGTTAAAACTGAAGTGAGCGATCAAGGCTAGTCTTAACATGCAAGTAAAATTCTTTAATGTTACTATAACACAGTCATCACTGTTCAGCCATCTCCATATCCTGCACGTACGCAACCATTGTATATATCCTGCACTTTACTGCTATTGCACTTCTGGTTAGACCTAAACTGCATTTCGTTGCCTTGTACCTGTACTTGTGTAATGACAATAAAGTTGAATCTAATCTAATCTAATCTAATTAGTAGGCTCTGCGTCCCGTTGGTTCTAGATGACTAAACAGAGTCACTATCAACAACGCAGCAGATAAATAATGACATTCCTGCTGAAACCAGTAAAACAATCAAACTCACAGGCCTCCTTTTAGTCTGTGTACCTTTCATTTGCGCATGTTCACGTTTGCTAAACATATTTTCATTGTCTACTCACTAAACAACAGTGTTAATCTCTCCGTAAATAGAATGTAAATCCACACTGACCGCACTCTGAGCCTTCACCACTTCGACAACTTCCTTTCTGTAGATGTCGTTACTGCGGCGGTTATGTTCATTAACAGCGAAAGCCATGGCATTTTTTACTCCTGGATCGTTTTTATCTATATCTTGGATTCTTCCGGGCTGAGAGAAAGAACATCCAACGAAAAAAATTATGGCGAAAGCCGCCACAAAAACGGAGGACTTCCACATGATTACAAACCTCAGCAATAATCTCGGGGAGAAACAACAACTCTTGTCTGTATGCTCTTATATAGGGAGAGTGGGGACAGTTGCAACGTGTGGCAGTTGCAACATTGCTGATTTCTCCAATCAGGAATGAGCTAGAGTCATGACACTCCTTCTGCACATGCTTAGTATGCCCCTCCTTCTTTTTGGAAGTTTACAGCCACATGTTAAACTTCCTTATAGGAGAACTGAAATTCAGGGTAAAAAAGTAACTTTTTTTACAACAAAATTTTTTGTCATACTGTCTAAACTGTTTAGGTATTGATCTTTATAGTTTTATAGTTTACCTGTGCAGTTTCCTAGCTCTTAACAGAGTTAGGTACAATGTGTTAGGCTAGCATTTTTAGTTTTAGGATGGCTGCTAGGGGGTGGGACAGTTGCAATGCATTGTTGCAACTGTCCCTCATGGCAATAATAATGACAATTAGATAAAATTCATATAAAAGGCAATTCAGTGGTTTGTTAAGGAACATATTTCAATAGCCAGGTGTCTCCTCTTTGTATTTTAGCAAATTTCTTTTTTTTTTTTTTAAGTCAAAGCTGCAGTGTATCCTTCATTTTTTGTTCTGTTTTTTCAGTATGCCACGCGACAGGAAAAGGACAACAGAAAGGGGTGTCCCTCTACCTATTCTGTCCTTAGCTGCTGCTGTAGTGAGCAATGAGGGCAGGGCGGTGAGGTCTGTGGCAAAACAGTAGTCAATTTGCCACACAACCCTCTACCGCTTTATTAAAAAGAGGGAGAGGCTAAGTCCAGGAGAGGAGATGAAGACAGGTTACTGGACCCCAAGGAGGGTATTCTCAGTCCAACAGGAAGATAGCCTGGCAGAATACCTAAAAAGAGCAGCTAATCTTTTCTATGGTCTGAGCACTAAAGAGGTAGGTCTAGGGATGAGAAAAATATTAAAGCAGAGTGTAGGCTTAAAGGGAGGGCTGGTAGGGATAACTATATAAGAATACTGAGACTGCAAAATAATAAGTTTTTTTACTTTAATAAGTTAACTCAATGCACTCTGGTTTCAAATAAACTAAAAAAAGATTTGAAAAATGATGCTGAAGTATGAGTTTTCTTACATCTAAATGACTGTTGCAACTGCCCCTCGGGGACATTTTTCAGGGTCTATGTACAAATTACTTTCATATTATCATATGTATACATGTTGCAACAGTATGGGCAGCTATGTGACATATATGGGTTTAATATATAGATTTTTTGTCTTTCTAATACAAACAGTCGCTGAGTAACTGAAGGAAATGTAAAATTTGTTGCCACCGCCCCCACTCTCCCCCACAACGTAAGAGCTGCCTGAGTAGGACGTAGCGTACGTAAAAAGTACCACAACAAAGCTCACACGGGCTCGGGACTTGTTCCCACTTCCTTTCCTACTTTATAGCCTACCTGTCTACTGCTGTCAATATCCTATAAAAGCTGAATCCCAAAAAGGGAAGCACTGACTACTCTTTAGATGAACCATTTTTTTTCCCCGTGGTTTAAGCTCCATGTTTTCAGCGCAGCCCCGGACCAAAAGGTGGGCAGTACTGACTGTGAGAAAACTGTAGCCTGACTGTCTCCAGGCTCAGAGTATGCCACCAATCTCCGTGAATCTCTTTCGGCGTCGTTTTGTCACGTAATATAAACATATCTGCACGTTCAAATCGTAAAGATGAGTTCATTTACGCACCAACGTTGCGGCGACTAATTTAACTCTCCACTTGAGGCAGGGACACTCAAGGAAGCCTCAAGATCAAGAAATCAATAATCCAGACAAGAGGGTCCTACTTGTATTAAACACATATTTTAAGGACTAAACCAAATCCATGGTTTTGTATCTATGGCGAGGCTAAGCCCCCGACCTCCACAACCTGGACTTGTTCATCAGAATAACACTGAAATTGAACACAAGAATTATTCACCAGCTCAATTACAACAATAAGGTATAAACTAAAATCTAATGTATTGCGGTATAGTAGTCTATAGCAGTATTAGTTCAATATGTTTAAATCTGTTGTGGTTCGTGTTTATTCAGGGCCTGCAGCAAACAACAGATGCATATGGCAAGATGTTGCAAGAGTTCAAACAGAGTCCAGTGACTAAGCCATCATGTGGAGTTGAATCAGAGCAAATACAACAGTCATTTCACTTGTTTTGTCAGCTGTACAAACGTGTTTATGATATTTTTGAAGCATCTCAATAATCTGAGTTACACAAAGGGGTTGTACAATATTAAGCACTTCTGAATAAATTGATTGTGGTCAGGTGTTATGGGTACCTATTTTGTTATTGGCGTTATACTATACAGCATACAATCAATTGTACTGTCCTGTGCCGTGGATGTGCTGACTGTTCAAACACAGTCAGTTGTACTAATGTTGTGATGGAATTTAGGCATTTTAAAATTTTGTGTTTTGTATTTTTGTATTTATTTAGATCTTCATTGGCTGTAACTATAGTACAGCTACTCTTCCTAGAGACAGACAGAAATAACACTAAACATACAACTTACCAAAACAAACAAACAAGCAAACAGTTAATGTTAATATGTTCCCAGAATAATAGAGACAGTATTACTCATTGTGGTTAAACACTATGCTGCCACATCATTGGACTCAAGCGGTTGGCTTGGCGCCATACAAGATGGTTTTACCTGAGTTTGGAAACTCCCAAACCTCGCAAGAATTCATCTGCAGCACAAGGTTAGTTTAAAGCCTCTCTCATGGAGCCCCTTAAAAGGGTCTTGAATGAGGGCGACACCATACGGAAATATACCTCCGTCCACCAGAGGGCAGGCTCCAAAAGCAGAAATATAAGGAGAAATCCAATGGCGACTGTAAAAAACATGTTTACAGCCTGGTACAAAAGATGGCTCTGGTCTCTAGAGCTACGTTTTTACTACATGACAACTCTGGGGGGGTCGGGGGGAATTTTTGATTAATACGTTTGTTTATGCTATCTGTAAACTATTGTTTTACTATGCAGTAACAGCCAAAAAGCCCGGCTGTAACCATTTTATTTCCCTGTGGTAAGACCAATATCGGTAATGGTAAAATGGTAAATGGTAATGCATTTATATAGCGCATTTTTGCACCCTTTTCGGGCACCCAAAGCGCTTTATGCTTACGCTCATGCTTCCACTCACCCCATTCACACACATTCACACCTGGGGCAGACAGAGATGGGGGCTGCCATACAAACGGCGCTCAACCTTCTCCTACCACCACCAAACACACCTCTACAGTCACACACATTCATACACCAGTGCTACGGACACTGGAGGCAAAGTGGGTTAAGTGTCTTGCCCAAGGACACAACGACAGTATGAACTGTGGGGCGAGCGGGAATCGAACATACTACCTTCCGGTTGAAGGACGGCCGCTCTACCACTGAGCTACTGCCGCCCATATCACCAATATATGCCACCAATATCGGTGAATGGGGGAGCAATGAGCTCAAGACATCCATGTTTATTTACAATCTATGGTTAGTGTAAAGTGTTAATGACAAGAGTACATGTGTATTTAGCTAATTCAGAATTTATTTGAAAGTTTGTGACAAGACAATATTTTTAGACTACTATTAAAAATTTAATGTTTGACTTAGTTTGTGTTATTTTAAGATTGATCCCACTCTGTAGAATTTCTTCTGGAATAAATGCAATACTGAGGACTTCAAGCAGAGTATTCATAGGTGCAAGTTTCCTTTACAATAGTTGAGTTCAAACAGCGACGGCTCCACACTTCAAATGCACATGGATAAGCCTACAAAGACACAAATTAAGTTAACTATAAGTCAAAATCTCACAACCTCTTTGTGGTTACAAACAGCATTTAGAAAAAGTGTGATGTCTACTCTGAATTCTCAAAGATACAACAATTACTTGAGCCTTCTCTGGCTGCTGATGGACAACACACACTTGAGTGACTGTGTCCTTTGTGCAGTTAGTCCTTGCCATATTTACTCTGAAAGTGTACAATTGTCCTTCCACCACCTGTAAGCAAAATATTTCACAAGGCAAAGCAAAAGAAATGTGAGAAGTCTCTCCAGTCTTTAATAACAATAACCCACACACAAGAAATTATACAGCCTGGTAACAAGAGTTTACAATCAGATAATCATTTAACTACTTTAAATGCAACATGACGTTATGCATTTAATCAGTAAAACTTCACAGGTCAGTAGGCTATACGTAGTGTCCTTCCATAAATAAAGCTACTATGAAATGTTGTAGATCAATCAATCTATAGATAGATCTTGAATGTGTTAGTACAGCGTTGATAAAACAATGCAAAACTGACCTTACTCTGCGCACTTAACACTTCGGACACGTCTCTCAGAAACATGTCATTAGTTCTCTTGTTGTGTATGTTGACTGCTTGCTTCAAGAAATTCTTCGCATTTTTATGTTCCTTAATATCTAAGTCTTGTGGTGCTCCCAGCAAGCCTTGAGCGGCAGCATTAGGACACCACTCTATCAGCAGTTGTGCTGATTGATTTTCAAGAGTTCAGCTTGGGTTCAATAATTAAACCATTATCTAGGTTGGCATATATCAGATACTGCAATTATGTAACACCTATCCTCTTTCATGTGTCCTTTCTCGTCTATAAATAAATAAAACTGTCATATGTGCAAATGTTGTGGAAATGGAACAGATTGGTCAAAACAGTTTACTTTGGTGTATTTTTGTTCAATTTTCACCTTTTTCCCTCTTTTGTTCTAGTAGAGAAGATAATTATTCTGGGCCTACTGGTATTGTCTTCCAGGTCTCTCTGAATCCCTATAGCTGACGCGGGCTCTTTGGTTTCAGCTCGTTCGCGAGCTTTTTGTTCAACCTGGTGGGACCGGCTGTCCTGTTTTCGCCTTTTTCTTTCGTTAGGGCATATACCGAGGGTTGTGTTAGGGGTAGCGGGCTGTCAGACAGCTTCTACGGCCCTGTATAGGGTTGGCTTGTCTGACTTCTCGTCCTTATATTCTGTTTAGCCGGCTCACCATGGTTTATTTGTTTTGCTACTTTGGGCACGGGAGGGTTGGATTTCTAAAAAGATAAACTAAATGAAAAATAAAACAAAGTTTAACCATAACCCTGTGTCTCCTGTGTCCTTCATTAATATGTTTCATCCTTGGGTCGTAACATATTAATGGGGGCTCGTCTAACCTTTTTAATGTAGCAGTTTATAGCCGCTTTGAAGTTATTGTTTGGTCTTATTTTTCTGTAATTTTCTTTGGTTGTATTTAATGTGCCTCGTTAAAGCTTACAACACATTTTTCGGTAACTTAGTGGTGTTTGTATTGCTTTGTTGTGATTTGTTTCTGCTTTTGAATTGGTCTTGGTGACCTAACAATGCAGTTTAAGGTGGAGGATTTTGTGTCAAGCCCTTCATCGGACGTGTTTGATAAATGCACAAAGGATAACATGTTGTTAATTGCTGGTTATTATGCCATTGAAATTTCTAAGCTAAAAAAAAAGGTAATTAAGGTGGATATATTTGAGGCTTTAGTTGAAAAGGGAATTTTGCATCCTTTGGAAATTGAAACTCCTGAGCACTCAATTAAAAAGGTAGATGATGTTGTTAGACTTAAGGAGTTAGAGGTTGAGTTACAGCGCCTCCATGTCAAAGAAAAAGAGTTCAAGTTTGAGTTAGAAGCCCTTACTGTTGCAGTGCGTCCTCAGCGGAAAAGGCGCAAGCAGCGTATTTATCGCTGTCTGCAGAGGACAGTCTGGACTATGATAAAGTCAAATCGGCTGTGCTCCGATGTTTGGAACTTTGTCCGGAAGAATACAGACAATCTTTTCGGAGATTAAAGAAGCACCCTTACCAGACCTATGTGGAGTTTGAAAGAGACTCTCTTTGAAAGATGGTGCACATCAAATTACGTTAAAGATTTCGGTAAGCTAAAGCAATTAATTATACTTGAAGACTTTAAAAATTGTCTGCCAGACAGAGTGGCTACATATGTAAACAAACATAAAGTGTGTGATGTGTCTAAGGCTGCAGTGTTAGTGGATGAGTACGTGCTTACGCACAAAACAGTTTTTACAGATCGCTCATTTAATAGTAAACCTGTTGAGTCTTTGATTAGTGATTACAGAAATGTTAAGAGTTTCCAAATGACTACAGACAGAGTCAGGGGAATGACCACAGAACAAGATAAAACTGAAAAGGAGGACTTTAGAGGAAAAGACAATGTAATGCGTTTCTATTGTTTTTTAAGGACGGTTTGTTGATGTGCAAATGGACGCCATTAAATGTCTCCTTCCGGTGGAAGAGTGAAGTGTTGTGACGCAGACTGTAATTCCTCCTCCATATCGAACTGAGATATTAAAGTTGGCTCATGATAATCCTTTAGACAAGCTATAATCGCATTCTGCGTCATTTCTGTTGGCCGGGAATTAAAGGGGATGTTGCGCGTTACTGTAAATTATGTCATTGGTGTCAAGTTTCGGGAAAAGCAAAGCAAACTGTTCCTCCCGCTCCTTTGTATCCAATCCCAGCCGTTTGTGAACCTTTTGAACGGGTGTTGGTTGATTGCGTGGGTCCACTTCCTCGAACCAAAACAGGAAATAAATTCCTTATAACGATTATGTGTGTATCCACTCGCTTCCCAGTAGGGATGGGCGATATGGCCAAAAATCCATATTGCGATATACATTGCAGCCTCTTGCGATAACGATATATATTGCGATATATAAATTATAATAGAATCATTTCAGAACAGGTTACATAGATCCTAAGGAAAGCCAAACTGCTAAATGTATTTTTTAAATGTTATTCCTGTATTCCTGAAAAGGAACTCACAATCTTCTTGCATAAAGCAACAGCACGGTCAATTCGGGGATCTTTCACACTTTTTTCTGTTGACAAATGTGTAAGATTTTATATGTTAATTTAATCTCTCTCTCTCTCTCTTGCTTTTGAAAAAGACTGGGATGAAGGGGTTCACTTCCAAATGTTTGCTATTCAGGAGGTGGTTCAGGAATCCCTTGGTTTTAGTCCTTCAGGGTTGGTTTTTGCACACACAGTGCGTGGTCCCTTAAAACTCCTAAAAGAAAAATGGTTGTGTGAAGGGACAGAGCAGAACCTTTTGGATTATGTGTGTAACTTAAGGTTAAAACTGCGGCGTGCATGTGAAATCGCTAAAATAAACTTGTAAGTTGCACAAACTAAAATGAAGACCTGGTTTGACAGACATGCTAAAGTCCGTGAGTTTCAGCCTGTGTTGGTGTTGTTACCTATTCCTGGTGCTAGCCTTCAAGCTCGCTACAGTGGGCCTTATGTTATTCAGAGAAACGTTGGAGACAGGGACTATCTGGTAGCCACGCCTGACAGACGGCAGGAGTCCCGGTTATGTCACGTTAATATGTTGAAAGGTTACTGTGAACACACACCTTCTTCTCCATCACTTGTCACCTGTGATACTGCTGTTTGTCCTGTGGCGCTGTCCAGTGCTGAAGTCGTAGCGCCTTGTCTTGCCACTGGAAATGTCCCAGAAGTGCTGTCCGGTGCTAAAAGTGCTGCCTCTTGTTTAACCTCAGTCAATAATACAGCGGCGCTGTCAGTGTTGATGAGGAAGGCGGGGCTCTATCTGAAGCATTGACTCAAGAAAAGCTGTTAAATGCTGACGTAGGACTAAAAGATTGAACATGTCGTTTTTACCGACAGCTGTGAGGCACTTAAATGGCACCTAGCACTTTTGTAATTATTGCACAATAATAACTGCTTGTTTGCACATTGTATTTATTCATGTTTTTAATTCCAGTTTTGCACTTTTTTATCTTTAAGTTTTTAGTGATTTCCATTGCTGGTCCTGCACTTGAGTTGTTGATGTGTATTTCTATGTTGAGTGTTTTATAAGTAGCATGATGCTGCGAAATTAATTTTCCCAAGAGGGACAATAAAGAAACTTTAAACATTGAACTTTGACGTTATGAATAACATTTATTCTCATTTAGCTCATCTTCCAAATCTTCAATGCTCAGATTTGGCGGAATTGTTAAATGCCAATAAATCTATGTTTTCGGATGCACCTTTTCAAACAACAGTGCTGATGCACAATATTGATGTTGGTGATACACTGCCCATCAAGCAACACCCTTATCGTGTTAATCCTGATAAACGTGACCGTCTTAAGCAGCAGGTAGAATACATGTTGGCCCATAATATTGCTGAGCCCAGTTGTAGTGCTTGGAGGTGTTGGAGGTGCGAAATTTGTGTCCAAGCTTGACTTGCTGAAAGGTTATTGGCAGGTGCCTTTAACAGATCGCGCTAAGGATATCTCTGCCTTTGTAACGCCTGATGGTTTTTTGCGATATACAGTCATGGATTTTGGCATGCGCAATGCACCAGCTACCTTTCAGCGCCTTATGAATATCGTGCTGTCCGGTCTGTCCTTCTGTGAGGCTGGGCGTCAGTAGCCAGTGGGTAGAGCGACCTTTTCTTTGTTTCGCGCCGTGGTCAAGTCCTGAAGGGACCGCCCGCTCTAAACATCCCAAAACATCATAACATCCCGCTCTCCCCTTACATACTGTCGTTGTGTCCTTGGGCAAGACACTTAACCTACATTGCCTCCAGCGAGTGTTCTGTAACACTGGTAAATAGCTTTATGTATGTAAAGCGCTTTAAGTGCCTACTACAGAAGGTGGAAAAGCTATATAAAAATAAAAATTATTATTATTATTTAGACAACTTGGTAGTTTATTCAGGGACATGGAGTGAGCACTTGGAACACCTTCGGATTGTGTTTTGTCATCTTAAAGAAGCCAAGTTGACTGTGAATTTATCTAAATGTGAATTTGCTCAGGCAAAAGTCACCTACTTATGAAGAGTGGTGGGAGGTCAGGTACGTCTTGTACAGGCAAAAGTGGTGGGTATTGTTGGTTTTCCTGTCCCAACCACCCGCACTGAGCTTCGTCGATATCTGGCAATGGTTGGTTATTATCGAGGGTTTTGTAAGAACTTTTCTGCCGCGGCGTTTCCAATAACTGACCTATTGAGCCCTAAGTGCCCTTTATGTGGTCTGACTGCTGTCAAACTGCTTTTGAAAACACCAAGTCCTTGTTATGTGCGTCTGTCCACGCTGCACCTTCCTTTGCGAGGCCTTTTAAATTGGCTGTAGATGCCAGTGACACCAGGGTGGGCGCTGTTTTGTTGCAAGAAGGTCTGGATGACATTGATCACCCAGTTTCGTACTTTTCTAAGAAACTTGACTGCCATCAGAAATGGTACTGGTGCCCTGATTCTGGCCTTAGATCACTTTCAAGTTTATGTTGGTTATCTAAAAGAGATGGATATATATATAAAAAGGGAAGTATGACAGTTTTGTAATGTGTAGCTTTTTTACTGTGACAGTGATAATTTTTGTACTTCTAAAAGAGTTTACATTTATACAATTATGTCCTTTCTGCAGTTAGTCCTTGTCATCTTTGCTGTGATAAAATACTTAAGACCAGCCACGACCTTAACAGAAGAAGTACCAGGTCAATAATTTGATTTGTTTGTCTTTTGTGAGAGACTAAAGAAGGACTCTAATAAGCTACGTTAAAACTGAAGTGAGTGATCAAGGCTAGTCTTAACATGCAAATTCAATTCTTAAATGTTACTATAACACAGTCATCACTGTTCAGCCATTAGTAGGCTATGTGTCCCGTTGGTTCTAGATGACTAAACAGAGTCACTAACGACAACGCAGCAGATAAATAATGACATTCCTGCTGACACCAGTCTGGGTAGCTAAACAACAGTGATAATCTCTCCGTAAATAGAGAGATTAACACTGTTAATCTCTCTACTGCTGTCAGGTCAATGTGGATTTAAATAGGATGTAAATCCACACTGACCTGACTCTGAGCCTTCACCACTTTGACCGCTTCCCTTCTGTACATGTTGTTACTGTGGTGGTTGTGTTCATTTACAGCGACATCCATGGCATTTTGTACTCCGTAATCGTTTTTATCTGTTTCTCGGAGTCCTCCGGTCGAAAAACTAAAAAACAATAGCGAAAGCCACCACAAAAACAGAGGACTTCAACATGATTTCCAGTGCTGGACGAAGTACACAAACCAAGTACTTGAGTTAAAGTACAGATACACTAGGTAAATATTACTTCAGTAAAATCCAAAGCACTCCCTTTTAACTTTCACTTGAGTAAAAGTACAAAAGTATTTGCCTTCAAATGTACTTAAGTATCCAAGTACTATCATTTATTATGGCTATAATGCCCTTATAATTTTTGTCTCTTGCTTAAAACAATTTAATATGCTTTTTGCATAGATGTAATTGATTTCAATAAATCTAGTGATATATTTAAAAATTATTCTTAAAGTAGATCACTACGGAGCTTTAGACATGACATGCAGGAAAAAATAAGCTAAATCATGCGCACGATTTACTAATTCGTTCCCTCGAGTTTCAAAATCACATAATGCACATAATTTATAAATCGAGGAAGCGAAATAGTAAATTGTGCGCACGTTTTAGTAAATCAATCTGGGGAAAACACAGTAATGTTAAATCGTGCACAATATTTTTTTTCTTGCAAGCCATGTGCAGGGCTCTGTACATCACAGTTTTTAGAAGCTGAACTTTTAAAAAGAACAATCTCGGTTTATAAGCAGCACTCCACTCCACCTTTCAACTGTTTAGCATCATAAGCTGCATATAAAACTAGTCACAATTAAATTTATATTCTACCAAAAGTGTTGGCATCAATCGACTGTCATTTCACAAAATCGAATCACTCAGTTTAAAATAAATACTACAAACGTTGGTGAAACAGCTAACTAACGTTAACTTAAACACAATGGTGCGAGCTACTGTTAGATTACGCAATAAAAAAATGTCCACCAGAATGAAAATGGCTTACTTCAATGTGTTTCCTAAGATTGGAAGGAGAATTCCAGAACGAAGAAATTTTACAGTTCCGAGGCAGGCAAAGAAGGCAGTTAAAAATGAAGGACTCGTTTTTCTTTTCAACAACTTCAAAATAACACCGCAAATAAGGCCACGGATGTTGTGGCACTGGCACTTTAGATTCAGGAGTTTGTGATTCTTCCATCCTAATGAAGAGTGAAGACAATCGGCAGTCTCAGAATGATATGCTGTTGCACTGACGCACTAAATAAGCGGTAACCAGTTCAAAACAGAGTGCGCGCTGTATCCTGATTGGTGGTTTGCCGCGTGATTGCCCTCTTCAGTTTTTTTCTATCCACTCATAAATAAAAAAGGAACGACAAACTTTGCAAAATGTAATTGAGTAAAAAGTAAGATATTTGACTTTGAAATGTAGTGAAGTTAAAGTAAAAGGTATCCCCGAATGGAAATACTTAGTAAAGTACAGATACTGGAAAAAACTACTTAAGTACAGTAACGAATTACATTTACTTCGTTACTGTCCACCACTGACGATTTCAAACCTCAGCAATAATCTCGGGAGAAACAACAACCCTTGTCTGTATGCTCTTATATACCCACAACGTAAGAGCTGCATGAGTGCAATAAGAAATAATGTTATTTTAATCATATTTTGGAATGATTATCTTTTAGTTTAGTTTGTATAGTTAAACATGTCTTCTGAAGTAGATGATAGTAGATGGAATACACTTCTTGCCTCTGACTTGACTGTCAGTCCATTCATAAAAGGTTATATTTAGACATACCATTTGAGAAACATATGGTTCTCCCATAGAAGGAAACATATGTGCCTTTCCCTTTTTTGGTAACATTGGTAACATTGTTTCTCAGGAAAGGAGACGACTGACAGGTGAAAGCAGGCAGTTCGTAATACACCTTTACCAAAGACTAAAAAAGACTTGTTAAGTTTCATTGGGCTTTGTTCATATTGTAGAGGATGGATTCCCAGTTTTGCAAACATGGAAGGAACATTTAAAGATCTCCTAACACATGACATGAAGAACACAGACAGAGTGCAGTGGACTGAAGAGGCAAGGGGACAGTTTGAAAAGGCGAAAGACAGTATTCTGAATAGTCCAGCACTGGGGTTGTAAAGGTCAACAGAGTAGTTAAGCACTATTTTGATTATAGCTACGCTATAAAGTTTTATTATTATGGTATCAGGCTTTGTACTTCTAAAAGAGAAATTTATACAATTATTCAAATTACCTCTGCATCCATGCGTCCACACACTTGTCCTATCCTGTCCTTTCTGCAGTTAGTCCTTGTCATCTTTGCTGTGATTAAATACTTAAGACCAGACACAACCTTAACAGAAGAAGTACCAGGTCAATAATTTTGCCAGATCAAACATAAAACAATAGTATGTGTCAATGATAACAAAACAATGATAATATAGTATAACTCATATCATTAAAACGTTAAAGTTACAATTTACAACAAAATATTGTCTGGAAATTGTTTTATTGAGTTGTTTCATTAAGTAGTCTAGAAACTTGTCTATAAAGTGGGACTTAAGAAGCTTTATAAAGGTGGGGCCCATGCATTCTGTGTAAGCCAGTGTTGGGTTCTGTTTGTCTTTTGTGAGTGACTAAAGAAGGACTCTAATAAGCTACGTTAAAACTGAAGTGAGTGATCAAGGCTAGTCTTAACATGCAAATTCAATTCTTAAATGTTACTATAACACAGTCATCACTGTTCAGCCATTAGTAGGCTATGTGTCCCGTTGGTTCTAGATGACTAAACAGAGTCACTAACGACAACGCAGCAGATAAATAATGACATTCCTGCTGACACCAGTCTGGGTAGCTAAACAACAGTGATAATCTCTCCGTAAATAGAGAGATTAACACTGTTAATCTCTCTACTGCTGTCAGGTCATTGTGGATTTAAATAGGATGTAAATCCACACTGACCTGTCTCTGAGCCTTCACCACTTTGACCGCTTCCCTTCTGTACATGTTGTTACTGCGGTGGTTGTGTTCATTTACAGCGACATCCATGGCATTTTGTACTCCGTAATCGTTTTTATCTGTTTCTCGGAGTCCTCCGTCGAAAAACTAAAAAACAATAGCGAAAGCCACCACAAAAACAGAGGACTTCAACATTGATTTCAAACCTCAGCAATAATCTCGGGGAGAAACAACAACCCTTGTCTGTATGCTCTCATATACCCACTACGCTATAAAGTTTTATTATTACGGTATCAGGCTTTTATTTTGATAACCAAAGAAACCGGAAGTGTAGTGACGGAAATGAACCTGGCCAAAGGCGGACGGAAAGTCTAAATAAATTCACGGTTAAAAACAGTTTAAACTGCAAGGTTTAGCTTCAGTCAATTGAAGAACAAGGTTTGTAGAGAAATATATTTGAGCTACTTGAAATGTTTATCGTAAAATGTATAACTTGGCAAAGCTGTCGGATTGAAACTAATGTAATGAGCTGTAACGTTCAAAATGTGATGGTAATGCATGGTTTATTTGTTTTTACTCAGCTCTTACGTTGGTTGACAAGGACGGCAATAAAAGTCACTTAACCATCAGTTCTGGCCTTCTCAATATTGAGGGGTGGTTTGAGGGTGATAAACCTTATGAGTTGTTTGTTGATTCTTCAGAAGGCTACATGAGAGCTGTTCTAACCCAGGCTAGAGGAGGACTGCAGAAGCATAAGACTTGATTGTGTTGCATGTGCATATCCAACCTGTGTACAGAGCATAGTAGAAATGTATTAGGCTGTGTTAGCAGTTTAGGAGTGGGTTAGATTTGCACCTTTAACCATCAGATGCTTCTTCAAGACCAACATTTGACACACCTCACTACTGGGTAAAAAATAAGTTAGTGAGAGCTGACTATCGGGCCCAGCAAAGCTAGGTAAAGAACATTAGTCAAGCGGGAGCTGACTTTGGGCCGAACAAAACCGGATAAAGATCTACCGACTAGCTACAGTAAAAACGTTATTTC
This sequence comes from Perccottus glenii, assembly GCA_024416835.2. NCBI lineage: Eukaryota > Metazoa > Chordata > Actinopteri > Gobiiformes > Odontobutidae > Perccottus > Perccottus glenii. Next base: position 10,778,689 of record CM044552.2, on the reverse strand, counting down.
AATGGGTGGATCGATGATGGAGATATTCAGAGACAGTGTAGTAAACTCTATGGTTTGTGTGCACTCCTAATGTCAGATGTTCTGTTTCTGTACACCACTGTGTACAGCTCCTCTCTGGTGGAGCTATAGAAGTAGTTTACGCAAACTCATTGTGGCCTACAACAATGCTTTTAGATTGTTTAGGTCCTGAAATGGCACAGTGCCAGCCAACTGTTTTTGAACTCTCAAATAATCATGGCTAAGACATTTCATTTTTATATTTGAATCGGTTGGAAGAATCAGAAAACATGTTTGTGGATTCTAAACCAGAATAAAACCTGCTCTGTAACAGGGTAGCGATTTTATGGAGCATAAACCTGCTCAAAACCAAACCACCAGAAAAACCTCAAGCATTTGCTCAAACTAAACCTGAAATGAACTGACTCAAGTTAAACCGGCTTTGAGCAACAGGCTCAAGGGTTCTTTTATGCAGTACATTGAGGCAGAGTCCTCCTAAACACTTGCAAATTCAGCTAGCAAGAAAAAAAAAAAAAAAGTATAGCCCTTAATATTCCTTTGGTATTGTTTTGCTGATCATCTTAACACTATCTTTTGTTTTGTCTGTGCAGTTACTTAAAGAGTATGTATAAATGTGTAAAAAAAAAACACTGACAGGATATTAAGTGTTTATTGCAAGAAAAGACTTTAAACAGAGGTTATTTTGCATTACATTCAATATCCAGGACTTTAAGTAGACTTTTTAGGACTGCAGTTTTCAGTCACAATAGTGGAGTTCAACCAGAAAACAGACACCTATTTGCCTGCAAAATAAAAAGAAAGTAAACTATAAAGAAGCAGTTTCACATCTTTATAAATTTTAATGACATTTTGAAAAAGGTAGGTGTGTCATTTTATAATCAACAGGTCAGCTGTACATTTTTTAAACACAGGCCTAGGCTAGGTCACAAAATTGGGAGAGGGTTATGACTGAATCACTGGTCTGTCCACTGACCAGACGGACCATGCCAAGGACCACTGAACGGCCACTAGGGACCAATGAACAATTTTAGTTAAAAAATAGTCTTCATTCAAGCCTCACATGAAATAACTGGAAGGTCATTGACATTTTGTTTTTTATTGAACTATTTATTGGAGCTTTTAACAAATTCCAAAGTACTTTTTTTAGTCAGAATGTTATACTTTGGGCGGTTACAGCACACATGACCTTATCTTGAACTTATCTTTTGACATCTAAAAATACATGCACATAACAAATCAATGTTTCCTCCCAGATTATATGTGGAAATGCAAAACAGTGACAAATGTGGTATATTTCTTTTCATAAATACAACACTTAAAGCCAGGTAGAAACCCAATAAAACACTCAATCTAACTTTTTCTCCCTCTCCTCTAACACCACTCTGGCATAATCCAATGTTTAAAATCAATAAACAAACAATAAACATTCCCTGCTCGTAAATAGAGACAAGTAACAGGCCTTGGGCACCTTTTCAGTGTTTGCTCTCTCATAACCTTCTCCAACAAACATACAACTTACCTTCACCTTGCCATTATCAATACATCCAGTTACAACCACTCTTTTCATTTATTACTTTGTTCACTCCAACCAGAAAAAAACTTTTCTCACAAAAAAGTATTTTCTCACAATAATACTTTCCTTTTCAATAGAACAATGGACTCCTGAACATAACTCATTCTGATTCAATAGAAGGTGCCCCTGTTTTCTCCAATGTGATCTCATTCACTGCCATAGTAGTCCACATATTTATTTCCGATATTGCAAATAAATACCATTCAATTAATTTGGGGCTCAGTGCGGTTGTCCTAAAAGTTTATTTTGTGCACTCCTAATGTCAAATGTTCTGTTAAGAGCTTTCTGTACACCACTGTGTACAGATCCTCTCTGGTGGAGCTATAGAAGAAGCATTTATTCATTTTCTACAGCTTAGTCCCGTTAGGAGTAGGGTGACTGGAGCCTATCCCAGCAGCTTTGGGCCTTAGGCGGAGTACACCCTGGACATTGGCCAGTTAGTTGCAGAGCTATAGAAGAAGCAGTTTAAGGCAAACTCATTGTGGCCTACAACAATGATTTTAGATTGTTGCTCAAGGTCCTGAATGGCAACTGTTTGTGAACTCTTAAATATCCATGGCTAAGATAATTCATTTTTAAATTAGAGTTGGTTGGACAGAGGTGTCCGACCACTGAGCTCCCACAGATACACTCTGTTTTGTGATCCATGGCGTAGTCCGTGTGGTCCGTGGACAGACCAGTGATATGTGATACAGCAGTCCGTGACCATATCTCAGAGCAGTAGTCTAAATGCGAAAGTACTAATGTCTTTATAACATCTTCCACCACAGAGAAATTAAAAATAATTAGAGCACCTTAAAACCATTGAAAGACCACTGCAAATCCTACGTACTACTGTATTGATATGTTGTCCACCACTACACCAAGATTACCTTTTATAACTAGATTTAATTTGGACTCATCCAACAGCATTCTCTGGTTCCAGAAACAATACACTTAGTCTTACCAATATTTAACACCAATTTATCAGAACCTTTTTAAGTCCTTCAGTTGTAGTTTGTTAAGAAGAAATTGTGGAGTCATCAGCATATATTGCTATTTTTTGCATTTTGTAAAATTTGTGGCAAATCATTTGTATATATAGAAAACAAAAATGGACCAAGGCAGCTTCCCGGTAGAACTCCACAGTAAACTGATTTTTCATCTGAGAAGCTTCCATTAAAAAAGACTGTTTGCCTTCGGTTTTTGAGGTAACCCAGTAACCAAAGTACAGCTGTTGGACTGAACCCATAACATTGTGTTTTTCCTAACAGGAGACTGTGATCAATAAGACCAAACGCTGAACTAAAATCTAATAGTACTGCTCCTACCAACCTTTTGTCATCTCATGCTGCAAGCCAATCATTTGTGCCATGACAGTAGCAGTAGAATGACTGCATTTATATGCGTGCTGAAAATCAGTATTTCACTTTATTCATTAAAAAATATTTGTTCGGATACAATTCTCTCCATAATCTTGCTCAGCAAAGGCAATAGGCTAATGGGCCTAATATTAGGACCACAAAATTGCGCAGCAGCACTCTTGACAAATGGTATAATAATGGTATAATGTCATTTAATTGTCCTATTTTACCTTTTAGCTTATTCATTTTCTTTTACCCAAATTTCTCTCAAAACCTGTTGTATTTTTTATGTGGATCCCAGGAAGACAAGCCCCCAACACTGGAGGAGCTCATAGGGACCATCATAAATAAACAATCATATAGGATGGTCCCTTTTAAAATAAAGCATGGTTTATAGTTATTTTGAATCTGGAAGTAAACTGTAATACTTGTTACTATAATAGTTTTTTGGGGGGAATTTTTGATTAATACGTTTGTTTATGCTATCTGTAAACTATTGTTTTACTATGCAGTAACAGCCGAAAAGCCCTGCTGTAACCATTTTATTTCCCTGTGGTAAGGCCAATATCGGTGAATGGGGAATCAATGAGCTCAAGACATCCATGTTTATTTACAATCTATGGTTCATATAACGACAAGAATACATGTGTATTTAGCTAATTCAGAGTTTATTTGAAAGTGTATAACAAGATACATTTTTAGATTATTATTAAAAAGTCAATGTTAGTTTGACTTAGTTTGTGTTATTTTAAGATTGACCCCAGTCTGTAGCATTTCTTCTGGAATAAATGCAATACTGAGGACTTCAAGCAGAGTATTCATAGGTGCAAGTTTCCTTTACAATAGTTGAGTTCAACCAGGGACGGCTCCACACTTCAAATGCACACGGATAAGCCTGCAAAGACACAAAATACAAACAAATACAATTTAAGTTAACTATAAGTCAAAATCTTACAACCTCTTTGTGATTACAAACAGCATTTAGAAAAAGTGTGGCTGTTTCTCTATTTATTACTTAATAGTTCAGTGTAGCCTACTCTGAATTCTCAAAGATACAACAATTACAAAATTACCTGAGCATTCTCTGGCTGCTGATGGATGACACACACTTCATTGACTGTGTCCTTTGTGCAGTTAGTCCTTGCAATATTCACTCTGAAAGTGTACAATTGTCCTTCCACAACATGTAAGCAAAAGATTTCACAAGGCAAAGCAAAAGAAATGTGAGAAACCTCTTCAGTCTTTAATAACAATAACCCACACACAAGAGATTCTACAGCCTGGTTCACAAGAGTTTACAATCAGATAATCATTTAACTACTTTAAATGCAACATGACGTTATGCATTTAATCAACTAAACTTACAGGTTAAACTTCACAGGTCAGTAGGCTATACGTAGTGTCCTTCAATAAGTAAAGCTACTATTAAATGTTGTAGATCAATCAATCTATAGATAGATCTTGAATGTGTTAGTACAGCGTTGATAAAACAATGCAAAACTGACCTTACTCTGCGCACTTAACACTTCGGACACGTCTCTCAGAAACATGTCATTAGTTCTGTTGTTGTGTATGTTGACTGCTTGCTTCAAGAAATTCTTCGCATTTTCATGTTCATTAATATCTATGTCTTGTGGTGCTCCTGGTGCTCCCCCCAAGCCTTGAGCGACAGCATTAGGACACCACTCTATCAGCAACACAACAGCGAAAATTGCCAGAGATACAGAGGACTTCATCATGATTTCGGGCTCCAACTGTGAACTCAACACCTGACAGACTGAGAGCCTGTCTTTATATACTGTAGGCTGAGCGCGGAGCATATAGCAACGTTTTGGACTGGGGGTGGCACATCCTCCAACCAATGAACAATCTTAGTTAAAAAATAGTCTTCATTCAAGCCTCACATGAAATAACTGGAAGGTCATTGACATTTTCTTTTTTCATTGAACTTTTTATTTGACCTTTTATCAAGTTCCAAAGTACTTTTTTTTAGTCAGATGTTATACTTTAGTCAGCGGTTACAGCACACATGACCTTATCTTGAACTTATCTTTTGACATCTAAAAATACATGCATATAACAAATCAATGTTTCCTCCCAGATTATATGTGGAAATGCAATACTGTGACAAATGTGGTATATTTCTTTTCATAAATACAATACTTAAAGCCAGGTAGAAACCCAATAAAACACTCAATCTAACTTTTTCTCCCTCTCCTCCAACACCACTCTGGCATAGTCCAATGTTTAAAATCAATAAACAAACATTAAACATTCCCTGCTCGGAAATAGAGACAAGTAACAGGCCTTGGGCACCTTTTCAGTGTTTGCTCTCTCATAACCTTCTCCAACAAACATACAACTTACCTTCACCTTGCCATTATCAATACATCCAGGTACAACCACTCTTTTCATTTATTACAATGTTCACCCCAACCAGAAAAAAACTTTTCTCACAAAAAAGTATTTTCTCACAATAATACTTTCCTTTTCAATAGAACAATGGACTCCTGAACATAACTCATTCTGATTCAATAGAAGGTGCCCCTGTTTTCTCCAATGTGATCTCATTCACTGCCATAGTCGTCCACATATTTATTTCCGCTATTGCAAATAAATACCATTCAATTAATTTGGGGCTCAGTGCGGTTGTCCTAAAAGTTTATTTTGTGCACTCCTAATGTCAAATGTTCTGTTAAGAGCTTTCTGTACACCACTGTGTACAGATCCTCTCTGGTGGAGCTATAGAAGAAGCATTCATTCATTCATTCATTTTCTACAGCTTAGTCCCGTTAGGAGTAGGGTGACTGGAGCCTATCCCAGCAGCTTTGGGCCTTAGTACCCCGCGGTACACCCTGGACAGTGGCCAATTAGTTGCAGAGCTATAGAAGAAGCAGTTAACGCAAACTCATTGTGGCCTACAACAATGATTTTAGATTGTTGCTCATGGTCCTGAGATGGCACAGTGCCAGCCAACTGTTTGTGAACTCTCAAATATCCATGGCTAAGACAATTTATTTTTAAATTTAAGTCGTTTGGAAGAGTCAGAAAACAGAGGCATCCAACCACTGAGCTCCCACAGATACACATCTGAACTGAGAAGACACTGGAATCATATAACTGACTAAACAGTATTTTAACTTGGTCCAGTTTGGTTTTGTGGACTCTAAACCAGAATAAAACCTGCTCTGCAGTAGGGTAGCCGTTTTCATGGAGCATTAACCTGCTCAAAACCAAACCACCAGAAAAACTTCAAGAATATGTTCAAATTAAACCTGAATTTGACTCAAATTAAACCGGCTTTGAGCAACAGGCTCAAGAGTTCTTTTAAGTACATTGAGGCAGAGTCCTCTTAAACATTTGCCAATTCAGCTATCAAGAAAAAAATAAGAAAGCTTGTTAACTACAAAGTTATTCAATGGCCATTGATTGTGATTTGGTATTGTTTTGCTGATCATCTTTTGTTTGGTCTATGCATTTACTCAAAAGTATGTATGAATGTGTTAAAAAAATAATACCCATTTTGACAGGACATTAAATGGTTTTATTGCAAGAAAAGCCTTTACAGAAGTTATTTTGCCATAAGTTCAATATCTAGAACTTTATGTAGACTTTTTAGGGCTGCAATTTTCAGTCACAATAGTGGAGTTCAACCCGGGACGGCTCCGCACAGAAGACAGACACCTATATGCCCTCAAAAACAAAAGAAAGTAAAACTATGAAGAAGCAGTTTCACATCTTTATGATTAATGACATTTTGAAAAAAAAAAGTTGTGTTGTTTCATGATCAACTGGTCAGCCGCAATTTTTTTTTAAACACAGGCCTAGGTCACAAAATTAGGAGAGGGGTTGTGACTGAATCACGGGTCTGTCCACTGACCATGCCCTGGTCCATTGAACAGCCACTAGGTGCTCGTTTTTTTTTTGCCATATCCCCTTCAAGTATATGACGCTGTACAAATACAGAACAAAAACTATCAATGTATCGCACAGTCAAACTCACAGGTTTGACATACACCTTGGTATTGGAGACAGTCTGTCTCTGTAGTTTAGTATTCATGTCTTGTGATCCTCCGACCACGGTCACAACCCCTTCAGAAAAAAGTCCTATGCCAAATGTCTGAAATGTTTTTGCAGGAAATCTAGGAAACTGCATGTTTGTCTTTAGCACTTTTCAGTCATTACAGTATTTTTTGGCCTATACCTCTAGGACTGACCACAATGAATTTATGTAGAGACCACCCTACAGACCACTGAACAGACAGCTAGTCGGCGCCCCCTAGTGGCCGTTTTGTGATCCATGGCGTGGTCCCTGGACAGACCACGGTCACAACCCCTTCAGAAAATAATTTACCCGAGCGTCCTCTGGATAACACACTTCCTGGACTGAGGCCTTTGGGCAGTTAATCCTTGCCATTACAACTTTGAAAGTGTATTTCATTCCTTCCACCACATAAAAAGAAAGATTTCACAGGAAAAAAAAAAGCGTTGGAAAACGAATATTACAACAAGAAAACAAGAAATAGCCTATTACAACAACCAATTTTACACTTGGTTCAACTAGCCTCTTTGGTTTATCCTTTAGAAAATGGCCACCCATAGAAACCTCGGTAGGAACCAACAACTACCACACCTTTGAGTGGCCATGTGACAAATAAGCCATTTTGACTTAAGCTAAATTTAATGACGCTTGGATGTGTTCGCAATTGTACACTAACAAAACAATATAAAACCGACCTGACTGCGCACTCAACAATTCAGACACGTCTCTGAGGTACATGGTCATGGGATTTGATGTTGTCTGACTGCATACTTTAAGGCGCATCTTCGTTTTCTTTAATATTTATGTCTTGTGATCCTCCGATCAAACCTTGAGAGACAACATTTGTACACAACTCCATCAGTAACAAAACCGCGAAGACCTCCAGAGATACAAAAGACTTCATCACGATGTCGGGCTCCAACTGTGAAGTGATGGGAAGTTCGGATCATTTTACTGACTCAGTTCTTTAAGTCTCGTTCAGCAAAATGAACAAATCTTTTTTCCAAGTCATTTCGTTCATTTCAGCAGAATCTAATTAAAATGTTACATATTACAATTTTTAATACATTTAGTACTTTTGGAATAAAAACTATAATAACTATAAACTAATGCAGCCATGGACAAACTTCGAAAAATAAATTATAAATTCATTGCAGCTTACTTCAGGCAGAGAGTTCAACTCACCTCTTAATCCAAATAGTTTTTTCCTTTGTCACTTCATATTTAGCTTAGCATTAATTCCGTCAACATGTCTGGTCTGGGCCGTGACAGCCTTATGTAGCTGTAGCTAATACATCCGTCCGTCCGGAAACAGAAAGGACTCATTCATCTCCCGAGTCGTTCGTTCGTTCACCAAGTCCCAGCCCCATAGAGAAAGAGTATGCAGTTACCGGAAACAGAAGGACTCGTTCATCTTCCGAGTCTCTGAGTCGTTCATTCAAGTCCCCGTAGGCTGAATGCAGAAACAGAAGGACTCGTTCATTTCATGAGTCAGTCTTCGGGTCTAAAATCTACAGCTTTAAAGTGGAAACCTCAGACAAAGAGATCCAGGTAAATGACTTTTGAAAGCGTATTACCAACAACAGTGTAAAGGTTACACAACTTACTTTATTTTACTGCAGGACCTTCATGAGCGCATTGACAGGACACACTTCTCAGAGCCTTTAGAGGACAGTGCCTTCCAGTATGGTAAATGGAATGCATTTAAATAGTGCTTTTTTGCACCCTTCTCGGACACCCAAAGCGCTTTACATTGTGCTTCCACACATTCACACCTGGGGCACCAGAGATGGGGGCTGCCATACAAATGGCACTCAACCTTCTCCTACCACCACCAAACACACCTCCACAGTCACACACATTCATACACCAGTGCTACACCAGTGGGTTAAGTGCCTTGCCCAAGGACACAACGAAAGTATGAACAGGGCAGAGTGGGAATCGAACCGCCAACCTTCCGGTTATAAGACAACTGCTCTACCACTGAGCCACTCCGTCCTACATTGTATGGCTTTAATTCAACCTATCTAAAGAAAGTGGCTTCCTATTGGAGACATGAGTTTGACTGGAAAAAACAAGTGGACGTCCTGAACAAGTACCCACACTACAAAACCAAAATTGAAGGTATGCACAGCTATTTCAAAAGTTAGCTTTGTCTCAAAAACGTCCAAAGTGTACATGAGGTCATGACCACCCATACTTGATTACAAAAGTAATCATCAGAGTCTTGCACTCATACTTCTTTGACCTTCTCTGATATTGCCGTTGAGTACTTTACTATCTGTGCTGTAAGTTTAGCATTAGCTGAGATTTTTATTTTCTCTTTTCAGGTTTTAACAGTCTTGCAGCTGCCCGAATTCTCCTTACCTTGATGGAGCGGCTTGGCTGTTCCCAGTTCTATCTGCAGGGAGGAGACTGGGGCTCCCTTATCACCACAAACATGGCACAGATGAAACCTGAGTAAGTCACTATGAGAAGCTCTTTTACCAAAACGGTTACAAGTAGTCCCTCCACTGGATGGACCATATGACTTGTTTCCAAAAGAGATGATTGTGGCATTTTGAGTGAAACAGTAATTTCATTGTTCATTGTGCAGTATTTATCTCAAAAAGCTAACACTAGAAATTCCTGGGGCAGAGAAGTGACCTAATACGCATAATGTAGCGTGATCTCATAACGTGATCTCAATTCTTGTTTTTTTTTTTTTTTAGGTGTGTGAAAGGTCTCCATTTGAACATGTGTAAACCAAAACAGCGTTTCAAGGTGCTGCTGTCCCTACTTATTGGCCCATATCTACCCTTCCTGGTGGGACTTCCCCGAGAAGATGTCAGACGGCTGTTTCCTTACTTTGAAAAAAATGTTTGGGAGATGTTAAGAGAGAGTGGCTACATGCATATTCAGGGGACTAAACCTGACACTGCAGGTGAAAATACACAGCAGGCAGAAAATCAAGTAACCTTTTTAATGCAGTTTACTAATGTAAAGTTATAGTAATACACCTCACTCTCAGGCTGTGGAGTGAATGACTCTCCTGTAGGATTGGCTGCCTATCTGCTGGAGAAGTTCTCAACTTGGACTGACTTCAACAACAGAGGCCTTGAGGATGGTGGGCTAAATATGAGCATTACGACACACTAGAACAAAGGGAGGGGATCTGGTCATTGTGAAGCGTTCTTTAAGAAATATTTTTATGGGATAGGTAACCTATTCCCTACATTAGATAATTGTCAGCACATCCCAGTTTGGAGAAGCAGACAGGAGTAAGAGCACAGGCTTTGTGTTGCTGATGGGGTCGGTGAAAACACACTTTTTATAAGACTACCAAGGCTAATAGTGCAAGTGTGTATTACATAGTGTATTAACATGCATTTTTTTTTTATCATTGACTCAAACAATTCTCCCAGTACAAGCTTTTAAAAGTTACTGCCTGAACCAAAATGTGACATTCCTCAGAAGCATATTATGGCAATTTCCACTGTGGACCACACATTTAAGCTCATTTAGCTCTAGAGACCAGAGACATCTTTTGTACCAGGCTGTGAACATGATTTTTACACTTGTAAAGTCGCCATTGGATTTCTCCTTACATTTCCACTTTTGGAGCCTGAGATAGGCTTGGAAATTACAGAACATTTAGTCAAATTTTCATCTTCAATCGTCTGATTTTCATAGGAAACACAGCCTGGATGAACTGCAGACAGCTGTCATGATCTATTGGACCACTGGTTCCATGGTATCCTCCATGCGCTTCTACAAAGAAAACCTTACCAATCTTGAGAAGAGAGGATGTCCGGTATGTGATTTAGTGAAAACACATTTTACCTGGAAACATCTTTTGGATTTTGTGTTTGTAATAACTCTTGTTCTGTAAATCTTTAGGACGGATGTGTTTGTCCCAACTGGAATGGCTGAATTCACCAATGAGCTGAGGCACTGCCCTGAGTCATGGGCAAAAAATAATTACAGGAACATTCATTCCTACACTTTTATGCCACGAGGTGGTCACTTTGCTGCGTTTGAGGAGCCCCAGCTACTTGATATTATTCAGTTTGTTAAAAAAGTGGAAAAAATGTAAAGTTGCCATTTACCTGTTAATTACTCATTTAATTTGTCTTTCAGTCTTTCACTTGTCCACAAAATAAAAAATATTGCACAATTTGTATATGCATTGTTCATGTCCTTTTAAAATCTGTACTGAATATAAAGCAGAGTTAGCAGACACATCAGCACAACTTCGTGAGGATGTTTATGTAGCACGGTAAGACTTGTTAATACGTTTAAACAGTAATACAATCATAAGTCATCAAAATATGTACAAATAAAATTTTATTTAAACCACTTTTAAAATGTGCTACAATATCTTTCAGTAGCTGTTTTAGCCTTATGTGTTAGTTGCTGAAGCCTTTGATAGTCACGGGCGTCTGAAACCAAACATAATCCTGCCAGTCTGACTCATTTGTCTTTAGTTCATCACAGGAACATAAGTCAGTAGACAGGGCAATAACTTTATTCTTCACTCGAGTTGGCACTTTAAATTGCATTTTAGGGCGAAACCAACCAACGCCACAATCTCTGTGAGCTAGAACTAAGACTGTGGTGGGCATTAAACGAACAGGCCTCGGGTCAGACAAAAGGTCTGCCACAAAGACCGTGCGGAACAACTGTCTTAAGCACAACGAAACACGCAGGCATTTATCTCCAGCAGACTGAACCAGTGCTTCCATATTGATCTCATACATCTCTTTTGGGAGGACAATGGAGCCACCCATCAACAGCAACACACGGGGAACCCTGCTCAGGGAAAACAGCAACTCCAGCTGCTGTAGCACCTCCTCTAGCTCCTGGAGGGTCTGCTCACACTTCCGCCAGTCCATGTCTTTAGACTTCACTGGCCTCTTCATCACCATATCTTTGTTCTAAAAAAAGGATAACAAAATGCATCACCTATAATTGTGTGCAAGTCTTATTGAACTTTCATTATATTAGTTTGTTTTACCTGCAATGCGGCCTGCTGTTTCTTCTGGGCGTATAGCAGCTGGTCATATGTCATTGGTAGTTGCTGTCTCTGATAGAGGATGCACTTGAGTATCTCACTGACAAATCGACAGCAACCATCCTGAGTAACTGTACCAGGAAATACCACATTCACTCGGCCTTCTTCTTGTGCTCTCTTAATGACCTCAGTATCCAAATCCTCTGTGCTATTGTGTTGTGTCTTAGTGGGCACACTGGTGTCTTGAGGACTTCTCTGATCCAGTCTGTCCTCTTCTTGGTTATTATCTGTCACCATAAAGACCACAAAGAAGTAATAAGGGCGAACAATCAACTTGTATTGGTAAAACAGTGGTTGAATATGACCTCAGAAGCAAAACCTCAAACTTCGAACAGTTTAAGACGATATAGACGCTTATTCACAGGTCCGTTTGAGATGATCAATACCAAACCAGGACCAAATGATGCACTACATATCCGTTATAACTATTTGGTGGTCCTCATTTATTGGACTGATGCTAAAACAGTTAATCTAATGTACTATGGTTGTCTGGTCTGAGAAAACATGGGGATAAGTTAAAGGACGCATTTGTCACGTACCTGGAATGCAGCTTGTTGAAGGCAGGGCAGTGTTTTCTTTTTCTGTACAGTTTATATGCAGCTGTTTGGCGTAAAGACGCGATTCAGACGACTCCTCTGTAAAGTCATTTTCAGTATTTGGTGTTAGACGTGTTTTCGGAGACTTTGGTGTTAGCTTTCCGTTGATTTCCGCATAGCGTTCGTGTGAGTCCGTCTCGTCGTAAACACTTTGTAAAAGAGATGAAGACTGTCCCTTTTTGTTATCATTTTCTAACGTAAATGACTGGCGCTTTTTGTCTCATTACCTTCGACGTCAACGACCGGCTTAATGCCCGTATTTTCATATTTTAAAGTAAGTACGCTCGACTTTTCCTCCATACTTTTTGAATGTCCGCGCCGGGCCGCAGTGCATCATGGGAAACGGGAGTGCCGAATATGCTGCATTTACGGCGCGGAGAAATTGTAAATTACAATGAAGTGCCAAAGAGGGGCTGTTTCATTTCTGTGAAATAAATTGCATCAATTCACAGAAATTCAATTTGGCCAATTGAAAAATTTAGATGTGATCAGTCACTAGAAAATTTTATATTGGGGCTTGATTTTTTTTTTTTACAGTGCAGTCCACTAAACTTATAGAAATAGAGTAAAACTGAAAAAAAGAGTAGATAACCCTATTCTATTGAAAGGAGTTTTTTTTAATTACTCCCATCTTAACGTCATGAACTGGATAACTGTACTGCTTCAACACCTGACAGGACAACATTAAACTGGCCCATTCAAACTAGCTAAAGTTACTGCCCAGTGGGTAGTAACTAGCTAAGGTAGGCGGTTCGATTCCCACTCTCCCCACAGTTCATACTGTCGTTGTGTCCTTGGGCAAGACACTTAACCTACCTTGCCTCCAGTGACTGTAAGTCGCTTTGGATAAAAGCGTCTGCTAAATGAATAAATGTAAATGTAAATGTAAATGTCTATTAGAATTAGTGTTCAATTTAAAAAATCCTATTATTGCATTCACAATAGATTTTAAAATGACTTCTTTCAATTTCATGAATGACATATAACTTTTAAACATTAAACATTACTTTCAGTTTGTAATGACAATTTAAGCTAACTTACAGACATCTTTTTCACTTGGTGCAGGCACTTCAACTTTAACCTTCATATGTCTATGACATATCCATTACCCACACTCCACTGTTTAGCACAGAGCAAAACTCTGCCCTAAATTCTGCATAGGTGCTGTAGTCGCTTGCAAGTTCCAGGTGCTGTGTACAAGTGTGGGCAATGGGCCTTCTTGAAAACTCACTCATTTCTTTAAATGTTACTTGAATTGTCTTGGAGAGAAATAAATCAGACCCTGTGCAGTATCTGAGAAAAAGACCAAGCTCCTTCTGGTCTCTCTCCCTAATGAAGCGCAAGAGATGATTTGATACAATTGTTTCAGATGGGGACATTGATTGTGGGAAGCACAATGGATTTTGCCACATGTCTTGCCTTTGGTTGGAGATTTTAAGTTATCTTGTCCAGACTTTCTGCAGTCATGGTTTCCCCAATAGATCGCAGAATGGGTTTCCAGCACTTAATTATGTAGGCTGGTTGTTGCACCATCTCTTTATGTGCAATTTCTTCCAGGATTTTCTGGAGATTGTTTTCATTAGGAAGCACCGTGCAGTTGTGACTGCTGAGGACACTGAGGGCTTCATCCATGTCAGCACTTTGGATGTCTTGGAGCACTTCACTTAAAACATCCTTCTCTGTTGGACTAATGTAATTGAAAAATGCCTCCATTAGACTGGTTTCTGGTGAAGGAAGGGACAGTGCTTCTTTTAGAAAAGGAGGTGCCAGCTGAATTGGCAAGTAACCAAAGCGCAGCCACCCAATGGCAAAAATACGTGCAACAGCTTCCCACTCGCTTTCTTGGTAAGTGTGATGCAGAGTAGGTATCTTGTAAGTTGTTCCACATGTTCTTGTTGCAAAGAATGTGTCCCAGAATTCAGTAATACAGTCCCGGAACACTCAATCGCCGATGCCAGCTTCCTCCTCACCATTTTCGAGTACACGTTTAAATGTCACATTGGCATGCAGAATGTGTTTGTCTGAAAAAGCTTTAATCATTTCATTTACACAGTGAACTCTGCGAATTATAACTGTTTCACTTTCAGTCACATGCCTTGGATTTTCAAAGAACGAGTCATTGTTTATTGGCTCCTGAGTGTCAGTTGCCTGAGGTGGATCGTCTGGCACAGTTTCTTCAGCATCTGTGACTTCACAGAATGTGCTACCTGGAATGAAGACTGAATCTGACTTGGATGGAACGATTTTCAGTATTGTTTCAACAAATGTTTGAGTTTCCACACAATCAACATGTAAAGGGGAGTAAACAAGTGTGTCAGAGATCATGTCAAAGGACGTGTTCAAATCATTACTCAGGAACACCACTTCATCATTAGAAGATTGGAGTACATCATCTTTCAAACTTACAGGCCTAGAAGATGGGTAGTGCAAAGTAAATCATCAGCATTCCCTTTAGCTGATTCACCACCCGTGAAAAAAAGTTTTCTCACGATATCTAGAACCTTTGACACGGTGTCTTCTTTTTTAACAACTATTTCTCGTGTTCCACCTCCTTTGAGTCTTCTAACTTGTTTGTAGCTGCCATTTTGGTAGTTCATCCAGCCAGGTTCAACTTTCTCTGTCTTGCTTTCAGCATTTTTATTGCCAAATCCATATTTTTTTTTTCTGATTTTGAATAGCTGGTAGTTTCATTTTATGTCTCAATCGGTTAATCAATTTCTGTTTTCTGTCTTCATTCCCTTGTTCCTCTGCATTTCAGCAGCGCCGAGATCCCAAACTGGTAGATGGCTTGCCAGTTCACCAGCCACAACCACCAGAGGGCGCTTTTTTAAAAGTGGCAGACCACTTTTAAAAGTGGCAAGCCAAGTCGTCTGCCACTTTTAAAAGTGGCAGACCACTTTTGATGGTTTATGATGACTGGCGGCCATGGTTCTAGCCTCTACGAAAACATTCCGGCCACTTTTGTTAAAACGGCTGCTCGGACTTTGGCCACGTATCCTAATGCATATGCGACTTTATTCAACAGGTCAGAGAAAAATAGGCTATTTATATTATTAAAAATGCACACACATAATTGAAATAGAAAAAGCGTTTTGACAGCTGTAAGACATGTTTGTGAACATATGATCGAAGCCGTAAATCGTTAATTATGTGCTCATTTATACAACTATGTGATTGGTACATTACTGTTAGCCTAGCCACATATCCAGACTAGTAAATGAGCACCGAGTGATTTTTGGAGTTAGAATGCAAATGACCACCAATTATTTGTCATTCATGTTAATATAAATTTGTACGTTTTTAAACAATGTGCTATTTACGTTTTAGGAGACATCCACTATAAATGGCTGAACAGTAAGTAGACCTATCTATTACAATTGTAATATGAAAGCTAGATTTAAAGTCTTATAAACAAACTAATTTACCACTTATGTATTTAATGTATTTGAAGGTGTAATAGATCTTAAAAAATTTGGACCAGATTTCCAAAAGCAATTAAAGCCGATGTATACAATTAGTACATGTGGAAATTGTGGAAACCTCTACAAGTCCTTCCCACGGGAGGTACAAACGTTTCATTATATATTTGTGAAGCTATTTTTTTTTTAAATATCAGATTGTGAATATTTAAAAAGAAGTCTGTGACAGTTTTTTTTTTTTTTTTTTCAGGTTGTATTGGCAAAGGAAAGTGGGGAGAACTCCAGGGCATCTATAGCTCCACACCACATCCTGGGTTTTGTGGCCTGCTTTGTGCCCCAAGTGGAGATGGAAGTGTGAGTGTGTCTGTCTGTCGTGTGTGTGTGTGTTTATGTCAAAATATATAATACAAATAAATAATTGTTTACTCTGATTGAGTTGTATCTTGTATGTGGCCACATTTAACATCACATTATCTGAATCCATCACAGACTAATAGAAACAAACAATGGTGCTTATAGAAAAAAATGGGTTTCCAAAAGTAGTCATGTGGAGGTTTCTTTTTGTTGTTCAAGGTGAGGGCAGTCCAACAGTTCAGATAAAACCATTGCTGTAGGTTTACATTAGGATGCAGTAATGATGGCAATTTCAATATCTTACACTATATAAGATAAAGATAAGTTATAAAATAAATTGAAAGCCCTAGTTGCTGATTAGTTGGTCAATGTACTGATCTAAAATAAATAAAATGTATACATAAGTTTGCAGATAAGTAAAAATAAAAACACTTTTAATAGTGGCCAACCACTTGGCCTGCCACTTTTAAAAGTGGCAGGCCAGTGCACAGGCCACAACAAACAGAGGGAGCTTTTTTTGGCCGGTCACTTTTGGTGGTTGTGAACTGTGCACTGGCATGCCAGTTTTAAAAGTGGTTGGCCACTTTCAAATGTGGTCTGCCACTTTTAAAAGTGGTCGAACACTTTTAAAAGTGGACGAACACTTTTCTAATTGGCAGGCCAAGGTTTTAGCCGTTATGAAAACAGTCCATCCGTCCAGTCTACTACCAATGTCAATGGCCAACCAGATTTTAAAACACCTTTTTTTTGTTTAGCTGCAAATTGTTGGAAATATGTTATGGTGTATTACTTTGGATGCGTTAATTTATCAAAGTTTTTACCAGCGAGGAGTTTATAATTATTTTTTAATAGTGTAAGATATTTAAATCTAAACCTAAGGCACTGGCCTTGTCAAAACGACCAATTCGTCAAGGGATCTGTCTGCATGACTACAGCCCAGAACAGCATTGATACATGGAGTTGTAAATAAAGTCTTTATCGCCCTCTTTTGGTGAATATAGAGAAGTGTTTGAACCAAGTAGAGCACAATGTGTGTAAATACTATGCCATTGAAAGATTTATGTTGTAAAACTGCATACTTATAAGAATAAACTATAAGAAGCCATTGTATTTAAATATTGTCTTTTAGAAAGTGACCTGACCTCTGATTAAAACGGCATCCAAAATGAGGTGGCATTAAAAAGAGACCACGATAGAATCATGTTTTTCACTTCTTTATTTCTCCTAAAACGTTTATAGCACATTGTTTAAAAACGTACAAATTACTATATTAACATGAATGACAAATAATTGGTGGTCATTTGCATTCTAACTCCAAAAATCACTCGGTGCTCATTTACTAGTCTGGATATGTGGCTAGGCTAACAGTAATGTACCAAACACATAATTGTATAAATGAGCACATAATTAACGATTTACGGCCAGTCATCATAAACCATCAAAAGTCTTCTGCCACTTTTAAAAGTGGCAGACGACTTGGCTTGCCACTTTTAAAAGTGGTCTGCCAAGTGGCAAGCCAAAAATGCGCCCTCTATTTGGTTGTGGCTGGTGAACTGGCAAGCCATCTGCCAGTTTGGGATCTCGGCGTCTCTCCTGCATTTCTGTGCAAAGACCCTGTCGCCATATCGAGGTATATACTTTGACAGTTCCTCTTCATTTAGAAGTCTGGCAACAGCAGGATCAATCTAAAACACATAATCATAATATTCTTTTAGTATGCGTTTACTTTTCAAAAGTAAGTACTATATATATGTGTGTGTGTGTGTGTGTGTGTGTGTGTGTGTGTGTGTGTGTGTGTGTGTGTGTGTGTGTGTGTGTGTGTGTGTGTGTGTGTGTGTGTGTGTGTGTGTGTGTGTCAAAAATGGCTACAAATAATCTAAATCAGTTAAACAAATCATCTAATATTGGTATTACAGCCTTAAAAACACTTCATTCACAGTTTTTGGGCAATGTGTTAAGCAGAGTGTGTTACAGAATAATAAAATGAGCAAATAATTACACAAGTCAGTGATTTAAGTGTGTGCTTTAGGATGCCCGGAATATTACAGACAGGAACAGTTCTACCATTCTTTAAAGGTGCAATGTAGGATTTCCCCATATCCAACAGGCAAACAACTATTTGCAATGTAAAGATTACAGTGTAGTTAAGGACATCCTTATCCTTAGTGTGCTTAGTTTGGCCGATGCGACATCTAGCGGTCAAAAAATCGTATAGCTATTTTTAAACGGCTGGTATGTAATTTATGATTATATAATTTTGAATATAATTATTTTTGCACCTTTGAATCATTATTTTATATACATAGTTTACTTTTTACGTTGTTTTGGCCCCTTTGTGCTTTAAATGTACATGTAAATGTTTTCAATTTTGCCCCCTCTGTACAAATAAAAGAAAATGTGTCTATGGTAGGCTATATGGAAGTTTCTTAACTTAAGCAGTCCACTTTGGTTTTAACATCTTGCATATGACTCTTCTACAAAATGTTTGCCGGCTGACATTTCAAAAGCTCCAGACAAAAATTTGATACCAAATTATAAATTTCTATTAGCAGTAATTACAATTATTGCCAAAAAATTACTTAAAATTATTTTTCAGGTGATTTACCAAAAAGATTTTCTATTTTTACCCGATTACACTTTATAATATTAATTTTTGTCTTTCAGCAAAACCAAAGCCTGTCTCGAGTCTGTCGGAGTTTCTTAAGGATAGAGGTGTTACTGAAGAAATAATCAACTGGAGGATGAAAAGGTATGTTTAATAAAATGAAAAGACATGAAAACTATCCTTGGCTTCAGTATTGACAAGTTAAATGACACAAAAAGCTGTATAATCTGAATTTTATTGTCTGTTATCGCAACAGATTGCTCATGTCATTCTTCTCATGGAAGACAATGACCTGGCTAAGTACATTCCGTCTTACGGCGATCGTCTTGCAGCAAGAAACTGGTGCAAAAAAAACACCTTGCTAGAAAGGAGGAAGACAAGCATGTTTGAAAAACTAAGGACAAAATTGAAAATGCAAAAAGGAAATAATGCCAATACCAATTCAAAGGAAGAAAAACACAATCAAGCAACAGGTCCTGCAAAAAAGAGGTGTAAAGCAAGTCATAGGAAAGTTGAGATAGGATGAATACATTTTGAAAAGGGGCAATTTAAACAAGTAAGAACAAAACAAGGGGGTGGAACTAGAACTATAGATGTTGATGTAGAATGTGGCAAGGATTACATTCTACAAAAAGGAAAGGAGCTCTTCTTCCCTGGTGATATTTCAACGAAGATTTGAAATCTGGGATTATAAAGAAAACCCAATAAATGATGATTTAACCATTGGTGCCATTTATGAAACTACCTGTATGCCCAGATTGCGTTCTATGCAACAGAAAGCAATGAAACAGAACATTTGGATCTTTTAGCATCCAATGAAGATTATGACACATTTTGGGCCCCTGGGATCCACTGAAAATATAAACCAAGCCAATCAAAGTGATCATAGCTATGCTATAGATGTAGATGAAAGAAGAGAAAAAAACTTACGTTGACCTTACCAGTGACTTGTCTTCATCCGATAATGAAGTAACTTTTGGTCCGCATAGTGAATCATCAGACAATGATGACACAGAGCCATATGCCTTTTTGTTGCAACAGCAGCCCTTTACTTCAGGTGCACTGAATCCACAGCGGTCCTCAGCCTCCAGTGCTCTGAATCCACAGCGGCTCTCAGCCTCCAGTGCTCCCAATCCACAGCAGCCCTCAGTCTCCAGTGCACCACAGCGGCCCTCAATCTCTAGTGCGTCTTCCGTATGTACTCATTTACATGCAGAATCGACACCCTCTACTTACAATATGCACAGTGAACCATTTTCCACACCCTTATCCTCCATCCCTACCAAAACCATAGGCATTCATCACAGCCACTCCTTCGATGATATGATCACAGAATTTTCAGATCCAACTGTGCTGACACACAACCTGAAAATTAAACGATTACTACCTGATTTGTCCTCGGAAAATGCTGTTGGTACAGGTGTTGAAAGAGATGTATATTCTTCATTTTGGCAGGAAGTCTATGAGCGTACTGTAGGAACAACTGTAAAGGTACCTTTTATCAGGCATGACAACAACAATGAAACTTGGAAAGCCATAGGAAGAATCCTGGTCAAAGGCGCCCAAACATACAATTATCTTCCAATAAAGCTGGCCCTGCCGGTTTTAGAAGTAATTTTTAATGGTGAAGTGTCTAGCGATTTACTTGAATTTTTGCGTTTTGCAAGTCCTCAAGACAGTGACATCCTGCAGCAAGCTCTGAAAGATTTTACCTCAGTTGATTCGGATGAGCTGCTTGAGGTTCTTTCGAACTACGAATGCCGCTCTAGAGTTACAGAAGGAACAGTAACAGGTCTTCTGAATGAGATTGCCCACAAGGAGCTGGTGCAGAAGCCAATGTTTGTGATTGATTGTTGGTGGGATATTGTGATGCCATACATCATGTTCACCAATAATGAGCTTTTGAACATTTTTGACAACTACAAGGTGACGCCAAAGAAAGTTATTGGATTACTCTGTTTCCCAGAATCACTCACGGGCAACCAAAGAGATGTTCAAAATCACCTCAAAAGATACACAAAAGAATCAAACAAAGATAAATTGGGGCACTTCCTCAGATTCACAACCGGAAGTGATGTACTACTATATAAAAAAATTGAGGTCATGTTTTCAAACATGCCAAGATTCACACAAGACCAATTGGCCGAACGTGTGGATGTGTTCTAGAAATAGCTGACCACTATGGGTCATGGACATTCTGTAGTACACATAAGGAATAAGGCTTCCAGTTTTGTTGAGGTTCAAGTAGTGCACAAAAAGGGAAGGACCTGTAAAATTTACCACAAGAAGAAACAAATGTCACTAAAACATGGTTTGAAAAAAAATAAATCATTTCAAGATTCATTTCTTTTTTATATATTTACTTTTCTAGTATTTACCTAATAATGCTAATTTAGATTTTTTTTTTATTGTGGTCACAATAATCTTAAAAATGAAGCAATTTTTTATATTTCAAGCCTTTTTTCAATTTTTACTCAAAAAAAAAAAAAAGTAAACCTAAAGTTAAAGTCCTTTTAATCTGGCTGCTTATGACATTTATTTTACTTTATTAACATTCACTTTATTTTATCATGACAAAGTTTGAGTTCATAAAGTTTGCTCATACTAGCGCAAAATAATACTGTTTAGCACTGCGTTTGGTGTCAATTTTATTTTACTGTTGTATTTTGTACATTTCTCGATGACACTGTTGTACAAATAAACAATTTGCATTGCATTATTGCTTTATAGAAGGTAGATTAAAAAACATAAATCTTCAATAACAAACAAATAATTGCCTGTATAAACAGTTTTATGAAAATGAACATGGTATGGTTCGGTCTTTAGTTCTCCCATTTTGAGTCCCAAAAAAAAAATAAACACAAGTTTTTCTGTTTTTTTGCGTCACATTGTCAGTCAATTGAGGTTTGCCAAGTAAATGTGACAACCACTGCAGTCTTGAGCAGACATGTCTCTTCTGTCTTTTAGTAAACTATGCATTCATGTTAATACTGTTGCAGTTGCGGTTGCAAGACGATTGCAACCAAGTCCTACCCGAGACTGTGGGTAAAGTGGGGCCCCTGGGCTAAACCGAGACCAGACCAATTTTTTTAAACTGCCAAATTAAGACATTAATATTAACATAAATATAACATGGTGTAAATAAATTTCAAATATAACCATAACTGTTAAAAAAATGAATCCATGCAATAATTATGTAACTGCGAAAAAAATAGCTTAAATACTGCATTATGACTAACCTATAAAAACATACAAATTAACCTGAATTAGCAGTTATGATGAGAGTTTGATAAGTGCAATTTATGTTTAGTGGATTTGTCATATCCAGTGCCTTGCAAAGTATTCGGCCCCCTTGAACTTTGCAACCTTTTGCCACATTTCAGTCTTCAAACATAAAGATATGAAATTTTTTTTTTTTGTGAAGAATCAACAACAAGTGGGACACAATCATGAAGTGGAACAACATTTATTGGATATTTCAAACTTTTTTAACAAATAAAAAACTGAAAAATTGGGCGTGCAAAATTATTCAGCCCCCTTAACTTAATACTTTGTAGCGCCACCTTTTGCTGCGATTACAGCCGTAAGTCGCTTGGGGTATGTCTCTATCAGTTTTGCACATCAAGAGACTGAAATTTTTGCCCATTCCTCCTTAAAAAACAGCTCGAGCTCAGTGAGGTTGGATGTGAACAGCAGTTTTCAGATTTTTCCACAGATTCTCGATTGGATTCAGGTCTGGACTTTGACTTGGCCATTCTAACACCTGGATATGTTCATTTGTGATTTTGCTTTATGTTTTGGATCATTGTCTTGTTGGAAGACAAATCTCCGTCCCAGTCTCAGGTCTTTTGCAGACTCCATCAGGTTTCTTCCAGAATGGTCCTGTATTTGGCTCCATCCATCTTCCCATCAATTTTAACCCTCTTCCCTGTCCCTGCTGAAGAAAAGCAGGCCCAAACCATGATGCTGCCACCACCATGTTTGACAGTGGGGATGGTGTGTTCAGGTGAATGGTGTGTTCAGGTGATGAGCTGTGTTGCTTTACGCCAAACATAACGTTTTGCATTGTTGCCAAAAAGTTCGATTTTGGTTTCATCTGACCAGAGCACCTTCTTCCACATGTTTGGTGTGTCTCCCAGGTGGCTTGTGGCAAACTTTAAACAACACTTTTTATGGATATCTTTAAGAAATGGCTTTCTTCTTGCCACTCTTCCATAAAGGCCAGATTTGTACAGTAATCGACTGATCCTATGGACAGAGCCTCCCACCTCAGCTGTAGCTGAAAGTTTTGAGGGCCGGCCAGGTCTTGGTAGATTTGCGGTGGTCTGATACTCCTTACATTTCAATATTAACGCTTGCACAGTGCTCCTTGGGATGTTTAAAACTTGGGAAATCTTTTTGTATCCAAATCCGACTTTAAACTTCCACAACCTGCCTGGTGTGTTCCTTGTTCTTCATGATGCTCTCTGCGCTTTAAACGGACCTCTGAGACTATCACAGTGCAGGTGCATTGAAGTGTAATGAAGAGAACTGGCTTCTTTGTTTAATATAGTTTGAGGATCGTTGGGTAGAGCTCACAGCGGGTGATCGGTCAGAATCACGCAAGATTTCTTCATTGGAAGTATTTATTGAATTTACAACTGCATATGTACAGTGAAGAATGCGTGTGCTCTGAACAAATAAGGTAAAACAAACAGTTAGTTGAATGCAAATGAATGATCATCATGCAACAAACCTCTATTTGTATTAACTGTTTTCTATTCTAATAATATAGCAGAAATAAAATACAATTATATTTTAATATGGCCGAAACTGGCATTAAAAGAATGAAAAAGGCTGTGCTGTGGGTCTAAGCAGCTACAACTATAACAATGAGAATGAGCCTGTTGAGATGAGCCATTCGCAATACAATGGCTCCCTCTTATGGTCGCGCAAAGAACTACACCCGGCCGCTCCGAGAGGTGTCACTTGACAACCAGTGTACATGCGGGGGTAGTGCCATATAACCAATTAACTGGATTGAAGGTGAATATCACCGCAATAGCTTACAAATTATACACAGACGGGGCTTAACTGGTCTTATACAATGTGTAAACAAGGAATAAGGCCCGAGTGGCAATCTATACATTGTTAGAAATAAGCATTACGACACGAGGCCTAACCAGGCAGAAAATCTGAGCTTACATTTAGTCTTTACTTGAAGACGCACACAGAATAATGCAGTTGTATCAAGGCTGGTTGCAAGTTAGTATGATTAGTATACACTACTGGCAAAACTCAGAACACTCCCAGAGTGCAGCAATTCTAAGTCAACTTGTGATTGGCCAACAGCCCAGGTGAAGCAAATATCTTCCAGTAAGAGAGAGAGAGAGTCACAGTAAAGTGTCAGATGCTTAGCCGCCACAAGGGGGCCTTTTTTACACGGAGACTTGATTACACACAGGTGGATTCCATTTATCATTAGTCATTTAGGTCAACATTGGATCATTCAGAGATCCTCACTGAACCTCTGGAGAGTTTGCTGCACTGAAAGTAAAGGGCCTGAATAATTTTACACACCCAATTTTTCAGTTTTGTTAAAAAAGTTTAATATTCAATAAATTTCGTTCCACTGCATGATTGTGTTTGTGTCCCACTTGATTCTTCACAAAAAATTTGTTTCATATCTTTATGTTTGAGGCCTGAAATGTGGCGAAAGGTCGCAAAGTTCAAGGGGGCCGAATACTTTCACAAGGCACTGTGTTAGTTTTAAGACAGTAATTTTAATTGGCTTACACCGAGGAGAGACCAACTTATAAACTAAATTTCAATACACACCCCTCTTGTACCATGCAAAGAAATCAAATAGCCAGACAGACATCTGACCACTACAGATGCAGCTGAATTGAGAAAACACTGGAATAGACATTAACCTAATGGACTACACAATATTTTAACTTTTCCTACAGACCAACTTTGTGTATGTAAAATATTGTATTCACCATATCATATTTCACACACAATGTAAATAATCCAAACTCAGATATTGTAGCAGCAAATAAAATCTAGCTACAGAGAGCCCTCAAGATGTAATTTATGTCCTCTACATCGTTTTTGTGCACAGTGTAAAGTATATTTTCTACACCACAAGAAAATAAAACCCTTCAAAACACTGACGAGACATTAAGTGTGTTTATTGCAAGAAAAGCTTTTACACAAGTTTTTTGGCCATACATTTAATATCCAGGACTTTAACCTTTAAGTAGACTGTATAGGGCTGCAATCTTCAGTCACATAATTGGAGTTCAACGAGGGACTGATCCACACAGAAAACAGGCACCTATTTGCCTGCAAAGACAAAATAAAACTATAAAGAAGCAGTTTCACAGCTTTATGAATATTAATGACATTTTGAAAAAAGGTAGGCATGTTGTTTCATAATCGACTGGTCAGCTGTAGATTTTGTTTTTTAAAAGCAGGCCTAAATCACAAAATTAGCCTACCTGGGGGTCCTTTGGCTTTGTCTGGATAACACACACTTTCTGGACTGAGGCCTTGAGGCAGTTAGTCCTTGCCATTATAACGTTGAAAGTGTACTTCACTCCTTCCACCACCTAAAAGCAAAAGATTTAACAGCACAGCAATATTTTGTTTGTCCTTTAGCCTCCCATAGAAATTTCAGTAGGACCCAAATACTACCACACCTTTAAATGCGAGAAAAAAATAAAAATAGCTTTTCTGTACAGTGGCTGAGAAAGTTTAACACATGGAGGCTAGAGAAGCTAGACCTACATTAAGCAAATAGAAACCGTGCTATAGCAATTATATAAATTATTTAGTAATGCATAAACCGTTTTGATGAAGTTAAGATGATGGCTAAAAAAAAAAAAATATTAACAGGTAAAACAGGTTTGAATACTGCGCACACATTCCTTTTTACTAGAACTACCAAAAAAAAAAAAAAAAAGTAAATAAGAATGGATGAAAGAGAAAAAACAAATGAACGGTATTCTAACCTGTTCCTGGTACTAGAACAATTTTCTTAGCCTACATCTTAATTTCGTCGAAACTGTGATGTTTATGCAAGCACAGCTATTACAGGAAGACATCAAATGTTTTTTTTTTTTAAATAAATGCTATAGCGCGGTTTCCATTTGCAAAGCTTCTTCTCAATGCTTAGCTAGTTTCTCGATTTTGCATACTTAGAGCTTTCTCGGCCACCGTAACTTATGACAATCTTAAAAACGCTCGGATGTGTTCACAGTTGTACACTTTGACAAAATATAAAACTGACCTGACTCTGCGCACTCAACACTTCAGACACATTTCTGAAATACACGTCATGGGATTTAATGTTGTATTGGCTGACTGCGTACTTCAAGGCTTTTTTTGCTTCTTCGTCTTTGTTAATATTTATGTCTTGTGGTCCTCCCATCAAACCTTGAGAGACAACATTTGTACACAACTCCATCAGTAACACAACCACGAAAACCTCCAGAGATACAAAAGACTTCATCGCGATGTCGGGCTCCAACTGTGAAATCTGCAAAAACACCTGTCACCTGACAGACTGAGAGCTCGTAATTAAGCGTTCTGAACTGGGAGTGGCACGTCTAGCAACCAATCAACGATCTTTGCAAATAATCATTTCTTCTTCCCAGACTGCAGCCAGTCTGTCTGATCAGGCTCCGTTAGTCCCTCTCCTTGGAGTACGCAGTTTGAGGAAAAGTCTGAGAAATTTAAACAGAAAAGAGTTAAATGATATGTTAAAACGAGTATCAGCTTGATTCTGCCGTTTGTTGTTGCGCAAAGGTACGACCTTTGTCCTAGAGCAGATCTTGATTAAGGCTAAAACACTAACTCTTGAATCGTCGAAACAACACAATGCAAAGACTACACGTTTTAAAGTAAGTAGTACCACTATTAACGCTTACTGTTTTTCATAATGATACGTAAAACGGTGAAACCAAAGAATCCATTGCTTGGCCTAATCTCTATTCTGCAGGGACACTTTCTTGAGCTTGGAAGTCGTTCAACAGAGACTTGTCATCGGCTCAGCTCTGGTTGCAGCAGGGGGTTTATTGGCCTACTTACTGTTCAGAGGAAAAGAGAGAAAAACTATTCCTCTTGGTGAAGGATGGTGGGGTGCAGGAGTGAAACCATTGTCAGAAGATTCAAAAATCTACAGCTTTAAAGTGGAAACCTCAGACAAAGAGATCCAGGTAAATGATCAACTTTTGAAAGCGTATTACCAACAACAGTGTAAAGGTTACACAACTTACTTTATTTTACTGCAGGACCTTCATGAGCGCATTGACAGGACACGCTTCTCAGAGCCTTTAGAGGACAGTGCCTTCCAGTATGGCTTTAATTCAACCTATCTAAAGAAAGTGGCTTCCTATTGGAGACATGAGTTTGACTGGAAAAAACAAGTGGACGTCCTGAACAAGTACCCACACTACAAAACCAAAATTGAAGGTATGCACAGCTATTTCAAAAGTTAGCTTTGTCTCAAAAACGTCCAAAGTGTACGTAAGGTCATGAGTTACTATGTGATTGCAGGGCTAGATGTGCATTTTATCCATGTGCGTCCGCAGTACCGTGCACATCAGAAGGTTCTGCCTCTTATGCTTGTTCATGGCTGGCCAGGATCCTTCTACGAGTTTTACAAAATCATACCACTTCTCACACAAAACCAGGATGATGTTGCATTTGAAGTGATATGCCCATCTATTCCAGGATATGGTTTCTCTGATGCACCGCATAAAAAAGGTTGGGTTGACCACCCATACTTGATTACAATAGTAATCATCAGAGTCTTGCACTCGTACTCCTTTGACCTCCTGATATTGCCGTTGAGTTCTTTACTATCTGTGCTGTAAGTTTAGCATTAGCTGAGATTTTTTACTCTTTTCAGGTTTTAACAGTCTTGCAGCTGCCCGAATTCTCCTTACCTTGATGGAGCGGCTTGGCTTTTCCCAGTTCTATCTGCAGGGAGGAGACTGGGGCTCCTTTATCACCACAAACATGGCACAGATGAAACCTGAGTAAGTCACTATGAGAAGCTCTTTTACCAAAACGGTTACAAGTTGTCCCTCCACTGGATGGACCATATGACTTGTTTCCAAAAGAGATGATTGTGGCATTTTGAGGGAAACAGTAACTTCATTGTTCATTGTGCAGTATTTATCTCAAAAAGCTAACACTAGAAATTCCTGGAGCAGAGAGGGGACCTAATACGCATAATGTTCAACAGCGCAGTGCATATTTGTTTAGATGACCTGTTCTATCTGTCTGTCTGTCTGTCTGTCTGTCTGTCTATCTATCTAAATAATTTTTTTTTTTAAAGGTGTGTGAAAGGTCTCCATTTGAACATGTGTATCTCAAGAAGGGGTTTCAAGGTGCTGCTGTCCCTGCTTATTGGCCCATATCTACCCTTCCTGGTGGGACTCACCCGAGAAGATGTCAGACGACTGTTCCCTTTCTTTGAAAAAAATGTTTGGGAGATGTTAAGAGAGAGTGGCTACATGCATATTCAGGGGACTAAACCTGACACTGCAGGTGAAAATACATAGCAGGCAGAAAATCAAGTAATACCTTTTTAATGCAGTTTACTAATGTAAAGTTATAGTAATACACCTCATTCTAACTCTCAGGCTGTGGAGTGAATGACTCTCCTGTAGGATTGGCTGCCTATCTCCTGGAGAAGTTCTCAACTTGGACTGACTTCAACAACAGAGGCCTTGAGGATGGTGGGCTAGAGAGGTACTCATTTTCATCATAGGTCTCATCATGATCTAATAAATAGGAGCATTACGATACACTAGAACGAAGGGAGGGAATCTGGTATTTTGTGAAGCGTTCTTTAAAAATCATAATTTTACTTGTTCCCATATTTGCAGCAGTACATTGTTTAGTCTTTGTGGTCATGCTCCTGTCTGCATTTCTAAACATGGGTGTGTGCTATTAGCCATCCAATAGTATCTAATAAAACTACCGAACTAATATTTTGAGTCAAATTTTCATCTTTATTTTATCATCTTCAATCATCGTATTTTCATAGGAAATACAGCCTGGATGAATTGCTGACTGCTGTCATGATCTATTGGACCACTGGCTCCATAGTATCCTCCATGCGCTTCTACAAAGAAAACTTTAACACCAATCCTGAGAAGAGAGTGGATGGCTTGTATGTGATTGAGTGAAAACACATTTTACCTGGAAACATCTTTTGTGTTTTGTTTTGTTTTGTAATAACTCTTGTTCTGTAAATCTTTAGGACGGATGTGTTTGTCCCAACTGGAATAGCTGCATTCACCAATGAGCTGATGCACTGCCCTGAGTCATGGGCAAAAAATAAGTACAGAAACATTCATTCCTACACATTTATGCCACGAGGTGGTCACTTTGCTGCGTTTGAGGAACCCAAGCTACTTGCCGATGATATTATTCAGTTTGTTAAAAAAGTGGAAAAAATGTAAACTTTCCTGTCCATTCCTCATATCAAATGTCTTTCAGATGGACATAGACACTATCACTTTATTGTCCACAAAATAAAAATATTGCACAATTTGTGCATT
This sequence comes from Perccottus glenii, assembly GCA_024416835.2. Classification (NCBI taxonomy): domain Eukaryota; kingdom Metazoa; phylum Chordata; class Actinopteri; order Gobiiformes; family Odontobutidae; genus Perccottus; species Perccottus glenii. The sequence goes on along the minus strand of CM044552.2, from coordinate 10,749,127 downwards.
GTTCATGTCCTTTCAAATCTGTACTGAATATAAAGCAGTGTTTAGCAGACACATCAGCACAACTCCGTGAGGATGTTTATGTAGCACTGTAAGACTCGTAAATACGGTTTAAACAGTAATACAATCATAAGTCATCAAAATCAGAAAATCAAAAATAAAATTTTATTTAAACCACTTTTAAAATGTGCTACAATATCTTTCAGTAGCTGTTTTAGCCTTATGTGTTAGTTGCTGAAGCCTTTGATAGTCACGGGCGTCTGAAACCAAACATAATCCTGCCAGTCTGACTCATTTGTCTTTAGTTCATCACAGGAACATAGGTCAGTAGACAGGGCAATAACTTTATTCTTCACTCGAGTTGGCACTTTAAATTGCATTTTAGGGCGAAACCAACCAACGCCACAATCTCTGTGAGCTAGAACTAAGACTGTGGTGGGCATTAAACGAACAGGCCTCGGGTCAGACAAAAGGTCTGCCACAAAGACCGTGCGGAACAACTGTCTTGAGCACAACGAAACACGCAGGCATTTATCTCCAGCAGACTGAACCAGTGCTTCCATATTGATCTCATACATCTCTTTTGGGAGGACAAGGGAGCCACCCATCAACAGCAACACACGGGGAACCCTGCTCAGGGAAAACAGCACCTCCAGCTGCTGTAGCACCTCCTCTAGCTCCTGGAGGGTCTGCTCACACTTCCACCAGTCCATGTCTGTATGTAACTCCCTTTTATTTGTACCTGGGCTGCAGTGATTACACTTCTCTTTTGTTAATTAGGTGTTTAATTCTGTATTTAATAAACACACTTATTTGTGGCACAATGGTTGACAGCAATTGAATGACAGCTTCTGCCCTGTCATTCAATTGTTTTTTTTATTTTTTACATGAGGAATAACACAATGAAATATGATAAAATACACAACTGTACAAAATTACATATACATGATTATTCATATAATCAATAAACTACTAACAGTTTACCTTCATTTAAAAACTGTCATTCATAGAGATTTAAGTTACAGAACTTATTCATCTTGCAGTTACTACAATGAATCCCCCAAAACATAAATCACATACCTGTATTAAATTAATAAATACAATTATTTGTGGCAAAATGGTAGTTCATTACAGCTTCTGCTCCTAAACATTAACACAATATACATTACAGCAGGGGAAACAACGGTAACAGTACAATGTACAGTATCATTTACACTGGTGCGCGAGCATCTGCAGCTAACTAGTTACTAGCCCTGACTAATCTAACTTCCAAATCAGAAAAAAATTAACTACTCAAACATTTTCTGTACAATGAATAAAATAAACAGTATTTAACGTATTTAACCTTGTACCTTAACCTAACCTCTTCTTCCAAGGATACACATCAAAATTATTTTTATTTACGTTAAATTTAAGAAAGAAAAAAAACTAATAGCAGAGTTGTTCTGATATTCAATACATTCAGAGGCAAAGAGGACATGCTGATAAGCGTTGCCACAGTAACTACCGGGCCACTAAAGGACAAAGGCACTTTCAAAATAAAAGCTTAGGAATCATAATAGATGTAGATGCTAAGAATAATAATAATTAAAAAAAGAAAAAGAAAAAAAAGGTTGGTCCTCTTCTTGGTTCTTATCTGTCACTAAAAAGACCACGAAAGGTTATCGGGGAGAACAATCAACATCTATTAGTAAAACAGTGGTTAAATATGACATCCTCAGTCGCAAAAGCTGAAGTTTAAAACAGTTTAAGACGATATAGACGCTCACACAGAGGTCCGTTTGAGATGATCGCCACCAAACGGGAGTAACCATAGACATAATATACGTATATTATGTATATGGGAGTGACGATTATGCTGCATTTACGGCGCGTTGAAACGGTAAATTACAATACAAGATTATGCTATTCGGTATCACACATCACACACAACAATTAATCATCATTATATGAAGAAATTATTCACGTTGACAGGGCAGGTGTTAATAATACATCTTATACACCTTAATCGTGTTTAGGGGCAAATGCTTTAGGCATAATCAATTTCTAAAGCTTGTTGCGTTCAAGGACCGTAACGTTTGTGTGAATTAGCCACAGGTGTGATGATTGAGGTTGGTGTGGTTCAGACGTCAATGCAGGTGTTTACCCGCCGAGAGGTTTTAAAACCAAAAAGATTAGGAGAGGCCAAAGACCAAGTATGTCTTCTGTGTGTGTGGCAGTCCGAGTCCGCCCCCTGGACGAAAGGTATCGTAGAACACAATTTCATAAATGCTGAAAAACAATTTAAAGAAAGTAAAAATCTCACAATGAACTGAAACGTTTATTTATTTTTATTTTTTTTTAGAGAAAAGAAGTCTTCGAAGGTTGTTATTAAACTAAAGGCAAACATTATTACACTTCATAAGGTAGGCTTTTCCTTCAGGATAAATGCACTTAAGAAGCTATTTGACCTAGGTTAAATTAAATATGTAATATATTGTTTTCAAGCCTATAGGCCAATCTGTTGGAGACAGAGGAGATGAGCGCAAGACATTTTCTTTTGACTTCTCCTATGACTCCACTGACCCACAGAGTGCATCCTTTGCATCACAAGAAACGGTAGATTTTAAACAACTGACTTGTATTGGTTAAAGTAAATGTGGATCCCAGACTTCTCTTATTTGCTGTTTTTTAGATTTATAAAGACCACCACTGTGGGTCATGGACATTCTGTAGTACACATAAGGAATAAGGGCTTCCAGTTTTGTTGAGGTTCAAGTAGTGCACATAAAGGGAAGGACCTGTAAAATTTACCACAAGAAGAAACAAATGTCACTAAAACATGGTTTCAAAAAAAAAATAAATCATTTCAAGATTCATTTCTTTTTTATATATTTACTTTTCTAGTATTTACCTAATAATGCTAATTTAGATTTTTTTTGTGGTCACAATAATCTTAAAAATGAAGCACTTTTTTATATTTCAAGCCTTTTTTCAATGTTTACTCAAAAAAAAAAAAGAAAAAGTAAACCTAAAGTTAAAGTCCTTTTAATCTGGCTGCTTATGACATTTATTTTACTTTATTAACATTCACTTTATTTTATCATGACAAAGTTTGAGTTCATAAAGTTTGCTCACATACTAGAGCAAAATAATACTGTTTAGCACTGCGTTTGGTGTCAATTTTATTTTACTGTTGTATTTTGTACATTTCTCGATGACACTGTTGTACAAATAAACAATTTTGCATTGCATTATTGCTTTATAGAAGGTAGATTAAAAAACATAAATCTTCAATAACAAACAAATAATTGCCCGTATAAACAGTTTTATGAAAATGAACATGGTATGGTTCAGTCTTTAGTTCTCCCATTTTGAGTCCCAAAAAAAAAATAAACACAAGTTTTTCTGTTTTTTGCGTCACATTGTCAGTCAATTGAGGTTTGCCAAGTAAATGTGACAACCACTGCACTCTTGAGCAGACATGTCTCTTCTGTCTTTTAGTAAACTATGCATTCATGTTAATACTGCTGCAGTTGCGGTTGCAAGACGATTGCAACCAAGTCCTACCCGAGACTGTGGGTAAAGTGGGGCCCCTGGGCTAAACCGAGACCAGACCAATTTTTTTAAACTGCCAAATTAAGACATTAATATTAACATAAATATAACGTGGTGTAAATAAATTTCAAATATAACCATAACTGTTAAAAAAATTTATCCATGCAATAATTATGTAACTGCAAAAAAAAATATAGCTTAAATACTGCATTATGACTAACCTATATAAACATACGCCACCTTTTGCTGCGATTACAGCTGTAAGTCGCTTGGGTTATGTCTCTATCAGTTTTGCACATCAAGAGACTGAAATTTTTGCCCATTCCTCCTTAAAAAACAGCTCGAGCTCAGTGAGGTTGGATGGAGAGCATTTGTGAACAGCAGTTTTCAGATTTTTCCACAGATTCTCGATTGGATTCAGGTCTGGACTTTGACTTGGCCATTCTAACACCTGGATATGTTCATTTGTGATTTTGCTTTATGTTTTGGATCATTGTCTTGTTGGAAGACAAATCTCTGTCCCAGTCTCAGGTCTTTTGCAGACTCCATCAGGTTTTCTTCCAGAATGGTCCTGTATTTGGCTCCATCCATCTTCCCATCAATTTTAACCATCTTCCCTGTCCCTGCTGAAGAAAAGCAGGCCCAAACCATGATGCTGCCACCACCATGTTTGACAGTGGGGATGGTGTGTTCAGGTGATGAGCCGTGTTGCTTTTACGCCAAACATAACGTTTTGCATTGTTGCCAAAAAGTTCGATTTTGGTTTCATCTGACCAGAGCACCTTCTTCCACATGTTTGGTGTGTCTCCCAGGTGGCTTGTGGCAAACTTTAAACAACACTTTTTATGGATATCTTTAAGAAATGGCTTTCTTCTTGCCACTCTTCCATAAAGGCCAGATTTGTGCAGTATACGACTGATTGTTGTCCTATGGACAGAGCCTCCCACCTCAGCTGTAGCTGAAAGTTTTGAGGGCCGGCCAGGTCTTGGTAGATTTGCGGTGGTCTGATACTCCTTACATTTCAATATTATCGCTTGCACAGTGCTCCTTGGGATGTTTAAAACTTGGGAAATCTTTTTGTATCCAAATCCGACTTTATACTTCTCCACAACCTGCCTGGTGTGTTCCTTGTTCTTCATGATGCTCTCTGCGCTTTAAACGGACCTCTGAGACTATCACAGTGCAGGTGCATTTATATGGAGTGTAATGAAGAGAACTGGCTTCTTTGTTTAATATAGTTTGAGGATCGTTGGGTAGAGCTCACAGCGGGTGATCGGTCAGAATCACGCAAGATTTCTTCATTGGAAGTATTTATTGAATTTACAACTGCATATGTACAGTGAAGAATGCGTGTAGTCTGAACAAATAAAGAAGTAAAACAAACAGTTAGTTGAATGCAAATGAATGATCATCATGCAACAAACCTCTATTTGTATTAACTGTTTTCTATTCTAATTATATAGCAGAAAGAAAATACAATTATATTTTAATATGGCCGAAACTGGCATTGAAAGAATGAAAAAGGCTGTGCTGTGGGTCTAAGCAGATACAACTATAACAATGAGAATGAGCCTGTTGAGATGAGCCATTCGCAATACAATGGCTCCCTCTTATGGTCGCGCAAAGAACTACACCCGGCCGCTCCGAGATGTGTCGCTTGACAACCAGTGTACATGCGGGGGTAGTGCCCTATAACCAATTAACTGGATTGAAGGTGAATATCACCGCAATAGCTTACAAATTATACACAGACGGTGCTTAACTGGTCTTATACAATGTGTAAACAAGGAATAAGGCCCGAGTGGCAATCTATACATTATTAGAAATAAGCATTACGACACGAGGCCTAACCAGGCAGAAAATCTGAGCTTACATTTAGTCTTTACTTGAAGACGCACACAGAATAATGCAGTTGTATCAAGGCTGGTTGCAACTTAGTATGATTAGTATACACTACTGGCAAAACTCAGAACACTCCCAGAGTGCAGCAATTCTAAGTCAACTTGTGATTGCCAACAGCCCAGGTGAAGCAAATATCTTCCAGTAAGAGAGAGAGAGTCACAGTAAAGTGTCAGATGCTTAGCGGCCACAAGGGGGCCTTTTTTACACGGAGACTTGATTACACACAGGTGGATTCCATTTATCATTAGTCATTTAGGTCAACATTGGATCATTCAGAGATCCTCACTGAACCTCTGGAGAGTTTGCTGCACTGAAAGTAAAGGGCCTGAATAATTTTACACACCCAATTTTTCAGTTTTGTTAAAAAAGTTTTAAATATTCAATAAATTTCGTTCCACTGCATGATTGTGTCCCACTTGATTCTTCACAAAAAATTTGTTTCATATCTTTATGTTTGAGGCCTGAAATGTGGCGAAAGGTCGCAAAGTTCAAGGGGGCCGAATACTTTCGCAAGGCACTGTGTTAGTTTTAAGACAGTAATTTTAATTGGCTTACACCGAGGAGAGACCAACTTATAAACTAAATTTCAATACAGACCCCTCTTGTACCATGCAAAGAAATCAAATAGCCAGACAGACATCTGACCACTACAGATGCAGCTGAATTGAGAAAACACTGGAATAGACATTAACCTAATGGACTACACAATATTTTAACTTTTCCTACAGACCAACTTTGTGTATGTAAAAGATTGTATTCACTATTTCATATTTCACACACAATGTGGCGGCACAGTGGCAAAGTGGTTAGCACGCCTGCCTCACAGCAAGAAGGTCCTGGGTTCGATTCCCATCCAGGGCAGGGCCTTTCTGCCTCACAGCAAGAAGGTCCTGGGTTCGATTCCTATCCAGGGTAGGGCCTTTCTGTGTGGAGTTTGCATGTTCTCCCTGTGTCTGCGTAGGTTTCCTCCGGTTTCCCCTACCACTAAAAACATGTACAATATAGGACTACAGATGGAAATTAGCTGTTAAGCTATAATCTGGTACAAGCATCTCTGCTCCAGCTTAATGTAGACTGTACGCTGTCCTAAAGAAATAAACAAATCTAATACTGTAAATAATCCAAACTCAGATATTGTAGCAGCAAATAAAATCTAGCTACAGAAAGCCCTCAAGATGTAATTTATGTCCTCTACATCGTTGTTGTGCACAGTTTAAAGTATATTCTCTACATCACAAGAAAATAAAACCCTTCAAAACACTTTGACGAGACATTAAGTGCGTTTATTGCAAGAAAAGCCTTTACACAAGTTTTTTGGCCATACATTTAATATCCAGGACTTTAACCTTTAAGTAGACTGTTTAGGGCTGCAATCTTCAGTCACAATATTGGAGTTCAATGAGGGACGGCTCCACACAGAAAACAGGCACGCCTGCAAAGACAAAATAAAACTATAAAGAAGCAGTTTCACAGCTTTATGAATATTAATGACATTTCGAAAAAAAAGGTAGGCATTTTGTTTCATAATTGACTGGTCAGCTGTAGATTTAGTTTTTTAAAAGCAGGCCTAAATCACAAAATTAGCCTACCTGGGGGTCCTTTGGCTTTGTCTGGATAACACACACTTTCTGGACTGAGGCCTTGAGGCAGTTAGTCCTTGCCATTATAACTTTGAAAGTGTACTTCACTCCTTCCACCACCTAAAAGCAAAAGATTTCACAGCATAACAGCACAGCAATATTTTGTTTGTCCTTTAGCCTCCCATAGAAATTTCAGTAGGACCCAAATACTACCACACCTTTAAATGCGAGAAAAAAATAAAAATAGCTTTTCTGTACAGTGGCTGAGAAAGTTTAACACATGGAGGCTAGAGAAGCTAGCCCTACATTAAGCAAATAGAAACCGTGCTATAGCAATTATATAAATTATTTAGTAATGCATAAACCGTTTTGATGAAGTTTTTAAGATGATGGCTAAAAAAAAAAACATTAACAGGTAAAACAGGTTTGAATACTGCGCACACATTCCTTTTTACTAGAACTACCAAAAAAAAAAAAAAAAAAAAAAAAAAGTAAATAAGAATGGATGAAAGAGAAGAAACAAATGAGCGGTATTCTAACCTGTTCCTGGTACTAGAACAATTTTCTTAGCCTACATCTTAATTTCGTCAAAACTGTGATGTTTATGCAAGCACAGCTATTACAGGAAGACATCAATTTTATTTTATTTTTTTAAATAAATGCTATAGCGCGGTTTCCATTTGCAAAGCTTCTTCTCAATGCTTAGCTAGTTTCTCGATTTTGCATACTTAGAGCTTTCTCGGCCACCGTAACTTTGACAATATTAAAAACGCTCGGATGTGTTCACAGTTGTACACTTTGACAAAATATAAAACTGACCTGACTCTGCGCACTCAACACTTCAGACACATTTCTGAAGTACACGTCATGGGATTTAATGTTGTATTGGCTGACTGCGTACTTCAAGGCTTTTTTTGCTTCTTCGTCTTTGTTAATATTTATGTCTTGTGGTCCTCCCATCAAACCTTGAGAGACAACATTTGTACACAACTCCATCAGTAACACAACCACGAAAACCTCCAGAGGTACAAAAGACTTCATCGCGATGTCGGGCTCCAACTGTGAAATCTGCAAAAACACCTGTCACCTGACAGACTGAGAGCTCGTAATTAAGCGTTCTGAACTGGGAGTGGCACGTCTAGCAACCAATCAACGATCTTTGCAAATAATCGTTTCTTCTTCCCAGACTGCAGCCAGTCTGTCTGATCAGGCTCCGTTAGTCCCTCTCCTTGGAGTACGCAGTTTGAGGAAAAGTCTGAGAAATTTAAACAGAAAAGAGTTAAATGATATGTTAAAACGAGTATCAGCTTGATTCTGCCGTTTGTTGTGCGCAAAGGTACGACCTTTGTCCTAGAGCAGATCTTGATTAAGGCTAAAACACTAACTCTTGAATCGTCGAAACAACACAATGCAAAGACTACACGTTTTAAAGTAAGTAGTACCACTATTAACGCTTACTGTTTTTCATAATAATACGTAAAACGGTGAAACCAAAGAATCCATTGCTTGGCCTAATCTCTATTCTGCAGGGACACTTTCTTGAGCTTGGAAGTCGTTCAACAGAGACTTGTCATCGGCTCAGCTCTGGTTGCAGCAGGGGGTTTATTGGCCTACTTACTGTTCAGAGGAAAAGAGAGAAAAACTATTCCTCTTGGTGAAGGATGGTGGGGTGCAGGAGTGAAACCATTGTCAGAAGATCCAAAAATCTACAGCTTTAAAGTGGAAACCTCAGACAAAGAGATCCAGGTAAATGATCAACTTTTGAAAGCGTATTACCAACAACAGTGTAAAGGTTACACAACTTACATTATTTTACTGCAGGACCTTCATGAGCGCATTGACAGGACACGCTTCTCAGAGCCTTTAGAGGACAGTGCCTTCCAGTATGGCTTTAATTCAACCTATCTAAAGAAAGTGGCTTCCTATTGGAGACATGAGTTTGACTGGAAAAAACAAGTGGACGTCCTGAACAAGTACCCACACTACAAAACCAAAATTGAAGGTATGCACAGCTATTTCAAAAGTTAGCTTTGTCTCAAAAATGTCCAAAGTGTGAAGGTCATGAGTTACTATGTGATTGCAGGGCTAGATGTGCATTTTATCCGCAGTACCGTGCACATCAGAAGGTTCTGCCTCTTATGCTTGTTCACGGCTGGCCAGGGTCCTTCTACGAGTTTTACAAAATCATACCACTTCTCACACAAAACCATGATGATGTTGCATTTGAAGTGATATGCCCATCTATTCCAGGATATGGTTTCTCCGATGCACCGCATAAAAAAGGTAGGGTTGACCACCCATACTTGATTACAATAGTAATCATCAGAGTCTTGCACTCGTACTCCTTTGACCTTCTCTGATATTGCCGTTGAGTACTTTACTATCTGTGCTGTAGGTTTAGCATTAGCTGAGATTTTTTACTGTTTTCAGGTTTTAACAGTCTTGCGGCTGCCCGAATTCTCCTTACCTTGATGGAGCGGCTTGGCTTTTCCCAGTTCTATCTGCAGGGAGGAGACTGGGGCTCCCTTATCACCACAAACATGGCACAGATGAAACCTGAGTAAGTCACTATGAGAAGCTCTTTTACCAAAACGGTTACAAGTAGTCCCTCCACTGGATGGACCATATGACTTGTTTCCAAAAGAGATGATTGTGGCATTTTGAGTGAAACAGTAATTTCATTGTTCATTGTGCAGTATTTATCTCAAAAAGCTAACACTAGAAATTCCTGGAGCAGAGAGGGGACCTAATACGCATAATGTTCAACAGCGCAGTGCATATTTGTTTAGATGACCTGTTCTATCTGTCTGTCTGTCTGTCTGTCTGTCTAAATTTTTTTTTTTTTTAAAGGTGTGTGAAAGGTCTCCATTTGAACATGTGTATCTCAAGAAGGGGTTTCAAGGTGCTGCTGTCCCTGCTTATTGGCCCATATCTACCCTTCCTGGTGGGACTTACCCGAGAAGATGTCAGACGACTGTTCCCTTTCTTTGAAAAAAATGTTTGGGAGATGTTAAGAGAGAGTGGCTACATGCATATTCAGGGGACTAAACCTGACACTGCAGGTGAAAATACATAGCAGGCAGAAAATCAAGTAATACCTTTTTAATGCAGTTTACGAATGTAAAGTTATAGTAATACACCTCACTCTAACTCTCAGGCTGTGGAGTGAATGACTCTCCTGTAGGATTGGCTGCCTATCTCCTGGAGAAGTTCTCAACTTGGACTGACTTCAACAACAGAGGCCTTGAGGATGGTGGGCTAGAGAGGTACTCATTTTCATCATAGGTCTCATCATGATCTAATAAATAGGAGCATTACGACACACTAGAACGAAGGGAGGGAATCTGGTATTTTGTGAAGCGTTCTTTAAAAATCATAATTTTACTTGTTCCCATATTTGCAGCAGTACATTGTTTAGTCTTTGTGGTCATGCTCCTGTCTGCATTTCTAAACATGGGTGTGTGCTATTAGCCATCCAATAGTATCTAATAAAACTACCGAACTAATCTTTTGAGTCAAATTTTCATCTTTATTTTATCATCGTATTTTCATAGAAAATACAGCCTGGATGAACTGCTGACTGCTGTCATGATCTATTGGACCACTGGTTCCATAGTATCCTCCATGCGCTTCTACAAAGAAAACTTTACCAATCCTGAGAAGAGAGTTGATGTCAAGTATGTGATTGAGTGAAAACACATTTTACCTGGAAACATCTTTTGTGTTTTGTTTTGTTTTGTAATAACTCTTGTTCTGTAAATCTTTAGGACGGATGTGTTTGTCCCAACTGGAATAGCTGCATTCCCCAATGAGCTGAGGCACTGCCCTGAGTCATGGGCAAAAAATAATTACAGAAACATTCATTCCTACACATTTATGCCACGAGGTGGTCACTTTGCTGCGTTTGAGGAGCCCAAGCTACTTGCCGATGATATTATTCAGTTTGTTAAAAAAGTGGAAAAAATGTAAACTTTCCTGTCCATTCCTCATATCAAATGTCTTTCAGATGGACATAGACACTATCACTTTATTGTCCACAAAATAAAAATATTGCACAATTTGTGCATTGTTCATGTCCTTTCAAATCTGTACTGAATATAAAGCAGTGTTTAGCAGACACATCAGCACAACTCCGTGAGGATGTTTATGTAGCACTGTAAGACTTGTTAATACGTTTTAAACAGTAATACAATCATAAGTCATCAAAATCAGAAAATCAAAAATAAAATTTTATTTAAACCACTTTTCAAATGTGCTACAATATCTTTCAGTAGCTGTTTTAGCCTTATGTGTTAGTTGCTGAAGCCTTTGATAGTCACGGGCGTCTGAAACCAAACATAATCCTGCCAGTCTGACTCATTTGTCTTTAGTTCATCACAGGAACATAGGTCAGTAGACAGGGCAATAACTTTATTCTTCACTCGAGTTGGCACTTTAAATTGCATTTTAGGGCGAAACCAACCAACGCCACAATCTCTGTGAGCTAGAACTAAGACATTAAACGAACAGGCCTCGGGTCAGACAAAAGGTCTGCCACAAAGACTGTGCGGAACAACTGTCTTAAGCACAACGAAACACGCATTTATCTCCAGCAGACTGAACCAGTGCTTCCATATTGATCTCATACATCTCTTTTGGGAGGACAAGGGAGCCACCCATCAACAGCAACACACGGGGAACCCTGCTCAGGGTTACATCATAATAGATGTAGATGCTAAGAATAATAATAATTTAAAAAAAAAGAAAAAAAAGGTTGGTCCTCTTCTTGGTTATTATCTGTCACCATAAAGACCATAAAAGGTAATTTGGTAGAACAATCAACATCTATTAGTAAAACAGTGGTTAAATATGACATCCTCAGTCGCAAAAGCTGAAGTTTAAAACAGTTTAGGACGATATAGACGCTCACACATAGGTCCGTTTGAGATGATCGCCACCAAACATGAGTGACGATTATGCTGCATTTACGGCGCGTTGAAACGGTAAATTACAATACATGATTATGCTATTCGGTATCACACATCACACACAACAATTAATCATCATTATATGAAGAAATTATTCACGTTGACAGGGCAGGTGTTAATAATACACCTTATACACCTTAATCGTGTTTAGGGGCAAATGCTTTAGGCATAATCAATTTCTAAAGCTTGTTGCGTTCAAGGACCGTAACGTTTGTGTGAATTAGCCACAGGTGTGATGATTGAGGTTGGTGTGGTTCAGGCGTCAATGCAGGTGTTTACCCGCCGAGAGGTTTTAAAACCAAAAAAGATTAGGAGAGGCCAAAGACCAAGTATGTCTTCTGTGTGTGTGGCAGTCCGAGTCCGCCCCCTGGACGAAAGGTATCGTAGAACACAATTTCATAAATGCTGAAAAACAATTTAAAGAAAGTAAAAATCTCACAATGAACTGAAACGTTTATGTATTTTTATTTTTTTTAGAGAAAAGAAGTCTTCAAAGGTTGTTATTAAACTAAAGGCAAACATTATTACTCTTCATAAGGTAGGCTTTTCCTTCAGGATAAATGCACTTAAGAAGCTATTTGACCTAGGTTAAATTAAATATGTAATATATATTGATTTCAAGCCTATAGGCCAATCTGTTGGAGACAGAGGAGATGAGCGCAAGACATTTTCTTTTGACTTCTCCTATGACTCCACTGACCCACAGAGTGCATCCTTTGCATCACAAGAAACGGTAGATTTTAAACAACTGATTTGTATTGGTTAAAGTAAATGTGGATCCCAGACTTCTCTTATTTGCTGTTTTTTAGATTTATAAAGACTTGGGGTCAGGTGTCCTTAAAGCTGCATTTGAGGGTTTCAACACATGCATATTTGCCTATGGCCAGACAGGTTCAGGGAAGTCTTACACCATGATGGGTCACAAGGTAAGGCCTTTTCTCCTTTTTAGGTTTAAGCTTTGTGTAATGTGTACAGCCTGTTGTGCTCTGGCTACACTGCATTAAAACTGAATAAAGTGTAGCCTACCTCATCAGATGGCCTTTCTCTTTCCATTTATCTCCATGTTGCTCCTCTAAATCAGAAAATGAGGGCAGCAGCCTGTAGCTTTTCTCTTTACCTCACTCGGCAAGGGAAATTTCCCACAGCCAATAAGGCTTCTTGTTTTCTGCAAGGAGATTTGTACAAGGTTAACAGCAGAGCTGTTGTCAACATCCCAGATAATTATATAGAACTCTTAGTACTTACTATCTGTTACTTGGTAATTAAAACAAAAGGGCAAACGCCTCAAAGTAGAATTGCTTTTATGCTTCGCTGGGTCCATATCTGATGAGTTGTGTTAGTGTTGTTCAGCAGTTCTGCATTGAGCCATGGTCACAGCTGCCCAAATTAAGCGCATATAATAAAAATAAATTGAATTGTTATTGAAAAGTACACTGTTCATAATGGTTTCATAATATGACTTTAGGAAGATAAGGGTTTAATCCCACGGATATGTGAAGGCCTATTCCAGGAGATATCAGAGAGAAGCAAGAGTGCAGTGTCCTGTCATACAGAAGTCAGGTAAGGGACATGCCCATCATACATCAAGGTTACTTGCATGTAAAATTTTCAGAAAAGAGTCATATCTGCACTATTTACTGGTCTGTAAACCAGTGTCTTGATGTGGGTAAAGAGTGTGTACAGCATGTCTTTGAGGAGAATTGGTGGCTTCACATGATTGGCACATTTTCATACTCCTGCCTTCAAAGATTTAGCAATCATTGAAGGCAGGAGTTTATCAATAGTTAAATCGATTTACAATGTAACTATTGATAAATCCCATGGAATTTAACCATCTATCTATGTTTTGATTTTATTTGTGACCAATGCCTCTAAGCATTTTTCTTTCCAATTTTCCATTCTGCCAAAAATCTCTGGCTGCAGGATACAGTTTGTGCCATTTTCATTACCGTCATGCTTTCATAAATCTTAATTGCTCCCTGCCATGTATTGTTTTTGACTCAGACTAGTGTTTTTGTCACACTCCCACCACGATATTGAGCGACACATTCTGCCAAAAGCTACTTTGCATATCTTTGTTTTATTCACTGCCAAGGCAAGCCAAACAATGCAGCCACAATAATTTCTAAAAACCACTGTGCATTTATTTTCAAAAACGGTGGAAAATAACTTTTTTTTTCTATTCTGATGCTGTGTCATCCACATGAGAAGTGAAATTAATTTGTGGCTATCTAGCTTTTTGCACAATCTGGAATTACTTTTACATTGTCTGTCTTGGCTCTAGCTTTTTAGAGATCTACAATGAACGGGTGCTGGACCTTCTCCGAAAGAGTTTAACATCCACTCATAACGTGCATCTGAAAGTGAGAGAGCACCCAGAAGAAGGACCCTATGTGCAAAGTAAGTCATGTTTTGGGTTTTTTTTATTTAATATGGTCATGAAAGGCTTTAACTTGTATTGAAATTGTAAATGTTTTAATGTAACTTGTAATATTGTTCCCTGTTTTTAGATCTGACCAGGCATTTGGTGCAAAAGTACAGTGATGTAGAAGAACTGATCTTACTTGGAAATGCAAACCGGACAACCGCCAACACCGACATGAACAACACCAGCAGCCGATCTCATGCCATTTTCACAATAAGATTTACACAGGTAAGTTGACTCTTAAATATTCTGCTGGATGTGCTCACCTAGACCAGTTTATCTGTCAAGACTTGTTGTTCTTCAAGCAGCACATTTGTCGAGAGGTCTCAAGTCTTTCTGTGTAATGAGGAGTCTCTTTGAAATACTTCGCTCAGTTATATTTTTATACTACAGACATGGTTTGAAGATGAGTTGCCTCGTGAGACTGTGAGTAAGATCCACCTAGTAGACCTGGCAGGGAGCGAGAGAGCTGATGCCACTCACGCCACAGGGGCCAGGTTAAAAGAAGGGGCCAATATCAACAAATCTCTTGTTACTCTGGGCTGTGTGATCTCAACTCTTGGTAAATAAAATATAATGCATTTTCTATCAATTTTTATTGTATTCATATATAAATTAGGTGGTAGTCTTGGTTTGCATCAATATCTTTTTACTACTATCTCAGGCCTTTTAAGCTATAATATTTACTGTGACTTGGTTTGGGAAGTCCTGTTTCAAAATATAGTGACAACAAAAAAGAAGAAGGAGATCTTCATTCCCTACAGAGACTCTGTGTTAACATGGCTACTAAAAGACAGCCTGGGCGGAAATTCCAAGACAACTATGATAGCAAGTATGCATTTAAAAAAAATTGATGATGCACACATTTCTAAAATTGATTAATTTTTGCTCATCTCCTCACACAGTGCTTTTATTTAAATAGGGAAAGACAAATTTAATCTATTTTTTCCCCCCTCAATTATGCAACTTGACATGTATACACGCACTGCACTTTTTGACCTTTTATTTTTTATTTAAAATTTTTTTTTATTTTTTATCTCTGCAGCCATTTCTCCTGCTGACGTAAACTACGGAGAGACCCTTAGCACTCTGCACTATGCTAGCCGAGCTAAAAACATCGTGAACTCTCCCACAGTTAATGAAGATAACAGCGTGAAGGTGATCAGAGGGCTTCAGGCAGAGATTGCCAGACTCAGGAAACTACTAGAAGAAGCCGATCAGGTGCTCCATATTGTAATTCATGCTAGAAGGATGCTGCAAAATCTAGCATGCCATATGTTTTTTGTTTATTTTTTACATTTTTAATTTAGCTTGTGCTTTGTCATTCACCTGCAGGTTCCCAAAGGGGAGCAGTCTTCCTCTATTGAAGTAGAAGAAAAGCTGAATGAAAATGAGGCAAAGGTGAGTTATCCGCTGCCAAACGTGGGAACTGATGCATTTTGATCTCAGTAAATAATATATTTGTAATTTTAAATCCCTCCAGGTTGAAGCTCTGACTAAAGAATGGGCCAGTAAGTGGAAGGAAACTCACTGTATTCTGCAGGTAACCATTTATCTCTTTTTTTTTTTTAAGGCAGATTACAGTGAGTCTTGGCTTGTGGTCATATTTAATTTTTATTCTCCAAACATCTGACTAATGCTACTTAACAAAGCCAAAGCAATACATTTAAGTTTATCTAGGTTATTGTGAATATCCTGTGGCCAGTTTAACAGTTTGCTTTCATTAGTTGTACACTCCCCAGATTACAACGTACCGTAAAGACACTTTTACAACATTATGATAGCATAGTGGCAATCGTCCAGTTTTTTTTTTTTATGTTTTGGGAGAATAAAACTAGCAATGCTTGCTTAGAGTTGATCATGTGGTCAAATTTTTTTTATTATTATTTTTTTTTTTACATGTGTATATACAAAACAATAGCTTCGGTCTTGTTGTGGCACAGGTTGATTGTAGTAATAATGTCTTGCCAGATGGTGTCACTGCAAGGCCAGTAGATTGTAAAGTAACGCTTCAAATGCAGTCAACCTCACTTTTTTTTTTTTTAAGATTATCATAATGTCCTAACGTCTAGTTGTTGTACAATGTTTAGGCTAAAAGAAACTGAACAGATATGCCTCCTTGAACCCAATATGTTTTCAATATGTTTTTTGTATTACTGGCAAAGGGTGGCAGCAACGCGAAAAAAAACTCGATTGGCCAATAAGATCTTCGTGCTTGCCAACTCAGTGACTGCTTTTTCTCAGTTGAGTTTGTGCCCAACCTTCCAGATAATGCCAAATGTCATCAGTTGGAACCTCATTGTATTATGGCAAGTAGCATGTTGAATTATGCATTGAATTGTGTAAGGCATGCCATAGAAAAGTGTGAGTTTTTTTTTTTATAGGATCTATGGTTTCATTAGGAAGCAGAAAACTTTAAGCTCTTATGTAGTTGCTGTGTTAGTTTACTGTGCTTTTAAGTCTTAATGTTTAAATTTTTTTATTAATGGGAACTTTTTCTTCAGATGTGCTTGTAAACCTGCAATATATATATTAGCATAATGCTTGTGAATGTCAGCTGTGCCTATGCATGTTGAGTAATTAACATTCAATTTTGTAGAGTTGTAAGTGACATTTACAAGCTTGACAGGCCTTTATTCATCACAGTATTGGAACTCATTAGCAGATGTCACTGCTCCTAATTAGGAGGTTGTGATTATTGACATATGGCACTTTAATTTTTTACTGTCTTGCATAGTAATTGAAGTTACAGTGTTGTAAATTTGTTAGCAAGTCTGCTGTCATTGATAACCTGTTTAATAACCAGCTCTGATGTGACAACTCGAAAATAGACCACTGTGTTTATTTCCACTGGTGATTGGTGTGTGTGAGATGGTCCACAGGCTTTGGAGGCAGTGTCTTAGCTCTGTTCTGTGTTTTATAAAAAGATCTCAGTATGTTAAGTTGTCCTCTCTATAATTGAGTGCACATATTTAACAAACAAAAGCATAATTACATTTGACGTGTGTGAAAACGGATTGTTTCTATATTGCAGCAGAGTCTCTGATAATTGTAAATTAAGATTCAAGTGACATTGGTGTGTAATTTTAATGCAAGAGCTAAGAGCTAAATGAAGTTTCTGTAGTAGCCATAAGGATACAAGTTGACCAAGCGGTGTAAATAGAATTTTCAAATTCTGTATTCAAAGCGGACTTAGGATGCAAAGTTATTCATCGTCAACTTCCTGGATTGGTTACAGGGCATGTGTGAGAGAGAAAGGAATTAATATGAGAGAGTCCAGAGCAGCCTCTAACCAGACAGAGACGACGATAGATTGAGAGAACAAAAGGTAGGAGGGTAAAACAAAATATTGTTCATTCTGCTTCCACAGCACAAGTAGAGTTGTGCTCTGCACCCACAGCCGTCCTTTCAGGTTCTTTTGTAAGAAACCAGGGGAGGTACCTCCTTAAAGATAAAAATGAACCTGTGCTTCTTTGATGCTTAATTCTTTGTATTTTTTTCGGCAAAAAGACAAAACTAAAGCCTCTAAGACTATTAAGCGTTGTTTAAAGTAATTTACTTCACTGTTGGTAGTTATGCATCATGTTTTGCCACTAAGACTTGTACTTATTCTTCTTAACAGTGTGTCTTTGATGTTTACAGCGAGTAAAGCCTATTTAATGGAACAGAAAAGACAAAGCTTGTTTTAGTCATAAAATTATTTTTATCTTTAAAAATATTGGTTACACATGAGTCTGAATAATGTTAAAGCTTTAGAAATCATGTTGGTATGGCAGTAATGTTTAAATGCATATAACAAAGTCAGGTGTCTGTACTGTTTTTATTAATTAATATTTTTTTTTTTTTACTATTTAGAATTCTGGCTAAATGTAGGTGATGGCTTTTAATGGAATTCTAAATTCTCCCCAACACCAGCTGCTTGTTGAGGCCACAGTTTAATTACAGCACATTTCAATCTAAAAGCTGTTTGTCCTAAAATGTGCAGACACTGAAAGGTTGGTGTCGGGAACAACTTACTCTTACTATGTGCCGATGTTGAAAAAGTCAGAGGATCTCATCTGTTCCTGATGTCTAAGGAAAGTGACACAGTGCATTAATCTGCCAAGCTGCTGCTCACCCCTAATGAAGTCTGTGAAGGATCCCTTTTAATTAAGTACAGGCGCTGGGGTCGATGCCTCTCCCTCTTCATTAGAAAAAAGGATTTCTCCCATTTTACAACTGCCAATGAGTGGGGTGCTTGGGGTGGAGGTCGAGTCTCTGCCTTCTCAGTCCAATCTATACAAAAGAGTCTAGGAGGAGGTTTAAAAACGGGAGGTAGTTTATGCAGAGAGCTGTCTCTGAATATGTGAGATTTTCCGCTCTGTCTCTTTGGGAGGGACTTAATATAATCCAAGGCAATGTGAGGCATTAGGCCACCAGCTTAACGACCGAGTACTATTGATAGGACAACTCAAATTTAGGTAAAGTCTGAGTTATTGAATGACAGCTTTTGCCTTGGGAGGAAAAGGTTATGGCCCTGAATACCCGCAGTAAAAGTTTTAATTTAAGATGTTTTCTGAGGTTAAGTGTATTAGGTATTTTAAGTAAATGGCAGACATAACTGTTCCTATGTTAGCCAGTTTGGTCTGGTCTTAGCTAAGCTTACCTCTACTTTTTTAGTTAAAAGTAAAATATATAGTTGAATAAAAATAAGTTAAAATATCAAATAATACATATGGCATTTCAGATTTAATTAGTGTTGCCTCTTTAACAGACAGGCTGTAATGTGTGACTCAAGCTTTTTCTTTCAACAACAATTATTGGAGGCAGTGAAGTGGAACTGGTGTGTAGCCTGTGCTTCAGAAATGGCCTCCAAATTGATAAAGTCAGTCATTTTACTGTACATTTAGTCATTTAGCAGAAGCTTTTATCCAAAGCGACTTACAAGTGAGGAAAACAATGGAAGCAATTTTAACACAAGGTAGCAAAAAGCATAAGTGCACCAAAAACAAGTCAGTTTTAACCCAGCACAGTATACAAAGCTAAGGATAGGAGAGAATTTGTATGAGAAGGAATCGATAGAAAGGAAGTAGAATTCAGTGTTTGATACATTAATGTTGTTATTAATGTAATTAATGTTGTAAAGAAGCAATGTTAATTTGTAAGATTTAAACTGGCAATTTATTAATGCAAAATCTAGTTTTTCACCGTATTTATTTAAGCACATACAGTAAAAGTTACTGTTTGTTTTTGACCATGTCTTTGAATTATTGTAAATAACAGAACTATGAAGTTTATTGCTGTTATCTAAAGCTGACGGTTTACAAGCTTGCCGCCATTTTAATAGCAACATACAGTGATGATGGTCATGTATCAATAAAGCCGCTGGAGCGTGGCATAAAAGCACCTGTGTGACCAGTGGCACTGCATCTGTTTCGCTCGCTGCACACAATGTACAGTTTGACTGTCGCCACTATAATCTGAATGATTTATGGCGTCTTGCTTGCCGTAAGCCACTCTGCTGCTTCCTGGCAACACATGGTTGGATCGCTGCTGTTCTGCCTGGCCTTCAGGCGAGGAAGAGCAGTCATAAAGAATTCAGTTTTCTGCTGGTTTCCATTAAATGTCTTTCAGCATTTTATATTATGTGCCATTTTAGCTACAGGATGGATTTTTATTTCATTTGATCATGTTCTATAGGAAAAGACTGTGGCTCTGCGGAAAGAGGGGAGTGGAGTGGTCTTGGACTGCCAGGTACCTCATCTGATCGGCGTTGATGAAGACCTGTTGGGTACGGGCATCATCCTTTATTATTTAAAGGTAATATCATCAAAGATGACATACAACGTCTCTTAAAGCCATTATGTTTATATATGACCCGTAGGCTGCGTTGTGAACTTTTATTCTTATCTACAGGAGGGTCAAACCACAATTGGGAGCAGTGAAGCATTATGTGGTCAGGATATTGGTAAGTTGGCGGGACTTAAACACATATCCAGTGTAGTTTAATTTTTCCCAAGTAAATGTAAGTGGTCTGTACTTTATCTAGTGCTCCGTGTGCCTGGGCTTCTTAGTGAACACTGTCTGCTTAAAAACCAAGATGGTGCTGTAACCTTAATCCCTCAAGACGGTGCGTTGTGCTCAGTCAACGGTTCAGTGGTTACTGAACCCTGCCAGCTGACACAGGGTAAGCATTTTGCAAAAGATATGACGATTGAATATTCTTTTTGTAAGGATCTGGGAGAGAGGGGGAAATAACTGTATTGTCCTCTTCTGGGCTCTTAATCATTCTGGGCTCTCAATCATTTAGTTGTGTTTTTTTATTTTTTATTATATGAGACCACTGCATTACATTTACAAATGAAATCCACTTTATTTCCCTGGCTTCGCTGCAGCAGCGCTCTCAACGCTGGAGTGGGATGTGAACGCCGCTCTCCACAGGGCAGATGCCATTTCTCTTACTAAACATTTTGAAGGGCGACAGGGCCTGGACAAAGCCCCAGACAAAGCCCTGGGCCCTCCATTTAATTGGCAGATGGAGTTGATAGGGGTGACAGGTTTGAAGTGGGCCAGAGCTTTAACCTTTTAAAGGACAGAGCCAAGCTAAAACTCACAGCTTTTGAGCACGCCCTGCTTTACCGGGACTGGGAGTTTCACTGCTGTCTTACCATCCACACTGCTTTGGCTTTCAAGAGATAAAAACTGCATACAGGACCAGGCGGCGCAGTGCACGGCCATGCTAGTCTCTTTTATAACCATTTCAATTTATCCAATATCCCCTTCAGAAATGGCTGCATCTGAAGCTATTTTCTTGAACAAATGATAGTAATTTTCAGTCCAACAGCTGCTGGAATCTATCACAAGCTGCCCTCTCAGGTCCTTTGTCACTCGTCAGAAGTCATTAGAAGTAGCTAGATTAGTATTTGGTGTGTGGAGTGAAGAGGAGCAGAATGAGAAAGAGACTTGGAGAAAATCTGGATGGACGTGGTGGCATGAGCCTGATATATAAACCCTAATATCACTTCAATTTTACAGCTTCACAAGACTTCTCAAGTTTTCCTAGGCCTTTTCTGCTGTAAATCATCCTTCTAGTCTAGGTCACTGCCAGTCACTCTGTGGATTGTGTTCTTTGTCCCAATTCAGTTGCAGAATAAAACTTGCTTGCACCTTTTTTCCAAGTTTGTTCCAAGTTTAGTGCAGAGGTTCACTGTGATCCTGCACTGACTAAAATCATTTTTTATTTATTTTAAATGGGGGAAACTTTATGCATAAACCTCCAGAGGTTTCTCGGGAGTCTGAACTGATGCAGTTGCTACAATCTAGGGCAAAACTGTTAAACTTAACATGACACTTGCTGCAATTGCTTGACCACACCTTTGGTTTTGTCTAGGTTCCATAATACAACTAGGTAAAGGCAACATGTTTCGCTTTAACCACCCGACAGAGGCTGCTTCACTCAGAGAGAAACGGCAGGTAAGGACAACAACAAAAAACGCTTTTTCAAATTGGTGCATTGTCTGCTTCCAATTTTGTAAAAGCAAGTCAGCATCATGCACTTTGTTTCCATAACTACCGGCTACACTACACTAATTCACACTTCACTGCACATCAGAAACTCCACCATTCGTCTGATCCACACAGACCGTTTTCTCTTTTCAATTTAAACACCTGTCTGCTTTTTAGCTCCACTTTTCCATATCCAGTGTGAAACTCACAATCTTTATTATAATTGGTTGTCTCATCAATAATAAAACCTACAACACAGTGCTGTGAATCCAGGTGCAGCACCTTTTTTTTTTTTTAATAACTGCCACTTTGTTTTTGTAACATCTCCTCCTGGCTTTTCCTCTTTTTAAGCTGCACCACACCATAGCCATTGTACCCAGTGTTTTGAGTTTGGTCATAAGAACCATTAAAATCCATGTTACACAGCTGCAAATCTGGTAAACAGAATAATTACTCATCCAACATTTATTGTATGACAAATGGCAGACACTGAAACAATCCTTCAGTATCTTTAAACCAGGTGGTGGCAGCAACATGCCACCTGCTTCTCCGAGGCACTCTATAGCGAATGTGGAATGTCAAACAGTGGATGAATGCTAGCCATTGTATGCATAATTCAGTGAATATTGACTTGTGTAAAAGTCATTTACATAAATTTATAACATGACACTAACTGTAGTAAAATGCAGATTGTTTTTGTTAAACTTTGCTTCTTGAATATACAACTAGATTAAATTAATAATTTACCCATTTTATACTGAGCTTATGAATTGTACAGTGTACATTTAGAAAATGCAATTGGTTATGCACGGGTCTTATTTGCAGATTTTAGCTCCGCCTTTGATACAGTTTGCCCTTATGTACTTGCACAAAAAGCCAGATTTAAAGGTAAGCTCTTTGAAAAAGCTGCACTTTTTTAACGAGAACTCGTACTTTTTGGTGTGAGCACAAAACTGATGTCGTCTTTTTATAATGCAGTGCTTGAGAGTCTAATCAGATGTGGGTTAGTTCCCAATGTTGCTTGGTTCACTTACTGTCCAGTGCAAAACTAAAAACTTTTCAAAAATGCTATGAAAATCCTGAAAATCAAAAAACCTTCCCACTTACTGCATGGTGAATATGAGATGTTACCTTCAGGAAAGTGTTATGAAATCAAAAGAGCAACCAATACAAACTTTTAAAAAATTTTTTATTCCCATTTTTGCTCTGCTTAACAAACCAATTTTTTATTTTGACCGTATTTGCAATGGCATTCTGTCAATTTGAATCAGACCAAGGCTTAGTTCACAGATACTGGGACTAAGAAAATTTTATCCTGCTACTAACTAAAATTCAAATCTGGTGAGAGGTCTCTCTCGTTCATTCATAACTTTGATTATAAAAGATGCTTTGAGTCTGAATGCAAGGAATTTCCAGTGAACAATTGCACACCAAGTGCCTGCAGATTGAAATGCCTTATGGCAGCTGGTTGAACGTCTTTTTTTTTTTTTTTTTGTGTGTAGTTACATGAACATGCTATTTTAAACACTGCTTTGTATAGGTTCACTGATGTTTTGTCAAAATACAATATACTTAATCTCCTGTTTGATGTGTCATGAAAACTGGTGACATGCAATTACACAGCTGTATAATTATTGCATATCTGCTTTAGGCAGCTATCGCTCATTTCTTCACAGCTCTGTCTAATTGTGTTTGCAGAGTGGGCTACTCTCCAGCATCAGCCTGTCTTTGACTGACATGTCCAAATCTGCTGAGAATCTGTCCAAGGTGATGTTGCAGAAAGCAGGGTAAGGCTCAAGCAGACATGTGTCGTTCACTGTGGTCTTTTCACCCACATATTCTAAACAACAGTAAATGTAGTCAATCTTTTCTTTCTTGTCTTTTTCTTGTATTCAGAGGACTTCAAACCTATCAGGAAATGTCCCTGATGCTCTCACATGCCATTGTCTTGATACAAAAGTAAATTAAACTCTAGTATCACTACAAAGCTGTTAACTCTTCTTTTCACTGCTGCCATCTTTATCCTGTTTGTAAAAGCTATACTGCAGAGCAAGGGAACACCTTCAGCATCTATGTGCCACCAACTAAAGACCACACATTAAATCCACTTTGAGACGGTTATATCTTGTCCAGCTACATAAACCTAGACTGTTCACTATAGTCCATGCATTACTTGATTTGGTGAGAGGAAAAGGTGACCACTGTTTTATTCATTCTGTATTAAATGGACTGTAGTGGAGGCAGTAATGGTGGACTACACCTTGATAGACGAAGCCCGGACTCTGATGGAACAGGGCCACTTGGTATTTGACCAAAACAACATTTTGTGCCCCCCTTTGCTCACAGTTCTTTGTCTGACAACCCTCTCAGCATCGTGCCTCTCTGGCCACAGGACCTTCTCTGACCACTGTCAGGATGTTTATTAGGAGCTGGCACCTCCTGGGAGCTCCTTTCTCTCAGTAACTCTGCCAACAGCATAGTCCTGTCACAGCTACTGCTCTCTCCGACCAACCTCTTTTTAGCTCTGTAAGTTGTTTTTTACTATTGGCAACAGCCGCGTCCAAAACTGTTTGCGAATAATTAAATCAAATGTCAAGGTCACTGGGACCTCACATTTCTTTTGAGAGAACTTAAAACAAGTACATAATTCTGAAATTCTAACATTTATTTGGATTTGCAAGATTTTAATTGGTTCTTTACTGCACATCTTCATTGTATATTCCTCTAAACATCACAAATAGCTATAGACCAAGGGGAAGCTTATAAATACACAAGGGAAATTACTTTGTCACAGTAACTGAGAACCATAAAAAAATAACCATTTTTATTTGGATGTATGAAAATGTATTGTTTTTGGTCGTTATATGCCCAGGCCAGGGAATAAAAAATTCTATACAAAACGGATGGCTTAAATGGGTAACACATTGTTGTGCTAACAGAGTTGTCCTTTCAGAGAGCTTTTGTTATGAAATGTTTAGAAAAGTTGAGTACAACATCTGTGTGTGTTCGTGCATTGTGATGGCTAGGACAATGGAGGGGTGGTGCAGCTAGGAGGAGGGAGAATGGCAGCAGGTTGAAAAAAAAACTGAGCAAATGCTACAAGGACATTAAAAGATTTCTTGACAAAAACAGTGGGGATCCCCATCAGCAGAAAGCAGAAGAGTCACAGGGGGCAGAAACCAAAGAGACTGGCACTGGGTAAGTTTGAAAGAGTCAAACTGCTCCTTGGGAGAGACGATAATGAATTTGTTGTGTACATAGTTTTTGCACTGCAAGAGCTCTGTAAACTGAAGTGCATGACGGGGAAAAAAAATATCAAGAAATTTGGTCAGCGTCTTGCACTGGGAATCTCAGATCAGCGGTCTTTATTTACCCAAGTGAGTAGACAAACATTACTGCGTACTGGACATCCTGTTCTCATCCTGTCAATCTGAAAAAAGCCTTTAATCACTGTGTGGACCTGTGTCCCTCTTGTTGCGGTGAATGCTTGACAGCCTCTGTCTTTCAGTCAACCTGCTGTAACATACAAAGCTTTCTCTAAGCCACTGTTTACTGTCAGAAATCATCCTGAGCTGTTCAGATGGTTTCTGTTCCCCCCCTCATGAGTGCTCAGTATTGTATGTAAAGCCTCAAATCAACATGCACAGATTCTATTTAATTTCACAGCTAGTAGAGTGGCTCTAATCTCATCCAACCATTTGAGCTGTTTGCTCTCAAATCAAATGGTGCTTTGGCAAAGTTAGGTTGCGGTTATTTTAGTATTGTCTCTTAAACGGTTTGATCCCTCCCATGTCATACCACCACAAATTACTTAAGATGTGAAGAAAAACATTTATGATTGTGTATTATGAGCACTGCAGATGGAGCGCCTTTTGATCAAGATGCAGTTATATTGTTTTTTAGCCTGGTGAATGTGGCGGCTTTGGAGACGGACATGTCAACAGAGAGACCTGTTATTACGGTATGTATTGTCTATAATTATAATAACTATTGAATCAATAAGCCTTATGTGGGTTTGCAGTGGAAAATGGTGAGACTTGGTAGTTTTCAGGATGTCACTATGAAACTGAAGCACTCGTCCCTTATGTCTTTACAGAAAATGGCAAATGTCAATACATTTCCCTCCCTGAGCTGTGCCCAATACAGAGTTTTATGAGGCATGAAATGCTCTTTCCCTTGGCTTGTTATGCTGTTTATTATGCACATATTTAAACCCTGCTGTACTTTTCTGCAGGGGTTTCACATAAAATGACATGTATATTGCTTTGAGAGCATTTCTAAATTACTCCACTCCATGTATCCAGTTCAGAATTTAATTGAGTACATAAACAAGGCTAGGCTTTTTATGTCATTTTTTTTTATGGCACTAAAACAAATGTTTAAATGTCACCGTTTTAACTCTTGTTTCTTTCTTGTACCTGCAAAATGTAAACTAGGCCATACCTGAAAAAAGTGCTGTCCCTCACTCTACTTTGGAGCTGGATGGTGAGGCTCTACAGGGTGGAGTCAGCACTGGGGATGGCCCAGAGCAGGAGAGGGACTGGTGTCATAAATCAGGGCCAGGGCTCATGTCTGTGAGGCCGCAGAGGAAAGCCGAGAGTGGGACTGAAGATGCAGGTTGTGGGGGAGAGGTGTGGTCACGGGATGCCAGCCTTCAGCAGATGAGTGTCCTGGGCCTAGGTGATGGATGTGGCACGAGGCCAGTAGGGAACGCTAACGAGATCCAAGAAGTCATGTCTGATTGCTACGAGAGGAGACCTGGTTCTGGTGGGAGCTCATTAGATGGCAGATCTCACCTGCAGAGCACTGAAGGCACTAACTCTGTGTCTGTCCCACCACAGACCAGCACTCATTCTCAATTCGACAAAATACCTCTCAGCAGTCAAGCTGTTAGCTGTCCAACCAAGGAACCCACCACCGGAGACCAGTTCTTCTGCAGAGAGATGGATGATCCAAGAGCTTTGGAGGAGATCCTGAAAATCGGAGCAAAACCCTCCCCAGCCTTAGGTTTGGGCTCTCTGATCAACACTGTGTCCTGGATTGTCCAAGGTGCGGGTCGATGCATTTTAAGCTCATCCATTGTGTTGCAGCAGGTCATAGAGCAGAGACTACATCCTGTTGGGGCTAGCTGGTCTAGTCACATGGTCTCTCTCATCAGGGACAGCAAGGTCTTATCTGTGGTGAAGGACAGCTACATTACATCTCTGTTCAGTGACATTCAGATATTGTCTTTGGTAAGAGATCTGCCGATTGTTCAGCACATTCAGTTAGAGGTGACTCAGCACCTTCATGCAGTAAACCCCACTAATATTCATGATTGTGCTAAAGATCATTCTAAACATCTTGTTAGGTCTCCAAAACAGGAAGTGGAAAATGCAAATGTCTGTATAAATGATGTAAAAAGTAGTTTGCCACCAGAACGGGAAACAGCCGATGAAGTAAAGGCTAAAGAGACAATTACTGGTTCTGAAGCAGCGCAACTCTGCAGTAAACCGGAGGTTAATTGTGCCCATGAGAAGAGGGACCCAACACTTAGTGGCACTTGTACTGTGTGGTTTCATGATGTCAATATCTTCTGTCAGTCATTAATAACCTTCCCTGGTGTAATGGTAAACTTACAAACATCCCTTTTAGACCTGGGAGCTTCATTACAGGTTCTCATTCCTAATTCACTGTTCAATTCACAGAATATTGTAGCTCTTTTTTGGCTGAAGGCGGCTAAAAGTAACCGACCCAAAGCCGTTCCTGCTCTAGTAGTTGTGATGGAGACTGGTGTGTACACCTTTACTGAAAAGTCTGGAGCATTGGAGTTATTCCATCACCTGCCCTTGCTCCAACTGAAGGAGCTGCAGATAGGCTACGCTGGCCACAGTTTGTGTCTGATGGGAACAACAGGGGAGAGTGTCCTGGGAGTTTATACCTTAAGCCAGAAGCTCACCAAAGAGCTGTGTGGGGCCATACTCGGTGTTCTCTGTCCTCAGGACAGTAGGGTCTCTAAGCACCCGCTGCTCAATGGAGACTTGACAAAGATGTCCTTAAAGTGGCAGATTGTTGTTCCTGACCTGTTGCTGGATGCTGGTTTAAGGGTGTGCTGCTTTTTTCAGAAGAGTTTGGCTGATCTGATTTACCTTCTTCACTGCAACACAAATGGCGAACAGAGCTGTCTGGGAGAGGTGCAGCTGCACCTGTACTGTTGTGTAGAAATAGGCTTCGACTCCCGGTCAAAGCTTTTGGGACAACTCTTTGTCACTGACACCCACTTTGGTCTTCTCCAAGAGGACATTGTCTTCTATCCCGCATGTTCAGTCTCAACAGAGCTGTGCCGACTGCAGTTTCACACTTTGACTCTGCGTCAGCTCTCTGATGTGCGCTGTGTAGCGGTGCGTGATGAAGACGAGCGTGGAGCTGTCACTGTGGATGTAATCCTTGCAAATGTGAAGGCCAGAGGTCACCCTGAATGCGTGACTGCATCCGCACACACTTCAAGTTCATCCTCACATCCAGAAGTGTGGAAATTAACTTTCAGTTGCTCCACTGAGGCCGCCTGCCTGATTAATCACTTGTCAAACGTTTGATCAGGGACTGAACAGCCAGTAATGAACAGCCCAGCTTGAAAACTCTCACTCACACAGAGCAGTGGCAAAAGTGCACTTGAACCAGACAAAGGACAATCCGCTGTTAAATGAAAGAATTGTGATTGTGGCTTATTTTGAAATTTGTGTCGCTATGTTTTTCAGTTTTGTAATTTTTATGTTAAACTTTGTGCGGTTAAAGTTGTTTATTTTGAAGTCTTTAAAAGAGGATGTGTGTTCAATATTTTAAAATGTAGTTAAATGTGAAATTTATTTCAAGATTGTATTTTTAAAAGATTTTAAAAACATTGTCATTGTTTACTCAAATGTCTAGTGCTAAATTAAAATGGACTTTTACTGTTGTATTGTGCTCCTTAAATAAAAATTAAATTCCAAAGTGTCTGACATTCTAACATTTTCTTGTATGCATCATACAATGTCTTCTCTACTTTTCAGCTCCAGTTAGAATACCAATGTCTGCTGTGATCACTGTTAAATCGTTCCCTCAGCACCTTTTAAATTAAATGGTCACTAAAGATGCTTTGTAGACCTATTTTTTGCTATGGCTCAACGAAGAATGGTTTGTATATTTTTATTTTTGGAGGAGAGCTTAGGCTTGGCTTTTGAGTGTGTTGATGTAATTTGAAACAACTCCCAGATTTACTTGAGAGTGAGTGGCAAAGGCTGGCTGCTCCTTTTGTCTTGAATGAGTGACCTAACTCTGCCTCGAAAATTACAGGAGCATTGGAGTGCAATCAGTCCTCTTGTCTACTCCAGCATGAAGCAAGGAGATTTGGTCCTGAATGAAGAAGCCTCTCGCAGCTCATAGTAGTGTGCTTTGAGCCAAGATGAATGCTCAGGGATGTGATGAGGTTGTTTGTCTCTCTCCTTTTGCTCAAGACATTTAATTAGTGTTCGAACCTTCACGGCTTCTGGATAAAAAAAGGCAGACAGATCATAAGCTAATATATGGAACTGACAGTGACCTGCTGGAGATTAAAATTATGAATTTAATTTACAACAGTTCTGTTTTTGAGACTAAATCAAGCCCGTATGCATTTCAGGTTATGAGCAGAAGCATCATTGACAAGTCTCCTTTACTTTGTAATGCAGGTAAAAGGTAGAAAATGGAGGAGTTCCTTTTAACAAATGAGTCCTTACACAATAGAAATCCCCTTTGACCAACACATGACACTCTAGCACAATGTCAGTCATTATCTGTGTTTCAAATACCCTCTGTGCTTCATTGTTTACAAGAGAGGGATGCTGCTGGGGGTGTAGCTCTCAGCCAATCACGACTCACCAAAAAACATAAGGGGCTAGAGTTTATTCAGAAGTGAGAGTAAACCAGGTTTTTACATGTACACAGTAATGAGCCTTTAAAGGAAGAAAGAGGCCAAGATTATAAATAAGGCATTTTATTGTATGTTTCTAAGAAGGCCATTTCATTCTTTTTTTTTTTTTCTTACAAAGCTTTACACTTTCTGTCATTGATGCCACTATTTGTTTCAAGCATCTTAAACTGTCTTACATATGTCCATCTCAATGTTAAAGTATACAGTATTTTGGAGTCTGTAAGAAATGTTGGAAAAGGTAACGTATTGTTTACAGTAGACTTATTGTCAGGAAATGACCAGTTTGGAGAGGGCACGCAGGAACACCCAGGTGACCCAGGCTTTATGGCTGCTAATGAGGCCAGTGGAAACACACTTATATAACAAAAAAAAAATGCAAGTGCGTATTACAAACATTTTTAACATTTTAAAATTTCTTTAAATTTATGACTGCTTTTTAATTTTATTCAGCACTCCCGGAACAAGTACATATAATGTGGTTGCATGAAACTACATTTGGGTCATTTCTCTGCAACATATAGGCCTACTGTGGAAATATGGAGCACAAATTTAAACAGACATTGAAACTCTCTGGCATTGTCAGCTTCTCCGAACAGGGCAAGTACCACATTGAGTAATTTAGCTCTAACTGTAAAGCCAGTAAACAGAGCATAAAACATCAAGAAAAGTCATACAGAGGGTGCATCTGGGGTTTACCTGCCGGAGCACACACGGTGTTACTGCAGCAGCTCAGGTTTGAGTCCCGTCTTAGGCCTGTTTGCTCCATATCATCCCCTCTCATCGCCACACTCCCTGCATGATAACTGTGTCTTTCTTAAAAATATAGAAAATAAAAAGTGATATCAAAACAAAAAACACTTCGGTACAAAAATAATCAGGATCAATTTGCAAATGCTGCAATACAGTGCAAATTCCTCTTTTTTTTTATTAGTTGGCTGTTTAATGTGTGAAATGGACATGAACTCTTGTTGAGCACAGCCTGTTTAATGGTCAGGCTCTGTTTTAGACACACATCCTTGGGCAGACTCAGAATCTCTAATCTTTATGATTTCCCACAGGGTTTTCCAGGCCTAATGTGCACCATCACTGACAGCACATAACAGGATAATTTGTTTACCTCCTTCTTTCGAAGCATTCGAACGTGACTTAGTCTGTCCTCCCGTTGCTTAGCTGTTGATGGGCTAAACCTTTTTTCTGTCGTTTCTCAGCCACATGCAACCAGCCTTTACTTCCAGAGGTTACATGAAGCTTAATATATGTCCAAGTATAAGTCAGCCCTGATCAATTAAGTCAGTTGAGCAAAAAAATATGAAAACAACACATCTGTTTTGTATTTTCAGGTCACAAACAAGGTATTGCTTTGGATTGGAACCATTTTGTGAAGCAAAGGAGTCATATTTCACAGGCTTCCCAATTTAACCTGGCATTAATACAAGGCCCTCGGAAAAGAGGCCAGCAGACCAGCAAAGCACATAAATAATGTTGTGGAGTTTGGCCTATATTGTGAACAAACTCGTGTGAATAAAGTCCATTTGTAAAACAGCAGGACAAAAAGCCTACTAAATGTTCAAAGAGATCCATTTTGGAAATTAATAAACTTTTATGGGCTCCTTTATGTGTGAGTCTGTGTATCAAGCTCTATGTCCTTAATAACCGAGAAGAGTAAAGGCCTATGGAAGATTTCATAAGCATCATGCACAGGTTATACATATGCTGCTCATATGTATAAACTGCATAGGACTAAACTACAGTGCATGTAGGACTAAACTGTAGTTTACTACAGTTTAGTCCTACATGCACATGCAACATTTTTTGATTGGACCCAAACTTTTACCCACCCAAATAAATCTGAATTACCGCGCATCAATGTTTCTGACAATTTTATGCCCCATCCGCCTCATTTTTAGCGACAGAATCATGCATTTTGATTTTGAAATTGTAAATTGTGTGGTGATCCAAATAATATCTATCTTGGCGTGCTTATTCAGTGTGCTCAATCTTGTTAACTGTAAAATAGCACAACTTAAAAAGAAGCTGAAGTGCTGGTCGACACATTTGCTGGCCAAGGTAGTGCCACTTTTTCCTCACAACAAGGCCCTGTGTGAATGTGTTTAGAGTGCTGCCTGCCATCATAATATTATTTTTAGTTTTTGTGTGTTTTTTATTCAGTAGGTGGTTCTAGTTCAAATTTCCAAGTTTCCTTGCTGCTCTTGTTTTTCTACAGCTACATGGATTATTACTTTTGTTGTTTTTGCCATTTGTAACTAAAAAAAAACTATACATTAGATATAGCATACTACTAGCGCTAATTATTGAATCCAAGAAATATATTTAGTATCAGGACTAACACATAAAAGACCAGCAGTGAAATCAGTCAGAAAAATCCATATGACTGTCATTTTGATGATTTCAACTAAATGATTAGATTTGGAAAAGTAGCTCTATTAGAAGTGCTCATTAATAGATAAAATCAGAGTCCCTCTACATGTAAAGGTTTTATATCAAGGGCATTTTTCAGCTTTAATTCCTGCTGAGTCCAGGTCTTTATAACTGTCCAGTGCCTGCCTCCCACAGTTTTTAATTTGTTTCAGTCAAAACATGGCGTCTTAATTATCTTCATCAGTATTCTCCCCATCGAAGCTTGTGTTTGCCAGCTCTGACACATCTATCCGGGCCTCTGATGGAATGTGTGGGGTACGTCCCATAGGAGGAGGACACAATGGTGGCCTGAATGTCACTGGCATCTTTGAGCTGGGCTCATTTGTGAATGCCTATCCTGGGGCCAGACAGAAGCGCTGTGCCCTCTAGAACGATGGCTTTGTCACACAGTGTCATTTTTAAATTGGTCTCTATTTCTCTGTGCCCAGCCTGCTTCGTTTTGGACCTCACATGAGCTTAATTAGCATTTGCAGGAACTTTGAGACATTTACCACCTCGGATTGTGACAGAATTCACAAACTCGGTTTTACTGCTGTCCCGAGGGCTGAAGAGGCTGCCGTGCACCATCTGTTGATTGTGACTGTAGTACTTCCATAAGAGACTTAGTATCTGCCAATTCTAACTGTCCACTGACAATAGTGGTGTACACAAGCATAGGCTAAATGAGGAGAGATCTGAATATCCACAAATCTGTGTAGAAGTCAACAAAGAATATGTATAAGTGAAGATTTTATTATTATTAGCGGTAAAAGTCTCCATGCCATGAAACTCTTAAGTCGTGTAGTCTGTTAAAAGCTGTTTCAGATGTTTGTGGGCAATAATGTGGCCCTAGTAATCCCTCTGCAGGAAGGGACACAAAGACATAAGTGAGGAGGTATTTTGCGTCATTTTAGCATAAGTTCTCTTTGTCAGTGTTTGGGCAGGTCAGGACTTCCTTGAGCTTCTCCGTTTAAGCCTAATCATGTTCCTTTATGTATTTGTTTGATTTAAACAAAATGTCTACCTTGAGAATGAAGAGCAGTAGTTGTTGCTGACGGAGCATACCTTTGTCCTCAGAGACCACCACAGGTTTGTGATTATGTCCTAATAAGAGCATGCAGAGCTGCTGGCAGCAGGTTGCATGGATAACTAGCTGCTCTGAATGTGTCTTTACTATAATTGTAGGGCAAAGGGAGAGACTTGGATGAAATACAAATGAGAGGTTATTAAACAACACTCAAAGGAGTATCTATAAGCTATGAATGTAATTGTATGGTCTATTTTTATTAGAGCTCAGGTCATCTAATTATGTATCTATTTTAATAAATATAATTGAATCTGTATAAGTAAATATATCTGAAAAGCCGAAAGTTGTTTTGGCAATTAACTGTGGGTAAAATGACTGACAGAAAAGGGGTTTTATACAAACAAAAGGAGGGTTATTGCAGAACACATTGCTGCTCATTACATTGTATTATTTAAAACTTCCCATATTCAACTGCATTTATTATTTTCTCTGTAGCTTGTATGGCTTTATTTAGAACAAATAAAAGCCTTATAATTACTACAGACACAAATAAAGCACTTCATTAGAGGTCTAAACAAACCGAGGTAATGTATCACCGGCGCAGTATACAGGTTTTTGTCATGAGCTTGACTAAATACCGTGGTGTCGAGTGCTTGCTTACAGAGGAGCATGGTCGGCATCGCTAAACAGGTGCATTAGGTGGATGTGTTTTCTCTTTGCCAAAACAAAATCGTAAATAATGAAAGCCTAAAGTAATCATTCATAATTGTAAATGATCACTGAGGCTCTCAACCCGAGGCTGATAAAGCCTGGTAATACGACCCTACACTTGCAAAAGAACAACTCACAGCTTTAAATCAATTCTAATCACCTTCTATGACAACAAATGAGTATGATGTGAAGAGCCTTTATCTGTCTGACCTCCTACTTTGAAGCACCATCACTGAAGCAATCAGTCAGAGCTTGACCAATATATTTATTTATTTATGACAACCACAAGCCTGCGGTGTTTCCTTTTGACTGAGTGTTGAGAGCGCAGTGACAGAAGGAGCTGGTCCACACTGCTGATGTTTGCAACGAGAGCTTCTCCTCTCCACACCTCCAGCTTCCAGCAGGGTGCCATTAATCAAGCTTCATCGTTTAAGTGTTTTTACCAGGCTTCGCAGTGTTATGGATTGCACGGAAAATTCATAATTTGTTTGCAACAAATCTATTTTACAGCCGTACCATTTCTAGTTAGGTGTATGGTTCATTCTAAGAATAATAATGAATGTACCAATCGTTTTGTGTCAACTAATGCTTTCAGGACAAAAGGTTATTATTAAACATAGCTGTGTTTTTGAAATCTTAAGCACAACATTGATATTTACTCATATTTTCATGATTCTGTTCTGAAATAGCCTAAGCTCAATACATTTTAGCTCTATCTCGCACACCGCCAGAATTATAGGTCAATGGATAATGAAGAGGTGGTGTTTTGTGAAATCCAATACAAACACAGGCTTGAATGTGATATTTCTATCCTCCCTGGCTTTTGGTGAAGATGTAGCAGCTAACAACACAAAATATTAAAATAACACTATACATAACTTTTCATCTTTCAAGAACTGCACTGCTTTAGGCTCACATGTATTCTGATTAAGTTATGACTTTTTCCGAAAATGACTTGAGCCTAAATATGTTGGTGACTGCTAGGCTTGTATAATATATGGTTAAAAGTTACATAGTGTTGCTATAAGATCTTTGTCCACATATAAAGTCTGTATTTGCTGTACAACCTTTGCTTTGAAATCTTTGTAAAGGTTTAGGGACGTCTGTCTGTATCAAGTTAAGCTGTTGTTTATGTTTAATAATATTGTTATAAAATACCACCAGATCCAGAGTATTTTTTTTTTCTTTTTTCTTCCAGTTCAGGCTCCTCCTCACTGTAACTTGACCTGACCCTCCAGTGGTCATAATGTTTGGGCTGGTTAGTGTATAGTTTGTACTTTTCTTAGGGACACTAAGCCAGACACTGACCCTGTCTAGACTCCAGTTATACGCTCAGTAGTATCTCACTAACTTTCTGATTTTCTCTTTAGACAGCTTATGTCCACCGCTTATGTAACAAAGTTTTTATATTTCAATGCCACTTTTCAAAGTTCTGTGCTCTCGTTTCATGGGTGCGCTCTGAGATGCCTGTTCTGCTTATAGCCATTCGCTCATTAGTACCTTCATCCTTAGCCCTTCCTCAGGACCTGAAACCAGGCATTTCCCTGTAATAGATGCTGTTGTTGCTCCTGTTGCTATTCAGTATTTTGATATGTTGTCGCTTTCTGCAGGAACAGGGAGCATCTTGGTCTTCACTACAGGCGGCAAATTACTTCTCAGAACTCCACTAACACCCATGTGCAGTGCGAGAGCTGCTGTAAAGGCAAAACAATTTGTCCAACATGAATGGGTTCCCTGGAGACTGTCTTTAAGTGTTAAATGACCCTGTTGAACCCAATACTAATCCAAGCCTGAATATCCAGCCTCAGAGCTAACACTTGTACCCTCTGAGCCATTTGCAGACTGTTTATGCAAATTCAAGGTGATCTGATTTTTCTTATGACTTATTTCGCCATCTCTCCCGAAGCCCCAGGGGACTCTAACCCACGCCTGCCCGCAAACGCCTGTGCGTGGATATAAATATAATGTAACTTTGGTGTTTCACCCATAACTAAACATGTTGTAGTGTAGTTTACATTTTAAATGGAAACTGTTTACTGTGGTTATACAAGCTGCAGGATATGGACAAAACAAACCATCAAACTCTATTAAACCAGCTTCTTTTGTGAATGAGAAACGTGAACAACACAATATTCATGATATATTTGTGTGAAGAAATTAAACTTGAGACCTGAGGCTATAAGAAAATAAAGAAAACACTATATTGTCTTGAATTAAATCTAGCTTAAATCTGTGAATGCTTCTCTGTTTATTAGCTGTAGGGGGCAGCAGTATGTCGTACATAGGCAGAGACTCCTCTTCCAACCATCTCTTCTCATAAACTGCATTGTGCTCTGCCCTCCAGACATCTGCTTGGTTGTAAAAGGAATGAATAAATAAAAAAACAAAAGACTATGAATGACGCTCCAAGAATTTATGTTCCATGCAAACATATTCTGTTTTGATATTATAATCCTTATTGGGACATTTATTGTTGGTGTCAGCGTTTATGTACACGTGCATTGTGTTTTCCCTGGCTTTGTAAAATAAATAAAAACAGCACATTTGAGGGAAAAAAAAGGGCCCTTGGAGAATGGACGGAGGATGGAGAGAAGTTAGGGAAAGAAAGTATGGCATGACGGTCTGTCAGTGTACAATACAGAGAGCAGATCATTAATTAATGCTGGGGAGAGTGTGAAGTGAATCGATTCGCCCCCTGAGCAGGACACGCACTAACACCCCAGTCTAACAGGCTCGGTGGGGAGTGAGGGGGGTCTGCTCTCCCCTTGTCAGTTCACCTCTGTTTTAATCACTTCTAATTGTTTCCAGTGGCACGCTGTAAATATCCGGCGGGAAGGATCACAGTACATTTATACCCCCTGGTTCTCCTCATCAGGTCTCTTTCTGTTTTTTCCTGGGGTCTCATTCACTCCCGGCCTCAGTAAGTGCCGGATGCCGTGATTAAAGCAGTTGTTCATAAGTGGATTTTTTTTGTTATGCTTTTGTGTGTTCACTGAGCCTATGTTGTCTGCCTGTGTTCATGTCAGGGGGTGACAGCTGGCTCTCTCTGCCCTGTCACAAAAAGAGGCTGTAGTTACTGAAGTGTGACCGCACTCTTTCGCCCCCCATCCTGTCAACTCTTGCCTGGCCTACCCTTCTACTTTGCTTATGGTCGTCTCTCCTCAGATCCACACCGCATATGGCTCTGGTCAGCCATGGAAACCTGCTCGGGCCAATTAGAAGGCGCCACCAGCTGGGCCTCCGCACCATCCCTCCAACGCTTCACGGTCCAGAGTCCCACAATCACAGCCCCTCTCTCATGGCTGTAATCATGCCAAGCTAATGGGCACGCTGTCCTTGGCGCGTGGAAGGGAGCAGCCATTTGTGACATAGCTTCCCTCTGCAGTCGTTGCTGCTACATAGACATACCAGGACACACACACACACAGGCAATGGGCTGGGGGTCTGGTCACTCCCCTCTTACCAGATGCTTGTTGTGACTATAAGGCCTTACCAGCTGCTTCGGACAAAATGGAAGTTAGATTTTTGGTAGTATTGTAGGTCTTCTTGAAACATTCTTAAGGTCGTATATCTTGTAATCCAGCAGCATCCAAGTCAGTCTTGGACACACCAACCGGGCCTTGTGCCATGTTTGGATTTCTGAGCCTAATCACACACTGGACGACTTATTCAAACCAAAAATAACATGGTTTAGAACATGAAAAGTTTCCAGCCCAAACCAAACAATAGTTAGTTAGGTTCCTGCTGTGTACCGGGGCGTCATGTTGTTCTCGAGCCTCATTAAAGTGGTTTCTATCAAGCTTTGATTATATATATATCATCTATATATATATAAAATAATATATATATATTAGCAGCATGGTTTCAAAACTCTGCTCTCACACTCAATGTTAGCAAAACCGTGTTTATTTTGGGGCTTGTCCTGTTGAAAAATTACATCTAAAAATCAATGGTCAAGACAGGCAGGTCACGGAAATTCTGGGTCTAATTTTGGACTCACATTTTACATTTGACAGTCATATGAAAAAGGTCACTGTGACGTACATTTTAGACTGATCAGAAACCCTTGCTTTAGAAACTCTTTAGAAGTGTTTCATGCAGCAAATACATTTATGCATGCCATGATTGACCACTAAGAATGATCTACAACAGAGCCATAAAGATTCTGGATAAAAAAACTATTTGAACTCACCATTGTTAAGCTTTACAAACGTTAATATCCTTAGTTTTGAAAATACTTTTTTAATATGAAAAAATATTAAGTGTTGTCAGTTAAAATTAATGTATGAATATTTCAGGAGGCGGGCCCCTCATGTTCTGAGTGAGTTAATAATTCCATTAAGAGCTGTGGGTTCCATCACACGAGGAGCAACCAATGGAAACTGTAAAGTGCCTCTGAGAAAAACATCTTTCGGACAGTCAGCTTTTTCAGTTTATGCACAACTCTGTGGAACTCCCTGCCTCCTGAACTAAAACAGGACTTAGACTGGAGTCATTTTAAATATGAACTTTTTTTGTGACCATAACTGATCTCTGTCAAGTGTTTTATTGTGATTTATGATTTGTAAATTCTGATTGTATTTTGTTTTAGGGACGAGCATAGTTATTAATGCTGTAGTATGTTACACAAAGAATGGATCATACTTGTCCCTATCAAAGAAACTTCAAATAAAAAATAAAATATTATAAAACAGTGTTATTTTCAGGGATGAAACATGCGTAAGAGTGCTTCACCCTGTTTTTGGGATCTTTTATTCAGTTCTGAAATTTTTTGTGAAAGCCAAAATTTCTGCGTAAATATGAACGATTTATGTGACCATAACTGATCTCTGTCAAGTGTTTTATTGTGATTTATGATTTGGAAATTCTGATTGTATTTGTTTTTCAAATCAGTCAAGACATCAGTTAACGACATCAGTGTGATTGGATGGAAACTTTTACCTTCAAATAAATGGCCCAATTACAAAGTCTTCACCAAGAGATATAAACCAGCCTTATGAGCTTAAACGGTGTTAGTTAATGTGGCTTGACTGCAGCACTTATACTGGAAGTGACATTAAATATGAAGTATGGGATAAACACGTTCAAATTTCTACTTTCTAGCAGCATATTGTATTTTAATTAGTGGTGCGTAGGCTGTAACACTTTATTTTCTGATGTGATTTGGGTGGAGATGCTAATTGTTACTGTAATTAATTTCCACAAAATGATTTGTTTTCTGGGTGTGCTATTTCTTTGGAGAATACAATATTTAAGCAGTGCGACAGAATGTTTCAATTTTAATACTTACATATTTACCTTCATCAGAGCCACAGCCCCTGAGACATCAGTTTTACCATGTTGTGAATTTGATTTATTGCCCAGCCAGCGGTATATTACTGCAGTCCCTTAGCATCCATTATTGCTCATGGCATATAACATGGATGTAAATAATAAATTTTTTTAGTAAGCTCACTTTGGTGTTGATTTCTATCCAGAGACTGGATTGGTGATTTGCTGGAGCATTATAAACATCCTCACAGAGTTTGAGTTTGGAACATTTCTAAATTGATTCTGCTTGTGTGTATATGTATCAATGCCTGTAGATCTTCTTTTGTTTATTGTTCTGAAGGATGTCCTTGTGACTGTAGCACATATCTATTCAGAGTAAACAGATTATGAATAGATGTTTAAGTATGCCACAGTGGTGTATGGAAGTAAGAAAAAGCAATCATAAACTAAACCACACAACATTCTCTTTTCATGGAGCATGTGCACCCTTTATTATCAATGCCTCCTTAATGTAAAGTGCATGTGCTCTGTGAAAACCTTTCCAAATGGTTGACTTCTCCTCAGCTGTTTCTTTGCTGTCACCCTCATTCCCCTCCTTTAGCTCATTTCCCCCAGATGTAGCCCTGATTGTACAAGGAGTGACGGAGGTGTCATCTTGAGCTGTGACAGGACCCTATTTTGTGCTGGTGGCAGTGACGACCGCGTGTCAGATCTCATGACAAGGCGCTCTCCGCCCAGTCCCATGAGGCTGTGGACTTTTCGAGGGGCCACTGGACCCTTTTGTATTCTCCTCTCTGTGGATGGCTTCTGACATGGCTTGTTTTAAGCAGAAGGGAAGGCAGTAATTGATTTTGCCCCTCGCTCTGATTTGGCTTCTCGGCTTTCAGCTTTTCTCACAAAAACAGATAAATAAAAAGGCAGGCCGTGAAGTTTATATCCAGCAGTCGGAGTGGTGACAGATGGTCAAACCTGGCCTTATCAGGGTCTCGATAGACGTCCGGACTGTGGTGGTTAGTCCCCTGAATTGGCTCCTGAGAGGATTGCTCATATATATTAGAGAGGGGGTATTGAGCCGTGAGGAGCAGGGGAGATGGCAGATATTGAGGTGCTCAGTAGCTGAAGGTGACGAGCACCTAAGCTTGGATTAAACTGGACTACATTTAATAGATAGGCGAACTGATAGATGTACAATAGATTGAAGCCATGAATACGATACTGCAGAGCTCCCAGACATAAAATTTGTATTTCTTTTGCTACAGCAAGTGGAAAAGTTGTAACAGTGCTCAGTGATGTGTTTCAACAAAATCCCACATGTGAGTAGCCCACATTATTGCCCGCTGACTGTCCAAAGTAATTATTACAGGCTGAAAAAATATCAATAGAATCAACACCGCATTCATCATAATTGTGACCTTGTGTCTTCCTGTCAGAGAGACTGACTTAATCAATTGCAAAGTTGTCAGCTGTGACAAGAGGCGTTTAGCCCGGAGACAACAGAGACGGCTGGCGTGGTCTGTGCGCTCCATCCTCTCTCCATTAATGTCAGCGCCTGTTCCCTTCCAGACAGCTCCGTTCAGACACGCTCCCAAACTTTGTTAGATGAGTTTGTTTAATTTCAGTCCTTTTTTCCCTATCACCGCAGCAGAGGAATAAATGAGCCAATTGAACAGTGAATGAGAAAATCTCCCTCTATGTTGCAGTTTGAGGTGTTTGTGAGCTGCTTTTTGCACTGAGACACTGAGACACTGAGACACTGAGGCACTCTGTGACAGAAAACAGTAGAATGTGGTGTCTGGTGTAATTTTAATCATCTCCCACATGTCATTTGAACTGTTAGCACCTTATCACCAGGCACAGGGAATTTCACAATGATGCTAAATGAGGCCTATATTCATTAATGGTGTTTAGACAGCGATACATTATCAATGCTGTTGAGCAGCTGACACTGACTGTAGAAATAAATGTTAAATAGATTATGATATATCCAATTTAAATTTGCAAAAGGCTTGTGAAGCCATTGAAGTCAGTAATACAGCCAGTGTGTGTTACCATACGTTGTATAATGTTCAGGGAAAGAGGAAGGGAAAAGAAATGTTAGCTTCACACTATGTTGCTAGTGATGCTAATGGATAATAATGCAGCTGAGAACAGTGTTGATTGTACAGTAGTTGATTTTAATTTTCATCTGCAATTTTTCCCCCAGATGCAACACAGAGTAAACACTCCAAACCTTCGAAAGCCTTTGTAGGTAACTTCTTATGACTAACACTCAAGCACCAAATTAAAAACATAAGATGTACTTAAAGTGTTGCTCCTCACCCCACTCTGCAGTGGCAGAGATGACTCACATGTCTGTGTTAACCACCTTCCTTTCAGAATGATTGGTAGTGAAATGGCACATTTAAATTGCATGCTGTGTTGAAGTGATTTCCTGCCTACCTTGATGCCTATTTTGTTATGGAAATTTTATGATACATTAACATAAGCAGCAGGGGGTCCAACAGAAAATAATGAATCCTGGTGGGATGGAGCAGCACACTCCACCGTTATGTGTGAATTAATAAAAGCATGTACAGTATGTACCTGAGGGTCGCACTCTGACATCTCACAATATTCTCTCATTGTTAACTGCAGGCTTGTCTCGTAGGTGAGAGAAATGTTACAGTGAGAGCGTTGTAAAGAGAGAGGTGTTTAGTGAGCAGAGGATGTCAGTTTAACCACCTAATGGTCTAATATCTTTAGTCTGTCTTTCACAACAGGGCAGAGCTGTAATATTTAAATAAAAAGCCCACCAACCAGCAGCTATCATTACATGGATCAGTGAAAGAGTCAAAACTCCACGGTGGCTCACCTGTGAAATGAAAACCTATCTAGTCTAGCCTCTCTCCCTTTTATCTCCAGCTGGAAAATGTTCATCTAATGAACTCATCATAACTTAACCTTTTGTACATTTCCACAGTAAATGGGCTAAGCTAAATTGGGCACAGCAGTTGGGATTGGCCCATTCACTTAAACACCATTCACCTGATTCTGAATGCATACCCAGTTACACTTACTACAGCCTGTTGCTACGGCAACAGCTCTGTCTCTGAATCACCAATAGACCCCAAAGGCTCCGGCGGCGCCGACAGGCGAAATGCTGAAATGCAAATAATACACTGTGATGTGAAAAGTGTAAATTAATCAACATAAGCTTATTTTTCATGATGCTACTACAACTACAGATAAGTTACAACTCGATGGAATTAGTGTGTTTCAGTTCATTTGACAATTAAAGTTTGTGGTAACTTCTTTGGCAGTGCTTATTAGCATGTGGCCAAGAAGTTGTCTGGAGAGGTTCTGTTAATCACACAGACATGAGGCTGCTGCCAGGATTCATTTGAATAGCTCTTAAGACAGTCATTTTCTTTGTTAGTGCAGTGAGTTGTTTCTGTGCAACAAAATACATAACTACACAGTGAATACGCATACGGTCAAATCACTGCCAATTTGGATGAGCTTTGTTGGTACAGCATGTGTTTTATTAATGTAATCATAAACTGGGATGACCTTGCCCTTATCCAACTGTTTCAAACTGCAGCATTTGTTCTATTAGCATTTTGTCAGTGTATTGCATTAAATGTTGAGTTAAAATAGCAAAATTTAAGTTGTAAGATCTGCCATGCTCTACCAATTTATTTGCTGAAAGCCAAGCATCCAGGTGACATTTTGCTTTAATGAGTTAATCAGAGTTTCTGCAGAATAAGCTGATTGCATTTATTAATGTCCATTTTAATTACAGAGCCTTTCAGAGCCACGACATTCCATTTTCTTTCATTAGACCTTTTTGCCTGATCAATAACAACAGAAATGTTAATAATTTGTTAACAAGCCCGACAAACGCATGTCTTCACTTCATTAGTGTTTAAATCTGGTATTTTAATTTATTTCTCCCAAATATGGCATTTGACACACAAACACATTTGTGGTTTTATTTAGATGATATACAAACAGCGGCTTGTTCACAGCATTAAAGCTTTGACCTATTGGATAATGAAGACAATTCAGAGTTAATGATGCTAATTTAACTGTGGTTTATGAACAGGCATTGTTCATAGGTCTCCAGTTAAAAAAAACACAATCTTATATTGGCCCCAGCTGCTGTTTTGAGTCTTGGTGGTGAGCAGCTCATAAAACACAAGCTAAACTTGTAAAAGCATTCACCTGTGGGTTATATCATAAGTTTATTCTGCTGTCCAAGTTTTACCAACTTTGCAAACTTTGTTGGACATTTAAATGGCTGTCAAAAAGCTAATAGTGAACATGTATTTCCATCCATTGGTTTATCCGGGGCTTGTTTGCGGGGGCAGCAGTCTAAGCAGAGACGCCCAGACTTTCACCTCCCTAGACACTTCCACCAGCTCTTCTGGGGGGATACCGAGGTGTTCCCAGGCCAACCAAGAGACATAGTCCCTCCAGCGTGTCCTAGGTCTACCCCGGGGCCTCCTACTGGTGGGACATGCCCGGAACACCTCTACAGGAAGGTGTCCAGGAGGCATCTAGAACAGACCCTTCTTCACCACAGATCCTTCTTCACCAGACCAGTACATCGACTGCATCACTGCAGCAGCTGCACCGATCCGTCTGTCAACCTCACGCTCCATCCTTCCCTCACTCATGAACAGGACCCCAAGATACTTGAACTCTTCGACTTGAGGCAGGAGCTCTCCACCAACCTGATGGGGACAAACCACCCTTTTCCGGCTGAGAACCAAGGCCCCGTACTCGGAGATGCTGATCTTCATCCCAGCCACTT
The DNA here is from genome assembly GCA_024416835.2 of Perccottus glenii. Taxonomy (NCBI): domain Eukaryota; kingdom Metazoa; phylum Chordata; class Actinopteri; order Gobiiformes; family Odontobutidae; genus Perccottus; species Perccottus glenii. Next base: position 10,705,085 of record CM044552.2, on the reverse strand, counting down.
CACACTCAGCTGCAAACTGTCCCAGTGCAGCTGAAGGTCCTGGCTTGATGGAGCCAACAGGACAACATCATCTGTAAAAAGCAGAGATGAGATCCTGTGGTCCCCAAACCAGACACCCTAGCCCCTGGCCGCGCCTAGAAATCCTGTCCATAAAGATAATGAACAGGACCGGTGACAAAAGGCACCCCTGCCGGAGTCAGCCCTGGACCCCATACTCCCAGAGAACCCGCCACAGGATGCTGCAAGGGACAGGGTTGCCTTCTCCAGATCCACCTGGAGAGGTATTTTTATTTTCTAAAATGACATTGCTGGCTATTTTTAAATTACAGTATTTGATAGTAGATAGTAGATTGACAGGAAAGAAGGAGATAACAAGGGGGATGACAATGGACAAATGACCGGAGTCAGAATTGATGCCAGGTCATCCGAGTATGTGGTATGCACTCTCCCAGGTGAGCCACCGAGGCGTCCCCATTGCTGGCTATTTTAACAAGGTACTGTACATACTACATTGCACTGGTTTATTGGTAGGGCCGCACACTAAACAGTTTCCTCAGGCACTAACATTGTAATATTCTTCAGACCACAGCTTGATGAGCAGCTATTGACATAAACATAATTGATTTGCTGTTTTAGGCAATCCCCTTTGTGCTACTTTGGGTCCATTATTGTTTAAGGCCAAATCAAAAAAGACAGACCGATAAGTTGAAAGAGGCACTTTATTTGATTTGCACCAACAGTAGCAGTCAATAGAACCTATAATAAGAAAAAGACAGTAGTTCTTATGACAATGATCTGGAAATTTCAGCCCTAAACTAATTCTGACGTTTTTGCAACAATGGCTCCAATTTGTTTTCACCTGATTAGACGAATTATCAAGTTGGTAATTAAAGAAACAACAGAAGGCAAGAGACTAGATAGAATTAGTTTGAGTTAATCCTTTGTCTTTTGATCTCATGTCATGAGAGGCTATCAGCCTGAGACAAATGTGCTTTTTTACTCAGACAACAAACGCAATTTGCATATCTGTCTTGTGTTGGAGGAGTTTAATCGACACATTCTCACTTGTTCAAAGCGAACTAGCAGCACTGCAAGTCAATTTCCTTTCAACATTTCACAGGCTCTCTGCGTCTTTGAAGACAGGCATCCATAATGAATGGCGTCAATTTTCATCCCAATTAGAGTGTTTATCTCGGCTTAGTTCACCTATAGTGTAGCCTGTTCCTCTTGTGGGGTGATGAATTTTCATGAAGGACAAACACTGTACTTCAGATAAAAACAGCTTATCTAGCGCTGGGATTTAATGCTTTAGAGCTAGGAATTACTTCTCTCTAATTTGTCTGTGCTGTCTTAACAGGCATCGTGGCGCCGGGGTCGCTCTGGTGTGCGGCGGAAAGGTAGGTAGGAGAAAGTGGGCGTGGTTAGCAGCAGGGAGTAGCAGGAAAATTTCAAAGGGTTAGAGGGAACACAGTAATTTGTGTTTGTATAAGAAGAGGTCTACTGAGCTTTAATCTGGATAATATAATAAACAGAGCACAGCTTCCTGATTAAAGGCGGCACACAGAAGAATAAAAACATGCTTAGTGCCCAAAGGCCTTTTGCTCGAAGCCAGCTTTTGTTCAGTTTTTGATTCAGATAAGTTCAGGTTTAGTTTGAGCAAACTTGAGTTTTCTGACTCCATAAGGTGGTTTGGGTTTAAGCTGGTTTCATCCCCGCAGCTACCCTGCTCCAGATCAGGTTTTATTCTGATTTAGAGTCCACAAAACCAAACTGAGGGACGCAGTGGCTCAGTGGTAGAGCGGTTGTCCTTCAACCAGAAGGTAGGTGGTTCGATTCCCACTCTCCCCACAGTTCATACTGTTGTTGTGTCCTTGGGCAAGACACTTAAACCCCCTTGCCTACAGTGGTGTCCTAGCTGTAACACTGGTGAATGGAACCTTAATGTAAGTCGCTTTGGATAAAAGCATCTGCTAAATGACTAAATGTCAATGTAGTAACTGGACCAATCAGATGTGAGCAAAGATGTGGTTTGGTGGATATATTTGATATATTTTTGTAATGTGTGCAATCACAATTTTTCATTGGTCGACAGTATATCCTCAGCCTGTAAACCTGTAAAACTGTCAAAACTATACAACCAGATTTTTTCTTTCTCCTGTTTTTCATTTCCCTAGGTTGAATACTAATGGCTGTCTACACCCAGTGAATGGTTTAGGGTTTAAATCTGAAAAAAAGTAACCAGTGTCGTGCAACAGATGAACCTACAGGTATTTGTTTGGTTTTATCAACTCAACAGCCCTCAGGTCAATCAAGGCTACTGTTATGTACACAAATGCTTTATCAAAGCTTATTTTAAAGCGTGCCTACAGATACAGGTCCTCTGAGATGTTTCACTGTGCTGCAGTGAAAGATGTGAACAATTACATCCTTCCAGAAATACAATAGTGTGAGCCAGGAGAATCCAGCATTGTTAAGTGTAAACTAGTTTGGCAGGATGCAACAGAGGACGAGGAGGTTTGTGATTGTGAAACATTGTGTATGCCAAGGAGACGGTGTTACAGCAGCGAGCAGGCACGATGGAGCCATTTTCCCTGACAGTATAAGCACTGAAGTTCAGGGTACCCTCTGCCAGACATGCAACATTTAAATGAAGCCATTAAAATTTTAAATGTCTCCATTGCAGGGACACACAGTCCCGACATGCAGCCAGTGAGCCATTAGTAAACATGGCTCTCAAAGTTAAATTTGTTGTCATAGCTCAACACATTAGACACCTGTTGATTCATTTCAATCAATTTGTCTTTAAATGACTACAGATGGATTTTAAAACTTTAAGACTGCATATATCCTTTTTGATTGATTTGAAATGAGGTCCTGAGTTGGTGCTCAGGTGCGTTCCAGTCTCTCTCTTTCTGATTAAACATCGCATTGATTTCCTCTGTACGTTATGTTCCTGGTCGTCCACTGTTTAACACTTGACCCAGCTTCCTCCAGTCAAATAAACCGCATAAATACACCAACATCAGCTGGAGGACTGGCCTGCCGTGGGCCAGTGCCCCATCCAGGGGGGAGTTATTCTTATCCGCTTAGCACAACAGAACCCATAGATAAGCACAGACTGGCACTCGCCCACGTTACCCCCGTGACGCATCTAAGTCGTTCGGCACAGTTTTTTAAATGAGCCGACCGCGTCACTACAGCAATTATTTAGCTTTCTGATGTGTTCCACTTGCTTTTTAGTAAAAAATAGAAAAACATCACACTTTTTAATTAATATTGGTGTTTGACAATATGTAAGTGTCGTCTGAAGAGCTGTAACAGTAAAGTGTTTTCCTAACAGTCCTTGATGGATTTGTCTTAAGTTTTTGGTTTTAAGTTTCTTCACAGTTGGTAGTCGTCCCAAGCAGAAACATTTGGATGTAAAAGTTATATTATTGTAGCAGCAATTAATACCATTTACGCATTCATTTCTTTTCTATGAATTGTGGGGGGCTGGAGCTTATCGTGGTTGCTCTTGGTGTGAGGCGAGCTACATCTAGGACAAAGGATGCTGACAAACAACTGTTCCTGCCAACACCATTCATTATTGGTCATTTAGATTCACCAGTTTACCCGACATGCTGTCTGTGGACAGGTGCGAGGACGCTGGACAAGAATTTTTTAACATCACAAAGGCAACTCTTTTGTGTGCAGATAAGAGATAATAGTTCAGGAGAGCTGCCGAAATCTCTGATAATATACTCTTTGTGAGGTCTCTGGCCATTAGGTTCACTGACAAAGAGAAGAGGAACAAAAATTTGGTCCCATGAGATGAAGAGGAGACCTCCTCAAATCTACACAGACAGTGTCCTGGAGATCACAGGACAGAATAATACTTTCTTTCTCCATACAGATAACACAGCTGCTCTCTCAGGGACTGTTTACATGGTAACAGTTCTCAAATTTTAGCCAATTGTGTCCATGACATTTAGTCATTTTAGCAGACGCTTTTATCATCGTTATCATGACGATAATGTTTTCTATTCTTAAAAATCTAAACTTTTGAAAATGGCTTCTACAGAAGTCTTTTCAGAAAAGCTCTGGTCGTGTTGTTGTGTGAAACTGTGAAAATGGAGCTTCTTATTAAAACCATCACCCTGTTATTGACTTTGAGACAAATACACATCACAAGAATAGCAGCAGTTGGAAATTTGGAAAAAAAGACTTTCTGTACTTCAGAAACTCATGCTATAATAATTATTACAACATAAACTTAAGCCTTTACCAGTGCTGCTCCACTAAATGATAGATTTATAAAGTCTGTCTTGGATGATTACGCTTGCCACTGCTTTTTCTTTGTATACTTAACATAGTGTCCACAGAGCTGTTAACTCCAATGTATTTATGTTTGTCTTTCTGGTGGGCACTTTTTTTTTTCAGATATTTTCACAGTAAATTAAAGGTAACTTAGAATGTGGGCAGTACTTTTCCTACTGACAGAATTTAGCTACTTTTTCTACCCCTAATTAGACTTTATCTTGCGTTGGACAAAATGACTCATTGAAAGAGACGTGGCTTTCACCGTAAACTTTATTAGGTGTTTCAGTTATAGTTTAGCAAAGCAAACATCAAAGTATGAAGGCATCATCTCATAGAACTGTCATTAATCTGATCTTTAGTATGGCATCACTGAAAATAATAGAGGAATCTACCAATATCTAAAAGAAAGGTTTAAAATCAATCAATCAAGAAAAAAGTAATCATTAACAGTAGGTATTAGCCATTATGAGTTGTACTTAAAATAAAAAATCATCTGTATGTAGACAGATTATAATCTAAGAATTCATACTTGGACCACCTTCTTCGATCTAAGAGTTCAATAAGAAATAAGGCAGATTCCTTTTGCAGAGACAATCTGGTAGGATACAAGCAAAGAGCAAAGAAATTCATGTTTATGTCGGTGAAGTTGAAAGCAATAATCTGGCATGCATTGGCTCTAAAAAGTGAAATGAGGGAAGGAAGAGGGGTAATTGATTTGTTAAAGACACTCACATCCTGGTTAGTGTGTATGGGCGTATGGAGCTGCAGTTACATCAGCAGCGGCGGTGACTGGGTGGAAGCTGTTCAGATAAAAGGCCTGAGAGTGGCACACCACCTTTGAGACCTCGTGTGAATCAAAGTATCGGCTGATTTGAGATTTGAACAATAGAGCCGGGCTGCAGCAGTGTGTGAGGAGACATGGCAGGTGTCTGTGTGGTGCACTCGGCGGGGCTCACCAACGCTGGGTGCTGTCAGATATTTTACTGCTGAATGTCATCATGACTGAGGTGGTGGTATTTGAGTTGTAAGAACAAAAGGATGGCTGATGTTAAGCATCACCCAGCCTGAAGTGTCGACATGGAGGAGCTGTGGCGGTTGTCGACTGACAGCTACACCACGCTCTCACAGTGGCTACACATCAAATAAAAAGACTTGGACCTGGTTTATCTCTCACACAGACACACAGCGGCAAAATGATGAATGGCTAACACACAGTGAGGTATGGCTCATTGTCTGGTTGATATGTTCAAGTCCTAGAGGTTAATTATGTACATACATACATATACATACATAGTTCAGGGATGAGAAACTTCTTAACAAATATAAAAGGCAAAGTAAATTTGGGAATGTGAGCGTCTAGTGGGTTACTGGATTGCCCTGGGCCAGTGTCAGAGCCCACAGCACTGTGGGCCGCTCTGACACCAGTGTGGTTGGCCATCGCACAGTTTGCTGGCTGTCAACTGAGGTTGATTGTCTGCCCCATAGCTGGTCAATCTTTCTTCTCCCCATCAGTGTCTAACAGGAAACAAAATTAATAAACAACATTACTGACAGTGAGTACTGAGTTGAAAAATATTAGGCTGCCCTCATAGATGTGCTCATGACAAATTTATTTAAGCAGGACCTAAATCGTCTGACCACATAATGAGAGTGTGCAGAACTTTATAAAAGTAAAGCAGGACCATGTACAGACTAAACACAAACATCCAAGTCAAGGTAATTTCACTTTCACAATAAGTGAATAATGTAACGTTATATCAGTTCAGTTCTGTCCTGATGCAAACATGAGGCTGTGTGTAAAGACACAAGACAGTGCTTCTTTCTCAATTAATGAAATATGGCATCCTGAACCAAATCCTTGAGTATAATAGATGCATTACTTTCAGAAAGTTCATTACAAACAAGACTTTTTGCATCAACACTGAAAAAAGGACAAACCAACTTTTAATAAAACACAACAGGAACTTGACAGCCATGCCTTTGGTGGAGATAAATTCACACAGAGCGTTGTTAAAAGCATCTGTGGCTGTGTGTTAAGGTGGCCCAGTGACATGTGTTCTGATGATGCACTAACAGCACACTGTGTGCCTTTTTCATCCGTGCTGTACTTTGACAACAGGCTTTTTCTTCCTTGGCTCTTTGTCTGGCATTGTTAAAGCTCTCTCCTTTCTCCACAAGCCCTTTGTCTCTGCCAACTTATTTCATATGCTGCTAGCCTGTCCTATTTATTCAACCCCAACAATCTGTTCACAACAGTTGCTTAATAATCTTTTTTTACCTGGAAAATATTGGATGCTCAAATCTGAATTCCTATTCTTTAGCCACGCAGAGCCACCCAAAACCAAATAAAGACAGAGAAATTCACAGCACACTACAGTTGTCTACTCTCAAATTACACGCTGCCTTATTACTTCAAATCTCACTGGAGACCAAGAATAACAACAGTGTGGTATCCTTATCAAATATGATTTATTGGCATGATTACTTCCCCTACATTCCGTGTTGGCTGCATGTTAAAATAATATGCATTGCTCACTTGATTTATTAAACGTCTGATAGTTGAGTTTGTGGGTAATTCATCACACTCAATCTCCAAAGACGCACACTGACACGTTCATACCAAAATATCAGGGTCATAGCTGTGGACCCGAGACGTGGAGAGTGCATTTACAAATGCATTTGGCCCTGGAGAAGCCCAGACTGAGTGTGCCTGCCTGCCGCCTGCCCCAACAGAGAGAACCACTGAGACAGGAGTGGATCTAGTTCGGAGCGGGGGGAAGATTAAAACGACGACAAGCTTGGTAGCACTCAGCTGCATCTCACCAAGGATGAAGTGCATTTTAATTCAGCAGCTGTGGTTGCTAATAAGAGTTGGTTTATAAATAAAGATGGGAGTGATAAGTGCTTCCTCTGTGTCCTTACCTTTGGACTGAATGTTGTCAGTAGCATTTGAATCAGACTCTTGTAGACTCTTCACTTCATCTTTCATATCTGGTATGGGAGTCAAAAAGAATAGGTAGAGGAGTGATAATCAAGTGAAAATGTTTGTTCATTCTCTGCAGACAAGCACCATTTCATCCAAAACAATCTGTGCTTTATACTCAGCTGGATATGAGTATCACTGTGTTGATGATAGCTTTTATTTTTTTGTATCTCCACAAGGATCTACATAACGACACTTCTACTGCACTTCTGTGAGCATGTTGATGTGGATCCTGAGTGTATAATCAAAGTGCTAATGTCTAGTGTGATGTTTTATGAATGTAGTCAGGTATGTTCAAGGACAGCAGGATATCCAGCTGCGAGAAACAGAGGAAGCACAAAGAAGAGGGAAAGATGTGGACAGCATACGGCGGGTTTTGTGTTGAAGTGATGTGTCACACCGTGCAGTGTGCATTGCGAGATGAGGGAGAAAAACAAAAGCAGTACTCGCCTCCATTGCTGGTGCCAGCTTCCTTGATGTCAGACACATCTGGAAAAAAAGCATAAAGTGAGAGAGAGGTGTTACTTGTTGCAGTTAAATGTAAATATGTCACAAATCCACAAACAGGATTACAATATTAATGTTCAGGCAAAAGAATGTGGTGCATCATTTCAGTATATTTCAGAAAAGCTTGTAAGAATTTACAGCATTTTAGTATTTAATCATAATTTTTACAGCATGTACTGCAGTAAACACTATGGTATTATGTATGCCAAGCACTCACACTTTGCATGTCACTATATTTGACAAGATGGAGAGCCCAAGCCAAAGCAGAAAGACATTAACACTTCCTTTCTACAGCGGGTGAGCACTTACAAAAGCTCTGCAGTGACATTAGATTAGATTAGATTCATGTCATGGTCATTACACATGTACAAGTACAATGCAACGAAATGCAGTTTAGGTCTAACCAGAAGTGCAATAGCAGGATATCCAGTATTTGCATAAATAAATAAATGCAGATGGTTATGTACATAATATACAGATGGCTTATTTATTACTATAAACAGAAATTATAAAATGGGTATATACATGCTGGTCAGGTCAGATGATGAGTTCTCTTTAAAACTAAACAAAATCAATTTGGTTCATAAATACATATCCTACACCTTGATTCAGGACTGTGTTTCAAAAAAAGAGACTCTGTGCTCAGTTTGTCCTCTCTAGACAGTTGTAGAAACAGGAAGTAATTGAACTAATGTCTACTTACACTTGGTTCTCCAGAGCTCAAAATGAATGACCATCAGGTGGGACCAACAGATATGCATGGTCAAACTATGAATTCAATAAGGAGCCTATGCTATACATACATTTGTTTTAGGCCATAATGGTAGCAGTCTCTCATGCCTCAAAATCCTGTGCCATCTAAAGAGTTACTTCAAAAGAACAAAACAAATGTGAGTAGGGAGTGAGATGGATGCAAAATTAATGAGACTGCCATCCCTGTAAGGCAGCACTGGAGCCCCCCGCCCCATCTCCACCTTCTCCCCGCTACCTCTGTACCAACACTTTCCCCTCACTCCCAGAGCAGACCTCGCCTCCTCCACCCTTTTGCAACAACAATCATCCAAAACAAAGCAGGGCGTAAAAATAACTGCTTTCCCCAGGCAGTCTGCCGATGATGTAAACAAATACAACTGTTTAGGCGCGACAGATGAGCGAGGCACAACCCAAAGTGGCTTCAGAGTGTGGTGTCCCCTTTGTTTTCACAACAACAGGTCTATGGTGGACAGTTAATTAGAATATACCAACACTGTAATTCATAGCTTGTACTGTGGCGAGTCAGCAAATCCCCATCAAGGGTCTGCAAAATAGTTTAGGCCTTACACTTTTGGGTCTAAAACACACAATAATTGAAAGAGAAACATGCTACAAAGAAGGTAAAATGTTAATATCTGGTATGTGTATGACCCAAGTTAACCAACAAACTTTTTTCTGACTACATCCATCCAAGCACATGTCTCTGCCCCGAAGAAAGGCTTCAGTGAACAACATAACATGCAATAAGTTTTCCAGACTCTGAAATGTACTGAAGGTAGGTTAATGGTAATTTTTTCCCCTGAAGATCACTATTCATTTATGAAATCTTTGCATTTAAATGACACTAGTAACCACTACATGACCTGCTGATGTGCCCTCACAAATGTGCTTTTCTGTACAGTCTGAATTTGCCTTTTTAACACTGGAACATTTGCTTATATAAGAGTGTTACATAATTTGTTAAATGTACACTACTGTCAAATTTACATTAGGTACAAGTAAACAATACAACACAACAGAAGGATTGGCAATGATGTAACTAGAGGAACAGAAATTGTGTTTTATGTGGAAAAAAAATGTGACAGATCTTTGATATAATATAATGAAACCAAAACCAATATAATGCCATCAATCTTTTATATGTTGTGCTTTATATTTAATTAATAAAACACAAACACAATGTGTTATGGAATAAATTCACAGTTAACATGCATACACATTCCCACAGAGAGTAAGGCTGTGAGGATGCTTTATAGTAATTTCATATGCATATGCATTTACACTTATCCATGTAATGGATATTACAACACAATGTGAGAAAAGCGAAGGAAATCAAGGCTGTTTGTTGGAATATAACCATCACTGGCTTCTTTTACATGTAATGCTCTTCACCTCACTCTCACAGGTAACAAAAAAGCATTCTGGGAGTTCGGATATTAAACTATCCAGCAATGATTAAAAGAAAAAAAATAAAACATAAGATTTTTAATTGAGAGTGGCCCCAGCCTGAAGCCAGGAGGAAATGCTGGTGTTCGGTCTAATTTGACTCTTGGGTACTGGCAGTACAGGGCCTATCATTTAAGAGAAGATGTGAGTCTGCTGCAGTAAACACATAAACAACACGGGGGCAGAGAGAAAAACGGGCCTCTGTCAAGGTTCCTCTGAAGGAGAGGCGCAGTCCACCGAGGGCTGATAAGGAAAAGCAGAAAAACACTGGAGTGAACTGACTCCTGAGCAGGAAAGCAGACAGCTTACATCAGTGCTTTAAGAAGCCTGGACCCACAGCAGCCCCTCGTGTGTCCCCTGGCCCCCATTTAGCCACCACACATCAGCAGTTAACACTTTTTTAATTTTTCATACAAAACTACATGAACAGACTAAAGTCCACATTGAACAGTCTTTAAACATTTAAGACAATTATTTAAGCTAGAAGGTAACTTTGGATTAAACATCTATTCACAGAATAAGCGTGATTCTAATAGTGATAATTGGAAGTGTTGATTTGAAAAGGATTATGACTTGGCCACTCATGCTTCAACCAAGTTTTACAGATCATTAAAAGCATTAGTTTGAGATTTGAACAATATAAAGAATATAATCATGGAATAATAGCACGTATAACATTTACCGTTTGAGGAGGCCACTGCAGAGTTAATTACTGCTTTGTATGTTTTAATTCAGAAATAGTGAACCTATTTCTTGTAAGTCTTTGTTAATCTCAGTTTCTCCAGCATAAAAATGTCTCTCTGTTTATATTTTAGAACCAGTTTTAGATAAAAACAGTAACCTATATGGGGTCTCGTCCAGGATCTAAAAACACTGCTACATTTTGATATGTTCCCTTTACTCTTCTGTATTTCCAGTGCCATCGACTGAGCTGCACCTGCAAGGGGATACTCGGTCATTTCTGTGGAAGAGATCAGCTGAAAGTCTAAGAGAAAGTCAATAGGTGAGTAAATTCTCTGGACCTGCAAATAAAAAATAATCTCTGTCAATAAGATAAGCCAGTCTCCTATATCCACCACAAGACTGAGGCTCTAGAAGTGAATTTGGTCCATTACTTCTAGTGGAGTGTTGAAGAATAAGTGGAAACAGATTTTTATAAAGAGCCAAAGTCAATACAAAGTGCTACTAATAGTGTGAAAATGTGTTAGAGAAGAGTTTGGTTCTTGTTCAATGCCAAATATCTGTTTCAAATGGAAATGAGTCAGCTGAGAACAGTTTCCAATTGGGAAAATACTTTCTTAATCATATGTCACACACACATACCATCTTCTGATCTGGTATGCATCCCCATGCACCTGAAAATTACACGTATTATTTTGCATCACTAATCACCAAGTAGCAGAAAATTGCTGTCAGCGATAAGGAAGCAAGCACCAGAGTTAACAAACAACAGAGATCACATGGGAATTACACAGGAAAGTAAAAATACCACAACAAGAAAAGAGGTAAATAATCAATTAATTCAAAGACTATAAAGCTCTCTTGAATAGATTCGCTTTCATATGATGTATCAAACACTGCTGCCGTGATTGTGTTAGACTGTACATCCCTAAAGAGTTGACTCAGTACACCATAGATCCCTGAGTTATAATTACATTTCATCTTTAAACTGTAAAAGAAAATGGACTGAAGGTTTGTGCCGTCTCATGACTCCATCTAGTGGTACAAAGTGATGCACCTTTCAATGTCACATTCTGTTTTTTTATGTCTATATAACATTTAAAAGCAAAATATTACAACTGCAAACACTCAGCTGTTACCCAGATGCAAACATTTATGGTCTATTTTATGCATCTATAAAACCAGGGTATGTTTTTAGATCACATCTGTTTTATTGACTGCCCTGTAGAAACTGACAACATTAACAAGAGTGTTTATATCACCAAAGATTTACTGATCTGATCTGCAAATATGAGGACTGGATGCTACAGCCATATATGAGGTTTTCTATCCATATATATTACGACTGAATGAATGGGCTTAAATTGCTGAACTTCAACTTAAAAGAAACTTCAGGTCACTTTAAGGTTTTAGGTGTAAGGGAGTATAGGGGAAGAAAATGTGTGTGTTATGACATCCACACACAGGACAAAAGGCAGAGGAAGGAAGAGAGCAGGGCATAAGTCACCCTCATATGCAGACAAGCAGAAAATTAAATTCCCCACCATCCAATCATTTATAAGACAGGGGTAGTTAGTATTTTGTTGGTCAGTGTTAGCCAAGTGCACCACAATATTCAGGCGTCAAAGAAGTTCTGCACTATGTATGGCACAATTTGAAAACATTTGGTGGTAATTCTAAGTTCATAATGCTAACAGAGCAATATTTGTGCAGAATTATGGTTATTATATACAGTGTCAGTGACATAGAGATAGCATTTACTAAAACCCATCTCTAAGAGAAGGAAGTGTGTCAGCCCCTTGTATTATTCTTTAGAGAGTGTATCCTGACAATTTTACAAGGTGTTACTTTAAGCTCATTTGTCACAACCTGTGTCCTTTCTCTAAAATCATCACTCATACTTGGCTCAGGAAGACAGTCTCTGTGGGTCACCTGTGTGGCAGCCTGGGAACCCTCCCTGCTTAATGTTCCAGACACAAGCCGTGGGTAGAACAGGCGGTTCTTTTTGTCCCATGGCCGCCCCTCAGCTGCAGGACACCTCGCTGCCTTTTTGTTCAAACTCCTTCGCCTCGAGTGGAGTAAAAATCAATAGACATGAACAAGTGTCTGTTCCCCCGGAGCAATTTCTCCCATTCGTTTGATCCTCAAACCGTGGCAGGTCGGTCCGCTGTGTCTGAACAGGTCTTGAGGCTTTGATCCCTGCTGGGTCACAGGTGCCCAGCTGCTTCCACTCTTCCACAGTGAAGGCCAATATTAACTTAATGGTTATCATGGATTTGCTGCTTAACACCCCAATATTACTTATTTTTTCATTTAAATTTAAAACATTTACAGAATTAAAGTCTTGATTGTACAAAGCATTTTGAACATATCCACAAATATATTATTGTGGCTCTGGTTGCATGGAAGGTTATGAGAATTATGAGAACAAGGTAATAAATCTCACTACAGGGATGCCCTATTCTTTTTAGTAGATGAGGGCAGATTTAATTTTAAAATGCAGACTGGGTGGCCTGGGAGGGACCTAGGCACACTCTGCATTGGGCTATGTATATTAAACAAGTATCAAAGAGCCCCCTAGCTGAACTTTGCATGCTCTAATAGCTTTGGGTCCAATATGCCCAGTGCAAAGATAATTAAAGACATCTCCCTACTCAAGCAAAACAAGAGCGGGTGCACCTCAACAAGTGCCTGACCGAAAGAACTAATGACCTGGTAAATGTGGAAAGCAACCTATTTTCATATGTTAATGTTAAGTTTGTAAAGCAGGCTTGTGGAAATCTCTTGAGCTGCCATTCTAAACAAGAAGAAAGGATTTTGTTCAGTATTTGATAAGTCTCTTCCATGAGATGAAACATAGTCTGCCAATCTGAGCCAATTAAAGAGCACTGAGCTGTGACCTGCGGGCCAGGGAGACGAAAACAAGCTGGCTCAGTAAACACTGTGACCGCCTCTCTCTATGCTGCTGTTCTCCTCAAAAGCTGAGAGTCTTCATTAATATTCTGCTTTTATTCTGCGTTAGAAAAGGCCACAGGGGTGTGGACACTAAGTAGCATTGTGCACCCTTGCGAGTTTAGGTAACCTTGCGAGTGGTGGCCACGCTGTAGTTGGGTCAGGGTCTTTTAAACACTTTGAAAAGAGCCTGAGCTCATTACACAGGCTAGAGCCTTGCTCGACAAGACCAGAAAACACAAAGTACTTGGGGATGAAAAGAGGACAGGATGCCATCTGCTTTGGCTTGAGCTTATAGACAACAATGATTAGAGATGGCAACAGAACACTCAGGAGACACATGCAGCATATGCCACAAAGACTGAGGGAAAGTGACCACTGGCAAAGCCTTTGAAAAGAAACAGGAAGTGCAGGGATGCATGTTCTTGTACAAAGCTCGACAAACAGCTCAAAGATCCTCCAATAAACTCAAGGCTTGCATGTATTCTGATAAAGTCCTTTGTTGTTGATGGTTGTCATATAATTATATTAATTAGAACAAATGTTTATGGTCTTGGCTGGGTAGGTTTTTATGAATGTTATATGTTTTTTGCTGTGTGCCTTTTTCTGTATTGAACATGAGCATTGTCACCGTGAACTGGTCAATAAACCTCTCTGAAGTCTGCCCACAACAGCCTATTGGACCGAACCCCTCTGTGGGCTTTCTACTCCAACATACACTGAACTCATTTACTTAGCCATCTCAGCATGTAAGATGAAAACATTATACAGTTAAAAATCAGCATTTAGTCTCCATCATTGTCATTCCATGCGTCTGACGTGTTTATGTATACATTTCTTAAACATGGATTGTAATAGACAAACATTTAAATATTCAAATGTGTGCTTTTTGACTGTCTCAGTAAAAAAGTGAAAAACTAAGATGGACCTTGAAAAACACATGGCCGACCGCATCACCAATTCAATTCTGGCCACTTGTTTTAATGGAGTGAAAAAAAATAACTCACGTAGCATTATAAAATTTTAATTTATACTTCATATATACTTTTTTTTTGCGCCACAACATCAGAGGCATCACATGGAAAGAAACTGTAGACTGAAAACTTTTTTACAGTTTGCACCAATGAAAAAACAGAACACACTCTGATTCAGTTAAAAAGTATGTGGTTTACACACATAACATAATTTTGTAACATATTTATTTATTAAATTCAAAGAGAGTATAGGCAGTATCTCCCTTCTCTTGATCTTAGATTTGTGGCCAAAGCAGACAATCACAGTGGTCTGTCACAAGATGAAACAGAAACACTGAGAGACACCGAGATGAAAGGCCTAAGTGAATAACTGATTAAGTGAAAGAGGGAGACAACACAAAAATAGACATGAAGAGAGATGCAAAAGAACCTCCCCCTGTGTGACCTACATACCTGCTAAACCTGCTGTCAGCGGTGCCTTGCTCCTCTCTCATCACTTTGAATTACTTTACATAATCTTTAGAGTCTCCCTATGCTGTTAGACCTACTGTGAGGGGCCGCTCCACATTCCCATTAGTGCCTTTTGTGGTTTACTAGATCAAGGCAAGACAGGGGACAGGTAAATTTGACACAGGTGGTTTGACCAGCCCCCTATGCTACACTAAAATAGGACACACTGCAGGAATGAGAGACAAAAAGCTATGGTTCATGCTTCTGACTGATTTGTGTTTATAAAATGAGGCTTTGTCTGTGCAGCTACAGGTTTTCCATGGGAGATAGATTGAACTGGTCAAAAACTCAAACACTCATCTAGACTGCAGAGAAAAGCAGAGCCCTGGCAGAGCAGCTCTCCGTGACTTAAAGGTCAGAGCAAGAACGGTTTGATTGGCAAACTTCAGCAAAGAGGTGATAGAGACTGAAGATCCAGAGTTAAGATGTTAAGTCAAACATTACCCTTTCAACGGCTGGAAATGGTTTTCTGCAGCCAAGAGCAATTAAAGTAACATTACACTTTTCTTATTATATATATATATATATATATATATATATATATATATATATATATATATATATATAACTCGATGGTGAGTGACAAATGCCAATTCTCTGTGACATTTACAATCTTTATATTTTTGGAATCAAAGACCACTGTTGTTGGGTGGGTTCTGTCTCTGAATAATGTGGTACTAACAGGAGACAGGTAAACAATAGAATCCACTCATCGGTCAATTACCATTTGTATGTTTTAAACAGTGTTCAAAACCCAAACTGTGTCTCTCTGTTAGCAAAGACATTGACTCACCGAAGAGTGTTTCCATTTGCCATTTTTGTGACCTAAACAGGAGTAGTTAGGGGATGAGAGTGCTAATCAAAAGACAAGCTTCAAAGGAGGTTTTGTAGAGTCTGTACCTTGTAGCCTATTAGACAAAAGCCCTCTCTCAGAAGTAGGTTCCTAGGTCAGAGGTGAGAACACATTGTAGTACTGCTGGTCTGTCCAGCTCTTGTCCACAGCTAGTCTGTGTTTCTTATCAATTATATTGTGAAAAAAATGCTGCAGCTACACTGGGTGAGTCCTGCTTTTGAAGAGCATTAAAGCAACAGCAGGATTTAATGTCAACAAAAGGTAAACTTTTGTTCCTGGAAAACAAGCTGTGATTTGGTATTCAGATATCTAACATAGAAAAACTGCAAAACCATGTGTTGAATGGTGTCTAAGTGAAACCTAGTGCAGCCAAATGTAATACAATAAGTGTGTTTTTAAAGACAAAGTTGAAACCATGGGCAGTCTACTCACAGCAGTCACACATAATGCAGCTGGCAATGATTGGTGTAGCTGCAGCGCCTGGACTTTAAGAGCCCATGTAAAAAGTATTAAAACAGCGGCAGAGCTTGTCTTCCACCACTGGCAGCCTGCTCCCCGAGGAGCCACTCAGTGTTACAGTGTACACAGTTATGCCAAAAGTTTAATTGTGTGCTGACAACTCTTAGCCACAGGAAGGACCGCAATGCTCTCCAAAACTAGATTTACATCACCAGTGCCCCTTTGTTCATGAAAGACCAAGACAAAAAGGCCCATGCCGGCCAATTAAGCAAAGCCCGAAATCCTTTTAGCTTTTACACAAGAAGTGCAAATGTAAAGCACACTTCAATCACAACTAATTCAGTGAGGAATATACCAATGTATTCAGGGATAAATTATTCAAGCTGCTCAAAACAACTCTGCTTTGGTTTGTGATGGATTACTAAGACGTTTGGTCTTTGTACTAGATTGTTTGACATAAAAGAATGGCCACAGTCACCGTGCTGTGAGAGACTTGTGTGCACCTTCACATTGCCACAGCTAAATCTGGGGGATTTAAAAGAGCCATTTGTTTCGCCTTGTTGTTACACTCAAGTTGCACCGCTGGGAAAGTAAAATACATTGAAATCAATAACATCTCCCAAATAACACTTGCAAACACAAGAATAAACCAACTCTCATGACAGTTGGGTAAACCCAGCGTTAAATGGGTATTTGTTTTGCCTCTGTTTTGATGCTGTTTTTGTACTGTGCAGATCATACTGTAGATAGGTGGGTACAATGAGTTTTTGCCATTTCTGGGTGCCATATGGCACTGTGGATGCAGTGGAGCAGTGTGTTTAGAGCTGGACATACAGTGAGTGTCTGTGACAGTGCTAAATAAAGCAGCCATAGCCATCACTGATCCAACAGGCACTGAGAAAAACGTGACAGGAAGTCCCAGAAATCAAAACTATAAAAAAGTTAAACTTGTGTGGAAAATTAGGAAGGATTCATTAAGTCCCCGTGGACTTCTTTTGTGTTTTAAAAACAAAATAGATCTAAGGAGAGGAAAGGAAACAGATAAAATCAAGAGAGTGGAGCCGTGGGATCGTCAGATCCGACAGCCCGCAGGCTGATGTAATGCTTGTCTCTGCTGCGTTGGGACTGCTTCTGTTGGGATTGCCTGCTGAGTCTGTGTCTCCATCACTTTCCTCTCTATCTTTCCTGCAGGCCCTGGCTTTAGTACACCATTACAGTGTGTCCCTCTATTCACGTCTGGTCCCCCTACAAAGCTATAAGCCACCTCTGTAAAGTACGGCCTGTATCATCCTTCTGCAGAGCTGCTTTTGTCCCAGAGTCATTCTGCAGCAGAGGCCTGCTTCATCAAACAGAATAAAGTATAGAGGACATTTCTGTTCCAGGCTCCCCTGATAGCAAACCTGTCTGTGTTTTATAGTTAGCCATAATTGAAGAGCAACATAAAAGAAAAGCATTGTCTTTTAGAGACATGGACACATACTGAAGTGGCAGATATTGTTGCAGGTGAGACTTACTCAGACAAAATCCTGATGGTTTGTGTCACTGTATCACATCAGCGCTAATGTTTTACAGGATAATCTCCTTAAAGTTTGAATAAGACCAAGGATGAGCTGTTTTTTAGGGCCATTGAGTCTGTGCAGCCATTAGATCTTACCTTCAGAGGTAAGACAATAGTTATCGACTCGAGTAGACTCACACTGCATGAAGGAAAAACATTTCTGCTCACAACTCAGATTTATTTATTCCTAGCTTTAGGCAAGAACTGTCTTCTTTTAATTTATGGCTGTTGCATGAGCTAAGTGAAGCGCTTGCCTACTCACAAGCCACAGAAACAGAAAGGCATGCTGGATAGATATTTCAAACACGAGAACAATATAGCCCCAATTTACATTTTAAAGTGCATTATGAATATTCATAAATAAGCTGAATTCAATTTTGAAAGATGTTATACAGGAGCCTCCCGAATATCAGACTGAGGTTCTCATTGCCTGCGCAGAGACATATCTAATACATGTGATTTATATAGTGGAGCAGTAAGGCTGATTTAAAATACAGAAACCCTCTCTGCCACCACTCTCTGCTGCACACAGATATTATAGGAAGCTATATAAAATCCTTCCGATGTAATATTTCTTTGGACGTTATGGCTCCAAAGAATGCTTTTAATCTTACATTCAAAAGATTAAAGCCTTTTCTTACAAACCGAGAAGCATCAAATAACACACATGGATGTTTTGGCAGAATGTATGTGTAACAGATCTACAGCTTTAACAAGAGCTGGTATAATTTGATGCAACTAGTGTGTACGCTGTATCTTATTGTGTTATTAATATTTTATAAGTCTGGCTGTACATTTAAACACACATTTCATGAGCTAAACCAGATTGTGTGGAGAATAACCTTGTGTAACTAAGTAACCTGTAAATATTAGCAAAGTGATAAAAACAAGGCTAAATGTAAAAACACAGGGCAGGACGACGAATTGCTTAAATGTTGTTTCAAGCGATACAGCAAATTGGGACTCTGTAACAAATGGACACTAGTATGTACTTGTGTTTTACTTTTGTGTTATTGATGTGTGCGACAACACTAGTGTTAAAAATGACGTACAGTCTTGATATTCTTAAATCAAATGAACCTGATGAAGTAAAAGCAAATAAAAAAGCTGTTGTCTCTGGGGTAGCATTATGGAGTGTGACTGTGCTGGGACGCTTAGCTGTGATACACACTTCAAATGTGCAACACTGAGCTATGTGTGAACAACGGGGTGTCAGCAAGGGAGCTGACAACTGGGAGCATGTGCATAGGAACGTGTCAATGCAAAGGTATTTGAGAAGACTGCTGAGACATGTCTGTCTGTAACACCTCCTGCGATAGCATCATTAACGTGTATGAAGGCATGACCCGTTCATTAGGAGGCTGATCGGACAAGCTTCCTGCTGTTACTGTGTTCAGCTAAATGAGAGGCACCAAATGTCTCACAGCCACAGTTACACTCCAGCTTGTTAGGTGTCAGCGACAGAGCTGTTCAGAGGCCAGGCACAAATAATTAAAGCCAGAATCTCTTAGAAAGTAAGGACAACTAATGGGAGTTATAGAATAGTTTAAAATTTAATTGTACAGTTTATCCTTATTTATATTTGTTAATGGTTGATTTCAATTACAGTAGGTTTTGGAAAAGTACACTGATTAGCCATAACATTATGACCACTTGTGAGGTGAATAACAGGATTTAACATATACCTTTTGCATGCACATATTATTCTCAGAGTTTATGTGTTTGAGACACCACTAAAGATTTTTGTGTTCCTGAAAATTCAGTTGTAGGTAAAAGGGGTGAAGATAAGCTGTGAACAAGCCAGCAGCTAACATTTTAGAGCTACACCTAAGATCTGTGCCATGACTGGTTTGGGGATAAAGATGCATTTGATATTAAGCAGTTGTCCTAATGTCATGACTAAGTAGGATAAATAACAAATTACTAAACTAAATTTGCTTAAAAAAAAAACCTAAAACTATTTCTCAAATTATTGTAACCAAGCCTCTCCCATGGAACCTCTAAAATGGTCCTTGTGTAAGGGCGCCGCCATACGGCGATTTTACAGGAAAATACCACCGTCCACCAGAGGGCAGGCTCCAAAAGCGGAAATATAAGGAGAAACCTAATGGCGACTTTATAAGTATAAAACTCATGTTTACAGCCTGGTACAAAAGATGGCTCCGGTTTCTAGATGTAAGTTTTTACTACGTGACAACTCTGTGGGAGGGGGGATTAATATATGTCCGTTTATGCTAACTGAAATCTATTGTTTTACTATGGAGTAAAAGCCGAAAAGCCCGGATGTAACTGCCATTTAATTGCCCTTTCATAATGACAATATTGGTGAATAGGGGACCAATGGGCGGATAACATCCATGTTTATTTACAATCTATGGTTGTAACACACAACGAGCTAAAAATTTAATCAAAAATAAAATAATTAACTATTCATCAGTTATTTGTGGTTCAAACTATTCAAGTAGATGCTCAAGATGATTAGGAAAATGAAAGGTAAGGAACACACCCTGAGACAACACAGGTGTATGCAGATGTGCGTTTCCTTTTCATATTCAGCTGTTATGAGCCGTTTTATTACTCCTCACAATGAAGCAGATTTAACCTCCCTGTCCGTGAGCCGGCAGCCTGATTACTGTTATTATTTTTAATAAACGGTATTGGCTTGGGATACATTGGGTTTAGTCTTGTGGATGGCTGGTTACGGATGGCTGAGCGGGACTGTGTTGGCCTGCGTGCGATTCAATATCCGAGACAGTCTGGGTCCGCAGACTATGCAAGGCACCGCTCCTCTGCACAAAATCCAATCTGCCTGCAATCAGGAATGACACCAGTGTTTACTGGCTGTGGCAGCACGCAGCAGGCCACGGTAACCCAGAGGCGGTGACAGACATGAACGGGTCTCGGCAGGACACAATCAACAGGCTGGAGTGAAGCTTTCCAGTGATGGAAAGGGTGCAGCGTTTGGAGGACGTATTCCAATGGCTTTTCAAAGGATGGAGAAGCCTATCTCAGATAGATCTATCTGGAATGCTCACTCTCACCCTAAATTAATTGAATGTCAGTCAAAGAGAAAGTGAAATGGAGGTGAGGGAGTGACTTAGACCTTTGTGTTAGTGTGATGGTGGGAGAGGCTGCTCACAGATCTACCCTTGACTTCTCCAGAGAGTACGCTTAATCACTGCCAATGTGAGCCACAGAATGAATGGAGAAAAATAAAGCCTGATATCCCATGTGGTCAACGGGAACGTAAATAGGAGCAGCCCTTAGACAGAGAGGGCTGCGGTGAATAATAGCTGGCTTCATTATGAAACTCATTTGAGAGGAGAGGCTGCATGTAAATCAAGGAAGAATGTAAGGCAAGAGATTTGGAAAATGTACTTTGTTTATTTAGATTACATTTATTGGTGTGAAAATTGTCATTTTGTTTTCGTAATGGGTGAATGTGCCTGAGCAAACCTTGTGATTCTTGTGTTGCTGATTGTTTTTGTAGGCTTTGATGAATAGTTCGGGAATGTGTGATGATGCAGGTGGAAGTCACATGAGATTTCAGATTAGTTACAGAGGAGCATTATCTCAAATCCAACCATTTAAACCGCCCCTTTTCTTATTTTTTATTAATTAATTTATTTTTAATAGTAGTGTTTTATTTTTGACAACTCCATTAATAGCGCAATGTAACTATGGTTGTCTCTTGTAGTTTCACACTCTACATGATAACAATGTCAACAAGAGGGGGTGCCCTGGTAGCTCAGTTGGCAGAGTGCATACCAAGCACTGGGGTTCACTCCTCGGTCGGGTCCCTCCCCTCTCTCTTACCCTGTTTCCTGTCTAATATCAAATAAAGGCAAAAAGGCCCAATTAAAACCTCCATTTCAACAAGAAAGGTGTTGATGCTAGCTGTCAACTGATTTCAGAAAAACAGTAAATAATGCTCAGTGTTTTGAACATAGCTGACAGCTATCTGTCTGTCTAATGTCGAAGAAAAGTGTCACTATTGCACCAACTGTCTGTAGATGTCACATGATCGATGGTGTGGATCATAAAAGGAAAATCACTTTCCTTCAAGACACAACAATTAATAACCATGAGAAAAACAAAACTGACCTAAATAAATCAATACTCCTCAATACAAATCCAAACATGACAAACAAGGCCCATTAATAGAAAGCCACCGTCAGGCTCTCCATCGAATCAAATCACATCAAATCAGATCTTACCTTCCATCTCTACTGTGAACTTCTGAGTGTTGTCCTCCTTTTGCTCCTCGACTGTTTTTGCAGCATTCTCCTCCTCCCCAGCTGGAAAATATAATGAGTTATCTACTATACATACAAACACATGATATTGATGCTATTATAGAGAGAAGATGCCAAATCATCATGCTTGTTCTGTTTGTACACTATGTGCCATGAATTGGAAGGCTCTTGGTGATATTACAGTATAACATCTGCTCTGTTACACTGCTCACATCACACGGTACAATCTTTCTTCACTTGAATTATACATTTGCAAAGATTTATTCCATGATAAGAATACAGAGACACAAAGAGTCTGGGAAAGTGCATATCAGAAAGCTGGTAAACCTACAATTGAGATATGAAATGTTTTCTTTTATCACAGCGTTCACCGTTCGAGTTTCAGGATTTGTTATTCACGTTTGCCTGTCCCTTTTATCTACTTCTGTTTTGTTCAGGAAAATTGGCGTTGTCAATATGATAATACAATTGTTTTTCGATTGTATCACTGGTTCGGTGTCCCTTTCACAGTAAATACCTTTCTCCTTGTTATTAGCGCTGTCTGCGTCTTTATCCTTCTCTCCACCAGCCCCTGTATCTACGACTTTGTCTTGATTTTCCTCCTCCTCCTCCTCCTCATTTTGTTCCTCTTTTTCCTCTGGGTTCGGCTCATCATGGCCCATTTCTACATCTGTCGGTGAAAAATGTTCAAATCAGGACATAGTGAGGGATTGGAAGAGGCATGGGGAGTCAAAGTTATCACATCAAATTCAACAAAACATAGTTGAAGTCCAATAGTTCATTACTGCAGACTGAAAACTCCGGAACATTTCCATGCTAACAGGTCGCTCTAGCAGTTTGAAAGACAGGTAGACAAGAAAGGAGGAAGGAAAATGTCAAAAATGCCAAGTTTTTATATATTTGAAGCTTCACAGTGAATTTGTAACTTCAGGTTTTATAGCTTTAGTTTTTGCCAAGATGGAGCTCCAAGGATACCAACTGTGGCAGAATAGTACGCATATATTTTAAATAAGAAAACCTGCCAAGGAAATTGTTGATTTGTGCTTTGTAGACAGTGGATTTAAAGCCACTTAACTGAAAAGCATATTGATCCTTAGGTGTGGTAAGTAAACAACAGCACAGACAAGAATGACAGAACAACATTTTGGGATAAATAAGCCTGCAGGTGTATTTTAAATGAACGTATATTTACTTTCCTGGCTTCCACCATTTTGTTTATGTCCTGTGAGAAACAAATTGCATATCTTAGGCCTTGGACTGAATCCAAGTCTACCATAGAATAATCACAAAAAAGTTCATGCCCAGAGCTGTTCTGGCAAATCGTTGGGATGAAATTTGAATAAACCGAAGAGAGAGGTAAGGCGCTGCTCGCTGGCAATATGCAAATGGAGAATCTTAATTATATAGCAGCAGCGCCGAGGATACTTGAAAAAGAAAAATGGTTGTAGCTTAAAGTTAATGACTGGCCCTTTGTAACACATGCACACAGTTAATTCACTTAAAACTGACAGTACATCAGAGTATTAAGGTTTCAGAAGCAGTCTGAACAGACGCATTGCGAGCTGTGGAAGCTAGTCATTTCTTTGCAGTGAATGAGATGATGTTGGATTCAATTTCACTAAAATGCACACAAGATGGAGTTAAGAGAAGCATGTCAGTCGTCTCTTTCCATCTGACAGACCTGAGATCGACTTGTTCCTTTTCAGAGAGAGACGGCGAGACAGTGGAGAGGCAACTCATGCGTGGGCTATTACCCCTAATCACCCCCTATACACGCTTAAGCACTAATGCACAACCGCACTGTACCTTGGGGTTGACTCATCATCTCCACGTCAGCATTTGCCTTAGCATCTGGAAACACAAGAGCAAAAAAGCATTTGGAGTTCAGCACTAGTGCTGGATTTCGATATCACCTCAAAAAGCCTTTTTATTCCATCTCTTTGTTTAGCTTTGTCTTTGTGCTGCAGTATGAGAGCAATGGAACCACAAAGACATGCATAAATTAAGTGACAAAAAAGACGGGAAAAAGAATGTCACTTCTAAAGCCATACATAATTGAGGGATTTCTTTGTTCCTGCTTCTGTGATAAGAGAAGTTTTTGTGGTAGGCGCACAGAAAGGAAAGGCTGGTGGACTGGAGCGCATAGAAAATTCAATTTTTGATGACAAATGACACGAAGAAGCAGGGGTAGAGCCTAGGGGCAAAAACACATGTGTTATGGTCCATAGAGGTACATTACCATTGTTGCTCTCCTCTTCATCACCATCTTCCTCTTTACCTGAAACACAAAAGGAAGACGTTGTCTGTGAACAGAAACATGTCTGACAGAAAAAACACTTGTCATGGCATAACAAGTCATACTTAACAATTAATTACTCACAATTAGAGAGAGGATAACACAATATGAGGAGGAAGGAGTTCCACAAAGAGCCACGAAGTCTAAACCCAATCTTTTATTACCAGCGCTGGCCTTGTTTAATAAAACACAGATGCTTGAGATGATGATGATAGCTTCTGCTCTAACTTTGGATTTCCTCATTACAAAAGGAAACCCTACATATACTTATATATCGTTAAAGAACATGGTCCTTTGTTCCTAACAGCGGATGTCAAGGCTACAATAATGGTCTGACATCATTAAGACAGTATGGCAACATTAACATCAAGTTAAGGAAAGACAAAATGACCGAGCTCAAGTATTATTTTCTACCACCACCTTATTCTCTTGGGTTTCATGCGTCATTATTGTAGTGTGCATTACAATACAAGACCCCTTTAAGAAGCTTAAGTCATTTAGACATAGACATTTCACTGGAATATATACCAAAGTCCTTAAATCAGCCACAGGCTTAGCGTTTGCAGTGGCTTGTCCATCTCAGACGACTTTCACATTAAACATTTTTTGTATGGAAGCCACATTTAAGTAGCGACTTAAAACTACTTTAATCCCTACATCATATCTAATACCCCGCTCTCTTCCTTTGTCACAAGCACACACACTCACACACAAACAAATGACATTTGGGACAAATTGAGTAAATGAAAGCCATGACACCAATAAGAGAACATGCTCTACAATGGCTATTGTGCAGCTTCTATAATTGCTTTTTTAACAAGCTGCGGAGAGAAACCATTTTTTCATATCTTTGCAATTTTGCCATGCACTCAGAACAATAAAAATGCCAGCCTCCATTAAATGGGAAGAAGGCCAGTTGTACCAGTGCAGCGTGTTTGTCTCAAGTAGCTGTGTCCATCACGCAGACTGCTGGTGACACACAGTAGATGGCAATCCTTTCTATTAATCATGACTGGCATTTGGAGATGGAGCCACAGACATGAATCTGAAGAGAATACTTTATTTGGAGAAAAAGCAGTTATGGCATGACTGTCTTTCCGGCCACAAGGTTCATTTGACCTTTATTCTGTGTTGAAAAATTATGCATGGCTTGTTGTATCTGTCTAAAGTGATCCTAAACAACAATATATCAGATACGACAAAAGGCCGAATGCAATTTCCTTCCCGTTATTTGATCATTTGGATTGGGACTATTGAATGGAACAGTATTCACTTTGTGATAAAGCATGCAGAAGGACATGCACTGACAACCAAAGATTTAATGAAGGAAAGTGAATGGCTTGGGCTCAATTAGAAACTGTGTCTGGATCAAATGGGAGCACACTCCTGTATTAGATGTAACCAGCAGGTGGCAGCATTGTTATTCACTTTGAATATGCCTCTGCCACACTTTACCCCCCTCTCTTCTCTCCCCTCCCCCCAGTTACACTGCCTTTACATGAACAGCACTTATAGAGCCTTATTGATAAAAACCCTGTCTTTAAGTGGTTGTCTAGCCCTGTTTGGAGTGATCCACATTCTCGTGAATAAAAGGCTATCTCCCACACACGTAAATGATTTATTTATGTCGACAACAAACTCAGGGTTATTGTATCACAAGGGCATAAAGTATTTAGACGATGACATTCAACCTTTCTGGTGTGTCCTATTTGCGTGAGCGTGAGTATAACACCTGCTAACACAGAAAAATTATCTTTTATTTAGATACAAATAAAACTGTGAACAAGTTTATCTGGAAGACAAACATTCTTAAAATTGTTCTCTGCAACCCTTTTCTTTACGCAGATATTAAAGCAAAGATCATACAGCTGAAAAAAAGCTATAAAACATTCATTAGACATGTGTAAAAAGATGACCAGGAGCCATCGCTCACAGACCTTTAGCATGTGAGGTGTGTGTGTGTAAGTCTGTAAGTGCAAGTGCGCTGGTGAGTGATGCTTGATGGGGAGCCACTGAGGAAAAGCTGGCATCCTGTGGAGAAGCTCTGTATCTGTCCACACACGGTGTTATTAATCTGCACATTTGATGCCATCTTTCACCATCCTCGTTCTGTTTTGCTTGGGTCATTCCCAGAAGCTCATGCCAAGCAAAAAGCCCCCATCCAGACATTGATTCCTGGCTCGATGAACACGTCGTTTTTCTGTGCCCTGTGACATCTACTAATCTCTCTAATACCAATCTGATATCAAATAATAGACACTGGGGGCTGGCTGCCAGCTCAGGTGCGCTCTGAGGAGACACGGACCATGCTGCCAGCTTTTCTGTCTGTTTGCGCTTCACCCACTCGCTCCATCGCTGCTGCCTTTTTTTATTCCGTGGCTCGGAGCACTGACTCTGCGCTGGGCTTGGGTTTCATCTGGATTACATCACACAACATTACTCCTCACAGGCAGTTAATCTGGCTCGGTGCAAATACAAAACACGATTAGATGTATTTGAGGAACAGTAAGGAATATGCTATTGAAGGAACTTGGCAAAAGCACACATTATCATCTATATTCAGAATATAAAGGTAATGGCTTGTATTGTATTATATTTTATCCCCAGAAAATGTTAAAAATTAAAGATAAATAGATTAAAGGGAACATAAATTCAGTGAATAATGTGTTAATTCTAATGTCTCTATAACATGTTATCGACTTCACTAATGGCCATTCTCAGCAGTGCCATCAGGAAGTCAATGCAAAAGAAATTCCACTACAGTAAAAGTTTAATATTGGTATTTTCCTATATCATGGATGATTTAGAAATTGAGCAAAAAAACTTAGCACAGAGTGATAAGGATTAGAATATTTGCTGTCATGGTCTGTGTATTGTCTCTTTTCGGTTTAAAAATGAAATCAAACTATTTGCTGTAATTACTCTCCTGCTGGATGACTGAGAACCTCCACAATTACTCAATCTATAGTCACAAAGTATGTTATTAACTAATTTGAAATGGGTTTACATTATGATAAATATTGACAGAATAACTACTTTGAAGCTAAACATCAAGCCAACATGCTGGATACATGCCGTTTGCGCCAATTTCCGCAGATATTCTTCCACACAGGTGAGTGCAAGTGTTTTAGTGCTAGTTAAAAGCTGTGTTTAGCTCCGGAGACCACAGAGGGTGAAGAAACATTTTGCTCAAACACCACTGTAAGCTAACAGTTGAGAGGAGGACAGAGCGCCTCTATAATTACCTCTGTGCACTGTCCACAGACCACTGTACTTATCATGGAACAACAGTGTTGAAAGCTTTAATGCCTCCAACTCTTCATCAGCCCCGGAGCTAAAAGCCTTCTGTGGCTGCACCGCAGACTGGGGAGACTGACACCCCCCTCAGAGGAATGTGATGACAGTGATGGATCACACTGAGCCATATTGACAGATACACTCCACTAATTTAGCTGCACAGTCATTTTACTGCTTTTATTCCAAATAGGTGACCTGCTTTTTGTTGAGAAATGTTACCTGCTGGTTTGGTAAGAACATCAAGTCCTAAAATATCAGTGTGGCATAACTGCGGCGAGCATTTCCCGTGCACTCTGATATCTTGACATCTGAGTGATTAATCCTTTCTATGTGCTACATCGAACCAGACCTAACCTTTACAACGGAGGCAGTACAAAATCATTTCATTGCCTTCCTGGGAGAGAGGTTGTCTCAAGGACTGAGTGTTTCCCATGCTAGAAAGCTCTGCCAAGGCCTTTTGTGAATGGATTAGTTACTATTAAGCTGCTGGGCCTGATAAATTAGGATTTATAAAGATTATTACAAAATACTTATGCCCTCCTAATGCTGGTGATTGAATTTATGAATCATATTGAATTACTGCTAAGGATTACTGGGAAGGTACTGTATGTTAAAAAGGCAGGAGAAAGGACTTCCTGCACATTGTTTAAAGAAGAATGTATTGACGCCCTTGAAGTGCTATCTGGTCCAGCCACACACAATCAGCGTGAGGAACCATCTCCCCAAAGAAAACAAACATGACTGCTATCTTTAAAAATTCCCTGCAACCTTAAGGCTTCAAGACAAATGGATGGTGTACCATTTTAATTGCCTACTAACACCCTCCAGTGCAAGAATCTAATTATCTTTGGTCCATCGTATCAGAGAAGCCTATAATTGTTTCAATATTACACATCCAAAGGGGCTGAAACTGCAGAATGGCCAGATAATGGCTTCTTAAACAAGTTTACCTCCAAGAAAACATTCTTTAAAAAAGACCGAGCTTCATCTTGTATTCATTTCCCCACAGAGGAGGCTAGGCACCAGAGAACTAGAGATTACTGACCAGCAGCACACTTCATTACTACATACACGCAAAACCTATTTTTCTCTAAACACATATCAATGCACTTAGTTTTCACAATTTAAGATGTGTTATAAATCTCCACATGCAGCCAACTGTACCTCTGGCTTCCTCATCTTCATCCTTGGGTGTGGATTTGGGTGATGAGGGTGTATTTTCTATAAACAAACAAAAACAATTTATGATTTATAAAAAATATATGGAACACTGTTAAACAATACACCACTAAAAAAGTTAAGTGTCTTTAAAAAAGGGCTTTTAAAAACTTTTTTATTTTAATAAAAGGCAAAGCTGTGATAATTATAATTTGTCCAAGTCTCTGCTGACCACACCACAAGAAACTCCAGACTCCAAACTCCAACAGTTTTGTTTTATACCTGTCAGACAAAAAACACTCCTGCGGGAGCTGGAGGAAGAATGTGAGCCTTTGAGATGAGTCTGGGACAAAAGCCCCATTTCATGTGTGAATAGTAGTCATTGGGATTTCTGAAAAGGTTCCAGACTGATTCAGACTCGAGCTGATGGAAAAGAATCAAAGGACAGTTCCTGGCAAAAGGGGTACTATCAACCAGGGCCAAACTGGACTGGGTCAGGCCTGGCTTGACCATACAACAGACTTTATTTGGCCTGATCCAGTCTCACACAGTGTTATTATACTGTGTGCAGTGTGAAATAACACTGTACTCACTCAGCCACTAACAATAGTACTCTAAAATGTTCAGCCAAGTCTTTATGACTTTGCCATTACGTTCACATTGTTTCACTCTGCAGGATCAGATTTTACAATGCACTTATAAAGCAGCCCTTTTATGTTCACCCAAAATTGAATCTCATTGAAAACACAGATGCGTGTAATTGGCAAATCATGGGGTGACTTTGAGAAGGAAAAACATTTTGATAGCACCGGCGTCCTACATCTACAGTAATCAGAACACTTTCTTCGACAGACACACAGTAAAACTAACATTGATCTGTGTTTGGATGGTTGCACATTTGCAATGACGTCTTTGAGAAAATTTAACAGAAGGCTTTTATAGGACCTAAAAACTGCATTTTACAAAATTGGTTGAATAAAAAAATGAAGTACAGTTAAAGCATATTGGATACGTGGTTCCTGAATGCAAGTCTAACAATAAACAGGCTTCCAAGGACCTGTTCCGTGCCATTGCTTATTCAGGACATGAGTGCACAGACAAATGTCAATAGTTTATCCTGATAAGCAGTATCAGGGAGTTTCAGGCCATGTGCCAAGATGGTGCTGTGATAAAAGCATTATGCGCTGACAGTTGTGTTTGTGCTCGCTGCAGAGGGATGCTGCATGGCCGTTTCTTTAGGAAGCCTAAAGGCATTGTGCCCAAAAGCCGGCTAAATAGAACAGTGTTGGGAATAAGCTGCAGAAATATGAGCTCTTGTAATGTACCTGACATCAAGTATTTTTAACTATGGTGTGTTGAAGCGCTCTGATTCAGCCTGTCATCAGAATGAATAAACATTCAATTACATCTGCCTCACATAAAATCCAGGAAATCACTGTCGCGAGATGCAGCTACGGCACTCACTCAGCCTCTGTGTGCTTTAATGGAGGTGTAAAGGTAAAAAGGCAACCATGAAATATTCTGTCACTCACCTCCCTTTGGCTGCTCCTCTGTAACCTCCATCTCATTGTCTATGGAGAAAAAAAACATGTCAAATTATACTCGGATATGTCTCCTTGTTCAGGTAGGAACACATTTAAAGAATACTTTTAAATATTGTTTCTTGAATTGAGGGAAACAGAAGTTACAAAAACTCTTTGATACATTTGCCTTTATGCATATTTCAGTTCTTATTGTTCAAAGTGATAAATAAACATGGTTTACCTCCAAGTCTTACAAATCTTTATGGGTAGTTAGTCCCCAACAAATAAATGGAAAAAAGAAATAAGCCTCTAACCTGACTATAGCTAACACTAACCAGTCCTGCAATTAACTGGCAATTATCCAAGGAGTACCACCCTTTAAGGTCATAGTAGCAGGGATAGGGTTCAGCCTCCACAACCCTTAACAGAATAAGTGGTGGAAAATTAAAGGAGGAATGAATGTAATGTTGCTACACACACCATTAGGTTTTAATAACTGCCCTTGTTTTCAATAGCACCAGTGTATTTTGCTTTGCAACTGATACAACATGTAAGTAATGTAAAGCTTTGTAGTGGAATAAACAGCCCTAAAGTACTAGGATACATAGACAAAACCTTTATTAAAACTTTTGCTGACTTTACAGCCAAAAGGCTAAAGTATATGTACACTCCCACCCACAAAAAAAAAAAAACTGAATGCATTGCTAAAATATTAAAAACTGCTGGATAACCAATGGTGACCTCACTTCTGCATTCCTCAATTTCTATAAAATCTTTTATATAGCACCATCATAGACTATTTGACAAAACAAACCATTAAAGCCTATATCTTTCACCAGCTGCTCTGCAACAACAAAACTTTACAGCCTTCCTCAGATTCCACAGCAGACGGCCTTGGATCTAGTTGGTTATTACATTAAATTATGGTGTGTGTACTTTAAGAAAACGGGGAACATTCACAAGACATTCTTTTTCAATTAAATCCACTGGTAGGCTCAGTGTAAATGACAGAAAAAACCTCCTAGTTCCTCAAATTACTAGGACTGAAGGCTTGGGTGGACAACTGTGGCTTGGATAAAAAAAAAAAAAAAAGCCTTTGATTTGGCCTTCTTTTCTCTGTAAGTCTATTGTGGGAGACAGAGTGAGTGAACTAGAGGTGTTTCTGGGTGGATGAGTAGAGTTGCACAGTGGGAGATGAGATGGAGGCTTTGGCTGTTGCTTCGGGAGTGAGAGACAGACATAGTGGACATGTGGACGTCTGCTCACGGCTCCTGGCTCCTGTAATACCGACACACTGAAACATGCTCAGATCTCGCAGCGCAGCCTTGAGTCATGCCACTGTTGTTTGTGTTTCCATGTACACAGCCCAGCACGAGCGCTGCATGCGAGTCTGTGCAAAGATTGCATTGTGGTTAGCAAGCAAAAGCAGGCGTTAGCGTTGATGAAAGGCTGTTGTCATCTGCTCTATAGAAGTGTAACCATCAGAGCTCCCAGCGGATTCAGCGACAGGCTTTTCTTTTGTATAACACTGAATGAAAGGGTACAGTGCATTAATCTAACCCTGCTTTGGGGAAACAAAGGATACTGTATAACAATAGTGCACAGAAACAGAAACATGGACTGTCTGCTACTGCCACATGTAATAACATTATTACCACTGCTCACATTTACACCGCTGTCATCACTGGACATGTAACACCATTTGCTCACACTATAAAAACAGACTGTATATAACAAGGTACATAAACAATAAATGCATAAATACAAGACAAAGTAGCTATAAGACTGTGTCCACATTTTCAGTTTAAAATGGATACCTATATAGAACCCATTCACTCTGCAAAGTGAAATCTCTTCCTTTAATTTTTAACCTTTATCAATAATGGGGCAGCCTTTACATGATGCTTTAGAATAGCTTTCCAACTATATTCATCTGCATGTTAACTAAAGGCCATGTTTTAGTTGCAAGGTTCCTTTTTGAAATGATTTTTAGTTTAAACACCTTTTTAGTGTGGACAGTGTGAGTTTAAGAGATGTAGGCAGTAGGAATTATTATTCTACTGATAATGCACTTCCCGATGTCTCATTGGTGGCAGTCCCTCAGACAGTTTGATTATATGGTATAATAGTCGGTAAAGCCTCCTCTGAATTAACATCTTTTACATTCTAAACAAAAGCTCAACTCATCGTATGGTGACTTTTATTGGCGCCCATAGGAGATAATTGTCTTAAATTAATGTAATCGCTGCATCAAACACACTTTCAATTACACTACAATTACAACAGGTTAAATCGGCACACTGACATCACCCAAGAAATATGGGTTTTCATGCCAAACCAGCTGGACTCAGCTTTATTTTTTAAAGTCACATTCTTTATAATGTTTGGTAGTTTGTTGTCTTGTAATGAACTAATTATAGATAATCTAAGGTAATAGTTTTAATCAGAACATACCACTATTTACTACTATGTCAGAAGCATGAGCTGCATTCCCCTTTATTGCCTGCCCTCCATTTACACACTAAATGCGAACACTGTCACATGTCGAGCTGAAAGAGAATCCTTGTATGATCCAAAGCCGAATGAGACTGGCAATCACATGACTAACGCACCGTGGTCTTCTCAATTCCCAGCCCCGAAGGAATCGCCTTACCAAACCGACACAGACTTCATTTTCACCCCTCACAGGGTTACTGTAACCTTTCAAAACTCTGTCAACAAATTACATGTGTGATACTAGAGTGTGCATACCGCTCTGTGGAGCTGGGGGCTGGCAGTGTGACTCCTTCTATTATGAACATTAAGGCTTAGTGTGCGGCTGCAAGTATGAAGTATATTAGGATCCATGTAAATAACGTCAATTGGAAAAAGAGTAAAACAGTTGGGGGACTGTGGCAGGCCTGCAGATCTATGGGCTCTGTTAATATTGTCAGGACTGTGGCTGATTGAGGAGAAGACGAGATGGAGCCCAGCTTGTGGGCAGCCACCCGGATCATATTAGTCGAGGAGTGTACCCAGAATCAATTCCAACATGCTTCTACTCTCTGCAACCACAGCTGCCTGACTGCTTCTATGCTTGCAAATAATACGTGCCACGGCAAGCATGTGGTCAATCACAATCTATGATCCAATCTGAATATTTAATAGAAGCATGTCATATGATTAATTGCATTGATTAAGCTCTGTGTGTATTAATAGGTTTACTCACATTTTTTCCCACATACATAGACTGTTGAAGTAGTGGACCATGAAATCACTTACTGATGAGGAGTTTCATGTGGAAGTGAGGACTGGCTCCAATTGACATCAATTGAAAAATCATTACAAAATAATAGTTTTTTTTTTAGGCATCCCTTTACTGGAGAGACAGAAGATTATTACTCCTTTACACAGAATTCTGACAGTTCTAACTCACTTTCCTGCCATGGATGGATGGATGGATAGATGGATGGATGTGTATTCACAGCTTGCTTTTAAAGAGCATTTATTCTAAAGGTAGACTATTAATTGTTATTAACATTAAACATTAGCATCACTAGCTACAGTAGAGTACTGTAGATACAACCAAATTGTGATGGTTGTAGTTTTATCTCTGGCTTCTGGCTCTATAAACTCAGTCTTATATGGGATAGTTCCTTATACACTATTGTTTTAGTGTCTATGAATCCAACTTAAGAAATCCCTTGAACACTACACTGCTTTATGTTTGCTAAGGCTTCTTTCCAATGATGTAACACTGCTGGCCCTCTTAGTGAAATCTGGGACTGTAACAGCACCTTTGAGATGTGTGGAGTTTATAGCTGTTGCGCATAATGAATAGGTCATTATATCACTGGTTATGAGCGCTGTTGGAGAGGGGGAAAATGGATGGTGAATGGTACTACAGAGGCAAAGCTTTCTGTGTGCTTTCTGCATGGATCAGCTTATTTGTCTATTTGATGGCGTGTTTTTGAGATGCTTTTCCTACAAAATGTATGTCTGCAAAGAAGTGAAAAACATTCTTTCAGGCCTTTGTTTCTGAGCACACCTCTCTAAACAGCTGCTTCTCTACTTAGTGTGTTTAAACACTGACCCTGCTTTGCAGAAGCCATGTGTTGGGATGTTGTATTGTAAATATAGTGTTTAAATGAGCACTACCTGAGCAGATGCATCCACTTCCTGGTTTATATATGTGTGTATTGTAGTCAGCACAGGCTATTTTTCAGCTCCCCTTTTCAACAAAAAGATGTAACCATATTCTCTCATAGTGACAGCTTGTGGGAATGCACATTGTAATAAAGCAATTTCCTGTATGCAAATATCCTGTTTACACATCCCTGCTCCAGTCATTGTCACTTGACAGATTGCTTGAATATGAGGAAAGCAGCTATACAATGAAAAATGAGAATAGTAAGACTTCAATAAAAATTTCTATTGTGCATGCGCTCGGGTCTAGACATGCTTAAAACTGATGTCACAGGGACGATCTTGCACACAAATACAAATTACAGAAGGATCACAGCTACTATTCACAGCAGCTCTATAACAGCTTGCTGATAGAGGAGGCGGTGGTGAGGCTCCTCCTTGATATAATGAGAAAGAATGATAGAAAGTGGAGAAATGAGGTATTGGGCAAATGGCATGGAAAAAAAGCGAGTTGTAAGCGAGCGTGAATAAAGGGAGAAGTAGAGAAAAAGGAAAGAGGTCGACGTGACAGAGGGTTATTGAAAAGATGCTGCAGGATACAGAATAGTGAATGGCCTCAGACCTTTTTATGCTGTGCATTCGGTGTTGCCTCCAGACCTACCTGGCTGACTTCAAGGCGTGAGGATGATGAGATGTCAAGAAACACCAAGCCGCACCAGCACAGCTAATTCTCAGACTGATTCACTACAGCAAATCTGCACGGGCTAAAGGGAAGTTTGTATTCTCTACAGTGACATCACACCAATCAGCAGTTTTTCCACATAAAACTCACCTAGCATTAAAAAACATATAGTTCAATCTACCACAAGCTCTGGTAATTCTATCATCCATGAGTTCTTCTAAAAGATTAAGTGCATTTCTATAAACTGATTTTACTTACAGTTTGAAGTATCAGATAAGAACATATTTATAGCAAAAGTTTAACGTCTTGGGGACTTTGTTTTTGATTACAACCAATGCATTTCATTATCAGGTTGAATAAACACGTTTTATAAAAATTGTTAATTGTGAACTTTTATTCTTACTGTTTATTCTAGATCTAGCTGTAGGTACACACTCACACTGGCTGTAGCTGTAGGTACACACTCACACTGGCTGTAGCTGTAGGTACACACTCACACTGGCTGTAACTGTAGGTACACACTCACTGGTTGTAGTTGTAGGTACACACTCACACTGGATGTAGCTGTAGGTACACACTCACACTGGCTGTAGCTGTAGGTACACACTCACACTGGTCGTAGCTGTAGGTACACACTCACACTGGTCGTAGCTGTAGGTACACACTCACACTGGCTGTAACTGTAGGTACACACTCACACTGGCTGTAACTGTAGGTACACACTCACACTGGCTGTAGCTGTAGGTACACACTCACTGGTTGTAGTTGTAGGTACACACTCACACTGGCTGTAGCTGTAGGTACACACTCACACTGGCTGTAACTGTAGGTACACACACACTGGCTGTAGCTGTAGGTACACACTCACACTGGCTGTAGCTGTAGGTACACACTCACACTGGTTGTAGCTGTAGGTACACACTCACATTGGCTGTAGCTGTAGGTACACACTCACACTGGTTGTAGTTGTAGGTACACACTCACACTGGCTGTAGCTGTCGGTACACACTCACACTGGTTGTAGCTGTAGGTACACACTCACACTGGTTGTAGCTGTAGGTACACACTCACACTGGTTGTAGCTGTAGGTACACACTCACACTGGCTGTAGCTGTAGGTACACACTCAACCTCTCATATTATTATTAAACTTGCCTATTTTTGCAGTAGTATTTAGCACTTTTCTTTTCTACCTCCTCCTAGAGTCCCTCCCCCTGGACTCTGCTCCAGTATGAGGACACCCAGCCCATCTGTCATCTACCTTGATGTTGGCTGCGGTCCCATCCATCCATCCTTACAAAACCTCACAAACACAAACAACCACACACTCAACCACACAACCGCACACGCATGCCCACACACACACACACACACACACACACACACACACACACACACACGCACGCACACACAACCACAAACACCTTGGCTCCTGTCAATAGACAAGACTACATTCCCTGACCACACTGCCCCCTGCCCTTCCTGTAGCACATTGCAGTTATAAAGGGATATTAAACCTGGTAAATACCTTGCATTCTTTGTTAAATACATCAAAACAACAACAAAAGTCTGCATCAACATCAACTATTTGTTGCAGCCATAATTAAGGGTGTAAGATATTGGTACATTTTTTTTTTTATCAAATTGGAAAATGTAATATAATGTTAATGTCCTTTCTTGTCTTATCACTTAAAATGTAATATCTTTTTATCCCCACTATACATTCATTTCTGTTTTACACAGGCCAGTATATTGTATTCAGAAAGGAACAAAGTTAGACCTTAAATTTCACGTGTACTGTATCTTCTCAAAGACAAAGGAAACACAATTAGCATTGTGTCATAAGTTCACTTAGGATTCATCCCAGAGCTGATACTACAGTATGGAATAAAAACAGTGAAAGCTCTGAGCACAGTACAGGTCAGCAGAGTAAAACTGAGTTAAAACTAGCTGCCACTTCAAATGGTGACCCTGAATGGGAAATGTTACACTTATGCAGCCACTTTGTCTATAATGGAATTAATTTTGTCTGCCACCCGCATGTGCACACAAAGCTCTGATAACAGTGGCCCTGACCCCTCAGGTCAAAAGGCGCGTGACAGCGAGACTCTGTGATGAAGAAAAGCTATTTGGCTGGCATCGCTGTGTCTGCAGTGGTAGCTGCCTGGAACGACCTTGCATTTAATCACCAGAATGAGCTCATTAGCAATTCATAAATAATAGTTTTTAAAGTAAGTATTTTGGAACTTTTCTTATCTCATTCAGAGTGACACGCTCGTAGCCTGTTATTTTGTATTGTCACTGTCATAGAGAGGTACAGCGCATTTATCCAGCGAGAGCACTTGTAAATGGTGAGAGTGATAACTGGAGAACAACAGCTCCAGGTTCTCATCTCAGAGCACTAATATGATGAGACGGGCGCTGGGTGCATGGGGGCAGCCAATATAATTATGGTCTCTCCCCAGAATGTAATCTTTCAAGGAAGAGCTGGGGCGGGGAGCGGACAGATGATGGGAGCGCAGGGGGAACAAAACACTCTCCATCTGGGAGCGGTGAGATGAAGGCCTGAGAGCCGTATTCCATTGGGGAGGCGGGGAGGGAAAAGTGAGGTAAATGGGAGGTAATGCTAGGCTGCTGAAGCCAGCCAGCCTCTTTCAGCTCCCAAGCTATTCAACACAATCCTCCGCGGAGGCCCCATCAGAGCTGGTGACTGCTCCTGGCCCCCGAAAAAAGATGATGGCGTGAAAGAGGGGAGGGAATTGAAAGAGAGAGACGAGAAGGCAGAGTGGGAGTAGAAGATAATGGATGTTTGTTTATTTCGCATACAGAATTGAAGAGCATTAACCAAGGATGATCAGCAGTGGCTAGGCATCCCTGCATTTTTGTTGCAGAAGATATTCACAGTTTAAGACCATTATTACAGTCAATCAAATCTAACATTAACGTCTCATCAGAATCTCAACAATTATGTAAAATATCAGCTTGCTGCTTCGCTGACAAGTTCTAATCCTATTAAAGCCATCCATAGAAACATGCTTATTGTCAGCATAAATGCGAATGTTAATCTCCCAAATGGCCGTTGGGAAGCATTCAAATTCTTAACATTTTTAGGTGTCACCCAAGCCTGACAGGTCTTTATTCTAGTGCTTCAGGGGCAAGCTATCGCGTACTGCAGATGTTTCTAGTGTTCACAATAAGCTGCAGCGCCCAACCCAGGTGGTCACATGCTATAATAAACACACTGTATGAAAAGACACTTTAGAAAATGGCCTATTAATCATTTAATATCTGAATTTTCTATTCATGACAGCAGCAGCTAAGTGTAACCATATGATTTTGGCATTATACTTAAATCACACACACATACCTTGAAAAATGACAGCCATTTTCTTTTTGTAGATGGTAAAATCTGTCTCGAGGAAGACGCAGAATATGACCCGTGTGGTCTGTGGAGGAAGACACACAGATAAAAGGCAATTAGCGTGCATCCTGGTTCCTGAAAGGTCTGGATTGTGAAGGACATTAGAGAATAAAAGAGTGAGAAAAGCAAACTTATGATGACAACAGTGTGCACAAGCTAGAAATAATCATTCATTCATTCAGAAATGTAATTAGTCACCCCACGCCCATTCAAGACCACCAACCTCGCAGTTTTAATCATATTACTAAACATTTCATCAGAATAAGCATTAGGGAGACATTGGCAGAGCATTTGTGAGAAGAGTTCATTTGCAAAAACATAAATGCCATTTTGGAAATCAGTTAACTGTCGCTTGTAATGTATTTGTTGCATAGCGCTTTTCAAAGCCTAAATCCATTTTAGTGTTCCTAATTGGTCAAAGTTTGGTTTGACCTCAAAAAATATTTTGACTATTTATAAAAGTTTAAAATGAAAATGTGTTGTAGTTTTGAAGATGTATTTAATGGTAATCAGCTTTTAAATAAATACAAACACAAATAGTAACTATTTTGTACAATATAGTATTATTAAGTCTTTATTATAAAAGCCTTGCGCTTGCTGTGATAATGTGCCTAAAAGGAGTCCAAGACAGAACTGCTCAGAACAACTGCAGTGAAAGAGGTCACCTTTTTCACTTCACCCTGCTCTGTGGAGCTGTAGATGTGCAGGCATCAGCCCCAGCCACAGATGCATTACTCACTACGAGCAGATAATCGCTTGACTGAATAATGGCAATTTTACACAACAGCCGTAATGGCAGCTCTTCGCCCTCATTCTCTTGGTTGAGGATAGTGATGTTATGGGCCCCATTCCTGACCCTGCCAAACACAAGGATCCAATTCAAAGAGGCACCCTTCTGCTGCTCAGACAGACATTTATCTATTAATAGTTTATGATCTGCGCTTTGCAGTAAATGTTAGAGCTGAATCTGGATAGTGACATATTATTTTGCAAGATGTCTCAGGCTTTGTTCATAAAATGTAGACTCACTTTCTCAACCCTTTGACCCGACAGAAAATGAAAAAGCTTAAAGTCCTCTTTGAAGTGGTGGGTTCGCTGACAAACAGATTGTGCCAAGATAGTGTGTACTGCTGGGTACTGAAGGCCACAGGACAACGCTCCCCAGGAATCCCCATTACTCTTTTATAGTTGTGTTCTCAAACTGACTGTCGACTGTGAAGCAGGATGAATCATAAATTACACTTTGAATAAAACTCAGAGAATGGCCAGGATACTCAATGTGCTCACACATACCGACTCCACTGATTCTGATTACATTTCTTATCATATGTACAATGGGATAAAGAAGAACTATCACATTCAGGTGGATGACAACTAGAGCTCAAGCAAAACCAAATGGAAAATCTCAGCAGCCACATACACTCATCTCTTGCTCTCTTTAAGGCTCTGTCAATCTTTACTGTTAGTTCATATTCTGCACAGAGGCTTTGCGAGATCTTTTATTCTTCAGAAAGCCACGGTGTGGCCTTTGACAGTCGTCAGCCAGACCACAATGCCAAATGAAACCAGAAATGCCAGAGCACAGCATTGAGATTCTCTTTGTATCTAAGCACTTGAATAAAAGAAACAACACAGGGCAATCTGTGAAGTTCCATTTCGGAAAAGTAGAATCC
This sequence comes from Perccottus glenii, assembly GCA_024416835.2. NCBI lineage: Eukaryota > Metazoa > Chordata > Actinopteri > Gobiiformes > Odontobutidae > Perccottus > Perccottus glenii. Next base: position 10,664,680 of record CM044552.2, on the reverse strand, counting down.
ATCAAGTGTAACTAAAGTAGATGCTTCTTCAGTGTTTATCATTTCTTTGTTTTACAGATATGGTCTAACTCAGTCAAAGGTAATGTAAATTCATAATACGGAAGAAATTTGATCTGAAGCTTTTCACTGTTGTAGACAAAATAAATGTAAATGATAAGGAATTAAAAAGAGAAATATCAGCTACTTTTCTCCACTTCAAAGGAAAAGTGGGTTGTAAGGTGTATGAATGTGTGTGCCTTCCTACTGTTAGTGGTGAGTGTGCACCCCGCAGCCATCAAGGTTGAAAAAGTTAATGGAAGACTAATTAGAAAGCTGGGATCACTGCATGCAGGACTGTCTAGTCATTACTCATCCCTGATTGGGGGCCCTTTGCCAAAGGGTGAGCGCAATATGGTTAGGTCCCCAGTTTGCATCTGGGAAGGTGGTCATCTTGACAGAAACGTCTTTCGCACAGTAAGGTCTGAGACTTCAAAAATACCTGGTGAGCCACTGTGTCTGGGAAAAAATGATTTGTTGAACAAATTGTAAATGCCACAATATTATACTCAAAAAATGTAAATTATCAACATATTTAGAGTAAAAAATCTAATCAAATCAGCCAAGAAAAAGTGAGCTTTTAGAGTTAAGTTTGACTTTAATGTCAACTCCAATGAGGTACAGAAATTTGATGCAGGTTAAATATCCCATTTTGATTATTTCAAATCAATTCTCTGTAGTGCTGTTCATCTTCCCTTAATCAATTCAAAACCGACGACTCTGTGGTAATTGAATTCAGAATATATGACAGGATGAAACTCATTAAAATAAAATTCCAGCAGTTCAACACAAGCCCTTGTAACTCATTTGCGCGGCACACACACAAACATGATCTTGGTGTGTCTCAGCGTGTTTGTAGCAGGTCCACAATATGTGCGTGTTGAATTACTGTACAAACTGCTGTATATGATTTTTAATTTGTGTGTGTCTGAAGCTCATCATTATGGTTCAGGGCTCACCAGGGGCCCCATCTTAGTGGCTGGTTAACAGATGAGCTGTCAGAGCCGGCCACCCATGCCCATAATTACATTGGGGGCATTGCCAGTGGAGTCTGATGTGCCGCTGTAACGCACACACGTTTTTTACTTGCATTTCCTTCTTGATTCTGTCACAAACAATAATAGGGACAGGTTGCTCTAGCATGTCTGCTCCAGCTGGAGCTGGGGCCCTTGGGAGATGTGTGTCTATGTGTCCCGTGCTGCCTCGTTACTGTGGCGCCAACTGATGCAGAATCCTTGGTGAATGTTTCCAGATGGACAACAGCGACAGGAGACTGATATACAATATTAACACTGGCTGAAAAATCCATTCATTTCCTTCATTTGCTTTTGCTGAAGGTCAGAGTGAGCCTACACTAAAGGCCCTTGATGAAAGCAGCCACAGTGGCAGACGAGGAATAATGAAATGAATATATCAGACAGTCACATATAGTATATTGTGTTTTGTTTTGTTTATGGTCTGACATGACACACAGTGTATGTGAGTGTTGACATCATACACTGATAGAGCATGTCATTGTTCGAGACAGATTGAATAAATCCAGCAAATTATTTCTGAGCCAGAAATATCTGCCCATAAAACACAGGCTTCGAGCTGCATCATCAAAGCCATAATCAGCGAGCATCCGTCTTCTTTGTTGTCTGCAATGCTGGATTGGACAGAGGGTGCACTTTGAAGCAGGTGGACCATATCCAGGCCTTATTACAGATGTAATTACACACACCTGCGTCCCCCTCGCCACTGCTACACATAGCCCACCGAGCTGAAAAAAGGGGAAATCTCAGCTCACGGGCAGACAGGAAACTACTAATCATAAATAGTCCCATGCAATGAAACATGTCTGGATTATGAATAATTAGGCAGGTCTTCAGTCCACATTCGCTGCAGTCACATTGCCAGTGTCCAGTGTCCTCTTTAGCCGAGGGAGAGATTATGTTAGTGGCAGGCTGACAGCAGCAGTCAGGCAGAGGTGCCGGCTTCGCAGGTGAAGTCGTGAGCTGCTTCTCCATTTGACTTTGATTGACCCTGTCTGCCAAGAGGGCTGCAGCTCCACCTGCAGCAAGCTAGTGAATTATCATTTCAAAGAAGTGCCCAGAAAAGGTTATGCCTTTGAACAAAATGCCTCCAACCATACATCAAAGGAGAATTCTGACATTGGGCTTTGAGACGGCACAGTTACCACCAAAGGCTGAAAGAAAAGTGCTGAGCTCAAGTCTTACATCCAGAGACAGTCGACAATAGATGCTCACTAGATCATGATTAGGACAACAGCAGAGTCAAAGGAGTCTGCATATTATTGCTAACAAGACTGCAGATTTTGATAAATGCTTATGTACACAATTATGCCCCAGTGCTCAGTGCTGTGTGACTAAATAGTGAGAACATTCGGGTAACCAGTCTGGTTATTTCATCTGCAGAACATCATCACAGTGCTTCTTAATCCGGATGCAGAGCAGAATATTAAACATTTTGACAGGAAAATGCTGTCTTGTTAGATTTGGAAAAATCCATAAGATAATATATCAGCAATTTGTATGTTAATTCAACAAATGCTATGTCTGCCTGCACATTTTTACACATTAAAGCTGAACAAATAGTTCCACTGTATTATCCCAACTTCACTGCTACACAGCACTGTAGACAAAAATTGGCGTACAGAATGCTTGAGGCATGCAGCATCTGAGTTCATATTTTCAAAAATTGTTCTCTCAGACTGAAAGAGACAGCATTTGACTTTGTGAGGCTTTGAGCAGATTCTGCCAGCTCTGGCTGCCAGCAGCACAGACACAGTGCTATCTGATTTAAAGCAACAGCAGGCTGGAAAATGTACAACACATTTTATTTCCCATTATTTTCATATTTAGTCCCGCTGAAAGAGGAGGGCAGTGTTTATGGATTTTAAATTCAACTGTACTGTTTGCCAGTAATAAAACTCAGCACAATAGCTGAATATATAATCATGTAGCTGTTTTACTGTGATGAGGTCTGCCCTTACAGACTGAAGGAAAATGTCAATAACCACCCACGGGGATTGTAGGAACACTAACTGCAGCTGAATGTATAGCCCTACACAGCCAATGACAGTAATGAAGAAGCCTCTTCAGCAGCAGAGCCATTTAAACGTATTCAATAAGAGACCTTATGGGGAATGTCCTGACCACTGGTGTCACCAGGTATTTGGGGTTAACTTTAAGTGTCATCTTTCAGACGTGTGACCAACGGTGCAATATAGACTTTTCTGACAAATTTGTCAATTAATATAGATTGTCAAATAATTAGAATGATGGAATACATGTGGTGAGTCTTTGGGGAGCTGTGGAAGTGTGAAGGATTGGGTCATTTTTAACTCATAAAGATGAGAGGTGGTGCAGCTGCGGACCAGGTCAGAGGGGAATGATGAAGGGAAGACTAATATGAGGGCAGTGTTTATGATCCATGACTGCAATAGTAATGATCTGACCTCTGGACAGCCACTGGACTGAAACAACCTCTGCTGATGAGGCAAAGTGTCTATTCCAAAGTGGGTTACATGCACAAGAGATCTGTGCCCATGTCTTTCAGCTGAGATTGAAATTAATGGATATATCTTAGTTTGGACATGTTAAATACTGGTCTTCATTTCCCAATCTTAGCAGCTTCGATTGTGTCTGGACAACAAATAAGAAGCCTTTTTAATTAATTGATTTATTTATTTTTACCAATTTGTTTGACTTGTGTTTCATTTTGAATAATAAATCATTTGGAGCTTAAAGCTCAAGCAATAGTTGTGGCTAATAGAGATGGGGCTTTTATTTAATCTAAATGAATGAAAAGGACAGGGCAAAGGACCATGTTAAGGGTAAGGACCATCACAATTAAAATTAAAATTGGTGTCAAGACGCTAAATATCTTAATTATTTCAATAAAGACTAAAGTTTGTGCATACCTTGAATCTTTGTCTTTTTTTTTTTAATTTACGGAATCCAAACTCTTTATTATCTCATTATATATTAATAACATGTGTAATTTATAATTACTGAATCCTTTAAAGAAGCAATATTACAGACTAAGGAATAAGGGTTGTACTGCTGCATAAAGTAATCTATATTTAACACAGATATTATTTTAAGTAGTGGTAACCTAAAACACACACCTCTTGTATTCAGGACTGAACTATACACCAAAACTTCACTAAATATTTCCTCTAATAAAACAGATAGGACCTCCTTAGTTGAATGCTATTGAATTACACAGATTTATTCTTGCTGTGAGTTCATCCCTCCTGTTGAGCCTCTTTAAATCTACAACTGGCCTCCGACACCTTCGCTGCGCTGCCAATCCCCTTATTGAACGCCAATAGGTTGGATCACATGTCAAGTTGAAGGATCGCTGTCTTGTGTGGATGTGTTGGGCTCTGTGTCTACTCATCTGCTCTCTGGGATCGTCCGGGCCAATCCAGCTTGCTTGTCAAATCCACTAATATTTTTATTTTTCCAGTTTCTCTTTAGTCCCTATCTGCTCAGTGGTTCGGAGCCAGCCAATATGAGCTAAGCCAGACATTTTTAAGGGAGGCTAGTATGCAGCCAGGTATAGATATTCTCAAAGCTGAACACTGTTGCCTGAGCTCATTTTGATGAAGTTATTATAGCTTGTGTGTGTTTCTTGTCTGATACTGTTTTCACACACACAACAGCAGTGGGAAACTGCAAGCAAAAGATGTTTGTTTTTTCCCCAAAAGAAATCTATTGATGTGCACAAAGAAATACGGATTTGAGAAAAAAATCTATTTGAATGTTTTCCTCTAGTGTTTGCAAGGTTGGGTTTGTCTCTCAGCTTCCGTTTAGTATGTCCAGTTTCTCCATTCAGCTGCCTGTTTGCTCAGTCGGGGTCTGGCTGGTTCTGGGGGGGTTTCCTGGGAGAAAAAATGTAGTCCAGCCAGGTCTTCTGCAGTTTGAGTGTTACACAAAGCTGCCAGACAAATGGGAATCCAATCACAGCTATTTGTGGCAAAGAAGCCTGAAATCTATCCAAGCTTGTATCTGACAGGCTCTCGATAGCAGCACTGAGCCAAAAACCTGCAATTTGTCTTACCACAATGCAAACATTAGTATGTATTTCAGAATAATAGATAATGGGAGTCAAACCGTGTCTTTGTCCTGCATGTTCTTTACTATCATGCTTTCGTGCTTTGTAACCCAGCTATTTCAGGATGAGTGAAAGAACGTGTGGGCAGCATTATCCCTCGCTACTAGAAAATGCTAATGGTTTTTTCTCAGGTTTTACCCATATGTGGCGTTTTTCCTGTGAAGCTAAATGCCAAAAGGTCACAGGGAACGCTCATTAGAAAGTACTCGTGTTCACAAACACCTTCTTCTGGGTAGAGCTATTACCCCTTTGTTACATTTCGAACAGTCCATACACAGATGACAACACAATGTTCAGATGCATCTATGTTTTTTTATCCTTTGTGCTTATCCCTGTGTGAGCTAGTATCGAACCCTCAAAGAGAAGCTTCATTAAAGCCTGTTTTGCTTTCATATCCATAAGGCGACACTATTAGTTGTGTCGTATTCATTATTTCATCTCTGAGACGGCTGGCATTTGCCACCCATACACAGACATATCTGCTCATTATGTTACAACACCAGCCTGTGATAACAACAGCTTTTGGCTTTTAGAAGTACATTTTTATCTTATGGTATATATAAAAGCAGAAACACAAAACAAAGTGTGATTGCACGTCAAACTTACATTTCACAATCGCCATCGCAGGTTCAAACAGATTTACATGCTGCTGAGTGCAACACAAGATACGTGTAATAGCAGGAAATAAAAAACAGAAAAAGTGGTCCAGAGAGCTGTACCATATGGCTGTGTGGGCGACATCAAACGAGAAAATGCAAGCCTTAAAGCAGAGGTGCTGCTTGACATAACTTACAAAGTGAAATAAAGATCTGATCTGGACTTTGTCAGAAGCATCAAGCAAATTTACAGCCTCTCCTTCAACATAAGTCGTAAGGCTGTTTATTCAGAGTGACAGCCCGGCAGAAGGTAAAAGGATTCGTGAACGGCCGGAGGATTTGGATTACTATGAAAAAGGAACATAATATAAGACAAGGAGACGTCCACGCCGCCATAAAGTCAGATGAAACTTTAAAATGTCAAATAACATCATAACTTTAAGAGTTATTTCAACTAAATAAAATAAAAGAGGCAAAGTGAAAAACAAAGTTACTGTTATACCCAGTGTGACTGGCTTGTAAATAATAGCTGTTGGCACAAAAAAGTGGAGTCTTGGAAAGCTGCGGTAAAGATCACATTATCTGGTTTGGGTTTCCTCTGTGCAGTAACTGGCAGCAGCAACACTAATAGGATGTGCCGGGAGGTGTTTGCTTTGGAGACGGAGGCTGATTAGATATTGTACACGCAAGGGCCTCATAAGGGTTTAGTTATTTGTTACACAACTAATACTTTGTTTTCAATTCATGCAAACTGCAGCTGCAAATAACTGTCAATAATATATTTTTCAACCTGTGGAATAATAAAGCACATACTACGGTTGGTCTAGCATAATACCAATCTAAAATATTCTCTTAATGAAAGGCATGACTGTTTCAGAAAACATAAACTAAAAATATAAAGTTTGCCATTGCATCCCAAGGCAAACTCAGAATTTAGCCTGCAGGAATTCACTGGAAACACGACAACAGTGAGGCTTTCTTGGCTAAGGGTTACATGAATAAGTTTAGGAATTGAGGACCGTTTTCATTGCTCCCATCTACATTTGGGTTTACGATAATAACAGTAATAAGTAAAATGTTTATGGACTCATTCAGCTTCTAATCAAATCAATCAAACTAATCAAATGCCATCAGGAGAAGGCCCAATTTTCATTTCACCAGTCAGTTTTATTGAAGCCAACAAACTAGCTTTGTGCATTGCCTGAGTTCAGACCTCTAAATGAAGTCTGACTCTTTGTGAGAGCTGATACTCTTAAATCTGGATTGCTGGACTAAATTTTAATACATGACAGAGCTAATGTTAATCTTGAAAATATCCTTTATATAATAATACATACTAAGAAAGCAAAATACATTTCATCTTTATCCCTTCTGTACTGTATGTTATAGTGATATTCCCAACATGCTGCTCCAGATATATTTACCTGTAAAATGTTATTTTCCATTTTCGGTGTTTAGAGATCCCCTCAGCTATGCTCAGGTGTGTCATAGCGCTGTCTAATTTCCAATCGGCTTAGCTGTGTCTTTGCTTTATCCCAACATAATGTGATTACCCTGTGTTGTTGCTGCTGGATGCAATGTCAAACCAGGAACACGATCAAAATCAGGATTAGGGTTTGAAGTGAGGCACACACAGTGTCCAATTAGCAATGATGACAGCCGTTTTGCATATTTTGGGGGATAAAATAGCACCGTTGTTTAACTGCAGAGATGATTCAACATCTTTCTTGACAGAACTAAAGTGGAGGAATCAGTCTCATTAAAGCACCTTTTAGTGTGATGAGGTTTTCTAAAACAAGACCCTTGAAGTACAACAAAATCTGTAAACAGAAGAAATGAAGTCTAAGAGTTTCTCCTCATTTTCAGTCCAGCTTGGTCATGAGTCACTAAAGTCGAGGAGAGTAAATCCCCCCGGTCTGTGATCGGATCTCTGTAATATAGCTGCCTCTGCCTTATGCTTCAACCCACAGGCTGCACTTACATGCGAGTATTACTAAAACAGGCAGCAGTGCGCTTTTAAATAAACCAATCCTCGCAACAACAAAACAATTCGAGAGATCCCCTGAGAAACAATGAAATGGATAAAGTGGATCTAATTAGCGTTCTTAACAGAGAAAAGCTCGTTGTCCTACTCTTGGATACAGACCAAACCATTTCACTCGTTGGCAGATCAAATACAAACAATCCCCAAAATGCTAAAATATCTTATGACATGTTGACTTAAGTGGAATATCTGTGGGCTAATATGTGATCCAAGCTGTGAAAATGAAAATGGGCCGCATTTCTAATAGCACATTTGAAACATTTGAAACATTGTACTGCTATTTTACAAAACAACGGCAGCTGCAAAGAGATGGGGTTCAGAATGTAGCCTCAGGATATTTCAACATTTGAAAGTTAGAAACCAGGCACTAAACCATCAATGCTGAAGTTTGTGGGTGACCAGATCAACTTCCTGAAACAAACTCATCCCAGAGAGAACCCAAAATAAGAGTTACAGTCTTTGTTGAAAAACCATGTATAAAAATATATTTTTTTTACTGCATCAAGGTGTTGCTTTCATACCCAAAAGTCTGCACCAAGAACTCAAACTGTATACCATTGTCATGACAACAGAGGGCATGTCTGTGGTACAATGCATTTAACAGACCATAGCTGTGGTGAGCATGTTGAGAAAATTAATTAATAAATGGTTGTGGAGTCATTACTGGGTCTACAGTTTAGATCTAATGAGCTTTCAAACTGATAACAGTCCTTGGTTCATTGTCGTCTGGCCCAAGAACACATCTCTGTGTTGGATCTATGACCAGTTATTTGGTCTGAACCAGGGTCCACTGCAGCTTTCAAGATTCAAGATTCAAGATTCAAAGTGTTTATTGTCATGTGTACAGACAGAAAGCATGTTTCCCTGTACAATGAAATTCTTACTTTGCCGTCCACAGTAAAATGTCACACAAGTAAGTAAAAATATAAAAAAAAATAAGACAAATAACAAAGTTTCGTGAGTTGGCGATGTCCAATAATGCCTGTCGGTTGTATGTTAGCAGTGCATGGCATTTGTGCACTGCAGAAAGAACGAAAAACACGAAAAACATAAACAACAATGTCCTGGGATTCTGACCAGAGTCCGCTTTGTAGGTATCTACAAGAGATTAAACACTTTGCTAATGCAACAATGGTGTAACTCAGAACACTGAGGTCTACTGTAATTAATAATGCTGGTGTAACTCAGAACATTGAGGTCTACTGTAATTAATAATGCTAATAGAGCATGAGTATATGTGTGAACTTATAAGACAAACATGGATAAGTAGGAGAAGAAAGACTGCAGCGAGGCTATGATGAACAAGCGGACTTACTAAGTGACTAATACCATAAGAGAGAATATTTTCCCCCTGTTGTTAATACTTTAATAAACAAGGACATTCACTAGTTTCAAAGTAATACATCCAGTCTGGGTACTAATTAATGCGTGTGATAAATACAGACCGTTAAGGATGTGTCGAGGGACTAATTAGATCAGTGGAACAAGAGTCACTAAGCATGCAGAGATATCACATGGGACTGGGAGTAGAAAAAATATTGAGAGCACCCACTCAGTCATGCGCTGAAGACCCCGCTGCCTCAGACTTAGGGAGATCCTCCCTGCTTCATTAGGATGGATGAAGGGGCCAGGGTACATCCAACAGATCTATAGCTAATAACCAAAGAATGAAGCTGCTGAGATTTGGGAAGCACCAGGGAGTGGGCCGCAGGGATGGATATGAGGATGTTTTTTTTGGATGCAAGTCTCTGTCAAATGCATCTCTAACCAGGTCCAGGTGGAATTTTTTTCCTGCCAGATTTTCCAAAGTGGGTCATCTGTAGTGACCATATAATAAAAAGTGAGGTCACATGATCACATCCAATATTGTTCCCAGTAATGTAGGTTTAAATCGGAAGAAGCTCATCTGTGGATAAATCAGTCATGGTGCTGCTAAAGCGTCCTACCCATAAAACTAGAAGAATGAAAGTATAGGAGTTACATCTGTTCAGCAACCAACACAAAGACAAAAAGACCTGTCTGTCAATCAAAATTACCATATGAACAACTTATAACGCTACATGCCGATGCTGTCTTTTGTACCCGGATTTCAAAAAATTGCCAGTGGGTTTTCAACATACTGTGCCTGTCCCCAAGACAAGAGGAACATTTCCGGATATAAAACAAGGATCGTAAAAAAAATTCCACTAGATATCTGTTAAGTGGTGTTCCAGCTGTAACACTGGTGAATGGAACCATAATGTAAGTCGCTTTGGATAAAAGCGTCTGCTAAATGACTAAATGTAAATGTTAAGTAATCAAAGATGGGATGTTATGTAATGGAGCCTCATAAATACTGCTAAACAGAAGCGTTAAAGCCAAGCAGAAATCCATCTCTCTTGAGGGTAACATCGAGAAGTAAAGCCCACTTTGACCTTGTGACCTCTCCAAGAGTACCTCCAATATTGCCATTCTGCATGCCTCTGCTATGACCTTTTCAAATCCCTCTTTAAAAGGTTGCATGTTCCCGTGTCTGTGGGCTGTGCTGGTTTGCCAGAGCAGCGGGCTGACTGAGCACACCTCTCTCTTCTACACATACTGTAGTGACCTACAAAGCTATTGTATTAAAAGAACCGCATTTATCACCGCTCTCCACACCACACTTCTTCTACCTGCTGCGCCAAAAACCAAGCTTTTCCACAGCCCTTCTCTGAAAAGTGTTTCTGGTGTCATCAGCCTCAGACTTTACTAAAAAAAGGCAGCCTATAACTTTGCTGCTTTCAAAGGGGAATGGTATTCAGGAGCATGTAAAAGTTTAATCAGTGTCTCATAACTGCAGTGGGTTGTCTGACACACAAGGCTGGGCTGGTAAAGGCCAAGACTCTCTAATCACGACAGTCTGACTGCGCCATTGTTCTAAATGGTTGAAAGAATCAACAGTTCAAAGAATTCATTAAAAATAAATCTATTTAAATATATGCAAAGTATTACTAATTTTGAAATCAGAATTTAAAGTGATGGGCCAGAATTAGGCTCCACAGGCTGTGCATAATTACTCCCATAATGATATTTTAACAAAAACCCCTGTAAATGTAAGATTGAAGTTCAAAAAGAAGATAAAAGTTATACAGTCAGCAGGTAAACATAGGCTATGTGTTCATAGCTTTATGATTTTGTTTGCTTTTATAATGTTACTGAAATAAAACTCTTTTCACAGTGGCCCTGTGTCTGCGTCCTAGCCAAACAAATTTCCCTTCCCCCTTTTTAATCTGAGACTATAACCAGACTCATGACAGCAGACAAAATAATGACACCAACTTGTGAAGTTTTAGAAGTAAGAGACCACACTTCTCATCCAGCTTTTAGTTTTTCTTTTTAGCTTTACACATTACATGGAAGCTGTTGATGTCCAATAATGAGAGCCTTCGGAAAATGAAAAAAAACATTGACTGTAAATAAGAAGCACTAAATTGCAACCTGCATTTATATGTTCAATTTCAAGTACATCTCCACCTGTGCTGTGAACAACTATATGTGGCTGACAATTTCTCTCTGTGTTGTCTCCTTCAGAAAGAGAAGGCATATAAGTTAAAGACTTGGCAGCATTACAAACAATGAGCTGGAAATGCTCTGTAACCAAGAGGAAAGAACCCCATGGCAAACAGAACCACAAATTCCCAGTAATTCAACCAATAATCAAATTTGGATACTGACTGGAACCAAGGAAAGCTAATGAAGACTATAACAACACGCTCTTCACTTATCTTTTGTGCACTGGGAAAATTGAATTATTTCCACCAATGCATCTCCAGACTGAGCCCTACTCTTTGGGAAAGGTTTTGTTTGTCATCTATACCTCCTCCAATCATCTTCTTCCTGGATGAAAGATACAATGCAATTCTGTTTAAAAGATAAAAAAAACAAATAAAAAAACAAAATCTAAATCAACATAATCATGCCAATCATAAATGTAATGGATTAAGATGAGATGCTCTTTTTATTAGAAATATGCCATCTTTAATAGCTGCACATTTTAGAGCACAAATCTTATCAGTAAATACAACATTGAAGTAAAACCTTCAATTAAAGCAGAAATGTGTGACTGCTAAGTTTTTTCACTTAGCATTGTATATTTTGCCAATTACCCCAAACAAGTGCATTCAAGAAGACAATGCATGTTTGCTGAGTTTTCACTTCTAGGAAAAGACTAGAGGGGCCTGTGTCTTGACATTGTTATGACCATGTGTCGGACACAGGCTTGGAAGGACGTGGGGCACTGACGTATGAGTTTGAGATTGCAGGGTGGGGTTATAAGTGCATTTTAAAACCGTGGCAGATGGCTGAATGTGAGAATCTCAAATAGAGACTTCACTTCCTGCTTTGTGGCAAGTGGGGGGTCGGCGGGGTCAACATGCAGCTTTGCCTCGCTGGCCCACGCTGCGCTCACAGGAAGACAGAGGGTCATACTTTTATCTCTGAGACATATTGAAAAAGCAGCTGAGGAAAAGATCACAGCGGCGCAGAGGGAAAGCACACCCGAGTGGTATATGTCTGCTGCCTTTACTTTTACAGATAAGGGGCCTGGCTGACAGCTCTGTCATTCCCACCACTTGCTTACTTCATTGATTGAGCTTTAATGGCTTTTCTGTAGATGACATGCCTTTGTTTTCACTGTATTCTTCTAATTAGGAGTCAGTTTGACATGTCGAGGTCCTCTCGTTTTTGAAGCACTGGTGAAACTGAGCCTTTGCGAAGAGAGGGCTGCCATCAGGAACAAATTTAGTTCTTACTGATCTCTAAAATTACCAATTCAGTATCATGTCTACCTCAGCGGAAATTCAAAAGTCCTTGGATTTTACTTTAAAGAAATAAAACACCCCGAAACACACAAAATTGACATGGAAGTAGTTAAAGTGGTATTTGCATAATCAAAAGAAAACGGATAAAAGTAACCTCTGCCATGTCATATTTGCACTGCAGGGGGCTTACTGTGCACAAAAGTAAGGAGAAACCTGATGTAATTAACATGAAAATGCATTAGTGCTGAAGCAGTATAAACTGTACAACCTAGAAGCTAGATTTACATTTTTACTTATTAAAATTCATCTTTCTTCACAATAGTACGCTATAATTGGCACATTTTAGTAATCTGTGGCACTTGTATGAATATGAATGAACAAGGCGACCACAGGATATACTATATTTCAAATCAGCAGGCACATCTATCTTTCAGTGCACCAATTAAATTTGACATTCTGTATGAGCCTGCTTTGAGCAGTCAGTGGTGTGTTTATGAATATGTATTCCTTTCACGGTGTCAATTAAGCTCAGGATAAACGGCCATGATATGCTTTTCACAAGCTTAAGTGTAGTCAAACTAAATCTAATTAGCTGGTTTAAATGAGGGGTTCAGATTAGGCGTAAAGAGTCATAGATGTCCCATTGGCCCCTAGTTACAAGCACATATGAGAAGTCTTATGTTTTTAGAAACAATATATGGTCTTGTGTGTTTAACACTTCAGATTGGTTTAGCCTTGGTGTTTAGTGGTTCATGTTGCCAATATTTCCCAGAAAAAAAGCACACATCTGTAAGACATTTCAAAGTCGATGCAAGATATACTTTGGACAGTGTTATTAAAACATCCCAGGTTATGGACGGTTATTAAATTGCTCAATTCACTAGGTATCAGGAGACATTTACTTGACTTTAGGAAGGAAAGAGAACGTGAAGTTTCAAGAAAAGACATGTGCATGAACACCTCTCCACCTAAAACTGCGGGGAAGCTTCCAGAAGGAGGATTAAAGTTCAACTTCCATCTGTGTGATGGACAGACGAGTACTTAGCAGACAATTATAATCCGTTAAAAGCTAATAAAAGCACCAGCATGCTGTTTCAGCGTGAGGTGAGTCGGGCAGGGGTTGATGCCAGGCTGCCTCTGATTGGTTGCCTGCTGATGAAGAAGTTGTCGTATCTTACAGCTGCAGTCCCAACAACAGCCCCAGGCTTAGCAGGTCAGAGTTGGGATCACATCAATCACACAAGCTGTGAACACTACATGTGTTAAGTAACTCATTTTTCTTGGGTATGCATGGCGTTCTATCAGGTTATATGCATCATGGGCTCCCGCACAGGTCTTTGCTGCTATCCTAGCAGATAGCGTTCAGAAAAGGCTGTACTAAAGAGATATATTAGTGAATGAACGTTGAATGGAGTGTAGGATATTCCTGCAATTTTCTATTCCTTTAAATGAAGTCCAATTTAACATGGGTCAAAAAACACTACAAGCCAAACCCCCCTTTGTAAGGCTGGTTCAGTCCACTATAACCAAAACTGTGTTCTACTCATGCAGCCAGTAAATAATGAATGTCAAAATCAATGCACTAGTCTTTAAACAGGTTTCAGTAGTCATAGTTTATGTACAATAATGTAAAAATAATTTTATACCATTATATATTAATTTAAAAATATAAAAAAATTTGAAACCTGTTTAACATCACACTATTTTTAGCTCCTAGATTAAGCTGAAAATAGTGTGTCACTTCACACAGAAAGAGAAAAGTTAGGTGTGCTCAGGGAACCAAGCTTCTCAGGCAGAATCCTGGTGAGCCTGAGGAACCGGGAAGGGTCCTGATGCTTGTGGAGGAACAAGCTTGGAGGAACAGGCATCAATACTACTAGAGAAGCATTGGACACTGTGTGTTATAATATAGTGCAAACATCAACTAAATTTGATTTAGTTTGAACTATTGACCCCTGCCCTGTCATTGCTGGAGATCAGACATGGGTCTGCCTTGATAAGAAAAGGAATGGAGGAAAGTAATAAATATAGTAATATGTTTATGGTCTCTAAAGTCTGCCAAAAATGAAAATAAGTTATCACTTCAGAAAGAGATGGTCTGTTTTTGTTTTATAGTTCTAAGATGGAGCTTGGCCCCCGTTGCGCTCAGACCAGCGCCAACTTAAAATTCCTTGTCCTAGGACACACCTCCTTGCACAATACTGACATCAGATGTCAAAAATGTCACAAATACATATAATCACTTTAATGTCCCTCGGCATCAAATTAGTCATGTTTTAGAAATGGCAGTGAAGTTCTCAAAGCAGACAAAAGTAAAACCCTTACTCAGAATTTCTTTGACTGTGGGACAACTTCACAATGTCATCATTTTCATCTGGCGTGCATCAGGGAGCTCATTAGGACGCTAGTGTTTCAGACCAAAAACTCAGCATGGATGTTTCCAAGTCAGTAAAACATCTGTGTGATCTATGGGTTGTCCGGTACTTTAAAACCTGGCCCAGAAACAACCTTAATTTACTAGGTTAATGGTATCCGTGACTGTAGGAGTCAGACACATACCAATTTAATCTAAAGCCATGTAAAAATGATGAACTGGCTACTTCTGTTCTTTAATCCTGCTAAAATTTACATGGGCAGCAGTAATTCAATTTTCTTTCTATAATTTAAATGAGAGAAGCAAAACTAGTGTATTCATGAGGCTATGAGAGCGGGAGAGGAGACAGGTGACTCTAAGGTCTATAACGCAGAAAAAGTCTTAAAGATGTATTGGGAACAAAACTATAAAACACCTCCATAACCATGAATAACGCTGAAAGGTAAACAGAAATGAGACGTCTTATCACTATTCTCCAGTGACGGAGGAGGCCGATCAAAATGAGTCAAAGGTTCAAGATGCATTTAAAATGTGTGATGTTGGGTTATTATTATCACTTTACGTCTATAAAGCTTTCACAAATGTTCGAGCTTTATCTGCGCTGCTTGGATATACATTTGAGCTTTGGATAATAAAATATTTATTCTGGTGCTCACGCTGGATAATAGGTTTTACCCTTGAGCCAAAGGGCTATCAGAATGAGTATATAAACACATACAATGGAGATGAATAAGCAATGATGATAACATGAGTCAAATGCAACTTTGGGTCAGAGACTTTGTGACCACTGACACAGAGAGAAGTGGCTTTAAAGACTGAGAGGTAACACTTACAAGTGGAGTGCTTAAAGGGTTTTTGAATTAAATACTGAGTCAAACAAATATTACTTATTGGATATGCCAGTCCCACTTTCTGTGTAATCACAGAGTTTTATACAATAGTGTGAATGTGTGACAAACAAAAAAGGTCAAGTCACCTCTTCGTCAGATGCTGCTTAGATCCTCAAGGTAAGCCAGGCTCATGGTCCAGGTCCTTTGGAGATGGCTGTGAGCATAGTCTTTAGAAAAGGACCTTGAGTAATGTAAACATTTGCAGATGGCAGCTCATGTGGTTTTGTTCAAATCTGACTCCTGCGCTGAGGGAGACAATATGCATTTCTATTAAAAGAACCATGTGTAAAAGTCCATCCTCTCCAAAAGTGCACTCACCATCTGAAAACCATTCTCTTAGTGTAAACCTCATAAGTCTTCACACACAACCATACAAGGCGTAGTGATAAATGTTATTTTGAATTCTGAATACGGCAGCTGATTGGATTACAGCAAGCAATCTGGACTACTTAAAGACCAACATTTGTAGAACAGCTGCAGTAAAAAAGGACTTTTCATTGATGCTGTATCCATAGTATTACTGGGTTGAAGTGGCAATTTAAAAATAAATACAGACACCAAGCCCACAGGGACCAAAAACCGTTACTGTGAGCTCTAACAAGTCATATCTAGAATATCACACAGCTGATAGATACTTTCAAATAGGATACGAGACACCGGTTCTCCAGTTGGTTACCTCATACCCTTTCAATTATTTGCCCTGATGACATTTCTGCTTATATTGTCAGATGTGATGTTGATAAATGTCAAATAAACTGTAAAGAACATAATGGCTGCCGTCACTCAGCCTTGGCTGGAACAAGAGAACTGCACGACAAGCCGAGATAGCGCTACAATACAAGGTAACACTAGTCCTACAAGGAGTACTGTTGTTTTTTTAATCACTGAATATGAATTATACATTTGAAAATGTTATCTTTTCTCACCTCTTCATTTGGGCCGCCGGTTTACGTCAAAGTACAGACACTGTGGAGATGCACGTCAGACACACTTATATCCAGGCTATTCTGCCCACTTTATACGCTGTTGAAATTACATTAACCTTTTTAGACACAATTTTCAGAGGATTTTGAATGAGGCTAAGTGTTGCATCACTAATTGACTGCTTAGTCGAGGAAATGTGGTGTAAAATGACAAGATTATTAGATACAGAGTGGGAATGTAATGGGCTGCTAAAGTAAGGAGCTTGTGATAACACTCTAAATGCAGGCAGAAGTGCACCGTGCGTCTGTTGTGAAATAATAAAAACATATGTGACATTTTTGCATGGAAGAGATGAGGCAAAACTATACATCAAGATATACTGCCTTAACCATAACATGTTAAATTCAATATAGCTTTATACTATTTTAATAAAGGAAAGGAAATAAAGGAATGGCCTGCGGCTTAAATAACTTTGTTTTTCTTCCATAGAGCCCCCCATATCACATTTCTCTATTCCAGGCTTATCCTAATATCTACCATTCCCTGCAGGAACACTTGTATGTTTCAGTCAGGAGGCTGTATGGGTTCACTCCTATAACGCTTACCATATGTTCAGTAACCAAGGCCATACCAAACATCTGATAAAACATCTACAAAATACTGGACTGTGTATCTCCATGTTCAATTCTTACAATTATTATCAAATAAAAGATCAATCTGAAGTAGACAAGCCGTACGGCAGGCTTGACACAACATTCTCCTGTGACTCTAAATCCATTAAGATGAAGTACTGATAAGAATTTTTGGGGGAGAAGTAAGAGAATAAAAGTATTGCTAAGGAGATGTTTTTCATCGTCAGACGCAAAGGAATCTGATAAGTCTGCAGAGCCACGTGATAGACAGAAAGCTCCAAACACAGCATTTGAATTATTCTTTATAAGAAATTAATTGCTTTTGTCTTTGGGCACGGAAGGCTGCTCATTCCTCTACGCTCTGCATTACTCACTTTACATCGATCATAATTGGAGTGAAATTCAGCAGTCACGTTAAAGACCTTTTCGATAATTTACGCTTTATTCTCCCCACATTTCCCCCTCATGCAATATTACTGAAGCTAATCTTACACAAAAAAACGACAAGGCATGATTACAACGGCTCTCGCTTTATTGTTTTACACGGTACACTGCACAAAAACAGAGGGCCGAGTGTAGATTGGCTCCAACGTCTAAAGATGCTCTAATTCTGAAATGGGCCATGAAATACACAGGACTGTGGATTATTGCTGGTTACAGAGAAGAGCTAATCAGCTTGCCAAATGAATGACGAGGAGTGCTCAGGAGTGCTCTCCCCATTATCTAGTGTCACGCTGAGAGGCTACCTGGTGTGAACACACAGGCTCTGTGCTCGTGCAGTGGCCAGTGACTCATGCTGGGCGTCCCACTCGCAGTCGATAATTGGTAGAGCGCCGCAACGTGAAGCAGTGTGCCAAAGGGACAGCGTGTGGTGAGAAACACACAACTTCAGCAGATGGTTTGTCTGATGAACAAACAGCATGGTGAGAAAAAGATGCTGAGGTATATAAAGAACTAAGAGCATCTCTAAAATTATATATATTACACACACACACAGTTTATACATCTACACACATCTTTGAATTGTTGACTGACAACCAAAATAGAACAATCTAAAGTGTCTCACAGCCGCTTCCTTCATTATATCACAACAGTGCTTTCTATCAGTGTTACCTAACATTGTCAAGTGTCAGAGAATCAAAAGGCAGTTGAGCAGCCATGCAGGCAGGAGAAAAATGTCACAATAACAAAGAAGAACATCTCATAAGAAACATACCGGGCAAGTTTTTTCCTGCAGCGGGAGCATCATAAACAACCTATTTATTGTATGAACAATATTGTATAGGCTGTATGTCATTTGGTTTTTGCGTGTGCTGTTTTGTGTTTTAGGGCTGTTGCATTTAATGGTGCATTGTGGGTAAGATTCTGCATGTATACATGCATTTGGTCAGAACTGTGTAAATAATCAACAGTGTATTTACCTGAAATTATTCTTTGCATTTGTCCATCTACAAAAACAGACATTTAAAGCTCCATAGAACCCAGCTGAAGTTCTCTTATGTCCTGCTCCTACAGCTGCCCAGAGTGGACAAACTAAGCAAGCAGTGACAGACTGCTCCACCCTCGGTGTGTGAAGGAGAGATTCTGCAGGTCTTTTCTTCCTGCTGCTGTCAGACTTCACAATGAACACTGTTAACATCAGTCTTTTCACTATTTCCACAATCAATGTGCAATTTCACTTGTGTAATATTTGTAACATACAAAACATGTTACACAATCTGCAATTTAAATAATTTATTCACATCCACACTGTATATATGTATAGTCTTTTTTAGATTATCTTGTCTTAGAATAGTTTAAATTTCAATTTTGTTCTGGCCAGTCCTACTTTTTGCTTGTGTGATACTTTGCTGCTCTTACTTCTGCTGTTGCAAAATATCTAATAATTAACTAAAAAGGTTTTTTTTTATTTTAAATATTATACATGCATGGATTTTCTTTCTAACTTTTAAAAGTGAAGCCCATTGTTTGGCCCATTTCTACTGAGTTTGCTTATGAGCTAATGTTAGGTTTGGAATTTCCAACTGCAATCATAAATCACCAAAAAATACACACCCACACATTATTTTTTTTTATTACTTACTTATTTTTCCCCTACAAAACCAAATAATAAAATAGTTTTGTTTGGCCTCTGAAAACAAAATAAACAGACTAGCAGAGAGAAGGGAACAACATTGAAGGTGATATCATACAGGCCTTTATTCCACAGCATGGGTCGCAAGAAACACAGTAACAAAGCTGTGACAGGGTTAATGACTGTTTCTCTCATCTAAACTGCAACGGTGGAGCAGCTGGGCCTCAGGGAGCCCAGGTGACACCTACACTCTCTGTCATATCCGCACAGTCACACTCCATTTCTTCACCTCACTTTGGCAACACGATGGTGCACAGTTTTCCCTCAGCGCTAGTACTACACCACTGCACCCTGGCTGCTTCACCTGAGGGCCTCACCGGACACTAGCAGCAAAAGGAATTCACATCGAAGACAATCAGAGCAGGCACACTACAATTTTGTGGTTTTCTCATTAGGTACAACATGCATAGGTCTTGACACAAAGCACAACAATACAAAGGTAAAGTTTCTGTTTCATCTTCCAGAGATTTTACATGTTTTTTGTGATTTATCCTGAAGATTTTAAAATCCCCTACCTTATATAAAATACTACTAAACTACTAGATGCTTTTTCAATCTCCCTAAGTCCTTTGCTCGATGTTAACTGACTTTCTTTCAAAGGTCCATGGATTCATAATGAGAAGGCATGGCTGCAACCAGAGTTTCCTGAAACCAGTGGAGGGCAGTAATAGGTAATTCTAACTCATGTACATTTACTTAAGTGACTTAAGAGACATAAAAAGAGAAAGAAAAGTATATAATTAGTTTAGATGAGACTTTATTGATCCCACAATGTGGAAATTCACCAAACTTCCAGTGTAAATGGAGAAAAAATTACTTTTACTTAAGTAAGATTTCAAAACACATAAATGAATACTAGTATATTAAATAAACTAGAAACAAGCTGGTTGCACTGCCGCCTTACAGCAAGAAGGTCCTGGAACAAGGCAACGATACACAAAGAGACAAGTCGAGTTAAGTGATACATTGAGAAAATCAGAAAAAAACTTTAAGTGAAAAGTCATGCTCTCAAGTTCTGGACAAATTCATCGGTTGTGGTTTTGACCAGTGTAATATTAAAATGTAGTTCTCTCAGATTTTAAACGGATATAACACTACATCATGTAACATGTTTTGATTGACTCTGCTCTGTTGCAATCTGCAAGTTTACTCCCAACATACAACCTTTAAATGTGCAGCAGAGGGTCTTTGGATGTACATAAGGTAACACATGACGGTTGAAAAATTGAAGTGGGTTTGTGTGTGAATTGACTCTGTGTGTCTGCACTGCAGAAAGTTGCTGATTTAGTGCAAAAGGCCATCTGTGCCATTTTCCATGACCTTCACAGGGAGTTGACTGTGACAGCGAGCAATTCCCTCTCTGTAGGTTTGCGTTTTTTTTACGTGTGGGAGCATGTGAGTATTAGCCTGGCCAGCCAGACTGCTTTCTCATTGTATTGCATACACAGAGAAATTGGTCTGGGATTGCCCAATCTGCTCTGTATTCTGCTCCGGCTCTTTCTTCCCGAGCCAATCGTAGTGAAGGAGGCGGGATTTTGTTTTCCGTCATATTGAGCGCGACAATTTTCTCTCCCACTAGCCATGCTGGCATACGCTGTAGTTGTTAAGTGTTAACAACTGGAATCGCTTTCCTTACGTCACATCTGTGGTTTTTTCTGATTGGTTTACTCAGCGAACGTTAGTACTGCCCATGGTCCCGCCTTGAAATCCTGTTCAAACCCCGCAATTCCAGACCAATTTCTTTCTGTATGCAATAAAACAAGAAAGCAGTTTGGCTGGCCAGGCTTTGTGAATATATCTCTGTGCAGAAATGAGAGACTAAGAACGGCTTCTAGATTTTTTTCATTTGTTGGCAGGCTCCAACCTCCAAGAGGAAAAAAAAAAAGCATTATATAAAATGATTGTGAGCAAGCAGAGAACTAGTGTACCTTATTGTTGAGCTGACCTCTTGAGAGATTCCTTTTTACCCTGGTCACAGAGCTTCTCCTGTCCAGGAACATATCAACACCCAAGGATAGTCTGGTTCAAGTGGACAAAATAAAAAATAACCTTCCCTCCTGTTACAGATTTACAACCTTTTGACATCAGTGCCCGCCAGAGGACGACAACAACACAGCAACAGGACGAGTCATTTTTGCTTCAAGTTCTCCTCTTTAGCACTCGCATCACAGTAGATGAGAGCAATATGATTTCAAAGAAGTCATCCCTGATGCCTGTAAATTTGGATATTATAAATGTGCACCTTCCATTTTATTCATTCAGTCTGTGACTTAATAGTACTTAATAGGACTCACATGACAAATTATGAGGCAGCTATTCCTCCAGATATGACCAAGTTGTCCCACTTTCTGCCACATGCTCCACAGAGCTTGTCCTGCCCGAGGAGCCTCTCCTCTTTCCTTTCATTCTGAGGGGAAGGACAGAGCCAGCTGCCGTGGACAGTCCGGGCGACAGTGACAGACCAGTCCCCAGCTGCCCTGCTGCTGCTGAAGGGGCCATCTTGCCCAGGGCACCACAGCAGGACTGTGTTTTTGGTCCCTTGATCGCTCTGGTGAAACCCTCATCTGTAACTGTGCTAGGGCCAAAAAGGGAACTGATGCCTGACAGCGAACATGGAAGCAGGCCAGAGCAGCCTCAGATATTAGCCGGCACAAAGAAGGCACATTTAAACATATGTGGATTACTCACTTTTCACCTTTGCCTTTCATTATACAACTGTACATTATATTTAAAACATTCACTTACAGAATACATTCTCTGTTCAACCAGTCTCTGCTTTTAAGGCTGTGACAATTTAGCAACAAACAAACAAGACTCATTTGAATAAAGCCAACAAAATCCATCTGTTTGTACAAAGAAACAAGATGCACACAGTGAGGAAATAACACAGGTTGACACTTCTTTTGTGCACCACAGTCGAACTGCAGACAATAATCACATCTTTGGGTGGGCTTCTGAAATAATGGACAACAGCTTTAAGTTAAAAGTCATTCATTGTTTTAAATACTTAAAGTTTGATGAAGATTATAGCACCAGACAACCACATTAATTGTTATAGTTTGTAAAATTGGAAATGTAGATTAGAAAGTAAGTGAGGGCTATTTTTATGTTTAATTCTTTTACAGAGAATCACATAAGACTTGCCTGTACAGGGACCACATTTTAGTTTCAAGCAGGAATAATTTGGGGAAAAGGCATTAAACTAATTTGCACACCAATAGAAAAAAAATGCTCAAAACATTGACCTATCTCTATGCATTGCTCTTTGTTTAAAACACAATTAATCTAAATACCAATAAGAAAACCACTGCAGACGTTATAATTTGAGTCAGTCTTGTCTGAAGGGTTAAAAAGCTCTCCTTCCTTTAGGAGCAGATGAGAATCTACCTGGTAACCCACTATCTCGCCGTACAAAGGGACAGCACGAGATGTCATCTGTCACTCGATCTTTGATATGACGTGATTAGAGCCTTCTTGTGGCTCCGGTACAGTTATCAGTGGTAATGCTTGAAGCTGACTAAACAGTCTCTCCAGCTCGAGTACTGCTGTAGCGGCTGATGGAGTGGCTAGGCACACAATACAGCTCAAATATCAAAATTACAGTGCACTAAAATTCCAAAGCAGTGTATAAAGAATAAGAAGGAAAACAAGAATGGCTCAAAAGCAATGATTTCAGTCAAGTCATACTTGGGCTAAAAATACAACTATAAAATTACATTGAGAAATGCATATAATTAAATGTTGTAAAGGGGTCAAAGCAAAAATGTATATAATGTAAAATATGTAAATAAATATGTATAAATGTCTATGTCTTCATTTAGGATTTAAATTACCATCTCTGGATTACATGCACATATTTCTGAAGGCCCCCAAAAGTCCTAACCAGTCAAAACCTGAACTCCAGTAGACCTCTGAAAGAGTGGAGTTTTGGAAATGCATTTGAGCCATTACAATGTTTCGAGTTAATTTTATGCCCATTTTTGTATTTCTAACAAATCAACTTCAAGGGTAAATGGGGTTCAACATTTGACAGCCAAGAATTTCACATTGAAAACAATCTTTTTTAATTACTGTTGAGCCAATTAAGTGGATATTACTCCTGCCCTACAGCAAGAAAGTTGTGAACTCAAACACCAGCTGTGTTATTGTGGATTCTCTCCAGGTACTCCGGCTTCCTCCCGGCACCCAAAGACACACATGTACAAGTCAACTGGAAAATCTACAGTACACATGAATGTGAGAGTGAATGGTTGTCAGTGTCTGTCTCTAAGTGTTAGCCCTGCGACTAACTGGCCATTGTCCAGGGTGTACCCCTCTTAAGGCCCAAAGTTGCTGGGATAGGCTCCAGCCACCCACTAAGTGGAAGAAAATGAATGAATGAGCCAATTGCCAATGAAAACCACATCCATCTAACAAACTGTGAAGGGAGCTTTTTGTTCTAGACGTATCAAATAATTTCTGAGATGGTAACATTTTGTAAGTCATTTCTGTCTTTAATGATTAAATTTTAGTGCTGGGCGACCTTCAGTATTAAGCCTCCAGTGGTTGTAGTTTTCTTATTCATTAATATGTCTTGAGCAGGCAGATGCATAGAAAAAAGCAGAATTGTACTGTTTTTAAATTAGTTGTAAATAAATGTATTGGATGAGAGGTAAAAATCTGCATACAGCTTCTGCTCAGCTCTGATGCTTAGTAAACCACCGGGCTTTAGGCAACATTATTCTGTGCTCTGTTTGGGACAAAGTAAGAGTAACAGTAAAGGACGAGAGCCAAGCTGCAGGTCCTGCTGTCATGGCAGCCACCCCCCTCTTTATCTCAGTCTCACCTGGGTCCTGGACACTTTAATCCATCCAGCTCCGTGTGGCTTTCCAAAGTGACATTCGATTAGTGGCCCATTTAGGAACAGCAGTGCTTTAAGGCCTCTTTTCCCCTTGTATGTCAGGGTGAGACCAAGATGTAGTCAGTGGAAGTTTTAGTGTAGTGGAAAGGCAACTAACCGAAATGCCCATGCCAGGTTTACAAGCTTAATCAATGGGTGCTTTCACACTTATTCTTTGGTCCAGACATTTAGACTTCTCTTTAGTTTTTAGTTAATCTTTTAGGCCGACTAAAGCCATTAGAATACAGAGGACAATGGCAGAGCAGATGCACATTTTCAAGATTCATTCAAACAGGTTATTGACCTTCAATAAAGACAATAAAGGGGGGTGTGGAGTGGTCCTGTTTTTTTTCAGCGGAAAGTAAGTCGGGGCAACACAGATTGAGCATACAGTAAATGGGACAGATCAGCTTTACAGGATTGTGATAATGGATTAGGTGTGTGTAGCACTATATCCACAAAAACAAGTATAGGGTGCATTCAATGTGTGTTTATTTATGTAAATTAACATTTGCTTCTTGGTTTAAATTTCACAAAATGCCACAGTTAATCACTTTTGCCTTGTTTTGTAAAGAGCTTGTGTGGTGTGTAAATATTATATTGCTAGAGGTCATCTTTTAGGAGCTTCAGTATTCTGTCTAAATAGGGCATAAATGGGGCACTGGGCTGAAAGAGGACCACCAATATCACAGAAATGAGCATAAAAAGGGCTAATTAGAAAATATGAAGAAAATATCAAGAGGTCTTACGTACATTTTAAAGAGACCAAAATAAAATGGTCCAAAAAGCAGTTCAGACTTTAAACACCGCCCAATGTGTACTAAAACATACAGATGTACCAACGTACAATATGTTCTGTTCTTATCAACTGGTTTAAATATGTTTTCTGCTTGTATGAAAAATCTGTAGTAAATTAGTCATTAACAGCTGTTGTTTAGTCCTCGGAGGGGCTGTACACAGATGCTTCCACTAAAGGCCAGAGAAACAAAATGCTGATGCCACACTATTGATGAAAGACATGTTTGCCTTAGCCTATTTACTTTGAAAATAATATAGATTTTCTTCAAAGAGGGGTTAATGCTAATGTTGGCTGCTTCCTTGACTTTTAACAATGCAATTAGTGTTGGAAAAGTAGCAACAAATCACTTTCATTTGCACTAATTGATTTCGAGTCATTGTAATTATGACTATCAATTGTGAGCCACATCTTTAAGGGGCACACTCCAGAGCAGTTTTAATCTAGTCAGCAGGCAAGTCTCTGTTGTGTAAAGGGACCAATCCAAAAATCTCCCCCAACACATACTTACACCTTATTGGTTTAGTTTCTCACCAAATTTGCACGGATGTAATTTGACATATGTTCCTGTAATGACCAGGCGTGTGAACAGGTGTAGCTGAAGATGGTGTGAACGGCTAGAAACCCAGCAAGGTAGGGGAAGTGCCTTCTGTCACAATCTTGGGACCGAGGTTTTGGAGCGGCCTGGGAGCCAACACTGACTGGCGGGTCGTGTCTCAGAGAAGCAGGGATTAGTTCATCACACACTTATCACGGACAGCTTGAGCTTCAGCGGTCCATTTTTCTGCATGGCTTTGTCATTTGAGGTGTAAAAAGCTAAGCAACGTGCGCTGCTAATGTCATGCTAATGCAGTGATTCAGTTGGAAAAGACATATGGTTTACACCAACTCAGTGTTCTTTGACTGTTTTTCAAGTGGAAGAACAACTTAATTATAAAGTGATGTAGCAATTGCCACTTGCAGTTTCTAATAATATAATTAGTGTGCCTTAAAAATAAAGAAATGAAAGCTAAGGGCAGCATTCAACATAAGTATGCTTTATGTTGTGAAGGACCTGGGAGCAGCAGGGGAATTGACCCTTTCCTTCTACGGGCAACACATGCCAGCTCTAATTGTCTAGCAGCAAGAAGAAGTCCCTCGCAGAGAAAGTGCCCAGGGAGGCCCCTGCGTGGGCCCTCATGGAGTGACAGGAGCTAACCCACACTTATTCTCTGGCCGCTGAATAATGTAAATCATGTCAGGCCCCACACAATCCCACATAACAAGACTCTGGCGGCCTCTCAGAGCATCATCTATAACGGTGACAAATCCCAGCATGATGCAAATTAAAACAGTATATTAGATGATTCTCTCTATAGTGGCCCACCTCCCGTGAATTATGAACCAATAAATTAAATTTATCAGAAATGGCTGCGAGCTACTACTGATAGATGCTTGGTGAGACACCTTTTAATTGGATTGTTGGGCTAACAGCAAACATTAGTGCACACAATCCATCATGCATAGATGACATCCTGATTTCACCAGCCATTTCAGTGACTGTTCTACTTAACAGAGCACCATTAAATACTTTTGATTATTTTATTCTGTACTTTGTACTACAAACTTGTCTGTCACTTCATATGAAATAGTCTTGAGTTTTTATGGCAATCATTAAAACTGATATATGATGTATGAATGAACCCTTACTGTCATTTTTACCACTAAAGTAGTATTTTTGGGTAATGCACAGGGTTTAGACAACAAAAAATACAGTTTTGGATCAAGGCCATGTACTTAATGTTTCTTCCAATATGCTTAACCACTGAACCTGCTCTGAAAAATGGGTTCTCAGATACTGTGTGGCAACGGCACATTTTGAAAAACAGAGCTACTTCCAACAATACTGCAAAATTTGTCTCTTTTTTGACTTAATGACATGGCAATAAAATATCTAGATTTATGAATATGTATGCATTTTGATTGATTGTAAATTACAGTAATTTTAACCTTAACTAAATACAGTATTTTGTGCTAAATGGAACCACCACAAACACCTCATATTTCACAAAACTGCTTTTTATATTCTATCCAGTGTGTGGATCCCTGCAGCAGGTCCAGAGCTACATCTCAGTCTTGGTCACTTCAGAGGCCCCAGCCCCAGGCCTCATTCATCACATCTGCTTCTGTCTGGAGCTCTGGATCACAGCAGGCTTTTTCTGCAGACTTTGCATTTCAAGATGCCCAAAGGGAGGGGAGGCCATGACGGACGCACCAGTCAGGGCATCTGCAGCTAACACACGCGAGCCATCCACTGAGGTTTAGTCTCACTGACAACTTCACTTTGACACACAAACTCTGATGACCGCACCATGCCCATCTGGCTGTAGTCAGCAGCAGAGCAGTGCCACAGGGGCCAGTCACACTCCTATTCCAAGACTGATATATGTGTACCAGCAGCATTATTCTTGCCAGGGAAAAAGATTAGCTTGGCCGAAGCTGTCAAATAAATATTGGAGTGTAATCCTATCTGGTAAAGAAAACTTGCAGACATATTTTCTTTGCGGTGACAGATATGTCCAAGTCTCCCCCATTAGACTTTTGAATGTGATGCTGGCTTGTCGTTTAGACATAAGCGGTAGTTGTAGGTGATAGGTAAACATAACAAGATGATGTATTGTGTCGGACAGTAATCCTAGTCCCTCTCTCTCTCCCCTGGGGCAAATAGGAAGCCTCAGCCCAGTGCGGTGACTCACCTTAGGCCATTTTTACACCTCAACACCTTGGCCTGAGGAAACCGGCCATGCATGATAATTACATATGTGCAAACTGACACACTGCAGGGACACTGTTAAATAAGCCTAGCACTTCCGCTTGCAAGTTGATATGATGTCCGTCATCACTCAATTCTCTGGCCAATGACGTGTTTGACCCCTGAAATAAGCATAGCAATGACAAACTGAATGGGGCTGGTAATAACACAAAGCTAATTGTTAGTCTAATGCATTCGATTTGATCAGGCGGGCTCTCCAGTGATGAGGAAATCATCTGTAAAATTCCACACTTATAATTACAATAACATTAACCTTTGCCTTGTTAGTTCATGCCCTCATAGCAATCCATTTCAGGTCACAAATCTTTTTGGACCATTTCTTCACACTAGTTTTGCAGGGTGCTGGAAACATTGATGCGGCGAAGACAGGCTAACAAGCTCATGCTCTTTAAGATAAATAAATGCATGACAATGTATTTGCAGCCAGCTGGAACATATCTCCTTGTTACTCTTGTCAAATGAGTGGTTTGTGTCTGTAGACAGGTTTCATAATTAGAATACCTCAATGGCAGGGAAAAAAATGACTCAATAATCCATTCATGTCTGGCACTTAATGACTGTCTTTTTGGCGCTCATGTTGTGCTATTTGGATGATTCTAATGATGTGTGAGCAGACACTTGCAAAAACACACAACTGCTTTTCCTTCTGCCACACACTCAGTCGCAAATGAGCGGCAACACAAACCCAAAAATTAATTCGGATACAACAGACAGTAAACACTTGAGGCTGACACACATTAAACGCACTGAAAGACACACAGGGAATACACATTTTACAATAGACTTTTATATTGAGGTAATTCTGGCACTATGTTAAGGTGCAGGTAACAAGGTTCTAAATGTCTGCTAAATCAGAGTTTTTCAACCAGAAAAGAATTGCAATTTTACTAAATTGGTCCAAAATGTATTACTTAGTTACTGGAAATTATTTTGTACAGCACTTTTCAAGCAAAGATTGTCTGAGTAATACAAACTCCTCCATGTCAGTAGGTGGCAGTAGGCACCGCAATAAATGATCCTGTTAATCAATGTCAACAGAGTGAAAGAGTTTGAAAAAAAAAAGTTCAAGCTCCAGACTAGATCTTGAACAGAACTCTGACCCCAAGGTCCTACTACAATGGAAGGTCAAAGACTTTACAAACGCCGCTATGTTTGGTGTTTAAATTGTCATTGTATATACTGTTTTAGGTTACAGTGTGACAGTTTGCTCAAAAAAAGGTAGCTCACATTATTAGACAGAGAGCAAGACAATCAATACAGTTTTAGATTGGACACTGACAGACACACTGTTGCGAGTACTTTAAACTTTAACTATTACATTGTTATTTTGAACACTTGGAGTTATTTAAACAGACTTTTTACTTGAATACCTTGATGAGGCTATTTCTTACAACAAAATAAAGAATGTCAGTATAAAATTTTAACAGCTTTTTCTTCTGCTTGAGTTACTTTTAACGATTTTACTTTTAATATGAGTAGCCAATTTTATTATTTATTTGTGTTAAAGTTAGCGTTCAATATTGTTGAAAACAGTTTCCCATCAACTTGTTGGTCACTACCACGTTATGCACTGATGCAGAAACAGAAAATGTGACTGTCACTTCAGACGGTGAAAGATAACTGAGATGGCATTTGCTGTCATGTGAGAAAGATACACTTTAATGGAGCTGATGTTAAGAAAGCAGAAAAATATAGCATGTGTTTTATTATCCATCAGGCAGGTAGAAAATGGCTGGAGTGAAGCGACGGGAAAAGGATGCACTTGTCAGAATTATCAATCACATCTGCGATGGACACAGTTGCTTGGTTTGCCACGTGGAGTTATTACTTGCCAATCATACTTGGTTAGCTCGTGTGCTTTGTTCATTCTTCAGTGCACTGCACAATCTGCCATCGCTAAACGGAAGAGCTTTTTCCTTCATGTCATCGCGTTTACTGCACATATCTCCTCACACAGGCTGTAATGAAGTCTGTATTTAGTTTGCTGGAGCTCTGAAGCCGTCAGTCAGTCTGATAAAAGCCTTAACATTTCAAAGTTGTGTCTACAAATACAACACAGAGAATTGCAAATAAAAGTTAGGCTACATGCCAAAGATGTTTAAAATAACGTAAAGTTTTCCAGAAGTTATCCTGCCAAACTCTGAATTACAACTGACTCCCACTTCCCACAGTTTCTTTAATTTATCTGATTGGGACAGTGCATGTTGATGAACAAACATGAGACACAGCCACACGAATGCCAGATTGTAGCTGTAGGCTAATTTTCATCTGTTGTCCCAACATTCTTACACAATTTTACACCAGAGCTGTGTCACTGGAGGCAAAGTGGGTTAAGTGTCTTGCCCAAGGACACACAACAGAATGAACTAGGGAGAGCGGGAATCAAACCCACAACCTTCCAATTATAGGACGACTGCTCTAACAATAGGCCCTTCTGGAAAGAAACCTAATGTTTGTGAAAGTGAGTAGCTAAATTTTCAGGGAGCGATTTAGTGCTGGCCTTGGACAGAA
The DNA here is from genome assembly GCA_024416835.2 of Perccottus glenii. NCBI lineage: Eukaryota > Metazoa > Chordata > Actinopteri > Gobiiformes > Odontobutidae > Perccottus > Perccottus glenii. The sequence continues at coordinate 10,634,150 of CM044552.2, read as the reverse complement.
CTTTGTCTTCCACAGTCAAACATATTACACTTTGGGAAACCCATATGATTTTAATTATACTTGTAAATTATGTTTGGAGGATAAAAATAATATTTCTTATTCAAATGTTTAGTAGATTTAAGTTTTTAATACAAAGCAAAAAACAAATACTGGTGGTTTTCTTCAGGATTACACAGCTTCCTCCTACTTTATTACCTCCATCTGATGCTGCTAAAGCCTATTTGGAGCTAGTGACTTGTTTAATTGTGCTGTCGAAGGTTGTTACAACAACAAAGACGACATTTGGAAGCAATGTATTGTTCTAGTGGATAGGACCTAATCTGCAATCTAATGCAGTTCTCATTCTTGCAAAATATGGTGTAGCAAAGCACTAGAGACATAATCTATTATGCATTTATTCCGTCGAATGATATACAAATGTGTTCGCCTCACTGCCACGGATATAAATTGCAGCCTTAGACAGAAGGGCAAAGATACTATCATTACTGGCTCATGTACGCTATGGCTCTGTCTATCAGTATGCTCTGTTTGTGCTCAACATGTCCCTATGAGTTGTATTAATAAATCAATAAAAAAAAGAAATTCACAAAGTAAAATTACTAGTAATTTTGGTGTTTTCTAGCAGAATAACAACTGAGGTTTGATGACTGCCATCTCCTGTACAGAAAGGTACTTAACAGTGCTAATATTTACAATTATAAAACTGTGGAGCGATAAACACAGGAAACCCCTGAAAAGAAGTTGACACATGACTAACATAAGGCTTAAATGAAGGCTACTTGGCATGGGAATGGGCAAGAAAAATCACCACATTAACATAAAAAGTGATCACATTAACATTTTCAATTTACATTAAATCTTAATCAGTGCTGCAATTGTTTGATCTCTTGACAATACGATAAATGGGCTGTCTGTTTAAGCATCTGTGAGTATGGATGGGCATGTTTGTGTTTGTCACAGAAATTTAAAAATGATGCATCCATGGACAGTGTGACTTAATACATTTAGAACAGCACACCCTCTGACTTTTCATGATTTGCATGTAGATAGCTTTAATTATGAATAAAAGCCAAGTCAAATGGATTGGATGGGATGGTGGAGAATCGATTGGGGAGTGTGCATAATAACAAAAGGCACTACACTGCTTGTTATCACGGTCCAAAAAAAGTCTATTAATCTCTATATGTTGTGTTATTGTAGGCATTAACAGGCTTGTTTGGGGTTTTTATTGTAGCATCTGATACCAGTATGTGCATTCATGGATTAGCCCCTCAGTCAGATATGTAAAACAAATCCTTTGTTTAGTTCTTTTTACAAGAGCTCTTCAGCAGAATGACACAGAACACCAGTAAATGTTATTGTTTATTGGCTGGGATGTTAATTAATTTGCAATTATACAGCAAGTAATTCATTATTAAAAGGGTCAGAACACTCCCCTTTGGCCTAATTTAATTCATGATCATGCCGATTCAAAGCTCATATTTTATACAACAGGCCACCATGGATACAACGTACACATTTTTATTTTGCTGCTGCGGCTTATGTGGTTCAACACTTGCTCCAAAGCAGACTGCTATAGCTTTTCATCTATGCCCTGGTGGTATTTTAACAAACAACTTAATTATGCAGCCCTCACAAACAAAAAAAAAAAACCTGGCCCTAGCTCAGGCCGACAGCACAGTGTGCACCAAACAAAGCCTTTAAAGTTTGCAACCAGAATCAGAAAAATGGTGAATGTTAAATGCAACACTATACCACAAGATTCAACTATATTCACAGTTACTGAAAAAAGAAATTAATATAACAAAGAAAGGCAGTATCTAGTTTGTTAATGCAGGTTTGCTGCTTTGTGAAGTCCCTTGTAGAGAAAAAGGAAGCTCTAGATCAGAACAGTGGACCAGAGCATTCAGCCAGGTGGGAATGGAGAAGATCACAAGTATGCTGAAGACAATCGCTCACCAAACAAAGCCCCCTGTTTCTTCACACTGTGCTATTCACAAGGCTAGCAGTCCCCAACATGAAGTATATGTACTCTTCGTGCTCTGAAATTAACATAACCAGCATTACACAGGTCTTCCTTGAGGAGTTTAAAAAAGAAAAAGCATTGTAATGGCATAAAATTACCTTTGAAGTTAGGTTTAAGTCTGAACACATTTGTGTATGTGACCCTGCTTATGAAGAAAAAGCTCAATCATGTGAATCATCAGGCTGAAGATTATTTGTCATTTTTGGTGTTTTCTTATAGTGCTTAAACACTGTGTTGTTTGTGAATTTCGGCAGGCTTTGAGTTCATTGTAATGAGCTGACACACACCACTTTAAGGCCATGTCAGTCCTTGTAGTCAGAGTATTTATTTTCCACTCCTGACTGCAGGATTTCCTGACCTCTACACAGCCACACTGGGCTTTTCGAGAGTCATTTTTCTCTGTCTATAACTGGGCCGCAGCATCATCACTGGGGCCTGATTGTACTTTGATTGTTTCCAGCCCACTTCATGGGTGTATAGTGTGGCTGCCAGTCCTAGTGGACTGAATCAGGACATAATGGGTTCATTAAAATGGCCAGGACCACTGGCTTTGGGAGGAATGATTAGTGAGATAAGCAGGGGATATGAGCTTAATGGAACAAGAGGTGGCTTACTAAGATTAAAAGCCTTTTCCACATCACTACCATTTTCCCTTCAATTCAGCAAATCGCTTAATTGAAATTCTTTTAATTTTCTTTTTAATTTTCTTCTTAAAACCCCTCCTGGAATTGCAAAACCATGATGAATGGCAGTCAGAGGTAGCACTGTGAGAGGAATTTTATTACTCTTAAGTCGTTTAGTGTGTCATCTTTAAGGCAATTTGCGGCAATGTTACAGGAGGATTATAAAAAAACACTTTTAACAGATTACCTTTTTGTCTGATATACAAGACTTTAATACACACTGAGGATAATATTGTACAGAAGTAGAAGACTACCTAACAAAGTTAATTATTCTGAATTAGAAGAGTAAAAATCACAAAAAAGTTTTTTTTAGAGAAAATTCCCTTTATTTACAAAACCATTATTAAATTCCAGAGAATAGTTGCAGATTAACAATAGAAGCATAAAATCTTGGCATCAAACATGTCAAGAGCCTTAAGAGACAGATTTGATGGCGGCAGAAACACGGAAATCGGAGGTTGGCTGCTGCCAGTCAAATGTGAGAGTGAGGCCTTTGTAGTGTGATACCCTGTCAAGAGCTGGGCCGTCTCTGTGGTTTGTAGCACGGGTCTTCAGAGAGGCTGCACCGAGGATGAGAGACATAAATAAGTCTACACTGTCAGGAGAAACCACAAAGCTGTCAGATGATGCAGCCCGCTCCGGCCGACAATACAAACACCGCATGCATCAAGAAAAAAAATACTATGTTTGCACTCCAATGTCTTTCGCCAGTTTACTCTTATTGCAAAAAGAGATCAATAAATGCCTTGTAATGCAATATTGTACTGTACATAAACATACACTAAGTCATGTACACAGCAATAAAGGCAGGTAATGACATGTCTAGCTTTAAAAGAAGCTCTTTATAGGTTTCATTATAGAAACCATCTCCTTTCATAGTCAAGCCATGAGTTTCCATTGAAGGCTCTGTCAGCAACACTTTAGACAACGCACGTCTGAAGCACAGAGATGATGTGACGCCACAAATCTGGTTCTGGTCGGCCTCCTGGCTGGGCGATGATAGCACAGAGGATGAATGGGGTCTTACCAGATCATGTTGAGAAAACTTAAAACAGCAAATAAGCTCAAAGAGCTCTTCCAATCTGTCTGTCAGAAGAGGATGAAAAGAACCTACGCTCAAGCTTTAATGTCATTCAGTTTGCCTTTGCAGCGGCAGACACAAAGTGGGTAATTATTTTGGATTGTAGTATTTTAAACAGGCCTTGTGTAAATGGCTCCTCAGTCTGAAGCTCCTGTTCCATAAACAGAGTTATGAAAACATCCGACAGTGCAAGATGCGTAGAGGATGTGTCAGAGATGAAGTCTGCTAACACTGTTTGAAGAGAAGTGAACTTAAGTGAACACTGCGCTGCAAAGGTCATAGATCAGACTGTCGGTCTTTATTCTCTTTTCAACTGATGATAATACACAGTAGAGGACACCGGTTCTAACCAGTGCACGAGCCAGACAGACTCTTTGTAATACTGAACATGTTTTAGACCACAGCACAGACAATAGACAACCTAACCTCAGTTTATTATAGGTTACTTTACATACATTTTAAACCCAGCTCTGTGATCATTTCCATGTATACATCTTTTAAATTTGGTTAGTGATGACAGGGAATTAAAAGCCTGTACTATAAACAGATTAAAAGACATGGCAATTGAATTATGTCAATTCATTTAAAATAACATTTACTTTGTCAACAGGATCTAAAGAACTTACCATTCTGTATCTTTTTAAGATCTTAAAAAGCTGGTGCTTGTTATTATTCAGATTCACTGGACCCTTTAGAGTTGACAATAAAATGCAGAATCAGGTTAAAAAATAATATATTTTACTTTTACTGGGACTACATGCACTTTGAATGAATAAATCATTTCCATTATCAGTATCAGGGCAATTATCAGTGCATTTAGGGTAACTCATCATTATGTTATGCCCCGAGGAGTTTATTATGTCATCTGCCTTTGTACATCATGATAAATCCACTTTATCTAAACTCAATATTTAATGCCTCTAGTGCAGTATAATCCACCTATTATTGTCTATTTCTCAGCCATAACTTTTACCTTACTCTTTTAACCTTTGCATGGCTCTTCAGAATAATATTTATAATTTAAGCTGTAGTTAAGAAGAGCATCACAGCATACAATTTATATAAAGAGACTTCTGAAGGGATATATATATATAAATGAACACACTTTCCATTGCTTGCCCAATGCAATTAATAGAAAACATACTCTTCAAAGCCTCAGCCATTTTCACACAGCTCTGGCTTCTTACATTTTAACAGCCGCTTTATTGTCTTTAACTCAGCTGTGGGAAATTAATCTCATTTGCATTTTCCTTTTGTGACATTTCCAGAAATTGTGAGACCCCCCCCCCAAAAGAAAACACACCATTGTGCTGTGCCACTCTATATTAATTACCTACAACAACAGGGAAAGGTAATGTGCATTCAGCATTTCTGAATTAGTTTCCTTGATTAACAACAAATATCTGACATGAAAGTTCTGAAAATCTCCACAGTCAGACAGACGTGCGATAATCAATTGAGTTCCCATTGGAGAATGAATGTCTGCAGCATAACCTCATTCCTTGAGAAGATCTCGTCTGCTCAGCTTGAGGTTTGCCCTCTTCAGATGAGAAAGTTGAATTACTGTGCATCACGGACGTAGAAGCAACCGAGATTTGCTAGAAAACTGAGGCTCTGTATCCTTCAGATTAGATTAAATGTCCATCAAAGCTTTTATGAGAAACTATCTGTGGTATTCACGTTACAGCATTAGAATACTTTTTATCCCATAACGGTGGACAAATATAATCCAACAACTAAGTGAAGGACTACATTTTCATTTTGGTATTCAGGAGAGACAGTTAGCAGTGATCAGACACTAGGAAATTCCCCATTGATTTATTTCCATTGAGAAACAAGATTGTAATGCACAGATAAATTAGGAATGTCTGATCACCACATCAGTCATTACTGTGTCTTTTTCAATAGACAAACTTAAGGTTTAAGATAAACGTTTTTTGTGAATTCATCATGTTGTCTATTTGCAAATGGTTTGAGTTTGAACAACAAGTTGGTGCTTGTAAGTGCAGAAGGGAGGGGTATAATATGTCACCAAGTGTCACCAACGACACACTCCACCTTTAAAGCATTTTTCACTATGTCTTTAAATACTGGAATTTGTGTCACAACACTGGAGTAACATTGGAAGCCTGAAGTGAAACAGTGCATGCATTAAGAGTGTTTTAGCTAAGCCTAAAGAATTGTAGTTTTTTTTCTTTGTTTATTTATTTATTTTTACATCAATAAGTAATATATCAGGTCCTTTTTGTTTAATCTTCCCAGTTGTAGGGTCTGAACAGGATGCTAAATGGCTCCTTCAGTGTTGAATACAATATATATTTGTAATTGTAAAGAGATTATATGGAAGAGATTCATTTTTCTGTGAAAATTTGTATGTATAAAAAAAGTTTCTTAAGTACTGTACTGTCAACTCTAGTCCACCTTTAGCCCTGCAAAAGGAAGTCATAAAAGCACAAGACAAGTAAACTTCATAGCTACTCTACTTTAGCTTTGCTGGTTGAGTAGGGACTGACTCTGGTGTGCCGTCAAAGTTCAGCACATAAATAGTAATTCATTGCTGGAGGCTAAGAGAACACAGAAGCAGACTGGGGACCACTCTACAGGACGACTGCATTTTAACAGCCCTCACTGAATAAAACACTGGAAATACTGCAAAGACACAGAGATAGGAAAATTTGGCTGCATCATCTGCACTTTTTAATAAGTTCTGGGCAAAGCAGGAGGAAACCTTTTACAGCTTAATATGAAAAAGAAAAAAATAGGTGCTTACAAAATGCAGTCTCTTAGCAGCAAGCAGGTGTGCTCAGAATTTATGTACTGCTTTATTGATTTCAAATTGAAATGTGGTTTATTACTCCATTAAATTTTCACACAGTGAGATGTGGGCTTTACAATAAATAAAGCAACATACTGGACTCTTATTTGGAAAAGATGAGGAGAGCTGCTTCACACTTCCCAATACATTACTGACATAGTAATACTTTCATTCACTTGGGTTGACTCTGATTAGGGTCTGAGTGGGAGAGGCTGCAACCAGCACAAACAAGTGAAATAATAAACATTACAGAAGAGCAGAGAGGCAATATCAGAGATTGCCCTGAGAGAGCGTAATGGAAAAGGACTTGTTCTGTCACAGCCTCTCATGGTGATAGAATGCCACATGCTCCCTTCTGACAGTGTGATATTGGCTTGGCATGAGCTTGATGAATGTATCAGCCATAAGTCAGACAAAGCCCTGCCCTTCCTGGAGCAGCACCTTCTAAGATGTTTAAAAGATGCTATAGAGACAGACGTTGTGTAATAGAAATAGGACCAGTGTCTAGAAATAGGTTTATGGAAAGCGGGAAGACCTAATTCCAATTCAAGATATTACCTCAGTGAAATTTCATTTCTCTTTAGACGCAACTTGGGAAATAAGGTGACTTTGCAGTCTCCCTCAAGAGGACTAACCACTAACTTCTTGGTGTTTAGTTGCGGCAGAAGGTGAAGAAAACACAGGAGAAAGGGGTGAACAATGAGAGGATCGACCTTTCAGCAGACATCCTGACGACCCACACTGGACCACCTGGCTTTGTGCCAGGGTCAAGAAATTTATGCCACCCTCCTTTGATTACCTGAGACAGCCTGGGGATACGGCCGCCAGCAGCAAGCGCCCAGCCTAGAAACATTCACAAGGCAAAGAGTAGACAGCTCTGATGAGGGTTCAAGCCTGGGTCGTACTGTTTACACATAACCAGTAGGACACAAGAAAAAAACACAGCCCCGTGGTTTAATTATGTAGCATTTGCATAGTAATTCATAATAAATATCTCTCTGCCTTGTCACACCTGCCTTCAGCCTTACCGACCAATCTGTATACGCTTAATTTAATTAAACCCCTGCACTTGATATTCCATTTTTATGTTCAGTTAAGCCATGTCCACACTAATCATTTTCATTTGAAAATAAATAAACACAGTAAACAATATTCACACTAGTCAAGACTTTTAGACGTCTCAAAGTGCTGCAGGCTAGTTTTAGGAGGTTTAGGGTTGCGCTGTTGTGTCGACCAAAAAATGACTAGGATTTTACTGTTTGGTTGTCTCCTAAACTTCATTCTGTTAGAGGAAGCCAACTCTTGGATCAAGTGATATAATAGTAGATCTAAAAAGTTTCAGAAATGAGGACAGAAAATCTCATAAGACTGACATTTGTATCACATATAATGCTATTATTGGTCATTAATGACAGCACAGTTTTCCTCAGGAGGTTGTCCACACTGCCAAACAAACCCTGTATTTTTAAAACTAAAACAGGCACTATGTCTTTGTTGAAGCGCTCTCAAAACGTTGGAGTAGTAAAATGCTACAAAAATGCAGTAAAATTGACCCATTTTAAAAAGAATAGGGCTGCCTGATTTTAGGAAACAATGCGATCAGTGATAACTATGTTGAACATATGACATGGAAATATTTGATAGCATAAGGCAAGGCTATCAAGGCTACATAGCACAATTTATACACTGGATCATTCAAAGTGCTTTACAGAAAGCTACGAAAGGTTTTTAACCTCCCCTTGAACATTGTTGAGGCTGTTCCTTATTTTTGCTGCTTCACCAGGTTTAGTGCTAACCCTGGGCATGAGAGTTAGCACGAGCAGAAGGCCTGTCCCAGATGTTCTCAGAGTCCGAGCAGGTTCATAAGGAACTAGCATGTCAAAAATATATTCTGGTGCTAAACCATTTAGAGACTTGTAAACCAGCAGTGCTGTTTTAAAGTCTATTCTCTGAGCAACAGGAAGCCAGTGCAGAGATTGGTGGTTGTACTTCCTGGTTTTGGTTAGAACCCGAGCAGCCGCGTTCTGAATAAGCTGCAGCTGTCTTAACCCTCATTTTGAAAGACCAGTGAGCAGGCCGTTACAGTAATCTAACCTGCTGGAGATAAAAGCATGGATAAGTCTCTCTAAGTCTGGTGTATCCCTTTGACTTTGGAAATGTTTTTAAGGTAATAAAATGCTGATGATGTAACTGACCAATTGTGACTGTGGAAATTTAAGTCCATGATGACCCTTAGTCTTCTAACCTGGTTTATAGAGTTTAGAGAAAGAGACTCGAGGTGACTGCTGACACTTTCTTTGTTTCTGTGGCCCAAAGATGATTAGTTCAGTCTTGTCTCTGTTCAGTTGGACAAAATTATTTTGCACACGTCATTCTGTTGGATGCAGTGACAGTAAATGGAGTGGTCCATTTTTACCTGCTGTGAGTCCTCTGCATAATTATGGTAGGATACGTCACCACTGCGTATTAACTGGCCTAAAGGAAGCATGTAAAGATTGAATAATAGGGGTCCCGAAATAGACCCCTGTGGAACCACACATGTCAGGGCCATTTAGTCTGATACACAGTTACCAACTGAAACAAAGTACTTCCTGTCTTCAAGATAGGACTCAAACCATTTAAAGGCAGTTCAGAAGATAACTATCCATTCCTCTAATCTTTGTGACAGGATTTCATGGTCCACTGTATCAAAGGCAGCACTCAAGTCCAACAGAACTAAGACAGAGACTTTGTTCAGACGGAAGCCATTTGTGACTTTGATAAGTGCAGTCTCGGTCTGTGATGGGCCTGAATCCTGACTAAAAAAGATCAAATCAGTTGTTAATATAAGTGATAATATAAGATATAATATAAGTGAATCAAATTGATACATAAAATAAATTAGTAAATACTGCTAACATTACTACACTATAATTGCGAGTAGTTGCAATACAAATATTGTGCTCGTCTATATTGAAAACACAAAAAATGTATAATGCCTTTATAAAAAAATTCACAACAGCTATAGACTGACGTGTCCCAATTCTGCGCTATCCTCGGAGCCTCCTGTTCATCCATCACCCGCATCTGCCCCACTGCAGCCCTGAGAGCCTGGTCTTATCTTTAAACCCTGTTGAGTTACAGCATGTACCACTCCTACTGCAGTATAGCCTCGTTGCCTGTGCCCCACAGAGACGCACGCCCTTGTCAATCAGTGTTGCGACATCATTTATCAGCAAAGCAAAAGGTAAAGTAAAATAAAGCACTAACAGCTGAGAAAGAGAGAGGAGCTGGGACAAAGGCTGTGAAAGATCATTTCACTCATATTTTGCCAAGATCACAACTAGTAATGACACACAGAGCTTTCACATTTTCCATTCAGCAGCTCAATACAAAGTACTCTAAAAAGGAAAGCTGCATGGGGGAGACTGCTTCAGAACTCAGCATGACTCAACCACAGCCTCAACCTTTAGCTCTACTTTGAAGAGCATTTACATCCTTTTATAGTTCAACAGATCAATTGGACATAAGGGGAAATATGACCATCTTCGTCTGCCTCACAAGAACACCTTGTGAGGCACTAGCACAGTTTACCAGAGTATCCAAGGTTTTAATGGATAAAGGCTATGGATGGAATTTAAAGTAATATGGTGAATTGTGCACTGGCAGAACACATTTTCAAGCATTTCTAAATTTATATCATACATTTATACCTCCTGAATTGATTAGAACATAACATATGTAAACATTAAATCCTCTCTCACCTCTCTGACTGTGACACGGCTTCCTTTTGGATACAACCTTGGGCAAAAGACTGCCCTGATCAAGTAATTTATGCTTCGAAATAAAACATTGACTTTCAAATGCACCAGCGCCTGAAGCCAGGCTTTGAGGCTGATTTGATCCCCCTTTGAGATGGTGAGAGATACGACCCATTCCCCCTAATCACATGCCAGAGACCATGCAATCACACAGCAACAACCAAAGTAATCACAGTGGTGGTCTCCTCCTCTTCACCCCAAAGCAGAAGGTAAGTCCATGACATAGGTAGAGCATGATAGCACATACTTGCACTGTACGTTTGTGGATAGTGCTTTAAATGATGAAAGGCCTCCCATGCAGTTATACCTTTTGAATATACTTTTTAAAAACATTTGGCTTTTATATCAATGGCCAACCCAGTGATTGTTGAGAGTAAAAAAACAAAAAAACAAAAAACAGTTTGGCTCAATATTAAAGCCGTTTATTACCTTAAATACATTTATTACACCCTAGAAAAGGTTATATAAAGTGTTTTTTGTTCTCCCCTCTCTCTTTATAGAGTAGAGATATTTTAATTTAAATGAAGATAATAAAGCTAAACTCTGAAGGAATCGAAATGGCAAAGAAATCTCTGTATTGCTCATAAATATTAGGTACAAAAAAATAAAAAAAGAGGATCTCTCTACTTTCATATTGTCATGTGATGCTAACCAAGGTCATACTCGTGCCCTGGGCTTTATGACTTTATATTAAAGTGAGTGACAGTGAAGTGGCCGTAATGTGATCACCTTCTATCTGTTTCCGGCACACACTGATAGACCTCATAATTAATTACAGTAATCAGCGTTTTTGTGTCAAGGCAGATTCAACTTAAAAATGAGCATACTGGGACACGCACTTAGTGGGAGGACACACCCACACACACACCTCTGCAGTAGAGGTGTCCAGTGCGGTGTAAAAATATGTTCATAGAGCAAATGAAGTAGCTAAGTTTGATGAGTCTCCTCTAAACGAAGAGCTCGACCTACTCCCACTTTATCACGGTGTGCCAGCCTACCGCTATCTGCGCTACACTAAAGCAATTAGCATGTCATTAAGATACCTTGTTCCAGCACAGTAAGCATGGAGGAGGGGCTACAGAATCTGTATTAACAGAGGGACCTAAACTCAGGGGACACAATGCTGCTTTGCCAGTGTGTTACACCTGAGTATAGCAATTATAGTCCTATACAACTAAATGTCATTGGGCAACTTCACACAGCCATTGTAGAATGGTTTATAGAAGGGTTTAATGTCACAAAAGGTAAGACAGACTGAAGACAAGATGACAGTTTGGAATGGGTAACAATATGTAGCAATGCAAGAGGCTGGAGGATTAACCATATAGTGCTGAAATAGAAGAATGCAATGTATAAGACAAATGCAGTGTTTTAATTCACACTTTTATAATAATAATTTGAGAAAATGTTGACTTTTAATCATTGTCCATTCTCAGTGCATCTTTGTGGCCCAATCAACTGGCCCCACCTTTTTAGTAAACATACCAGAAAGAGCAAAGTAGTACGGTATTCTTATTTAGAGCAAGTGTTTTTCATTTTGACGGTAGAAATGCCTTTAAAAGCATGACAAACAAAACAAGTGTGAACCTTTACTGCTCTGAATAGAACCTTAGTTTTCATGCCCCCTTCACCCAGGGCAAACTCAGAACTGAGACCTGCGTGACCCACCAGCATCACCTTCAAACCAACTGCCAGCAACAAAATCTTTATGTTTTGCTATTGTCATCTCATATCTGTTTTGATTCATCAAATATATCCCTCTGCTAGTGGATTAGTACAAATTTCTCTAAGATTTCTGCATATTTTAAGATGTTCCTGGCCACAAATAACATAAATTGTTTCCTATTTTTATTGATAACTTGCTGCTGGTCGGAAGTTATCAGTCTAACGATCACAGAAAGATCTAAGCTTTACCAAAGTCTATCAGGGCTTTATTCAAACATATAATTTCTTTTTTTTTATCACGTACTAACATCAAAACAAATCAAAATATAGTAATTACAATATCCACACTCTTCAGAGCATACAATATATTTTCAGTCTGCTTTACATTAGTCTTTGATAGGCTTAATCTTCATTAGAGCAGAGGGAATATATCTCTAAAGAAAACAGCTCTATCAACATTGCCTGATAAACATAGGAACTAGCGTAATGCTTGCAGTTTACAATAACGTTTGCTTCATCTTTTAAACCTAGAATGTGATCGCTACAACTGAGAGAGATCTAATGCTTAATAAATAATTAATTTTCATTCAAAATTGTATTCATATAATCCTAAATCTTTTAAAGAAGAAAACTAGTGCCCAGAAACTAGTAGTTTTGAACTAAATCAACTAAAGGTCAGAGGAATCAAAGAGCACCCATCATATTATGCAGAGAAAGCCAGATAATAAAATCCTCAGATCATAAAAACCATAAAATCCCCATTCTGCAGCCTGGGGCCAAATGGCTGCTACTAATGTATTAGACTACACTGCATGTATTAGCACTAGAGCCAGAAAAGTAATTGACTGACAGCGAAAACTAATAGAGCATTCATACGCACTTGTTAAAGCATTTCTAAAGCCAAATCTGCAGGTGAAACAGAGCTCAGAGATAGAATACAATATTGTCTTCCACATCACTAGATTTACAATATGTGGCCAATGAGCAAAATTGTTAGTCATGTTCTTAGCTCCTGATCGGGACACTCTCTGCCACAGAGTGTGATTCAAAGGGGCTAGACACTGACTTCAAACGACTACTGCTGGCTTTGAACAGTATGCCAGTTGCACAAACCATCAGCGGCAGACCAGCGTCCTCTAGGCATGCACCGAGCAAATTTGTGCCTCTCGACTCCAGATGCAATCATTGGCACAGTGTTTTCACTGGATACTAGACAATAAACGCTCAGTGAGGAGGCTATGCAGCCACAACAACAACGAGTACCTCCCCACTTGGCACTAGTTTTTGTTCTAAGATTTTCAGTTTTTATCATATGTTCACATTGTAGACTTATTTCATTAGTTAGTTTTGTTTTGGCAAATTCTTTAGACTCAAGTGTAGTTTCTTTTCTTTTGACTATACATTTAAACATCATTGTAAGAATTCCCAAATAAAAACCTTAGCGCAATTCTAGCTTAGGTTTTAGACCTAATTCAGTGAAATACATAGTTCTCAATGTCTGCTGACATAAAATACTTCTACCTTTTTGCTGCACCACATGTTTTTTGCACATAAAGCAGTATTTTCATAGTGCACATATGCTGGCAACTCATCATTTATCCCTTGGTGTGTCATATTGATTGGCTTTATCAAGGCTGAGGTGTTGCCAGAACATAAGGATATTCCTTTCCCAGACAATTTATGAGGATTTAGGAACATTAAATTTAATGATTCAAAAAAGCACAAAATGTACAGAAGCTCAGCGATAGCTATCTGTCAATAGTCTCCTGAAGAAACATTTTAGCGTGCTTAGAAAAGACCAAACACACTTTGATGGAACAGATGCTATCTCGATGAGAGGTGGGACTTGAACACACAAGACATTTTGTATCTGGAAAGGCCATTCATCATCATTTTAACCAATGTGTTTACAGTAGCTGATAAATAAGCACAGACTTAGTTTCTGTGTATGGATGTAATGTAAAAGCAGGTCAATGCACACAAAAACATTATTTTGTGAAGGTGACAATCCTGCCAATAATGGCGGCCATCCATCTTATTCAGCTCTGTGACAGACAAGGCTTCAACAGCATCATCTGCCAAAACCCAGACAGGCTTTTAACCAATTTCTTTTCACATATCACATACACTACTCTGTATTTCTAATGGTTTCTAGTGACATTAGTCACAAATGACTTTCAAGTTGCAGGCTCTGCTTGGAGACTGAATGTATTATCAGGCGTCCTAAGTAACACATGCTAAAAGGTAAACAGATCATTCACAGATCAGGAAAAGGGATGTAAACACCTGTTTTGGGAGTGTTGACGGCACAGTGCAGCACTTAATACTAAAACCCAATCCAGGCTGGTGTTGAAAGGTGAAATCTCTACACATCAATTTTGTCTTGTTGCATCGTGGTGCAGCAGAGCTTATTACAAACTCCCAATCTGTCTCAAGCATTAAGACTGTGTCACTAATGCCAGGCTGCCGGCCCTCGAAACGCTTCATTAAAAAGCTTGGCCATCCACAGCACATCCGAGGCAGCCAAATAAAGTGTCAGACCACATTATTCAAGTGCAGATTAAACCAATGTAAGACTGAATTAAACCAAATTAGATCTGAAAATAGGAGTAAACCAGTGCCAGATGAGGGGTGGGCAAGTGTGCTTGGATCAGGAAGAAAAGGTTCTATGCCATATGGAGAAAGGGTTATGGCACACGTCTACAACCCCTTATGTATTTCTGAAAAGATTACAGATGTTTGGTCTATTGTTTACACATATCCACATATTCTATTTCATTCATTCGTGTAGAGAAAACAAGGAAGCAGAGGCTGACCTGACTTGTTCTTTCATCTATTGTGATCTGAAGGATCATTCAAGTCTGTGTAGATTAAAGGCTCTGCTCGACCACAACGAGGCTGTTTATTCTTCACAATGGAAGTCTGGGTGCTTTTACAGGCAGCAGGGGCTTTCATACGCAGGTGAGTGCATCAGGACTACGGGAAGTTGGCTTTAAAGATAAATACATTGCATCACTGCTAATCAAGTACACATCATCTCGTATCCTGGCCTGCTGAAATTTAATTTGCCAATATTGTCAGAAGATGAGTCTTAAGGCCACTTTGTAGGTCAGAGTCTTGTCTCAGTCAGGGAGTAACAAAACTCAGGATTAAATTATCCTGGGAAGAATTTTTTAAATAAAGAGTTTTAAATAACACTAAATTCTCTCATTGTTCACTTTTTGTAATCTTTTAAAATCTTTACACATCTTTACATACACATCTTTACTCTTAACTATAAACATCAGTCACTGTGCCTAATATTAATTAGTAAACAGTTACAAAGCAGAAACCTTCAGACTCTCGTGTCTCTCAAGTGGACATCACGTCCTGTACACAGACATCATTGTCATGGTTGTGTGCGAGGGTCTGTGGAGAGGTTTGAGCCGATGAGCTGTGGCCTGTACTGAGCCTTGGTGTTAGATCATCAGCCAGACCATTGTGCAGACATTCTGCTACAGTGGCCCAGTATCTTCCCCAAAGCAGAGCCTTATCATGGCCCTGAACCAGCTCGGTCTCCGTGGACGCTCCCAACACTGGCTCTGTGCGCTGCCTGCACAGAGCTGGAGGTGAATGCACAGCAATCTAGTCCTATTGTTCCATCCATGAGGAACTGAGCTTCAAGCCTCTCATTCTTTCTCTATCTGTATAGTCTGTGTAATCTGTGATACTGTTGAAGTACTGAGAGGCTTTTCACAAAACTGCTCTCTGTGGCTTTGTTTTGTAATTTGAGAAAAGATGGAGGGAATAAATAAACAACAAAATGTATAAAAACCCACAGTAAACATCTTATTATCATCTGTGTCCTCACAGCAGCATGTTACAAACCACAATAGACTATTCTCAGCACTGATATTTTGATTGGTTGACAAAGTCAGTTATCCATCATGTTGACACAAGGTACAGGAGTAAACGCTTACAATTTTCCTAAACACACATATTCATTCATCATCATTGTTCCACAAACTGCATCATTAAGCTCCTTCAGACATAGAAATATCAATCTTTATCAGGCTTTATTTCTAATTCTGTAGTATCTGTTGAGATTTTGAAATGATAAATTATAGATACACCAAGCAACTGTGGATGAGCTCAATCTGGGGGGAGACCTCCTGCCTCAGCTCATGTTGTTTTGTAGTTTGAACATGATAAAAACAGTGATATGCTTCTGGCCAAAAT
Organism: Perccottus glenii; assembly: GCA_024416835.2. Lineage (NCBI taxonomy): Eukaryota > Metazoa > Chordata > Actinopteri > Gobiiformes > Odontobutidae > Perccottus > Perccottus glenii. The sequence goes on along the minus strand of CM044552.2, from coordinate 10,617,862 downwards.
GTTTCACTTTATTCTCTCTGATCTTGTTAAAAGCTTTACTTGCACTTGGTCTTGTTCGAGTTAAGAATCCACAGCATGTACACGAGGAGCTTTGCCAAACAGTGTTCAGGGAAGCCTCTGTAGACACTTACTCGTCTCCATGAATTGTAATATTTTCCACTTGATCCACCCACAGTAGAGATACCTATCAGTCAACAGTCTCTTATGTGTGTACAGAGCATCCTCCATACGGCAAGTAGCAATCCTGGATGTGGTGCAACACAACCACAAAAGTCAGCTTTGAGCATTAGCTTGTTAGTTCCAGTCAGCAATAAGCTATATAAAACCTTCCTTATGCTGTAGTGTTGATGGATTCCCCAAAGTGCATGTTACAGCAATCATCAGGCAGAGAACAAGAGCTGCAAACATAGCACATCAACAGCAAAGTAATCCAGCGGCATCATTTGGCTGCCTGTTTGCAAACATCCCTAACACTATAGCTGAGAGGATGTGCTAGCACCTTATTCCTGTGACAAATACAAAACACAGACATAGTAAACAAATATGACCTTAAAAAGATCCCATCATGTAGTCGTTCTAAATTACACTTCTGCAGCTTCCCACAACCGTCCCTTTCTTTATGATCCATAAACAAGCAAATATCCTCAACACATTACAGCCAATAAGGGTATATTCAATAAATGTTGTGAAATTAGAATTTGATTGGGCATTCACATAAAGCTGTCCACACACTTGGTTATAGAGTACTACATCATAATCTGCTAAATGCCTTCAGAAATCATTATAAAGTGGTCTTTTCCAAAACTAGCCAGTTATTTTTCTCCCCGTCTGGATAATAAGTTGGTAATGTTAGCGACTTTGTGGTGAAGCCTTTGAAAGCAGCATACAGCTCAATCTTCAGTCAAATTGGTTTTGAAATTAAAATGTCCACATCTATTTCAGTTTTCAACAGAGGAAATTGATACATTTTGTGTCTTTGTAATGGTCAATTCAAATGATGACTATTTTGCCACTGGCCTAATAACTACAACGGAACATAATTGACTCTTTGGTTTAGTCAGATTATTATTCCTTGGGCAAGACACTTCTTGGGTTGATCTGACAAATCAGCCAGTGTGATTAAAACTGCTTTTGTGGAAGACATAATTGCAATTTATCCAAAACAAAATCTAATGTTGTATATTTTGGGATGTTTATGTTCTTGTGAGCCTGATAGCCCTCCCTTGCATGGACCAATTAAACAGTCTCCAGACTATTTAAAGCCTGATTAGTAACAGACAGGCTTTTAATTTGACATGCATGCAGAACACAAACTAACTGGCTGATCAAGCGAAGCAGGTGAATCTGATGTCTGTTACGGCCAATCACAAGCACTCACAGAAAATCAGTGAAGGACTGCTTAAACGGATAGGTACATCCAGACTGCCGGCAATTTTTTTTTTAATGCGCTACGCCGAGATATGTCCTACCTTATCAGGATTCTGTTCAATCCAGGTCTTGACTGTTTTCAGGGCGATGTCAGCTGCAGGCTCATTGGGGAAGCCTGGCAAAGAAAAAACAGTGTCAATAATAGTAGTATCCAACATGCAGAAGCAAGAGACATTTGAAAGATAAACCGGTATCTTCCCAAGGAGCAACATTTCTACTAAATCAATGGAAAAGCAGCTGTCTCTGGAAAGCAGCTGTCTGATATATGGTTGTAGATTTGTGTAGCCAGATGCAGAGATGGGAAAACATTTCACAAGTAAATATAAAGTGCACACAGTACAAACACATCTGTAGCACAGACTCATTACCACCTCAGGAAGAGCTGATGTTTGAGTTCATGAGATATTACTGTTAGATGTGTGATAATTTACCCCTGCTGACTTACTGTAAGATGAACATGTGAAAAGCTAGGATTGTAAAGTCAAAGATAGCTGCCATTTTTTTGTTTATGTCAAGTTGTTCAGTATATTTTATGGTCCATATACAAAGCTCTCCCACAAATCGTTTGAGATGTCATGTCAGTGTTACAATTAATATTACAGTAACATCTGTACCTAACATAGCTCAGTGGTAGAACGGTCATCCTAAAACAAAAGGTTGGCGGTTCAATTCCCGCTTTACCTCCATTCATCCTGTCGTCCAGTGGTGTTCCAGCTGTAACAGTGGTGAATGAAAGCTTAATGTGAAGTCTTTTGAGAGCCTACTAGGTGGAAAAGCACTATATAAAAATTAATTTGTCATGTGCCATAGTTCACTGGCCAAATGGTGACACTGGTGACACAGCAGGTTGGCACATTATCACTTCTATAACCCTACATCCTTGAGTAGAGCTATAAACTTTAAGAATAAGAAGAGCTTTGTGTAACTTTGGCATTACTCACAACAGTAGTGCCAACTCAGGAACTCTTACAGTGAGTTAACACGATGTATTGATCTCAAGAGCACAGATTGCAGTTGTATTAATTTTTAATAAGGCCAGCATGCAGGACTCTGCTGATCTCAAGATCATTTGCTGCCACTGTAGAGAACTTCCCAAGCCTGACACTTAGAGTGAGCTATTGACTTAAAAAGCCCTTGGGCCAGGCTTGCTTTAGCTGGAGTATATATGCCATTACCAAAAGCGCTGACAATCTGCTACCCTGTCACAGTGTAGTGTTTCAGTTGTCTTCATTTCAGAGTAATTATAGTTGAGTTGGGTCTTTAAAACCTTCACAGAACTTGACTCAAGTATTTCACTTACACTCTTTGCACAAACTTCATAAAACCTATCTACACCGTGCCCTATACAAAGTTCAGACCAGGTGACGTATAACACGGCACCCTTTTTTACCCTAAGAGGTGGGCCATGTAGGTTAACCTTTTGTATTCTAACCCATAACCCTATACGGCACCTGAAGTTGTGGTAAGCGCTGTCATTTTCCAATGACAGAGGTCCAGACCTCAATTTCACCTTCCATCAGCTCATACAAGGGCCATGCCACAAACGTAAGTTGTTGGTTAAAGCATGGGTCGCGTTGGCAAATATTTCTCTTTTCCTGGGTCATTGCCACAACTCAAACACTGAGACATATCAAACAGGCTTACAAGTACTGCAGCCACCTCTAGCCTTTGTGTCGGATGTAAAGGAAAAATGAAAAACCTTACAGACGTGGCTGAATTATTTCTTCATACAATCAGACCGTGTGCTGTCAAAGCCCCTCAGCGCTCGTTCCATAAATGCTCTAAATCAACTGCCTTCCCCATCAAGATCTGTCTACACTTAATCCTCACAATTCTCACCTGCAGTTTCTCAGTGTATTTGATGTCTCTGTCTCTCCTTGTGTTTAAGTTCTCCTCCCAGGCTTGTGTCTGACAGGAGTGGCAGAGTTACTCAGAGGAGTGCAGAGGGTCTGGAGTACTGCTGAGCCCTAGCTGAGCTGCTCTGTGAGCCATGGGTGAATCAGGATGTGAGCTGAATACCAGTTTGCAATGACAGCCAGTCTGCTGCTATACGCCTGTGTTCAGCAGTGTCTGCAGATAGCGAAGGGCTCGTTCACAGATCCTGCCCTTCAAAAGCCGTCCCATGAGCCATGCGCTCCGTCTTAATCCGGCATGCCAAATCAGTCTGCAGGTCATTCCACTTCCACTTGTCTCCCAAACACATATAACCTTTTTCAGTTGTTATCACTTTGGTCGTTTAACGTTTCCTTTTTTATAAATCCACACATTTGCAGGTGTACCAATACTCCTACTCACACTTCAAGTAACACAAGCCAACAGATCTGTGGATGACGAGAAAGCTGAGAAAAATAGACCTACAGAGACAGGACCAGCTGTTTAAGAAGAGCACACACTCTGGGAGAGGTGTCAGAGAGGTAAGCGTATAAACAAGTCAAACAAATGAGCAAATGGTAATGAGACGTAAGCCTTTTTGTGTTGTGTCCTTTAGCAAATACTGGGCCCCGATGAGAGATGAGAAGCTGTTATGAAATGGGGATGTTTTTCTTGATAGACACTTCATCTGTAAAAATATACATGCTAGTCATTGATGCTGGGCAAAGAGATACATTTCACTATTTCATCTTTTCTTGTTCAGAGAAGTGAATGAATAAACCAAGAGACAGTAATCTTTGTTATAATGGTATAATGAATGAATAAAATACAAGATGTTATAATTATAGGTATACATAATTTTATATTCTTGCATTTAATGGGCTGATATGTTTGGTATGTGGATGAATGGGAATTAAATGTACACTCATACACCAGTGCAACATACTCACAGAGTCATACACCAGTGCAACATACTCAGTCATACACCAGTGCAACATACTCACACAGTCATACACCAGTGAAACATACTCACACATTCATACACCAGTGCAACACACGCGCACAGTCATACACCAGTGCAACATACTCGCACAGTCATACACCAGTGCAACATACTTACACAGTCATACACCTGTTAACATACTCACACAGTCATACACCAGTGCAACATACTCACACAGTCATACAACAGTGCAACATACTGACAGTCATACACCAGTGCAACATACTGCACCACCAGTGCAACATACTGACACAGTCATACACCAGTGCAACATACTGACACAGTCATTCACCAGTGCAACATACTCGCACAGTCATACACCAGTGCAACATACTCGCACAGTCATACACCAGTGCAACATACTCACACAGTCATACACCAGTGCAACATACTCGCACAGTCATACACCAGTGCAACATACTCACACAGTCATACACCAGTGCAACATACTCACACAGTCATTCACCAGTGCAACATACTGACACAGTCATTCACCAGTGCAACATACTCACACAGTCATACACCAGTGCAACATACTCACACAGTCATACACCAGTGCAACATACTCAGTCATACACCAGTGCAACATACTCACACAGTCATACACCTGTTTAACATACTTACACAGTCATACACCTGTTTAACATACTCACAGTCATACACCAGTGCAACATACTGACACAGTCATTCACCTGTTTAACATACTTACACAGTCATACACCTGTTTAACATACTCACAGTCATACACCAGTGCAACATACTCACACAGTCATACACCTGTTTAACATACTTACACAGTCATACACCTGTTTAACATACTCACAGTCATACACCAGTGCAACATACTGACACAGTCATTCACCTGTTTAACATACTTACACAGTCATACACCTGTTTAACATACTCACAGTCATACACCAGTGCAACATACTCACACAGTCATACACCTGTTCAACATACTCACACAGTCATACACCAGTGCAACATACTCACACAGTCATACACCAGTGCAACATACTCACACAGTCATACACATGTGCAATGAGAGATGAGACCTGTTATGAAATAGTGATGTTTTTTCTGAATAGACACACTTTGTTGTTTATCTGTAAAAAATAAAGCAGCAGAAAAAAGTGTTGAAAGTGTGATGATGGATGTAAAAAAACAGTGGTAAAAAGATGACAGAGACTTAAAGCTCTGCTGAACATCAACAGCTCAAGGTCAAGTGCATCAGCGGCTCTCTCTCATCATCCGTCTCCTTGACACTATCCACAGCCTTTACCTCTCCTCACCCCCAGTCTCACTGCTTGTGTTTTTCACTGGTCATACATTCTATGTTGGGATGCTGATAAAGCACCTTCAGTCATCACTTCTGTAACCTTTCTTGGTCACACAGTCCAGCGGTGATGAACACAATCTGCTGATAAAATAATGATGTGAACAACTGAGTGAGTGAGCTGCAGTACAGGTAAATGAACAACTTGAGTGGTTAACTTATACATCTTCTACCCTCCACACCTCTTCCTAATTCAGGTTCGCTCCATTTGCTGTGGAGGGCTCTGTGAGAGCTAATCTGTCACGAGGTGGAGAGCTGGCATCAGCCGCAGTGATGGTGGGCCCTCCAGGGTCCCTGCGCTGCTTGGCTCGGCTCTCTTGTATGCTGGGAATATGGCTGGCTCAGGGAGATTTGTCTTAGTGAGGCGCACTGATGGGATGTGTGCATGCAGTGCCGCTGATGAGGACTCAGGTGGTGCAGTGTTATTTCTGCTGAAGGCCCCTGTACTTTATCACCAAGCAGTGCGCAGCATCACCACAGAGAGAGAGCCACTGAAGGACTGAGGCATCAGCGGTAGGAACAAAGGATTACAGTGTCATCGGGGACATGCTTATGATGATGGTAACAGGACAACACAGATGCAAAAATGTAAAGATTAAATTACAAGTTGCAGATTTTGGTGCTTTGTAAGAAGGCAGATTGAGAAAAAAAACATAGTTAAGGTGGGAAGTTGTTTCATTTGGATGAATGTGGTTTGTTTAAGTTGGGAGGAAGGGTGCATGTTACAGCTACACACAACTTATCTAGCATTGTTTTTCCATGTTTTAGGACTTAACATTTTTAAACGGTCACATTTGATTTGAGAGAGTGGCTAAACTTCACAATGAGAATTACATTAAATCATGACAGAAAATGGTCCATTTCCATTCGTTTGATTCATTTAGCTAATTTAATGGCACAAATAAAACCCAAGATCATATTATTTCAGAAAGATGGTTTATTTTCCAAAAATTATGATGGTACATTTTTTTTTATCCCTTCCCTGTGTCAGACAAGTGTGTTACGCCAAAGGGAAGATTTCTCTTGAAACAGAATCCGTATATATTATTCCTATGATCATGGGCATGTAGGACCTTTGTTAATAAGAAGAAAAAGTGAGCCTGCTCTAATCTCTGACGCAACCAGCAGACACCATCCCTGGCCTCTCTTAGGCAAATGTGAAACACCTTTAAGAACACTTGTACCAGACCCTGGGTGACTTTTAAGGAATGTGCTTTTCATACCAAAATAGAAAGTTCTATAGATCTTAAAACTCAAAAGTACACATTGAGTTCATGATGTAACTTACCTCACTTACATCTCAGACAGACACCTCAGGATCCCACTGGGTAAGCAAAGTTCATCTTCAAAATATCCACTATCCTAGAACAGAAAAGCTCTCTCTTTTGACAGGATGGCATCTTTTTCATATCCTAAATTCGGAGTTAACTTTTGCAACAAACTTGTGTAGCTAAGGTGTTTTTTTCTGTGAAGTAGTAGCTGTATCACCTGGTAATGCAGGCAAAGTCAACAGGTCCAATACATGTCTGTGCCATGATACATTCCCATTCTTTGTTTGCAAATGTATGGGTAGGCTGCATGCGCATTCTGCAGACCACACCAGTTTTGTTTTTCCTGAGTAGACTTAAATTGTAAAGTGAACACCACATCTTTATGTAATTTTTAGATATATATTATAATGTGTTTATTTTCTTGTCTAGTATGTAGCACATTTCTGGTATTGAACCCAAACAAAATCTAAAATTAGAAATAAATATTAAACAAATATATAAAGTATAGCTTCTGTCCTTTAGTGGCAGGAATTGTATTGTTAGTCCATCTCCTCCTCCCCAAGTTGTAGTTGGGCAGGTTCCTGTCCCAATACTTTGAGCTGTTGCCACAAAGCCTCTTGCCTGAGGCAGGTATATGGTATTTGTAAATTCACACCATGTGTGGCAAATAGTTAACATATGAAATATGAAATGTGAAAAGAAAAAACAAAGAACCAAACTAAATGTCAAACTGCAATACAGATGCATTGTCAATCATGTTTTGTCTCTTCCGCTTATTGACTTGTTGCAGTTCAATTGTCTGTACTAATATTGACTGTTGTATTGGGGTGTCTGCAGGTGGAAATTAGGCTAAGGCTATAATCTGGCATATTTACATTTGTTTTAATGTTCAATAATGTGCATTGTCCCCCTTTTCTTAAATTAAAAAGTCATTCTATCATTTTAAAAAGGTCTTCACCAGGTACAGTATTGTTACTATTTTTGCATATTGCACATTTACAGAAACAGTGATAATCTGAGGCGCCTAATGCCGCCATTCAGACTGTAGTTATAGTGGATTTCTAGATTGTGGTCTGGACAGAAGGAGAAACTCACAGCTGAGGGTTGCCCTAGTTGAGGGCACCGGTGCTGTGTGTTGATCTGGAAAGGGGAAGGGAAAAGGACTCGTCACCCCATCAGGGCCCAGAGGAGAGGTGAGGTGACCCGGGGTGGAGGACACAGTAGCGCCCCAGGACTCCAGACTCCAAAGCGTGGGTGTCAAATGGCCTGGAGCTGCTCTCCACTAACGCTAGGACATGGCAGGGCTGTGACCATGACCGACTTTGCAGCCCACAGAAGGAGACAGAGACAAAGAGGGATGTGAGGGTGCCGCGTGAGGAAGACAAGCAGAAAACGAGGGAGGAAGAAGGAGAGCAACCTCCATGGCACACTGGATGATGACCTTCCTTGGAACCATTCCATATATGTGAAATAAATACTTTTGTCCTATATGCCTAAATTAACATCAACATTGTAATAACAAAAGTTTCATGCTGACAACATTTTTAAATGGCTTAACTCTGTTCTATTGTTCTACAGGTTTCATTTTCACATCATACAACAAAGTGTGTGTCTTCTTTTAATGGGCTATAGCCTCCCGCTAACTCTAAGCACACTCTGCTTCCCCGTGATACAGCACACTGCTCCTATGTACCGTGAAGTACCCACTTCAGCCGGGCTAAGCTCCCTCTTGTAAACCCCAGATTTTAAGGGAAGGGAAACTTGCCCAGCAAGCAGCAAGCCGTAACCATAGAGCGATAAAGTGCCATGGATGTCTCCCACCAACTTAATCCTAGACAGGGATGAAGAGAACAAGAGCATGATGCTGGCTGAAAAAATAACTCTGAGCAGCTTGAAACCTTTGATCTGGACTGTACAGTAGAAAAGCAGCATGGACCTACCAGTAGAGCCTCTGTGGATTACAGAACATATCTCCCAGAGCCACCAGTGAGTGCTAAAACTCCTCCATCAACAATCCTGCAATCCGTCACAGAGACAGATGAGGCAAAGGTGGAGATAGGGGGCACTAAACGGCAAGATATTTGTCCTGAGATGAGCAGCTGTACAGCACCGATGAGGGCTTCTGATGGTTTTGATGGCTTATAAAGGTGCGTGTGAGACGGCAGCTGTCAGGTAAATGATAGACTTAATGTTCACGTCCTCACTTCAAGCCTGTGAGCTCTGTGCTCGTTTTAAATCGATCTTGTGTGATGCATCCTAAACTGTACAGATCATTACAAGGCTGGAGGGTGCTCTTTAAGCCCCAGCTAACTCCATGAGGCTGAAGCGTTCACAATGCATCTTAAAATGGGATTTTTTTTTTCCACTGGAACAAGTACCTCCCTGTGTGCTATGCTACCATGCGTGTGTGTTTGTGTAAGAAAGACTTATGCGGCAGACATTATGGGAGGGGAGACGGTGAGAGAGGATACAAAACAGAATATGACCTCTCTAAGTCTAGGTAGTTGGACTCTTGGCACATCTTGTGAGACATCGAGAGGTGTCTCCTCTTCGGAAGGAATAATCCATTTAAACCTGGGGTCACACGCCTGTGATTGATGTGCAAACAGGAACGGCACTTAATAACCTCTAACATGCTGGGTGACCTCGCGGCCCTCTGTGGGCACCAGTTTGTTTATGGGTGGTACCTCCGACACACTATCCGTGCAGAAATTCTGTTGTGGCTAATGGGCCGGACTGAGGGATTGGACTGTCAGAGTGGTGTGAGCCCTCATTTTTCTTTCCAAGCGTCTAAGGTACCCCCTGCACACCCCTGCATCCAACCTCCCATTTCTGCCATCATCTGTCAGTGGTGACTGAGCTCCCTCGAATACAGAGGCGTGAGAGAGAGTGTCAATTAGCATTAGATTTCCTGACAAATCTGTTTTTCTCAACACAAAGGCCTGGGATAACTTGTTCCTGATTCCTCTTTGTCACAGCGCTGCAGGTAGAAGATTTGTTTTCTACTACAGTTTAAGTCTGGAAATGGGTCAAGCACATGGTTATATTAATAAGTGCATGTCCATGTATAAAGAAATAAAAACAATACTGCAAATTTGTTAATTACATCATTGTTATGTAACACAGTTGCCGAATTGGCATTACTAAAGATACTCAAAAACTTTCTTGCATTGCCCATTTCTCGGGTTAAAATTCACCTCAGTGACCAGCTAACAGGGCAACTAAACAACTGGGTATTCTTTTTACTGTATCCGTCAGAAAAACAATTACAGTTGTGTCTCAATTAAATCTTTAGGTTGCTTTAACTTAATGTTAATACTGAAAAAAGTGATTGATACCTAGGCAGCGCAGCGTGGATGTGCTATAAAACATAACTTTATCCAGTGTTTGTGTATTCTACAGCGATAGAAGTGAGATCAAGAGGATGTGCTTTTCACACTAAAAAGCCTTTGTTTACATTGCTGAGATGGCGGTTGACCTTAAAGGTTATCTAAAATGTACAGAACACGTCAAAAGGCCTGACAAGAGAGCAGGGCCCTTTCGGAACAGTAGCCCTACGGGGGCACTGCGAGAATACCATCACAGCACTCTGCTTTAGTGTACTTCCTCAGAAAGTCCCCCTTCTATTTGCCCTCTGTTGTGAAGATCTTCAGTCTTAATCAGCTGTATTGTTCTGTGCAGAAGCAGTTGTGGGAAGCGCTAAGCTGTTTATTTATTGAACAGGCTGTTTAATTCCCCCCGCCGCTCCGTCGGCCCGTGCCTGGCTCGGCGCAGCCTTTGCCTTTGATGTGAGGGGCTGCTGCTGAAGCAGTACAACGAGCTCCCACTGGCAATGCACCACAGCGAACAGCAATAAGTGGTGGCCTCGTCAGCAGTGTACATTACACACAGTGACCTCCTCTCTCTTGCATTGGCTGCCTTTGTGTCTGGCACTAAAATAACCACATGCATCCTGGGGAGACGCACAGAACCTGCAGATTGAATTGACGTTCTATTTTGTTTTCTGACACATACTGTATGTTGGGTTAATTTGAGTTATGTGACTAAAACGGTATACATTAACTCATCTAAAGACTTTTAAAAAGAAGAAAGAGAGATGGTGGGAGAAGATAAGCAGAAGTTGTGCAGTTTACTGGGCAATGAGATGTAAGAAATGTTGCTGTACTGTGGAGGAAGAGACTGCATAATTACTTTAAAGTCATAGAAAAGCACAAACTCACTAAGCTTAACAGGAATAATCAATATTGTATATCTCGAAGCTTGTCTTTTTTGTAGCCTTTCAAATGCATGATAAGCAAAGAGCATGCATCTGTAATGTTGTAAATACTGTTATCCCATCCAAAACCTTTCATATGTTTCAGTACATAACTTTATACATATCTTTAATTTTATTTTCAAGAGAGGAATTAACAGGAGATCAAAAAACAAACATACTTTATTAGTTGTTGCAATTGTAATGTTTGATGGTTTTTAATTATATACACTAGTTTTCTGATAGATGCCTGCAATACATAGTAAACAAAAGACACAATGGAACAAAAGTGTGGAAGCGGTTTTAAATGGGAGTTTTTATGACTAGTTTAATGGCTACAGCAGCGATCAATCAGGTGATAAAACTGCTGCTTTGGTGTTCAATAAGTGCACAAAATGCACAGTACTGCCTACACAATGTGGATTTTACAAATGGATAATAATTACAAGAATTTCAAAAAACATATCCCACATTCTATAGGGCTTTAAACATTCACCTGATTCACACGTGGGCTGTGTATTTATGTCATGGAGTCATCTCAATAGACGTATAACGGCCTTTGATACATCAAAGGGTCAAGACTTCTGTTCACCAATGGACAATAATGGAGTTGCTTATTTTTTCCAGTCGTAATGCATGAATCTGGTTGTAATTAATGGTTTACAACAAGGGTCTCCAACCTTTTTTCCTCAGAGAGCTACTTTTACAAAAGGAAAATGGCAGACAGCTACTCGTGTTTGTAACGTTTGTCATAGCTATGTTTTGTCCACAACTCACGATTTGCAAACCATGACAAAAAAAAGTATTCTGCATTTGTGTTTTCAGTTACTAAAATGTATCCTACTGTCACTCACTTTTGTATTCACGCACTCCTCTCTCCTTCTCCTCTACCTCTGTTTTGTTCAGCGCACCTGTGTCTGAGCAAACCACACCCCCATCCCTCCCTTGTTATTATTATTATTAATTATTATTATTACTACTGTCTATCTCACATGATTGGTTACACTGCACGTGACTTTCAGTCCAGTCGACTCACTGTGTAGGTACTGGATTGGCTCGGGTGGCACCGCTTAATGATGACGTTGTAGAATATGATGGGACGTTGAGGGAAAACCTGGGATTGGCTGTAATCATGGCTGTACGTCGTACGAACACGTAAGTTTTATCTTGACATTGTAGAAACGTATATATACGCAGTTATTAGACTACATTGTTATTTGATATTAAAATAAATGTAAACATTTGGTATTCACTGCAGGAAGTTCACCAGGTTTTAGAAGTTAGCTTGTTGGAGCTATTGATTGTCTTTCGGTGAGAAAGACAATTTTGTTAAGTTTGAAAACTATATTGGCTTTATATTCTGTCTTGCATTACCAGTAACTCCTATTAAATATAGTCATTAACGTGCGACTTATGTCAACCCGAGCCGATCTGGGACCTACATCTGCAGGAAGCACCTGTAGCACTGATATCATATCATTCTGCCTTGTATTACTTTACAAAAATAAAGTAAAATAGCTTGAAAATGGGAGCTGACTCCCATTGTTCATTTAAAAATGGCGTGTTCGCGACTAGACCCATTACCAATTCAATAAGTCTTTGGCGAGCTACTTGGAAAGTGGTTGCAAGTTTGATGTGTTGGAAGACCCCTGGTTTACAATCTAAAGAAGAAAAGCTTACAAAGTTACAGCTTGTGTATGTGTAATAACTCATACATGGACTGAATCAAACATCATTAATAATCTATGTGCATTAACAATGAGTGAATTGATTCAATAGAGGATAAAGGTTCTACTCTTAAGCAGTGTTTTTACCCTTTCTTTAGGTGTGTGCCATAGGTTGTTTATGTTCCAGCAGATGATGGCCATGAATCTATAAAAATGTGTCTCTTACAAAGGTCATTACAGGCTAAGCATAACTGAACCAACATATTTCAATAGAATTTTTCATAAAGAACTGACCTACATTTACAAATAAATAGCACTGATGTGACCTAGACTATTGAGGAAAACTGTGGCTGAAGGCAAATATGTTAAACCTCAAAGTAATCATTAGTTACACAATTATGAAAATACTTTTGATGAAGGACATCATTTACATTTCATTTAGTCATTTAGCAGATGCTTTTATCCAAAGCGACTTACATTAAGGTTCCATTCACCAGTGTTACAGCTGGAACACCACTGGAGGCAAGGTGGGTTAAGTGTCTTGCCCAAGGACACAATGACAGTATGAACTGTGGGGAGAGCGGGAATCGAACCACCTACCTTCCGGTTGAAGGTCGTCCGCTCTACCACTGAGCCACTGTGCCCCATCAAATTATATGACTTCCATAAACATCTGCAGTTAGAAATTTGAGCAGTTGATATCTTCAAAGGCAGCAAATATTTCTGAAAATAATTATTGTTTATTAAAAATATCTTGCTCAACCCCCAAAAAATAGTTAACTCAAAAAGGTGTAGTGTTGGGTGATTGGGCAGGAAACCACACAAATGTGTTTCCCACTGTGCGCACAGGCATTACAGTCATGTCCATGTGTACGGGATCATCAACAGGGAGCAGTGTTCGCTCGGCAGGGAGGACCTGTTGCCTTCATTTCCTTGGTAGTAATATGATCACAGAGAGTGATCAGAGCACCAGAGAACCTTCACAGAATAATTTGCCAACCAATTACACATCCCAGATGCTGTTTTGAAACATATTGGCATGTCCTGAATAGCCTTTATTCAAACAAGCAACCACACAAAGACAAACATCCTTGTCAAATTAGAAACTTGCTATTCCAGACAAACAATTGATTTACTGCCAGTTTCAGATAATGCAAATGTTCATGAGTCTCAGTGGTATGGATTTGTGTATGCAATAGTTTGTCAAATCTTTGACATCCACAATTACAGCTGGTAAAGTATCAACAAGTCTGGGAAAATGCTTTTGTATCAGACTGTACAGCTCTGCGTCGCTGCATCAGACTTAGTCCCAAGACCAAAACAAGTGTAGTTCTATTTTGTTCATATATTGCATTGTTACACATATAGTCTGATATGTTTATAATGCAGAGATTTGCTCATCATTGAACATATAAGGTATGTGCACAAACCTTGTGATTGATTTGAAACGAGGGAAAGAAGAAATGACTTACCATAGATGCCAGTGGATATACACGGGAAGGCCTGCAGAAAGAGAGAATTAACAGTCACTACAAATTAGTTTACAAATACACAGCACCAAAATATGTTAAGACTCAAAAAAGTGCAAGTGGTACACAACATCATCAAACACATGATTTAAATTTGCACGTTGTATACATCTGCATTATGCTCGAACTGTGTTGGGTGTGTGCCGTTTCTATATTTCTATTTCTATATTTTGTTTGCCTCTATGTCTGTGCTTGCTGGTTCCCAGGGGAAGCAATTTGGAGTGCTATTTGCCCAAATCCCTGCCATGCTAATGCAGGATGGTCCAGACAATGTAGCGTGAACTGTAAAGCTGCTCCCAAGCACAATGCACCATCACAGACACATTTTTCCGTTCTGACTTTTTTCCCTTAGTCACAGACATTAGAAACATTACTGCAATTAGATTGTTCTGTTTAACACGGCTTTGGACAAAATGTAGAAATGTCCATGCTTCATAGTCATGCATTTTGTTGCTTGAGGGGCAGTCAATTAGTCTCATGAGAATTCAGGTATACATAGCCCTGCTGTAATCTCCAGCACATACATATCCAAATAACGTTGATTGATCCTGTCTGTAGCTGGGGGCAAAACTTATAAACACACCATAATCATTTTATGTTGCTCCCTGAAATGATTGAGACTTGGGTATAGCCTATTTAACTAAATGCAGTAAAAACATTTAAACGAAGGTAGCATGACTGTTAATGTGCAAGTGCTTCTGATAAATGGTGCAATTCACCAAAGGAAAAAAACAAATACAGATATGAACGCATATAAATATTACAAATGTTAATATTTCCAAGAACTAAAGAGCAAAAAGCTGCATATATTTATGGCTGTCTTTTCCAAAAAGATTATAAAAAGTAACCACCTTGTAATAGTCCTTGCTTTGTAGCACTTTGCTGCAGACATATTATTCAAGCATGGCTTTATGGCTGAAAATAGTTTCATTATTCTTCAAATATATTATGATACATAGGCTCGCTGTAAGCTTTCCCATTTCACATTCATCTTTTTAACTATATTAATAAACAGTAAAGTGAAAAGGATTTTTTTCAAAGGTCCCATTTGTCCTGAAAAGCAGCTGAATATGTGCTTTGGTTTGTGCATTCATCAAAAGGCGTGGCCGCGGCATTAATATAATCAGATGACAAATGAAAAAGGAAAACATTTCCACACACAGCTCACAAATAGATGAATGTAGAACAACTAAACACTACAAGAGATTCATCACAAGAGCAACAGCCATGTCAAAATCTTTCAGTCCCAAAACTAAGACCAACTGTTTGTTTTACCACAATGACCCTGTCATGCTTTATTTAGAAATAGACGGCTGCTTTATTACCGCGTTATTAAAGGACAAAAAGCACAACTAACAGATCGGAAAGAGGCAAACAAACACTACAAAACAAACAAGTAATCAGCCTTCCAGTCGTGACAGGCTCCATGGCTCAGAAAAAGAAACATTTTCTAATCCACATATTAGCAAAGTAAATAATTGATAACTATGTAGATTTATTTCTCGAAGCCATCTCAGTCCCCAACACCTGCTTTGAAATGCAGAACTCTGTTTGTCCTTGCTTTAAGCAAAGAGGAATGAGTCGGTTTGTATTCTTATTTACCAGGTCTCAGGTTCCGCCTGTCAAGGTGAATCTTTCTTCTATGGGTGATTTAAATCTTTAACCGAAGCTCTGACCTTTCCAGATGAATGTCTGTCTCTGACACAAACCACAGATGATGAAGCGTGGAAAAGCTTGGCCATTTTTAGTTGTTTGTCAAGCCCTTTCTGTGGAGCATACCAACTCTATAAAGCAATAGAGAAGGACATTAAATGTCCAAATGAAAACCAAAACAGTTGGATTTCAGTTGGAAAACTTAACCATATGTGTTATAGCCCGTTCACAGTGGCCTTTCAGGGATTTAAACGTGCTGATACCCCAGGACCAGTAAATTTGAACTCTAACAAAAGAATAACACAAACTGAACAAGTTTTACCAGTAATAAAAATAACCAAAAATGAAAACACAAGTACATGTCAAGGCAGGTCTGCTTTTTCAAATAAGAATTGCAGAAAGAATAATAATGTAGTATTTTTCAGCTGAACACTTAACACAGTATAATATTACAGTTTTATTCACAGTGCAATATTTCCTGTCAATGCCTGGAGTTTGTCTCGGCTGCCAACACCGTCTCGAGCCAGGGGCTTTGTCAGCTAAAGGCCACAATGTCAGGAGTTTCTACTAAAACTTCTGCTCGGGCTGCTGCTTAACTTTATCACTTCAGAGATTTTGGCAAAGACAAGCCACCAGTAAAATCAAACACAATCAGTTTTATTGTTCTCTGACTGATCCATTTACGTATTGATCTGTGCTGTATAAAAATGGATTATGCAAGGACTTAACAGGACACTTTAAAGATCACATATATTTGTGGCATGCCATGCATGCAAATGCATGTCATTAAGTTACTTAAAGGACAGTTATTGCCAAAAGTGAAGATAAGCATAAAAGCAATAAAACGTAATCTGAAGAGCATCTTGGCTCATATACTGTATAAACCCCAACCACGCACTCAGCATTAGTCAGAAGCTTCGCATTCAAAACCCTGCAAAGCTTTAGCTGCTAAAATTGAGCACTAAAGTAAGTCAAACAATATAGGCAGCAAAGAAAAGGAATATCAAGTGCCTTCGCTGCAGTTACTCTATGGGCATCAGTCTTGCATACACATGCAAACTAGATGGTGCTTGTCAGTTCCAATAAATCTCCTCATTGTAAAACAGAGCTGTATATTTTGTGGAGACAGAAAACAACTGATTTGCAGTTTTTTATTTTTTTTTATATAACTGTACATGCCAAAAATACAACTCAATGCATGCTACCGTAAACTTTACAGGGAGAGAATAGTTCATTTTTCATTTACTTTTAAGATCAAACCTAGACCACCAAAGCTGCTTTGACAGTTGTTAGCACACCTTACTTTGCACATATGCTAACTCTGTATGAGGCCTGGTGTTAATTAGGAGAGCTAGGAGTATATACGCAGTCATGACCTATGATTCCCGGTTTAGGTTATTATTTCTATCTCCGAGCGCTCATTAGAAGTGAGTCAGCACGTCTGCTCTACTCTGGCACGGGTCGTACCTGACATGTTGGCTTGTTGCTGATTTTCTTTGCTTAGGGAGTGTTCAGAAATTGGTCACAGGGGAAATTATTATGTTGCTAAAGCTCCTCCCCAATCTATCACATCACTTTAAAAGTAGAGCACCTTTCCACTCAGCATCTCTGCATTTATCCAGCCCACATTATTAAATATAACACAAACTGGCTTCAGAGATTATAGCTGGCAACACTCTTCTACCACTTCATTAATGAAGGTGTTAATTGTGATCCAAACATGTGTAATATAATTGTACATTTTCTAACTGAAAATCTCACAGCTTATTAAAACAATGATTTACCGACTCCAAAGTGTGACTATAGACAGTACTCATACAATTAAGTCCACTGAGAGCATGACTGCCTGCAGCTTTCAGTCATCTGTTAAACAGCAGGATATGACACAGTAAAGATGGCTCAACCTGTGGCAAAATGAGCCTGTCCCGCTGTAGCGTCCCCCTGCCATGCTGCAGGCTCCACAGAGTAGCCATGGGCATACAAGCAAAGTACACGTACAGTGGCTGCAGGACGCGGCCGGGGAGCCCCTCGTCTCGGCTGGCTGAGTAAATAGCACTGGACCCAGGGTGTTGCCCCTGTAGCTTCAAGCCTCCTAGCCTGTTTGCAGATGGGAATTATGCTTATAAATCACAGCAGCGAGGGGAGACCTTGTGCAAATGCAACTACAAGTATGTTATTATTCACCAGTGTTCCCACAGTGTGGGCTTACATCAGAGCATCCCAATATGAATCCTCTTTGTTGACTGCTGTAATTCTATAAGCATGTAGGTCATGGCTGCTTTCTGTTTGAATCAGCTGCTACCTAGTGCTGTCGGGGAAAACACAGCATGCTTACAGATCAGGATATTCACATATTACACATTAACACCTTTTTATTTTGCATAATACCACACTCCATATTCTAATGCGAATGCTGATTGTTTGAGTGTCATTATGCTAAATGGAGGATGAAAAAAGGCAGCGAAAGAGAGACGTGAAACCTAATGGTCCAACCAGCCGTATATTTTATATCTGCTGTGATCAAGTGGAACTATTTTTGCAAATACCACCAAGTGTCCACATTTACATGCAGGGAATAACTCCGTGGCCAAGGCGCTATGGAAAACAGCTTATTTAGGTAATGCAGAGAGCATTGCAGCACAGCCCTGTCTGTAATGGATAAACCCTGTTGTTATGAATGAAGCACAACACAACAGCGCTGTCCTCCAACAGAGCCAATGCCAACAATAAAAAAAGAAATGTGCTGCCAACTGGTCACACCATCTTTATAAGCCACAGTGGGTTAACATCTTAAATAACTCAATACAATATTTCTCACAGTGGCAGAATGGTTAGCACTCCAGCCTCACAGCAAGGAGGTCCTGGGTTCAATTCCCATTCAGGGCAGGGCCTTTCTGTGTGTTTTTTTTATATTCTTTAAAAAAAATAAAAATAAAATAAAACATAATATATATAGTACATTATTGTACAGCTTCCTCCGCCCTTCCTTATGTAACACTTCCCTCTGCAGCACTACAGTGTGTAAGACTGCAGATAGAGGAATGTGGGCGTAAAGGCGATATTAAGGTTCAAAATCTCTGTGAACATTTCAAAAATGCTAATCTTTAAGTCACAATCAATTCACAGTTTTTGAACGCAAAGAAAATCTGTGTTACTCCCCTCATTACACAGCACCTCATGTTGCAGGGTAAAAAACACAAAGGGTGGACCAGGGCCATCAGCTAATGGTAAGACAGGGGTGAGAAGAATGGGCAGGAAAACATGTAAAAGCTGCAGCCTGTGGAAAGGCCAGCGCAGTGGAGCAGACACAGGCAGATACTAAACTGATGGCTGCCTGATTCACTGGTCCATGATCAGCTAGCCTCGAGCTACAGTGAGTTGGTACTTCAAGATGTTCTCTCCAACACATTTTAG
This sequence comes from Perccottus glenii, assembly GCA_024416835.2. Classification (NCBI taxonomy): domain Eukaryota; kingdom Metazoa; phylum Chordata; class Actinopteri; order Gobiiformes; family Odontobutidae; genus Perccottus; species Perccottus glenii. Next base: position 10,598,437 of record CM044552.2, on the reverse strand, counting down.
ACAAATAAAAAAAAAGAAAATTTAAAGTGTTAGTGTAAAATATCTGCTATGCAAATTTAATCCAAAGCCACAACGGCACATATCAAATCCGGATTAGACATAAAAAGATTCCTCATTTATTATTCATATCACCATGGATTTCCATAGTGGTCTACAGTGACACTGATTTCTCCAGTGTTTAAAATGGGAGCCTCAAAAGTTGCATGAAATAATATTAGAACACACGACTGCTCATATTTATGGAAGAGGCTTGATGTTACTTGACATGTTCATATCACTGTCCATTGTGGTACTGTAATGCAAAGACTAAAGGAAGAAATACACCTGATCAGTGAGACAAACTGGCCTCTAGGTGAACTGCACATGATTGGCAGGATTCAAGTGAGTGGGCGAGGAACATGTGGGCTAAAACAGAATGTATCTGCAGCTGCAGGTGAAGCACGTGTCTGATATTTTCTGGTCTGAATATGTATTGTATTGATTGGAGAGTAATATCAAGGCTTCTCAGTATCCTGATCCGACATCGTGCAAAGTGGATAACACGCCTCACTAATAAGAACTGATCAAAGATGAAAGCCTTTATTTATTTTTTAAGCCCTTCTTTCATTTTTGGAAGAAAAAGGATATAATAAATATGTCTTTGACAACACTATCTCCCAATTTTAATGTTTAATCTTTTTCCATAAAGTTGGGTAATTAAGACATGTTTTAGAGGAAATGTTATATTTGTAAGGATAACATTCATGTTTAATGCTTTGCGACAATTAATGGGGGTTATGTTAAATAGCTTACTTTTGGGCGCACTGCTACGAACAAAAACACTTCACCTTTCCTTTGACTTGAGTCAGGGGTTAAGGTCTAATTTTTTCCCAGATCACTGTACATTTGAAGAAGCCATTTTTGCCATTGCTGAAGTGGCAGCAGTAGTTGAAGACAGCATTCATTTTGGATAACTTTGTAACTCCAATAGACCACAGCCTCAAGTGTTGTATAAACAGGGCTTTTATTTGAGCTTTTATGGCAAGCAACATCCAGTTACTTTAATAAAAACTCTGATTAAGCACCTCAACCTGACATGACTGCTATTGTCTTGTGGAAATTTGATCATTTATCCCATGAGCAATGACATTATAAACAGTGTACACCATTTGAGTGTTAGCCTCAAGGAAACAGACACAGCAAAGCATAAAGGAAAAAAATTAAATCTGTATCTGATATTTCTGGGTAAATTGTTTGATTTGAAGCAACACGTCAGTAAAGAAGACATCCTTCAGTCTGCCTCCAGGCCTACAAAGACTGTGCCAAATGATTATAAAATATAGAGGATATACAGTATGTGCATGGTGCATTAGGACTCATTTGCATTTGGGGGCCCGAATTACAGGTGGGCATAAAGAAATGATCAAAGCAGGGAAAAGGTTTCTGTCTGAATGCATCAAAGTGCTTTTATGAGTAATCTCAGAGAAAAGAGCTCCTGAAATACTAAAGATAAAATGAAGCAAGAGAGACAAGCCATGCTGTATCTTCCCCTAAAAGTTAAGACCAGAGCATATGTGTGTTCTTAAATATCCACAGCCCGTGTCAAAGAGGAGATTAGTAGCTTATGGAGCTGGGGGGTTTGAATATCCAGTAATCCTAAAACACACCACAAGATTTGTAACACAAGAACAGATAATAGTGGATCATTGAAATTAAATGGCAAAATTTTAACTATGGGCATTTTTCATGACAGGTTGCACTCTTTGTAATTCAAACTATAATTGGCATTTTCTGAAAAACTACACGTGCTGAATTTCAAATGGGCCACATAAAAGCTGAACAATACAGAGTAAATATCAAAATTCTGAAATTGATAGAAAATAAAAGCTAAACTTTCTTTAAAAAGCTGAATTTTTTTATGTGAGAGGTATTAACATCTGCACAAGCTTTATAACAATGACAAAATCTATACAGAGATGGCAGCAAACATACAATTTAATGTCTAATTTGAAAAGAGAGAAAAATATTTTTTTGGGACTGGAAAACATGAAAGCCTGTTGATGGTACCCGTCCAATGCTAAGCCACTAATTAAACATTTTTTTTTTGCTTTGAAGGCGTCCTTCAACATTTCAAAAGTGCCATATGAAAGACGCTTCAAAGTCACATCCCTGCTCTGAATTTTGAGGTGTCAGAGCAGCATATATATAAAGACAAGTCATTTGCCACAAGCCTGGTTGGATGAAAGTCATGTCTGTTGCATACTGCATACTAACAAGTGGAAAAAGTGGGCTTGGCTGTCCTGGGATTGTTTTTGGTAAGAAATGCAAAGATAGCAGCTTTAGCATTACTGCATATAACCAACTTGTTTGCAATTACAAGAACTGCGCCTGTTGTCATGCAGTGGGTAACCTTGAATGCAATATGGCTGACAATAATGTGGATGACTAATATAATAAATAATTTCAATGTTTATTTTGTAGTTATGGTTATAGATAAAACTGTGCTGTTAGTAGTTATTCTGGACAATGTAGCTAGTAGTAATACTGTTAACACATTGGCACTATACACACAGAGGGACAGACGTTATTGTGTAAGGGTTACCTCGGAGTCAGTAACTGAGAAAAGGCATTAACATGTGGTCACTGTAGTGGCTGAAATAAATATGGCTCCTGTAGTAGATTATTCTTAGCTGCAGCCCGTTGGTCATTGAAGCATATTTCTCACTAGTGTCAGGACTTTGGATATGAAATGGCCAAATCCCAGAAGATATAGACTCCCCAGCCCCCAGGCAATTCCCAGCCTTTGAAGGTTGACTGACTGCACAGTGACAAAGTCATTATTCGCCAGCACAACAACCCTATAAAAGACTGTTACACTGGCAAGAGAGAAATGCACACATATGGTTCAGTGTTTGCTGCTTTTCATCTGTTTTATTGCTTTCTATTGAAAATAGTGTTCTGTATAGAAAGTTAATATAAATATTTTCCATTGTATTTATTCTTTAAAAGGGATAATCATGGTATTTTGGTAAAATACTAAATACTGAACTATCCCTTCAAAACATAAATGTAAAACTTTATGCCAAATATGATCTGCACAGATAAAATATGCCATAACTACATGTTCCAAAGCACAACACACAAAATAAAGGATAACATTGGTTCAGAGGCTCAACCTCATTAACTGCAAATCGAATTGTGCTCTGTAGTGGTGCAGCATTGACCCTTGGAAGCCTGGTAAATACATAATTATTATTGAATCACAGGAACACATTTTCCAATTAGAAGAATGTCTATTCTTGGCGTACTTTAAGGCACAACATATACCACCGGGTAAGTCTGTATCTTCTGAACAGAAGGCAGCATCGGTCTTGTGCTTGAGGAATAATTACTCTCCGATCTGAAGCCAGGGATGTTATTGTCAACTGGGAATTTATTGCACTTAATGAACTCTCTTTGTTAACAGAAACTCAGGGTGATTGCTCTGTGCTTGCTCACCACACTCAGTTCTGCAACAATGATAATAACTCACCACATTTGCACGACTCTAGTGACACCTGTTTGAGCCACAGTGACGCATAAAGACTGCATGCCTGTTTTTGGACTAAGGATATTAGACGCCAGGGACATCAGAAGGGAACAGCCAGGCAGACTGGAGAAATAGCAGCCCAGGTAACTGCAAAGCATTTTTAAATTTGACCGTCTCATCACCTCAACATTTTGGTTCAGACTTTGCTGTGTTATCCTTGTATTCAATACACTGCAGTATAATCCATGCTCTCGTGTTAGGCTTGTGTAAATAAGCATATAATCCATGAATGCAAAGGTGTCTTATGTGAATAAATCATGTGGAAAATTGTTTGCATAGTTCCAAATCGCAGGGATTTCTTCCAAATAATAAAGCTATTTCACCCTGCTAGTTTGTTAGCTCGGTGATGCCACAACCGAAAAAATGTATGTATTTGGATAACTGTCAGTCTTAAAGGATCCAAAACAAATCTATGCAAATTATATATAAATTACTTTTAAGGCAAATATAATGCAGTGAACAGACACATTTTACATACAGATTAACAATCATAAAGCATTTAAAATCAACATCAAAAGCTAGGGTTTACTTGAAATCCTTGTTTTATCCATGTAGTCCATAAACAGTCGAGACCGCAGCAGTGTGCTTTTACTTTAAAACTACACACAACATAAAGCCATAAATCTAAGCTTGCCCAGAGGTAGGAGCAACCACTAATTAACAGTAGCGGGATGAGAGGGCAAGGCATGTGTCGTATTAGCGTGAGAAAACACTATTTTTCAATTTACAGTATACTGTCCGCTGCTTGAAAAAATTAAATAAAAATAGAAGTTAGCAGCACCATGGGCATAATTATAAACACACAAGCTGTACAAACTATCAGGCGTGTTGGGACGAGTAACTTCGGTTATTCTGGTGCTTTGCTTATAATGACAATCTAATAGGGTGCCCACAAAGCAAGGGCATTGATCTGAACTAAGACTATGCAGCGTTCAATGAATACGCTGTAGCCCTGAAAAAGACTTTGGTCCAAGGACGTGTTAAGCTCTGAGGAGGTCAGTTCTCCTTGTGTGCAGACCTCTGGGCACGATGAGCTCTGATGATGGTGTGGCAGCCGCACACTCGGGAGAGGTGGGATTAGAAAGAGAAGGGACATGAAGAGTGACAGCTTCTTTTGTATTCATTTTATCTTCATTTTCTGCATAATTACGTACAATATGCAGAGCAGCGGCTCCTCCAAGACGTTTTCTGAGGTTTAAAAATCAGCAGCTCCAAACTGAAGCACAGATCAGGAGGCTCATTGATTGCTGTATAATAGTTTGCTGTAAAGAAACGGCCGATAGGTATGTGGTTCAAACTGCAAGGTATTAGTCATGCTGCCGGCTCATTTCCACATGTGTTTTTATTTTCTCTTGGGCAAAGGCTACTGCACCCACTCACATTTACTGCACTCACTGAGGTTCTAATCATATTCACACCTACGGCAAAAACAAAGCGTGTCTCTTGTCTGAAAAAAGGAAGCTAAAAGGTGAATGCACATTTACTGCCCCTTTCGCTGATAGGCTGTCACTTTTCTAGTGTAGAACTATATTATGGTATATAAAAGGCACAGCCTGATGAGCAATTACATAATTTTCTTATAAACAAAAGCGCATGTAGAAAAAAAAAGATACATTGTTAAATTTCCAATACAGTCAAATTTAAGATACCGTATAATCATTAAGCCAAAGAAATATATATTACAAAAAGAAAAAAGCTACACCCACATTTTTCTTTTCTTAAACAAACTGTCATGTCAGTGTTTATTTTTGACATATCGACAGAATCCTGAGCTAAAGCCCTGTTCTGACAGGGCTGCCTCCAGTTCAGCATTGCTTGGGGCAATGCTTTGTCAATGCAGTGGACAATACGACTATAGTAACTACAGTAAAAATTTAGTTTAGGTATGTGATTTTAGCTCTTGCAAAATCCAGGCATCTGAAGTTGGAAAATGTAACTTTTTTTTTGTTTCAAACTACACAACAAGCATTAAAAAAAAAAAAAGAACAGGTAGCACACTATGGTTCATAGAGTGACATGAATTTAACAGCTCACAATACAAAAACTGAAAATTTGCCAAACCCCAGCCTTGCTCCATTGCCCCCTGCTCCTTACCCACCCTGTTTGTGAATTTGGAGGACGCAGATTCCCGATGGTAACTGGATGTAAACACTACACGAAGGTAATAATGATGGGATGAAGTGCAGCGAGGCTCTGCCCTGGGAGGCCTACTCTGATCCCCTAACCCGTACTTCTACACACACACACCTCTCCCACAAGCATCTTTGTGAACTTCATGGTCTCCTCTTGTCAACCTCAAGAGAAGAGAATATAATACATACCTGTCACGTAGCAAACCTCCTTTATTCATGGCAGGTAGAGGGATATGAGGGATCAACAGATGTGAAAGTGTTGGAGGAGTGCTCCCCACTGCTTGTTGCCATCTTTAAGCAGTCTTGTCACTTTCACTCTAACACACTCTGGGACGTGGATATAAAGTATGAGGCTGTAAAAGCAGTGTTTTGAAACATTGGGCGTTTGTGGATTTATTGAGTGTAAAAGCCTTGCCTGTTCAGTATCTACCTTTAAATCCCAAAAGAGATTTATTTCACCAAGTGTCCAGGCCTAATCAGTATCTCCTCTCAGACACAGGCTGGGTACAAAGTTATTTCTTTACATAACAGCGTGTCCAAACCATAGCAAGGAAACAAGCATTACAAACACTATTAAGTGTAACTCTACAATTCCACTTCCATCAACGACGACACACTCATAGGCAGCTCCTGGTCTACAAACAAACACAGGGTTATATGAGGGTGCATAGGGTTTTGGTCATCATCAAGACGCTAAATAGACTATTTTGCCTGTGGGATCTGGCAGGAAAGCTGAGCAGACAGGATCCAAAGAGGGTCACCTTCATCGGAGACAGCTATGTCTTACTGGGGCCACGAATGAAGCCAATGTGTCTCTGGAGCACAGACACTGCACACCTCCAGTCAACCAAGCGGAACAACAACTCTCCAGCCTTCTCCATAAAAAAAAACAAAAAGAAAAACACTGGTGCCTGGAAATACTCGCTGCATTGACTATTATTTCAAAATGAGCAAACCACAAAAAAAAGTTCTATCAATGAAACAATGACAAAAGTAGCATAGTAAACATGAATTTAAACAATGAAATTTCCAAGACTGCTTTAACTATTTACCTAATTTTTATTTTTTTATGGCGGCATGAGCACAGCTGCAGCGCTAAATGAGGAGGGACACAGAGGGACAAAAAGCCGATCCCACATCCCAAACCTGAGATTTGGGACAATCTAGTGAAGGTCATGGAGCGTTCCAATAGTGGCAGAGGCAGCAGATTGATTGGGAGCACAGGGAGCAGCTGGCTGAGAGAAACCTGAAAAGTGACTGGGAGAATCACCGGGTGGTTCATGTGAATTATGAGACTGCCTCCTGTGCAGTCAGACTGAGTGCTGGTTTGAAGTGGCCCTGTCATTTACGCCGGGAGAGCCGTATCTGATTTCCATGTGGGTTAATTTCTGAATAGAACATGCACCTTTCGGTCAGAAACTAGAATTGTTGCTGTAGTTTGATTTGAACTATATTGATAACTTTTTTTCTCTTTTTTTATACAAATGGCCAGAGGATAATATGGCTAATTACACTTTTCTAAATGTGGAGTTCATCATGAATATTGATAAAGCATTAATTAGTTACTAAAACTGGAAAACCATTTTCTCTGCACCAAATACATCACATGTTTTTGGGACAAAAATGTACAGAGCCACTGGTAATAGGACCTGCATTAATAATCAGGTCTCCCGTACAAGAATAGGCTTATACTGTATGTTTGCAATTAAAACAATTTCTTACTCTAACGTCTATGTCTGAAAAGATTGAGAAATCCTCACTGTTTGAGTCATTATTGCAATCCCCTTTTGGTTTGATACAACATTTACCCACATTGTGTCATGTGGACAAAGAAAAAGTAAAACATACAAATTAAAAAAAAAGACCGGTAATCATAGTGAAAGTGAGCGTGCATACAAACAGCAGAGCACACAGTATAAATGGAGATAGCTGCTGTTTTATGCTACTGACATGACATGAACGCAACTGCAAATTTGCTAATATACGTGAGATGGGTTGGCCTTTGGCTCATGTAGAGCTGGTCCAGACAGGTCTCCTCTCCTCCTTAGTTTGGGTGAGCTGTAACTATCTGCTCTTCAGTAAAGTGCTGCTGTTGTGGCTCTTGTAGAAATTGAAAATGCCTCACTTAAACACAAGAAAGGGAGCATCTGAGAGCCACGTTCAGTCTTTTTAGTTTCCTGAGATGGTCTTATTACACATAATGAGAGTTGTTATGCTATCCAGGTGAATAGCATAATTTAATTAATTAATCCTTTAATACTAAAGCAGGCTATCATTATATGACATGCTGTTATACTGTATATGCGTTCATGCGCTCTGAAAGACAAGCAGGTGGAAAAGTGCTGTATAAAATTAATGTAATAAGCACAAAATAACCCAGACATGTGAAATTAGTATTTATGTGCTTCTCATTATTGGATATGAGACCAACATGTAGGTCATCATCATTACATGTAATAGAGCTCCCTGCCAGACACACTTTTCTTTATGAGTCTGAAAAAAGCCAAGGACTTATGCCGGACTGCACTCAGGTGGGGTGCCAATCATTTCTCACATTAGGAGTCTAGGGCCATGATGGCCTTGATTAAGCCAAAGTGATGTGTGGTAGTACTTATCTCAAACCACTCCTCTCCACTTTTATAACCTCTAGAAGTATCCTCTAGAAGAGAATAGTGCTTGCTCTTTTAATTGCTCAGACTAAAAAGAAAAACTATCAAATAGAAGTACTTTCTCAATATCCAAATCGACTGGTGTCCTCTTGTATAGCTTTTTCTGACTAAAAAGCAGACTAGTGCAACAACACACACACACAATACACTTCAGCAACAATATGGTAATTACATGTTTGCTTTTTGAAGCTGATAAATACGAGTATCAGTCACTTTTGGCAAGATCCACGCAACATAATTTGAGGGAGCTCAGACCTTGAAGATTGCAAGCCCCACATTTTATACCACGCATATTGTGATTACCACAGGTTTATGGATGTGACATTAGATATTAAGCTGACAGAGATTTGGGGGTTATCTGGCATTTCAAGATGTGCGCAAAAAGTCAAGCCATGAAAAAGGATTCACCCAGTGTTCGCTCTGGCAGGCACATCACTCAGTGTACAGCACGGTGACTAAATCTTTGGGTTGTCAAGATTCATGCATGGGAAATTGGTAACCTTAATGCCAGAGTTTGATTTATATATTTTCTATGGTTATCACAGTCACAGCGTCATTCATAATACCAATGTGACATTTAGTATATTAAGGGCACTAGTTAACAATGAAAATGCACTGATATAGCTCCAAGAATTATTGTGTCTGTGAAAATACTTTAGAATGATTTAACACTAATATATATACATGTCTTTTTTGGTTGGAGTTGGAGAAGAACATGGACAATGAGGTTGTAAGTTAAGGACTAGCTAGATGTCCTAATGTGTCATTTGGTAGTGCTAAACACTAACATTATCACAATAAAAACTAAATACATTCTTGCCAAGTGAAACTATTTAACCAAATGTTATTTTAATGGTCATTACAACCTGGCTAAAATAATAACCATGAGCTTTATTAAAAAGCCAGAAAGACATCCAAAAGGTTGTGTTTTTTAATTCATATGAGCAGACCAGCGTCTAGTCTGAAAAAGTGCTGTGAAGACCTTGTTAACTTGCATAAACAAACGCATACTAACCTGATTATGGCCTAATGCATACAGGCTAGTACCATCATAATTGCCCTTGAGCAGCCAACAAGGCCATTGCTTCGCCTCACGTCTGACTCACCGAGACACTCTTAGTACCTCTCTTTGCAAAATAAAGGTAGAACATCACACTCCTATGCTAGAATGTAGTAGGACTGAGATTTTCAGCAAAAGGCATTATAAAAGAGGTCAGTTTTGCAGTGAACAGCCTCCTGAATTGCTGAGTAGGCCAGGTTCAAGCCTGCTTAAAATACTGAGTCGATCAGCTCAGGGTGGGCAGAGTGTCAAACTCTGTTAACTGTGACCTTGGGAGATAATAATGTTTCTAAACTGGGAGTACGTGTGAGGTAATGGCACACTGATTAAAGCATTATATAGGCGAATATACACACAGCGTCACGCACAAATTCACCTTGAAATAGAAGGTGGTAAGCTAAAAAGTCTTTAGAAAGAATTTTGCATTCATCGAGATAGATTTATTGAGATAAATATGCATGAGTGCGATCTGGCCACCTGGTTAGCACAATGAACTATTCCCACATCACTGTCAGAAAAGTAATCGGTCCGAACAATGCGTTATTACATTCAATCTGACTTTGTACTGCATTTACTTCTGACTTTGCTCCTCTCACTGATGTAGACATACAGTTGCACACTCAAGAAGAAAGAACTACAAACATTCCCAGGGCTCCAAATACCTGTCAGCTCTCTGCTTCATGCATTCTCTTTGATAAAACACACGGGAACAGATGCATTCACTGAACACAGGAGAGTACTGCTGCTCAGCTTATGGGAAGTTTAGAGAAATCTATAGTGAAAATCCATTGAGCAGAAACCTATCTAAGAATTACAATTGAGCTGGTACTTAATACAAAAATTAAACTGGACAGATGTGTGAGCAGGGTGCATTGTATCTAAGGACTTTTTTATGTAAAGGAACCATAAAACAAACTTTGAGGCTACATAATTAGATTTTTTGAGACTACGTATTTTCTGGGAAATTGTTACTTTGAAAAAAAAAAAGACCAGAACCAAGGGTAAAATATACAGACAGTACTAAAAATAGTGGAAAGAAAATTACTGAAACAACATAATTACAAAATTGTACAGCCTAAACACATCATCTTTTAGAAGGCACTTATAAAGAAAATAGATGATGAAATAGAGGTAGCCTGTATAAAACATAGAACCAAATAAACTATCAGAGTTTATTTAGCTTAAAAAACCTTCAATAGGTACAGCCATCAAGTCTCTATTGTCAAACCAAAAAAAAAAAAAAAAAAAGACCTTGTACACTGACCAAACACATCTGTACGAGCGAGGGACTATGATAACTGGGTGAAAGCTTGTTGAAATAAAGCCCTGTGAAAGACCAGGAAATTTCTGTTCCATGGACATAGCCTTGTCAAGGCCAACATAGGTACAACACCTTGCTAACAACCGCAAACAAACGACTGAAAATTGAGTTGTGACCAAGAAACCATACTCAGCACAGCAGTGAGAATACAACTAGTGACAGACTCCCATAATGCGATTAGCACCAATACTTTTCATGTTTACAGCTTGCGTTATCGCTGTTTCTTGCTAAATACATAAACAGCCAAGTCTATTTTTCAGTGCAGTTGAGTCTTGCTTTGAAAAGTTAATTAAGTGCACAAAGAGGAGTTCACTGCTCCAATTACTATTCACACAAATAATAAATTAATTAGAATCAAATTGAAAATGTCGCCATGCAAATCACTAAGACCTGTCGACCAATAGGACATAAAAGATAACTGTTTCTTTGAGTTTGACCAGAAACTTTTAGTCAATTAGTCTTTATTTGCAGTATGCTTGCAAAGGCTTTTTGAAAGCACAAGAATGACCCAGAGCAATGCTTGGTGTTAACTTCAACTTAAGCACAAAGCAGTGTTAGTAGTGAGAGGGCAGCTCTGTCAAATGATCTCTTAGTCCACTCAACTGGCTGATTCACCACAGCGATCAACCATAATAACATAAATGATGTGAAATAATCTGACTAAGATGCACTCTGGAGCAGTATCTAAGGGACTGCTGTCAATTTAAGAACTACTGCCAAGCTTTGAGACATATTTTGCATCTTGCTTCTTTGCTAAACGTCTTTGATCAGAGAAGAAACACTATCAGGTTGTGGTAGAAGCGTTTGATGACACAGGAGTTTACGTTACAAGTAAAACTCTGAACAGATGGTGGAGTGCAGGAGAAAAACTGTTATACGCCAGTTTCCCCATGCACTGGTTAGAGTTAAGGCAGCTTCAAAGCAAACACACTGCTACTGTCCATGTGCTGTCTCTTCCTGAGATTTTCTCTTGTTGAATGATGTGACTGAGAAGTATCTGCCTGGGGCTACCGACTTAAGATTTACTTTGAACATCAGCATTGTGGCTATCCCAGCACTGCAGTTTTTACAAACAAGATTTATCTAAATCATAAACTGTCACTTTTTCCACCAATAGATTAACTTGTATTTGTTGTTTTGAGTTTTTTGGAGAAAGTCAAACACAATGTGAGAAAGAAGTTAATTTGTCACTCCTGTGGTGGAGCCAAGACACTGACAGAGAGACTGCATTTCCAAAGTTCTTCAGGTAGGCTTAATTAATTCATGCTTATAGTGTTTTTTTGTCTTGTGGCGTACGGCAGGAACGACATCTGTTTAATCAACAACTTCCTGTGACAGCCCCACAGTCAGGTGCAAGCTGTCGCTGCTATTCTCAGGTGGTGCCACAGAGGGATGTGAGCCTCATAGAAATTCAAAATCCCATCTCCAAGAGTTTCACAGCTTGATACAGCTGCAGAGAAAAAGACAAAGTGAAACTAACCAAAGTGCAAAACCTGAGGTGTACGCAACATTAGTGCTTAAATTATTGGAAGAGTCTTAATTATTGTCAGAGAACATTCATCTTCAGTGGACCTACTGCCATTTCCCTCAAAGAACATCGGGCTGGAGGAGCCTTGGTAGGAGATAGGGTATAGTCTTCCTGATGGGCTTCCTGTGCTTGTAATCAAGACACTAGCATCAGCCCACTCCGCTCAGGCACTCCAGAGATTACCTCTTCAATCCCCATCAACCGTGATTACCCCTCTCAAGGTGTGTGGAAATGTCACATTTTACATATCCTAATATTTCACCTCCCATAAACTTCTACCGTCTTCCCTGGAGTCAAAGGAGTGTCAAGAGAAGGAGATTTAGAAGAGCTGTCACATCTTTAAGACCAGAAGCTCCTCCCACTGCAGTTCTCTAGAATCATGGTGCTGGGGTAATTGGGGTTTCATTGGTCATTAACTTAAACTAGGTAGCAGACTAGCACAGCCACTATCAGTGCAATAGGACCTAATTGGCCCAGTGTTGCCAATGATTTGGATCAGACAAACAGCAATGACTAATTTAAATAGCAACGTGACCTTTTGAAAGCTTCAGTCTAATTAACCTTTCTCGGCGCATGCAGGTACTGTATGTGGAATTAGACCAAGAGCAACAACAGGGAAGAGCTAATCACACTCTAGAGCTGGTTAAACTGAAGTTCTCTGCAAGCACACAGTGTACTGAGAATTAGGACATTTGTAGTGCTTACTGAAAATATAAATATACTGTATAATGTAATGTTTTGTTGTAGAGGAAAGAGCAATAGAAGGAATGACAAAACACAAACAGGCACAGAAAGTACAGTCAATTGCCCTGTTCCAGTCAGTTTCTGGCATTCAGTTAAATACTGCAAGAGATGATGTTGTAACAAAACAATTTTATAATGTCTTTTGTGGTTAGGACAAGAGATTTAATTAATTCATATTCAAAACCGAAGCATGTAACCTTTTCCTGAGCAGAAGCATGTTGATCATTGCTCTGGCCCAAATAGTAGATACATTACATCATTGTGATCAGGCAGCAAGTATCAAAACTATTATTCCAGCCATTAATTAATTAAATCCAGACTCGCCCGCGCTAAAGGACAATAATTTACAAGAGAGGGAAGGGAGATAGAGGAAAGTTTGGGCACGATCTGTTCAGTACATAAATGAAAATTAATTAGTCACTTGGGGAGTCGGCACAACACCAAAATGGAATAGGTTGGAGAACAAAGTCATTAAGTTTGATGCTGTAGTATTTGAAAATATAAATAATGACAAAGACCCTTCAGGGTACTTAAGTAATAAGTACAATAAAAAGCAATAAAACTGATTTTCTAATCTTAACACTGACCTACATTAACAGAAGCACAATACTCAAAGCTATTTACAGCACATTACACACTATGGGGCAGGACAGAGACTATGCCTCAGAGGAGGTTGGTGCCTGCTCCAATGTATTTTTATTTTCAGTCATCATGGCCCACTGCTACTGTTTGCTCTTCACTGCTGTACCTGTTGTGTTAAACAGATTAACTCGTAGGGGCAATCGTTTGCCCTCTTTAAACAAGGTGTGACTATGCATGTGTCACTAGAAGATCTCATTGCGGGAATGTATTTTGGGAGCACATGAGCAAAATGAATGTTCCTAGTTGCCTTGAACCCACTGAGGAGGGTGGCTAATCCTATCATTCTACACCATTCATCTCCAATCCACTTGGCTTTCAGCATTTTTCTCAACGGGCAATTTGTGGCTTCCCTGCTGGATCTCCTCAAAGCCAGTGTGTTATGACTACAAAACACTTCCAGTGCCGCCTGGGAGTCAGAGACAAGGCCAGTAAATGCAGTCTACGACCCTGTCACAGGCTGTACTGACAGCTGCCAGCCCACTGTGCTGCAGCCAGAAATAGCTTAATGACAGACACATTCAGAAATTGTGGCCTGTCAACATCAAATTAAAACAAAAAGAAGGTGGTTGACCTCAGGATCATTAGTCAACAATAACAATGCTGTCTGTACCTTACACACAGCCAGGAAGTTATAGAAGCTGTTTTATTCTGTCTCAGCAGAATACTCTCCAAAGACTCAAAAGGATCATTAAAGTAAATGAAACAATATTGATGTTTTGAGAAAACATGGCTACGCCTTTATTCAAAAGGTCACAATCCAAGTTAATGTTTAATATGGACTGGAATATGAAACAGTCTAAGGCTGAATGGCTTCCAGATGGTGAGTCCTCCTGAATACAGTCTGTATGACAGATGCTATGCTGGGTTCCAAGCAGCCGTCCATGACAAACCGAAACAGGGGACCCGCATTAACGGTCTCCTCTGTTCCAGTACTGTTTATCCTCCTAATTCTTCAGAGGGAAGCTACCCCAGGGTCTGACTGTATGAAAAGACATTAACACATACACAGGTGAGTGGTTTGCCTTTCACACTTTGAAACACAACACTGGGATGCAAGTAATTATTCCTTCAGTAAGAAGAGTTTGTTAGTGGTTAAAATATGCAAGTTAATGTTAATGTAGTTAATGTTAATGTAGTTCCACAAAAATGTAACGCCAGTATTCAAGTTGACTACAATGAGATAAGATTATGCTCAACCAAATATCAGAAATGATCACTGATATTGATCAGGAAGCCAGTGCTTTTTAACACAACTCATGTCAAAACTCTGTTCACTAAGAATACATATTTCTGGCCATATTTCTGTCTCACCTGAGCCTTGGGAGCAAACAGAGTGTAACAAGCAGTGAGCAGAGGAGGGGGCTGTTTGACAACGTGATGCCCAAGCTCTAACTGCACTCCAGGCTCCCATGTGATATGTTAGAGCCCAGCTGGTGACACTGGCATCAAGGCTGTGGTCAGTTAGAGCCCAGAGAACTGTGGCAGGCTGCTGCTCTTTCAGCCACATACAAAATTTAATAAAAAAAACAAGCAGCAAAGCATATGAGACCCCAAGGCAGAGAAGATGTGGCCTCAGGAAAAAGGCACATAAGAAATAACAGTCTAAAATACAGACTACAAACACTGCAGCCAAATGATTTGGAAAATGCAACCCAATAGTTCATTCAGCCTTTTGAAATGTATCAAAGATTGAGACGTTGGAAAAATCTGGATTCTCCCATCTTCAACTTTACTGTGGACTAAATGGCAGGTTTCATGGTTCAGGTAGATAACTTATTTGAAAGATATCTTTTAGCACTCAGCCTCATGAGTCATATAGCATCTCAGCCATCTTAGGCAAATGGTAAAGAAATATACACATAAATTTTTGTGCAATATTTGCCAGCAAGTCAGCAATTACCAGTTTCTATTGTACGTTTCTATTGTATTATAGTCACTTAGCGACTTATTCTTTGCCCTGCAACTAACTGTGGCCATGGTCAAGGCCCAAAGTTTCTGGGAGAGGCTCCAGTCAGCCTCGACTAGAAAATGAATGAAAATGAATGGTTATAATACATACATCTTTGTCTGTGAAGGTTCTCAGTCATCCAAGTCATCATGAAAAAAAGGTTAAGGTAAAAGCATCTGGAGTTTTCAAAGTGAAGATGTTTTGTCTCTAATTCCAAGAGACATTATCAACTGGTAAGAGAGCTGAGCTTATAAGTGCTTTACCTTAAAAATTGGGTCCAGATATTTTTACCTTAACCTTTTTTACATACATCTTTAGAAAGATAGATGTATTTTTTATCATCAGTATTATCATTATCATCATTATTATAACTATTATTATTATTACTGGGCAGATAGGAATGGCTACCAAACAAACACAAACTGTTTCTATGCTCATACTGCTGAGTAGCTTTGAGAGAAAAACTGTGATATGCACTGAAGCCATTATCTGTAAAACACATTCAGGAATTGCCTTGGGTTGCCTAAAGTAACCATTTTTCACTTCTCTAATTCATTTTGAGTAGACCAGTAAAGTGGTACAACACCACCAAAAATGGCAAAAGCTCTTCTCTGTGGGAATAACAGTTGTTCATTCAGACAACACTAGATGCCCTGAGGTCAGTGAAAGGCATTTTCAGTGCCAAGCCTGGTGATATTCCTTTTATACTTCTGGCTTTGACAGACTGTAAATGCAAGACGCTGATGTGATAGTTGTTGCACTTTTCTGTAGCCTAAAGAGTGCATTTAATCCATGAAATAGAGATTAGCTGCCAAGACCTACACCTTTTAATCTCTCACACTGAAGTGTATTTTGTGTTAAGCTTTGTTTTGTCTCCCATTTCATTAAAATGCCCTACATTCCACATTAGAGAGCTGACCCCCTCATAGTAAACCTTTTCAGATGAGTGGGAATGTGCTTAGTGCTGATCAGCTACCCAAGAACTTGCTGCAAGAGGCTGCAAAGACACTGTTTACAAAGTTTTTTTGGGGGAGAACCCTTGGTGCCACTCCTTAGGCAAGTTAAATAAAAGCAGGCTCAAGCCAACTCTATGAGGACCACATTGTTACACATAAAAAGAGCCAGGTATTTTTCATTTCCAATGGTAAAGAGGCTTCTTGTTGTCCTTGCTGTAAGGAGAGACAAGACAGACTAAGGCTAGGATAAGTAGGTATCAGCTGGTTGTACAAGGCCAGTCAATCACAAAATAGCTCTGTTTATACAGAGAGCCTTTTCAACGCAGGGCAGCTGTAAAAATATACTAGACAGGATCTACTAGCTCCAAGTAAAAACAAAACTCATACTCTTGTAGACATAAGGATTTTTAGGCAAATAAATGAGGGTGTAAACAAAATAAAGTTGTTGAATGAGGTGTAAACAAAGAGGACTGGTATGTTTATGGATGAAAACAGACAAACGCTGGTGAAATCCCAGGATTAGGCACATGGGCAAGGTGCTGTTGGCCAGACAAGTGCATAAGGCCTCAAACTCATGAAAAGAGCTTATTACACTGAGCAAATGGTATGCTATCACAGTCCATAACACAACAACTGTTATTTGAGGACTTTAAGATTAGCCTAACGCTGCTGATTTTGATACAACTCCAAAACACTTATCACACACGATTCAACTTCACAATCTATTTAATTGCCACCTAGAGGTGTCTGCCGTTCTCACAATAAGTCATCAACAGTGCAGAAATATGTCACAATCATCTTTAATGAAACTAGCACTCATCTATGTCTCCTCTCCCTGTTGGGAAGCACTTGCATTGATTGGTCTCTGATGAGGCTGGAGGGCAGTGGGATGGTGTTGAAAATCTGATTTGTGGCTATCTGGTGTGATGCTGATTTGTTTACCCTCAGCGGGCAGGGTAAATCCATATATCATGTGGACCAGACTACAACATGCCGTTCAGAGCAGACATGAGGCTTTGACAGGGTAAGAACGTTCAGCTACTTCCAGCTGCAGACTGTGGTCTCATTTCAAGTACTTATAACATGGTTAAATGATGAAAAATAAATAAATGGTTAAATCATGGTTAAAAAAAATAAAAAAATAAAAATTTAAATTTAAAATGTAAAATTAAAAGCTACCTCCAAACCTGGCATTAAACCCAAACAAAGTTATAGGATTTAATGTAGCCAGGCCTTAATGGAAGTTGTGAATGCACAAGCAAATTTATCACATTAAAGTGATGTTGTGAAAAGTAAAACACACGCAACAAAGACTCAGGAAGGTGACATGTGAATACCACACAGCTGGCTACATGTGTCCAGAGAGGTCACATAAAAATGCAAGGTCTGAAGAATCCAAAAACAAAAACACTTCAGACAAACCGGAAAAAGTAGGTATTGTATTGTATAAAAAGTAGGATGTAATTCTCACTGCTGACTGGACGAGAGTTGTGTGACCTTATCTGGTTTGGTGGCTTCACACTGTTGACTCTCGACTCTGTCTTTCTGTTTTGACCAAAAGATACTGAAACTGTAAAACGGTTTTGTAAAGAAAATGGCTAATTTCCAGTTCAGGATTAGTTTTTCTCTATGTTTTATATATATATATATATATATATATATATATATATATATATATATATATACGAACACTGTAAAACAAATTATGTAAAATATTTTTATGACAGTATATATATATATACTGTCATAAAAATATTTTACATAAATTTTTTTTTACAGTGTTCGTGAAGTGCAAACAACATAACAAAAGTGGAAAACCAATTAACAGTACATTTTTATAACAGTATAAATATAAAACATATAGAAAAACTAATCTTGCACCCTACTATTCACTGGAAATTAAACTATGTTACAGTTTTACAGTTTTAGTACCTTTTGGTCAAAACAGAAAGAAAGAGTCAACAGTGCGTTTGGACAGATATTGGTCACACAACTCTTTGACATATTTAATTTTTGAGAACATTTGAACTTTTTTTTTTTTTTTTACTTTTAGTCTCAGAGAATACAGAGGGGACATATATATTATAAGGATCAGCTAGGGGCATTTGAGATAAAAAAAAGCTTTACAGTTAGACTTGACAAGGTGTCTATCAATAATACACGGCTCTGGAAAAACAGACCTCTTAAAAAGAGTTCATCTCAGTCCTTAAGTAGAGACCATCGAAGTAGCTGTACTACTGACTTGAATACAAAGGCTTTATTTTAATTTATTCAGCCATAGTCTACATGAAAAACCCTCATTTAACAAACATTACCAATTGTGATGTGTTCTCTCTTGTATGGCTTAAATAAAAGGAAGATTAAGTCTTTTCAAAACTGTATCTAAAACAAAAGATGCTAAATCCTTTTGTTCTTGTACCTTCTCCAAATTTTTCAGACACAGCTTTTCTCACTCAACACTTACTTTCTGTCAAATGGAAAACAAAGGCATATAATTCAGTGCTTTCAAGCTGCACAGAAGAGACATTATTTTCCTCCAATGAGTGTAGCATAACACAGTGTACTCACCACAGTGCTCAAGCCGTGCTCCTTCACCAGCCTGAGGGAGTTCTGGTAGCATGAGGTGAGGTCACTGGTCTCAGTGGTGCCTACATGACCTCTGGCCACCGGGCCCACAGTGTGGATCACATCTGTCGGAAAAGGGGACAGCACACAAAGCTCAATTTGACACAGCCCACTTCTAGCAAGGTTATAGAGTTGGCACAAGTTTCATGTTGTGTGAGGATAAGGACACGTGTTTAAATGCTTTCAGCTGCCTGCCACAACACTGAGGTCTCACAATGTGCCAAGTTATCAAATACAAAATATGATAAACTTTTCTTCACAATGAGACAATGGGGAAAGCATGAGCAACCCAATGTCTGAAATGAATGCATTTATTCAGTAAATGAAACGGCAGTTTAGATAGAAAATCAATTACAAGATTCTTTTATGCCATCTACTCAAATATTCATATCTCTGCTTGTCCTCTCTTTGCCTACGCATAGTAATGTCTGGGGCTGTCAATCACTGCTCCTCTTGTCTGGCCAGACTGAGGAATGCAGCATCTTAATTGAATTATAGCAGTGATGACAGGACAATAAGAGAATCTGGGCAGTGACTTGACAGAAACATAATCTGGCGTATTCCGCCTGACTAACCTTGGTCTTCTCAGTGTTGGACAGGACAGGTCAACATCATTATACAACAGGGAACTTAGCGTTACCTCTGCAGCATTTCAGGATGCATAACCGCATGTGCAGAACTGAAAAGGTTTAAATACACACGGAAATTTGTGTGGAGTAACCTTTTCTCCCTTTAACTAATTTTGTACATTTCTTGCTTTTTCACATCAGATCATGGCCAGATTCATTTATTTTAATAAGATTTTTTTTTTGCCAGCGAGAATCATAAAAATACAATATTGCAGAAATAGCAGAATCTATTTAGCAATATGTCACTCAAATTAAGAGTAGTGGACATAGTAATAAAGCCAATTTGTCTGAAAAATAAGATCTATTTTCAAATAAATCCATTTAAAGCATAACTCTCTAAAGGCCACTAGAAAACATTCCATGTACACATTTGTAATTCAAAAAGTCAGTCAGTGTTGCCAAACATTGCAGTAAACCACATCAATTGACAAATTCCTGGTAATTTAAAGTAACTTTCCCATCCATTCATCTTTATTGGCAAATCTTAATTTATGACTAATTAAATATAGATCAAGCACAACTCATACATTTGCAATTTACCAATTTCCCACTTATGTTCGCTCAAATATTAAATAGTATGAATCTGGAAAATTCAAAAAATCAGTTTGAGGCGAGACAATAAGAAACACAAAACAACAAAGCAGGCTATGTAGTGCTGTAACGCTTGGTGTTTTTTTTACATCTCACCACACCATTTACTTTAATATAAAACACTTAGCCTCACTTTCCCACAGAATAAATGGAAGCTATATTACCACTCATCCATAAATCATTCATGGATTAAATTTAACTCTCAGTTGTATGTCTTGTTGCTTAATAGGTCAGGATGATAAAATGTGTGGCCAGTTGCTGTAATCAAGTGTCTCCTGCTGGCTTTGCTCAGGAGGTAGGACTCAGTGTTGGAAAGCTGGGAACCGAGGGGTTTGGGTGCTCCCCAGTTCAGCCGAGGTTGGGCTGTAATGAGAATGGAGATGTCTGAAGTATTGTCTTTTTCCAGAATAGCAGTCTGAAAATTGTACTGCACAATGTGGTTATAATAGGACACGTGGTTAGTTGTTTTTACTGCATAATTCATGAAGTTCTTCACTACAAGAACGACAACGTGCCAATTAGAGTGTGGGCAAGCGCCAAAAACTAAACTACTGGTGAATTCATGAAAATTTAAACAGTTCTTATCTCACCAGTGCCTCTACTCTCGCATCTTCAACACTTCCACATCAAATAAATATTTATACAGCAGCGTTTCTTTGGAGGTGAAAGACATGTTTTACTTTGTAACTAAGCAGGAAAATTACAACAGGAACTGTTAGCTGCTGTAGCGCTCCAAAGCACTCTGACAGCTGCTGTGGGATCTCTGAAAAGTTAAACACAAATGACCCTATACCCCTGGTCTTGGTACAACTGGGGATATTTATTTTGTTCAAAGAGAGCATACATAAAAACTGAACTGCAATTGTGCTTAACAGGTCATTAAGTCTTAAAAGAGACTTAAATGTTTTTTGGTAAATCACAGGAATCACATACTGGGCCTGAGGTTTGAGTGTTTTCACACCTAACAGTTTAAGAACTTACAAAGAATTACACAGTATTCATTCGGTTCAGAAAATTTTGGTTTAACACTACATTTAAAAAGGAAAACAATTGATCAAACAATGTTTGATCAATTGTTTGACAATGTGTTCACTGTCGTCATGACAACGGGGGCGAGCATCCTGTAGACTGCTTTACTGTGGTAAATATGTCTTTTCAGTGGCTCATTTTACAGTTTAACGGGAGAAATAGAATAATTGACTGGACCCAAAATTGAAAGGTTACGTTTAGTTTAGAATACAAACAGCTGAAGCTTCAAATGCACTGATTAAGACATTATTTAAATTGTCCCTGACTAAAGAGCAGCTGTTTGGTACGGACCAAACAAAGAAGTCCGAACCAAACCCTAAAGATAACGTGTACAGAACTGAAATGGAGCTACAGGGTCCAAACAAATGGTTAGCGCTCCTCCCACTGACACCTTTTAACTAACTCAGGGTGCAGGACATAACAGTCTAAGTGACTGGAACATTATCACCATTTGCTGTTGAGATCCATTTAGTCTTTGTTGTCTTCATGCATCGAAAGACAGCAAACAATAATCTGGGTTTACTTTATCACAGAAGGAACAAGCGATGTGGCACAACAATCAGGATTTCAATGTGCACTTTACCAATTCAGGTCATCTTCTTACTCTTACTACGTCTGTTTTTTCAACAGGAATACCACAAGCATTATTTATAGTGGTACTCTTTTTCCAAAACATAAATAATATACAGATATGTTCTTTGCATAAGACTTTAAAAAGCTTTGGGTGATAATGTATTCAATGTTATGTGACAGAAAATAAATCAATCATTTTTGTTTGGTTGAGATTACACAGTTTTCTAAGTGCATCCATTAGCTCAAAGACGACATCATCCACAACAAGACAGTGTTTCTCAGTAATCTTGATCACAACGGGGGGTTGCACTTATTATGGCATGTCAACATTACATGACAGTTCTACATTGTGCCCCTAATGGCTCTATATTAATTACTGACAATTGTGTCATTACTGGAATCTCATTTAAAATATTCACACTGGATGTAATGTGATGCTAGTATTATTTTGAATGGGGTGAACCCTTATGGCAATATGCAATGTCATTTTAACATGCTTTGTATAAACAAGATCATATCCATTAGATCAGTTGTGATTATAAAATTGTGCTTTTTATTAAAACACTTTTTATCTTTTTTTGCTTTAAAAATAAAACCTGCACTTGCTCAAAGACTACTGCCACTTTATTTAATCATCTAAGAGCCTGGCTTGAGGTTAAAAGGTTTGAGACACAATTGAACCTGCAAAGATATATGATTCAAATAACCTAGGCTTATTGTACAGTATCTGCCAAGCTAACCATAATAAGAATATGACTATAATCAAATAGAAGACCAAATGAAATAACACAAAGAATAATGGCTAATTCTAAAGCACAACACTTTCCTCAGGTCTAATGTTTAAGTGCTTAAAAGAAAAAGTACTCACATTTGATATTTTGCTTTGGGTCTAGCCTGGAGCCATGTTATTTCATACATTTATCTAACCCCTACTCATTTCAGCCCAGTCCCCAGTTTCAAAACTTTCTGCATAATTCATGTGGTAATTTCTAATGAAAACACCTATTGGCATTTCTGCTGTTGATCAGTGCAGGTGACCATGAAATAATAGGGTATAATTACCATAAGGAAGGAAATAAAAGTCTGAAAATGTGTGAGAATAACCCTGAGCGGTAAGTGAGTGTGAGCATGTGACCGTGGAGCATAATTGAGCAAATGTAAATGTGGGGAGGCTCTTAAATGTTTATTCGTCAGACATCGAGTGCAATCAGAACAGAAAGGTTACGCAGAGTCTCAAGTACACTTCACAAATCTGATTTATGGATTAATCTTCACTCAAACAAGATGTAGGATTGTTTCTGCATACAAACAGAGCAAACTCTGGTAATGCATTTATCCACGTGAAATTCTGTAAAGATCTCTCACCACCAAAAAACCTGTGTGCACATCTTCATCACAACATCACTTAAAGTGGCACTACATGATTTTATTTTTGCCATCTCTATCTTAGACACCCCTCACGCCATAACAGTTAACATTAATAAAAATTAAATCGACAAATTTTTCCTTCTGAAAAGACTATACATTAGACCAAACTAAAGTTTAGAGGTCACTAAACCTCAAAACTTTTAGCTTTGACAATTTGACAATTCTCTCTGCCTCATTCAAGATTGTGTGACTGAAATGCCAATATTCTTCACCGTTTTACGTTGCTTCCCTTTTCTCTGTTTGTTTTTCTTTGTTGCCGTGTTTCTCTGTAATAAGATCTATTCAACCCTGAATATAGTTTTAGTTTTATTGGTAGCCTTTACTTTCTTATTGACAAGCTGTGTCAACCAATGGGAGCTCTCCTTTTTCCAGAAGCGAGCATGTGATTGGCCAAAGCTCCCGTTCAGAAGTAAAAATTCTCATCAATTAAAATCCTTGACAATAATGTCTAGATAACATCTAAAGGTCTATGAGATCTGGTGAATAAACAGTTCCAAGGATGATTATATAGTCAGAATGACAGTTTTAAATAATCTATTTTGCAGCTGCACACGTATTGACAAAATCCTTTAATGAAAAATGGTCCTGCAGTAAAGTGTGCACATGAATTCATAAAAAATAATCTCAGGCCAACAGCAGAAAATCTGTAAGTAAATAAATAAACAAATAAAGTTGGGACATCTGTAATGTAATTATTTATATCCATCTCAGACGGACTTGACATGAACTGACCCTTTAAAAGGATCAGCTGTTGAGCATGCGTGTGAACATCTTAGACAGACCTGCTAAAATATTCGTTAGAGCTTCCCAGAGCCGTGGAATAACTACCAAAGGGACATGTGCACACTTCAAAGACGCCACTTTCTTAGCAACTAAAAAATCTTTTGAAATCTCTCAACTTCATTTAGAAAAGAAGTGCTGTGCTATTTCAAAGAGGGACCAGCACTTCACAGCCTAATCAATCTTTCATTTTAACTTGCCCGCACTGACTTTAAGACCGCCTCACAGTCCCACATAATAATTCGAAGCTGCACAAAATACTCCAGCGTATTTATTGTCGTGTGGCTGCTCCTGAATGCAGTATTCAGGCTGACAACCATTGAGGTGCATAAACACAGTTAGTTGCAGATGTATGTGGATATGAAGAGCTACAATAATACACAATAATCAAAGCTTTTTCGTTCTGCCCGTGTTATTTGGCCTCCACAGCTAGGAAGCAACAAAGCACATAATGACTTACAGCCCATTAAGAAATTGTGGACAAAATTTAACTGTAGCCGCCATTTTTTTATGGGTCAAGCCTGAATATGAGACTGGACTATAGGCAAGCCTTGTAAGAGCCATGCCAATAAATTTAACAGTCCCAATAAAATCCTAGCAAAATCTGATGGATCATCACTCCACTTTTAATTTCAGAAGAGGCTGATCTTGCACAGACACAATATTAGGAACACATACGATGAGCAATGTTGAATACTTTTTAATCACTTCTAAAACAACATAAATTATTTTTATTCCACACATGTGGCCCTCAAAACAATTAAGACACCAACTGCCCCCGCCCGGATTTTATTCTTTTGTTTAATTGTGCAGCATTTTTGAGTGTATCTCACACAGCTAACAACATCAACAACAACACAGAAGAAACTAGAGCTAACCTAACAGCTGACTTAAGTAAACCTATTATTTTTGTTATTTTAAATTAGAAGATAAAGTAGATAAGCAATTTATTTTAACAGTCAAAAATTGTAAGGTTTCTCAAAGGCCAGCAAGTATTTTTTGGGGAAAAAAAAAAAAAATCAATAAAGTACACAGTTTGTCTTGTTTCCATTAAAATTCAAAAGCATTTTCTTCTTCAAAAAGTTAAGAAAATGGAAAAGGGAAGCAGGTAATGTGTCTGATTTAATTAATGCATGCATTACTATAATGTTATATTGTTGATCACTGATGTGAACCATTGTCAAGCAGTCCAAATAAAACATCAATCTGTTAACGTTTCCTTTAATTAATGCATGCTTGCAGATTGTAACATGACAGGATATAAGTGTCAGTCATTGTGAGACGAAGGGGACACGTCTATTTTGTGCCAGTCATGAAGCTGTCTTTTTGAAGTGCTCAATGGCCCATGAAAGGAAAAAAAGGAAAAAATCAAAGAGATGACATCTTGCTTCAAAGAGCTTGCTAGCATTTCCATTCCTTCATCTCAGAGTGTAACTCACTGTCAGTGTGTCAGGGCAGTGCACGGCAGAAAACCTTTTTGGCAGGTCAGGAACCACCTGGGTACTCAAAGGACCTACACAAGTGTTGAATATTTATACAGCCATTCTGAGATTAAGTGACTTCCGAGCTGCATAAGAAATGTTCTTTTTTATTATACATTTCAGAAAAATAATGTGAATGAAATAAAAGCACCAACATACTTAAAATGTTGCCTTGTATTTTCAACATGTCACTGTAAAATAATGACAGCCAATTAGAGCAGAATCTAAAAGATGATGTAGGATATGTAGACTTAAATAAAATTTACATCTACATTAAAATATGTTTAGGCAAAAACCTATTTTTGTTAATACAACCCAGTTAAAACATTGGAGAGTGATACTTCATGATAGCTGTTCCTTAATTACCAGAGAATGAATAAAAAGGAATATGAAACTGGGTTAAGAAAACTATTAAACAAAAAAAAAAGTCCTACAAAGTCCTACAAATTAAAACCTTGAGAAAAGAAAAACATTGTGTGCACTGTTGGAGCTGGGTCTGTCCAAATTGAATGACCGCATTTCCCAGTGAGTGTGTTTTGGCCTGATTGCTCGTCTGGCCCCTCTCAGCATGCACACAGCTGTTCCCATGTTGGTCACTGAGAATTACTAAATGAAGTGTGTACACCCACTCGGACATGGAACTAGTGTTGTCATGGTGACAGTGAGAAGTGATCCCCGAACGCTGGCTGAAGTGCCCGTCTGAGAGAGGGCTTTCCGCAGACCTGGAATCATCTGCCGCATGCCGAGCAGATACAGCTGTTGGTGCATTAATATTCCCCCTTTTTTAAAAATGGATTAGGGGTGTCTCAGTGATTATTCATACGGCTTGGCTTTCAAAGAGCTTTTCCTATTGCGAGTGTCATTGAGACTCTGTCACACTTAAACAGGCTAAAGGTTGAAGGAGGATGATGACAGAGCACAGAGCATACATGCAATATCACAGCCATAGTTTTACCGATTGTGGCCAAGAATTCCTAATAAGTCTATAGGTCAAGAATAGCTACATTTACTGCACTACATGAATTAATCACTTCAGAGGTATAACTGGGCAGATTTCTTATAACACAGGTAAGTATTAAGTGACTCACAAACATGCCTTTTCCATTAAGCCCTGATCAGCCCTTCCTGTCAAAACAAGCTAGAATTAGATTTTTCTATCTTTCAAAGTTGCACTATAGAAACGTAGAGTGGATGCAACCCAAAGATTCACAATCACACAAGAACAGAGTAATACGCCTCTGCCTTCAAATGTCAAGAAGCTCGTTGAGTCAAAGAAGACCACTAAATTCAAAAGCCATCTCTCACCCACCGACACACATTTTTCCTGACGGAGGAGGTGGTGAGGTAGCCTTGTGTGCATTTGCCCCACACTGAAGGACACGATCAGGGGGGAGTGATGATTGTTTTGCTGTACACTGCTGTAAGAATGACACCGTTGATGTCCACAGGGACGCTGAGCCCAGAGTAGAAAGTCATTGAGCAGCACCACCAGCTGTTTCCACCGCTCTGGGCTTTCGCCAACGTTCCTATAGGCTCGACTGGGCTGCCATGTGCTCTCAACAGTGCTCACAAGTGCACACTGTAATAAAATGTCAAAATAAGATGTTCCAGAGGAGGCCACAACAAGTCACACACCCCAAGAAAAACGTGTCATGGTGACCGGCTTTTCAATAGTGTGCAATTCCTTTACACTGAAAATAAATCTTTCACAACATGCATGTGAAGTATTATTAAGCCATCAGCCAATATTAATGTAAAACCTGTAAACTTACTATATTCACAGTGTTCTTCTGAAACGCCATGTTCTTTCTAAAAAGTACACCGAAAATGGAAAAAGTACTATTTGGACTTGGTATTAAAGAATCTCAGGTAATTATCCAAATTAGTAGATATGGCATTGGAATTTTTTCGAAATATTATTTTAAATGTACCATGTGCAACATTTTTAACAGGATATTGTGTGGAGAAAAAACATGTAGGCTTTATCCTGTCATCCTTTTTCTTCTGTTTTTGTACTACTGCATCCTGTGTTGTGCGTGTTTACTGTGCGCACGTTTGTACAAGCGTGAACGAACAACAACCGAAGAAGAATCTGCTGGTTTCGAGTGCGCTGGAGGCATGTCTCTTCCCTGTGTTCAGAGGATTCATTTTCAACTTTATTTTAACGTTTATTTATGGTGACAAATCAGAAAGTGAGAACCAGGTAAACGAGCATGCACATTACGTCAAGTCTGCTGAAACAGCGCAGGATTTTCGATCCCAAAACCTTCTCATTTAATTGACTGAAGAGGCTTATTTAGATTCATTCATTCTGCTCATCAGGCTGTTGCACGTATGGGTTAGAATTTTTTTATTTGAACCATTGAAATTTCTGTAATGTACCTTTAAGAGCGTGACAAAAATAAATTGTGTTCATTCATATTTATTTAAAGTTGGAAATTGTGGATGTCACAGAACTGGCTGTATCTGTGATACCAGAAGGTGTTTGTATTGACAGATTTTACACACAGTCTCATGAACTATAACACAATGGTAAATAGTCAGCTGTACATTCACAGGTCTGTTTGTGTTCTCAGCAGGCATGGCATGGCTGTGCGGTAATGCAGCTCAGAGCAGCAGGCACTGACACCGTTGTGCACAAGAGGAAGTGCCCTGCTGCGTTACATCCTCTGTTCTCATGTTGTAGAGTAAATACAATTTTGAATTCCTGTAAAACATGGCCCCCTTTGGAAACACCACAGAGAAAAGCTTTTAAAGGAATTGCAAGGTCTGACTAAATGGAGACATGTTTTGTAAATCTGAATTGAAGAGAAACATACAGTATTCATCCGATCACATGCAGTCAAGATGTGCAATATTTATTGTTCACTTTGCACGACCCCTCAAGCAAATGCCCTGTATGACACCTTCAAAGCACAACACAAAAGCTTTAAAAGCATGCTGGGTAATGTACACAACAGCATCAGTGGGTGCTTTCATCTCGGCTGTGATGTAGTTACCTGACTTCCATCGTATCTCATCATTCCTCTGATTAGGCCCCAAACAGCCGGGGCAGTACATCATAATTCTACTGGGGTCTGTGCAAGCAGGGCCTTGAGCTGGTGAGTGGAGCTTCATGAATCTTTCAAATGTCAGTAAGGTTTGCACACAGCAACACACAGACAGACACACACATTGTTGGAGGCACAGCTGCAGGCGGAAGGAAAGTGATGTGGCCTTCACAGATTCTATTACCCGCCATTTCAATTAAGACATATGCTGCAGATGTGGGTTTGATGGAGGAAGACACTGCGGGTGAAGAGATTAAGAATGCTCTCCATCCAGCAACATGTGCCACAGTCTCTAAATTATCCTAATGACAGTAATTACAAAGGCTCATTCAAGCTTGTGTTGGGTAAGTAAGGGTTAGCAAATGGGAAGTAGTATTGTGTGCCTATACAGTGGATTTACAGCAATAAGGCACAAACAGCAGATTGACTGACTTTCTAATCATACCTTATACATGCAGTGTGCAACTTTGTTTTGCTTTGCATTACATATTCTAAAATGAATGATCTGAGAAAACAGAAGACAAAGATGTTAATTGATAAGAATTTTAAAATATGACAGCAAGCTTTGGCCAATCACATAACCATTCAAATAAGGGATGCTTCTATTGGTTGGTCTACACGCCTTGTGAATATTCAATTAATGGCGATGAAAGATCCTACTGTTAAACTGGTCAGTGCTGGCTATGCCTACATTGACCAGAGCGGTAGTAGCTCAGTGGGTAGAGCGGCCGTCCTTCGACCGGCAGGTGGGCGGTTCAATCCCCGCTCGAAACATCCCAAATCATTACATCCCGCTCTCCCCACATACTGTCGTTGTGTCCTTGGGAAAGACACTTAACCTACATTGCCTCCAGTGAGTGTTCTGTAACACTGGTAAATAGTTTAATCTATGTAAAGCGCTTTGAGTGTCTACTACAGTAGGTGGAAAAGCGCTAAATAAAAATATATATATATATATATATATATATATATATATATTATAAAAGCCAAACAGCCCAAGAAAAACACAAAATTGAGAAAAAGGAAGTAAAGTGGAATGTACAATGCATTCGAAAGATAATAACTCAGATTGTCGCAGATGAGCTGTGTTTTTTCCTCTTGGCTTTTTCTTTTTTTTAATAAACAATTGTTCCTGAACATTTCTGATGTGTCACTGAATTACAGTGCTATTCAATGTCAAATGAACTCAAAGAGTTTGAGAATCAAACACGATGCGGTATTTTCCTGGTATTAAGTATTGAGCACAGATTATTTAAATCAACCCCAAGCTTTGTGCATTCAAGTGTGTAGGCTTTCTCTGCTCACATTCGTTTCTCAGAGGAATATGGGTTACTTTATATACAGCCTGAAGCAAGAACTTATTTTTGTTAATCAGATAATAACTCTTGACCTTGTGATCTTTCAAATAAATGATCAAATCTGTGGTTTTGGCAGTGTGGCCCAAAGCACTGACATTGAGGACATCTTTTTATTTATTTATTTATTTTTTTTTGCTCATTCTTATTCTTATTTTTGGAGTTCAAAGTAAAATGATAAAGCCACAAGGCCTTTGAATATCTTGGTAAATAAAAAACGAACTGCTTACATGCTGATAATCACAAGACAGCAACAGGAAAAACTGCAGGGGGCTGTAACGTCTTCTGTGCTCCCCTTGGGACTGGACCCAGGCTGGTTATATTGACCGATTATATAATGTAGTCGTGGGGAAAAAAAAAGGTTTGCTCAAAGAACAATGATATTCTAAATTTTTTGACAAGAAAAAAGAAAAAACAGAATTGGAAATTAAAATTGAGTTTGATTGCAAAGATGTACAACCAGTTAAAACATCTTGTGCAGCAATTTTATTTTTCAACAAAACAAAGTGCACAGAAATGGAAGTAGTGGGCAGTGGGTTTTTGAGAGCAACCTTGAGGAAAAAGAGGCTAAAATGAATTCCTCCTAAAGCACAATCAACATGTCAGACTTTAAACATTCAATTCGGATGAGAATAAAGAAAACATAATTTGCAAAGACAGATTCTGATGTCTTATTCTTAAGTCATCTTACAAAAATAGATTGAAAAAGATATTGAATTACTGGGAAAATAAACGCTTCAAAAATTGTTTAAGCAATCATCATTTCTCTTGCAATAAATTAAAATGCACATAAAAGCAATGTCTTTGTGCGCTTTTCATATTATTTGGTTTATTTATTTCAAAGGATGTCAATGCTAGACACGAAAAGCAGCATTTGGGTTCACAGAGCTTGGGCAGGGAGTCATTGCTGGGTTATCCGTGCAGAGCAAAGACATGGCTAACTAACAGTAGTCGGGCTGTTACAACTCCAGCATGCTTTCCTATATCACTTTGCACTGAGTTCTCGGTTTGACCTCAATGAAATGACAGAAGAATGACTGTAGTGGTCTGTGTTTTTTTTTTTTTACCAGCGGCTTTGTGGGAGTGGAACTGGGCTACAGCCCCATTACTGCTCCATCTGTGAGGGCCACCAGAGCAGACTGTGCTGTTCCAGGTGCTGCCAATGAAGAAGCTGTGACAGGGACCCATCTAGCCATTCGTGGTCCCAAAGGACTCTAGCCCCGCACAGTAAGGTACTCACAAAAACAGATTATCTCCAACGGCGTCAAAACTCAGGCCATCACTGAGAGGCAACCGTGACAACTTCTGTGAAAAGACCACATTGAAATAAATAGAGGTCATTCCTCACACTATTCTATCAGCACACGCACCCGCCCTCGATAGACTTCCTGGGCCCCATGTGGATGAAGAAGAACTGTGACCAAACTCCTCAAGGGAGAGGGGCTCGACAAAACGAATGCACCTAGCAGCATACACCTGCCATGTAATGCTTCAAAGAACAGAACACACAAACAGAGTGCTGAATGCAGGCTTGTGTAATGAGACCAAAAGCTTTAAGAAACATGTTCTTGTGGAAATATATAGCTCTTTTTGTAACACATGGCACAGCACAGATCAAACATGTTGGAATACAGTTGAAGTTGCCACACGGCGAGGACACGTGCAGCGGTTGCAAATGCCTTGGATTGATGATATAGTAAAATCTCATTAGGCTCTGGGTTGGTGTTGGAATCTGGCCCGGTCGCTTTTTTGCTTCTTCCTTTTTGTCTTTTTCACTTTGGCACACTTCTTTTTCTCCTTCCAATTCTTCCCCTATTTGTCTTTCAGCAGTGTTGTAAACGAAATGTGTTGAACTGCTGAAATTATCAAAGGTTTATGTCGAGGAAACGCAAGGTCATGCGTAGCAACGGTCGGCTCCCCACCTGCTTTATTGCACTTGGTTTGCCGTGTGTATTTATCACAGGTACAGCCAGTTCTGCACTGAGGGCTACGGCACGCTGCGCATACGCTCACTTTGTTACCCCCGACAGAAATGTCTCACCAGGGAGAAGCCTTTAGTAGAGCACATATAAACTCTTGCCTTTTAGTGGCTTGGGAAATGCTGAAATACATACATTTATGGGGTCTGTTTCTTAGCGCTACGCTAAACTCAGAGTTTGACCTTGTCACTGCTTTGCACAGGTTTTTCAAAAATGCTGAAGTGTGTGTTTTAAACAATGGATAATTAATGTTCTTTTTCCTTTTCTTAGTAGTGGCTCAGATATATGGTGGTGTCATAAGGCCAGCTGCATTAGTCAACCCTGTCTCCCATGCAAGACTTAACTGCAATCTTAACAGTGTTGTGGTAAAAACATAATGCTGGCAGCTTTATGGCTTGTAAATTAAATTAAACTAAACAGGGCTTCATTCATTTAAAAATGATTTCACCTTAGAACATAATTTGAAGCTAATTATACTGCTTAGAAAACATAATTGGAATTGAAATTGAGGCGGCGTTATGGAACTCTATAAGTATTAGAAAAGTTAGGATATTAAAATGAAAAGACTTTTTAATTGAGAGGATACTTGTTATCAGACCTGGATGAACACATCTATCAGATAAGCAAAGCAAACAACAGAGTGCCTCTCTCAACAGGCCTACATTAACACTTCTTATGGCACAGTGCACTTAAGGGGGAGCTTTCAATGACACAGACGCTCGGGTGATGTTTCCATATGTTCAACAAACACAGGCGGCCCTAAAAGACTGGGTCAGACACAAGTGCTCCGCTGGCAGCATGATGGACGGGGGGCGATCCCAACCCCCTCCTAAGCCCCCTCCATATGAGCCACAGCAGCCTGCACAACAGCCTTTTGTTTAAAACTCAATAAGAGCCACATGCGGCACATACATTTATCTTACTTTGGCAAAAACACTGCCTTAATGAGATAATTGGGAAGGTTAGCCTGACAAGGCAGAAGAGCTCAGATGTGTGGTCTCGCCTCATGCAGAGTACGGGTATGACTAAATGGCGTAGGCTGAATTTTTTAGCTGACGCATACAGTAGAAAAGATATTGCCACAAGACCTTAGACCAAGATGGAAAATGTGGCTGTAACAGGGAATGGTTTCACCTCCTAGTTTTGCATAGAAATCTACGCAATCAGCCATCAGTGTGAGCACGGCAAAGAGAAAATGATTTAGCCCCAGAGCTGCGGCACACAAGCAGGTTTCCCTTCTGTCAGTTTCAGCAGATGCCTACAACTACCATAGTGACCTTTAAAATATGCCTCACCATCTGATTTTACTTTTAAGAACCACCAGAAGAAACAGGCGAGAGAAAAGTAAGAGAAATGTGAATAAACTGAAAATGTTTCTTCTTATTAAGGGAACTGGTGGCCATTTATTAAATTAAAACAAAGATATCCTAGGGGCACAGAGACTATTTGCTTTAATATTTCAGAAGATGTGTGGAAACAAAGAAACTTCTGTGTAACTGTATGTTGTGATACTTATTAAAAGGCATCTAAATTATGAAGGGCTTATTCAATAGAAAATAAATGATTATTTAGTTTTGCTGTACAGGGTAACGTTCAATAGACTAGCAGTAAAAGAACAAACATAAAAAAAGGCACTGGAGATGAGCAAACGCTTCGTTCAGGTGCACCAGTCAAAGTGAAAGAGAAGGCTGGAAAAAGCTTAGGGGATTCTCTTTTAGCAGAGGCTAAAAAATAAAAGCAACCTTTTAAATCCACCCAAAAGCAAGCGAAAAGCACACAGGAATGTCAGCTATAGCAGTCCTGCCAAATAACCTCGCTCAGGATATGAAATGAAATGATGAAGAGCAGGTGCAAAACATTGCAGCCATCAGTGTTGCTGCTCAGACAGAGCTGAAAATAGTTCTCCACACCTGACTGGAGAGACAGAGAGAAGCTAATGGACAGCCATTGCAGGTTTGCAGCCTGTCTGCCTGTACGCTTCAGGATAAATGATAAAAAACTGATTAGTTTTACACTCCAAAGGCCCCCAGCTGACAATTATATAATTCAGTCTGGTGAGGTGAAGATGATGCAAGTAGCAAGATGTGGATACATTTAAAACTTCATTAAACTCTAAGAGTTACTGGCAGCATAAGTGAGAAATATCTGAAGCATATCCCAGAGCTCAGGCTTCTGAAGCATCTGTTTAACCACGAGGCATTTCACTTGCTCTCTTCTCCTCCTTTTATTGCACAGCGTATGGAAGAGCGCACTATACACTTTTTCTGCAAATGACAAGGGCCCATAGTGAGTAGCATAAAGGGGGTAGTTTAGTGTTTGCTCATGTTTAGCAGAGGCCCAATGAGACCCAAACACCCTGTTAAAAGAATCTGCACAATATGATTCACTGAAATACAATTAAAGCTGGCCCTAAGGCACTTTGAAAGGAACACACATATCACTCTGTACGTGAGGTTGTACTCTACTGGAAAGATTACAACATAAACAAAATACATCTTTATGTTCAGGAAGAATGTCATTGTTCCACATTTTAATAAAGAAACAGTTGCAGTGATAAAGATAGTTTCCCAATGTTTTCTGTCCCTTTTTTTTTTGCAACAGAATATCACCAAAATCACAGTTAATACTGTGTATCAATCAAAAGTAATAATTAAATAAAACATGAGCGCTACCGTTTTAGATTTAAGTGTATATTCTCTCCAGTACTGATTACCATGTTGTCATAGAAACAGCACAACTAACAGTGTTCAAGCTGCAAATGTGCCTCACAACACATATCTTTGTGTCGACTGATTAATTTTGAATTATATGTGGCACACCAGAACTTTACATCTGTTACAGTCATTATTATGAATTATAAATTGCACAGTATATTGTGCTTTTGCAGTGAGTAGGAACATCATTTCTATTAGAATTATATAATAACTAATAAGAGAAAGTGCGACCAAGTGACGATGTAATCTTCTTGGATGTTTACAAAGTACTGTCCCTTAGAGACACTTGATCAAAGCCCACATCTTCAGCGCTGGCAGTGGCATCATGTGTAAACAATGAGTGCTGCAGTGCACGTGGGTGTGTGGATGTCTGTGGATGTGCGTGTGAGAGCTTATCTGGAAAAGAAAGACTGGAGGCAGGGGCCTTCTCTCATGTTGAGTTTTGGATAAGACTTTTGTGCAACTACAGCAAAAAGCCCATGACAGCATGCTTAATTATTTTTGGCTATAGCAGGCCCTGCCACTGCCTGGTGGTGCCCCGCAGTGCCTGCCCCTCATGGGGGCAGAGGCAGGCAGCCATATGGGTGTGTGTACACTGGCCTTGTTTGCATAAACCTAACTACAGTTACAGGAAATTACTGCACACACATATTTTGAATACAATGAAATCTATGGATTTGGCACATCCACTAGCCCCTGCTGCAGTTCTCGTAAATAAACAGATAACATACCATTTTCACCTTGCAGTATCTGCAGTGGAGAAGAAAATGGAAAGGTAACCTCAGTGGACACCAAAATGAAATATGAGTGTGTGAAATGGGGGTAAATGCACTTGCTGGTGTTTTCTTTAAGCATCTGCTAAGGTGGGGTGTGACATTGCTGAGGTAGGCTACTGGAAGGGCACAATGTCTCCCCGATGACTTAAGAAGGAAGCTTCTCTCACTTGCACAGGAAGGGGAAACAATACATTTCCTCAAACTTTCAGCAACACTACAACACTGTCTCATGAGCAAGTGTTTGTTTTCCTAAGCCTTCCCTTACTGGAAGTCCCCAATGACTTAAGAACACAAAGGTTATTGCATCTTACTAAGTAGCCCATTCCCCTTGCATTCTGGAGTCTGCCTCCCGCAGCGCCCAGAGAAGGAAGCAGGTTGTCCAATGATGGCAGGCGCCCACCACTGACCTGGGACATAAATCCTTTAACAGGTGGCTGGCATGTAGGGAAGGGCTTAAAGCAGCAGCACACCTTCCTGGCTGTTTATGTGCCTTAATTATACAATCCTCCAAAACCTTCACCCATTGCCCTTCATTCATCCTCAGACTTTGAGGGAGAACCCGCCACACAAACACTCAAGCAGATGCTAGCGAGACTTTTGAGATTAAATCTCAGAAAAACAAAACAAGAATGAAGCATTTTTTGTCAGGGCACAAGTAAAGTTTGTATTATTCTTCAACATTATTAAATTCTGTAATAGCCTAAAGAAGATTATCACTTTTAAAGACATTGGTATTTTGTACCAGCTCTTTATTTTCATCTATTTCTGAATGATAACACCTGTTTTTGCCCTCTGACTCCACAGGGAGATCGGCCATGTGTAGTTTTGTCAGTCTCTGTAGCTAAGCAACTGAGCATTACAGTGAGAGAGACCAGCGCTTGCGGCAGTTGCTAGGGAACTGCTAGCGAGTGTTACCACTTGTGAATGGCGCTTCGATAGATCAGCCTCTAATGGTTCAGGTCTGATGGAGCTTCGCCTAGAAGGAGATGAAGGATCGCCAAGCAGGCCGCATGCTCCATCTCACCGGCTATACCATATGTCACAGGCGACAAGTCTCTGGAGTCCCACGCATCAGCACACATAACAACCAGATGAAAATGATGGCAGGGTTCCCTCAATAGGAAAGCATTTGCATAGAAGTGGAGACTGAATAATTGAGAGGTGTGGGAGAGAGCAGGGTGGCTGAATTGGGATGAAGGGATGTATGCCTGCCAGCCAAATCCATTAGCCAGGCCCTGCTTGGCCGAGGCAGGCAGCTGATGGGTAGGCTCTGTTATCGGACACTAAAGGACACTTGGGCCGGCCATCACCACGCCTGCCCTCTCTCCTCTTTGCCGCAGGGAGAAGAGAGAGAAAGACAGAGAGGGAAAGAGAAGAAAGCAACATGACAAAAAGAGAATGCTAGAGAGAGACCAGAGAAGTTCAATAACAGAGAGACTGAGGAGGTGTGCCCTGTTACAGCTTTATAATTGGCCTGCAAGGGCGGTCAAATGACAGGCTACTTATCGCACATAGCAGTTCCACAAGAATACTTGTCCATCTCTATAGCCCAGGCCCATTTAAAAGAACATTAGGACAAATGAAGCGTTGAAAAAGAGGACACCATCTCTCTATTTAAGCGGGGATGAAAAAGAAGAAGTGTTAGACAATTGTATCCCATGCAAAAAGTAGTTCCAGTGGGAGCCTAATTACCCAGGAGGATATATCTAGTGGACGAGCTAAGAGCAGTCAGTGTAAAGGACAAAATCTGTACAAAGCGCCAGAACAGTGGCATGATGTCATGGCTTTAGAACAGGAATAAAACGCATTACAAAGGAACTGACATTAATCAAATTCAAGTCATGCCTGATATAAAAAACATTACTGTTTACAGTCCTTATCATTTAGGTCATAACACTCAAACACTGATTATAGCATCCCTTTTTCACTGCCTTTTTAGTGAGTCCTTTTTAGCAATTTACATGTTGTATATCCCTGCAAAAGAAAAACAATTGTTCTCATTGATACACTGCCAGAAGGAATTATGTTGCAAAGTCAGCTGATTGTGAAGAGGGCTAAGAGAAGGTGAAAGCACTGGAAAGGAAGGGGGAACACTGAGGCAACTACACTTTTGTAAGTTCATGTCTGTTCTTTGCTGCTGTGGCACATGTTCAGTAAGTGTGAACACACACTGGCAAATAATCATCAACTTAAAAAGTAAAAAAAAATGTCAGGAGAGTCAAAACTAACCTGAGAGAAAAAAGGGAAAATAATGCATTTGGTAAATTATAAAATAGCCCTAACAGAAAATAATAAGCTACTTTCTCAAAAGGCCTGATGGCAAAAGATAACTGACATGCTGGATAACAATCCAAACCACCCTAAACTCCAAATGCCACTCAAACTGCAATCGCCAGTAAGGTTATCACTGATTTAGCAAATAATCTACATCCTATCATTAAATGAAAATGAGTTGGTGACATTGTTCTGATGTGAGTTGCTGCCCATGTCTTACACACCTGCATCAGACAAACCACAGACAGTAACTGGGCAAAATGAGCCAGACTTATGAACTTGTTAAATATGTTTTACACATAGACCTTGACCTCAGGATAAAACCGGGAGGTTGAGTTTATGATGTATGATGCTGCAGTATCAATGATCCATTTTTAGTCTGAAAGTAAAGTAAGCCTTAAGATGCTGTGCGTGATTCCAGCCGTTGCATCTGCTACAGTGCTCTGACCTCTTGCCCTCAGACACACTGAAAAACAAGCAGTAACAGATACAATTAAATTAAACCTGAACAATGTTTAGCCTTATCTACAAATGGTAACATGCTTTAAGTGTTAATATTGTTCATTCTGCAAAAAAATTAGTCTGAATAGCCACATAATCTCATATGCCATTTAACGCTTAGCCTCACCAGCGACCCAGCAAGAGTCAAAGTGAGACAGGCATGACACAAAGCCACTACAACCTATTCTACAACATAAGCATAAAGAAAAAGGCTATAAGCAGCCATTGTTAATTTACCTATTTTAAACGTTTTAATGTTAACACTCACACTGCCAGGTCTGGAAATCTCAGTCCATTTTAGAAACGCCATTTGGCATGAATAAATAGCAGCTATCACATGCTAGTTGCACCGCATCTCAATGAGCTTGTTATTGCAGTGTTACAGGAAGTGCATCCCTGCGACGACGTGTTGAAGCCTCATTTGCATGTTTTCATTTTTAATTCTGGACAGCACAGACAGGTCTTGATGTGGCATAATGTGACGCCTGACATCGCCTAAGCCTGTAATTATTTTCCTGACCTGCCCAACAATCAGCCTTCCTCTAGTTAATTGCGAACATAAACAAATCCTCAGGTGGTCCAAGTTGATGGGGAGGGTTTGCATGTGTAGCACTAGTCTCAGTGTTGAATTCTCACGATTCCTCATCACTGCTTTCATTGCTGCTTTATGAAGTGCTAAATTACAGTTTCTCTGAGCCAGTGACTGAAAGAATGATGACTACAATATTTGGCGTAATGAAAAAAAGTTATGAAAAAAGTGTGAATGTTATTCTAATGTACACTTTAAGAACTATTTTTAAAACAAAAAATAAATAAATAAATAAAAATTCAGGAAAAACTATGCTTACAGAATGTTGCAGGCCATTGTAGCCAAGTGTTTAATATTTCAGAAGGCATGGGGATGAGTAAATGTTGTTTTCCCTTGGATATGGCTTTATGTTTTGTTCTGATATCTGCACAGAGGCAGTATTATTGTGGTTCTTTTGTGTCTTGTCTGTATGTGCTCAGTGTTTAGTGTGTTGTCACTGCGAGTGAATATTTAATGAAGCCACGGCAAGTTCTTCACTGCTGTTCATCTGGGCACCGAGTCAGCGGAAAAACTCTCTCTCTGGTTCGGCCATCTGTTGGAATCAATAAGGGGGGCTCCAAACCCCCAGTCACCATTCAAAGCTTCAGCATGTTGACAATTAAAGCTAACCCCTCTCTCTGTTCCTTCTAGTCCTGAGCAGCACCGGCCGGGTTAAATGGCAGGTGCTGAAAGAACTATAATATACCCTGCACAGTAATGCTAATCCCTCAATTAAATTATAGCATCCAAGCACACAAGCCTTTCCTGTGGCTGGAGCTCCAAAAGCAAAGCGCGTACACTACAATTCACACTTCATGCTGGGCTTCAGTTGGATTTATAGCGAGAGAAATACGCAGCAGAAAGACAACTGTACACAATGTGTTTGTGCAGCGTAACATTAAAAGCTCTGGGATGTGTTTGCTTAGTGTGGCAAAGGCATTATAAAGCTGTCAAACAACAAGAACACTCAGAAATCCTGTTTGTCCTGTTTGTCTTGGTGTGATGTTTACAGTTTGTGGCTGCGAGTGCACAGCCATTATGTGTGTCTGCAGCAGATGGAAAAAGACTGAAGTGATGTCCTTCTTCTTCAGCCCAGAGGGGTGCTCCTCCTCTAATGGGGAAAAATAAGGTTGTTTAATTGTAGTTTATTTCAGAGCCTGATTGCTTTTATTGAGCTCCATTATTCTTGTTAATGAGTCTGTAATGTGAATGCTGATAATGTGGAGGCAAGTCTTTTCTTCACAATGTGAGAGCCCAGCTTTTTCTGGCCACTAAATCCTGTGCTACCCGCCTCAGCCAAGCATCTGTTTGCTGCTCCCTGTATGGCTGCCATTGACCCTGCAGTCAGTCAAACTGAGTGAAACTAATACCATGTGTAAACTTGGTAGAATTTTATTTATTTATTTTAATCTCTCTCCAAAATAAGCAAAAAAAACTCTGAAGTACGAGACCATAACACCATTGGAGATTCTACACTGTTGTGTGGAGGGCAAAACAGACTGACAGTGACCTTCCCACATCAATCAAATTCCCAAGAATCACATTCAATAACGCATTAAGCATGGATTTTATATCAGCTTACTTTGCTTACTAACTTATTACCTAATACCACCATTATGATACAAAGGCTACATAAGCGGCTAACAAAATATACAATAATTAAGAATGACAGGCATCTTATCTAGACGTAATCAACGGCATAACAAAGGGTAATGCCATGAAAAAACTATACAACAGATCTCACTGGCAGCAGAGAGCTAGGCACAGAAGGAAAATAATCATTACAAATAAAGTATTAGTTCTACTAAAAAAATTCTGCTATAGTTTAGGGCAACAGAGAAACCTTTCCTGACAATTAATGAATA
Source organism: Perccottus glenii (assembly GCA_024416835.2). NCBI lineage: Eukaryota > Metazoa > Chordata > Actinopteri > Gobiiformes > Odontobutidae > Perccottus > Perccottus glenii. The sequence continues at coordinate 10,557,651 of CM044552.2, read as the reverse complement.
CATTTGTCATTGTTTAAAATCTGGTTAATATTAAAAACAATGACCAGCTTTTTTGCTATGCTGCTTGTTTTTTTTTTTTATTCCAACAGGCTACAGGAACATGATCACTGTCAGGTTTATGGCGAACAATGCTTGCGTGAGCATTTGACCATGTTCACAAACATTTACTTCACAGTTTATTTTCTGAACCAAGAGAGAGCAGATGCAGAAGAACACAAACATTATAAAGAACAATCTTTTTCTCGAGCCAACAACATTTTGACAGCCGTTCAGTAAGGGCCAAGTTGGCTGGCTTTAAATTGGGTTACTTGGTGACAAGTGTGTGATAACATGTCATTGGCATTTAGAACAGGGAGAAGGCATAAGAATTACACAAAGGGTGCATTATGAGTGAATAATGCACTGGGCTACCAGTTTGGACATGCAGCAAAGTGAATGTCAAAACTCATTGGAACACACATTCTTCAGCTCATGTAGCCGCAGATCATGCTGAAACAAGGATACAAGGAATCCTATCGTCTGCTCATTCCTTCATTATGGGAGCCACCAAGGGAGGGAGGCCCCAACGCCAGACATACATGACAGCGTGGAGTCAGTGTGGCAGCAGCTCGCTCATCACAGGTCAGAAGAGGAGGTACAAAAACATACAACAGTTGAAATGCAAGGAAACGTTGTGAATGGCCTGTCAGTTTGTCATATCCAAAACAAACAAAACCTGAAACAAAGTGTACACTGTTCCCGGACTACTTTGAAGGTTTCAATCATTCACAAGCATTTGAACAAGAAAGAAAACCAGATGAAACACAACTTCAAAAGACGCAGACTAGACCTTTTCCTCTTTACATTTATTCTCCCAACTTTAAGTACGCAAAAGCAGTTAACTTCATGAAGGAGTTTGGGGATAATGTATTACATGAAATCCTACTTACATGAATACTTGCTGATAATGCATTTGTCTAACAACAAAAAATGAATTCTTTAGAAATTGTAGCTTGTGCAACACACTAAATTATATCATTGGATAGTGGCTCAGAAAACCTGCTGCAAAAAGGCTTCATAATATAATTACAGTTCTATCAGGGCAGTTATTTTAAGAAAACATTTTCCTTCAAAAACGACCTAGTGCTCTTCTGTTAATGTGCCATTGAGCAGGCTTCAGACTGTCAAATACATCCGGCATAAATCCACAAAATTATAATAATTAACTTGTCCTTGGAAACTATCAAAAACATACATAATACTGCAGTGATATATTTGAAGTGAAGAGGGATAAATGAAAGACATTACAAACTAAGAATTAGCCGACTTTTTTAAATCCAATCATGTCCATAAAAAACTCTTGCCTTTACTCTGGCTGTGAAGAAGAGAAACCCTTACAAACACTCACAGCTTGCAAAAAGGAGCCACTTTTCTTTATCCCGGGCCCTTCTATGACTTCTGAGAAAATGTAATAGCTGATATTATCTCACATCGCCTGTGTATAAGAAATAATGGGGTCTTCTCTTTTAAAGACCACATGCTAAAGCATTTCCCGTTAATATATGTTTTAGAAACACATGGAAGAGAAAAGTAATCAGCGCTACACCATGAAAAATCTGAAGCTTTTTCCTCTCTGATCTTGTCTCTGCTGCATTATCTGCTTTTCCTGTGAACTAGACTGAACTGGCTTTCACAGAGGGTTTATCTGTGGTGACATGCTGTGTACTCATGTTGACAGAACAGAGGGTAGTGGCTCTGCATGAGGCCAACGGGATCCGGCCAGGCCCAGACTGCTGCCTCTAGACCCAGGAGAGAAAAAAAAAAAAACTTTCCCCATCTTCTTAGGGCTTTCTTCAGTGGCTGTCTCTCAACTGTACATGTTTAATGAGCTGGCATCTTTTCTTACACTTTACCCCCCCTTCTTTTCCTTCTCCATCACTTTCTCCATGCCCTCACTTGCTTTTTTTGTTTCAGTTTTTTTTCTTCTTCATCCAATATTCTTTTCCTACTGGCATTCACAAAGCTCCAGAAGGGACTCAGTACTTTTAGCTAACATTGCTTGTCCTATATTCCAAGGGTAGAAGGTAAAATAGATTACATTTTAGTGACAATAGAAAGAATAGCACTTAAAATAGCCTCCCTGTCATTTCAATTTAAGAACAAGAATAGTTATAATCAGCACTCGTCATCATTTATATTATGCAAAAACTAAAATGAATTCCACGCTTTAAAAAGCAGATAGCAAGACAATACAGAACGAGCCCGTCTTTCTCGGCCAATTGGGTTTTCCATTTTGTCACTTCATGTCAAAAGCATAACACCATAAAATAGGACAAATGAGATTCCATGAATAGATGAATGGCTTCTTCATACACATTCAATCTAAATCAATCATTAATGAGTTAATTTGTCGAGGGGACGGAATAACACTCCATCATGAAGACCAGGATGACTCCATTTCTTTGACAGGATGGCAGACTTAAGGGGACGGCTGGCTGGCTGCATGCCTCTCTCGTGGGTGTAACAGCGTTCAGCAGCACTAGTTTGTTGTGAACTGTGTCTGCGTCACTTCAGGGGACATACCAACACCAGAAGAGTGAAGCTGGTCTAGTAATTGATGCATCCTGTTGTCCTGAAGCAAGTCAATTTGGGTGAGAGTGCTGTAAGGTGTTGGAGTAGCAGGCTTGGCTTTATTAGTGGGAGCTCCAGTGTGGAAAGTGGAGGAGGCCGGACTGTTCTAACATGCCTGAGCTGTCTAAGGGGTCCTTGGACAGTGATTTATGGGTCAATGGTGTATGTGTTAATGGACTGGGCCTATGGAGCATATCCATCGTATGTACAGTATAGAGCCTCACACCTAAGATGGGAAATGCTCGCAGCAGATCAACTGAGCACTGCGATACCTGACAGCATTTTGGAAGTTTAAAAGTCACTGGGCCTAATGTCAGCCTGTTTAAGGATACCAATGCCACTGCTGATGCTCTAAGCATGCAGACACATTACTACTGCTCTCCAGGAGATCAAAGAATAGGCAAGTGAAAAAGGTTAAGAACAGCATGTAGGTTTGCAGCTTTGTTCCACAAAACACACAAGTCGAGAAATTATTCAAAGGGCATTTAAAGTTTGTTAATCATAGTTACCAGGTGGACACTTAGATTTCACCATTGCAGGAAGACTTTTGACGTCACTTCTGTATTTTAGATTGACTGCATGGCTCAAAACACCTACAAGTAACTGGTAGAGATAAAAAAAAACTGTACAGTAAGTCACATTTTATTTCAAACTTTTCAAAATAAGTCACTTCTGTAACATGAGCTCCAATAAAAACAACATACTGACATTTAAAACAACAAGTAACCATTGTTGGGGGAGTGGATTGGCCAGCACCACTGACTGAAGTTAACACAACTCTTCAGTGTATAAACGTAACTGAATCCAGGGCAAGCCTCTTCGCAGGACGTAAAGAATTTGCAAAGCACAACATTTTTAAACAAGCTAACAACAAAGTAATGCTGTATTTTCAAGTTAAATACTGCACAAATCTGTCAACATACCTTTGTGTGAACAGAAACCAAATGAAGAAGTTCTAATTACTAATCATTTTTCCTTCACATATACAGCATGCATTAGTCCTGGAAGAATTCCAAAGGGAGCCAGAAACCTTTTTGTCGTCAGTTTAACAAGTAAATAACACGCCTCCGTGGAACACAAATGAGAATATATTGTGGAAGGAAATATTTTAATTCATCACACCCCACCTTGCCTTAATGTGCTTCCTCAATGCTCCATCTTGACTGAATACTCTCTCAAACTGTGCAATATGTGGATAATTGCCATGTTTTATCAAGGCATGGAACAGATTTGAAGAAAGCAGAGTGCCAGACTGCAGTGAGTGAGGAGCACTGGTCATGTGTCTAAACAGAAAGCTTTTGTTAATCTCAACCTTGTAAACCTGGTGAAAACATCAAGGCCTATAAAACACTTTTATAAAGTAAAGAGGTAAATTTGCAGGTTTTGAGAAGTTTAAAAATGCCTGCTTTTTTGTGTTTAACAAAACTCAAGTGCTATCTTAAATGATTAATATATTATATATTAGACACAAACAATACAAAGTGAATATCTCTTACCAATTCTGAAATATGTTACATTCAGTGTGAGCCAAAAAAAGAAGTTTGCATTCAGCACAATGCCAGTGCACTCGACATTTCCCGTGTAATAACTGTGGAGGAGTTGCCAACTAATGCCAAGGGTCACTGTTTACACATATTGCTGGTGTGAGACAACTCTGACGGCAGCCAATATCCATTTACAAAAGAGGTGAGTGTCCTTCACTGGGGCTCCCTCCACTTTCCTCCTTTTCCTTTACAATAGCCTCCTAATCAGTTTGGTCCGAAACAGCCCCAATTTCTCTGGCTATATAAATAAATAAATAAAAGAGGAAATCACTTATACTGTATTTTGGAGCCAACATTCATCATTGTCAGCAGGCATATACAGTTCATATGCCCCTAACACGTCCCATTTCCCCACCAGCAGCCATCCCGCCTTTGATAGGACAACCTACTCGCTCATTTATAGCAGAACCTGTCAGTTTTGTGCTATTTACTAATGTAAATGTCCCTCGGATGAAGTCATCGGCAGGCATACCTTGCTGTGACAGGAAAACAGGCAAACACAGCCACTTAGAGCAACATTTGCATGCACACTGCATTGATTTAAATACCTGCATTGCAAAAGCAGTCCAAGGTCAAGATGACCTACAGACTTTTAAGATCCCTCTCCCAAAAGTTAAGCAGCACACAGCTTTTCACTGGCCACATGAACAGTCTTAGGTTTCATTCGTGCTACTCTAATACAAATATTCTTGTGTCACTAACAGGTTTTAGTGGAAAGGCATTTCTTTGACCCAACAGTCAGATGGTTTTACATAAACAGAGTACCTATCCAGTAGCATAAAGTAGCCACAGAAAGACTGGACTGTTGATCCAAGCAGATAAAGTTACCAACTAAAGCCCTACAGAGAGAAGACTTTTCTTTTGTTTACAGTGTAATTCTCTAAAAGCATCATATCTGAAGCTTTCCTATTGAGTTACAGGACAAATGAATTAGTGGGCATTTAGTGTGGCGAACAGCAGCGTCTGTTGAAGCCAGGGGGGGATCTCAGGACTGAGCTGCAGGGAAATGCCACTGCTGAGATCCATTTTCAACTATGTAGGAGGGGAACTAAGTAGTCCTTCTCCTCTCAACCACTCTTTCAATTCAGTCCCTGTTTGAAAGCTCACTGTGGTCTCCCCACTTGTTTTTGAAGCTGATAATTGGCTTGGGAAAATTAGCTTATCTACATTTAGCATTCAGGAAAACAGAAGAAAAAAACTAAAACAGACAGTACATGCAACACGACACATGTTTGTGTGAGTTTATATGGCAGAGAAGGGTTCTGCGAGCCTTTTGACATTGTGACAGTACAGCACAGCAGTCCCCAAATCAGAAGTATCTAAAAATGTATAGCGCTTCACATGGTGTAACAAGAACCGTGACAAAAATGAAAAAGTTCCATTTTTCTAACAACGTCCTTAAGAGACAAATTCTGTTGTGCCACTATGTTTTTGTTCATATGATTTAATTAATATAAAGGCAAATGTGAAGCTAACAAAAGCTTTCAAAACTAAGGCTCAAGAAACTGGTGTCTGGTCTAGTATATTCATAAATATTTTTTGCTAGCAATAATTTCAGTCCTTGCATTTTTCAGTTATCAAAAAATGACTGAGACTGTATTGCATTATACAAGCCGATAGTTAAGTGTTTATGGAAGGTTCTATAAGGATTTTCCATAAACACTAAATCAATGTTTCTGAAAGGTTCTATATAGTTTTGAAATTCTGACCAAGCTTTTGTTTATACCCACAGAACCGTGCATCTTCCCGTCTGTCAAACTTATATTGCTGGGACTTGGACCTTGGTTATTGTCACTCATGTAGCACTGTTGACTTGAGTTTGACTGGCAACTTGTGAGGAGCCGCCATGAGCATGTTCAGTAATAACTACATAAGTGCTGCAACATACAGCAGCACTTGATTTTCACCTATGGCAAAAAAAAAAAAAAAAAAATTCCTGAAAATGTCTGGACTGTGGGTGGGAGTGAGATGTCATGTCTTATTTAGCTTTATAGCACTCATCTAATAACTTTTTTTCATCCCGAGAGCCGGGACCTTGGACGCCTTTATATTAGGTTTGGCACTAAAATGAGTGTCACATCACATTCAGCTTGAACAAACATCTGACAAAGAGGCTGGTGGTGCTAAAAGAAAGAAAAGCATGGGCAGTTAGACGCTGTAACCTCCGAGGGCAAAATCACCATCACAGAGAGGCAGACTCAAGCTGTCACAACTAATAAGATGCTTTCAGGACAACAAACAGTATCAGCCTGTCCTTGTCCACAAGAAAAAGGCAACAAGGCCAATTTGACGAGACGACGAGAGATACGAGCAAATGGACAAGTGAGGGATTACCATGTTAACCGTTATCTTAAGTTGTGCAGGCAGCTCGCTAATAACCTTTTGGTTAAAATGGTGTTGACCATACCTATCAAATATCAGCTAAATTAATCCCTCGTGTTAGCGATGCACAAATCTGTTTAGCCAATTTTTACACACTCCAATGATTTCCTCTGTCAGACTGAAACTGCAAATAATCCCAGATGAGCTGTTGAACAAACACTGATGTTGACAATAAAACTGCCACATCCACAAAGGGTTATCTGTAGTTTCTGGCTAAAATCTATTTGACTAAAAGGAAACATATTAACACATTTAATTTGTTCTGTGCACCTACAATGTCCAGTGAAAAAGGACAACAGTGGGGTCAGGAGACTACAAAATAATAGCTCTGGGGTAAAAAAAAAATCATCATGCTGTTTTATGAATCTTGTCGGAAAATGCTATTAAATCCATATGCCTGACAGCACAAAGGTTTAAGAAGGGCTATTACTTCACCTGGGGGCAATATCCCCATAAGAAAATCTCCTACAGAATAGAGAAAGTACATCACTGTCTTGACATATTGAGCTTCATGAGACTACAGTAACTCTTAACAGGCACTGCAGGTTATTTTCAACCAAAGAGTAATCACAGAAAGGACAGCACGTTCCTTTCCAAATATAAAGGACCATTCTTCTTTTTGTCAAGTGTGAATGGGTCTGTGCTGTAAGACTACTTCTCTACCTCAAATTATGACACTAAGGTAAGTTAACAATTAAATAAATGAGGTTAGATTCAAATGGAGCGTTCATTTAAACTTAATATAGTTCATTAAAGAACTTGAAAAGCATATAGCAAATTGTACTATGCCACACAAAACCTTCCACACTTTTTTTCACGAGACATTATAGCCTTAGAAAATGATGTATTATTCGACAAATCCTTTGTGATAAAATTAACTTAAGAAAGCCCATCAGAGCTTATTTTACAAGTGAATGTGACACCTTTTCACAAAAGTAATGTCACAACTGTTACCATGGAAATAATGTGCTCAAAACGGGGTCTTCACGTCACCACTACATGAAAGAGATGTACAGTAGCTTATACATTTTAAAGGGAGAATGTGTGAAGTGTGAAAACCATTACAATGCATTATGACTTTTTATTTTGCAGCTCTTAAGATTTTTTTAAAGGCTGCATTAAAAGTCTATATGTACTAAGTAACAATACAATGGTTATGTGTGAAATGAGCATTGCCAGCCATTCTTCCAACCACAATACCCCCTGCGTTTTTCACAGAAAATGTTTCACTGTGCATGTTCAAAAGGCAACTTAAGTGACGAGGCCAGTGTCTGTATTCATAATGCCCTCTCAGAGCTCCAAACCTAGATCATTTCATTGGGGGTTTTAGTTCAAGAGCAATTTAGGAACTCTCACCAAGACTAAAACTTTTATATTAGCAAAGGTGAATATATATTTTAACTATCCAGTCTACTGTTTCTTATTGTTACTCAGATTGAGGAAGAAATGAGAAGAGGTTTCTTTCTAGGAGGCACTCTCAGCAAGCTAAAATTCAGAAACCAGTATTGACTCAACTCAATAATGTTCACTAGAAGGACTCACACAAGGAATAAGTGCATTATTATGTGCAAAAGTGCCCTTGAGTAAAAGAAAATATTTAATGTCAGCTCTGTAGTTGAGCATGTTTGCTCACATTTGAAAGAGTGGTTTAAGTGTTACAGACTTACCATGCACTGAAGCTATTATTGTGGACACACTGGCCTGATGCTTAGTCTCAGAGCAGTTATTTTAAATGAAACATTTAATTCCCTGAAACAAGTAATGAAAGAACTAAATGGATATGTTCCCACTGTATTTGGACAGGCCCATTATCTATAACAGTGTGAAAACACGTCAGTTTGAAAACACAGCCACAGCAAGAGCCATTTATATAATTTGTGATTGTTGCCAGGACAAGCCTATTACAGCAGTAAACCCACAGTATCACCAACCCTTACCAGTATTTGACTAGATTGGAATTCAGAATCACCACTTAAACCTTACAAAAACTGTGGAGGGTTACAAAGCACAGGCAGAGCAGCTTTAGAATAAAAACAGCAAAAGTAAAGTGATGGCAGAGTTTGAACATATTGTTGCCTCAGGGTCATTTTTAATGTTTTAAGCACCTTTTTTATATTATTACTGTAAAAGTGTTTTGTAACCTTGTAACAATGAATAAAATGCTTCAAATGTTGAAGAGAACATCTGAAGAAGATACAGTATATATAATGTATGCAGTGAGGCACAGCTGGGGGAGATTTGGGCCAAAAGAACACATCAAAGTCTTCCTCAGCAGGAGCCAGACGAGTCCCAAAAGAGGAAAAAAAAATCAAGTCCCCATTGGATTTTGAACTTCATTATTAGTGACAAGGATACTCAAAGGGAATTCATGAGAAATAATTCACTTAATTTTTCCACTGTCATTCCAAAAATAATGAAGTGTGGTCTCAAACTCAAGGAGAACAGAACCACTCTGTCTAAAGTTGAGAGAGCTGCTCAATCAGTCTTCTTTGTGTTAAGGTTTGTTGCTTTTGGATTTGAACTTGGGTTCCTATGCCAAAAAAAATGGCCTGAAAACTCCTGCTAGTGGAGGGAATAAACAGATGCGTGCACTGACTAAGCAATTCTGTGCACACACTGAAAGTTACAGAAGTTAAAAAGCTCATAATCTCCCTCATCCCTTGATATCACACTAAGACACTGTAGTATTGAATATGTCTAAACCCTTTTATTTCTTCTCATTGCTTTTTTCTGTGTCAACAGATAGTTGTCATAAAGCACCACAAAACCCTGCAAGGCCCCCTGGTGCAGTCAGACGGAGTCCAAAGCAATCATATCTGCTGATTAAAGCTTTAATGGATTCTGCTGCATAGAGCTGGCCCCTGCATCATTAATGAAGAGCAGATATTATATCCTGTTTACAGGAGAAGGGAGGCAGTGTTAGCACTCCCCTTGCACTACTTCCACCCACACACTGAGGGGGCAGCAGGACCCTTGCTCAGTGTCCACCTGCACACATTGGAGAGCAAGATGAAGCAGTCTAGAGCCAAGTCTACACACATATGGACAGGCTGTTAACACATGTTTTCCTCTTTGTTGTTCACACACAAACATTTACAAACTGTAAACCATCTGAAAGCAAGTAACAGTTGTTAAAAACAGATATCAAACTGATGTGAAGGACCCTTTCTTCCAGGCAGTAACATCACACCTTAAATGCATGCTCATTGTTGTTTTATGTAATGAGTATGTGCACATTACAGTATTGTTCAAAATAATAGCAGTACAATGTGACTAACCAGAATATACTAATCCAGGTTTTTAGTATATTTTTATTGCTAAGTGGCAAACAAGTTACCAGTAGGTGCAGTAGATTCTCAGAATACAAACAAGACATTCATGATATACACGCTTTTAAGACTGTGCAATTGGTTAAAAGGGGTGTGTTAAAAAAAAATAGCAATTTGGCATTCAATCACTGAGGTCACCAACTTTGTGAAAAAACAGGTGAGAATCAGACGGCCCCTATTTAAGGATGAAGCCACCAGCACTTGTTGAACATGCATTTAAAAGCCTGAGGGAAATGGGTTGTTTAAGACATTGTTCAGAAAGTTGATTGGAGTAGATTAAAACCTATATAAAGAGGTGCAAAATATTATAGGTGTATTAGCTGTTCAGCTAAAATGATCTCCAATGCCTTAAAATAGAGAGCAAAACCAGAGAGACGTGGAAGAAAATGGAAGATAACCTTCAAAATGGATCGAAGAATAACCAGAATGGCAAAGGCTCAGTCAATGATCAGCTCCAGGATGATCAAAGACAGTCTGGAGTTACCTGTAAGTACTGTGACAGTTAGATCACGTCTGTGTGAAGCTAATCTATTTTCAAGAATCCACCGCAAAGTCTCTCTGTTAAAAAAAAAAAAAAAAAAAAAGGCATGTGCAGAAGAGGTTACAATTTGCCAAAGAGGCATCAACTGGCCTAAAGAGAAATGGAGGAACATTTTGTGGACTGATGAGAGTAAAATTGTTCTTTTTGGGTCCAAGGACCACAGACAGTTTGTGAGACGACCCCCAAACTCTGAATTCAAGCCACAATACACAGTGAAGACAGTTGATTCACAGGATTGCTAAATCCTAGAAACAAAAGCATTTGTACAAAATAGTTTTGAGTTTGTACAGTCAACGGCAGACAGTGCTATTTTCTTAAAACACACCCCTTTCAACTAATTGCCCAATTGCACAGCCTTAAGAGCGTGCATATCATGAATGCTGGATCTTGTTTGTTTTCTGAGAATCTACTGCACCTACTGGTAACTTGTTTGCCACTTAGCAATAAAAATATACAAAAAACATGGATTATTCTGGTTACTCACATTGTACTACTATTATTTTGAACAATACTGTACATTATCAGAGTCGGGATTTGGGTGGATTGGCTTAATTTCCCTCACCTCATGACTATTGAACTTCATTTTATTTTCATACACTTATCTAGAATGAATCACAGTGCTCTTCTCTGTCATTGGACATATTCTTTATCTAGTGGTCCGGCAGTCTTGTTAAAGCACTCATAGTAGATAATGTGACGGATATTTAGTTTTTAAATATTGTGGTTTAATAAAAATGTTTCATACAAAACATCTATGTTGCCCTATGCAACCTCAGAACATCACCATGTCATCAATGAGCAGGCCTCAAGACTTCAGGGCAAAATGTTCCAATATGAATATGCATACATGGATGTTTGCATTTCTAAACAGTTGGGGAGGTCACCGACAAGGTTATCTAACTAAGCTGAGGTCTCCCATTATTTGCCCCTTGCTCTGTACCTCCCCCTCCCTCCCACTCTGTCTCTCTCCACTGGCATGGGCCCAATGGTTGCAGGGCCAAGTGGTCGGTCTCTGAGGGGGGACACCCGCCCGGTGTGTTGTTCGGGACAAACACTGCAGCAGCGTTTCCTCTGCTCTACCCATCTGTTGGTTTTGGCCCGCTGTTCTGGACCGCAGCACGGATCCAGCCAGGCTTTCGCAAATACACTTGTACAGCAGCCAGACCACTTTACACAGGACTTTTCTGTAAGTACTGTCAGCAGCAATTAAATGTGGGAATGGGAGAGCACCGGACAGTCGGATGGTTTAAACATTGGGGAAAGGTCATTCCCACGAGTTGAACAACAAACAAACCCGTCCTCTCTGGAGACTATGCTTCTTATTCTCAGTTCAGTTTAGTACAAATAAAACATGAGAAAGTTTGGAAAATAGCAATACTGTTTACAATTTCACAGACATAGGAGTCCCTGTAGCAATCAGTTTAAGCGTTAGAAACTGCTAAATATTAAGCGAGTTAATCATTATTGGAAAGTGTAATTGGATTATCTTCTCAGAACAAAAAAAGGACTAATTATTCATCAGGATTCACTCTTAGATGCCGTTTCTTTTTCCCTGATTTGCACTTCTCTAAGCCTTTCTTACCTCCTGAGCCACAACACTGTCACACTTCAACACAGAGTCAAATAAACAGTGGCAATAAAATTATGAGACAAATCATTTGAGTCATCTGCATATAAAGCAGAAGAAAGCCCAAGAGCAGCCTGTGCTATGACAATCTAATTAAAAAAAAATCACTGGAGTAGAAAAAAAACTAGCAAAGAATCAAATGCTCCTTATATTCAAAGCTTCTTTTTCCTTGGAATTGCTTCACTCCAAAGGGCCTGGCCTTTAATTTATCTGTATCTTCTAGCAAAGGTAATTTTTGAGCACAGAGAAGGGAATCACACAGACACTCGATCGATAGAAAAAGAGCCACAAGGAGGCATCAAAAGTGATTGCCTCAACCTGCTAAAGACAGCTAGAGGATATGAGCTGGTGCTGTATAAATGTTCATTTGGAATTAAAATGTAACACACTGCAATACTGCACTGAGTCTATGACTTACCTGTGAAAGAAAGAGGCGCAGAGAGTTGGGCCAAATGGAGGACAACATGAAAGAGAAGAAAAGGATGCATATCAGTGACACCGAGAGGAGTTATCCCAAAGACATTCCTTAGATCTCACAAATACATATTTAAAAATATACCCACCATAAAGATCAGTAAAACAAAATTACATATGCAATTTTTCAAAAATATAGATACCTCTTAAAACAATATACTGTTTGTAACTTTTCATCAATCACTAAATCATTAAGGTGATTGTTGCAAATTACTTTTGATGGTTTCTTTACATTTAACAGATTCTTTATTTTTTATATTTTTTTAATCATTGCAGCATTTGTCTCCTTTATTTACTGCTGGGTTTTCTTTGTTCTATATAAAATCATGCTCAAAAAGTTTAAACATTATATAAGAAATATTCATTATAAAACTGATACATTTTAAATATATCTTCTTGTTCATATATTTCTGTGTCCCGGTAATGAATTATTGCATGTTGTAATGTAAAATGAATGTATTAATGTAAAAGAATGAGGAGGTATAATTTCGGTGTAAAGGCATTAGGAGTATTCAGACTTTAAGCATGTTTTTAACAGCCACAAGGGCCCTGCCTTTCAGTAATTCCACTGTATATGTCTTTTTTCTCCTTCCAGGATATGACCCTCAGATAAGTGCACGAAATGATGATCCACATTCCAGCCACAATTCAGTTCAGACCCTTGGAAAATTGGCACCAGATGCCAGTGGGAGGAGAGACAAATCCCAAAATGAGCCCATCTGATTGAGCGGCATGTAGCCCACAGTGCCTGGCCACAGACACTCTGATCAATGTGGGCTGTGATAAGAGTTCAATTCAACACAGATGGCCACATAATGGCTGGTTTTACCTTAAACTTTAATAGTTTCCTGTCACATGAAACCAACCTTGACTTTATGCAGAGGCCATTTTCAACATGCACATAGGTTTGTGTTAATACTGTTGTGGTAATACTTTGTGTGTGTTTTATGTCAACACTCAACAAATCTGGATTTAGAACTGCTACATTTATGTTGCTTGTATAGATTATTGTTAAAGTTTGATATATTAATCTACATTTCAATAAGTTAAGTGTTAATGAAACAAAAGTAAAAACATAAAAAGTTTGCAGCTATGGAAGTGCAAATAATCTTTGTTACTTTTATTTTCCTCTATTATACCATGGATTAGCAAAAATCTCCAAGCAACTGGCACATTATTACTGATAAATTTCACGCCAATAATAATTTGCGACTGTGGTTTGGAATAGAAAAGATAATGAAACCGCTCCATTCTGCAAAACGGAGGTAAACAAGTGTGTGTGTTTTTTCATGAGGTACTCTCTGCTTGAAACATGTAGGAAGAGAGAGACCCTACCAAGGAGACAGGTGTGAGCTACCCCTCAGCTCTGGCCAAGGGCAAGTTTTGTTTTGCTAGGATGTAGTGGTTACGCTTTGGAATGGATTAGGACAATGTGATCCAAGACTACAGTGGAGCTTTGAGGCATCTTTTCTCAAGAGTGTGGTCCTGCAGCCTGAGGAGAGGTAGGTACTGCTCTGTGTGATAAAGCATGGCTGGTGCACACATTGTAACTGGATTAAGCCCTCTGGCCATGCAGTATTCTCAGGAGGTCAGCACGAGGAGAATGCGTTGCCACAGGAGTGAGTGAAAGCTGGCCACGGCACTGTCAAGAACGTTTCACGCCTGTGGAGAAAACTTCTGAAGTTTTAAGCTAATTGTTTCAAGTCCAGATGCTGCTTTTTTGACACGACAAGTCTAAAAAACAGGATCAACTGCCCAATTAACACAGTCACACTTTTTATTAAGCAACAAGGCAGCTATTATCGGCTACTGGTAATTTGAATGCAGTTGTAAAGAAAGAAAAAACATCTTTGTGCCCAAGTTACTGTCATAGCCATGCTGTCACATTAATTGTCTGTTTTTGCTGCCTTCTTTAAGTAAGCCGCTTGTTTTTTCACACTTTTTTGTGTGTTCATGTTTTCAGTTTGATACATTAGCTGAAGAACCTGAGTGTTAAAAAATTGTGAACCTGACGTTCATGTGAAATATTCAACACAAAAAAATCTCAATGTAGCAAAATTAAGGAGATTTTTTTGTTTTCACATACTGCCTGGCTTCAATTATCTGTCCCATAATAGTCATCTTAATGGGATATAAAGATAGATTAGCTAGTTAATAAATATGGATGATAATAGTAGCCCCTAAAAGATTGGTAGCAATTTAAAAGATTAAACATCAAGACAGTATGAATTTACTTGTATGAATTTCTGTAAGGTGTAATAAGCCATTAAAAAATGAACGTTAACATTTATGTTGCCATAGGAATTACATCTCTTGACAGGGAATGGGAAAAACATCATGCTTGATTGGACTAAATAGTGTCTAATGATCATCCAGGCAGCTGATCAGGAGATGCAGGCCCTGTCCAATCTTATGAGAGATGGTGAAACGCCTAAGGTAATTAACAGCAGCGGAGGTGCTGAAGGGCTGCGTGACATCCAACGCAAGATAATATGTGGCTCTCCTCTGTCTTTTGTTAATTAGCAGCATTAAAGCAATCCTAGCCTCATCCTTCCTTTTCCACCATCAAAGTCCACCGGGGTAATATGGTGGCACAGTGAAGCTGAGCACACTAAAATGAGCAACCGTAACAATACCAATTTGCCACAGCACTGAACACTGCAGCATTTCCTAAATATATGTGCTCGCGCTCAGCTCCCTTTCGTGGCTGATACTTTGATAGTGTCCTCTGTGTAAGCCTCGCTGCTGCAGGGTAGAGGTTTTGAGTGAAGTGAAAGAGATCACAGCGAGCTGGGGACTGCTACATAGGTGTTTCTATATCAACACTTGTGTTGTTATACCCCTGCCTGTGGCTTAAAACTGAAGACTGTGTGATTTATTAGCCTGCACACATAGCAAGAGAGTGGAGACAAAAAAAAACACATGACACTAATGTAGATCCGAGCTGTCTAATAATAGGCTTTAATAGACACACAGACAATTCAACTGTGTTCATTCAATCTCTACATTAAGAGAATTACTATTAGCATTTTGAGTTATTAAGAAACTAGATTCACCACAAAAATATGTAGCACCAAACATCATTACGTTTGCATCATTTAGACTTTATCATTACACTGCAAATCAAAACTTGTGAAGACTGATCATTCTGACAGTCAAACCCATACATATATATGGAGAGAGCCACAGCGCCCCCTACCATAAGACCTTAGGCTACTAACTTTGACACACAAAAGATCACGAGGCTGACCACTGACCATCTGATCGATTCCAAGTCCACCGTCTGAAGAATCAAAGGCCACAGAACAGTTTTTAATATTAAATCAGAGGATGGCCACATCCCACAAAGAAAGTTTTCTACAAATTAGCCCAGGTTGGATTCCTTTTGAGCCATGCTCAGTGTCATCCACTTTTTTGCACACCATCTCCGTTTATTACGAGACAGCTAAAAAACATTTTTAAATGAAGTTTAAATGTTAAAAAAACTACATTTGAGAAAAGAACTTTTCAATCATCTCTTTGATAAAATGAAAGGCTTGCATGTACACTTGCAAAACAACAAAATTATAAACTTTTGTATTCTGAAATATAGTTCTACTTTTACAATCAGCCCAGAACAGTGTCAACATTTTGGAATGTATGGATTTTACTCGCTGACCAGTTAAATAATTTAGAGATGCTCTCTCTTCCCTTTACTCGTACTGTCCTCTCCTCCCGACACAGACTCACTCAGCTCAATATAACGCAACCTTGATGGTCCGACAGGTTTAGGATGTACAATCTTTTACATCTCAAATAGGTCAGCCAACCACTGAATTCTGTTTATTGGCACTTTAAATGAGAATGCTAAATATGATATTAAATCTTTTTTTGGTCTCTCACAACACACACAGGTGTATTTGAAAGACGAGATTGGAGTATTGATGAAATGTGAACTCACACTGACCACAAAAAGAACAGGGGAAAAAAGCCTGGCTGGAAAAACAAGGGGAAATCTCTCCCTTATCTTCTCCCAACCTCTGTGTTTTATGCTTTGAATCCAACATCAAAGAAATGCTGGGGCTCAAAGTCACCCTGTTGTGTGGGAGGAAAGCTTTTACTTTTTCTGTCTGTATACCGTGCAACACTGCACACCTGTTAGCACATCCCCAAACGGTAATAAAAGAGTGCAGTTTGGTTTTATCTGTGTAATTTCACACAATGGGGAACCATTTTAACACTGTTAAACATTATTTGCATGAATTCGTTGGTTATAGTTTAGGCAGTGGTGTTAACATGGACCAGATGGTCAGACCTCAAGTAGCCAGTGTTAATGGTATGAACATCCTATGAGCAGGACACATTCAGGTGGCCTGGGACACAATAATCTCTGTGGGAGCAAGTTTGCACTGAATCCTGTTTTTCATTAAAAATACAGCTTAATTATGTTGGTACTTAAAACCATCAGTGAGATTAAAGAACATTTGTCACAATGGCAAGTGAACTATGAACCACAGAGTTGTAGGGTAACAGCTGAACACTGGTAAACAGCACAACAAGACATCCAGTGATGACCTCAATGTCGCAAGTAGAAATACAAGTGTGCTCCACATCCAGTAGTGCTCAGTTTGTCTACTCGGCGAGCTGTAGAAACTGGAACTTCAATGTTAAGGTATATTTTTCCAAGATAGGCCAATGCAAAATCATCATGCATTCCCCATGTCCTAATTGTTCTGGTTATGAATGTATTGTGGGGTGACATCTGAAATACAACCTTATCTTATTTGACACAGACATGACCAGTGACCTGTGACTGATATATAGACTGTGATTGGCTAAACAAGGCTTGTTTCTCACAAAAGCAAATACAAAGAAAGGAGCTACTTAATCAAGCAAAGCTGTTCTGACAACTGGCACTTTTACGGACTCGCATGAGTTTGGGTGTTTCATGTCACTGTCAAACCACAATGTTTTCTTTATTGATTTTCCTGTCTGATCTCATCACTGGCTCAGAGAAAGGGAGGCAGGGCGGATGCATTAGAAACAAAACTTCAGAAAAAAGTACTGTAATGCTGAAGACGCCCAACAGAAGCAATTCTTTTAGTGACTCAAGCGGGGTGATTGCTTTATAAAACTCTTATGCTAGTGAAACTGTCAGCATGTTAATGAAGGCCCCGCAGAAAGAGGCAGTGGGGGATGACATCTGGCTAAGAAGCAGTCTCCTTTGAGCTCTGATGCCTCTCTTACAGGATGTGATGAGGACCGGGAGGGAGGCCTGTTTGTAAGCTCCAGTGGGTGCCACGAAGATCACAGTGACCTGCTCCAGGAATGCTTGCGTCCCACTGTCAGAACTCCTAAGCCAAAATAGACTCTTCAATCAGTGTCTGCCGAGGGCTGCGGGCGATGTCATTACTAACACTAGTCTTGTATTTTTCTCAAAAGAAACATCAAAAGTGCATCTTGTATGTGCCTCACTGGAAGCTCAGGAGCCCTGATGAAACGTACCTCTATTAGACAGGCTCAGGCTGCAGTCTGACACAGACACTGACCTTCACAACATGTTTTTCACTGGTCCTTCATGATTAAAGCAAAAACAAAGGTGAATGCTAAACAACAGATCTTTGGAGTAGGAACAAAAATAGAACTATTCACAAATACTGCATATAAATGCACATCAGCATGGATTACCTTTTATGTCCATAATATTATCAAACCCTCTTAAAAAAATTTCATTCCATCTTTTAGTTCCTACCACTAATACATTTAAATAGAAAGGGGAGTGCAGAATACCAAACTACCTCAAGCAATAGCGCACATTTTTAATGACTGAGAAAATTTTGCCCATGAAAATTCAAGTTCTTCTGGGATAAAATATCATTCTTTTTTTTTTTGAGGGGGGGGAAACTATATGTTTAGTCAAATGAGAAAGATATTTTGCAGGGTTTGAGGGGAAAAAACATGCATATTACTGCCTCCCCTGATACTGAGCACAGCACAAAACCTTACCATTTATTTCCTCCAAGGATGTGCGTTTTGAGCACGTTTGAAAACTGGTGAATTTCTAATTCTAGACTTTTTTCAAAGCACAACTTTAACATGAATTAACAATTTGGGGAGCCTGGGGACAATGAGCTGATTTGAATAATAAAATATATCTGGACTACAAGGCTCAATTAGTTTATACAGGGTTACAATAATTGAAAGACTTTTATCCTGGAGACTCAACTGCCAAGGACAAAATACTAACCACCAAGCCAATATACAATGTTTTGCAAGTAATATATTTAATATTCACAAAACTATTCTAAAACCTGGAGATAAAGAAAACAAAAGATTTATTTTTTTACTTTTTCAATTTCATCTTGCACAGAGGCTCATTTTTCATGTGGGTGTACGCTCCTTCCTACCTACCCTGCAACTCTATCACAAAATATGATTAATATGTTGGGCCTGAACCCAGGTCCATGGCACAGGCAGATAATTGAGTTCTAATCTTTACACTGTGGTGATATCATTAACTAACTCACCCCTACAGCTTCATAAAAAGCCCAAAACCAATTGACAGTTTGGTGTGCATAGGCGCAATAGCCACATTAAAATGAGACCTGGGAGTAGCAGGTTTTCTTACAGGCATTGCCCGAATCAATAAAGGCTATTAGGTCTGAGTCCCTACGGCACTGCTGACAGAATATGGGTCTAGTAAAGACTAAAGAGGCCCAAAATGCCCAGGTAGTTCCCCTTAAGTAAATTCACTTGTATTCTTTGTGCTGTCAATACAGCAGCAGCAATACTGTTCTCCTAAATGTGGTTTATAACTAAGAAAGCTACAAATCATCCTGAAATGTGCGCTATAGTGACAAAATAGTGTATTCTGTAATGTTTTTGAACAAAAGGCTTATTAAACACAAGTCAACAGTAAGACCTGTGCTTGAGCTATTATCTCAGACAGTATTCATAAAATGTGTTTAACAAAGCTCTATGATCAGAAGAGGTTTTATAATCAGCTGTCTCAGCAGCACTTCTCCACTCACTGTCTCACTGTCACAAGGTGAAATGTTTTGCAGTGGTTTGAAAACATCTTAATGCTGACAGCTAATGCCAACAGCACTGACAGGTGGTGAAACAAGGCCGTTTTTTTACTCAATCTTCAGCAACAGTATCTTCAATTTTCTCCCTTTATTATTGCTTTTTACATCACAAAGTAGATATTTGAATAGATCTGACGGACGGCTGTAACTATATGTTGATGGAAAAATCACAGTAGTCATTTTTACACAGCTTTTAACATGAACTGCCTTAGACAATGGTAAAGTTAATATGGCCCAACATGCACCCTCAGTCACACTGTGCCCAGATGTTACTTGCGTCAAACTACCTTTAAAACAGAACAGGAACTTAAATTAAGAGCCCAAAATCATTTAATTAAGTGCTGATTGTGAGAAAGGACAAGTGTCCAGAAACATAAAAAAAGTCATTAATGCTGTTTAAACACGGTTTAACATTTGAGCCCTTTGTTTATTTGTGAGTAGAACATCCTATAGGTTTATTTGATCTGGAGAGCTTCTGCAAGTTGTGTGTTGGACATGTGGGGTCGGAGAAGCCCAAAATCAGCCGAGATCATCTAACCTGGTCCAGAATTTGCAGTGGCGTTCCAGTTCTATGGTAATGTCATCTCAGTCAGGAAGCAAACTTTGTCACCAGGCACTACATCTTCACAGAGCGCCACAGAGGAGCGCCACATCCCAAATGCCCTCTGAACATGCTAATTACAAAGAGTCCCTAAAACAAAACCTGGTGTTTACCAGCAGTCAAGGTCGGTGTGGGGGTTATCAGAGGTTTTGAATGGCAGAGTCATTTCTCTGTTCACAGTTTTAAAAGGTCAGACATTAACTATGCCATAAGAACAGAACGTTTAAAAGGCCCTTCTTAACTGACCTATTTATGCCACCTCCAGCGGTGAAGCCCCAAAATGCTTAATTTTGCACTGCTCAGTTTGACCATGGCTGACAGGATGTTGTTTCATGATTCATGACCCCTGCTGATACTTCGTAGAAACACTAATTGCCTGCTTATCCCTTGAACATGTGGCAAGTGCACTGGTTTTAAGTTCAGGTTGAATGACTTATTATTAGCCAACTAACTTGAATCATGACTGTTTATATAGACAGTCTGAGGAATGAGACATCATGCTCTGTTATAGAGTGCTCTGGTTCCTGCCTTGAAACAAATGCACTTTACCTGTAAAGAGGTTAAAAAGGTGTGAATGTGCACTGGACAGGATTCAGCAAATTGTGGAGCATTTAGACTTGAATCTGTGGAAAATTTACCTCTTTCCTCTAAATTTAATGCTAAATAACACCACATTGCATCTGAATTTGTAGAGTTAATTCAAAATAGTACAACAGAGAAGAGAAAGTGAGCAGTAGTGGAGTAGAGGAAGCTTTTTTGTGCAAACACTACTACCAGCCCGAGCCTACAGTCAACAGATTTAGAAAGGCTTTAATGACTCTGTGGATGCTATCCTTATAAATCCTTGTCCCTTCTCGGTGACAGAAAGAGCCGGAACTCTTTTCAGTTCACAGTAGGAATTTGATGAAATGACACTTGTGAGTCAACATTTTCTCACAAGCCTCAATTTGTCCATCAAATGCCATTAAAAATAATTGATGCAAATAACTGGAATATGCAATGTTGCAGTAAGAGAAAGGGACTGCATAGTGAACAGTAAAATGAGTGGGCCAGGACAGAAATTCCTGTTGTCACATAGTAACGAGTTGGATGAATTTAAGCCGTCAAGAAACTGAAATATTGTCAGCTCAGATGGGTGAAAGCCAGACACTCGCAAAACCCCGACACTAAGATGCTGTCAAGCTGCCCAGAAGAATGAGAGTGACGGCAATGCGTGACAAAGAAATGTGCCTGCTGAAGTCCTATCCGAATGAAAAACAGCACAGTTCATTTATTTTTTGAAAGAAACAAAAAAGAGAACACTTGCATCAACAGGAAGTTTAAACACAAAGCCTACACATCCAGCCTAAAGAAGTAAACCTTGCAAGGGCTGCTGATATGCCCTGGAGGATTATTATATATGGAACAAACAGCTTCTGCAGCTTTGGAACAAGAAAAACATACAGATTTACAACAAGGCTTCTTTTAAACAGCTTAGTTTTGCTACAGTTGTTTTACTATTGCCAACCAAAATTAGCATCATTCTTTTATTTGGATTTTTTTCTAGTAGTTGTAGTTTTATAGTATTGTGTGGGCAATGGCCAGATTTTGAGAGAAACATTTTTGCACTGTTAAAAAAGGGATCATTTGGAGCTTTTATTGATTTTAATCCCACCTATAAAAATGTATTTTTACAGGAGGGACTATTATGCAACAAATACATACTTTCAATTTTCTGTAACAGTAAACACAACTGACAGCGTTCTTATATTACAGTGATCTGCAGACGTCACTAGGGGCCCTGTAGGATCAGCTCCAGGTGAGAAAACTGGGCAGCAGGTAAGATTGGCGTGCAGTCCAGATCTCAGTGCATGTGTAAAAAGTGCTGTAGTGAAACGCCCTGAGGATTACAACAGCTCACAATCTATTCCTGTAGATCTTTATAGAAACATGTTTCTGTGAAGAATAAAATATTGATTTTTTTGTCTTTTGTATGCGTTGTCTATTATCTGATGACAGAGCATTACCATTTCAAATCGGATGACCTTTAGCAACGTGCATATAAATGATGAAATAAAAAACACTTCACCCCTTTGATGCACAACATGGGTCAAATGCCACCGCAAGAAGGTCTAGAGTTCCTGGTCCGGATGGGCCCTTTCTGTGTGGAGTTTGCATGTTCTGCCCGTGCTTGGGTTTTCTCCTGAGTATCCTCCGATTTCCTCACCAACATCAAAAACATGTTGGGCGACCCCTGGTGGCGACTGCTGACAATGACTTTCCCCACGGGGATAATAAAGGATCATTAAAAAAAAAAGTATAAAAACTGGACTATTCTAGGGTTTGCCAACATTATCCAGCAAACTAAACAAAAAGTGTGTCCATCTGTTTTTACATCTATGTATGCCATATTTAGGCTAATATGTTTGCCTCTTTGACTATTTAGTTTTTTGAAGTATTCAAAGTAAGACTTGATGGTACTTGGAGGCAATTTTGTTTATTGCTCCTTATAAATTCTAATCTTATTTTATGAGCGCTAAACTTCTATTTGCCATTATATTTTTATGCATGAACTACAATAAATTTTTAGTTGCAACATCTAAAATTTATCATATTCCATTTGCCTTTTGAAAGAGCATGGCTGTAACCGCCATGTTGACCTGTATACAGTACACTAGACCGGAATCAGAGACAACTGGGTTGACACTTCAGGGCCTTCCTGTACAGAGATGTCTCGTTGTGTGTTGAGGGAGAGTGATACAGTTTGCCACAAATCCCCTGCTCTCATCATTAGGGCTTGCTGCTTGCTTCCCCTCTGGGCC
Source organism: Perccottus glenii (assembly GCA_024416835.2). NCBI lineage: Eukaryota > Metazoa > Chordata > Actinopteri > Gobiiformes > Odontobutidae > Perccottus > Perccottus glenii. The sequence goes on along the minus strand of CM044552.2, from coordinate 10,534,675 downwards.
CCTGGTTCCTGACTGGACTCCTTTGTGGTAAAATGAAATCCAAGGGACAGCCTAGGTTTGGCTTCAGGCAACAGAAAACAGGGTCACTAGTTCTACCTGACACATCGCTGCTTCAACACTGCAAGCGTCCCTCAAAAAAAAGTGTGATTTGTACTAAATGAAGCAGAACTTCGTCAACATGCTGTATGTACAGACTAGAAATGTACTCTCTGGAAGCAGCTGGAAGCGTCCCAGAATGACAAGCACATAAGGCAATGATTCAGCCAGAAGGAGCGTCTCAGTTCAAGGCACATTGAGCCTGCATGTAGTTCTCCTGAATTAGGAAATTAAGAAATAACTGTGCTGTTCAGTGCAGATGTGAAGAGCCTTGTGTTGTTTCTTTCTTCTGGTAATTGCACAGCTTGAGTCCCCTTGCCCTCCCCCTCTCCAGGATTATTGCTGAATACACACTCAATCCCCTCTTTGCCAGTGTATCTTGTTGCAGAATGTTATGACCAATTGCCAACAGTTTAAGCCAGCTCTTTCATTGTGGACATAGCTTTTCCTTTCTCCACATGCCACAACCATGTGCTGGTCCAACTGTGAGCTTAAGAAAGGTACCCCATGGGCCAATGAAGTCCTCAGCCCAGGGGACTCTTGAGTATATTTACCCTTATTAAGCCTCTGTGCAAAGAAGGCCCATGTGTGACTTGCTGAAAATTAAGCTTTAATAATTGCTTCATTTAACAAATGTATCAAGAACATCAAGGAGAGTATCCTATTTATACCTCAACAGAGCAGTCTGCTATAGTCTTATTGCTAACAGAGGGGACTAGATATTCAGGTCTTAGCCGATGGTTACCACTGAACCCAAAAGGAATATGACATGGGGGACTTATTGAAATTATTCTGTGGAAAACCATCTTTGTACAGCTGGTGCATGACATCGCTGCTGATTTGATTTAGCTCAGCCATGTCCAAATATGCTCAATGCTGTAATTCTGGAAGGACCTCTAGCTACACATTCAAGGTCCACCGTGTTTTCATTAAATTGTGGACGGGGCCTCTTGGCTGATTTTCCTTATGGAATTCAATGGTCAATAAAATCAAATGAATGACTTTATGCCAGCACCCCTCTGCTCATTACAGAGGCCACAAAGATGGATTGGACATATCCAATACGTTGAGTGATTCCAGAAAGACTTCATTGATTAAGACACAGCTTTGAAAGAAAATATCAATTTTGTAAATAGCATTGTGTTTGATGTAGAGTTAACAAAATGTTGATATAAAATGTTAAGGTAAAAGCATACATGTGTTAACTTATAACGACTTTAATGCAAGGCAGCACAATGTGGACAAAATTAAAACCATTAAATTACTGAAAGAAAAAAGTAGTAATATTTTATCAGATGTCAGCTGAAGAAAATTATTCACAAAACAACAGACTAAAAGTCGAGACTCGAGTCAATATCTACTTATGATGCACCAGAAAAAAATCTAAAAGTCAGCTGCAAAAGGCTAAATAATTCATACTCAAAAGGTTGCACAGAGGTTGCTGCATTTTATATCAGTCCTGTACCTCGATACGTAAATGAAACGTGTAATTTCAGTTAAAACCTACTGTTGTCACAAGTACCCTCATAGTGAGATAAAGCTGAGCTTTTCCATTAGGGCTGAATCTATAAATTGACAGCATTAGATCATACTGACAGTCACTGACAGTTTTCAATCACAAGTGCATTCATCCCTTTAACCTAAGAGCATTTCTTGCCCCACGGGTCTGTGAAGCTGTCACATGACAACAATGTTGCCTCAGACATGCTCTCTATTGGCAAATTGAATGTTTCTTTTGAGCCCAGGCAGTTGCTCTCCATCAGTCACACATGTGTTGTTTGTAATGGTGTCTTTGTAATGCTGGTTAGTACTGAGTGCTGTGGTCAGCAGTGTCCCACAGGGTTAGCAATGGGAGGTCGATCATTTCCTGTTCAACTCCAACAGAAGTAAGTGGGATGTAGAAATTAGCGCATGAATAGGAAACACACCAAGAGCAGAGATGATCAAACAATAGCTTATCATTCATTGTCTTTGTTGAGCAGGATACAAGTGAAACAGATTAATAATAAACTCAGACCTTCCACCTGCTCTTCTTATGCCTCTCATTTTGCCATTTTATCTTTTTCATTGTAACCCCAAAAATCTGAGCTCACTCAAGGAGGAGAGTCAGTGAGTTCAAACTATTTGATCAATTTGTTGGGGAAGACAACATACAGTATAATATAAAGTTGGATGCATCATGGGAGGAATAGAGCATGACCAAAAGGCCGACTGAGGTGATTGATAGAGCAATGGAGAGAGTGATAAGCCCGTGGGATGGAGCAGCTGAACAACATGTCCTCCGTCATCAGTTACACTAGATTAGGAAGTTCCATCCCCATGTAGCAACAAAGACCAATCTGGGGCTATTCACCTCACTTGTCCACTACTGTACTGAAAACCCATCTGTTCCAGCAGATTCACCGAGACCATACATCACCACCCGCCCATCGCATCAACGCTCAGAGCAGCACAGAGTGAGATTCAGCAGGCAAGAAAACATCACCGACTAATCAGAGTGCATACCTAGGTTAAGTATCCTTTTTACTAATTTAATCAAATACTGTAATGTAATGACTCTTAACATTAATGAATAAATTAAAATCCACCAAAATGGCATACCTATATGACTTGTAATGGCAAATGTATTTGCTCTAATAAATATTCTTTACAATGTGAGGGTTTAGTCTCCTATAATATTACTACCCTTTAGCAGCTCACACATAGCACTGTGCACAGTACAAAGTACAAAAGAAGCAGCAATAAAGAGATATTTTCAAAAGTTAAGTGAATTAAATGGCAAATACCAAAAAACATCATGGCTCGGTTTGAACTTTTCACCTCATAGTTAGACCAGACAAAAACACCCAGATTCTCTGCAGATGGAGCAAATCATATCTGAAAATACCGAGATTGAATATGGCATAGCTCTATAATGAGAACATCCCCAGCCATGTTTATCATGTCGAGAGTGGTATGAGTTTGTGATTATATCCAAAAGTCAGACAGCTTCTGAAAAACATTCTCCTCCAATGCATCCGCATGACTTTATTCTACATTAAGAGATACAGCTTTACAACTAACAATTCAAATCAAATATATGTATAAATTATAAAAATAAAAAAAATACATATGTTTAAAGATTTTAGTGTTACCCTTCATACTTCATATCTGATGACCAAACAGTTTGAGAGATGTCACATTTCTCATTAAATACAATATATTTGCACACATACACACTTCTAACTGTTCTACAATGTAATAAAACTACAAATACATTACATGCAATCCTTTCTTTATATCTTAATGCACTGTTACAAGGATGACAAAAACTGGAAAAATAGGACAATTTGAACTGTAACTCTGTTACAAAACACAACCAAACTTATAATGCAAATTAAACTGAGATGTAATGGTGGAAAGTGCTTCAAAAGAAAAGTCTAATTGTTTGTGTTGGTGCCTCTAAGGTTAAATCAAATGCATCTAGTGCCTGATGAAATAAGGCTGTAATGGTGGTTTTTAAAAATAATGTTTCTCCTGGCAATGCGGAGATGACACAAGGTAAGTTGCACAAAACAAAAACATGAAAAAATTTAATTAAATAAATTCTTCTCAGACAGCTACATCCCAAAACCCACAACCCCAAACATAGTGTGTGTCAAACAAAGAATAAATATGAATTTGTTCACCTTGGAAAAATTTCAAAAGCACCTAAAAAGCAGAGGAGCCAGCGGGATGTGAGTGGATTTTAAGTCCCCAGGGACTGTGTTGTCTGTGCAGAAACATCTGATATTGTTATGACATTTAGAACACCCTTTAGCTTTAGCTGCATTATATTTCCACACAGAATGGGCAGCTAATAGTACAAAGGAGTGCAAATTAAAGATTAAGAGCAATCTTTTACCTACATAATCATTTATATTTCATAAGTTGATAATTGACTCCTTCATATTATCTGTGTCTTCCGGCATACTAATCCTTTGGAGAGATAAATGCATAAGGCAGGGGATGCATGAATCACCACCGTCTGCTATTGATCTCCTTTTCTCATTGAAAAACAACTTAATGAACATTTGCCAGGGCGTCACACAATGCATCAGCTTGTTCCTGCAGATAAGTGTTCTTGTGGACTGACATGAGGGAAAATAGGAAGCCCATGGACACCAGAGTCCAGTCAAGGCAGGATCCATAGATTTATTGATCCCATCTCTACATAAGAGATGCGAGAATAATGATGCTTTGAACGCTTCAGCTGGGATGGCCCCAATCCTCTGAGAGCAATGCCAAAGAGAGTATGTTTAGGGGCAGGACAAAAAAAAAAGCCAATTTGTGGACTCCTCTCTTGATGGTGCAGTGTCATTAGTATTGAATGCTCCTGATACCCACTGAGACCTCTCAAGAAGGTTGTTTGTGTCTCGACCGGAGGTAACATTTCTGTTTACAGTACAAACATTCTTTAAAACATGAAAGGATAACTGAAATTGATGACCTTTGCAGCCACACAAAGGCAACATCCCCAAGGAACGCCTAAAAATAATGGAGAATGAAAAAATAAGCATCTTTACCCAACTATTTCAGAGCACTTGGCTCTCCCAAGCTCAAGCCCTAAAGGCCAGGAGAGTTATCCTCTGTTCCCTCTAAAGTACACTTTGTCCCAGTTTCTGCACCAGATGGGCACACTTTTTAACTACTGAGGCTTCTTTGTGATCATTATCATGGACACAGCAAAAATGTGCCACAAAAGAACTTTGCTGCTTACTTATTTCCCTTTTATCTTACAATTAAATGAAAAAATGAACAACCCATTTTCATTCACAAGGCACAAGGCTATATTTTTGGTCAATAGCCCCATCTTATTCTGTACTGAAGGAGTAGCCACCATTCAGACTTTTGTGCGGCATTAGCTTTACACATTTATATTTTGGCTTTTCAAATGATAGGTTGAAGATAAAAAAATACTATAAATGACACCCACTTTTGATCAGACAAAGACAAAGCAAAGACAGAAGTCATAACTCTTTCAACCACTATCTACTTTCTTACTCAGAATGTGACCAAAACTCTTATATCTGATTGTGAACACATTGGAAAGCAAATTATAAAGGGGTATTACATTTGATACAACATATTAACATGCAGGAGGAAACATCTATACCTTCATTAGTTGACTGGTTGTAGGGTCAAGGTAAAAAAATGGAGTTGAAACTAGATCATATGAAACATTATTTACTTCAAGACCTTGACATGACTGTAATGAGATCTTGCAGTCGGCAGGGTTATATCAATCATGATAAGCTAACTGACTTGTCAAACTGTTAAAATTGATCCCCCTCATTCAGTAATCCTTGTGAAGGTCACATTCACTTGTGGTCAGTAATCTTCGCTCAAAAATGGACATGAGAATTGTATAATGCACAAATTACAAGTGAGCCGTGGTGTGCACATTTGCAATGGAATCTATAACTCATTTGCAGTGCTGTCCCCTTTGTCTTTGTGCGTGTGCCTCTGTCTTTCATAGGCCACACAGCGTACACATTATCAATGGAGATCAATAGTGTATGACCCTTGTGGACAACTGTGTCTGTGGTTGTCATATTTAAATAGACTATCAAATCAGCAAAACAAATATTCAATCTGTATCTGTGGCTTTTGAGTGCTGCCATACTATATTAAACTAGCTTTTTGCTTTCAATTTATATCCATTACCTATATTCATTAAATACAATATGAAGCAAAACCACTTACAGTAGGAGGTCTACAAGGAGCTCTAATGCTTTATTTTCGTCCACCGGCTGGCACACTGCAAGGGCTCATCACTTTTCCAATTACCAGTTATTTTTCATTGAGTCATTCTCAGGGTGTAGCCACTTGTGTTTAGGGCTGCCCCTTTAAAGAGAACAAGAATTTGGAGACATGCTCGAAAAAGGCCGAACAGAACTACAGCAGCACTCAGTGGAGTACGCAGGAGAGCAATATCTAAGCTCTAAAGTAAACAGCGGCATCTTTTCGCTAAACTTCTTCTCTGGTAGGGTAGATCAAAGACGTACGCACTCCCAAACTCTTATCAACACACAAAAAGACTAGTGCAGCACTGAGGAGAACCGGGCTGTGAAGGGGATTGCAGATTTTCAGAAGCAAGTGTTTTGAAAGAGGGGTAAAATAAATTCAGAATCATTTTCAATACAAACATGTGGCTTTTAGAGATATTGCAACATGAAGAAAGCGCGTATTACGTTTGCCTTCCACTCCTCAGAAATCCAGGGTGAAAAAACACTTTACTTCTGACATAAAACCCATAGCTGAGACGTTTATGGCTCCTGACTTTTAACACAAAAACAACATGAAATGGACACACCACAATTTCAAAATGCAGAATAACTGGCTCAGGGGCTAATGGTAAATTATATTTGAGCTTGTTTATATCGTAAAAAATTATTACAGTGTACACTATGAAATAATAAATAGCCACAAGTGATATGCCAAAAAAGCATACAAATGATAAATTGGTCTGTACAGCAACACAATAACAATTAGAAGAAAAAATACATGCATTTGCTGCTGAGGAATTGTAAGAATTTAAAACTGTTGTGTTAACAACTAACGGCTGCTCTTGGCACAATGAGCCTTCATTTGGTTGTGTCGCTCTGAGGATTCAAGTCCTATTTTAATTGACTGTCACTCAAAGCATGCAGCCAACAGTTACACAAGGATTTTGCAGATTCCTTTATAATATTCTTGACAACAAATCAATAAACAAGAGCTTGAGCGGTGGGCGAGATTTCCTGTCATTAAGTAGTGCTGTCGATCTTTCTGTTGTTAAAATGAGCTTTGTTCATGATTCGTCCTGCTGCCTGTCACAACATAGACTTGCATTGAAGCCTCGGGGTTAAGCCTAGGCAGAAGATTGTTGGATCTAGTTGAGGCAGTTTAATGTTGTTGCACATATTTCACATTTTATTATATTTATGGTAAACATGAGACAAAGATCGAAAGAACTCCCTAAACTGAAAACTGGCCCTGGGATGTAAGAAAACACAAACTAAAGTTTTGTATTTTAAAATTCAAATGATAAAACCTGCAGCTTGCACAGTTACAGTGCCACAAGTATGCATTTAACTTGTCAAAGTTTAGATGTCAACCTAACTTCTTCTAGGATTTACAGTTTAAAAATGATTACACAAAACACTATAGAAGAGGGAAGTATGCTGATAAAGAAATATAATGTCAGTGATATTAGCATAACTCCTGATAGGCTGCAGTGTTCAGTGTGATAGATAAGAGTCCCTCAGATCATCAAATAAATACCTCGAGGCAAACTTTCTCTAATGACAAGCCGTTACCAATGTTAACTATGGTTCCTTCCTTTCTGTGCAAAGTTGCTGTGTGCAAAGCAGCAGCATAAAGAACATGTCCACAGGCACCCTATGTCAGCCGGCTGACCTACTTTATTCTCTGTATGGTCTCGCAGCTCCCCCAAGAACCCCTCCACAACAAAGGCACCATTTTGTCTTCATTAGATCCAGAAAATGTCATTGTATGCAGTTTGTCGCCAAATGATATTAGCTTTGTTTACAATGTGTTTACAGCCATAATTCCAAATCAGCTGCACAAATAAGCAAATGAGGAATGATAAAATGAGCTGGGCCCTAATGAGTTTTGCGGAATTTGAAACAGAGGTATAAAGCCTTGTGTATGAATACCTGAAAATGTAATTGGAATAGTCTGCTGCTAACAGAGAGGGTAAGCCCTGTGAGATGTGTTCACTGGCACTTTGTAACCCACTGTTGGTCCCCATTCCCATTAACATTCCTGTCATGCAGCTGTGCCTTTTTGATCATTAATACATTTCAAATTAGATACAATTACAATCTATGATCAATGATGGAGTTTTAATTACTGCTAATAACCGGCCATCTGCCTGGAGGCTCAGGGCTAGGAAAGTGGCAGCAAGATGCACCCTGAACATCCATCCAAAATGTTGAGCAGCCCCAGGAAGAGTTAATTAAGAAGTCCCATTAAACAGGGCGACCCATGTCATGGTTTTAGATGTAGGTAAAATACTACTTTAAACCCACAGACAGAAGAATGCACCTTCTTAAAGATTTCCTGGTAATGTTGATGTTCATTGAAGTTAAAACCACTTCTCAATTAAAAGTTGGCAAAGTCCTAGGTTTTATGTCTGATCCACTGCCCGTACTTCTTTGTTATTAATACAAAGGTTAAATCTTCACATCAGATAAAAAAGGGTGGTATTTTATATACTGTATTTTTTTAGGTACTGGAAATCTTATTATCCATTAAACATGGATCAGTAATGGACATGTGGGAAAACATTATGTAGTAACAATTTCTCTGTTTTCCAAATAGCCAATCTTTTATTTATTCAGAGTTCCCTTGTTTCTGAGCCTCAAATAATATCGGGTTTGTTTCTGGGATACTGCTCCTCACTGCCTCTGCACTCTAAAGCTGTTATTTCTGCATAACGTTAGCATTTCTTTTAGTCCCGCCTGTGTCTAAGAAATTTAAAAGAATTTATTTTTTGTATGCGTTTCTTCTTTTGTCTGTATACTGTATGGATCTGATAAATAATGACAGAAAGTGCACAACAGGAAGACGAAGAAGGAATCAGCACTTTGCATCGCACAGTCATCACAATCATTGCCGATGATGGCTGTGCGCTCAAACGTGTTAATTTGTTCCATCATGCAGCTCAGGCGGTAAACACGATTGTAAATAGAAAGACTCCATGAAGGCTGGCATCTCCTTCGACGTGTGCCTTCATCAAGGCTGTGCAGTAGGTGGGAGACTTCTCAGGCAAGTTTGTAGCTGTGTGTCATAATTACTTTGTCTAAACACAGCCACGGCAGCCATATGCACAATCTGAGCGTTAGACCAGTTCACAGGACCAGAGACACACTCATAATGATGTTTACTTCTCCATCTTTGCTCATTTTTACATCCCTTTCTTGCACACTAAAGTCATTCCTCTTGCATTTTCCTTCTTGTTTTGAGACTTTGAAGCCTCCACTATGGAAGGGGGTAGAGCAGCAGCCAGAGGGTATGTTGCCGAAACATGTCTTGACGACTAAGGCCAGATTGGGCTCGGGGGGGGGTTGCTCTTTGAAAGCCTCCACAGTGTCTGGAGATGAGGTCCTTACGGCTGTAGAGCTTGTTATCCAGAGGAAAAAAACACCACTCAGATGGGGCTGTGTGTCTCTTTCTGAACCCACACACACTTCTGCTTGAATGGCATTCATCTATGCCACCTACAGTAAAAACTGGGAGATCATTTACATTTAAATGGTTTACTGTAGTTTATGTGTGTATGTGCCAAATGTTATAAAGATTCTGTAATTAAGAATAATCAGTCATTACAACATAAGGGAATTTATTTAATATTAAATAGGTTGTGTTGAATGTAATCATTCCTAGTTACAAATATTAAAATAAATGTGTTAATTCAGCCCCCAAAGCTGCAAAAGAGAGTCTGACACAGTGAAGGAGCTTTCAAAGTCTTTTTTTTCCAAGAAAGATAAGTGCAAAGAGTGTTATTTTGAGGCAACACCACTGAAACACAATGAACAACCTTCGAGTAAAGAAAGCCACTGAATGTACAAAAAACTATAACTGCTCATCTAAACATTACTTGAATTGTTAGTCTTAGCCCCTGCTTATATGCTTTTCGATCTTTTAGCAGAATGTAGTGATGTGTATCTTTCTACCTTGAATTCTAAGATAAGTACAACACAGATTTTACATTAAGACAAAACAAGAGGCTCCTATCTCCCCATTGGCCACATTCATATTTCTCCCAGTGTAAGGTCCCATGGGGAATGAGAAGAGGTGCGCCTTAGCTTCTCTTTCGTGAAAATTAATTGTAATTATGCTGATGAGGTTATTAAACTACTGACAGTTTTCTGCTCTGTGAACATTTTTCAAAAATACTGTTGTGCATAGATAATACAAACACTCTTGCACTGTTTAAGATAACACTGACTTGGCACATACTATCACCATGATTAGTTTTTTTATACTTCTTTCATGGTTAACAGTTTTTCTGTCTGTCAAACTAATGACTGCAGTAGAGTGAGGAATCTAGGACACCTCCTGTGGAAATCTGCTGCATGAATCCTCTGTGCACACACAATCACCATGTGTAGGCATTTATCGCAGTGCCACCTTCACGCTGAAATATGGCTGTGAAGACAAATGTTTGTACCTGGAGGTCCGAATGATACGACACAGAAAAACACACGTTGCATGTGACGATATTTTTAGAGCTGGGGCAGAACACACAAGGATTTCTGACTGATCTAAATAATGCAAAGTGTGTTCTCCTGCGTCCAAGAGGCCACCAAAGCTAAATAACATGGATGACAAGAACAACTGATGAGATGCTTGCCACAAAAGTCTTTCTATGTGGCTCTTTTTATAGTCATCTGAATGGACTCTGATGCAATGTGTGTTGGTTTTGCTTTTCACATTAGAGGGACTTATTCAATACAAAACCAATGATCTCTTCTAAATTAATTAAATGATGCAGAGAGATTATTATAGTGAGGGACAAACGTTAAAAAGTTAAGGCTTTGAAAAGAAGGATCAAAAAGCTTTATCTGCACCAAAGGTAAACAGGAGGAGATTGGTAACACTGCCAGCAACATTAACAACCAACTCTGTGATTCCAAATCCTCATTTGCTGGAATAATGAGAGGCTCTAACGGCTGAATGAAAGAAAAGTTCTTCTCTGTGATTAAAACCAAGGGCTTACGCTGCTTCACGTTTCTAAATAACTTTCAGGGACTTGAGATTATAGAGATGTAGCTGCAGGAGTGTCTTTGATGCAGCTCATTATCAAAAAAATCCTCTTAGAACAAATACAGGAAGCTAACCATGAGGTCAGATTTTCTATGATCCACAAGCATTATCAAAATGCATCTGCTAATCTAACTTTTTGAAAAGATTAATAGATGAAAAAAAAAAGATTGATTGATTGTATTGACAAAAACTGTTTGTGGTAACATTTCTGTTAAGGTTCTCAGTCAGTGTTGAAATTGACAATATAGAGGTCTTTGAAAATTCAGATACAAGTCTTAATTTCTGTGAAAACCTGGTCTTCTAAGAAAAAAGTATTGGACACTCTTGCTCTTAAGTAGCTCTATATTTCAAGCCGACATAAGTACAAAGATGGATCTGAATGAATTTCAGGATGAAGCCATATTGAGAGACAGCCCTCTGTAAAATAAGCTGTGAGCTTGACAGTAGTTACTGAATCTTTAATGTTTCTGCTTAAGTTGTCAGGAAAAGAGAAAATGGCTTCACTTTTTCTCTGGATGCTACAGCAGTGACACAGAGTGCCCCACTCTGCAGGAAGCTGTACTGAACGTTCCCCACATGTATCCAAGGTAGCCATTTTGTTCTGCTTTCCATAAAAGTACTGTGATCACAGGACCTTTATTCCTACCGACTATGGGACTGTCTATGGGAAAGGAATATTTTCCATTATTTATTAACTAATAATGAAGAGTTGTTGGAATCTGAAACTTTACTGGGTTACATTTCTATTTAAATATTTCTAATCTAAACAAAGAAATTACACAGGAAGCCTCTATTTGCATAATTTCACAGTTCACCTACTAAGAAAACACAGGAGCAAAAACAAGAGTAGAAACTGAGTCGCACTACAGATTGCCTGTCTTGAAGAAAAGTGCTGTTTCATGTAAAAGGCGTAATCCTGCCCATGGTTTTCCAGTGGTAGGCTGTCTGTGGGTGCAGGAGGAACATTTCACTGGGGACTAAGAAAAGGATCGCGTTCGACCAGAAGACGAAGTGGAGTGAGACTTTCTCCGAACTGCCATAAACAATGTAGTCCGACATGACAGACCGGCGACTGTGTACTCAGAGCTAGAGTACTCATTTTTAGCCCACAAGGTCGTCCTGAAATATAGGATCTAAAAACATACAATCACACACACAAAAAACTATACACATGATTAGATAAATACTGCCATAAAGATATACAGACAGTAAGCATGTATCTAGTGGACAGGCCAGAACAAGAGATTTTTACAGCCTAAAGCCTCATAAAATCAGAAATCTGAAATGGCCTTATTATTGCAGCTTGCTGTGATTACAGTTAAATTCAACAATTAAGCCATTTATCAACAGGTAGAACAAGTACTAAAATTAATGAGGCATTTTTGTAGAGGTTTGAATAGATTTATCTTTTATTATTATGTGTGCCAATATAAATAATTTTTATATTAACCAAATTAATTAAGATTATGTTTTTATTCAACTTTCATATACCCAAAAGACACGTTGTTATATTAAATATATTAGTGAAACTGGAAACTATGAAACTCATTGGAGTCTCCTTTCTGAGATTGTTTATCAGTAGCTACTTTAAATGCAGATTTAATCTCTGTCTAATTTAAACCTGCACACAGATTTGTATGTTTGTATGTAAAACATGTAAATACAGATGTATCAGATATACTGCTTTGGCAGTGGTATATACACCTGAACACCAGCTGGAGGAATAGAATATGACTAAAACTGGAAAATGTCGAAGGTTCAGCAGTGCATGTTTTGTCTCTGGCACACAGTACAGACTTCTGTTTGCAAGTGAACACAACCTGCTAATGTCCCCAAGGAAAAAACGTGAAGGATTCAAGGACATGAAGGACGCACATGAAAAAAAATCTCTCAATCACATTCTGAAACAACAACAGAGCATGGCCATGAGCTCGCTAACAACAGAAAGCCACGCAAGATGAAGTAATTATAATTCAGTGGAAATATACATACAGTCGGATGGCAGTCGAAGCTTGTCATGATGGCTGCCTGCTGAGAGTGCTAGGACCAGAGTGAATTTTTGCTGTTAATGCTGGTGTTTTTTCTGTTAAATCTGGAAGAGCTTGAAATAAAGGAGAATCATTTGAGCGCTGCCAGTAGAAAATGTCACTCAGGCCTTGTAATTACAAACGTCAGTGTTGGAAATACATATAAAAATAAACATTTCTTTGGAAGCAATGCAATGAATGTGTGTACTATTTATTATACATGTTCTTTAAGTATGTGGGCACACACCCTTGATCATGTGAAAAAGCTATAGTGCAGGTGTGAACATAATCGCAGTTTCCCATGTATTTAACCGACAGGGTTGCTCACGGCAAGGATTCTCATCATCGAAATAAAACAGAAAACGAGTGTTGAGAACGTAATTGAGCTGCCATGTACGCTTATCATCACTGTCAAAACACAACCAGGTGCCCCATGTACCTAAGGGATGGCTATTTCTTTCCTTCTTTATGAAAATTAATCGTTTCACGACCACAGTAAATGACATGCCACATTTGTTTATGGGCTTAGAGTGAATTGCTAGTGAAGAAAACAGGTATGGGGAGGCGGGAGCACGGCTACTGACCCATGCCAGACTCGAACTGCATTTGCATTCATTAACTCAATCAGGGAGCCTTCCTAACTCTCCATCATAAATGACAGATGACCGAATAGTCACTGAGATCCCTGAATCCCACAGAATAGATATATTTTACTGATATAAATTATTCATAAGAGTTTACCAGTGGAAAAACAACATCTGATTGGTTCTTAAGGACTAGCTAGGATAAAGATTATGCAAATGTTGATCACCCATAATTGAGCATAATTGCATTGCATATATTTGTGAAGCTCTTAACAGCCATTACACCCCCCTCAAAATTTGTTCTAGCACAAGAGGGGTGACTCACTCAAAGGCACCTGTTCAAGGGACAAGAGAGACACTGAAAAAATGAAGTGGCTGACATTTTGTCCAGGCCTCTTCTAAAGGAGCAGTCGGGTTAAACTAGGGAGTAAAAAAAAAATGCACACAAGACGAAGCGGCTTGGGTTTAATGGGATTTGATGCTCATTTTATCAATAAATACAACCGCATTGCTTCAGGAGAGCTTAATGTGTTTGACATGCCCCTGGTTGTTCTGTCCTCTGTCAACTGTCACCCCCCGACAATGGCTCTCTGTCAAGGCGGCCTTTGTCAGGTCTCAAAGTTCATTAGCGGCACAACGCTGTGACAGCAACCCAATTACCACAAGTTATAATCAACAGAGCTGCAGAGATAACTGGCATGTGTTCAGCTCAGAGAGACAATATCACACAATGCTCTATACAGGTCACAGCTATTTAAACATACTTCTGTCCCCCTTAGGTATATTGTTATCTGTGAATTTGGATAACAATATACCTTAAAAAAAAGCATGCAACAACAACAATATCACCATCAACACTTGCCTGCCTCTATTACAGAGCTGATCAATATCCTTAATATAGAACTAAATAATAGCACAGTTGTCAGTGTGGGCTGAATCCTTCAGTTCAAACAGAAGGAAATGGCCCAGGGGTGAAAACACTGCACCGATCAATCCTGTGCTTCCCAATCATCACGCCGTTTATCGCAACTGCACCATCGCAGTTACACAAGCTGCACATTTGAGAGGAAACAAGGTCATCACAAAACTAGTGTTTCAGCTTTGGATTTTAAGTCAATTATGAAGTATATTAATGCTGCAAATCAGTAGAGTTAAATTCAACATTTACATTTATATGTGGGTCCCATTTTGTTAAACACTTCAGGTTTGCATCAAATTTGTGTAACAATTATATGGAAATGAGGCTTAAGTAAACTGAGGCTTCAAACAGAAAAATTGAACAGACACATAAAAGTCGCACAATGAAGCAGTTTTTCTGATCGAAAATGCTAATAAGGCTCTGTTTGAACTGACCGTATTTGCATTACAAACATGATTTCCAGAGTTTGAGAAAAGAAAGCAACACAAACACTGGAGCTATAGCAATGCAGCAGTTGTAACAGTAAACACAAATAAAGTAACACTGCTCTAGATGGACCTGGTACAAATACATGCAGCTAATGTCACACTTCAGTTTCACTCACTGTTGTGTCCCATTCTGGTTCTGATCATCAAACAATAGTGGAATTTGTTTCAGTGGTTTTACAAAGAAGAAGAATGGTCCCAAAAGTACATACATACATACATATTCACAAATCCATTGTACTGCTGGCTTTGTTGAGCAGTATTGTTTGTTCCTGACTCTGAAGCTCACCGAGTTCTCAAAACAGTTTTACATCATATCAGTGATGAGTGGGTGCCGTCTAGAGACACAGGACGCTCCACATGACCAATCTACACATGAGGTTATACAGGCCTGAGAGACTCTCATTAGACTTTTTAGGGGAATACTATATATTTATAGTCTGTTTGTGCTTTAGATGTGTTAGTGCTTGAGCAGAGAGGGTTATATGACAAACACAGGCCAACAAAGAAAAACATCCAAGAAAAAAAAGTATGAACAAATTAAATAAAACAGTTGCATTTATTTGTATTTTTAATCATTCACTCAACATCTATTTGTGCAATCGTGATATTTACTTGCAGCTTTTTTCTCTGAACAATAAAATAAATACATATTTACAGTATTGTCTCTATAAAGGAATATTACTCACTTTCTCATGTGTCACGCCGCTAAGCTGTAAAACGATCCTGGTGGCAGGGCTAACCTTCTCTTCCATTCACAGATGAAGACATAACAAGTCTGAAGAGCTGCAGAGAGGTCAAGCCTGACCACCTGTCACAGCCGAGCCAGCACCAGGCACAGTTAAAAGGGATATTCACTTTACACCTACAAGAATATTCATTTAATACTAAAACTTTTAAATATAATGTAATAAATTAAGTAAATAAATATTAATTAGAAAAGGAAGACTGAAAAAGTGCAGTCCCGGGAACCACTAGATGGAGAAATGACTTAACGCAGTCCAACAGTAAAGGGAGGCTCTCTCAGGTGTTCTTGCTCTTCTTACTGGTGGATCAACAGTAAATTGTAATTTAGAGTTCTGAAAGTATGCTTGATTATAAGTTGCCATCAGGTGTTCATAAATTAAATTTCAATTCTCTTCAACTGCTTTGAGTTAATATGGACAAGTATTTAACAACCAATATATCAAATACTGTATTTAAGGATTTGTCAGGGACAAGCACAATGGCGTTCTTCCTGTGACAAAAGAATGACATTTTAATGCTGCAGACTTCACACTGACAGAAGCCGTCAGATCAGTGCGACACAGAAGCACTTTCAGAGCTCACACAAGAACACTCATTCCTGGAGACACATTAAATGAAGATGTACTTGTTTGGATGTTAAATGTTTTTTGGGGCTTTCTCTAAAGTGCTGGTACTAAAGGACTTTCTCATGCATTGATAATCCAGTGGCCCTTCAATGATTCAGCAAGCAGTGCACAGAGAGGCAGCCAAAAGCTCAAGCTCTCTGGGTCTTTTTAACATTTCAGCAAACAGAAGTAGTTGGAGCAGTGAGGTTAAGATACTATCTTAACCTCTCCAACTCCAGCTCCTAAAATGAACTGTCAGTCCGGAGTCAATTCAAATTACTGATAAGAATTCAAAACACAAACAATATGTGAGCTTAACAACAGCTGAGCATGCCAGCAACAACTTTTGTACAAAATAAAGTAATTTTTTTGAACTGAGATCAAATAGTTTTTAATAAGTCATACGATTTCTGACAACCAAAGACACATGATGTGGTTCATCGTTTGATCACATGTCAGCTGTTTTATAGTTACTGTGCTTGATTGATTTTCCAAATAATTTTAGCTGACATTTGGAGTTCATATTTTCTCTCACTGCTTAATTTAGTTGCAAGTGCTTTCAAAAATAAAAGGGAAGAGCTGATTAAAAGAGTCTTAATAAATTAATTACAATCAAGATAGCTACTTCTGTCTCAAGATTTTGTGTAGTCACAAATGCAGTTCATTTTGAAAGAACCGGGATAAGCTATGCTATGCTTCTAGCACAGTGACAGAAAGGCCACACACATTTCAAGCAGAGTATGGCAGATGGTATAAAGTCCAAAATCTGATCAGAATAAATTCCATTGTGGGACATTTTGTATTGTGCTGCTAAAATAATGGATGCAGGCGGCCAATTAATCAGCCACTTGTTTACCATTCTCAGAGCTCTCGTGTTCATTAGTCTGCTGAAGCTGCGCTCTACGGGGCTGGAGAAAACCGCAGGAGAGGAGATCCATCTATACACTGCGGGTGACATCCGGAGATTTACGAGGCAGCACATGCAACACGCCACATTTCGCATTCCCATAAGACAATAAATGCTTCATTATCATTTTAAATTACTCCTTTTGTTTAAGCAGAAACAACAGTGTTTCCCCAACACCAGAGTCCAAACACTAGCAATGGGTTATGACTCAATAGTAAGAAAGAATTTATGTGCAGGGAACCCCCAATGAAACATTCTGATTAACATGTACAAGTGAACCAGTGTTTTATTATGAAACGTGTATTAAGTCGTCAAAAGACAGAAAAAAAAAAAAACATTAAACCTTTAAAGCTCCACGCACAAAGTAGCATGTATAATGAATATAGAGAGCAGTGAATTCTTCAGGGCTGTTCTTGTGCACTGGATGTTCCCTTTAAGCAGAGAGAAAATGCTCCTTTCTTGTCAGCAGGCCAGCTGCATTGATGATCATTTTCCACAGCTCATTTCCCCACTTAGTCATCTTAACAGCACAAAGGAGCAGCAGAAGGTGCGAATTATCAAAGAGGAGTAAAGAGAGACAGGGACAGCCAGAAACGCCAACAACACACACGCAGACACTTAGCTAAGCTGTCCTGTTTGTCTAGCAGAACGGGACCTTTTCCTATGACTAAATGGAGTTTAGCTAAAGTCTGTCTAGTCTGTGTGAGCGATGAATAATTCAGCCGGAGGTGAGTGGGATCAGTATAGTATGCATGGGGAGATTAGCCACTGGTGGCCTCTGACAGATGGAGGCCTTACAGCCCAACGCAACACAGACCCCAGAGCGTATCACGTGTCACCTCATTACACACTTCACAGACTTTTTCAACTTCTAGTGTTACCTCGTCTGATTGGAATAACAAGGACCACTCAAAAACATGTTTAAGAAGTGGTTATTTAAGGTCAGAGCATTCTGTCTCTAGACAAACATCTATAGGTGTTTTTATTTCTGATAAGGAATCACAAAATGATGTGTGTCCTGTTAGAATAACTGAATTTATGGTGTGACTAAAAAATACAGTGGTTATGCTAATTTGCACAGAGCTGCCAAATCAGTTTATCAGACTTTATTGTCTTCTAATGGGGGCTTTTAAATCAAAACTAGTTATAGATTAGAACAAATCTAAATGAAACGACGCAGATCACATAATGTGTGAAGCAGGCATTAAATTATTATCAGGTTCAAACAAGGTCTTACATAAAATTGAACCCAATTAATAAGGTATGGCTTAGACATTAATTGTCAAACAGCAACACATTTTAATTTAAAAGCTTTTGTAGAGCATCTTGCAGCTGGATTTCCATTTGCTGCACTGGCAAAAATTTAGTTTTCCAATCCCTCCTACACATAGATCTACAGCCTGATTCTAGCAGAGCTTCAGGCAACATTTGCCATGGCCTGATAACCCAGAAAGAAAATCTGAATGTAAAGGACAGATAAATGGTGCTTTGACTAGAGACACTGCAGATGTTTACCCACTTCTTGCGGTAGAATTTAGTGGCGTTTAATATTGTACTTTCTATGTTTAGTGCAGCGCTTGAGAAGATGAGAATTGATTTTAAGGTTTGTTAGAGGGTACAGCTGAGCCAAAATGTTATAAACTTTTATATTTATTACTGTTGCATGACAATAAATCCAGGTTGAGAAGATAGTACATTCTTCTGGGTGTCATCCAGGCTCTATTAAAACTTGGGACATTCATCTTCCATCTACGATCCATTTGGCAACACTGTCCTTGTGTTTTGTGTCATCTTTAGAATTAAGAAAAAAACATTTGGCATCCTTCTCTGGAGAAATACTTGTGCTTATTGTATTTATGAGAGGCAATAACAACTTACCAACAGATTTAATAAAAAGTGAGGTTTTCAAAATATATCAAAGCATCTAGTTACTTCTGATTGAATTTGAGCAGTCTTCCATAAACTGATAAGAGGACATATGACTTCACTTTAACTTAAACTTCTTGTTTCAGTGTGATGAGAAATGGTGAGTGATCACTGGCAGGCCGTCTGCATTAACCCAAGAAACTTGTTGCGCTACAAGTGAGAATTATTTGGCTCAGCAAAAATAACTAATCTCCTAGTGAGACTCCTGGTGAGACACCCAGAGCGTTTCAGATAAAGTGAAAATGGCATTTGGTTTTATGCTTCCATCTTATCACTAAAAATAGGACACATCTCAAATGCATGCAAGCTGTATTAAAGATTGAAATGCTGGATCTGAAAAAAGCAATAAAAATGTATTGTTGTCATTTATTATAGGGACAGCTAAAACACCAGTCACTATTTATTTTCAAGGTTATGTTTGACACATAGCTCACAGCCCTATAGACAAACAGCTGCAATATAGTATGCTGTGCATTATGAGGCCTCGTAAAGTGACCGCACACCTGGAGGCTTTAAAGCTGGTTATGCAATCTACTAAAAACAAAATACACAAAATAAATTGACTACATAAAATACAGTTATAGGGCCACATCTGTGTGTTGCATCTGAGTCACCCCAAAATGCAATGTGATCTAGATTAAATGCCTGACAATAATACCTGTCCATTTTACAGTAGTAGCTGCATGCAGAAAGCTTTACCCATCTACAGTTTTAGCAGAAAGAAAGTAAGAAAACAACACTGTGGACCAAAATAAAGTTGTATTATTTGGATGATATAATGGGCAACACTTGCATGGACTTGTGACTTCATAAATAACTGGAAAAATAACTGCCAAATAGCATGACCATTCAATCTGAGCAAGCAATCAACTTTGCACTCACTTTACTTGCTCTTAGCAATGGCATGTTGGGCAAATACACAAATGATGCTTGTTTACTTAGCTGTAAACATTATGATAAGACCTGGTCTTTTTTCCAAACGAAACCAGACACTTAAGTGAGCTTATCAGGCCACGGGCAGCACTTATAGCTCGAGGTTCATTTCACAAAGGCCTCTTTAAACTTTTCTGATGAAAACAAGCTAAATCACTTCTACAGTTGCCTGATCCATTCTATAGTTGCCTGAAGACTGAAAAAACAGATAGATTTAAAAAAGGTATTGATGTCTATAGAGCCTGTTTTAAAATCTTAAAGGGCTTAAGACCTGAGATGAACTATGAAACTCATTAAACCTTCCGCTATTGAAATATGCCATTAATCAAAACCATTATATTACACTAATAGAAATCCTTTCATGAGCCTTATCTTAAGGAAGTTGGTGGAAGATGTGCATAATAAAACCAAAGGGAAAACTCCATACATCTCTAAGCATCTGCAGGCTTTGGTCTGACCAGTAAGTAAACTGTAAATGACCCCAGAAGCATGACAGTGGGAAAGCTGAGAACAATATGGCAGCTTCGTTTACCTGCCTGTCTCTTTCTTCTGTCTCAGGCGCTGAGCTGCCACTGGGGGCCTGACTGACAAAGGCCCTGCAGGGTGGAGGGGTGGGGGCTGTGTGTGAGGTGAAAGGGGGATGAACGATGGATGCCCCATCTATCATGGCGGCCCTTGATGGTGGGCTAAGGAGCCGACATGCAGCAGTGAGAGAGAGGTGGTCAGTGAGGAGTCAGCACTCTTTGACTACTCCAGATCCATCATTCGGACAAGAGCTGCACAGAATCAGTCTGTGGGGTGACAGCCGCCAGAATGGGCTCTTCCACTCTGGCAGAGAGCAATGTGCTGACCAGGAGAAAAGGTTGAAAAAGCTCAACTATGACGATATTTTCTCAAGGATTTGGGCAATCAACTCAATAAAGTCTTTCGGAGGAGGACCCCGAGTTGCAGTTTGGGAGATGTGTGTCACAAATGTGATTTTGGTGGTCAAGCATCCAAACAAAACCCCAAGAAGAAGAGCAGAATGACAATTAAATAAAAATGAAAACAATAAGGAGTGTTTATTTTCTGTAGGCAGCCGAGTTTATGTGCAGGCAATTAAATAAAATACATTTGGAGTATGCAGTCAAAGTGTCATGAACCAGGGGGAAATGCAAGATGGAGGCAAGGAGAAAAGAAAAATCAATGAGAGGCTTAGACAGAGAGATGTGAGTGAGAAGAGAGTCAAGAGGGAGGCATGGACATGTGTGAAACAAAGTTCACATGCAGCAGAGAGTTCACAGCGGGAAGTACCCTCCTGTAGATCTAAAGAATTAAGAGTGATAGCAAAGAATCAGCAGGGGATCAAATTATTGTATAATGCATCACCGCTCGCAAAATACATTTTAGGTGTATTTAGGTGATACAAGTTAACTGAAGTCATATTGTGTTGCTGAAGATGAGTAAACTATTCAAACACCCAAAGCACAAGTGAACTCGAAATTCACACCACGCAAAGCCTCTAAAGACTGAGTGACCTCTTTCAGTCATCTTAGAATTACTTGTCAACAGCGATGGCCTTCAGTTATTTTCTGCAGTAATATGTGTTAATGTTGATTTCCCTGATGTAGTCTGTGACCCTGCAGAGAGCTCGGTCTTTATAATTCACACTGCTTTTTGAATATAACATGCGGGATTGCTAAATGCAACAAACTTGTCGGGCCAAGTGACAGGAAGGACCCATTTAAGACAGAAGCTAGTTAAACTTTGACGTTGTGAGCCTCAGCCCTGACCTTTGCTGGCATGACGCTTCAGATAAGGCCCTCCACTCAGTGTCTAGGCAGGACGCTGCAGACTGACGCTTTAATGACTGGTGGTTATATAGAAACAGCTGCACAAAGGAAGTGTATTTATGTTCCGTACACTCTTTCCAGAGCAGGGCAAACATTGACACATGCTGAACTGTGCAGGAGAGTAGAAATAATCTGTTAGTCAGATGTCTGGCTTGAAACAATGCCATTTAAGATTTTTGGTCTGCCCCAAGTTATTTGTCAATCTCTTTGTTTCATATGTGGTTTGAAAGAGTTTATTTCTGTTTGTGTTTTACTCACCATCAGTAAAACCCAATGGACAGTGAGAGCAGATGGACTAAATGTGTCAACCAGAGGGCTGACATTTAGTAAATAGCTTTACTTTACTGTGGGTGAGCTATATAATTATATGTTTATTATAATTGTTTATAGCAACTTGTTTGGTTCAATTAAAAGTTGAATGCCAAATGTGGCAAAGCTTTATTTTGTTAAATTGCAATATTGTTGGAAAAAAATAACAAAATATATAGACAAACACAGCTATTTGGGTATTCAGATTACATATTAAGATGATAAAGGCAGAATATAACAGTAATAACAATAATAAAAACCATATATACATAAGCACTTAAACTACATCACAACTGTACAATCATTCAAAAATACAATTACACAAAATATTCAAAGTGGAGCGAAGAAATCTAAAAAGGAGCAGACTTATTTGGAGTGCTTTATTTTGGAACTTCCTCTCAGTCTTGCACTGGTGTCAGCTCATTAGACAAAATGTCAGGCACTGACAGGTACCTTTAAAGACAATCCACTCTTGCAAAAAGACCACAGAGAATACAATCCTGATTGCATCACTCTGACATGACAAGAGGGCGATAAAGAGGCCTGTAGTCATGCAACTCATTAGAAGAGAAAATGGAGGAAGCCAGAGGAAGAAAGGATGAAATTATGACACAGAGGGATCTAACATTCACAAACAGGGATTGCCTAATGGCTCTGTCGTTGTGGAGTGATAGCAGCAGAGATGGGCTTTCATTTTTCAGTGCAGTGCTAAGGCCGAGATGAGACAGTCAGAAAGATGTTGGTTGTGTTTTGTAGACGCAAATACAGGTCGTACACAGCACCCTTTGAGAAAACAAATCACCAAAAACACCCCCAAAAGCATCTGTATCCAGCACAGAGAAACACAGCAGGGTGCCAGGTTCACAAATCCAGTGTAAATAATGCATATTGTTACACACAGAGCGACAGACAATGCTTACAAAGTGCACTGATCCCGAATAAATACACAAACAAATGAGTTTCTGGAAGCTGTAAGGCTCGTCTTTGAAAGGGTCTCAATCCATGTAGAGATAAAATGAGTAACTGCGTGCGAGTGTAAAACTGGAGTTTGTATAGTAGTAAATCAAGGTGCAACTCATCTTGTACTTGATTGTACTTTGGTTGATAGGGATACATTCATTGTCTCCTGAAGCAGAATATGTACCCTTGTTGTTCCCTTTGTGTGCGAGATATAGAGCAGAGCCCTTCGGCTAAACCTGCAAATAAATGAGTTGGCTTACGCTAATTGAGCAGTAATCGTGATGTGCCATTTGTTTCTGTTGAAGAAACATCATTTGCTGATAAACATTTTCCTAATCACAGCTGCTGCAGGCACTGCTTCCCTGTTTAGAGCCAAGGTGACCTGAACAAAACACAAAATAATGTGACATGAAATAGGGACGCTGCCAGGAGCAAAATGGTTTGTCACGCTTTCTCAATACGAGGAAATAATGAGTGCTATTTTGAAAATAAATCTGGCAGAACTACTATTGGAATGGTGCGAACCAATCAATAGTTTTCCCATCATGCATTTATGTCACAGCTAGCCAGCCACTGGTTTGTGAATAGATGAGCGAGCATTTGCAAACTGTTTCCCATTGTGGTGATTATGAGGTGAGCACATCTCATAAAACTTGTCTTGACAACTTAATTGATCACAGCAGGAGGCATAATAAATGCTTTACACAAACTGGGAAAAATATCAAGGGGCCTTTGCATTATAGCTTAATTTAATTACAAAGCATAATGAAATTAGACCTGCAGAAGTTACCCGTCTTATTAGAATACCCCCTTCTTTACTAATGAAGGGCTCAAGAGCAGGTTTAAACTTGTGAAGGAAAATGTGGGATATGGAAAAGATATTAATCCCTTTAACCACACCAACAATTTTATCAAAAGCCACTCGCTGTATGACCATAAACAATTCTGGCACATACAGGTTTTCCATAGACTGCAAATTAAAAAGAAACCTCTGTAAAAAATGTTCAGTTTCTCCAAACTCCATGAGACTACTCCATAAACAAAAGCACAGGCTGTTTCCTGATTCTATGCACAGTCCACAGCCCCGGCCTTCACCTGTCCACCTGCTGTGTTTACCCATTTGAATAACTAGATCTGGGTGAGATTATTGGCCAAGATTCTGTTTAAATAAGCAAGTGCAGAAGCCAGTCAGAGCCAAATCATCAGACGTCTCATTTATGGAAGTGATCTGGGCCTCGGTTTCCCTCGGCTCTGAGCTCCTTGGCTTTAGTTGAAGCCAAATGAGAAATGTCATTAAGTGGGTCTCTTCATACACACACCGACACACACACTGACGTTCATAGACTTTACTGTCCCTAACAGGATGCACTTCGACAGTCAGTAATGAAAGTGTCTCATTCGCGATTCCAATCAAAAGCTCATCAATCACAAGTTGCATCTAAAAAAGCCTCACGCATACAGCAGTTCTTATAGAGAAAGGTGGGAGCAAGGCGCCTCGGTGCAAATCCAAGCAAAATGTAATCATGTGCTATCAAATCCTAACAGGCTGACAGACTAAAGAGAGATATCCACCAAACGAGTAAAGCTCATCATTACGGCATTGTATGTAATGTGTTGATGAAAGGAGAGACAGCTGCAGGGGACAGAAACAAACAACAAAGATAAGAGATTAAAGTGCCCTCATTTAAACATAATAATAGACATGGGCTTAACGCAAATTAGGATACATAGTCTGCAGGTAAGAAAAGCACAAGGTCATGGCAAAACAAATTCCAGTTAAATAATAACCAGGATATAATTTGGAATTAAAAATAAAATGAAATAAAAAAGTGGTTAACGCTCCTGCCTCACAGCAAAAAGGTTGTGAGTTCAAACCCGGCAGACTCGTTCTCGGCCAACTCCGGCCTTTCTGTGAGGAGTCTGGATGTCCTGCCCGTGTTACTGTGGGTTTTCTCCAGGTACCACTGCACTTTTTATTTATTTACTTCTACTCGTCATGTGCTTTAAACCATGTTAGAGTAACAGTATTTAGTTTGAGTAAAAATGTTGACTACTCTTCCCAGCTCTGGATGATGTCTGTGTTTATCGTCACACTCACTGAGAACCATATTGGAAAAAAACTGGCTCATACACAACTTATAACTTCATGTTTTTGGGCTGCTTTTGTTGATTTCTTCATGTTTCACACCAGCGCGGGTGTAAAAACTGGGAGGCAACTGTAACTAACTTGGCCTTTGCCTGAGTTAACAACAACAACATTGGCTGCGATAAATGAGTAGGAGACAGAAATGAAAAATGAAAGAAGATAAAAGAAGAAAGAAAAACTACTTCTCTGACTAATCACAGATGGTCGGACGGCAGGGAATAGTGTGCATTGGATTATTACAGCAATAATTCACAGAATGTCAACATCAGGATACATTTTTCATGGTTTGCGTTGTTTTGATTTTGACTAATATATGTGCAGTATTATTGCCCGTTTCGATACGGAACATTTCAAACAGACTAAACAGATTTCTCTTCAGTTAAAGAAGGCAGGATATGACTCAAACTTCTTCTATGTTGCATTTTGACAATTGCCATCTACAACAAATACGCTAAAGCTGGATCAGACAGTAACGGTTCAGACAATCTCTTTCAATATTATTCCATTATGAAACCCTCAAATTTAGAAAGTACACATCAAAACTAAATGGAAGTCCACTAACCCACTCAAAACATGGGCATTTCAACCAAAAAAATACTATTATCCAACTCAGACTTCAAAAACTATAGAAAGTAATTAGATCTCACAATATAAAATTACTTCTAGGGTTAGGTTCAGAAGTTGAAAGGACTTGCACTTGGTTAAGGAACAGTAAGGCTTTGTTTAAAGTAGCACTGCCGCCGGGACGAGCAGACCTCTCTTAAGTGACTCGCTAAGCGGCTCAAACAGAGGGAGCAGAAATAGGCCGATACACTGGACCCTGGCAGAGTTGTATTTGTACAAAATATACTAAAAATAACCCTAACGTTGCAGGAGACATGTTTTTTTTTTTCCAAACTTGCTGGTTTTAGACATTTTCCTCTCGAAAACAAACAGTCTGTAGAGGAATCTGTGCCATCTAGTGGCAAAAATAAAGCTAAATACACTCAATAGCTCTTTATCATATTTACTGCACAAAACTGAAACTTTATCTTGGATTTTAAGGCATATTCAAAAGTGTTATCAAAGACATATTATACCATTTAGGTTTGGATTGGTTTAAAACAAAAATTACTTTTGAAATATTTGGTAATCTGATATTACCAGATTCTTCACAGACATGTAATCCAATATATTTTTTTCAATAGCATAATAATAAGTATGCTGTGCCTAATGTCACACAAGCCTTTATTAACAGACAGCTACTAAATACAAATATCTTCATGTCACAAAATACACACAGCTCTTTGGTTACCGCAGGAGTGAGAAATAGGGAGAAGAGACAGAAGTCATTTGTCAGCCCTGTAAGTGAGGGGACATAAACTAAACATCCTGAACATGATACATCCCAGTCCTAATCGCAATCCAGGTCAAGAATTTTTTTTTATAATCACAAATAAAATAAAACAATCAAATGAACAAAATCATAAACGTCTGCCATGTGACGTGCCATAACAAAAGGAAATAAGTTTCAGATATTATGGTTGAAATGTCAGGGCATTTTTGCACATACACTTACTGTACCTAGCACAAAGATAAATGCATTATTATCAGTATTAAGAGTGGCTACAGGGAGGATGTGTGGGGAAGGGAACAGCAGCTGACAGTTGGCTGGTGAGGGATAAGGTCAGTGGCAGAAATACCCACACTGTGCCTCTGGGGAACGCCGCCAAAACATTAAAATCTCCAAATCTCAAATAAACATGTCTCTGGAGGAGTGGTTTTTTTCTCCCCTTTTTCCCCCTCTTATGATTGTATCTCGTAGGCCTCCACCCATGGTTATTATTCACTGCTCATTATCACTGCTCTGATTAATAAGAGCAATTTCAGGGTCCCCTGGTATTACGGATGGAGGAAAAAGAGTGGTGTGTTTTCTGTTATAAACAGTGGTGTGCTACTTAGAATAGGAAGAAGGAGGGGAAGCAGCAGGTGATATTTGCCTAAGCTGCTTATCACAGTGCCTGCAGCTTCAAGGGGCAAAGATATGCAATGCGTTTGCAATTCATTTGAAAACATCACTTAGTGGTCAGGAACTAGTCAAGTCCAATGTGTACTGAGCTATAAATTCAACCAGGTGGGTGATCTTTATTTCAGAGGGAGTTGCTTCACAGAGCACATCTATTTCTACACTGCTGTACATAACAGACTATTTTGGTAACGGCACAGACATATTTTATATATACACGAGCGCTTTTTATGAATATAATATAACCTTTTTACACATCACTTTCATTTGTCATTTATGCACCAGCAGAAGGGAAGGAGGCAGCTGGTATGTGGAAAGACATGAACTTCTCATTTCCAAGCCGTTATATACAATATCCCATCTCGTCCTATAGTGAAGGTGTCTAAGTATGTTAAAGCACCAGGTTTGTGAGAAGTGTATATTATATTTAATGATCTGTATTGGACATTATATGTAAGAAAAATACTTAACTTTAAGCAATAAAAATAACTGGTTATGGTTAGGATGTTTCTAAAAACATCCTTACCAACGCGTTTATGTGAGACTGAGTAGACGGCCTTTTAACATCTGTATGAGCATTTATTTTAAAATGGACCTTCTCATACTGTGGCAACAAAAAAGGATGCTCTCCACTGTCACGCACGCACACACACACACACAGCTCTACATCAATTGGAAAAATTCTGATGAGCTGTACAATCCAAGTCAGCAGCGGATGTTCTTATGAAAAAGGCAAAGACCAAACAATTTTGCTTCCCAAAGGAAATGCTCACACAACAGCTTGCATCGCTATAGGCGGCACTGGAAATGAAGTTTTTGATTGAGCTCAACCTTGTGCAAGTGGGCCTTATAGCAAGTTGAATGTACTGTTATGTAGCAATAGCCCTTTTACATTTATTTTTAAATTGTTATCTACATCTCTGTGTTTAGTGCAGAAGTGAAATTTAAATGGTGCGATTCACAAGTTCAGTGTTCTTTGATGAACACAACTCAGATAAATTGTTCTCCACAAATCTTAAAGCACATTTTATTTTCCCATTTAATATCTGACTGCACCTTATCAAGCAATGATGATTGGATAAGACAGCGTAAATTAGCGGCGCCAAAGCACTCGGGATATTGAGGAACAAGGATTAAGTGGAACAGAAGTGAAAGCATCACAGAAGCGGACACCTCGCAGACCTCAAAGACAACACTAGTTCTTTTCTGCACTGCCTAGTTGCAGTCTGATGAAGCAACAAAAGCCGCAGTGCTCACGCTGCCCTTGTTTAACAACACATTTTGATTTTTCTTATAGGCATTTGCGAGGTGTAAAAAGAAAACTTGCTGTGAAGTCACCTTCAAAGAAATGCCCCGGTGCCAAGGAATTACAAAGCTAAAATAGTTTCTCAGGGAGGAGGCAGCGATTCTATTATTCTTTAAAATGCAGCGCAATAGCTTTTATGAGAGTGTGGAAAAGCCATTTGAGAAGCAGGTCAGGAAAGTGAGCAGCTTGGCCCTGAGCACATTGTGTCTTATCCCTCTCCATTTCCACCACCTTGTCCCTGAATAATGGGCAGACCTCGTCGCTGCCCCCGGAGGCTAATGGCTTCTCATGGTGAAGAAATCAACACAGAAATACCTCCACGGGTAATCCTCCTCTTTAACCAGCAACGTGCTACGTCTACAATCCTGCTGCGTTCAAAATAGAAGCTGAGAAATGAGCGCTTCTACCCCTCTGGGATATCGCCTTAATATTCGCAAGAGAAATGAAATTATTTTACACTGGAAACACAGTATGATGGATACTTTTCCATTTTGGTGAAGCCATCTGTGCTGGTTTCTTTTAAATTGCCAAAGCCAAACATGACGGTAATGGATTGTGCAGAAAACAACATGTAAAGCCTTTTTATTTTATTTTACATTAACTCTCACCTAAAGGGTAAACGTTCAGTCTAACCATTATGTTAAGCACAAGGATCTACAATGGGAATATAAATATACCATATATTTTTATATCCTAATAATAAAACACCTATAAAAGATATGCAGAGGTGAAAAAATAGCAATATAAGGAAGTAAAAAAAGCCTTGCACACATGAATAAATGAACATAAATTGAGTTTTAAATCATGTGGGCCATGGATAGCATTTGTAATGTTCAGCTGAAATTCCTGCACATATGCACAAAGAAACATGAAGTGTATAAATGACAGTCTAACCCCGCTTCAAACACTTTTTAGATCATAAATTATTAAGGTGCCTCTTGTGAAACACTTCAGACAAACTTGTGACTAGTGTCAAAACCCTTTCATAACAACATCCTCCATTAAAGAGCCTTAGAGGTGGTTTAAAATACACCAAACTCCTGGGGTAAAATGCAATTTGACAGATTCACAAAAAGGTCAATAATATCTAATCAGCAGCTGATAAATATCACAGGCAATCAGCGCTGAGACTGGAGCAGATATGCGCACTCAAACAGCTCTCCAGGGACTCTATAAATACACAAATATACACACAAAGTATATATAGATTAATTTATATATTAATTTTGCTGCACTAGAAATATTCACAACAAACACGTCAAGAGCAATAATTAGTAAGAACAGAGGAGTGCTGAGTATTGATCAGTCTGGCTTAAAAGGCCTCTCCAGCAGCAACCTTTTGTGTAGTAAGGATGTCATGGATGAGACAGAATATCTTTAATTCCACTTAGGAGCCATTTCAACATGTAATCAAGCCAGCCCACATCTGCCAATCCAGATTAATGCGACCGGGTCATACATGAAAGAAATCAATGGGATCAAACAGTTCTTCCTTGAGCTAGTTCCAAAATAGAGAAAGGTCAAACAGGTAATTTTGCACTAGATTTATTTTTACTCATCCCTTTGGACTTGATTTTGTTAGTTGCAAGTATTCAAGGCAATAATGACTTTATTATTATTAATTAAGCACCGTTGTCTCATTAGTGAGCTGTTTGAATCAGGACGGAGAAGAACATGAGCCCCTATAACAAACCCGCTTTTGAGAAACCCTTTTCTGTTTTCAGCATTCCCTCTTGAGCTCATTATTAATGCTTTTCAGTTGAAAAGAATAAACAATCTGAATTAGGCTACGCGACATATCACTTTTTTTTACAATAGCAGTATCCGGATCGCAAAGACGTCTTGAATCCCGATAATATTTTGGTCTTGGCTGCAGAGAGCTTTACATTATACTGTGGTGAGTCCAAATTTATTGTTCATTATTATTGTTTATTATTAAGAACTCCATTAGCACCTGCAGACGTATTGCATCAGCTACTCGTTACATTAAATACAAAATTACTTTTACAAAGAATACAATTTTTTACAAAAACACAACATAGTATTTCCAACAAAAATAATAATTTTCATATGCTCTACTAATACAGACAATTTTTAAAAGTGAACTGAATCAGTGAAACCAGAGGAGGTTTGTTCTGAGGTCTCATCTGTGTATATTTTAATACAGTTCAACAACTAATTTAGTTTATTATTAGTTCAGTATTCAAACTACTCAAATGGGACAAACCCAGGTCTCCCAAATATATGGTATGCGTTTTACAAGGTACTATGAAAGTTGTTTATATGTCTGTAAAAAAATACTAAAACACACCTGTAATGCTTCAGTTTTTTCTTTTTTTTTTCTACTTACCCACATTTTTGGAAAGCTTACATTGAGAAACTAAATTTAGACTAGATAGAGTTGTCTAGTAAAACTACAAATAAAAGTCTCATACAAAGTAATCCTGGAACAATAACAGGATAATGGCTTGTAGGATGTGTTTTGTCTGAAAATGAAACGTCTAATTTTGCAATTTGACGTTAGATGTGTGGGTGGTCATTACTCTAGGGCCAAATAATCGAGATGCCTGTGGGGTCAATTTCACACTCGTGCCTCCTCTAATGTCTACAAACACACAAATTCACAGAGGCAAAGCCCACACGCTCACTGACTTTAGGCAAAACAGGTGGAATTAATGCCAGAATCTCATCTTTCACTGCGACCGCACATGGAGTTGGGGAAAGATATTGCTTTCATATAATTCCTTTGATAATACAATAAAACAGAACGGAAATGAAATAAAAGTTCCTGAGAAGTGCTTCTAACAGCAATAATGTTGATCCCCATCCACCTGGTTTACAAAGAATGGATAATGTCCCTGCTAAATGCCTGACAGGTCCTGCCAGCATTTTAGACCAGGAAATGATCACTGCATCTTGGCTATAACACTATGTAATGGACTTCACCTGCTGTAAAGCACTGTAAAATCCCCATTTACAAATCCATACATATATTATTGGCAGTATAATGAAATCTGATGAAGTGGGCATGTACTGGTAAAGGTTTTAAAATCATTCTCAGAGTCTCAGGAGTGACTTAGTAAGTTTACAAAAGACCTCTGCGTTAAAACTAGACTAAGACTGTCTTTGTCCTACTGATTTAGAGCCAAATCACTGCTTATGGCTCAAAGTCCATACAACAAATGCAGATGATGTAGACATGGTTAATCCTAATTTGACCTGTGATGACCTTTGCCTAGAGTGTGTATATTTGACTGTATCCTTCTATTGACACAAGACTTTCATAAGGAACTATTAAAACAGCATAGGTTTTAGGTACTTGTGGCGTGTTTGTTTTCGAGAGGAAACTATCCAAAACTGGCAAATTTGGACATTTGTAATAGCCTAATTCTGCTCCCTGTGTTTGAGCTGCTTAGTGTGTGCTTAGGAAAGGTCTGCGCATCCCGGTGGCATGGAATTATATAATTTATATGTCAGAGTTTTCTGTCCATCTGAAGGTACTGTGACTTTAAAGTTACGTGATGCTACTAGCCAAACGTTACGCAGTGCCACTTTAAAAAGAACAATTAATGAACTATTAAAAGAACTATGAAGTATTTATTCCAAGCTCAAAAATCTAGCTCACTTCCTAAACTTTATTTTTGTCCTCCATTTGGTTACTAGAGTTTAACATAAAATTGTTCTAGCTTGGACAGAGGTCTTAAACAGAGGTCTTATAGTCAATGCTCTAGTCCTAAATTTATGAGAAAAGCCAGGATTTTCTTCTCTACAATCTAGTTTTTATGTTAGACTTTATTAATATAGTGCTGGATTGACTGATTGTATGACAGTGATATACATCAGCAATAATAACCATAGCAGTGTCATATTTGTTTTCCTGAGAGTATCTGTACCTTCATGCAAATAAGCATTCCTCTATGAGCACTAATACGGCAAACTAATGATGCTACATATGCTGCTACAGTTATGAGCAACTGTTACAGCAAAGGCACTGTGCCTCTGAATGAGGCAGTTATGGGGCCCCTGGTGGATTTCATATCAGTGGATACACTGAAATGACATCGCTAGTCACAGACCAGACATCATCCAACATCAAAGTGTCTAGTTGCTAAGGGACCATCTGCTTCATAACGTACTCCGCTGCATTTTGTTGCATATGCAAGCCCCAGAAATCTTCTCACACCCCTTTAAATATTTCACGTTTTAGTCAAAAACAATTCGGTTATGTCAAAAACAGAAATCAAACAAATTAAAATAGATTTTGAATGGTAATGATGTTTGGAGGATTTGATATTCATCGCTTGCAAAAGCAGATGCTTCTTATGCACAAGAGAAGCTATAAAACATACATGCTCATTTCTTATTGTAATCAGTCAGACGTCTGGCGCCACATGTATTTTGTATGAGATCGGCTCAAGATAAATCAAACCAGGCACCTTTGCATAACAACGTAATCATATCTCCTCATTAAACACGACACTTAGCTGACTTAATGCCATAAGTTTTCCACAATAATATCTTATGTTGGATTTCTTGTCCATTTTCCTTTCATCTTACATGGCACAATTGCAAATGTATGCGCTCATTGTGGCTTCTGCCTTTTCCAATTTCTCTTACATTAGTCCTTTCTATATATTAGGAACAATAGGTCCACTGTGCTTGTGGTTTTTGCAATAAATTCCAATATTACACACAGTAGCTGGCTTACTTCAAAGAGCTTTGTTTGTGATGCTATCTTTATGCGTGCCCTTTCCTCGACTTAATAACTACTGTACATCACTTTTGAGAAACTTTGCTGAGTTTAAAAGCCTGTGCTCCCAGTCTGTATCTGCTGCTCGGCTAAAAAAAATTAAATGCTAATGGAGTCATTACTTGCATAGAGTCTGACAGAAACAATGTTCCAGGAATGATGAATTGTAGCCAGAGTTGAGATGACCCCCAAAGCGTATCAGCACAGCCAGGGGTCAAATGTTCGTTCCCAGTTCAATTTCCTTGCTATGTTTCACAAAGATGAGTGAAATATCAGTTGAAAAGTCTTGTGTCCAAATCTGATTTCAACAGGGGCTGCTTAATGTGGCTTTGCAGAAGTCGTTCTGGTTGGTTTTAATTGCAGCTGCTGAAATAAAAGGCTGGGATGACAGTCATTTGCCTTTTTAATTTCAAGTGATTTTGACGAGTCTTTGTTTGAATACAACCCATTTTACTGTCTTCATATTCCTAGGACTAACTGTAGTAGCTCAAGCTTTGCTAAATGTGATGCATAAAACCACCATAACCAAATTGTATTACTTGTCGTTACCAGCAGTTTAAAATTGCAAAACACAGATTTTTATTTGTTTATTTTTTTCTGAAATTAATATTTAAATAACAGAGCTGACACCAGATTGGCAGAAATGGTAAGTGGGGACGAAAAGATGGCATCAAACTCTCAGCATGAAATCCTGCAATGATCGCTGTGTTATTGGATCAAAATGAATTTTAAAGTAGTCAAAGCTTTACCAAAATCCCACATCTGCTTACATTTAAATCTGTTTTCTGACTCAAAAACACTATTATGCTCCAACTTCGTTTGCTGCAGCACTTTGGTTTATTAGACCCATTATTCAGTGACTGTTGGTCCAAAGGGAGCTGATAAAGACATGAAGGGGAAAAAAAGTATTTTAACTGTGCATGTTTTCACTCAATTAAAAACATTTTAGCCGTTACTTGAATAGTCACCTTTAAAAGCAGACACAAACATACATAACAAGATTGCAGCATTAGTAACAGCGTATGTCTTAGGTCTTTGGTCCTCAGCTTGCTTAAGCCATTCCTCGTCCATCCTCTGAGGGCCCGTGGGCCGAGTGGGCGTGCAGGGGTGACAGAATCCCAGCGAAAATGAGAAAAATAATTGGAAGGTCAGAATTGATAATGGCCACTCCAGTAAGAAGCAAGGCTCTTAATTGGTGTAGGGGCCGTTTGGTAAGTTTTTAAAGGTAAAAATGTGAAGACAACCATTATCCTTCCCGTCTCACACAAGCTGACACTGCCTGGAACGGTGAGACAGAGATGGCTTCCACTTTTGTTCAGTGTTGAGTCATGACACAACGGTTTTAAGTTGGACCCAGGCTTCACATTAATGAGCCATTAAAGAAATCATTAAGGAATGAATACTGGCTGGAAATATTTTAAGCTTTGGGAAGAGCAGCTGTCAGAGCAATCAGTACATTTGCACAAGAAACAAGTTAAGTTGTTAACTTTTCTTTGCCACCGGAGTTATACTCTTAAGATTGCAGAACAGGTATAGGATTGAGAACATGAGGCACCTTTTCTCTCCGACTGTGAATCCCACTAAAGCCCTGGTATCACCTGTAGGAGCTGGGAATGTGGCTTTGGGAGTCGGACTGAGCGTCACCCTGCGGGACGCCTGCTTTTATCAAGACTCCCCCCTGCTCTGACCCTGCCATCTGGGAAAACACATGAGACTAATGAGGGATGGCTCCTCGTCTCCTGGCACCAAATGTGCACACACTGCTCCCATTGTGCCGCACTGTCCCTGTTGCACCACCTTCCCAAGAGTCGGAGACACCTTTTTTACACAAACATACATGCTCATTAATATGTGGTTGGACAACAGCAACATAAAAGCATTAAACTGTTAAAACAAGAAGCATTCAAGTCATATGGCGTGTCAAATGATAAAACACATTTACCCTTTTCTTTTTTGGTTTGGTTGGGTTAGGTAATGTTTTCAGAAAGATTACTTCAGATAACTTAATATTGTTTTGTACTTTATGTAACAAAATCAATTTCAATTTTATTTTATTTATATAGCCCAATAGCACAACACCAGTTTCCTCACAGTCTTTATTTTAATTGAAATGCTCACAATGGGATTTCTTTAGCCATACTCCAACAAATACATTTCTTTTGAACTATATTTAATTCCAGTTGAGTTAGGATTATTCAGTCAAAGATGATGGTGTAGCCACTATTACACAACACAGCACACCAAAGTGAGGCTATTTTTGCAAAAACGAGACAGTGACAGTGAATAAGTGTGGGGAGTGGGTAGGGGGCTACTTGGCTCTGGATTGCTTTTGCAGAACCTGGAAAGAAGAGACCTCTCGGAGATGCCAGGGTCAGACAAGGCTAATTAGTCTGCAGTGGCCCCTCAAATTTCTGCCCTGAGATATTAATGAAGTGATCCATAGGAAAGCAGCTGCTCGCCACAAACCAGCACCCGCCCCACTCCGATTTCCCTTCCCTAACCGCCCTGCTGCTCTGTGACTCTACATAGGAAGGGCAGCAGTGTGCCAGGCTGGGAGCCTGTACCATTCCCCCTGAGAGCTTGACAGCTCCGATCGATGGCCGAAGCAGTAGGTGCATGTGTCGCGGGGCGGGCTGGTGCAGCTGTGCGTGTGTCACGGTGCCAGGAGAGGGTGACAACAGCCTGGCTTTGTGTCCTACATTAACACAAAAATAATGTTTGTACAGGAAATTGCAGAATGATTTGAAGAATGGTTGTCTGCTCGTCATATTTCATCTATTTCTGCTGCATGTAGCCCACTGTCACCAGTTATTCACAGGTAAAGCTTATTAGAGCGTTCACAGGGAACACAAGTTAGTTTGAGGTGGGATGTTAACTGCGCAGAGTAATGTCACTGATACTGTATGTGTTTTTCACACATACAACTCTGGAAAAGACCACTGCAATTTTTGCTAGCAATCAGCATCTCTACAAGTATGGAAACCATTCCATTTCAATGTCTGATGAATCCCAACACAGGCACATTAGGTGATCACCTGAACCAAATCTTATTTAATAAGGAAAAGTATTTAAAAACACTTCCGTGGTCATCACTATCCTCTTGCAAATAAATGCTCTAAATTACAATCTTTTTATTTGGAATTTGGGAAAAAGTTTATAGAATAAAACAAAAATGTTAATTTTACCCAAATGCATACCTATAAATAGT
This sequence comes from Perccottus glenii, assembly GCA_024416835.2. NCBI lineage: Eukaryota > Metazoa > Chordata > Actinopteri > Gobiiformes > Odontobutidae > Perccottus > Perccottus glenii. The sequence goes on along the minus strand of CM044552.2, from coordinate 10,498,136 downwards.
AAAACCAGAGAAACTGATCATTTTGAAGTGGTCTCTTAATTTTTTCCAGAGCTGTATCTACAAACAAAACTCAGAGTAAAAATATGTCCCCCATGTTTGTTCAACAAGCTGTAACAAATCAAAACAGTAAAAATCCTCAAGAAAGGACTCAAAGAGTTATGCTTCAACATGCTGTTTAATTGTAAAGGATTCTCACCTATCGCCTTCAAAACATCCACTCCATCAATGAGTGGGCAGAAGGTTCAAAGCAATGTGAAAATGAGATTCTATTTGTAAAAGTCAGTGGATGAATTTGTGTTATTTTAAATTTACTGTGTTGTACATGCAAAGTGAACTGGGCACAAAACAACAAAATTGTGCTTCTTGGTTTGAAAACTTTCTTGAAAAACTTTTCTTCACACTTGACGATGATAAATTACAATAAAATCTTACACTGTAAATATTAGCATTCTTCATAACTGTGCTCAAAGAACTGAGGCAGAACGTAGCCCGCCATGTGCAGAGTCAGAGTCTTCATTTAATCACTAGATTTTATGGTGCTCACTGTGAAAGGCTGCACTTTTTGGGTGTTGTTTTGTAACTGCTGCTGTTTTACTGTCTTTACTGAGCGCACATGAGATTTCGTTACCATGATCAAACTTTTCTGTATTCAAAATGTGCTTTCATTACAGTTTGTTTTAATGTATTAAGTAAAAACAACAGAATAGTCTATATGACGGTGATGTTATTGCAACTGATGAAAGGCATCTTTTATTGCATGATTACCAATGATGTGTGCTGACCTTACTGTGCCAAATTTCTAGGAGTTGGAGAGCTTTATAGCCTTTTCAGACACTGGGATGTGCACAGGCTGTTAAACTGACAGCTCTCCGTCAGTTAGACAGGTGACTTTTACATTAATGGTCTGTGCGGTTTCCTCAGACATGAGAGAACATTTACTCAAAGGCCACTATTCACATGCAATTTGACAGTGAGCATAAAAAAGAAGGAAGGAAGGAAGGAAGGAAGGAAGGAAAAGAAAAAAAGTGCTTTGCTCATGGGTTTTGAACCTTATTTTCCTGCTTTAGACTTAAAGAATACAGTCTGTAAAAGGACCATTTAATCCATGGAATCCACTGATACATGCAATACTTCTTCATTTCTTCACATTGATGTAAAAGCATTAAATACAAAGACATGAGGTACTCCATTCATTTAAAATGCATTAGAAAATACAGCTACAAAAGTCTAAGCCTTGCAGACAGAGTCGGTGCAATGTTTAATAATGAAATCAAACCTAAAAAGTGACAGGTTAAGTAAATTAATTTATACCATAAATAAAATTATCAGGCCCAAAGCTGCTGGGATAGACTCCAGTCACCCGCGACCCCTAACAGGACTAACCGGTAGAAAATGAATGAATGAATAAAAATAAAATTAACAAAAATACAATAATACATTTATAAATTCAAGCAGCCAAAAATCTGCTGAAGCTAAACAAGGAATTTAAGACCTCTCCTGTACTATATGGTTGATACTTATGCATAATGAAATCAGTCCAGATGGAAATTGAATTTTTGCTTTACACAAATGCCCTTGAATGAGGTGCGTTGGGTTAATATTCCCTGTGTGGAGTTTTCCCCTAAAGGCATCGTTTAGCTTTTGTGGGCCGAGGTCTTCAGAGATGCACTTAGCGAAGTGAATTCTCTGTCTTATTACAAGCCTGACAGCTTATTCTGCACACATCTCTAAGTGCAGGGGGACCAGACACAGAGCTGAAGGCCAGTAGGCCAGTGTCAACGAGAGCACCTCTACATTTGAAGGAGAGTTGTTTGGAGAGGTCACTGTATGAATACAGAATGAGTCCACAAGAACTGTACTTCACTAAGATGATGGACATGAAAACTGTATGCAGAGTTCAGCCAGAGGAAATAATTTAATGAAAAACAATTCAATCTAAAGCTGTTAAACAATAGTTAGGAGCGAATACAAATGGTTTGGGTGCTCATGCAAACCACACAAACCTAAATTCAATATGTCCTGACAAGCAGCAACAGATGAACCTGCATCTGTGAACAATCTATGATTTGTCTTGTCGTTGGATAAACGTTGCCAGTGGCATCCAAAAGCATAATCCTCTTTATAACGGCCACATTGGGTTTTCTCTTGATGGTCTTTACCTTTTTCCAGCCACAATACAACACTGCCAACTTTTGTTTGCGCCAAGTCAAAGTCTGATGAGGGAGTTAACCCTTGGTTGGCTCTGACTTCTTCTTAAGTAGTGCTGTGCCTGTGGTTCATGAGTAATTGAACACTATTGATTCTAGGGTCTGGGGGTGACAATAATGAGGTCAGATATCAAGCAAGTGCAAACAGCAGCTGTGAGGACAGCATCATTCCCATTGGCATGCACACACATGCACGTACACACACCAGAAGGAATTCATTTCACCTACACTTCATGACAGCATCATCCCCACTGTCTTTGGCAGCACTGGCTTGTGTGCCCCTTATCTGCCTTGCTGTCAATACAGACAACCCTGTGCTCCGCTGGGGGCAGGAGGCAGTATTGACATTCAGCTCAAACCTACAGCTCAGAGTGGAGTCCAGGGTGTTGCACATGAATTATGCATGCCTTGACGCCAGGGTGCTGAGCAACACCAGTGCCATCATAATTGAAACAATTGAAACGACAATACCAGATGGGTCAATAATTAGACAGCAGGGGGAGGAAACTTGATCTGGGCGCTCCTCTGCTTGCCCTGCCAACCTAACCGCCATGCTCACAGAGAGGACCTTTACAGGGGAACTGCTGATCCCCCACAGTGCACAGCCGTGTGAGTTATGACTCTGAGTGTGTATTTGTATTTCATAGCATTTATAAACAATAAATAAATAAATAAAATAAATAAAAAACGTTTGAAAAAAGTTATCTTTTAAAATGTTTGAAGACCAATAATTATTCATGAAGCAAATGTTAAACTCAAAACATTAGCTGTTTGTTTTATTTAGAGAAGTACAAACAACTGTTAAAGCTTGATATTTTATTTTTTGCAAAACTTTCTTCTAGCTTTTTTTACTTGTATACAAGGTATTCTCCACCAGACCTTGCAGTTCAGGTTTACCAAAAAATTCCTTTAAAATATATAAAACTAACTACAGTAACAATATCTCTTCATGGGCAGTTTTGTAGCAGAACAATCTGTTGCAGGAATTTAACACTGGCAAGTTGACTTTTCTATTGCAACAGCAGGCAAAAACAGTTGCTGCGTATTGTTTGTCAAACCTGTGTCGCCTTGGATTATGTTTCTGACATTATTCATTGGTGTCTCTAGGTCGGTGGAAAACAGAGGCAGGTGACTGATCTTTCCCTCCAGCTGAGCACTTTCATAAATCCATTTTGAGGGCTCCCAGCAGATCCATTACACTCACTGGTCTCCTGGCCAGAGAAACAACTCAAGGTGATCACCATAAAATACTTGCCAGAAAGTCATTCCTCACCTTGCAATGGCTTTAAAACAAGCTGGGAAACAGAGGAACCATGACAGCCAGAACAAATGCACCTCCGGCCTACATACAGTCTGTCACAGAAAGTTACTGCCGTCAACACTTGATTCAAAGTTAAAAACACGTATTTACAATTATTAAGATCATTTTCTGTGGCTCAGCTTTATAAAGATATAAAGCTGTATCAATATAAACATAAACTTTATTTCAGGGTGGCATTAAAAGTAATAGGATTCACGGCCTTGAGCTATAAAATCAACACAAAGGGTGCAACAGGCAAACACATTTCTTGGGAAAATATTGATTGGAAAAACACTAAAACCACGTTAGTCCCAAATTTTGAAAACTCACAGGGCCGTTATGTAATCAGAAGTGTTTGCACTTTTCTTAGTGTCATTTCCTGAAATCCCTGAGAGCACACATAGGCTCTGGTGTACTGGTCCTTTCCCCACTTAACTTTTATAGCAAGCCATATGCACTTTTATGGTAAGGTTAATAGTTTTTAAGAAGCACTTCACAAGGCCACGTCTTAAAATGCTAAAGTGACACACAGTTCATGTGACAAGATTTAACAAGTCATAGCACGCTTCATGAAGCCAGGTGCTATTATTTCTTTCAGCATAGGTTTTCAATATATTCAAAAAAGTATGCAAGTCATAGAGACAAAATCTGTCAGCATGTAAAATCCTAAAAGTGTAATGAGCAGAAGTAACCATAGCAATTTAGAAAAAAGAACATCAAAGACCAGGGAGCAACTAGGCAGGCTGTATTCATGCATAATTAGCTGTGAAAATGGCACTACAGGAGTCTGTTACTCCCTGTGCTTAATTAGTTTTTATCCTTGGTCTTGGTTGAGAGGTAAACAAAGCCATCAGATTAAAACACGACGTTTCTTCTCCAGACAACAACAATGTCGACAGGGAATGCAGGTGGGACCCATAAAGTCTGCACTTCAGTCCCTTAGGAATACGAGCAGCGTTTAACCTTGGACTAAGTCACAGAATCACAATGCCCAAAACCTGATTAACACAACAAAGCATTGCAGCATCTACAAAATGAAGCATATCATTAATGAATTAAAGCAGTTAGCTAATGGGAAAATCTATTTAGCTAAACACTGAGCACATACTATGAAAACTTAACATAGCATAGGTGAAGCTGTTCACTCCCGCAGTCTATGGTGAAAATGTAATTTCTTTATACCACAAGTGTTCACTGGAGAAATTGGCAACATAGAAGCAGGTAGTTTATTTTGTACTTCACATCACAAACTATGCTTTGGCCTTTTTCAGTGGCTTCACTGGCTGACAAGGGTTTTAAAGCCGTCATTAGGCCAGCTTCACTCCGGACAGATGGGAGTTGTCTGCGATGGGAGGCTGGACTGCATTAGCGCCGCTGCCATGTTCCACTTCAAACCTGACCTTCCAGTGGTCTCACTTCATCTGCCACCCACGAGCCCCCTCCTGGTGCATCACATCACAGACCTGATGTCATTTTCATGCTGCTATCTCAGCCACACACACACACAACTAAAAGCCCACCCCACAGTCTGTAGCTGCCCCTGGACCCCATTACTTAAAAGGCCTCCTACTTTCCATTTTCAGCTTTTTTGTATGAGACACCACACACTTTCTTTCTTTCTTTCTGCAAGTGTTTATCCGATCACTCACAATGCCAGCTTCCCACCCCCAACCTCTGGTTTGTGTTGATGAATGACCGTTGGCCGTCTTACTGACAGCTAGGCAGCTGATGCCACATAATTACAGTATCACCGTTTAGGCAAAATTACCAAATTACTCCAGTTCCCAGGAGGCCTGGAAGACTGACAGGCCAGCCAACAAAAGAAACACAAATATCTCAGAGGACATGAAGGACTTTGCAGACAAGCAAAAAATGTAGGTTTGTTATGTTATTTGAGCCCATTTCAGCCAACAAAAATAAAAATAAGGAGTTAAATCTGAAGTAGCAAAAGCATTTTTCCTCTTTAAATAATGCTACAAAAATCTGGTCTCTCATAGATATTCAATCTTCTGCTTCATTCTCAATTTATTCATTCATTTATTCCTCTTGAAATGTTCAAGAGGCAGCAACATTTTAATATTTCATCAAATCAGCAAGGTTTTGACCTTTATCTGTGCAGAAATAAATTTAGTTTCAAGTTGCTTTTGCTGACACATTTTGATTGTATAGCTGCCTCAACAGATACCTTCATGAAACTATAGATGTGAGTTATGTACTATCCCTGCTAAATGAAGTGACACACTGAGTAAAGAAGTCTTCTTATATGGAGAGTGTGTGAAGTGACGGAGTGACATTTATGATGTGGGTGCTAACAGTGAGCAGTAGAGAAGATGTTGACTCAATGCTGTGTGTGTGGTTGAAAAGTGATGGCCACCAGGGTTGAATTATGCCCCACTAATGTATCTACTACAACAAAGGATTTCTTTCACAAGCCTTGAATCCCAAATGAAAAAAAAAAAAACACTTTGTAATTCACAGTGTGCATTGAAACCATTATGTACAGTACAGTCTGTTCAGGCAACTGCCTTTTTAGCCATTTTATTTGGAAAAGGTAACAGGAACAATGTTAACAACACACAGTTGCATGAACAGCTCATAAAAACGTGTTATTGTCATATTACAGCTTTGAAAGGATTACAGGAATTCTGTGGGAAATTTAATAAACCCCTGGGATAATGGGACATCCTTAAAAACCTAAAGCAGAAATAATACTGAGGCTATGGCCACATTTTCCATAAAAGCAAACTACTATTTATTGCAGTTGAAATGTGTTTATAGTTGGATTGTAGTGTGGACATACAAAACAGCCTTTTAAAATACATCGGAGAAAAACACTATACTTTAAGACTGGTTAATTATAAATTGTGTGATCTATTACTCAACTTTATTTAAAAAAAAAATTTAAACTTTTAAGTTTGATTGCATTCATCCAATAACACCTTTAAAAACCTTTACACCTTTTTATAATGTTTTTAAATGCGCGTATTGTTATACAGAGATGGGGGGGCTGCCATACAAACAGCGCTCAACCTTCTCCTACCACCACCAAACACACCTCTATAGTCACACACATTCATACACCAGTGCTGCGGACACTGGAGGCAAACCTATAGGTATAACCAATACATGCATGTCCAAACACATGCATGTATAGGTTAATTGGCAACTCTAAAGTGTCCCTAGTGACTGAATGTGAGAGTGAATGGTTGTTTGTCACTGTCTATGTCTAAATGTCAGCCCTGTGACTAACTGGCCACTGTCCAGGGTGTACCCCGCCTCAGGCCCAAAGCTGCTGGGATAGGCTCCAGTCACCCGCGACCCCTAACAGGACAAAGTAACCAGTTGCACTGGAGCTGTGTGATAGCCCTCTGAAGTGTGAGGCCAGCTGTATGGAACAGGCAGGGACTGTTCGGATAAACAAGCAGAGCAGAGTGATATTGTTCTGGAGGTAATTTAATCAGAATGAGCTATACGTCACTTAGTAATAGTGGGTACTTTGCTGTGATGTATCAGTGTTTGTGGAGAGGACAGAACAGACGGCCCGGTCTCCTAGATTAAATAGGCCATGGGAAAGATTCCTCATGCTATCAGCGACACAAATTTATCACAGGCTGATGATTAGTATTATTAGCACAGGTGCAGTTACAGTAAACACCAGAGACTCCCATTTTAAACTCAAAGTGTGCATTAGATAAAGAAGGAGCTGGGGTGCCTGTCCCCGAGGTGTTTGGTGGAGCTATGGCCCTGGTTCACTGGAGCGAACAAAACTTGTATTGCAGGCAAAAAAGCAACAACCAGAAAATTGCTGTGACCACAGATTAGAATAATTTGTCACATAATAAAATTAACATCTGCATAATGTGCCATTATAGCCAGATCAAGCATGTAAGTATGGATGAAACAAAAAACAAGAAAGTACTTTCACTGTACAAAGATTTTTTTTTAAATGAAATTGTATGCATATTTGGTCTTAAACTACACTGTTGTGCAGTGGACAAATGCAGTAGTCCATGTGCCTAAAGCAGGGACTGTACTTAAGAATTAGCACTGGCTGTAAACTGCAGGAAGTGAGTGTGTTCCTCTGTATAACCTAATGTACAGATTACATATGGACCTACAAAGACCACAAGCACAAGCCCAGAAAATAAACTAAAAAAGCAACCACTTTTACAGAAGACAGTCGTACAGGGTCTCCCAGCCCCTGATGTCTTATGGATAATATTGTATCTGAACAACAGACTGGCTGAAGGGCACATTCTAAAAGCTGAACTCTGTAGAGATTTCTAATATGTTAGAAGTTTGCATTTAAAAGGTATTGAAAGAACTGAAATTAGGCATCCCCTTTTATGTGTGCAGCAAACTTAGATTGAATGTTGGCCCCACTTTCCTGTATCCAAACAGGATTCATTATTTAAAGTACAGAGCTAAGGGAATAAAGAGAGAAGCCAAACAATAAACAGTAAAAAGGGTTTTGAACTGTCAATCTTAAGTAGCCCTAGGGAGGAAAACAAAACTGGGTGAAAGATTTCGAATAAAAATGAAGAAAGAAAACACTCGACATCTATCTACAAGTTCCTTGGGACATTAGCTTTCTTAAACAGATTTCTAAAACTCTTGAACTCTGAATACCTCCTAGGTCTATTGTGGCATCTGAAAGTCTATCAGTGTGGACTGGAATTACAACAGTAGGTCAGGTCTGATCTAAAGCTCATGTAGTACATGTCAAATTAAAGTGTTCATTTATGAAGTAAAGACTGCCTCAGGTGAGATTGTGTTTAGCCCCTAGCTTCCATCTTTCAGTTTTCAGATATTGGATTTTGAACCTAATATGATTCCTATTAATGATGCACAAAATTAACCTAATGTAAATTATATTTTTCATAAATGTGTATGTGTAACATGACCCTAAAGTCCCCTTTGTATTATTTTTACTTTATACATCTGGATCTTTAGAGTTGAATATCCTTGTTATTGACTGTTAAGACCTTGACTTGGCTGTTTCTATAAAATGTTTAAAAAGTTACTCATCTTACAGTTTTGTGCTGAAGAGAACATGTTATATTAAAACATATCCTGTGTAGCAACATTGAGTTTGATTTGGTCTGTACAGAATATTTACAGAAGCATCCACTATATCAACATAATGGCCACATATTTACTATTTGATGGGATTTCTATGTGCAATTTCACTCCCTAATGCTAAAAACTAAATCTAAAGCCGACTTAAACATTTAGTAAAAAAATAGGTCATTTCTTAACGTTAGTTGTATAATTAGACATAACATTTTTGGCAATTTTTTTAAATCTGCAAACAGGTGAGTAACTTGTCTAGAAGGAGGGCAAATAGACTATTTCCTTGTCAGACTGGTGCAGCACACAGCTTTTGAGTCTTTCTGCTATGGTAGGTGGGTAATTACTGTCATTGATTAATAATCCCGGGACAGCCTCATAATAATCAGTGCCACATGTGCCGGGCCCTTCTAAAGGAAAGACTCATTTGCCACCGGGATTCATAGCCTAAACTGCTTAGTGACATGTAATGGAGAGTAATTTTCTTGTCTGAGAGGGCAGAGTTAGCCTGGTCATTTTCCATTGCCTCAGCACATCAAATGTTCAAACAAGGACAACTGTGATTCAGATCTACTGCTCTTCTCCCACGGGACAATAAGTTGCATTCAAGGACAATAGCATTTTATTGCTTTAGTATCAGTTTGGAAGTGTTATGCTGAAATTGCAAAATATAAAGTGACCAGCAATATAAAGTTATAGTCAGAAAATCTTGGCAAAATGTGAATGTATTTGGGGTAAGGCATTAGCCCCAAACTCTAAAAACTTAATTAAAACATGTTATGTATTTTAAGCTTGATCCATATTATTCAGGGTCTAAATTAACTTAATTCCAATTAGGAAGTGGAATGGCTTCCAGACAGGGAGTCCCCAAAGATGAATCCTCTCAGAGACTTAGTTTGTGTGTTTACTGAGGAGAAAAAAAAATCTTCAGGCAAAATTGGAATTGGAATGTCCACTTTAGAAATACAAGACTTTGCCAAGATGTAAATGGTAAATGGTCCATCTGTCTGTGTGCTTCTCTTTCTCAGCTAAAATAGAAAAGACACCATCTGCAAAAATGCAAAAAACAGATGCTATGTAGCAATGAAAATCTGCACTTATTAACATTTTTTTATTTATTTCAAACTACAGCATGAGGAGAGGTTTATAATATGAACACCTTGACATTAAAATTCTTAATAAATCAATGTAAAACTAGGCCTGGGTTGCCACCTTTGTCTTTTCTCATAATGTGTGAATAATGGCATGAGTGTTAGAATTAACCATTTAATTACACAAATATGAAAGTTAATTTGATGTCAATTCTAATCACGTTAGGCATCTTGCTTTGTCCATGGCCAAGAGCCATCACATTAACTTTCAATTAATCTCATGTACATTGTCATTCACAGAGCGCTTTAAGCTTGTGATGCGCCTACACAACTCAGGATGTAGGGAAACGCGACAATGAAAATTGTGTGTCGTCTTGTTTATTTACTTTTACTGTGTGGGGGTGGACAGACTATTATTTGAGCTTCCATATTGAACGGAGGCTATTTGCAGTCAAGGCAACTTTATGCCTGCTTGAAGGTGGAACAAATAAGTCAAAGGCAGAAACTAATGGGGAAAAAATAAGATGTAGACAGTTCACAGACAGAACAGGCCGCAAAGAGAAGACACAGCAGTCAATTTCCAAGTGGGCAATCAGAAATAGTGGATATTAGCTCAGATCATGTTCACAAAACTGACTGAGCCCCAGTAAAGAACGACACAATCTATAGCAAGTAATCAGCACTGAGAAGGTGTTTTGCCCACAGATAATTACCACAACAGTACCCAGTGGTGCTGAGATTGCTCCCAGGTGACATTGAGGGTTATTAAATTGTCACAGTGCACCCTGCTCTGGCACTGCAGACATTTGAACTGGCTGCCCACAAGACTGACTCACAGTTTATCTGCTCCATTTGTTTGACATCTTTACGACATACCGTATTAACACAACCTAATTTCATCTGGGCCTCAATGTCTTCTCTTGGCTGTCTCAGAGAAATCCTTCAGGGTTAGGTTAGGACTGCTGGGACGTTTGTCTCGACCAAATTACTAAGTGACATTTTTTTCCCCCATCCTTTCATGTATTTGGCTTCACAAGAAAAAAAGTTGCTTAATTTTGAGTGAATATGACATATACACTCCAAACACTGCTTATGTATACAAAGCATTACATTCAAGACAGAAAAAAAAACAGTGTTTCCTTCTTGGACTATTTATTGCTGATAGTAAGATGATTCTCTAATATAAATCATTGAAGACATATTAATCGAATTAGGCAGCTAATAGCCCCTTAATGTTTTTGTTTGTGTAAATATAACATCCCCGTCCAGACATACAACAAGCACCAATCACTGTAATTATCCCACAAATTACAACAGCCCATTTATTACAATGACTTTCCAAAAGTTATAAATAATGATTAAAATGGTTTTTATTTGGGCATTAACCAGCCCACTCCGTTTTATATTGGGCACTTAATAACCCAAGTTAATGTACACAGGTGTCACAGTGTCATAAAATTATAAGTGTGCTTGATTGAACATTGAAGATTTATGAAGGTCAGGCTCATTGACAGTAAAGAGTAAAAGAATTGGCTATGTATACACTGATGAAAAAAGGCCTAGATCTTCTTTTTTTGACTGACTGACTGTTAACATTACATTTAATAAACTTAATATACAATTATACACAGAAGGTATGTTGCCAAACTGTAGAGATAAATTCAACTGGTCTGGTATGTTCATCAAAAAAAGGCAAAATATTGAGCGTTAACTTGTAGATACACTGACCCTCATCCACAGTGTCAAGGCAAAAATCTAACACAATAATAAAAGGCTGTATTACAATCTACTCTTTGCTGTGTATCAGTGAAAAAGGCCCAGTGAGAAAAGGAGTGTTGTTGGACATGGTACTGCAAGAATATCTCACAATTTATAGACATCAATAGCCATCTACAAATTTTTTCAGAGAAATGTGTAAAATATTAGTTTAAGGTTCTCAAGTATGCACAAGGTTAAGAACACTACACTAAAAAGCAAAATAACTCTGTGCAGTGCCAGCAGAGTGGGCCAGCTGGTCACGAGCTTTAGTTTTAAATAAATGAGACCCGTATAAAAACAAAGATTTATGTTGGATTGTGCATGTTTTGCTGCTCTAATGTTTAGCTCTAAATCATAATGTTCACTAAGTGCCAGCTAATGTAGCCCTCAATGGTAAGCGTTTGATTAAAGAATATCCCTTGCAAAGTTCTGAAGTGAACATTGTACAAGAAGAACAAACCAAAGGCATAATAACAACAACAACTGTTACTCACATCTTGCAGGGAGATCATATCCGCAGGTGATCTTGGCCTTGCCGGTATCGCAGCCGTTTAGTGAGTGGCACTCGTCAAACAGGCAGGACCCCGCCGCTTTGTGTATGCAGCCATCAACTGAAACAGACACATGACAGAAAATGTATAAGGCCTGCCTCGGACAAACTGACAACCACGCTGTGCTAATTAGTTCTTTGCATGCTTTATCATGTCAAAACAAGCAATCATTTACGGAAACAAGACCAAGAACAAGCACTGTGTATAGTATTCATGAATTTCTTGACTCTCTTGGTCCTCAAATTATCTTGCTTGTATCATCTCTCTGTTGGGAAAGTGGGTCTGAGACAGCGCCCGTGTCTATTGCTGGTAAATATTGACGAGCTTAGAAATTAAATTAGCCAGGCTAGGATCTAATAACGCCTCCATACAGTGAAAATGAGACTGTTCTTCCTGTAATCCCTCTCCACTGTCAACAGCGATACACATGCAGATCATTAACTGTATTGTGTGCCCTGTGGTGGGAATCTTCCCCGTGTCCCGTTCGCCTGTCATGTGGATCTGCGTTCTGATTCTGTCGTGCGCCATGTTGATGCGTGTGTCCTGGTTCTGCAGAAGACCCCGGGCCCCCGCCCCCCTAAGGTTTTAATTTTACCGGGTTAAGGCTGCGATACACTTGATTGATGGCACGTCTTACACAAGAAGGCAGAGAGATAGAAATCCACATTATCCGTCTCTGAAAGCCTGACATCCCTCCAAGAGCATGTTATCAATCACCTTGAAACATCATAAAATCCTCAAGTTGTCCTGTAAAGTCCTCACAAGCCATTAGTGAAAAAGAGAGCCAGGAGAAGCAATAGGACAACATAGACATTTCTTTTTTTATATACAACCCCTATTTAATGACTGAACCAGTAACAAGCCATTCAGAGCAGAGTGATCCATCAAAGTGAATTCAATATAGATTCGGTCAAAATAAATATGTAACATATAAACAAAATGCTAAAGAAAATTGTGAGAAAGCCACTTGATTGTTGTACACCATGTTCATAAATGTAGACAAAGAGCCTATTGGAGAGGGGCGGCCCCGAGTTCCTTTCAATTTCTCACAGATGAGTCAAAGACAACAGCTGGGTGGATGATTTTCTACTTCTATCAATCATCTTTAATGGACTGAGGGACAGGCCGTTGACAGAGACGAATCCTGATGGCTTTTCGAAGTAGTAACATGAGTCTGACAGTGATGTGGAGATGAGGTGAGATAACTCTGGCGTCAGTGAAAGCTACTTAGCACAACGCAGCTGTGGTAGCACCAGCTACACAGTTGGCCCGGCATTTCCATACGGCATTTCCATACAATGTGCACACAAGACTTTCCATGATCAGCCACATTTATTTGCATCGTAATTGCTTCTGGACGCCAAAGCAAACATGGATTGTTAAATGTGTGCGCTGTACTAGGAGCTTTGAGCCTGTAGGAATCATTTGTGTACACATTGTGTTAGTTAGAGAAAAGAATTTAAAAGCCTTAACAGCATTGTGTCCCACTGAAGCTAATGGGCCTCTGTTTACAAAACCCATAACGTTTTTACTTGAGCCCTACTTTTGTACAAATTCTTTTTGTTGTAAGAGTCTATGCATTAAAAGGTATTTAGTGTTTAGATTTTTGTGCTGCTGAATAAATCATCTAACACTGCATTTCTATCCCTGAGGTATTGAGCACTAAAGTCCTAAGGCCCACACAGAAAGTTCAGTTAAGTGTTATGATGAAGGCTGGTGACGTAAAGAGCACTGTGGAGGAATCCTTTCTATCTTTTTGCACCTGGAAGTATTTTAGACACCTTTTGGGATGAATAAATGAGGACATCTGAACAACTATACAACACAAGGTTTATAATGATGAATGGCATTACATTTTCCACATGTTCATTAGCGCTGTATTATGAGATCTGGTCAAAAGGACTGCACTCCTCACTCTATTTAATTTCACAAATCACCACTTTTGTGATACTACAAAAACTTAATTTACTGTGGGATACTTTTGTGTTTCTTTGCTATCATAGACTTTTTATCTGTTGCAGTTTTTAAGTGGCATTAAAAAAAACTTGTGCAAGTATGCTCAGAATTATGTAAATTTAGAAACTCCGCTTTATAATTCATGATGTAACCATTCTCTGATAAAATATATTTTACAACAGAGACACACTGCTGCTTAGACAGTTCACAAGTGGTTTGGTCTGCTTAGTGCTAAAGATACTAAAATGGATGAAAAGTCACTGTTTTCTTTTCTGAGTGGTGAAAATCCAGCCGTGTTAGGAGCGTTTAATCCTCCAGTTTTCTGCATTCCCACTAGAGTGAGCGCTCCCCAGACACCTCCTCTCATCACTAGCGAACAAGGTTGATCTCAAAACTATGAGCACCTTGGGAACCAAGTGAGGAAAGGCACGTTGGTTTCTGCTTTTCATCTCACTCACTGAAGAATGACATTAAAGATAATAGTTTTGTTTACCATTTTACGATCACATTCACAGAGGATGGGTGTCTAAGTCTTTTTTTTTCTTCTTCCGAGAGAGTGTCACTACGGCTAATGTACTTTTTCTGCCTGGGATATTGTTCATGCTGCTCAGAAATAGAAACTTGAAGGCTACTGTGACAAACTAAATACATGTTTTTACTTATGGTGTAGATTCAAAATCAGGGGTAGATGTTTAGAAATGGGGAAAAAGAAAAAGTCAGATAGGGGTATCAAAATGTATTTTGACATTGAAATCAGACATACAGAATTGTGATGCAAGCAGAGTTTCCATCTGCATAGTTTTTGTGAACTATAGACATATCTTGTGAAGTTTTTTTTCCCATAGTTGAGATGTGACCCACATTTAATTTTCTCATTTATGAGGGATTTAAGCATTATTCCCCAAAGACTCCTACATTATAGATGCTTGCAACATGACAAAGGCAGCCTCACACTCTCATTAACAGAGCAGCTTTACAATCACTTCAAAAAGGAGAACATGTCAGCTCACGCTTTTGTTGTACACAGAGAAATGTCAGGACAGCCACCAAAATAAAGATTATTTATGCATATTAAAATTCAGATAAGCAAATTTAGATCTCCATTTTTGTGCTTTGCATTTGAACTCAATTGAAAAGCCAGCCATATTTTACAAACCAGGAAGCATAACCATTCATATATATGACACAGAACAAAGGAAAAAAGCAAAGTTTGCATAAAAGCAACTAAATATTTACAGTTTTTTTTACAACGAGTAAGTCCTTGCAGTAGCCTTTCAACATCAGCAAAACAAATACACAATGTTCATGTGTAAGGACGTCAGTAAGAAATGCTCGTGATGTTAACAGTCACAAGGCTTAAAATGTTTCAGTACCATTTCAAATCTACAGTCTGCTTAGGGCTATGTACAAGCTTTTATAAGACCATGTCCAATATTTCAAAACAAAGAACTGACATCAAAGTAAACTCAAAGTAGACACATTCATGAGTTTTTCTGTTGTAAATATTATTCCCATAATTCTTTTTAACTATGTATTGTGAACTGTAACACTTTTTATACTAAATGAATATGGACTCCACCGGGAGGACGCCCCAAGGAAGACCTAGGACACGCTGGTGGGACTATGTCTCTCGACTGGCCTGGAAACGCCCTGGAGGAAGTGTCAGTCCGTATTGTCGCTACAAATAAATGTATGAAACATTATTGAGACAATATGCATATAAGTAGGTATAAGTCTATAAAAGGAACCACACGTGGGGTTTATATACCATGTTGTTGTGTTGAATGCACATGCACATACTGAAATAAACTGCAGACAACATATGAGGGCATAAATACACACATACAAGGGTGTGTATGCATATGTATTGTGCCTATTTACATAAATCTATGTAGATATTAATATTGTATAATTGTAGAATATTTCTTGTAGATTTGGACATGTTTTGTGTCTAGGTGGTTACACAAAATTGTATTGCATGCAATTTTTTTGTTTATTCAAAACATATAAAGAAATAAGAATGATAACTTTCATTTATGATTTGAAATTAGAAACTCTCATATTAGTCACCAAATTGAATCTGCTGATACCAAAGGACAGCAGCATTCATAATTTTAGGCAAAATGCTTTATTCTTGTGCCTTATTTCTGAATGGTTTACATCTGAAAGGCTTTACTGAGATGTAATTACAGTATATTCACAGGCTAAATAAAAGTATTGATGATGCACCTGTACATCTATCTGAATTATTTATAGAAACCTTAAGATGAACATGCTCCGGGGTGCACAATCAGCACCACCCGCTGCTATATCTCAACTCCTCCAAAGATGAAGTTATGGAAGACATTTCATTTAGCAAGCTTAATATTCACGGTGCAACATCTGCTCCTGTCCACTCGCTACTGGGCTTCCTCAGCGCAGCCAGCTGAAAAATATAAGTTAATACCTCATCTATCTCTCCTCGCAGCCTGCCACTGCTTTAGGCCGGGCCTATGTGGGACAAAACATTTATTCATCTTCACTGAGAGCCTGCATACAGAAAGCTTCCCCGAGCAGCCACTAGAACAAGTCCATGCGGCTAATGAAGATAACTTTGAGCAGTGGCTGGACAGCATCTCTCTGAACTCATAATAGGAACAATAGACAGAGGGAGACACATATTGGGAGAGACAAAGAAGACAAGAGTGTGTGCCCGAGAGTGTGCGTGTCAGTCTAGAGCAGTATGAATTAGTTACTCAGCTGTAACCTTGGCTCCTGGCATTGTTGGAGACACCTCTGCCTGGTCCTCTCAAGGCTTCGTTCCCACATGCATAGGGGCTTCTCCCGGGCAGGGCTTTCAATCGCGTCCTTAGACACAATGAATACCTGCTCCGCTCTCATTACAATACCCTGCTTTTCAGAAATAGTGTCAGCTGCAATTTTCTCTCCTAATTATTTTTCCACTCCTTTGAGGGTTGGGTTCAGGACTGTAGCCAGAGAAGGCAGCCGGGGGTGGGCAGGAGGGAGGGGGCAAGTGCTGGATTGTACCTGGCAGGAAGTCAGTCCATAATCTAGCAAAGGGGAAAAGGAAGTCATTGATATCAAGCCTTAACTTCACCTTTCTGCCTATGTGAGCATTACCTGGTGATCTACTTTAGGCTCTCCAAAACCAACAGAGCATATCAGCCAATGGGGGATAAAACTGTACTCACTAAGGGCCTTCTCATTTTCCACCCCTCATCCAGACACAAGTGGCATTATCAGACAACTCTTTTTAACACTAGCCAAAGTAACCATTTGTATTATTAGTATTATTATTACAGTATATGCTGCAACATCACACCTTTGTCTTTTGTACCATATAGATGAAGTGCCTCCAGTTGCTGGCTTTGTAGTATCCATAGCAACAGCATATTCCCTCTCTCATAGCACTTTTAAAGCTGCACACTGATCAAGCCCCTCCACAACCCCACCTTTGTGATTTACCACACTATTTTCTACTCCACTCATTTCATTGAAGGAGATAATGACATGGATTAGCAGCTAATCAAGTGCCAATCAGAAATCTGCCCGAACTAAATGTCAGGCGGAATATGCTGGAGCCATTGTGGTTTGTCCCTTGTGATACTGGATTATAAGTCCTAATCGCAGCAATTTTGGATGCAACTGGAGCCAGAGCCCACTCTGTACTGTAATCAAGCTCCTAGGAAAGGAATACTAATTGCCGTTTTACCTGTAATACTCAGGTAAACAGGGGATTTGGTCTAATAGAATGCCAGAGATAGTCACAGATGTTACTCCCTAAAGTGATAAAATAGCTCAGGCTTACATGACTCACAATTCCCTTGACGCTGCTGTGTAAGCAGGAACAAGACAAAATGACACGACAATCACAGGTTCCACCACAATATGTCAGAAACCCTGTTATTATTGCCGTTAAGTTACAGCTGCAGTTGACAAACATGTCAAAAAGGATGTAATCTGTATCACAGTAAGGGCACAATTGTAACTTCAGTTATTTTAAACTGGCCTGGCACACAATCAATTCAAAGGTTAGATTAGATAGAAATAGTGAAGTGGGCCTAAATATTTGACTTTAAACACTAGTATTTCAGCAGCTGCTACAATAACCAGCATGAAATGCACAAGAAAATGGTACTTGCATTATTCATGCAATCTATCACAGGCCTGTTACTACTGCCAATTCCACCTCACCAAGTGGGTGTCCTGTTCAATGAATAAGGGTTAACGCTCATGTACTGTACATATTACAAGCACACACTAGTGGCAGCTCCCGGGGCCATAAAAAAGACACGTTCGGTTACCACAGCTCATATGACAGAGTCGTTAGAACATCGAAGGAACAGCTGTGGACGACTCGGTGCCAGCCCCAGCCGTGTTGAACTACTTGGGACAATTGTTATTACCCCGGCCCTTGCGTTTAAAGATGTTGTTTTAACAGCGCTGTCTTGTTGTTTTGCTGTCTGAGGTAGTGGAGTCACACTGTCCTAGACTAAAGTACACTGTCTGCATTCTTCACATGGCGCAGGCATTTTGTATTCCAGTCAGCTCGGCTATTTGAAATCCCTTTGCCTGGTACTGTACTGGCTTTTTTAAATTTTCTGTATTAACGTAGACCTATTAAGGATTTTTTTTTACAAATTAAACCAAGGAAACTTCCGGGTGGAGTTAGGTTTCTTACAGAGATTCTAATAATTCACTTTTACTTCACATAAATCAGAATTGTCCTGGCACATGTTTCAAAATTTAAACAAACCAAATAGTTTTTATAGAGAGATATAAAAATTAAAAAAGAGTGCATTAGAGAATCCAGTACATGTGCTTATACTGTTCCTGTCACACAGACATAGTCCTGCTTCCCAAATGGTATCCTGCCTCACTGAAATTCACCATTTGTTTCCAAAACCCCAGGCTACAGACTTGCTTTTATTTTTGAAAGTGAAGTATTAATCAAAGATAAACAGAAACCTCTTCCTCCTTCAATATCACACTCATTTTTCACCTTTGACTCTTCATTCAGCCTGTTATTATAAACAAGTTCTCTGTCAATGTGGCTATTATCGCTTCGTCTCCTAGGTTAGATTACCTTTGGCACCCCGGCTTTACTATTACCGCCAGAGGAAGAAAGAGGGAATGAAGGAGATTGTCAGTAGACAGTATCATGTGGGCTCCTCCAGCAAAAGCAATCTGAAGTGCAGTGTGTGTTTGTGTCCACTTGCACCAAACGCACACTGATTTCACATTAGTGCTCCCAGTTCTGTCTCAGAAAATGCATTTTGACATCAACATTTCAATAGCCATTTCATTTTTACTTTAGTAGTAGTTTGGATCTAGTCTCCAATATATGTTTGTTTACAGCTTCTGAGGCCCTTAACATTTTGGACGCACTCTTTACACTAAACTTAGTTAGTTTACCACAACTTTGAAATTCTACAGGTTCTCAGATAAAGAAAAAGTACTGCACGTGCATCTTAGTATTTACACACACATGCTATACATTGCTAATAGTGTATTAATATATTTTTTAATTACTCTGTGCTGTGTAATGACTAAAGCATATTAATCATCATTAATGAGTTGTTTATAGCTGTATTTTTAATGGCTTTCTCCACACAGAAATTGCTTGTGAGTGTTTTCAAACATACTGAAACATGATTAACATGAACAACATGACATGCAGTTAATTCCTCCCGATGAGGGTTTGTGACATCAAAAGGCTTTCATGGCCTGAGTTTATGAGAGGCATACATTTTTGATACAAAAGGTACTCAACACAAGCTCCAGGAAGCATCTTTTCTCAAAGAGCTTGCCTCCTTCTCAGTGGGTGAGGAGCTAATCATGAACTGCCAGGAATGATCAAATGAAAAGTGCATTTTCTAAAGCATAATCTAGCTGCTGACCAGTGAGGACTCCCCTCTGGGTTCAAGCATCACAACCAGATATAAATTATTGAATAGATGCATCATGTTTTTTAACAATTCAAGGCCAACCACCTCTTGTTTTTTGAATTATATTAATGCAAAATGTGCCGGTGAGGAACATCTTTTGGTTTTTATTAACAACATATGACTAGGCTCTGAAACTTTATGGAAAGACTGAAGCAGAGGTATTTTCATCCCAACATAATTAAACACCGCCGCCTCCAGAAATTGCCCTCTTTGAGAAGTTAGGCTAATAAGGGACACACTAATGTTGAGAAAACAGTTTGAAAACACAACCCCCAGTGCGGATCCTGGCCAATTTCATCATAAATTACTTCCCTGCACAGAGTTCATCGTTGAGTCACCCAAGAGAGAGGCTGCTGCCTGATGGTAAAGGATGGTTTTCTAAGAACAACCTGGCGAGAGGTGAGAGTTGAAACAGAAGCACTTTGTTCGATGCAACAGTAGACAGGGTGAGACAAATGCATGCAATTAATGAGCAATCTAAATAGTAAGTTTTAAAACGCCTCAAGGAGAGAGCACAAGCATTTCTGCAGCTTCAGACTTGTGTATCTTCCGTTCAAACTCTCCTAATTGCAGAAATGAAGAAAGATGGAGCCGTTCAATAAAAGGCTAGAGCACTGGATTAAAATGCATGAACAGCTGTTACTATTATGCATGGTTCTCCGGGTTTGCTGGTGTAAAGCGCCTCTTCAGCAAGGCCTTCAGCCTTCGACAATACATTAACATTTCCAAAGCCACACAAAACACATGCCAACACCAAAGAGAGCTATAGAATTAAAAGGTCAACGCAGTTCTGTTTGTCTAGCATTTACTTTCTACTGGCAAAACAGAGGCAGTACTCGAGTTTTTACACATTTGTTTAAGAGTAAACTGACTATTACCAACATGTTGCCTGCAATTATGGAAATTTTGATAATGAACAATGCATCAGCGGTTTAAGTTTTTATTAGTAAATAGAAATTTAGGGTAAAATGGAAATACAAAAATAAATAAAACCTAAATTATTAGCGTGATGTTTCATTACAGAAACCAGTGTGATGCCTGCCAGAAAGAATTTATTGCATGTCTCTAAATCAATAAAATCACAGGTAGGTGTTTTGCTGTTTCTTCATATCCTTATCTTTTTCCATTATGAAGTAATTGTAAACAAGAAGATTAAAAAGGAGCAAGACAAGCCAAAAAACTTAAAAAATAAAATAAACTAATGCTACAGAGGACAAAATGATTACTGTGTGCTTCAGCAGAGGTATTAAAGTGGTGATTGCAACATCAAACATATATATTGATCTGATCTTTGTTTGTGGCTGAATTAAAGTTTATTTGTATTGACTCCACAAGGCTCCTTAACAATTCAGCTGATTGCTTTGGCAGTAAAAACAAAAACATAATTATGGGCATTCTCTGCATTGTCGTCTATAATTCAAATACTTGTACACAAAAATCGCCCAGTGTGCCTTGCCGCAAAGAAATCATTAGCTTAGTGTAACTCAAAGTAAGCAAACAAAGAACAGAAGGCCACAGGGGCCCAGAGCTCATGTTTAGCCGGCCTGGAATCCTCGGCAGTGATTTATCTGATGGCCAATGACAACTTTCTTGCAGACCCCAAAGTGTGCTGTCTATTAATTGAGCCGGTGTCAGTGCAGGGGAGATTAAGCGCCTGCAGCTGCCCACTGAAACGTCTTCCCCAGGCCCAGCTGTGAGACACAAATCAAAGGCCATGGCACTCAGACGAACCGGCACAACCGAGCCCACCTCCTCCGTATTAACACAAGGCTCAGCACTAATGCATGTCCTGATGGATTGTTTGGTAAATATTAGCAGAATATGTCCAGATCATAACTTGAACCTAATCTGCTTTATTTGAAACACTACACTATTATAAGTCCAACTCTATAATCTATAATAGACAACACAGCTTCTCTGGAATTTGGGTCAAACAATGCATCAGAGCATGCCACACTCTTCATCAAAGCTCTTGTGCTGCCTTTCTTTCCATGCTCTCTGCAGTAAAACATGTCCACACCTTTAAGCCAGCTTTCAACTCGCCACACTCCCTTTAAAAAGGCCTAATGTCCTCCCACTGTCTCTCCTTGTAAAGACCCTGTGTGGTCTCAACTTGTGGCCCGGCTCCACGACATGAAGTGCACTGCTGCAGAGCCGAGGATTAACCAAAATTAGGCTTATATAATTATACAGTCATGATTCCAGGCCTCTCCTGCTGGTCCTTTTAATTAAGCAGATAATTTTTCTCTGGGGAACACCCGCTTAAACATACTTACCGGCTATTTCAAAAGTGGAATTTTCTAAAAAGGCTGCTACAGATCTTCTAATTCAAAATGATTGTAAAAAGAAATTGGAATTGTAGGCTGTAAAACAATCATTTGCTGGTAGGTGTGTGTAAATGATTTCTTTTGTGGTGTCCAAGGATAGAGACAGCTCTAAAAGTGAACTGAAGAATCTCATTTATGGTCTGAAATACCTGGTTATTCAACCTGCGGACACCCGCCTGATAACCCACTAAAGAGGTCTTCTGTCTGCATTCACAATAATAAACACGCTGCTCTTTTAAAAGTATCCAAACTAGATGACCACAAGGTATTTTTCTGTTGGCTTTTGTACACAAAATAAAATATGGTGGCAGTTTCTTTCCATTGGAAAGGTGTTCAATGGCACATACACTTTTGTTTATTTCTGTGCCCAACAGCCAAAAGGTCATGCTCACTTTGCCATTTTACCTTCAGCTGTGTTTTAGTTGCTGTCTCAAAATGCATATATATATATAATATTCAAAATGTGTTAAAAGTGCCTTGTCTGCAGTTTTAAATGCATCATTTCTGTATTCTTGGATCTTTTCACTGTAGTACCACAAGTGGTAATGGAAATGGCCACACAGCAAGATGTGTTTGATCTATCTAAAATAGTATTTGGTCACATATAAAAATAACCTTGAGACCTTATGAGTAATTAACAATGAGTAACTACTTTTGATCTCTCCAAAAGAGGCAGAGCTTGAGATCAGTTATTAAGACTTTGATGGAAGTCAATGACCTTTCAACAATGATATGTGGACTTACAATATAGTGCACTGTCACCTCAAAGAATACTTGTTATCAATTCTGACTTAAATCTTCCAGGTCAGCATATGTGTCATCTGAGGAGTGCTGCTGCTGTGATGGATGTTCAAAGAACACTGGGCTTCCTTCTTTGTTTTGCAGCCAATCTAATGACTTCCTCACAGCCTCTTATTCAGGCTACGATCCATTTTTCATGACAGGATATATTTAATCTATTTATGTCATAATTGCTGATGTCGTTAAAGGGGAGATTAAAATAACATTAAAATCAGATTGTGGCATATCATGACGCTGCCTCCAAAATAAAAAAGGAGGGAAAAGGGAAAGCTTTTAACTGCTGCCATACCTCAGAGAGGGTATTAAAACCTACACAGTTTATTGAGACAAAATGTAATGAGTTCAGTTGGGAAGCTGCCAAAATGAAGTGGTTCTGGGCAGAAGATCTATGGTCAGCATGATAAAATGTGACCAGGAAATTGATTGTCAGTAAACATGGGGAATATAAAAGACTTAGTACTGTTTGCAATGTCTTTATTTAAACATGTCATGTGAGCAATGATAAACTTTAGATGTCCTTGTACAAATGACATGATGCACCTGCATCTGTGTCAACACACGTCCAGAAGTCTGTCACATTCATTCTGTGTTTATAGCCTGTTCTCAAATCCTTCAAGGATACAGCTTATATTAGTGCGTCCACGTTCTACTGTTTGTAATTTTACAGCCCTTTTTATGGCCCCTTCCATAATATTAGCACTTTCTACAGGCCACGCAGAAAAAGGTGAGTAAAAGTACAGGTAATAAACTTGAACACACGCTCCCTGGAATTAGACCAAAAAGCACAAGTCTATTCAGCATTTAATAAACACAAATGCAGCGTAATACACCTAATATGTCATTGATTTCCCATAACACTGACCTGCCCCCTTTTTGAAGCAGTCTCGATCTATCTTACCTCTGTGATGTCTCTTACTACCTACTGTTGTGGAATAAAGGGCAGGACGTAAAAAGGGAAAAGAGTCTAGTAGGATGAGCCTGGCCCATCTACACAGACTGAATAATAGCAACTCTGTTTCTATTGCATAAAACAGTCCATAAACTGGTCTTGATATATTACACACAGGCTGGGTGTCTTGAGGTCTGTCACGTTCACCTGAAAAACACTACGAGGAGGAACTGGCAACAGCAGCAGATAAGAGACACATAGGGACATCCAGTCTCTATCAAATGCACCAGGTGAGGCGAGTCATTACACAATAGGATCAGAGAGTAATCTGAAGGAATCACACAGTCGATTTGTAGTTCTGAAAAGTAACACTCATATCTCTTATTGTCATCAATGCTTGGGAACAAACAGTATTGTGCCCAGTATTTCTGCAGGGAAATCTATTTCTAACACTCTCAGTCTTGGAGAAATGGAAACAATCCTTTTCTTGGAAATCTTGGCATATAACATCAAACCTGGGTATTTAAACTCCAGACAAAAAGCAAGAACAAAGCCAGCCAGCATGGAGACCTGGCACAACCTTGATAAACACCAAACAGTTTAGAAATGCCAGCGCACAGACAGCCCTCTGCCCCTGGAGACGGAGCGCAGCGAGAACACCTACATGTCTTCTCCTTTTTAAAATAAATCTATTCCCTTGACATTTTAAAGTAAATAAATTTGGACTTTATTTTTAAGAAAAGGGCCAGGTATCAAATGTGGTTTTTACACCCTTAAAAAACTAATGCAAAAATAAAAACCCAGAGGCAACCAGGGGGCTTCAGGGCAAATTATACTTTGAGTTTGGAAAAACAACATAAAAAGCTATCTTGCACATAGATGTCAAGAGGAAAGAATACTTTGGATCCCAGAGCATCATATGAGTATGTCATTTTTCTTCTCAGGATTGCTGCCATTAGAGACAAACATACAGTCAGGTCCATAAATATTGGGACATCAACACTATTCTTATCTTTTTGGCCCTATACACCACCACAATAAATTTAAAGTGAAACGAACAAGATGTGCTTTAACTGCAGACCTTTAGCTTTAATTTACATCCAAATCAGGTGAACGGTGTAGGAATTACAACAGTTTGTATGTGCCTTCCACTTTAAGGGACAAAAAGTAATGGGACAGATTAACAAGCATAAATCAAACATTCACTTTCTAATACTTGGTTGAAAATCCTTTGCAGTCAATTACAGCCTGAAGTCTGGAACGCATAGACATCACCAGACGCTGGGTTTCATCCCTGGTGATGCTCTACCAGGCCTCTACTGCAACTGTCTTCAGTTCCTGTTTGTTCTTGGGGCATTTTCCCTTCAGTCTTGTCTTCAGCAAGTGAAATGCATGCTCAATCAGATTCAGGTCAGGTGATTGACTTGGCCATTGCATAACATTCCACTTCTTTCCTTTAAAAAACTATTTGGTTGCTTTTGCAGTATGCTTCGGGTCATTGTCCATCTGCACTGTGAATCGCCGCTCAATGAGTTCTGAAGCATTTGGCTGAATATTTACATTTAGTCATTTAGCAGACGCATTTATCCAAAGTGACTTACATTTTTAGTTGACGCCATGACACTACCACCACATGCTTCACTGATGAGGTCCTATGCTTTGGATCATGAGCAGTTCCTTTCCTTCTCCAAACTCTTCTCTTCCCATCACTCTGGTACAAGTTGATCTGGGTCTCATCGGTCCATAGGATGTTGTTCCAGAACTGTGAAGGCTTTTTTAGATGTTGTTTGGCAAACTCTAATCTGGCCTTCCTGTTTATGAGGTTCACCAATGGTTTACATTTTGTGGTGAACCCTCTGTATTCACTCTGGGGAAGTCTTCTCTTGATTGTTGACTTTGATACACATACACCTACCTCCTGGAGAGTGTTCTTGATCTGAACACTCTCCAGGAGTGTTCAGATCAAGAACCAGGAGTGATCAAGAAACACCCTTCATCTTTCCCTGATGAAGGGAGTTTTCTTCATCAGGGAAAGAATTCTTTGGTCATCCACCACAGTTGTTTTCCATGGCCCTCCGGGTTTTTTGGTGTTGATGAGCTCACCGGTGCCTTCTTTCTTTTTAAGGATGTTCCAAACCTCTTCCCTCTCTTGATTTGGATGTAAATACCCTCAAATTAAAGCTTAAAGTCTGCAGTTAAATCACATTTTGTTCGTTTCATTTCAAATCCATGTGGTGGTGTTTAGAGCCAAAAAGATAAGAATTGTGCCCAATATTTATGGACCTGACTGTAGTCCTAATTTTAACACGTTTCTGCAGAGACATTTCATAGTGCTGGTTAAATCAAAGGCATACACTGAGGAATACTTTGTGTGATGTTTCCAGTTGTGTTGCATTTAAATTATAATCAAAATTTTAAATAAAATCTTAAAGGTTTAGTTATGCTTAAGTATCTTCTTTTTCAATACACATAGATGTTTATTACATTTCCTTTTAAAATCTTACTACTTATACATTTTGTACTAATCTTCAATCCAGATACTAACAAAAAAAACTTTTTATGCACCAGACAGAACAAACCAAATAATTGACAGTTTTTGCTCTACAACAGAGCCACAAAATAGCTGAACGCTTGCATAACTGAAAACAGACCACACAATGTATTTGACAGCGCAGATAATAAATGGCATGGATTTTATATATATGCTTTTCCACCTACTATGCACTCAAAGCCCTTTTACAATATAATTTACATATTATAATCTTTAAACAGTCAGTCATGCAGATACAGTGGTAATAGCATGCACAGATCTGCATTCTCCAGGAGTCCTACTCTTCCTCTGCACTTCTCCTCAAATGGCCTCCATCTCAATACACACAGTGCATGAACTTTCAGCTCGATATCCCCCAGCTCTGAAGAGACCCATTGCACAAAAAATGAATTCTACTAAATATGCCTAAAATACAGCAAAATGTCCAATAAATAATTTTATGTTCCTGTTCCCCTCAAAATGTGCTGTTACTGTGCTGAGAAAATACAGTTTAAATGTCTTATTTATTATGCTGCCATACCATTTTACCCTGAATGCTGCTACTTTCTCCTTAAAACAAAGCGAGTTTGTCAATACCTGCAGGCATGTATTTTTGTAATGAGGTACACTTTGGACATGTAAAGGAGCTGAAAGACATCAGCGGCTGGTTGACCGGACATTTACTACTGACATGCCAGGACTGATTTATTTAATTTCAGGCTGCCTCAAATACTTGTACACCTGGCCACCAAACAAGCACTTTCATATTAATGGGAGAGTGAGCAGCACACTGGGCCACTGGCCAGGCATTATGCTGGGTTTAAGACAGCGACAGCCTGGAAAGCTAGCCAGGTCCTCTCCAAGTCTATGCAATCTGCAATGCAAATCAATCACCAGTGTGTGGCCAGTGCAGCAGCACGGCAGAACAGGCTGGCGGTGAGCAGTCAGTGTTGAAATGATCTCTTTCTTCCTTGAGAGTCATCATTCTCTGTCAGGTGCCATGACCACCTCATTGCCATTGCTCCAATTAGACACGGCTCCCCAGAGCAGGCAACGTGATGGAAGACAGAAACACCAACACACGGCTCATCTCAATCAGACTAAATGGGGAAGTTGGAAGCCTTTCCTGCTATAGATTTTATCGGTATTAATAAGCTGACTGAACTGATGCAGCTTAACAAAGAGTCCTGAACAGAAGATACATTATATTAGAAAAATGTTCATAAAATGTCTCAATGGTATTTTATCACATACACCGAAAACAAACACCTTACACAGTGTAACTCTAATATTTTTATACAGAGAAATAATGTCCATGACTTTCTGTGTCAGTAGAGCTAAAGATGTGCCGTGCACACTGGTTCTAGGGAAAAAACAAAATTATATCCATTTCCTTGCATTTTACTAAAACTGTGTGAGTGAAGCCAACCATGTGTGTTTCACTCATATCCATCTCTCAGATCATTCCATCCAAACACTTGGCACAGAGCAAATGGAGGAATAGTGCTAAGCAGGTGATCAAATCTGATGGGGATTCTTGTGTCGTTTTACTCAATTGTACATTTATCTTGACCCTGTTGCAATGGTTGCAGAGCTGCAAAGGAAGAAAAATTGGGCAGCAGAGAGTAAATCTTTTCATTGATCACTTGGTTTCACTTTCATCATTTCTGTTCATCATTTCTGGTGGTAAAGATGAAATTCTATTGGATTGGTGTTTTCACAAAGCGGAAGATTAAATGATCTGATGAAAGGGCAAGTTTCGCTTTCTCGTATGAAAATGTCTGAAATGTGTTGATTATTTTTAAAGTACAAAAAAGACAATAAATTAGTAACCTATTTATTAAGTAAATGTAATACTGGCATGTATTTGTGACAGGACTGGAGGGCAGGCATAATGAATAGGTTCTCTGAAGTCATTTAGAATAGATAAAAACTAGTTTAGTTTAATTAGATTTCCAAGCGGGTGGGGGTGTTGTCCCAGTTTTGAAAGAGAATAGGCTTTGTGAAGTTGCATTTAAAGCTCAGCTGCAGAGGCTACCCTAAAATACATGATAGCTCTGAATTTTAATAAGCATGAGGGGAATGACAAGCTGAATCCACATGAACAAATCAGAGTTAATATTGAAAACCATGGCCAAAGTCACCATGAGATTGTCTATCAAACCCTGATCCTGCAGTGGGTTAAGGTCTGTTATAAGGGATAAACAGAAAATGGCTTGGGGTTTGAATATGTCTAAATCTGCAGTTCACTGAAGAGAAAAATAACAGGTTGAGCCTTTCTGCACTGCTTGAAAAATCAAGCCGTTGATTAGAAATCATCCTAAAGTGATGCCAGACAACCCCTTACCTTTGCTGAAAAAGTATCAAATAGAGACTGGCAGATGTAATAGCGGGCTAAAGGCTCACAGACGCCATGTCCTGATATTTTGCAGCCACTGCCCATCTGATTTAGAGCACTTTTTTTCAAGTACCTATGATACAAGCCTTTCTAACAGAGCTGACAAGAGAATGACCGTCGACAGAAATGAGAAAACAAGCCTGTCATTGTACAAAGCTCAGAGGACACTTAGTTGAACTACGTACCAATCAATGAGAACAATTAATGTTCCAATGAACACCAGCGCCTGATTCAGCGGCTGATGCTCTAATTGGATAGAACTAAAGAGGTAGAATGGATGACCCCTCGGGTGACCCCCCTCAGTGAAGCCGTGCCCGAGGACAACCTTATGAATGACCTGGTGTCAAGGGTTGATCAGAACAACCCTGCTTAACCCTAGCACACAGCAGCATACGGCCTTTAGCATCAGCTGAATTCATGTGAAAAGACCGTGACGCATCCGGCATGCTTTTTTCCAATAAGATTAAAATGAATAATTACCCATAACAAATTTCTGGTTTCTATAATCCTAAAAATCTGGAAGCCTACAGAAAAATGTTGTTAACAATTTACTCTTTTGTTGCTGTAATAGAAATCATTTCACCATGAACATATAGTGCATGAAAATTATACCCAACATGACATTTCACAAAGTAAAAACATTTTTACAAATACAGAACAAATTGAACAAAATACAACTCGTCCTGAAACCCAGGAGACTCCCTTTACACATCACACTTAAGTTTCTTCCAAAAGCACTACTTTATTGTAGTACTTACTGACTGAAGCCTATTTTGGCAATTATTTTTGTTTTAAGGTGTGTATATACAGTGTTTTTATCCTGCATGACGTCACCTATAACAAATGCTATCACAATCTTACATGAGGTCATTAAAGTATGTTTGAGCGGTCTTCAAGAAACATTATTCAACAAAGAAATCTGTAACGCAAAAGCTGTATTGTAAAATCCCTTTTTAGTGACTTCAATATTAATTTATGAAGAGACCATAAAAGAAGTCTGAGACACTGTTTCATTTAAATGAACAAAAAACGTCTCTATAGTCTGTAATCTTCTGTGACCTGGCCATTTGAGTCACAGGTGGTGAGAGGTTTTTAAGTTTAAACAGGCTCAGAAAGAGAGAGTAATTACATGAACAAAGTCAGATAGGGCTTAAAGAAAGTTTTGGTTGACTTAGCAGGTGCTAATTCGATGTTTGAAAGTGTAGGGTTTGTCAAGTGGAAGCAGCCATCTCCGACAGTGAGCAGGCTGGAGCACGAAGAGACACTCCTCCATCCAAGGAAGCTACGACTGACACAAAGTGACGGCCGCTCAGTCTGCTGAACAAAACACTACACCACAGCTAACGCAGAAGAGCTATTCAAGCAGCTAGGAAGACTTTTTAATGCCATGTCACCCAGCTCTGACAGACAAGAAAGATTAGTGTGCTGTACTTTGAGGTTTTTGTGAAATTTAAGCAATAAAGACTAACATTGTAGCATTTGAATAGGATAGGTTCAAAGTGACACAGTGGGCCCTGGTACCCTGGTGTAGGTGTGTGTTGATAAGTCCAGGCAGTCACACAATCACAAAATGTCTCACTGTGCCCTTAAAAATAAAATAAGTAGCTACCCTGTTGGCAAAGCTAGTTTGTGTGACAATAAAAATGTTTTCCCAAACTGCAGGGTAAGGATGGTAGCAGTATTTGCTTGTAGCATGCTTATCGACCAAAATGCAAGTGTGACAACAAGAGGAAACAGTCTCTAGAGTTATTCTTCCAAGCTTTTTCCTGTGGCTATTATGCATTAAGTGTGCCATGTGTTCCTCCAGCTGAAGGAACCTGAGTGCCTAGATGAGCGAATAAATTGCCTGTATCACAATATGCATCGAGTATAGCAAGAGGGAGAATGGCCATGTTAATTATTTATAGAGGAAATGTTGCTTTCACTAACAGGTCAGGCTTCAAATACTACTTCAGACACTTAACATATGCTGCTGAAAAAAACATTAGCACCTCTCTTCTGCTGCTCAATTAAAACATGGAACATTTATTATAACAACATTTATTCAAAAAACTCACACCTTACTTTGTGACAGAAGACATTTCAGAATGTTTGTGTAACACATAGTGCAGCTCAGCTAAAGAGCATGAGTCAGATGTTGCTAATTTATGACAAATCATGCTTTATTTATACAGTTTTATGGGAACTAAAAGCACTGGAAAAATGCCATAATTGCAGGGAATGTTCGTATTGGTCTTGAGCTATCAATTGAAAAGGAAAATGGTCACAAATGAGTAATAGTATGTACTTACTATCAAGCTGAAAAGTTCAGGTAACAGACGCAGTCCAGCACAAAGTTGTAGCTCTAAATTGTGTACCACAGAATCACAATGTCTGCTGCATCAAATCACTCCAGGCGCCCTCTTTCCGGTTTCAACTATCTGAAACCATCTTTCAGGCTGAATTGTTGGTTTTGTGAAGGATTTAGGAAGACATGGCACAATGGTTTTGGTATTGCTTCCTGCAAATTGCCAGGTTGAATTACAGAGTTTTTGTCCTTTTCTTCTCTACTTTGATGTAACCCACTGTGTGATCCCAAAACTTGGCCGAATAAATAGCCGGCTCCAGCCTGCAGAAGAGGAGAATTCATTTATTTTATAGATTTCCTGCTTTACCATCAAGGATTACCCTTTTAACCTTAGCCTCTTGCTTCCTTATTGGCTTAGCTATTGATTGCCCTCCATCTACTCTTAAGCCTTCAAGGTGACCCATAACTAATAAACTCCCCTGGCAAAGTGTACCATACAGAAACCTAAAAATTAGACTCCAGCAACCCCATGTATGTTTTTATGTGTTGTGCTTCTTATTGTATCACTATGCATTAGACTTTAAAGAAAGCCATGCAAACAAACAACAACACAAATAGCTACAGATGGGAACAGACAGGCTGTTGGAAAATAAAACACAGACTAAGTTTGGGTTCAGAAGAAATAATGATCCTTTAATGCAAGATGAGTAATAGGCCCATTTTGACTATTTAAGAGCAGTCTCCGTCAAAACTACATATAGGAAGAAAAGAAGTACTTACAAATCTATCTGAACAATAACTTCAAATTAAAATATGCTCCAAGTACATAAAGACTGAACACAGCATTGTGCCCCATTTCCCATTGCTCCAAAAGAGGGTCATACTAAGGAGTGCGATAAAGAGGGAACATCTGTCTCATAAGTGTTCCTCTATTATCCTCCTATTGTGAAGGATTGGCACCTGAGCAAACAAAGAGCTTCCATTATGCGATATCCACTAAAGCCTGCTCCACACCTTTGCATGCAGAGAGTGCAAGGCAGAGAAAGGAGAGCAACAAAGGGAAATATTGTATAGGTCCTCTACATGTTTTAGTCTAGTGTGCTTCTTAGACAAAACCAACAATGACCATTAGTTATTAGGAACCTCTGCTCCCACCTCCCCCTCGCATAGCTTTTAATGCTGAGGCAAGGAAGACGTGCAGTTTGTGTTGTTTTGTGCCTCTCTACAGAATCCCTCTTTTAAAATAAACACTTGACCTGCTTTCACACATTGGAGTGTCCTTTCCACGGTAATGGCATTTTGCATAATGCCATTACTTTGCTGAAAGCATGAAATCACTCCCCTTTAGTCCAATTTTGAAAAGCAGGAAAAGTGTGTTTATGAGATGGCATGGGGGATGAGTAGCGTTGGCATTTAACACGCTGTCTTCTTAAATCTACAGTGTTTTTTTAAATCACATTTGAAAAGTGAATATGACTTTTTGACTTGACATCATTACTTCCATCAAAGTCTCTAGAAGACTCAAAAAGTCTCCAGTCTTACTTAGCCACTGTTATTGAATGGTCTTGAATAAAACATTACTTTTTATTACTGTTATGAAATCAACACTGTATCCTCATATCTACTTTTACTAGCAATGCTTTCATTTTAACAAGCAACAATACCAGCATACCGAGACATTTCTATTGCTTATATTATGGGATTGTCATTTGAAAAAAGGCTCAGCAGTCAATCCCACCTGTCAATAAATGAAGCATTTCTAAAGTGTCCAATCTTTGCCTAAACACGCCACAGGGAGACCAGGAGAAGACCCTGACCTCACCCCCCTGTGGCGCTATTTGCTCTCAACCAAGATCTTTCAGGCCAGCTGCAACATTGATCTTCCAGGATAGAATTTCACCGGCTGAAAAACAATCTCCCTGTTGGCAAATGGATGGCATAGCGTCCTGGCTCTGGGGTCATCAGTTCAGCAGAAGCACAGAGGAGGTGTGGGACGGTGACAGAGGGCAAAAAATGCTGGGGAACCTCTCTATCCGAGATGGTGAAGGAGATGTTTCTTTCCCTTTCTTTCCTCACCCCACCAGGTGGAGGGGTCATCCACCTCCCGCATGCCCTTTAACCAGTTAAAATGTGTACACAGCATATGGGGAAACACTAAACAACCAATAGATCATATTGAATTTTGATGGACTGGTAAATAGATGAACAACCTCTAGATTTACGGGAGTTGAAGGAAATGTCATTGCTTTAAAACTTGGAAAGTAGACATTATTTAGCTCCCTTCACAAATGTCGTCTTTTCCAGCAACAGTTGTTCTGGTAATGTGTGAAAAGAACCAGAACTGATTTCCCAGTATGTCTGTACTGGCAACTTACTGGGTCAAGACCTTTATTGCAGGGAAATTACTGGGAAGGCTGCGTTGTGAACAAATGCAGCAACATTGCCAGAAAAGGAGAGCATTTACATGATTACATCTGACAACAATCTACATTAACAATCTGAATGGACCATCTGCAGTCTGGACTCTGGACATGGAGGTGTGAACATCTCCTGCTCTGACTGCAGCTGGGAGGGAAAGCTGTGCGAGGAATGGGCCACCTGTGAGTGCTTTGGGAAAGGGCAGGGGCTGCTCGTTGAGAAGAGTAAGAACGATAGTGTTTTTACGTTAGTTCACAGAAGTCTCCAATAACACCAGAAAAAGTCAATAGATTTGTCACTTTTTTGGAAAAGACTCACTAGAGAGGTCAGAATACTCGCTAAATATATCTAAGCTGGCAACACTGGTGATTCTTAACGATCTGGCTTTAGTGTACCTTCTTCTTCTTGTTTAATTTGGCAGTTTAGATGCTTATAATTGCATTACTGCCCCCAACAGTTTGCTTTACAAACTTGAAATTCTCAACATTGCTGGGTCAACTGTGAAAAGAGGTGACATGGTAATGTTCTGGTAACGAGGCGTGAATGGTGAAAACCACTAGTGATGCCGATAATGCGTTTCGAGGAATTTGCTGGAATTTCAAACCATGTGCGAAAGGGGCTTAAGACTGTAATTAAGTAAGGATTTTAAAGTTTCACACAATTGGCTTACAATCTTTCTACACTTTTTCTGCTTCATTCCTTTTCCGTCTGATGGGTTTGTCAAAATGATTCCCCTTTCCTGAACTGAGCAGTGGCTGTCAGTGTTACATAAGACCTCCTGAGCCTGGCCACAGCTTTTCCCACATTGAAACAAAGTGGAATTTTAAAAAAAGCACTGTCCTTGGTCTTTACCTTTTGCACTCCATTTCATCTTATATAAGCATTTCCATGCCTTCTGAAATTCGCATGCTCTACCTATAAATAGGCCAATTTTATTATTCATAGCATCACATTAAAAACTGATTTTACAGAAGCTATGAGAGGTGCAGTTATAAATTAAAGACACTGGGTAAAAGCTTGTGCACTGCCTTTACCACAAAGTCCAAAAAGGAAGGTATTTTTTTTGTCTGGCACACAGTCCAAGACAAAAAACGGTCATTATTATCTTTGTATTTACATTTCATATCAATAAAAATGTCCAAGAAGGCTATAAAAGTATCAGATCCATGTATAATTGTGCTTGGGTGAAAAGAACATGCAAGTTTGGTTTCACTTTTCTGCATCAACAACAAAGCTATTACTTTCCTGAATCCTTGTGTTAAATAGCTAGAGTGTGTTGGTGTGCTCTGAACAAAAACAAAAAAATACCTTTATTCAAATTATAACCAAGCATGTTGTTATAGTTGTCTGTGATGCTAATCAATGTCCACAGCATATTTGAAGTTAATAATGGGGTCAGCACTGGAATACAGTATAAAAAGAAAATAAAAGAAGGATGTTTTGATACAGTGTGCTCAAATTTACTGATTTTCATTTTGATATTTCCTAAACCCAATATTCTGTCCTGTTCGTTCCCCACTGCTTTCTTTTATTCCGTTTTGTATTCTGCCCCTAAAGGACAGATCCATGGAGCGGGAGAGTTAGTGTCTGAGGACGTCTTATCGCTTTTCTCAACCCTGCAGAGAGAAATTCCCGGCCATTTGTTGAATACAAGTGTGATGGTGTGCGTTAGTAGCTCATCTGTGGCTGCGCTTCTTCACCTGGCACTCATGTGATTAGATTTCATATCCCAGCCCGCAGCAGATAAACTCTATCTCCATCGGCCAGGCCCCTCAACATCAATCTGCCTGGCTGATGGCCTGTGAGGGAGCAGTGTTAGACTTTTCTACTGCTCTGCTTATGCATAACAATAAAAGCATTCATGTTCCATGCCTGCATGTCATTTTAG
Organism: Perccottus glenii; assembly: GCA_024416835.2. NCBI lineage: Eukaryota > Metazoa > Chordata > Actinopteri > Gobiiformes > Odontobutidae > Perccottus > Perccottus glenii. Next base: position 10,462,717 of record CM044552.2, on the reverse strand, counting down.
ATAAAACATAAATAGATTCCACTTCAATACGAGACATTGTGTGACAGTTCCAAGAGAGACAATCAAGACCAAATGTTCATTTCTAAATACTATAGACACTTATGGTTGAAGCAACTTTCAAATATTGTGCAACAAATAGCCCTATTGCCCAATGACCACATATTTTAAAAAATAGTTTGTTGTATTTAACGTAATTGAAGGTGTGTATTTAATAGAAAATACATTTTTATTTCCTCATTAGCTAATTGCATGTTATTACTGAGCAGTCATTGAAAGTGGTACCACTTTTGATTGCAACTGTCCTGTTTCAAGGCTTGATTGGTCTAATAATGAAAAGCAGAACACATCTGTGAAACCAACTTCAATCATATTCTATACTTCCTACCATCTGGGTCATTATTTCTTTAAAACTATGCTCAGTACTTTAATGTTCCGACCCTAAGTTAGTGTGTTTGATCATTTCAGTCTGAGACCTTTATATCAAAAGACACAAATACACCAACGCTATTATTTCACCTTCAATTAAAAACAAGGTGTGACAGTTCTGCTGTATGAAGGGGAAAAGTATGAGGGGCAGAACCAACAAAAAGAAGCATAAAAAAATGGATAAAAAAATGCCTGATGAAAAATGCATTTAAACTGGAAAAGTAAACGCTTATGTGAACTGACATTTAACAGATTGCAATGCTACTTTTATCAGTTTATGTTAACTCCCGGTCATTATCAATGCATTTAACACATTGGTACTTGTGAGAATTGACCTCGGAAAGAAAACGGCAAAACAACACAGCTACTTAGATGATTTGTTAAAGCCAGACATGGCAGCAACAAGTCAGGAAAGTGATGTGACAGTTTAACAAACAATATTGCAGGATTTTGTTGTATAGTAGCTCAACACACAATGAGCTATACTATGAGTCTGAATGGCTTGTGTTGCATGCTTCATGCTTTTGTTCAACACTGTAGATGTCTTCTGTTCAGACTAATGCTTATTCACTACATTAAAACTTGAGCCCATCTCCCATTTCTGTGCGACAAACACCAATGTTGTGTTGTAGAAGCACTTTCAAACACCAGCCCAGTCCTGACAAGATGCATGTGTACGTATATAAAAAGTGCATCCTCCATGTGGAAGGGCAGAAAGAAGAATAGGCACGCAACATGACTGAGGCGGCCTGTTTATTTATTGTTCTCCTCTGCTTTAACGGCTCGTGACTGGCTAGGTTTATTAAACTGGGCTTTGAGCACACACATAGCAGCACTAAAACTTCCTGATGGCTGAGAGGGGATCAATTCAAGCCGCCGTTTGCAGAAATTACTGCAAAGTAATGGTACTATCACACAGGTAGGCCATGTCTGCATTAGGGGTTAAATGGACCATTTAAATTCTTTAATCAACTTCAGTATTAGCTGCACAAGGGAAGGGCTGTTCCTTTCAGATAAATGCAGGTGTAGACATTTCCATGAATATCAAATAAGAAGTACTCACTTGAATGGTGACTGCGAAAAAGACTAAAATGTAAGTCATTCAACTTGTGGCATTAATGTCCAATAGTGTGCTGAAAATGATTGTTTCCAATGTATTCTTTTTTATGCTTTTGACACATTTTATCAAACACTGAAGCATAAAACAAAACTAAGCTAACAAAACCTAAATGTGTTCCCGATTAGATTTAAATATTAAAATAGACTTGTGTCATTCGGATGGACAGCATTTCTTAACAAAAGGAGACATTATTTGAATTGAACAGTTCAATGTAAACTGTTAAACTCTAAAGCTTTTCCCCAGTTTGCTTGTTGACATCACGGTGCCTGCAACCCCCTACCAATTCAGTAAATTGCGTTTCACGGCTTGAAGGTTACAGAGAAGGGCTTGTGTTTGCTGAGGAAGCCAGATTAGTGCTCATCAGTGGTGATGTTTGAGATCTGTGCACTGACCCCAGGGGCAAAAAGCCAAGCCGCTTTCACACTGCAGTAAACCGGGACCATATGAGCCTACGGCGGCCTATTGTCACCGCTCACCCCAAAGAAAAGACAGCAAATTGCCATGTCAGGAACTTTGGCCCTCATACCAATATAATACACAGCCTTTGTCCATCATTTAAGCTGCTCATATAAAAGGAGTATAGTCTGTTGGGTGTCATTCAATCTTGCCACCGAACACCAATGTGATTTGATGTAGGTGTTTGTGTGGGTGTTTTCTTCACAGCCTTTCATTTGCTGCAGTTTCAACTGTAATGAAGATTTATAGGTAATTAAAATTAATGCATTTTCAAAACTCAAGCAATTCATGCTTTGCAGCTTCTGTAACTTTCCAAATGCAACAAAACAAATAGCTGGTGGTTTCTAATGGTGTTCACTTGATACAGCACTTTCACATACGTCAGTCAGCAGCAGCTTTATCAGTAGCACAGTTACAGTTCATTTCAGCATAAACAGCGGCTCCGGTTTAGTTTAGGCTAACGGCAGCAGGCTCCTCTGCCTCCTTTAATCTTTAGGGACATAAACTTTTTGTATATGCAACTATAATAAACAAAGATGCTTAGATCACATTTATCCTTTGAATCAACAAAAGGTAAATTACTGTAGTGATGTTTTAATTACAATATAAGCAATGTAGCCAACAGACTGTGACACTAAAGAGTGCTAGAAATTTAAAATACAATATTTTCAACCATATATCAACATGCTCACCACTTTTGAACTAAATATGAAACTAATACTACTGTGGTTCAGAATTAAAATCATAAATGACTTAGGCGATTTGTTCATTTGCTCCCGTCTTTGCAGCAGAGGTCAGCAATCTAAATGCCTGCTAGATGACATACATCATTAGGGTGGATTTCCTATTCTGCCCAGTAGCCAGTCACACAAAGGTAATTAGGCTTTTCTGTCTTTGTGACTCTGACTGACACTAAGATTAACAGGTTTTGGGCACACAGTTGGCTGGAGGTGAGAAATCTGCCATTATTGCCCACATGACGAACTGGGATCTGTAGGGCGGAATTGAACTGAAACATTGGCAATCTTCACTGCCGCACTTCAAGCTACTTTTAATAGCCCTAGACCATAACAAGTCTTCCGCAAGTATAGAAGAAAAATCTTAAAACTCATAATAAAGTACATGGTGCACCTCAGGTAATCAATAAAAATTCACAGGCTAATACTGTCTAACACCCACGCCTCTGTGTGCGCTGAGAGGAAAACAGGCTGCAGAGAGAAAAGAACGCTTACAAAAGATTAATGCTGTTACTATGCACAATGTTTTTGTCTCATGGTATACCAAGAAAACCATTGCGTCTTCCTAATCAACACAGTAGCCGTTGTAAATGGCAGCAATAAAAGCACAAAGATCTTGCAGGAATGTAAAAGGCTGCAGTAAAATAAAACGCATGATTTAATGACCATCTGTCGGATGCTGTTGCAGGCCTTGCTGCGACGTGCTTTGTGAAGGATCAAAGGCAGCGCACGCATCGAGAGCGATTCACCTCAGGAGGCACGCAGGGGAATTAACAAGCCACCCAGCACAGCTCCATTTTCCATGCAGTGTGGGTCGCTTAACTGGACCGCCCCATTCTTACCAGAGAACTCTCATGACAGAAAAAAAATTGAAGTTTCTTCAGTTAAACAGCAACACAACTAAAAGTTTGGAAATCTGTTTGTAGAGTAGCCCAGTGGAGCACTTCAATAGAGCTGTGTGTTATTAGTTTTTCCTTTTAGCCTAGCCCTCAACTGCTTATGTTTATGGTCTTCCTGACTTGCTCCAAGAGTCCATTTCGGTGTTGGTATGCGGATGCCAAATGACCAATCAGCACTTAAAAGAGACACACACAAAGAGATGCACGCTGATGTCATCCACCGTACCAAAACAGACGGCTCTTATCTCATCAAGCCTCAGTAAATCAAACATTTAACAGCTGCACAGCGTGTGGGTGGATCTGCTTGTCCAGAGAGAACTCGAAAATACTTAAAACGCAAAGTTGTCTTAAAAATATCCAGGTTTTATATAGTTATGGGCTGACAAAGTCTGCCAAAACAAAAATACATGCTATTTCAACTCTCAAGAGGAAACAACACAAAGTATACAGATAGAAGTTTTATCATTGTGTGCCATGTATTTTACACAATGTCTGTCTTGTACAAATAAATTGGCTTGACAGAAATCACAGCAGGTTTGATTCATTTTTGATGATGTATATTAGCTTGAGATTATACAATTAAAGCAAATTCACCAATATATACCTATAACAGCCTGTCTGATTTTGGGATGATAAATAATCAAATCAGATGAAACTTAAACTGTGGTATTTTAAAACCCAGCATCTTTTTGAGTTTTAAATACTATAGGGTTAGTGCTTTGTTGAAATGATGGTAACAATATTTCTCCAAGGCTGGGTTGATGAAGCAGACAAAATCAAAATAGACTCTCAAAGGGACAAAGACACAACCATTCCTCAGGCATTGCTCACGCTTCACAAGTTTACTATGAGGCACAATAAATCTCAGGTGTGCTCCAGACAAACTCAGAAAAACTGTGGTACTACAGTCATTAATGCACACATCATTGCATTTATATTATCTATCATCAATCCATAATTTTCCTTCTAGCGACAGGTTTGTCTGTGTCTGTTAGTAGCTCTGTGTCTAGTATGTAACATGCATAGGGCACATGTCTACCCCAAACATCACAATTTCTCCACTTTGTGTTTACAGCTCATTTGGCACTCTCCATGTTTTGGCATTCTGTTATTGTCATGCTTGGTAAGGTTTTCTCCACTACTCACAGTGGGACAAAACACATTCCAGGAGCTGTCAGTGGAGCCTAGCATTAACACTCTATCCTTCAGCATTTCCTTTAGACTTTTTATATTATAAACACAAAACAGCTTTTGTGAAAAACAGCATGGGTGTATCTAATTTATTTTAAAATGACTATACGACAACTTGACTAAGAGGTTTTAAGTCACCCAGGTGGTAGTCTAGGCACCTGGATGTAGATTTAAGCTTAAAGACATTTCACCCAGAAGAAAATAAACTTACTGGATAAAGGGTGGCATGTCTATGATCTAAAAACTACATCCACATACCCACTGAGAAACATTCACCACTGTGAACTAACCACACTACATCTGTGTTTGAGCATTCAAAATGGGCAAACACTTAACACAAAGACATCTCATACTACAGCTGTGTGTGTGTTATATCTACTTCCAGCCCCAGATTCCCACCAGTAGTCTAACTTTCATCAGAAAAGTGTCAGTGTGGTGTTGACCACTCAGAGGCTGAAGGGAGAGGGGGTCTTGTTTGCAATTTCACAGGTGTAGCTGGCTGGTGGTGGGAATGTCCCTGTAGGTCTCAAAGGTCTAATCTACCCCTGCAAACTGCAGGCCATCCACAGTAAACACACTAGCTCCCAGTGGTGCTAATCTGATGTTGATGTTTTATCAGGCCACAATCAGTGAACAACATTCTCACGCTGTTTGATGATCTTGCTTATTTTTCCTGCGCATGCAACACCCAGGACAACATGATTGGCCAGCATTGTTTTTCAAAAATTTGAAAAGCATCTCTGGTGATACTGGACTGTCAGTGCTACAACAAAACACTACTGCAAAAAGCTTAATTAGAGCTTTCTGAAAATAATGTCTTGAAACACCCCCTATAATGCCCATTATTACTGCTACTAAGTATGCTCCTCCATCAATTATGGCATGTGCTAATGCAAGCCTCACTGTAGAGAGCCAACATGTTTCAAAGGGCTCAAATAGTTTTGCTGCTCGTTCCCACTCAAAATTAATCTTCCCAGCAGACACCTCTGCCCAAAGAATGCATACATGCATACATAATTGGTAAACAGCATCTGCTTATATGCCACAATATGTTTTGTTAGTAAGGTTAATACTTGATGTAGGCTTTGTAATCAAGTTTGATTTGCACAAATTATATGTAACAGCAAAGAGCTGTCCACATACTCTTCCTTGTCCTAGTGCTCATAATGTCTGACATTAGATTGTCATCTCTTCCACTTAATACGCTGTCATTTCTCGAACCACTTTTCTCACCTTTTCCCCTCTTCTTCAAACCCCCATAGGTTCTCTGTCTTTACATGAAGCTCAGCCAACTCCACAGAGATGGCTTTGTGCGGTGGTGGCAGTAGTGAGTGATAATGAAGTGTCTGGGAAAGAGGATTAGGTGAAGTTTTGGGCATCATCCCTGTGGTACGAACGCTCATCTCTCCCTAAGGAAGCACACATGGTGCACCTTTCGCCTCAGTCCAGTCGGCTGTCTTTAGTGTTACTCTCAGCTAGCAGACACTGATGGCTGATGTGGCCCTCAGGAGCCAGCTGTGAGGCCCAACAACGACGAGACCTAGTCCTAGGGGACACTTGTTTCATCCACAGATACTCGCCTGTTTATTCTGAACTGCCAAGCAGAGGGGAGCATAACAGGCACTGGGAAAGTGAAGATCTTCACCAGGGGAACAGACTGACACACAGAGAAAGATGGAGAGCATAGAGAAAGACAACCCTCCTCATCTCTGTGGGCAGACAAAAAGATGACAGCTCTCCTCTGGAGCTCTCTCTGCCCTCCCTGGAATGAAACTTCACTTAGAGGCAAGCGGCCTGTCAGACACAGCTAACTAGGGTGCCCCCTGAGAGATGCAGAAAGCTTGACAGTTTGTTACTAGCAAAAGGTCACTGTAGCATGTCAGTCTGCACAAAAAGTGTCAAAGAAGTGCCACTAATCAACCATAAGCCAGTTCTTAAGATGCTCACGTGGATATATTCCCTTGGCACCTATGGAGGTTAAAGACTACTGATGGTGTCAACACTCAGACCAACCTTACTACAGTATAAACCCACCCAGTGCAACCATAAACAATGTCTGATTTGAGGAAATGTCAAATGAACTGGACAGATGTGAGAAAAGGCTGCGCAAACACACATGCATACCAGCGTTAGGAAAGGTGCGTGAGTCAGGCCAATTTAAAATATGGGCTCACGGTACATTTACATCTCAAAATAGGTTTGTAATGATGTTACTGTGGTAACAAAAGGTGGTCTACCACACCTATTTGGTTCTAACAATCAGCACAATGTCTGTTAAACTTCCACAGGCTGTGTGGGCTAATTATTAAAATTGCATCTGGATTCTAAAGAAAACAGTCCAGTGGCACACTGAACACTAGCTGAGCATTTGCACAGGTCATTCAAGAACACACCAGAAAACACTAGCAGACATAATCAAATAAAGAACGTTAAGTGTATATTAATGTCTGGGGGTCAGGGGTCAGTTTTGCAGTTTACGGATGTAGTGGTTTGCTAATGATCAAATATATTCCCTGTGAATGGTTAGACAGAGATGAATAGATGCAAGTCCTCACATGTAAACAATGTATTGAACTGAAAACCGCTGTATTTAATGGTTTAGAAAGGTTTGTTCAGTTTCTGTCTACTTTTTATCCAAGCTGTGTTATTTGACCTTTCTTCAAAATACATATTTTGAAAAATTCTTAGCAGCAAATCATGCAATTTTAGTGATTGTTTGGAAAATAACAGGGTTCGTATGATTGGTATATTGGCACGTCAGATGTCCTCAAATCATTGTGAGCATGTGGCTGAGCTCTTGAGATGCCCGTGTAGTAGCTGTGCCATGATTGGTGCAATTATGGGATGGGGTGGTGCCATACTAAGAACTGTGCCCATCTGTCAGATCTCATCAGTCCATTTAACACTGCTGGGGGCAGTGGGACCCAAACTGACCACTGAGTCAACTGACAAGTCAGCTCAGCGTCCTGTTAACCCAGAGTCGGGTTCACAAAAACACACATGCACAAACAAAATTCTGACATCTCATCATTTTACAGTCTCAAATATACAATGTCATATCATGAACACAGAATGATAATACACAGACAGTTGCACATAGATTAAATGGATAGACCAACTGAAAGACCCCCCCTCAAGACTAGGACACAAATGTGCTCCGACATTGGGGTTGATGATGTTTTGAGACTGGACCAAAATCTCAACAACTGACCCAGAAACACTGGTGCACACTGGGGCTTGAGTTGAGGGTTTCTGGCTCAAAGCCAGAAGTGGTTCATTGTGAATGACAGGAGGCAGAGTAAGACAAATGTGTGTTTCAAAAAAATTTAACAAAAACGGAGTGCAACATACAGTACCTTGAGTGAAGTCAAAGGGTATACCTTTCGTTCTAAAAAGGATAGATAGACTGAGAAACACAGAAAAGAAGATACTGCAGAGGTCAAACACAAAAGAAAACAAGCAGCTGCGATGTTTACTGCAGCAACCCTCAGGGAAGGAGAGGACCCAAATGTTTTATCACATATATTTATAACCTGAGAAGCCAACACGTCCTGCTATAGTTTCACTAAATAGTAATAATAGTTCTTCTCCATATGAAAATTTGATAAATAACTCATTCACCAACAAAGTAAAGACCTAAACTACAGACCCAGAGGCATCAAAGCATACTTGCAGCTGGCAGAGCTGATATTTCCAAGTGATTAGACTGTACTTTCACTGTCCCTGGTTCAATAATAGGAGAGTGGAGAGGAATAGGTGCACCTTGAGTGAACCTCGCTGGTGGAAGTAAGACAACCAGTTGGAAATGCACAACTGCATTTTTCCTCTTCCTTTCACAGCAGAACTCTGACAGAAATGTTGGTTAAGTTTTCACTTCCCATCTTAATAAAATGTTGTAAGTGGTTGAATAGATCACGAGACCTGGGCCATTCATCCAAACGACTGTGCCAGTATATTCTGTTTTGTTAAGTGAGTTTTTATGTTCAACTATTAGCATTTTGAAAGTATAACAATATGGCCATAGTTTTCTTCACAACACTAAATACAATTTTACAATAGGCTAATATGTGTGCTCTTTAAAGTTGGGTCATTTCCCCGCCTGTGCTGCAGTGCCAGAGATCAAGTGATGTCATCAACTAGCTAATGACATGACGGCCGCAGGCGACGACCAGCAGCTTGATTTATACATGGCGACAAAGATGAATGATTCATGGGCCAAGAGAGGGATACCAGGACACATGGTCAGCAACAGCTATGCCCTGCTCCCTCTTATACTCTGACTGACACCTCGATATTGTGTTAACACATACAGTAAAATGTTTGTCACATTCATAAAAGGTCCAGTGACAGCAATCATCACTGTGCCTTTTTCAGTGCTGCTTTTTCTGTCTCTCAATCCCAAGTGTTCATTGACTTCTAAATATGGAACTCACTGCTGTAAGCTAAAATTAATGGTCTAATCATTTTGAATCAATTAGTCCATCCATCATTGTTCATTGGAGATTGTGCAAGTATTCTGGTAGAAGCTGAAGACAGACGGATTTCAAGATAATCAATGTGAAACCAAAATATTATTAGTATTTGAGGATTTCACTGTGACCTATTCCTTTCAATGAAGTACCCTCAACATGCCATCTTTGTAATTATTTGTCATTGCAATAATGGTAGATTTGTAGCAAGGCACTAATATTCTAAAAAGGTATCACTCTGTTGGTTCCCCTTTTTATGCCAAAAATGCAAGAAATGTCTTACTATTAGTCACTGATGCTAAAAGAACAGTTCTACTGAAGTGAACTACAATTAAAGCCAAAGTAGCGGCAAACTACTGTGTACGGAGGGTTAGGGTTACCCAAGTGTTTAACACAATGTATACACAATATGTAGATTTAAGTTTAGCAAAGACTTCCCTCTTCTTTTTTTCTTCTTTTTTTTCTTCCTCTTTATAATTAACATTGACAACATCTTTATACAACATTGAGGCCATGTTGATGCTACAGCCCAAAAGCAGATAACACAGTAGCTTATTCTCACAGCAGAGTGAAGTGGAGAGAAGAGAAATATTCATATTGCTGCCGTCTAAAAACACATGAAGTGCACTATTACTGAGCTCTAGGTGCAACTAACTGCCCACAAAATACGAGGACATAAGTAAATCCCAGGGGAAGCATGCTGACTGGAGAAAGTTTGCGTCTAATTTATCATTTGATATTATTTTGGCTACTCCGTTGGGAAATACACTATCTCTGTCATAAGTTATGTTAACGGCTGTTACTACCATCTGTGAACTGAGGAACATCATTCAAGCCTAGTGCAATCTATGGGTTATGAAAAGAATATTGCATTTCTGACTGTTTAATCAGAAAGGGGAGTTCTTGAGTCAGAGAGCTGTTGTTGCTGTGCTTGGCCCAAACCGTCACAGAACACCAGCCTAAATGTTCACCTACCCTCCCCCTTCACCCAGCAGAGTGCCCTGGTCACCTCCAATCTGCTCAATAAACAAGCCCCGGGCTGGACACAGACAGTGGATAATGGTTCACCTGGAGGTGACAGCAAAAGAAAACAGAGCTCTTTGCATAACGAATGGAGATAGAGATAAGCTCTCCAAAGCACTTAGGAATCTAGATAAAGGATTATCCAAACATGTCCAAAACTGGATACATTTTCTTCTTTGGGCGTGGGGGAGAGCTCAGTAGTAAGAGCCTTTAGTTGCATTTAGTTGTGGTTATTCTTTATCAATTTGCCCATTTTTATTTATTAAATACATACTACAAAAATGCTCATTTGACATATTGTTGCTTAAGACGTATTGCCCATTACCTTATTGTCCTACTGTTTCTGAGAAAGGCACCTGGGGTTTCGGCAATAGATGCCTTGTACAAGAGACCTTATTGTCTCATAATTTCTGTTGACAAGTGAGGGAAGAACTCACTGCCACATCTAGTCACGCCAAGCAGAATTATTTATCCATTTAATAGAAAGTGTTGTTACCTGTTATTACTCATATGATGATAATTACAGCAGGAAAGCTATGTTATGCAAGAAATGACATGGCCTGGCTGTTTGAAAAGCAAAGGAGAGAGGCCCAACCTGAGGACGATTTGTTGGGGAGGTCTAGTTAAAGCCTAGTGCTAAATGGGCAACAGCTCTGGTTCGAATGCTAATGAGCCAATTCCCCTTCTGGATGGAGACATCAAAGCCAAGTGAAGCTCCCTCGCTCAGGCTATGGAGACCTTGTGCTATCATTACACTAGGTGCTAGGATGCCTGTATTAGTGTAAGGGGGGGAGAGAGACATGTTTACATTAGGTCTATTCTTTGGGGACTGTGGCAGCATCCAGCCACGCTGTGACACACGTCACACCAGCAACCTGCTACCATTCATAATTAGCCTCTATTCACAGAGGCCTCATTTTGTGTGCTATTATCAGAGATCATTGTTATTTTCCTCCATGTATGTGGGAAATCCCAGTGAGACTAGCATGTCTAGCATAGAAAACTGGGCTATTTTGGTTAACCCATTTGTGTACATTACAGAAGACATACAACCTAGTAACAATTCCCAAAAGTGATTTCGAAGGAATTAATAAAATCTGAGTCTTTTTTGACTTTTTAAATTAATGTTAGGAACATTAAATGTCTCTGGATTAACTGGATGAGCCACTTAGACTTTAGTTTAACCATTTATACAGTTAGGTTTTGTTGATATTGAACAGTTTTGTTTTATTAACTTTTCTTCTTTTCTTCTGATGGAACAAGCATAGACGTGGAAACTAATAATCTTACGACCACTTAAAGATAAAAATGTTTGTAAGTAAAAAACATTACTTTGATCTACACAAAAGTTGTGGCATCCCTGGTTCATTTACTTAATGGTCTTGACATTGCAGTGGGGCTGTGGGAACTAAACGTGGCTCAGGTGCGTTAGACCAGTGTGATGGATGGTCCTGTTGTGAAGCTGCCCCTCTGCAGAGTCCTGAAAAGACACCCGGGAGATAAGGAGAGCCCTATATGAGTGCACATCTCCTCTCCACATCGATCCTTGCTGCCACCAAAGCAGGAGGTCCTCACATGCCAAACCACAGATAGAGGTGGGGGGAACAGACAGTTCAGCTGCACAGGGTTTAGAAAGTACATTCAAGTGATAAAGACACTCCAAGATAAAACCGTGTTTGTCCTGGGGAAGATTAGAAAAAAATAAAGTGTAGAGCTTTGTTTTGGGAGAAAAAGCTCAGCTCCCAGAAGAATCTCAGTAATCTCATCCTATTGGTGTAATAATCTGAACTCTCTTATATGGCAAGAAAAATAATTTCAGATAGAATAGCAACACGATAGTCATTAATAAAATGAAAAATGTGAAACATGGCACTTTAGTTAATTGACCTTGTAGATTGTGCCAGTAACTTGGCAGGAATAGCATCGCTTGAAGTCAGTCAACAATGAAAGGGGCTTTGCGTTCCAAAAAAATGCTTCAATTAGAATACCTCTGGTTAATACGCCCAGCTGCAGGAATTATTTTTTTTTTTTAATGACAATATGACATTTATTGACACATAAGATCAGATGTTCCAGTGATGAAAGCCTTGACTCAGTTTTGCTGCTGCAGTGTTGAAGCAGTACAATCAAACACCACCATTCTATTATTAGTTCAAGAAGAACCTGGATCTATCAACAAGGAGAACTGGTGATTTACCACAAAATAAAAATAATGAAAACATAATAGCAAAGAAAATTGCTTCATGCGTTTCTCTCTACGAGGCAATCAATACAGAGAAACTTCAGCAGAGACGGACGCCAATCAGGAATACGATATAGCCGGGCTTGCTTGGTTATCAAGACGCATGTTCATGACTTCTGACCTCAATCACTGAAGTCCTTTAGGTGGTGGTGCACTAAGGGCCTGTCCAGTTCCCTGATAAGGACTGGGATGCTGCTCTACTATGAAACACTGGTGGGAAAGTCTGTTCATCTTGTTTGTAACCATGATGAGGGCCACTCCAGGCTTCATGATTAGACTTGTGAAAGAAAAACATTAAGCCACATGCATTTTGTTTGTATGAATTTAACTAGACATCCACTAAATAGATAAAAAAAAAAAAAAAATGTTTTCTGTTTGTGTTATTTGACATGTTAGTGCAGACTGACATGTCAAATGAGCAGACTATAAATGACCCAGACTGGGATAATTTTATAAAATAAAAGCTCTTTGAATTGCAGTTGCTTCATTCACATATACATATTTGTAAAAAAAAAAAATTAAATATTAAAAAAATGAAAATCATGTCACTGTAAAAGTCACATTTTAGCGCAGAACAACTGGGCAGTTCCCGAACCATTATGGCCACACCACGCTCGGCTGCCTCAGACTTCCTCCATCACTTTGATAATAATATTCTTCAGCAGGCAGCTAAAATAATGACCATCTCTCAGTGTGGCACAGCGTAAGGTTACTCTGCACTGTGCTCTAATGTTTTGGCTACATTACTACAAAGACACTTAGAGCAAATATGTAGATGCTCAGCCTGTCATGAAGCCACAGAGAAGTACAGCTGTGCCATATGCAATATCATAAGTGCAAATTTAATTGCTTTAATGTCAAGAGCAAACTAAGAGACAGTTTGGTGGAAAAACAAAGACAGTCACTCACCTCCACCTCCTCCCAGAAGACTGGAGTTTGCTGAAAAAAAGGGAAAAAAATATCAATCATTCATTTATTAAAGTCATCAAAATTCTATTTTTATTTTATTAAAAGCACATATTGTTCATCAACAGAAGTATTTACCAAAATGGTGTATATCCAAGAGAACTGATTCTGCATTGGTAATGGTTTAACAATCACTGTATTTAGACACTGCTTAGAAATGTTGCAAAGAGGTTTTACTTTCGTCTAACAGAGATTCTAGCTGTTGTCTGCTTTTTCATAATTTTTTACATTTTCTATCAGTGAATGACAAAAATGTATCATTCAAACAAGTGTCTGGCAGAGCTTTTCCAATTTTTTTTAGTTGGCAACACTGTGTGCAGTTCACTCAGCAGCTAATTTCAATATTCACTTCTTGGCTAATTTCTTCCTTGGCAACAAGATGGAGGTTATGCTCAATAAAACATGTGGTTCATTAAACGCAATTAACAGTGGCCTGTAGTGTGATGCATTTGCATCTACTTTTCTGTACAAAAAAAACCCAACAAAGTCGTTCCGGCTCCAGTGCAGCTTCACTCTGGGACGTTGATGATTTTAATTCAGATTTTCACAACTTGAGCACTGTAAAATGGAGCTCCTTGTGCTAACAGATGTGCATTACCATTTCTCATTGGTTTGACATCAGACTGTGGCTTGTATGTTATTCTGAAACATTAACAGCATCAATAATTTACAAATTTATACAAAAAGGTAAATCTATGATTTTATTTAATTGTCCCATCCAGAGAAAGTGATTTTACGTACACATGTTAATGCAGCTGTTACTGACAGTGGGAAACCTGTGGGTGTGGTTCATACAGAAAGCAAGAGTCATACTAAACCATTAAATTATACTAAATTATAATGATTTTCTTTCACAGCAATCATTAGTGGCCAACATCATTAAAAGCTTGTTCTTTCTTGAAACATGTTAGTGCATTTGCAACAGATAATGTACATGTGGTTAAGGAATAGCCATCTAATCATCTAGTCTAAAGGACTATGGCTATTATTTTTTTTAGCCTCTACATGTAAAAAGGGACTTCACTCATCTCCAACACCTTTCTGTGTCACCAGTACGGCTCTGCATTGTTCCCTATCTAAGCATTTGAGTGGATGCTGGGACAAAGAAAGCTCTCCTACTGCAGAATTTGTTTAATCAAAAGTCTTTTGTTATGCATGTGTACGTGCACAAAGTGTATGAGCATAACATACACGCATGAAAAACAGCTACTCTAAAAAGGGATGTACTGACAATCCACTGTCATGTTTACAATAGCACCTCTCCAGGTTTTTCTGTGATGAAAAAGACACTGTGCTCCCACAGCCTTTGTTTTGCTCTGGAATCTGTCAGCTATCAACAGCAGGCACACAACTCAGATGTGCCTTTCCAGAACAGTCATTCATTACTGGGTTAGGAAAAGGTGAGCGCTTCAGTTAAAAGGATATACAATCAACAAAGGGCAAATATACAACATGAAGGGTAAGCAAACTTGATTTCAGATACACAATTAGTTTGATTTATTTATATTTAACAGGATATATAGTAGTCTTATTATTTAAAATATGCAATCAATTAAAGACATCCACATTAAAAATAAATATTGTGGAATGAGACTAAACTAAACACAGAAATGATATCAATATAATCTCAGTTTTATATTTCCAACACACCAAAGTAGTGTAAACGTCAAATAAAATGTGAGTTAAACCTGTGTGTTTTCAAAAAACAAAGTATTGCTGTACACAGAACACCAAAAGTAATGGTTGAAGAACCAGTTTCAAACAAACTAATGTTCTCCTAGTTTTTAGCAAAGTCTATCATCTATCTCTAGTCTCCTGGAGGGAAATCGTATTCCTGAGCTATTAAAAACACTGGGGTTTAATTACCTGGCATTATGGAAATGCATACCTGAGGGGGGGCTTCATTTACTCCACACTAATCAGAGACTGGAGATGTACTTGCTAATCAGTCTGACACAAGTCTCTGTGTGAGTGAATGGGTTGAGGTGGTAGCCCTGGTGAACATCACACTGAGGTTTGGGGGGTTAAGACACTTTGTAATCACATGTAACTAGGTGGGATCATGGCGATAGCCCACTGGGACATGAAGACATCGCCACAGGCATCCTTATCTTTTGGTGTGTTTGATGAATTTTAAAATTTGATGGCAAAAAGGCTGCTTCATGTATTTTCATTTCTCT
Organism: Perccottus glenii; assembly: GCA_024416835.2. Taxonomy (NCBI): domain Eukaryota; kingdom Metazoa; phylum Chordata; class Actinopteri; order Gobiiformes; family Odontobutidae; genus Perccottus; species Perccottus glenii. The sequence goes on along the minus strand of CM044552.2, from coordinate 10,447,008 downwards.
ATGGTTAAATCTTCTCCAGATCAGAATGCCATTAAAACATGTTTTGGCAGTTCATTTTATAGCACACTGTGATGTCTCTGCATACAAATATCAAACCGTGTAAGTGCACTTAGCCCAAAGCTACACATCAAGGAAGACACTAAGACTCCTTGGAAACTCCTCATGAAAACGGCTGGTAACCCCTCTTTCCACCAAGATAAACAAGTGCAGGTCTGAGATGATTAACCCAGTTTGTAGTTGGGCCAACCACAACCACAGTGAATGAAATACCACAACACTAAGGCCAGTCATTTCAAAGCTATTCTAACACATTATTATTAATTGTTACATAATGCTAAGAAGCAGACTTATTATTTAAACTATTATCACAAAAATACCAATTTCAAAACTAGGCCCCTGGTCCTAACCAAACTGATGTGATGGAAATGGGACTACAGAAAACTAAAAGTACAAGTGTATTTTTGTCTATTCATCGTTGGCACCAATAGCTGTATGGTAACTTTCTCCAGTATGAGGATGTGCTTCAATTATCCAGAATGAAAAATCAAAATAGAAATCCATATTTGGCCACATCAACATAACACATAATGCATATTTTATGGTGTGTGTATTAATTATGAACTAGCTCTCTTTGCCGTTTGTTCCTGCCCTGAGCTCAGTCTTCAATCTAGTGGGGGATCAACACATTTCTGCCTTTAGGGAGGCAGTTGGTGTGCCAACAATTAGCAATATCAGAGGCTATTAGCTCTGTCTTCTCCAGCAGCTGAGCACCCAGATTAATGCTCTTCTTTAAAAAAAAACGATATGTTTAATAGGTTTTTGATTTTTCTACAGCATAACCTGATTCTCTCTTTAGTGTCCATTGTTCCCCTAGGGGAATATTATGATCCGTGTTTTTCAGGCAGCAAACCTCCTCGCTACAACTAAAACTAGACAACATTAGCCTAAATACCTCAGTGATAGTTTGAATGTGAATATTTCAAAGCACCCAAAAGTTTTTCTTTAGCCTTCAAGGGTGCACCTAGAAGTATTGTAAAGGGCCATTTAATGAGAAAAGAAGTAAGGCCAAAAGCTATGGCTATGGAGTTCTTCGCTACAGAGCAGTCTTCCGAGTAGTAAGCACAACATGGCTCATAAATCTCAGTGGAAGGCTCACAGGACTGCCTAGAGATGGCAGGTCATTAGGAGCCGCTGGTGCACAGCGTTAGGCCGGCCCATCAAACACATGCCCGCACTGTCACTTTGAGGAACACCCACTTCCTGTCTGCCCTTTGAACTCCTAACCTCCACAGCAGCCTTGTATTTCTTCACCCAATGGTAATGCAGTGGGGGCACTGGTGTGTTTTTTCACAGCCAGGAGATATCGATAACTTAGCTGAAGAGCGTGACAGGCTCAGTTTATGGTTTGTGTCAAGAGGCCAACAAAGACATAAAGAGTTAAAGGAGGAATACCAGCCTCTAGTGTCAGTGCAAGCACAGATTTTAAAAGGATTTATAAAAAAATGCTTGTGTGTGAAAGGCTTGGATCTGTGTTGCATGTTTAGTGTCGTCAGCAGAGACCTAGATCATAGAGTCAAATGGGAAGTGCTTGGGCTTAACCACAAAACCTCAAGGCAGTAAACAGATCCAGTCTGGACTCTGCCACCCTCAATGAACCCCTAAAATACACTCTGTCAAATACACACCTTATCCTCCTCTACCCTCACACACTCCTCAATAAGCCCAGAGGTTAATAGTGTACTCTTCTGTGGCTCCGGGATAAAAGGTGGTGTACAGAAACTAATAAAAAAAAATGGCTTGTGCAGGCTTGGGATGGCTGCACTGTTGCAAATAAATAGGTTGCTGAGTCAAAAATAAATCTTACATTTTTTAAAGCATCCCAGGCAGCTACAGCCTATCAATGTGTGCAAGCCTAATAGACATTACATCAGATCTGTCCGTCATTTATATTTTGTTTGTTTGTTTTATTTACCATAGTGATTGAGATGTTTCAAAATACATGCCTAACAAGATTACTGCTGATTTAAATGGCAAACTAGAGTTAAGTTAGAGTCTATTTTTTCCACGTCTATTTCATGGATGGTCATTAAATTTCCATTAGTATTATGACGATAACATGTCAGTGGATGTGGATGTTCAAAAAGCCAGTCAAGTGAGGGACTTTGGGAAATTCTTTTGGGTTGAATAATGTGCTATTGCACACACAGACACTTTTCCACTCCACCAGCCCTTCTAACAAGCACTGCTACCGGGTCTGAACACGCTCAAAATCACTTGCCCTAGTACGCACATCCATGTACATGAGCAACCCTGCGAAACTTAGTGTTAGATTTTGTATTCAGAACAACCATTTTATATCCAAATAGATCAATGTTAAACATCAACAGGGTTTATTTTTACAAGTAATACAAATGAAGGAGTGGTACTTTCTTTGTAGCACTGTAAAAATGCATGCTACACCGCACACGTTGCCTCGTCTGATAACAGCGGTTGTCATTTTTTCTTTATAGTTGTGTAGTGGTCCCGAAGGTGCCTGACTGAACCAGACAAACTTGTGGTAAAGGTGACACAGTCCCAGAAGCATGCTTTTTCCTCAGCATTCATCCTAACAAAAGCACAGAGTCTGTTGAATTGAATTAACATAATAAATGTCAGTTCAGAATACAAGTGTATATTAAATATTAATCACCAGCCACTGTCTAAACAGAGAGTCTAAAAGAGTTGTATTAAAAAACAGCAACATTTTATGTAGAGTTAATTAACCAATACCTTGGACTGCACATCCTTAACCATTCACAGACTAGGGGTGTGTATTGGCAAGCACCTGGCGATACGATACAGATCACGATACACGTGCCACGATACGATATATCCTGATATATCACGATACTGTATTGTAAGTCGATATATTTTGCGATTTTTAATGGAAGAATCTGGAAAACCTAATTTTGTACTTTATTATTTTTTTGAATCAATACGAAAATTGTGCCATGAGTTATTGCAATATTTAAAACAGAATAGATTTTTTCTTACAACCCTATCACACAGATAATTGTTCAGTTTTAAGCTTTAGAAGGAATGTTGATAGATAAACTCCTATTTCCAAGTTTGTTATCTCCGCACAGTGAGCATTTTTACTGACGTTTTAACACTGCACTCTACGTTTAAAATGTTTCTGAGCCCAACAAAAAACGTCCACTGGGGGAACGATGTCACAGAATAAAGGGCAACATCCAGGTTTTTGCTCTATTTATAATGTCAACACGTCTTGAATTTTAGGGTAAACTTTGAATGTTAACACAGCAAAAGTATCTTCTGACAGACATACAATTGCAATTTTGGGTCCTATTACAGATTATAAAGCACACTCCGCAGGTCTACCTCCAGTTAAAAGTTAAAGCTTTGTTCTGCCATGAAAGGTTTTGCCAGAAACAATTTACCCATTCATCTGGGTTGTTAAGTTTATTGGATTTGGTGGATGTGACAAAGCAGGGCATATTGTTCATACCCTGTAATCTGTCAGCACACAACTCACATTTCCATTATATTACATAAAAAGTATTGAATTTCAGGGTGCTATGGGGCATTTTTAGTTCAGGCTGTAAAAGGCTCAGTTGGATCAAACTTTATGAGTTGTTATTCTGTTAATGCTACTGATGCAATGATATTTACATTTCTATGGGAACATTGGCATTTGTTGTTTGAAGTACTTGGCTTGTGGTAACAATCCTTTAGTAGCTATGTGTGATAAAAAGGTATTTTATTTTACACTTTGCTTATAAACACTCATTACAGCATCACAGGGCTGTAGCCTGCTTCTTAAGCAATTTTCATATCCTTAGTACTTATCATACACTGTGATGGTTGAAATTATGTTGTTTTTGCAGCGTCTTTCAAGAAGTGCGGCAGCAGTGTTATGATGTCTGAATGTATCATTGTGACAACAGGCTGGTGTCACAGTGATTAATCCCTTTCCTCCGCAGACTTGTCACCTTCATAACAAAGCAACAATACCAGATGCCAAAGCCAGCCCACACGTCTATTGTTATAATTACCTGACCTTCAAATCCACATTAATGAGCACAGGATGATCCTATTCTCTTTCATCATTTGGCTTCCGAGCCCTCCTTTTATCTAACAAGGTCACCTTTCACAACACGGCTTCTCCCTGAAATACACATCCCCCTCATAAATATACATCTACCTGCATCTGCTCAGCCCCCAATTCCAAGACGAAAGCCGGGAGAAATTACGAAAAAATAAAGATGTAGGTGGGCTTTGCAAAGTGACAGTTTGGTTTCACAGAAGGGAAGGGAACACCAAAGCCCCCAAAGTTAGGGGCTGTCTACACGGAGACACAAATCACTGTATTCATATACATTTTGTATCGTATTGGCCTTTCATCCACACGGATCCGGTGTTTTGGGAGACTGTATCCGCTATTTTTTGAAACAGGGTTCTAAAGTGGATAAATCTTTCGACAACACCTAGGTGACAGTGTGTACAGCCAATCCGTATATTTTGTGAAAACGATGATGTCATCGCATCACGTGTCGGCCTCGTCACACGTAACAGCAACAACAATAATGGCGGACTACATGATTGAGTTCGTGCTGCAGAAGCTACTAAGCCTACTAGCTTTATTACAGCAAAATCTATTGCTTCTATGCAATTGTGGTGAGCAACAAGCGATAATGGACAACACCATACGCCACATGCTCTTAGATCCACCAAAGAGAACCAGGAGAGCAACCTGGAGAAAATGAATGGAGAGAGAATTTCCGCATGTCCAAAGCACTCAGAACTCAGTCCGTATATTGAAGAGCAAACAACAAACATGAGGGCACCAATTACTACACTCTAAATATATGACTGCAACAATTTGAGAACTTGTTTTTATTAGAAAATAAATATTTAGGTCTTCGTCTTCTTCTGCAGCGCGCAAGGTTATGCGCATGCTCAAAGTCTTCTTCTCCGTGTATAGTGTATATCTGTGGCAGAATTACAGCGCCCATACTGGTCGGGCATATATACTACATCGCTTTCAGCCGGCCGTGTACGCAGATATTTTCTTGAGAGGACGCCGTCTCAAGATCGGATAGGGGATGCACTGGCTTCGTGTGGACATAGCCTTAGTCAAGCGACAACTTTTATGTGATTCAAGAGTCCTTAGTTGCACCAGATATCAATCTCAATGAAAAACAACTTTGAATGGCTCCAAAGGCAAGACATAGGAGTGGAAGAGGGCAAGGTTCATTAGATAAAGTCATTTTCTTTTTTTTATTTTAAAAATCAGAAATGCTCTTTCTGGTTGTAATAACTAACATATGTTTGTGGCTTGTAAGAAACCACAAAACATTAAACTATTCATTAACTGCATTTTACAAGAAGCTAGGAAAAGAAGAAAAAGTGATAACTATTTACCACTAAGTATAAATTTTTGTTACAGACTCTCATGCTTGATCAGATATTAGAAGGAAATGCCACAATGACTCCCACACGTTGTACTAAACTGACATAATTAAACAGTAGTGCTGTTGGGTTCAGATCACAAGTGTCCCAGGTCGCCTCCTCCACTCAAGAAGCATTTATTATTATTAATTTGACTGGCATTAAAACTGTCAGCTTGTGACTAGATCATTCAAGACACATTTTATTGATACGTCTTAACAAGATCATAGATAAAAATACACACAAAATGACATTGTTACTTTATCTACCCATGTATAAATGTTTCTGAACTGTTGTTATGATTAGTGAGAGATAAAGAAGATGTTAGCTGTAGCATTAGACACAGCAGCCATCTGTATTTCTTTATTTATCTGCCTCTTGTTACCACAAGATTCAAACCGGCAAGGCTCCTCACAGCCTCAGCCCCCAGAGCTCAATACCCACCAGGCTGCAATAACTAGAATTTGTAGACACAGAGCCAAGACAGCAATAAATTGGATGTCCTAAGCCACTGAACTGAGCTTTCTAAATCAAATTCATTTCAGCATAGCACAGATTTCTTTTGCCAAAATATAAAACTTGAATAAAGGTTCTAGCCTGCAAGTCACTGCACATATTGCTTGGAGAGTTTGAGTCCATACTTCTTAAGAGCATAACATTGCATTAAGGAAGAGTGCATTGTCTTTTTAACGCTAAATGTATTTTAACTTCTCTTACTTCCTTAGCTCAATGCACTTAACCAGCACTTAAGAGTGTCCATTCCCACCAGCACAGATTTGATCACAGTGCTGCAAAGTGTTGGAGCGAAGTGTGAAGTGAGTCCCAGAGACCATTTACCTGGAACTAACAGAAATTTGACTGGCACAAACCAGTGAATAAGGAATATCCTCCAATACATCTTACTATTAAATATCATTTAGAAATGGTTTAACACAAATAAAAGATTTGAGAGGGGTTAACCATCAATTGAGTGGCATACGTTAGAAAGGGCACAGGAATACATTAGTCTAGTTCACTGATGTGCATAAAAGCATTTTATCTCAATGGTTAAAGCTTCTGAGATAAAAGGTGATGTTAATAATGAGTGGATTAACATTTTCAGTGTATTTGGTCATAACAGTTTGATCATACTATTTACTATTTACTTTGCAAAGTTGATTTATCTCTTATTCTTTGTAATGGAAAAGAAAGAATTTTCAACTCAAAGTCTTTCATCATGTCAGCTCTAACTCAAAGTCCTGAAAACAGCAACAAAAACAACAGGCTAATAAAGACCAGCCAGAGTTGTAAAGGTCATTATTTTCACACCCTATAATCATTCAAATTTGACTGAACTGTCAACTGCACTGATATTATTATCTCTCTGTAAGATACTGCTAGTCTGCATGTCCTCTATGTATATTGTGGGTTCTTTCCGGGTACTCCAGCTTCCTCCCACCGCCCAAACTAACTGGTCACTGTCCAGGGTGTACCCTGCCTAAGGCCCAAGCAGCTGGGATAGGCTCCAGTCACCCTCGACCCCAAACAGGACAAAGCGGTAGAAAAAAATTTAAATAAAAAAACAAAAAAAAAAAGAAAGAAAAAACTGATAATCAACAATTGTCGTTACATTGTCAAAAAGCCATGTTAGGCTCAGCTGAACTGATCTATTTTGGGCGTTTCTGAAAATGTCACCAGGGTAGTCTCAGATACTAGTTTATATTGTCCTTTAAATCAACACAGTTATCACTCCATGAGATCCCATGATAACAATACTTTGTTATGTTCAGTTTTAAATAGCACATGGAAAATGTTAATGCCCCCTTATGTCTATGCAATCTCTTCATATTCTTTCCTTCATAATCCCTTGAATGTTTTTCAAAGATATTTGTTTGACTCAATAGAGGCACTCACACTCATCAGAGGGATAGTAGCAGTTTAATGGGCCCATTACACATCCATTTACAAATCTGCATAAACATAATCATGTTTGCCAACCACACAAATGTTTTTAAATGCATTTGTATTTGTATTTGGAGTAGATTGCATCTTATCTGCATGTGTATCAGAAAATGTTGTCCAACTAACCCACAAGAGAATTGGGCACATAATAAGCCACATCAAACTCAATAATTGACAGACATGTTGGAGGCTGCAGAAGTTAAACTGTTACCTTGGGGATACTTATGAAGCAGAATAGATTGACAATGGTTGTGTCTTTCTAAATGATATTGCCGTCCTCCTGCTGAACTTTGCAGTAATACTTAATTGCAACTGTTAATTGGCTTGCCTCCAAGCTCTATTTTATTGCTGAACCCCAATATGCAGTAGCTATAGCCATCTTAATGGGGGGTTATGTACTAAAGCCAAGATTTACACAAGATTGTTCTCCTACTGATGTGCTGATGAAAAGGCTATGTTGAACTATTGGGATGATAAATGAACTGGCATTTGCACAACTTCCTGCTGGCTTCTAAAACCCCCAGTGAGAGCGCACTGCTGTCCCACCAGGAGGGTTAAAGAGAAGATGCCAACACTGGCAGATGACAGCGCTTTGTCAATCCAAAACGGTAAAAACGGTACAATTCACATGAGTTTTTTTTAGGACTGAGCAGATTATAGGCAGTGGCGAAAACCTAACCATGCAGTACTTCTGGACAGACATAGGTTGTTTTACACAAGACCGTCAGCTTTAGTGTTCCTGTGTTACCGTCTCTACAAAGGGAGGTGGGGAGGCGAACAGAGAGCCGCTTCAGTGTGGCACTTTCAAAACACCAATCAAACTCTAAATCACGCCAGCGCACTACTTACATTGTGAAAGGACCTGTCACTTCTGCACAGCCAATTTATGTGGCTTTTACACACACTGAAAAAGATGAAGGCTTTGAGCCATACACTTTGAGAATAACGGAAACTGAGAGCAGAGCTAAATATTAAAGAAAACCAAAACCAAGGAGGCAGCACATACCCATCCAACATTTATTTTTAGAGACTTATTTCCTTTGTCTTTTGAAGAAATCTGTGACACATTTGTTATATAACCATGTTGAAGACATGGATGTTATATGAACTATGTGCATCTCAAATCAAGAGCAGCACATTTAGTTCTGATATAATCGTGTAACATGGAAAGCTACTGGTTGCTTCCTTTTCATCTATTTAAAAAGGTCTGTCTAAAGACCACTGAACATTGTTGAAGGTAGACAGAGCCTGTGCTTCTACATACTTCACAGTCAACAGCAACCTTTTCATTGTCAGGCCTTTGCAGCAATAACTATAGTTACAGTGTTTTTAGCCGGGAGAAAAGGACTCAGCAGTAACCTTGCATCCCAAGGACACATCATTCGAAATGCATTGGGTGCCACAGCACTGTGATATATCCTTTTTCCAGAATTAACCTCAGCAAGTCTTTCCTGTCACCCACAAATAAGGGGGTGTGAGTGGGGACAGTTCCCCCTGTCCCGACACAGAACACTTCAGACTATATTTTGTAGTGTTACTGGTTCATGTGAGAGGGAAGAATGACATGTCATTCAACACAGGATTGAAAAATACTAATTGAGCAGCATTTGTTTGTAATTTATTTTTTTGACATGTGACAAGCTTTGTGACCTCTATTAAAGACTAAGGTCTATCTGTATTCCAAGGTAACCTCAGCCGTGACGCAGGCAGTCATAGAGCACGACGCCCGTCTTTGTGTGCATGTCCAGTGTGGGGAGAAAACCGAAGCCTCAGATGGCTAAAAGCGGACATGATTAAAATGCAATTCAGTCAGGAGGAGAAGATGGATGAATGACCTAAATGGAATTGGCAACTGCACAGGTAGAGTGACTCTGGTGCAAATCAAGAGACTCACATTTGTCTCAAAACTGCCAGTTAAAAACAAATCACAAAAAATAAGATTGGTGATCAAAGCAAAAGATACAATTACATTTCGTTCATTTCACATTGAAAAAAAAAAAAAAAGATAGCTTACAAACTGAGGGCACCACATGCTAACTGGCCCCAGGAGAAATGGGAGCATCTTTAAGCAGGGTAACCATCACACATTTGGCATTAGATTAATGTTTTTGAGCTTCTGTGTGAACATACTGACAGAGTGTGACAGTGTCTGGATTAAGGAGCACTTCAAAGACTTTGTGATCATTAATGGAGCTACTAATTATTACTGAGGAGCCACCAGTGACGGACTTGCACTTAGCTCACACAGAGTTTAGCAATTGTGCAGCTCAACAACTGTTCCAACCTCTCAAAGCATTTAATTGGCTTATCAAGCCTTCTTTTTAAATGGACACAAAAGAAATGGCTTCAGTATCCCATAGGAAGACTTGCATTAGATCAGATTTACAAGAAATTTGTGCACTGAAAATGAGAAGAATGCTCAAGAGTTAGACTGCAGCCAAAACTTAGGAAAAGCATTTAATAGTTCCTCTTGAAAAGCTCCCAAATGCTTTCATTTTTTAATTTCTATCGTAGCTTGTTATTTGGTTTATAATAGACATTTGAGCAATAAGTACAAGATTGCATGGCTGCAGTAATAAAGTCCTGATAATGGTGTCCAGAGCATCAGTCGGCTTATCAGATCAAATAAAGCCGTCATTGGTGTTGCAAACAATTATTCTGCCACTGCAGGAACTGTCTGTTCGGTCGTATTGTGAGTAATACAAGGCAAGTGGATGGATGCTGTCCAGTGCTGCAGCGAGCAAAAGAGGATGCGGTTTAATCTTCACTACCATCTTTAATGAGATCGGATGCAGGATGCTGGGGTAGCTGCGAAAACAGAACACAGGCCTCCAGAGAGGAACATGGTAACAATACGAGCTGCATGATGAAGGGGTACACAAAAGAGACTTTACACATTATTTGATGTCATTAGTTGTGTCAATCCTTGTTCAGACAAAGCCTCACAAGAGGAACATTTAACGCAAGTGGACTACAGACTAAGCAGAAACTCAAGCTTCATGCAAGAGTGTAACATTACCTGGGGTTAACTAAAATGGATCTGACCAATTTCATTGCCACTTGGTCAGTGTTCCATTTTTCTACATTTCTGTTGTGGGTTGTGCCAAGGGTTGGACAGGTTTGGTAAGTCTAGAGATATCATTTAGGAGCCACAAGCTGGCAACAGGAGAAAAAGAAGGCTTCAAACAAGCACTTATGGCATAACAATTGCTTCAGTGTTGAATTAACCTGAGGGAAAGAGTGAACCTGTTTGAGTTTCATGTTTTACTGTTAGGAACTAATTTAGTGATAATCGTAAATTAATTAACTACACTAACACTGCCCATGTGCAAACTTTTGTCTCCTTCGTGTACAAACACTCCAAAAGTCCACAAGGTAAGTAAACCTGACCTTTTAACACAAAACATTTTGGGGTACTCCTTATGCACTAACATTCATTCGTTCCCTGAGCAATGATACCCTGTCAATACCTCTTTTCTCTCTAACTTACTCAAAGACCAAGGCCATTCATTCACTTTAGCCTAATCAAATTTGAATCGAGTTAACAGCCATGTGTCAATCCTTTCTAGCGCTCTGCACTCCAGTTGCAGATATGCAATCTCAAGCCGTGTCTCCTGGGTATATTTAACTCATACATAAAAACAGAGATTGTCTTAGCAGATATATGACAGGTCACTGCTGGCCAGACTGCAGGTATTGGTTACAGGCACTCTGTCTAGACAGGCGACAGGGCATCTTTGAGAAAAATTATACATATTTATCTGTTTTCTTTAGCTGTAAAAATGCTAGAATGAGTGAGATGAAACATGCTCACTTCTCATCAGTATTCAAACACATACGGAGCTAATAGACTTGTGCAAGTTGATCCTTAGCTGGTCGTTCAGGGCCAATGGTCCGTATGGGAGGCCGACTAACAGGAGGCTACGTTAAGGCTTGTGACCCAAAGGACGACTAAAACGGGAGGAGTTCTATCACGGGAGTCCATTGCCCCACTGCATCTACTGCTTGACTAATGTAATCCATGATTGCTCTCATCCCAATTAAAAGACGAAATGGGCTCAGAACAGCTGTAAAGGGAGGTCTCACAGGAGAGCACTAACCACTGTTAATGTCAGAAGTCTCATTTAAAGAGCAGCATCTGTTTTGGATCCACAAAGTCTTCATGCTTCTGAGCCCAGCAATAGCCCATATGACCCTTTCCATCTGGAGTCCAGTCAAATGATTGTTGATGTGAAAAACTGTTTAAATAAATGAATATTACTAATATCACTGGGCCAACATTTTACTAATCGAACCATGCATGAATAAACAAACATGTTATTTCAAATCCTATTGGATCAAGTGGGTATTTTATGTCTCTCAGCCATATCTTCAGATCCTTTTGAATCATTTCCCAATTAGGAACAACCAGCACTACTTTCTGGTTCACAAAACAGGAACCAGCCAACCCATGGAGCCAGGAAATGTTGAGAGCAGAGGAGCTCCCGTAAAGAATAAAATGACAGTTATTTGTTTATGGAGACAGCGGAAGGATGTTCCCATCAGCAAATGTGATCAGATAATTCCATAGTTCAGTGGCCTTCAACAGGAAGTGTGCCCATTCGTGTGCATCACTCAAAACCACTAATTATGTCATGTTGCAATGAGATCAGTTGCTAATAAGACATTCAACAATGTTAGTCACTTGCTAGATAGTCTAATAATATAAAAAAATGATTTTTTTGAATACATGTGTGACAATTTGCAATTTTCCGGATACATTTGCAAAACTGCATTGCAATAATTTTATAGTGACTGTGTCTAAATTTGTTTTTCAACCTTCAAAATAACTGTTCAAAGCCTGTAATTGATAATTAACACATTGCAGAATAGCACAGCTGCTAATTTCTGGAACCTGGCATGTCCTCAATGTTTCATTCATTTGGTTCAAAGCTACACCTTTTGGCATGTTTTGGGTTTGTGGCTCTGCTTAATGTGACAGAAGTCTCCCAGGCTAAAGAGATCTACAGTAGAAAGAGCCTGCCTCAGAAGAAACCCTGACTAAAAATAAGCTGACACACAACTGCAAGAATTCTTTAGTCTCAACAACAATATTAAACAAACAGGATTGAGTTTTGATGTAATATGGGGATACTTCTGTAAACTTTCCTTTGGATTGTGGCCCATCAGACAACTTTACAAAACATATGTGTCTATCGTTAACAAAGGCCATGAAATTGTAACTCCCATGCGCTCATCAAGAAAGCGGGCTCTAAACATGTTTCATTTGTAATCTGAGGGCTGATTATAAGTGTTTTTACACAGTGTGTAAACTAACATTAACAATGCAAATCCCTCATAAAGTCATGAATACATTACCATTTCCATTACATTGTCATTTTCTCTACGTCGGACTTACCAACCCTGAACAGATTTGTTTGTGCCTGCCCAGTGCATGGGCTTTAAGTAAAGGGATAAACATGCACTGACTCAACAAAAAACAATGGCAGACAGAAAGCAGCTGTCAAGGATGCACACTCAGCACCTTTCATGGGGCTTAAATTAGACGGGGAAGTATTGGTAATCAGGTTTATCATGTACAAAATCTGCAATTACTGGGTGTTTGGAGGTGATGCATGGCCTTAATGGGAATACAGCACACACGCGGCAGTAAAAACCTGTTTTCTAGCTCAATACCTGCATGTTAACAACTAACCCTCAATACTGGGACAGTGTTACAAATTGGTTTACTCCAAACATTTATCATTTGTTTGTGGAGTACTAAAAACGTCTTCATGCTACCCTCCATTTCTGAAAAATGCTAAAATGTTAAGATGTTGCTAATGAATGGTTACACAAGCCATCAGCTGCCATGTTTAGCTTAGTCTATGGAACATTATCTCCAGCAGCCTGTGTCATCTTTCAACTCCTACTTGGCAGAACGAGCTCAATTATATCTTTGTAGATTAATCGCCTTCTAAAATCATAAAGAAAGTGTGACAGTGTCAGCCAAGACTGGAGAAGTTTTCAATCTTTTTCCTGCACATACAAAAGCAAGTGAACAGAGTGTAGTTTAGACATTAAAGTGGGACTACGCATTATATGAAGAGGAGCTGTGAATAAAAAGATGAACAAGATGGACGCCTGACTTTATGCTCATCCAAAGGGAAACTGAATATGTAATGAACATATTGCATTCAAAAGTTTGAAATATAAGTTTTAGCAGTATCTTATGCATTGTGTCCACTGAGGTGTGTAGTGAGTATATCTATGAATGTATAATATAATGCAATTGTGAGCAAATCATCCAAGTTAATTCATTACCACCAGGTTTCTAAAATGAGTAGCTAATGAGTGAATAACCTTTTCATTATGTTCTATAAACTCCCTACCCGCATGCATCATGTCCTTGTTTCTCAATGATTAGATTACATAAACAATGCTTTAGGCAAGATTGAAAAATTAGTTCAACAGGACATTGTTACCTCCAGTACACTGCTTTTACTGCTATGCTCAGTGTTCAGCATCACAGCTACTTCTTTTCGTACTCTTCACATGCCTACTATGTTATAAAAACGGATGTTAACAATACTGGAATTGTTTGTTAAACCTGATAACATAACTTTTATTGAGAGGGGGCACTGTGCTCCATTTTGAACTTTAAGAAGCAAGAGGTATTCCACCAGTAATTCCAAAAGCAAGAGGTTTAATCTGGCACTAAACAGGCAACTGTAGAAGGACATCATGCCTGGCTGCAGCCCTAATCATCCCAAAAGAACATCTATGTGGTGCTGTTAAGTCCAATTTCTATTTAGCATTAATGCCCTCCGAGTGCTCTTGCCTTTCTGCCGTGAAGAACATTACAGGCTCATTGGCAAATCCAGAAGGTGTTGGAGATCCTGCACTTGTCTTTATATAACATTTGCTGACCTAAAAAGTCAAGTAAAAAAAAAAAGTAATAGAAAAAGTTAACAAACGAGGGTTGAAAATTTGGGATATTATGTCAGACATCTGCTTGAACTGTGTCATCACTACATTTTAGGGGTCTTTGCTCAAGGGGATTTAAAACTCCTTAAGATGCTGGTATTAAGGGTTTTACAGTCCAATAGCCCAAGGTTTAATACCAGTTGGAAATAGTGACCATTTCTTAAAAGAGCAACTGGGACTTCATGGGGGGCTAAAGACCGCGCTGGACTGAGCCTCGACTAATGATGCTATTCAAGCCTGAGTATCCACAAGAGACAAGGACTGCCTAATGGCTGAGTGAGCGAGAGTCAGACTGGAAAAGGGGGATCAGAAGTTTGTGGACTGAGGCAAAAGGAGTTAGAACAGTCACCTCTGGTTGGGCCAAGCATGCTTTGTCCAAAAAGACAATAGGCTTAGCCACTCTGAGCCACAGCTCCCTGGTTATGATCACAGTTCCATTATGAACGCATTACCATCACACTTAAGAGAGCAATTTACTGATTGCTATCAATTCTACATGTTCAGGGGGCACCTGAGGCTGTCCATTTTACACAGATTTGTATCATGTGATTGGTGTGGGACTCTTGTTGATAGCTGGTCGGTTTGCACAAATGAAAACACATACAGTCAGATGAAGTGAGTAGAGAAATAAATAAAGGTGGCTGAGGTCATTTCGTGTGGCGAATGAAGAGATATTGCACCACATTCCAACTACTGTGGCTGCTGCTCTCAAGTGAAATGGTTGGCTTAAATGTTCTTTCTGGCACTGAACCTCATGCAAATCTTCGAGCTGCCCTCTGACCCACAGACAATTGTGGGGCAGAGCTTAGAGAGCACTCCCTGCACTTCTCCCCTAGACTCCAATTAGGGTGGCTTCACATTACTATACACAACAGGCTGAAGTATCTTAAACGGCTCCGCATGTTCTGCATATCCTGCCGGAGCCGTGGCAGGTACAGGCTAGATAGACCACAATGACCCTTCTGAATGAGCGTTATTACAAATATTCAACAAATAGCATGGCAAAGCATTGTTTATTAACTGTTAAATACACTGCAGCACAATGCATTACAAAAGTTAAAGCTGCAGTGCCCATGAATAAAAGTATTTTTTTGTTATCTTTGCTGACCACTGTTCCATTAGAGGTGTAAATGCTGACAGGGAGCTGCATCCTAATAAAATAGAGGACGCAGTAGTCCCGATAAAACACCGGCCGATTTCATACATAATCCTGAGGCAGTGTGGAGCATGCTGTATAGTGCATGCACAAGCAGTAAAGCTGTACCACTTCTGTGATAAAGGGCTGCACCTCCATACACACACACACAAATAAGTGGTTGAGGCGTGAAGCAGTCTGTGTCTGTATGTACACAGGGTTGTAGTGATGTCACATTTGGACTACATCAACTTTTAAAATTCACTTTATGGGTAAACAGTTTGTAGCAAATATACTACAAAGACAACAAAGTTCCATTTGAAAATCCATGATTTATGGGCTTTTTTGAAACAGGGACAGGTTTGGGTGGTGGATAAGAAATGAGCAGATTTCACATTCTTACACTGGAATTACAAATTACATCATAAATAAGAGGTTGGGTGTAGCAAAATGTTTAATTAAATTGAGAATAAGTTAGTGGTAATGTTTTGTTTATGATGAAGCTCTTTTATCTTTTGGTAATGTACGGTTTTTGCCTAAACTTAACTATTAACTACCAAGTCATTTAGACACACTTGGACTGTGAGCACTCCATGTATTATGGTTGGTGGAAAAATTACATAGGCAAATTTAATGTGTTTTGATCAATGTGCCTTAAAAGACAAAATACAAATAAGACAATTACATCTGCATGGTCCTCTTATGATCATTTACAAACAGAAGAGGTGCTTATTCCTTTTCCTGCATCACACTTACAGTTGAGAAGCAGCCCCTTAAATGAAGGTACTCCACCTGAAAGGTCACATGGACTTACCAGACTGCAAGGGATGCTTAGTCTGTGTCTAAGAAAATATTTGAGATGGGCAGTATATGATGGGGGAGTGACAGTGTATAAACATAAATATGCAAGGATTTCACTTTAAGCCCGCCAAAGTACTTATCACCTGACAGGCTGAGCTAGCATCTGCCTGCCAATCCATTTGAGTGCTCAGGAGTCAGGTTTGTTGTCTTTTTTCACCATCTCATCACAGATGCATTGAAATTCAATCGCTTGCATGGAATCAATGGGTTTGAAGGAAATTACCCGAGCAGATTAGAGCTGGAGCAGCTGGAGGGACCCATCGGCAGATCATTCCAGCTTTTCCTTCTCTGTTTGTTTTCCCAGCACTTTAGCTAAATTAGTAATTACAGTCACTCGACCAATCTCGCCATGGCCATCGCAAAGCCAAAGACACACCTGCACAAGCGCCGCAAAGAAACAGCTATTTTAGTGGTGCACAAACTCCGACAAGCTAATGGGAAAAACTGTCTTGTGCAATTTCTTGTGAAACCTGGTGGAATTACAGAACTAAAACTGCGAACTCTAAAAAAAATAATGGTTAGTCTACCTTTAGAATGGGTCCCAAAAGTGATGGGACATAATAAACTAAAAGCAAAAGTGAAAGGTTCTTGAACATTGCATCTGAGTAGTTAGAGCAAATGTGTACGTTTGTATTTTAATCCAATATTAATTTAACTTTTACAATCTAAGCTATGCACTGCAATGTATTGTTTTCTGGTCAAACCTAGACAGTGTGAACACATGTGCCAGTGGGGTCCTAAAACACACTTGATCTTGTAATCCATAGCGCACTATTCAAATATGTTTCACTGGCACAGTGAGGAGAAAGAAAGTAAGCTTGATAACTTTGCACTGAGAGATCCATAAACACTACTGGCTTTTGTTTTTCCAAGAATCAGACGCACCATGACATCTTAAAGACTGTGAGACTCTAGCTTCATCCTCAGGGCACATAAGGAGACAAAATATTGTAAAATAATACTGCTGCAGGGTCAGAAAGACTTTCTGAGGCCACATGTCATCACTGTATGTGGTCTCTTAGGCTGGTCACCATGGAAACGTAACTGCAGTGAACAAAGGCAGAGAGTTTGTTAAACATGTAGGGGCTAGGTCAGCAGGCCATGTGACGTGGGCCGTAGCAGCAGCAGCAGCAGCAGATAAAGTTGTAAGATGTTAGAGCAAACTTCTGCAAAATACAACTAAATCAAACATCTTATTCACCTTGTAGCCTTATGGTGCAGTAACCGAGTATGAACGAAGCACCTAGCACACCTTATGTGGTGTACACAATGTGTGACATTTGAATTCCAGCAGCAACAAATATGAGTTTGGCTGAAATAAAATGACAGCTGGGTTTGTGAGAAGCTGCAAATGTCTGTCAGCCGATGAAGAAAAAAAATAAAATAAAATAAAGATAAATCACACCAGTGGCTCTATGAAGCTTTTGGTGTCATAGCTTTCTGAAGAGCTACACAGGGGTTCAGCAGCCTTAGCCCCAATTATAACCCAGCAGATGACTGCATTGTTACGATACAGTAAGGCACGGTGAATCCTCCTCCATTAACACCGACACATTGAGCCTCACGTCTGACTGAGATGTGACTGATGCTTGCCAACCCACTGACAGATACAGTGGCTCAAAAGTACAGACCTTCAGTGCAGTTGTGCAGTAATAAAAAGCCTCCCGCTGGCATGGCACACACCAGGCAAAGTCCTACTAAGAACTAACTTACACCAGCTATTAATTTTGGTTGGAAAACAGAATTCATCAAGTAAAAGTACAGTATGTCAAAAAGAAAACATGTAACAGACACAGAAACAACAGAAATTAGCTTCTTTGTCTAGAAATCTTTATGAAAAATAAGGTGCTTAGCAGAGAAGAGGAACAAGGAGAATCTATCTCTAGGGAGCAGTAGATAATTCCCTGTTGAGCCCACTGGCCCCCACCCACATGCGAATGCACATGAGTGAAACATGAGTGAGAATATTTATTAGGAGGAGACTGAACTCTAATTAAGCAAGGTGGAAGGAACACATGCAGGTGTAGGTTGCACCTGGATTCTTCTGAGAGTCTCAACTACATGAAGACATTCACACTCTCCCTTCCTGTGGCTGTGACGTCACTGTCAGCCTGCACCCATACAAACACCCTGTGTCCTCCTGCTCCACCTACTGCACCACAGAAGCGAGAAATCTGCCAAGACTCGACGCCATCCATACAAAAGGACCAAACAAAAATCCACCTCAATAGAATTTATAATGTTTGACTGACAGCACAGCTTTCACATCATCAACTTAAACAGGAATGTATGAGCGATGCAGACAAATATAATAACATCTTTGTCATTACTCTGAATAAAAGACAGGACAATGCCTTTGAATCTTTCTCCTCATTTAACCCTTCATATAAGAAGCCTTAATAATAAGAAATAAGTAATGCAGCACATTATCTATTCAACAGCTAATGCACTCATATGTGAAAAGGGCTGTCCTGGAAGCTTTCAGTACAGCTGCTATTGCTTAGACTCATTTTAGACCTTCACCTGTTGCCATGAAGCTGAAATCTGTCCATGTGTTGCTGTGAGTAAATGTGTGTGGAGACGCACAGTGACTTAGTGAGAGCATGTGTTTTATCAGTTGCTGCCGCTTGTTTGAACGGAGCCGTGATGAAAGCCCAGACAAACACAAGGGAATGTCAACTGAGGACTAAAGTAAACAGCCCAGGCTCAGAGTTTGCAAAGACCCCTGTGAGAGAGGCCACGCCCCCAACAATGCACCCTGACCGTCTCTTCACAATGCTCCTCTTCGCATACAAGAGCCAGCTATGTTCCTGTTTTAGAATAAAAAGATGAGAATGGTAATTAAGCAGAGAAGAGAAAAGGGAAAATTATAGTTTCTGTATTATCAAACCAAGTTCTCATGAAGTGAACCAACTGATGCACCCTCTTTGCATTTTTTGTTGAGATTACAGCAAGGTATTTTGGTCGGGTAATGTACTGTGAAGGCAGCACAAGGGCAAATGCTAAAGCAGGCTGGGCAAACATCAAGCTCTATTCAGGTCAGAGCTGAAGCTTCACGTTTTTCCTTCTTTGTCCGTTTTTGTGTGGGAAGCCAGTAGAGCAGGCCTGAATCCCTATTGAGTCAATGCACTGAGACATTTTCCCTTTTACTAATGCTAAAGCAGGCATGAGGACTAATCCTTAGGGGTTAAATGGAGCCTCCGCTGGGGTCTTCTGATCCTGAGAGAGCTGGGGGTGGCTTCTGCTGCAGCATTTGGGAGAGATTTGGCAGAACTTTTACAAAACTAGGCAATCAGAGACAGTATTTTTAGCGGTACATGAATCTGTTCAAATTAAAATGACTAACAATTATGAAATGATTAACATACATGTTGCTAACTTGGCATTTGGTTAATGAGCTAAAGAGAAAAAAATATATATTCAAATTCCACAAATGTATTAAAGAATACTAACCACTACTACCATCTAAATACTAAGAAATACAAAAACAGGACGCAGACAGACAGACAGTCAGACAGACACAATTGAATCAACAGAGTGAATGTTCACAATACACCCACAACAGAAATGGACCATTTCCATTTCATGTCACACCTATTTTCACACCGGCTCTGAGACGGCTTGAGCGGCTGCCAGAGTCTGGCAGATCCTGCCCCCAGTGTGTTTTCCATCGCTCAGTCGAAATTCACAACTCTGTTATTGCTTTGTGATTGATGTTGGTTATAATGACACTACTTCTATTTACCCAACACATCTAGCAGTTCTCAGTGACGCTCTGATTGATTTCCTCTGTTTTTTACCAGCAGCCTTTGATGGGTCAGCTCAAAGTGTTCTTACAAACTCGTGAAATGCCACAGCCTTTTCCCTATTGTTCAGTATTTAAGCAGAATTCACTAAAACCAATCATATGTACAAAGAACCGTGTTGCACAAAAAAATTAAATAATCAAAACTTCTTACTGCAAGCTTTCATTTGCTTGTTCTTATTTATATTATGTTGAAATATTATTGAACAAATCATCAGCATCAAGCACTTCAGAGAAAATAAGCAGTGCATTCATTTACAAAAAAAAAAAAGTATCTATTCCAGTGAGTGACTAAAATACACAATTTGTGGCTCCACCACAAGCAGCTTGCAGCATTGCGTTAATCAGTGGGCGGGACTGTTTCAGGCAAGTCTTCAGCTTCCCCTCATCTCAAACAGTCCTTTTATTCCCTATCATTACTTACTTCAGGCTTCCTTTGAACTCGTCTCCCGGCTGCAGTGAAATGTGGCATGTGATATCCAAGTCACTCAGGATAAGTGCTGAAACACTGGTGTCAGACAGAGGTGCTGACACCTCCTTGTTGTTGGGATGGTTTGAGGTGTTACCTAAAAACACCTTCACGTGGAGTTTAAAGCCAATTAGATGGCTGCAGTTCCTTGAGTTTTCACAGGAACTTGAACCGGAGACACTTTATGGTTGTGAAGACAACTTACTTTTACCTTACTTCCACACTTGATAATATAGTACAGAGACAGACATCAACCCAATTAAGCCTGGTTAACAGAAGTGTCAACCATTTTTAAGGACACAACCTTTGCGCAAAACATTAAGAGATTTTTTTGTTTGTTTTGTTTTACAAAAGCAGCACACTGAGGAATCATTAAGAGGGTAATTTTTAGATGCAGCTCATGAGAGTAAACAAAGTCATGTAGATCATAGAGAAAACAACATCAGAGTTGGTGTTTGGCATAGATAAGTGAACACTTTGATCACAACGATGGCAGCTCTATGTGATGAGACCTCCCTTATTTTGTTGCCTAACATGCCTACTTCCAGTTTTTTTTTTTCGATCATCTGGGCCATTACAGAGCTTGCAGTTTTATGTAATCTATCTTATCTTATCTGGGGCAGTGAAGACTAGGTTTGTTGTAAGAGATAACATTAGCTTCGACTTCCTTTAAACCTTGACTGACCCTTACATGAGACACTCGAACCTAATCTCAGTGAGCTAAAGTGCTAAATTCAGCCATATAGTGGAGGGATGTACTGCAGAGGAGAACAGTCACAAGCATGCTTCATGTTTGTGGGCACAGCTAAACAATTGTAAAGATAAATGCTGCCATTAATACGGCAGGAGAAAGACGCTAAGTTGGCTAATTGCTGATTTAGTGCAGGAATAGTAAACCAGTTACAAAGAAATATGGAGAGGCATTCATTAGCTACATTAGAGATGTTTGTTGGATTGTGAAAACACTGTATGCTAATTCTAGCTTTTATCTCCTTTATTGTGCTGATTAGTGCAGCGGGGGGAGAGTGCTCTATCTAATCTGATCACACAGCTTTGTGTTGGGGGTCATTAACCTATGGGAGGTCCTGAGGTTGACAAGTCAGCTCCTAACCCCCCTCTACCTTTTTTTTTCTTCTTTCCTGAGTTCCTCTGTCTCTGTAGGAAACACAAGAGTAACCACAAAAACATCCAATGAAAACAAAGGGCGAGGGGGAAAAACAGCCGATCAAGCTATTTGCATGGCTTGTCATTCTCTAAAAACACATGGACTGAATGACGATTGTCCAACGCCCCTTGCTAGAGCAGCAGGATGTGGGCCCTTTAGTTTCTGTTGTTACTGGTGTTTTTCTTTTACTGGGCTGCATCCTAGTCCTGAGAGATGAGTCAAGCTGCCTGTTCAGAAACATCTGGGATCTGCATCAGAAAGGACTAGTGCCTTTGCACATGGCCTTAGTGATCATGTCACTAGTGTCAGCATTCATATGTATAAAGCTCAGACTAGCTCCTTTAGTAAAAGCTTGTTCTTGACAGCAATATTGAGCAAGACATTTCATCTCATACCGGTAATAAAATCCAACATCCCTCTATATATTTATCCATCCATTTTACTTTTTCTATGAACCCTCTTTCTATCCTTGTCACACACATTACATCTTCGCAAAATCAAAACCGTGAATCCTCCAGCAGAACCAACAGAGCCTCTCATCCACAAATCCTAGTTAAACTGTTGTGATAGTGAAAAGCTGCCTGTCAGGATGGCACAGCGGAGATGAAAGGCCTACAGCTAAGATTGCTGCTGATTGCCGGTAGAGGATGAATATGCAAATAAAGACGAAGGTAAATGAAAAACAAAGCAGGGGTTTTGGCAGCAGCCTTTTACACGTTCCCCTTAATTTGGCATTGGTTAAAGAACATGGAAAGTCTATCATTAATGAATTCCAGTCAGAGCAAGGAAGGAGACATGAATGGAAATCAGTCTGCACTTTTCCCCTGTGAGCCCCAGAGCAGTTTTGGGGCCTATTGTATTTCACACACAGCAAAACCTCAGCGAACATGCACTAAGCTTAAATGACAGGTTACTGGAAAGTTGAGAGATAAAATAATATCCCTAACACCTAGCATACAAAGAACCAACTTGACACAAGCAGCCTGTATTGGATAAAAAGGCAGGGCATTGCAGTCTGCCAAATGCCCATCTATGGACCACAATGAGAGCAAAAACAATCTGGTCAAACGCTGGCTCTGCTAGACAAAAGCCAGGGTTTTACCACAACCTCGTACAGTATAAGACCAAGTGCAGCCTTGGGAGTACCGTTGAGATCACTGCCAAAAGGCACTTCAGCAGCACTTAGAAATGTGTCCAAATGTGTTTAGCCATGAAAACCAACAACCAGTTGAAAACAAGCTGTGTGTTGTGTAAACACTAAGAAATTTCCTAAAAAGAACAAACTGCATCTGTGGAAAAGCAGAATGCTGTTGCCTTTGAACAAAAGACACACAGCAACAGATTTTTGCAGGTCTTGAGATAACAGTAACCCAACACCGTGATCCTCCAGTGGGGCTCTTTGTACGTCTGAGAGAGCCTCAATCAGCAGTGCTGACAGATGTGTCTGGGGCCCGATTTAGAAAAGGAAGCCATGCTGAGGTCAGGCACAGGTAGCTCAACCATGTCACCCTGATGGGAAGAGCAGGATAAGGCCAGGAAAATTACCTATTGTCACCTCAGAGCCTCTGGCATAAAGTACCTGGGCCAACAAGATAAGATAATTTGCCTATTACACAAGTACTTAAACAACAAACCAGATTGAAAAACTTGCACTAAAATTTAGTAGTGCCCCTTTTCCCCTAAATGAACAGCATACAATCATACATTTTAGATTGAGTCTAAAAATCCCATTGTGTTTTCAACAAAAGGACGTGCCACTCCAGCTGGAAGGCAAACAAATATGAAAACCTCTCAGTAGTTTTGGCAGATGCTTCAGGCTTGAGTGTCTGTTCAGCTAACCTCTCCAGTGAAGATGGTAATAGTGCTTTAACCCTGTGCTAATGCATTGAGGCTGAAGCTGGAACACATTCCTGACCAAACAGCTGGGCATGAGATGTCAGTGGTCAGACCCTTGTGCAGTCACAATAGTCTAGTACCCACTGTCCTAATGAGGCCAGAACAATTGTCTTAAGCACTCACGCAGGGGACAGAACAGTGCAGGTGCAGTGAAAAGGGATAATAAATCAAAATTAAAACTATGCTTTTATGCTTTTTTGTCAAAAGCAGAGACATGGCTTTCTCTCTGAAAATAACTTTTTGCATAAATGTATATACATAAGTTATTTACAGGAAGCTTGCAAGTTTATGTTTTGTAATGGCATAAACTCTAGCGATAAAAGCTCAGCTCTTTTACCAGTTCATCTCAGAATTAATAAAGTCTCTTGGAATTAGAGACAAAACGTCTTCACCTTAAAAACTGAGTCCAGATGCTTTTGCTTTAACCTTTTCATCAAGATGACCTGATGACTGAGACCTTCACAGACAAATGGCAAAAACAGTAACGCTCCAATTGAGCCGACATGTTTAGCAGCAGACTAATTTGGATGAATTTTAGATGTTTTATCAAAGCAGAAGTATTTCAGCTAAACTTAAACACAAAGCAACCCTTCAGGCAGTCACAACAGAATGAGGTAGGAGCCTCATTGAGCTCGGGGTAATTAACAAAATATGTATTGGAATTAATCAATAAACACCTCAAGAAGGGTCAACAAATTACATCATCACAGTGCGCTGACCCACTGGCATCCACAGGAAGCTGATTGACCACACTGCTCTATTCACTTGGCCATGTGTCGCGTCAGGTTGCCTCAGGGGCAGATATGATGATGACGCAGGGCAGGAGAGTGTTGGCTGGGTCAGCGCTGTGCATAACCCTTTGACTCAGGCAGTGACTCACTGCAGCTTAGGCCTCGAAGGGAGCATACTTACTGCACGCGTCATTTCTAAATGACACCAAAGAAGGTAAAACAGAGATGGACAGGGAGCTGATGTCAATATGAGATCTTAGAAAGATTCACACGTCCATTTAACACATACTGTAATGTTTCACAGCATACAATAAAGAGGCTAAGCACAATCATTATAAATTATTAACAATGCTTAAGGGATAGTTGAGTTTATACAGGTTTTTAATGCAGGTTAATTGCATATATACACAACAGTACTTGCAAGTAAGCCCTACAGGTTTTGTCAAGCAGACAGGAGTAATGAATGACACAGAAATAAAATAAACATTTAATTCAATGGTTTTACTGATCAATGTACAATATCTAAATGAAGATGGTTTCCCCAATAAAACTGACTGAAATCATTCACTATGTGTCTCCTCTGTGGAATTTAAATGCTGTTACAAATAAAATATACTGGGCCAAAATGAATAAATGAATATCATATTAAGTTAATTGAGACAAAGCAACATGAATTTAAATTAACTATATAATTAAAGAAAAAGGTCCAAATGTGTTTAAATAATCCTCCTCTCAGTTAGGCTTCCCTTCCCTGTCTCCAACAATGTGGAGTACTCTCCAACCAGAGTTGACCTGCTGCTGTGAAATGCACACGGTTCATCAGGCTGTGGGTACACTCCCCCTAGTGGCCTCTGCCTAGACTGCACCTCTGTGGGCATCTGAGCATCTCCCAATGGCAGCGAGGCAGGAGGAGGAGAGAGAGGCAGAGCGGAGAGGCCCCGCCCCCACAAGACGTCAGCGGTCGGTTGAAGCAAAGCTAGAGGCGAACACAAGTCCACATTTGTATAGAGATCTAGCCGCGCACCTATGTCCTCGCACATCGTGTGTGTTTGAGGGGGACCCCAGTAAACAGAGCAGTGCTGCAGCAAAAAAAGAAAAAACAACTTCAGTTAGCTCTAGCCTTGAAAAATCTTTTTTTGGATTAGAATTCAAGTCTTCACAGCGTGAACTGGATTATATTTCTTAAAAGGATACCTGTTACTTTTTTTATGTTTTTGGTTGATTATAGAGGTAAGTGTGTTTGCTAGAACGGTCCATTTGGAAATACGTGTTTTTGGTCTTCTTTGGATCTTTTCTCGAGCAAAGGAATTTGATTAAATCGACTGGTCTTGCTGTATGTAGGCTATATTAGTTGCCCTCTTTTTTCCCGTTAATTTCTGGCTCCAGACAGGAAATATTGGGGGGCTGTGAAGACCACCTTCTATAAAGCTTTAAAATTGTTGTAGCACATTTCTTCCATGAACCAAATGTTTGCTCTTTTACTTTGTGCTCAGAGCGATTCCCCATAGATTTGCAGGGTAAAGGCAGATTTATACTTCATCTCCATTTGAGCATATTCTGCGTTTGCAACTTGCTGCGTGCCTCGTTATCTCGTGTGTATATCGAACATAGGCAGAGAAATCTCCCCGGCATCAAACTAGGTTCTTCATCTCACATCCACTATTCAATCTCAAATCTCAACATGAAACATGCCTGTTTAGAGCAACAGCACATTCATTCCCTGTTGGCAAAATAAACATTAGCGAACTTGACAGGATTTAGGGACAGAGGGCTCCAGTCTGTGCGTCGCAGACTCCCCAGTGTGTGCATCTGAAATTGCAGCTCATCTCGCGGAGCTGAACACGGAGGGGCAGCTGGGAAGACTCTGCAGCATCAGGATTGACTAACTCGCACAAGTTCTTTCAGCTACCAGCCCTTACCAAAAAACCACATCGTCTTTACAGCCTTGAAATAAGTATAGCATATAGTGACAGCGTTATTACGCAGGGCCGCAGTCACGAGCACTCCCAAATGCACAAAGTACACTGAGTTTTCTGTAGGCGCCAATTCTTTGATGAGGTCGTGTTTGATAAACAAATCTACGGTAACGGTACAATGGCAGCGTATAGAGCCACTCACATTATCAGTCACCAGAAATAGACGCGAGAGGTTTGCAGTAAGATGAAACCGTGCGTTCAGGAGGGAGCGTATATTCTCGCTGTCAGTACGGGGTTGATGAATCTAGTTTGCCTGAGGCAGTAAAGTCTCGAATTGAACCCATTAAATCAACGCAATAATGCTACTTTGCTTGTTTATCTTATTGACAAGAGTAGGGCAAGGACCCTTTTAATCCTATTTAACATAACCTTGTATCCCACTGACAAGAGGG
This sequence comes from Perccottus glenii, assembly GCA_024416835.2. NCBI lineage: Eukaryota > Metazoa > Chordata > Actinopteri > Gobiiformes > Odontobutidae > Perccottus > Perccottus glenii. The sequence goes on along the minus strand of CM044552.2, from coordinate 10,420,220 downwards.
TCGCCAGGCATTATACAAGACAACGTATTGGCTCCAGACCTATTCAGTGAAAGAGACTGATTTCAATAGTAAAGCAAGGCAGTGATAGCCTTCATTGTTAGTGCTTGTTAAACATGCCAGACATGAAACACATCCAGTTGTCTCCACTAGCTGCCTCGGGGTATAGTCGTCAGTGTATTTCACATTAACACCACAGACAAAGTTGTTTTTAGCAATGCATTAAAAATTAATCAACCACAATACCTACACCTTGCTGCAAATATATCCCATATGCCCATGAGAAAACAGACATTATCAGCATCATCATAAATTTAACAGCTAAATAGTTAACATCTCATGAATATTATTTCAGAAGGTAAAGAGAAATTTATTATGGGTCACTTGTGAAGGTATGACTGCAGTGCATATACAGTGCAAGTTAAAGCAACATGACTCAGGAAAACAGTACCAAAGGGTGGTTAACAAATCCATCTCAGCACTCTTAACATGAGAATCCAGAGTTTTAGTGCTGCTTGTCACATGCAGACACCAACATTTCATCTTGCAGCGCCTACCACCCCCATGTGGGGAAAAACCATCGCAGCTGCTCGAGATCTCTCCTTTCAGGCGCTTACAAAAGAGACCCCCGTCTGTCTCAGGCCTCTGCACACTCCGCTCATAATGGGCCTGCAAAAAGTATCATCTGTTTAGCCCATCTAAAGACAGCACCAGGAGGTCACATACCAAATTTGGGAAGCGATCAGCAGATTTTTGCCCATTTTCTTTGGAGCTGGAGAGTGTTCTTATGTCCCTGTGGATTCAGATGAATGTTTTTTTGTGTCTTGGCATCACAGCAGGGCACGGTCTTGTCTTTTGACATAGTACAACTAACAAACACTGTATGATAATTAGCAGCAGATAAAGTCCAACACAAGACAGAAATAACATTCACAGTGACACAAGGAAGAAAACTTGTTTAAGCACATTTGCATTTACATTTGTCTTTCAAAAGTTACAGTTAATATTGAATCATCTTATTTCAGATTTGCCTTAACTTTCACAAGCAAAACGTTTTAAAACAAACCTGGGAAAATGTCAAGTAAATGTCAAACCTAAAATACTAAATTGTGTCTAATGAATAATCATTTTAAAGCTACATTATGAATTAGAGTGAATAATCAACAAGAGATACAAACAACATTGATTTCCCAGTGGGAAACTGCTGTGGTTCAAAAATTAATTTCAGGGCTTATGAATAATTCAAAAGTCAGTCATTACTACTTCTACAGCGCCTTCCTCTTAAATGTACCCCATGTAACATTATTCTATATTTTACAGGACTAAAAGTCATTATAATCTGCAGTAGTTTTGACAGGCATGAAATTGTTTCTATTTATTCTGAAGCCTTTCTTGTTCAGTGTATGGCCAGAAGGCACGAAATCCTGGACTCAGACTAATGTTCATTTATGCATGTTGAACTCACAGTAGCTATCAGTGTCCAGCTTTCTGTGAGCTTTTTAAACTGAAAGGTAACTAGCTGTACACACCATCTGGCAGGAACCTAGCTGGTAAAAAAGCAAAGGAAACAGAAACCAATCAAGCTAGGTAACCTCCTGTCAGAAAGAGCCTTTTAGAAGGAAGGAGAAAGGTATCCATAACTGCAAAGTGTTACAAAGTGATTTTGTAGTATTTTTAACTGTTAAGATTAGATGAACCGTTTTAGCTTTTACACCCCTCTGCCTGGCTACAGTGTTCACTTGCTTGGCTTGCAGCGAACAATGGAGAGGGGCCACACTCCTGTAATCTGATGAGCGAGGAAAAGAAACAAAACAGCCATGCATCTACAAGCTTACTATGGTCCTTTTCATTTCTAACTCTTACTTTGAAGCAGAACAATTGACAGATAAATTGTATTAAACACAGGTCTCAGCAGAAATGGAGTTAAAGAGACAACCGTCTTTAATGTAGCCCCACAACTGTTTTATTCTTAGTGCAGACAGATCTTGTTCCTTTGATAGGACCATATCCACAGACACACACTTTCTTTTGTGAAATGCTAAAAATTGAAGATTCAAATCAAGACGACTCTTAAATATCCAGAGGGAGGAGAATTTTACAAAATGAGGTGAAAAGGGCTATTTAAAATTAAAATAGCTTGACTAAGTGCTGCATTAAAAGTTCATTCCAGCAGGCAGTGCATATTCCTCCATCATGCTGCCATTTTAAACACATCCTATTATAAATTCCACGTTCTTCTCCTCAGGACTGCAGAAGTTAGCAGAGGTCACAGCTGGTGCTTTTCCCTATATCTAATCTACTCTTAATATAATATAGGACTGAGGGCATGTGTTTAGATGGAACAGAGAGAAGGGGGTGTTACTATTAGACACCATCTCACGAGTTGTAATTGAATTACAAGCCTCTCAATTCCCTAATCTTCTCCTTGTCATGGGCTACAACTGTTAAATGGCAGGGCTCCATTTTCCCAATTTACCTTCACATGTTTTACACCACAGTCTGCCGGCAGGTTACATGGAAAGTTACAAAGGCCACAAAGCTATTGTGTTGTAGAAGGAAGCATAATATTATCTTTGGCAAAGGAACTTCTATTTTTGAACAAAAAAAACAAAACAGTCTTAAAAATGGGTGGGAGTTAAGGGTTAGAGTTTAAAGTGAAAAAAATCATCTATTAAAAATTTTAATAACATAAATCTCTTTGTTTGTAATTTAGTGAGTGATTACAATACATCTTAAGAATTTAGACACAATGCTTTAAAACAAGGACAAAGTGCTGTTATAATTGCAAAATTAATAAGTAAATTGGGCCGAGAAGGGCCTCCACCCTCAACCATTGTGTCCTGTGTATTTTACTTTCTCCATATCACCTAGAAATAAATGAAGTGTTTAAAATTACCGGCCTGTAAAGGTCAATATGCACAATAATGATTTAGAAGAAAGGTTATGTCTCCCACAGAGATGTTTCTGTGAGCAATACCACTTAGCCTAAATATAAACTTGTACCATTGTAGTCATTCATTCATTCATGTCAGTCACAGTTGCTTGCATTTTCAAATGATGTATCAGTAAACATGAATATAAGTTTTAAATATATTTCTGTTTTTGGCAGGTATGAGGGGGTGCAAGATGAGCCCTACTGCAAATCTATGAGGACAGTCTGGGTTTTGAGCGATAAGCACATTGCCTCGTAGGGAGTACCTTGCTTATCTGTTTGAGGGAAAAGGGACCACAGCCCCGGATTAATGTGTATACGGGCTCGACCAGAAAGAGGAGAGGATTCTGGGATACCTGAAGACGTGGAGTACACAAGCGATCAGGCCTGGATTGAGCCTGTGGCATTGAGGATTGGCATGGCTCAGAGCAGCTTTGTGTTACCTCATCATGCCTACCGGGCCTGATTACAAAGAGGAGCCTGTGCTAGAACACACTCTGGTCTACACACAGATATCTTTCCAACACCTCCAAAATCTAATTTGCAGTTATGGCTGTTAAACCTGGTTATTTCAACACCCATCTGGATTTTTAATATACCTGAGGGTGCATGCTTTGTCAGTGAGAGCGGATGCTTTTTCTTCAGGCTTATGTGCCATGGTAAAGCCATTGAAAGCATGAGCCTCTGACAACAAAAAGAAGGTCATTATCCAAACAAGGATCAGCTCGGCAAACATTGAGAGGGTCAGGATATCACTGAAACCCCTGACAAACTTTTTCTACGTAAAGGGCAAGGCCAAATCAAGAGGAGCCATTGATTGGTGTGTTGTTGCCTGGAAAGGATTTACCCTGCTACATAAAGCAGGTATGTTAAATACTAGCTTTCTTTTGTACTAACTTGACACCAAATGCAATAGAAGAGGGGAAGAGGGGTCATGCCAGGAATGTATAAATTAAAAGATTAAATTGACCAAAATTATAGTATTTTGTTTTAGATTTGTTGCAACAAAACCAATACTGACGAGAAAAGACCTCACAGATCTAAATGCACAATATGTTTTCTAACAGTAATATGCAAGGTGAGTGGTGAAAGACAGGTAATGACCTAACAGGACTGTTCCACTGCTGCAGTTTTGAAACAATGCTTGACTTTGTTCAGAGACTTGTGGTCTGTAGCAATGAAAGGCAGCCTTGAGATCCAGAATCGTGTAAAACCAGAGAAGGTTATTACATTTCACAAGTCAAGCCTTTAAAGCTACATCGCACAAAGACGTATTTAAACACATTCAAACTCGTTCTTTTGTTTGCTTGTGCATTAATTGTAAACTTTTAAGCCTAATGGGGGACAATCAGCCAATTCTGAAGCAGTTTGTCAATATTCAGTTTTCACTGTCTGGACATCCTAATGATTAAGTCTTTTTTTATTTGAGTTTAATAGACTTTTGATTCTTTTGGTTGTTATTTAATCTATAGTAAGTGCTACAGGCAGTTTTTCAAATACACTGCAATTATGAGAACAGGAATTCTGCTCGATACATTAAATGTAACCCTTGTGTCTTCTCCCAGGGGCTTCTGAGTGATTAGAGTGCCAGACAACACAGCTTCAAGATGGTGTGTCAATGCAAGGCCTTTATCCTGTTCCTCATCAGAGTTGGGCTGCTGCTGGGCCTCGCTAACCCCCTGGTGACCTCCGCCTCGTGTCCCTCTGTCTGCCGCTGTGATGGGACCTTCATCTACTGTAATGACCGTGGCCTGACTTCCATCCCCACTGGCATACCCCAGGATGCTACAGTGCTTTTTCTGCAAAACAACCGAATTAAGAGTTCAGGCATTCCCAGTGATCTCCGCCAGCTCTCGAATGTGGAAAAGATCTACCTTTATTGCAACAATCTGGATGAATTCCCCACTAACCTACCGCTGGGGGTCAAAGAGCTCCACCTTCAGGAGAACAATATTCGTATGATTACCCATGCTTCCTTAGCCCAAATTCCCTATATTGAGGAACTGCACTTGGATGATAACTCTGTATCAGCAGTCAGCATTGAGGAGGGGGCCTTTAGGGACAGCACCCATCTTAGACTTCTGTTTCTCTCCAGGAACCATCTGAGTACCATTCCTTCAGGCCTACCCATGAGCATTGAGGAGCTGCGCTTTGATGACAACCGCATTTCCTCCATTTCAGAACAGTCGCTGCAAGATCTCATCAACCTGAAGCGGCTAGTCTTGGATGGTAACCTGCTCAACAACCGCGGGGTTGGGGAGATGGCTTTCTACAACCTGATCAACCTGACTGAGCTCTCCATCGTGAGAAACTCTCTGACAGCGCCGCCAGCCAACTTGCCAGGCACCAGTTTAGAGAAGCTGCAACTACAAGATAATCACATTAATCGAGTCCCACCTGGAGCTTTTGCCTTCTTAAGGCAGCTGTATCGCCTTGACCTGTCTGGTAACAACCTGAGCAGCCTGCCACAAGGTGTTTTTGAAGATCTGGACAACCTGACACAGCTCCTGCTGCGAAACAACCCCTGGCAGTGCACGTGCAAAATGAAATGGGTGCGTGATTGGCTGCGATCGCTGCCGTCCAAGGTGAATGTACGTGGCTTCATGTGCCAGGGACCAGATAAAGTCAAAGGCATGGCAATTAAAGACCTTACAACAGACATGTTTGACTGCTCAGAGTCAGAAATCATTTCAACATATGAAACAAGCACAGTCTCAAACACTGTGCGGCCCTTACAAACCCAGCGGCCCTCTTTTGTAACTAGGAGGCCTGAAAGAAAAGATTTTGGGAAGAATTACCACAGCACTACCACTACAGGCAGAAAGATTATCACCATCAGTGTAAAGTCAAGTACTGCTGATACCATACACATATCATGGAGACTGTCGCAGCCCGTGACTGCACTCCGGCTCAGCTGGCTCAAGCTGGGACACAGCCCGCCTTTTGGCTCCATCACAGAGACCATTGTGCAGGGCGAGAGGACCGAATACCTGCTCACTGGGTTGGAGCCAGAGTCTTCCTATAGGATATGCATGGTTCCCATGGAGACCAGTAACATTTACCTGTCAGATGAGACCCCTGTTTGCATAGAGACAGAGACTGGATTTCACAAATCATACAATCCTACAACCACTTTAAACAGAGAGCAGGAGAAGGAGCCTTATAAAAATTCCAGTCTGCCTTTGGCTGCTATCATTGGGGGAGCCGTGGCTCTTTTGGCAATAATAATGTTGGCTTTGGTGTGCTGGTATGTCCACAGGAATGGTTCACTTTTTTCAAGGAACTGTACATATAACAAAGGCCGTCGGCGAAAGGATGACTATGCTGAGGCCGGCACTAAAAAAGACAACTCTATCCTAGAAATACGAGAAACTTCTTTTCAAATGATTCCTATTAATCACCTTCCTGTGTCCAAGGAGGAGTTTATGATACACACAATTTTTCCACCAAACGGCCTGAGTTTATACAAAAGTCCACACAACGAGAACAGTATCAACAGGAGCTACAGAGACAGTGGAATACCAGATTCAGATCATTCCCACTCATGATATTTAAATATGGACATGGTTCATGAGTCAAGAGACTTTTACACAACACTGGATATATAAAACTAGGGAAGAAATGTTATGTACATTTGCCATATAATTTATATTTAAGGACAATTTATGAAGAATGAAAAGGTTTGTTTCAGTCCATTACTGAACCAGTGGGTGTTGTAACTAACTGCAATTCTATATTTTAGGAATTTGTAGTAATTTGTACTGTACTTACTTTGCTTAAGGTTATCAACCAACTAAAAGAAACTCTGTGTTCTACTGAGATATGATGACTTGTCAACTGTGAAAGTGGGTTTTCATTGCTGTGGTAAACAATCAGACTCTAGAAAACCTTGTAGTATAAAGCACAGGTCATTCTTTTAAGTTTTTTGGCTGTCTGAAAAACAAAAAGGCAAAAAATTACCTAAGCTAAGGCACAGCTGATTGAATTCACATAGGCATGCCGCACTCTTAGAGTGATCAGCCAGTAGCCGTCTCTGTGCACCTCTGGGTTTCTGATATTCACCTGGGATGTAGTACAAATGACTAAAGATGAGGTGCCATGCTTTATGTCTCTGCTTTGTTCAGTGTGTGAATTTTCTGTTTGCGAGAAAAAGAAATGCAGCAGAGCAACCCCAGTGGGCTCCTGTGTTTCTGGTAGAATTGCAGGCCACAGCACCGGACATAAGCACACCAACCTAAAGGGGCTTTTTGCTCCTTGAAATAAGAAGACTTGGCAGGCTGACACAGAGAGCCCCCCCCCACACAATATATTTAAGCCAACAATGGCCCACTGACAATGGCGGCATTCTTTAGTACCATGTACCATACGTCATTCTAGTCAGCAGGCCTAAAGGCAGACACGTTGGCTTTTATTAGAATTACCACAGTGTCAGCAACGTCTTGTTATGAGTATTATTTTGTATTGTTTTCCAAATGAACACATTATGTTGCCACAATTTGAAGTTAACTGTTCTTTACAACTGAAAACCAAAGTGCATTGTATGCCCTTTGGCCAGTCTTGTATGTGCCTTGATCAATGCTTATTGTATTTAGCTTTTTAATAAAAGTGACTTTTTCATACACACTTGAATATGAAAATATTGGTCATATTACAGAATAAAAGTGTACAAAAATATATCTGCTTTACTTAACCATCATTTGGATTCATATAGAGAACAAAACCAATAAATTAATTAGTTATAAAAGCACTGTTAAAATACAAAATGCTTGGAGAAAGAAAATTATAGCAAATACTAATAACTAATTAATTTAAAGCTTTAAACCACTCTTTTCATTACCAGAAGCATTTTAGCAATAGTTGGACACTGTTTTTGGAACTTAATTTTGCCCAGTGTACGTGGCCTGTAGTGCAGCATCTGCTCAAGGCTGCTGCTGTTCTTTCATGTCGTGAAGCCACGTGTGACTTATCCAATCAGCCGAGAGAGAGTAATATCACAGCAGAGGAGAATTAAGGCGTCAGAGAGATTGGACTCTAGGGTTTGATGAACCTAACAGGCACCAGAGTGAAAAGAAAACTAATGACGGTCCACCATATGGAGGGTGGCACAGGCAGACCCTTTTGGGGATGCCCGTCCCGGCAGAGGACAGACTATACTCTGCTGCCAGCTCCAGGGAGCACGCTAATGACGCAGTAGCAGCTCACTCGTGCAAAGAACCATAAATTTTGTTTAAAAATAAATTAATAAAAATAGAGCGCAAAAAAAGAGGCTTTTGGACAGTTTATCAAATGCAAAAAAATACAGGTTAAAAACATTTAGTACGATAGTGACTTAAACCTAAACAAATACATTGAGCCTATATCACAAAAACACTACACAGCCTCGTTCACACACCACAAGCTCCTCAACAGCCAAAACTTTAATTATAGTAAGAGACGCTAAAAGCTGCACAAGTGATCCAAACCTTAAGTATACACTAACCTCGCCCATCCACTAAAAATACAGCACAGTCACAAAGTCAATGGACAGTCTAATTTTAGCACAACCAACAGGAATAGTTTCCATATGAATGCTCTAAATCCTTTTCTTGTGTCCAATTTATAACAATTACTATTATACTGGAATATATAATATGATATAATACTTCAGATTTTTATAGATTTTAGTTTTTAAAAATACAAACGCAAAGAATACCAAGGGTCATTTATTGACATGGGTTTGTGGCATATAAATAAATGTTGATCTCTTCAAAGTGAGAATAAAAAGCCATTCACGCTCTGATAAATTACATTTTAGCCAAATGATTAAAAGAATGCACTATTGTTTTACTGAAACAGGTATGAGGTAAAATTGATGAACCAGACTGGCGCTGACCTCCTCAGTAGTCCCTTATGACCCTTAACCTATGTGTCCTTTTAAACCGTTCCTTGATTATACTCATGTTTTCACTGAGGTCAGACAAGTCTTACCTCGACACAAGATGCCACATGCATTTGTCTCCGATGTGACAAACAGAGACTAATTATATTCCCTTTTATGTAACCCACAGATTAGACAAATGGGGGCAGCTGCACTGTCTGTCCCGGACTGCTGTTACTCCTATTGTACTGCTGTGGTCAGGCTGCCGGTCACATTTGCATTCCTATAGACTCATTTCAAACCACCCCTGGATGACCTCACCATTGGCAGCAGAGGGGCATGGTTGTTTTCTGTCAGCACCATTAGCAGGATCAAAATAGGACAGGGACTGTATGAGTGATTTAAGGTCGGGGAGGTCGGGTCAGATTCAGTGCAAGCATCTCATGAGGTGAAAAATGATGCACATTAATGTGAGCAAAGCAAGCTACTCAAGTGGATTTGCTACCAAACATTTTAGTTCTTTTCACTTACAGAGATACTGGCGTGTATTATGGGGCATACCTGGGCAGAAATTGTGGTCATAGACATGATAAAAAAATACCCTTTCAGGATGGCTGTTAAAAAGTACAAAAAAATAAATAAGAGTCAATGCACAATCACATTATGCCATGTCAAAACAAATGCATCGGAACAGGGATTTTACGTTAACCCTACCCAGATACATTTTTAAATGACCCTGGCTTAATGCGGAATTAATCTCAAATGTCCCAAATAAATTGGATTTGCAAACCTTGCCCCTTTTGGAGAATTTTATCAAAAAAGGTATCCTTGTTTATGTTGATTACAGCAAAGTTAACACATAACTTGTTTGTCACAATGCACAGTTTTAAAAGGCAGTCTTATTATACCGATTGCTTTGCATAACTGCACAAAAGACAATAACAGTCCTACTTTTGTTTAAAAAAGTGCTATATCAGTCTTGTAGTGTAACGGTAAAAGCCATCTTCATTTAAAATGAGCGGTGGCTTGTTGTTCCCTCGTGTGTAGCACACAGCTTGCACATCAAACAGCATCATGATTTACTGGGCAATAAATGCTGAACAGTGCTGTGGTCAGACGTTAGGCAGGAAGCACAGGCCTCCCACTAAGATCGCTTTTGCTGGTGTGTTTAATGTCTGACATAAGACATTAGGACAATAATTACATTTATAAGCCAGTCTTTGTCACAATTTGTGGATGCTATGCCGTGTGTATGTCAGCATGTAAAAGTGTGCTTTGTCTTCAAATCTGTAGAATAATTTATGATTATTAGGGCATGTAAACAAATACACATTGTTCATGCATCAAATGAGACACAAGACAAAGTTGCTGACTGATAAGCAGTAACAAAATGTCCTTAAGCCACTGCCTCTCCCTCAGTTGTCCCAAGACTGTCATGTGTCTTTGTCGCTCCCAGTCACAAGCACAGTGTGTTTTGGCTGTAGCTAGAAGCGTGTCATTGTGAGGGATGTGTTTCTGTACGGGGGTGTTGTCCTCTCGCCTTCATCTCTGGCCAGCCTACCCCCATCCTCCTGGCTGGGACCCTCTTCATCTCGTCACATTAACTCGGTGACCTGAAACAGTTGGGCCAAAAAATCTAACCAGCTCCTCAGTCTTCATAATGAATCCAATTTTTTGCCTGAGAGCACAGAGCGTGCACGTACATCCACCGCAACACTAAATTATCTGACATTATACAAATTAACACAAGCCGCTACTGACTACAGCACCCCACAATGGCAGGCAACGACAATGCATCTCTATTGCTGTTTTGAAGACAGAGACTTTTTCTACACCTCACAATGCAGTCAATAACCCCACAGGCCATAACCAAAACAAAAGCAAAGGGGCTGATTGGTGTCAGTGCCATTACACTATGAATTATACACAATATGTTATGAAAATATCCATATAATTGACTCTGCTCTGGCAGCCATTAATTTCAGTCCTCCATTAAATGGTTTAAATGATCTTGTAAGAGGCCATACATCTCCTAATGCCCTTTATGAGATCAGCACCACATCCCCCTTAGAACTTAATCGATCCTCTGCCCCATTTGTCCATAAAGTCTGATGCAAAGCAATAGTGTTTTGAGGAGTCCAACTTGTGCATTCCCCCTGGTAGCGTCGCAGCTCTGCAGTGAAGACCAAAGCTCTCCTTCGATCCATTTTCTTTTCTCATTTATGTTAAGCCAGCTTTAAATGTCAGTACAGTATTTGCATGCCAATGTGGCTGTCTGCAGCTCATTATTTTCAGATGTTGACAGCCTAATCGCATGCAAGTTTAGCCCACTTTGCTAACCTAATGCTTGCTACAGCCAAGTAAGACTGAACATTGAGCCAAGGTTTGTTTCTGCAGAGTTTGTGTGCAGCTGGCCGGTTTATTTTTGTCTTACAAGGAGAAGACCTGGCATAATCTGTTAATTTGTTATGATAGAAAACATTATATACACAGTGTATTTTCTTCTTGTTCTAAATCACAAACTCAATTATATGTTGTGTTTTGTTTACCTTCTAGGTGAAGAGTGAACAGGGCAGAACCTGGCTCACCTCAGCAGATCTGACATTACCCTTCAACAGTATAACCTTCAGGCAAGAGCTCAGTCCACTCCTTTAGACCATGCACCTCATTCACTCAGACAGGAGCCTTTCTGCCCCTTATTCACACAGAGCATTTGCTCAGGGAAGCAACATTTTGGGACTTGTCCAAGTAGTGCCGAATTCACTAGCGTCAGCATCTTCAGGGATTGTAAATACAACATGTCACCATTCATCAACGGAGCAGAAGAAGAACGCAGACATTTCAAGGCCTAATTATTTTTGCTTGCCTCAAGCATCTTGACATGGGATCATTGCAGTACCACAAAGGGGTAACATTCCTGACCCTGTGGAGTGCTACCATTAACATTTCATGTGGACTCTCACAGTTCTAGTCACAGTTACCAAACTCTTTGAGGCAGAATAGGAAAAGCTGACATCGGCGGGTTCAAACACGTGAACGCAGTTAGCGGCCTATCTCCCGCTTTCAGAAATGTGGAAAAGTGACAGCAGTGTCATCCTGTAGTGACAGAGCACTGCAGTGGGTTGAGAGACTGCCTCCCACGGCACTATCAGAACACAAACAGTCAATCTCACAGAAAGTTAGAAAGGGAAAAGTTTGGGGGAGAAGCCACCAATGGGCAGGGTGGTGGGATTAATTAAAAGCTGCTGTCACTATGGTGCGCTGGTGACACGCAGCCTCACGATTACTGAGATCGCTGTGTGAAAGGAAACTGCTCCTACAACTCATTTCCTCCCCATAGTGGGGGGAGCAAAATGGAGCCGTCTGTTGCACAAAATAACAAGAAGAGAATCGTTTTTCATTTGGATGAATTTAAGGATTCAAAAGATAGAAAAGTGCAGGAGGGGTTACATGAAGGATGGGAAGGAATTCTTTTATTTTCAGATCACAAATTTACTGAGGATACACTAGGCTGCCTGTGGTTGTGTGTATGAGTGCTGGGAGGGTCAAAGGATCTAAGCCACAGTAATCCTAAGTCTGCCACTGTTTAAAATCTTCTGGAGTTAACCGAGAGTCTCGATAGACACTATTACATGCACGCAGCTTAAACCAACATCTGGCCCAACAACCATATCTAACTTTCCACTCGTTTCCTGGAATACTAATCCTTGTTTGACCATGAGGCACTGAGGCAAGTCTTGCATCAAAGAACATTGTAGTTTATCAACACTTATGAGGCAGCAGATTCAACATACATTAATCTTTAGGTCACTTTTAGGCAGGTCCGAGATGAAAACTGGGCTGGTGATCCCATTGCTTTTACGGCCAACAAACTAATCACCCATTATATTAAGACCTGCCAAAAGCTAATCAATAAAAATTATTTGAATGAATTTGCAAGAATTGCATGTTGTATTTTGAATTCTTCCTCTGACATGAACAAAAAAGACAAAGACTGACTATTAAAATTGGTCTACATCAAGACATTTTGGTATTGACTTATAAACCTCCGAACAGTTCAGAGCGTGAAAGCAGTGAGACACGCTGTAACTGGTTGGGAGTGTTAAAGGTTGCACCCCAGCCACAGATGTCATTAACAAGACTTCTTAAAGGTGAGAGATATGGTGAAAACAGGATACTGTGGATGAGGAAGACTTATTATTTCACACTTCAGCCTTTCTGTTGAAGGATCTGACAACATGATAAATACAGCATCTACATGCATACAGCCTTATATGTTGACAAGCACAATAATAGTCACACTTTCTAAATGAAGATCAGAATTGAAGGCACATCACAAATTAAAGCTTCACAGGAGTCAGTTGAAAATTTTATATCACCACAAGCTCAAAGGCTCCCAATTATTCATCCCCTTTAATATGCAGACAATTCATTTAAACAAAAACTTTAGCAGAAGAGGGAAATTTCCACTTTCGGAAAACACTGCTGGGAAAGCTGGCAGGCCCATTCTTCATTTTCTAATTATGCAGGATTATTATTAGCCAGAACCTCAACTGATGAAGAAGACATTGATGGAGGTGGTTTGCTAATGAAATCAGATGTCAGAAATGCATGCTGCGTAGGGATCTTACATGATTCAGAGATCAACCAACAATGAAAAAAAAAATGACAAGATGTTTGTTTTTAGGACTTTTCTGCACTTTAGGCAGGAATAAATCTGGCCATGACATATTTTGTAGGCCAGCAGCATGCAGCCAAATGTTCCCAGCCTAGTGCTAATGTGACAAGGGTGATGGCTTTTGTGTAAAGTCACCAGAAACTGTCAATGGCACCACGAGTCGCGGTCATTAATCACTCGTTCCCCTGGCTGGATATGTATGCCTGACACGAATCCCGGGTCGACGTAGGAGGAGGGTGAACCCTGTAACATGGACTCATGCCCCGTGAACCCCAATGGGAATGGAGACTTCCCACACATGCATAGTTACTAGGTCACCAATCAAATTATGTTGATAGCCAGTGATAGCCCACAGGACAACAGAATTCATTTAGTATCCCTCGCCCCTATTGTCCTAATGCCAAGTCACCTCTGGGTGTGGAATAAATAAGTAACCGCCCTCTGCTTCGCCATTTATTTGAATCACTTGAAATGAATAGCATCCCTTGTGAGAAAGGCATGAATTAAAAACAACAATGTGAGGGGACATTTTAGAAAATCTGAAAACATCGATGTCACTGCAAGAAAAAAACTCATCTGTGTGAGCCAGATGGCCTTACTTTTGGGCAAATCCACTTAGTCAGGCATAAGTAACATCTCCCATTATAAATATGGCTAATTTATTAGGAGGACAACACATAAATACTGGTGCCAAAGTGAGATGTGCCCATCTATCACAGAAGGTGATTATTTGGTAAGACATCCCTAAAGATGACTAAACACAACAACCTGGCACTATGTCAAACAGGACTCTAGATGCGCGTGTGAGGACACTAACACATGTGTAAGTCCTCAGCCCCAAAGGGATCTACTACGTTTGCTGTGCAGCATTTTAATTAATCCCAGGATGACAGACAGGTCATGCATGTCCTAGGGCTGGGGCAGGGGAATGATGGGGAGAGGGGGAAATGACAGTGAGGTTACTGCCAAAGCCACCCAAAGGCAGGACACAGTGAGCAGCAGGTCCAGTCGGGACAGGTGCCCTCTCTGGGGTCACCCACCAACTCCCTAAGCACACAGAGCGACCGTCTGTCGCCACTGGCCCCACCACAGTCAGAAATAAACACTTGGCCTCAGTTAACATGTCCTGTTATGAATTTGCAACACGTACCATGTTGCCTAACCTTAGATTGATTTGTATGTTTGCTTTTCCTGGATTACAGACCTGAAATTTACCAGTACGTGATTGTCCTAAATTGCCGGCTCATTTCCCAGACTCCTGGTCGTGTCCCAAGGTGTGGTTAATTTGAGCAGCTTTAATGCAAATTTGACAGAGCGTAGAAGATATATTATCACCATTGGTTTCTTTGCTTTGGGAAATTTGTCATTCCAATGACCATTTAGGCTCACATTTCACAGACTGTGATTTGAATATAAAGGTGGTCAAACGTTTACAGCATTTAAAGAAATCCTTGAGAAATGCAATTCTCTTTGAGAATGATTAATAGAGACCTTTAATGTGGCAGCTATTGTTTCATGCCCTGAAGTCTGACAAAATGGGTGACTGCACAAGTCCCAGTGAAGCTCAATGTGGCCAAGCTGGTCTATACTTAATCATGTCCAGCCGGAGTCTAAACACTGAAGGTTAACAGTGTGACCATGTCCTAAAATGAAAAATTGCATTCCTGACTCAATTTGAGAATCATTTAATCAATAACCACAAACAATGAAGAATAATATGTCTCTGTGGCAAATCTTTCTGAAGTTTTGATATACGGAAAGATGGAGAAACCAAGACTAAGCTGACAAGCTGAAGGGTGTTTGATTAGTTTCCCCAATCTTACAACACGTACAATAATGATTTTATCCTCAACAAGAAGAATATTCAGTCTGTTATTGCAGTTACTCTAACACAGCATAGTGCAAATTCAAATGCACTGTGTAACATCTCTCCAACCTGCCCCAGGTCTGCCTCTGTCCAAAATAAAGGCATTCAAGGCCTATCTGCTATAATTCGTCATTACATCAGAAAATGTGCTTTTGTAAGAATAAACCTTTTATTTTTTAGAAGATTGATGACAAAGACCATTGGTTTTCTAAAGCTCAGATGCTCTAGTAAAATACATACAAAAACAGATTATAAATTCCATTTTAGATGTGTTCATGCATGTTCCATACACTCTGGATGGTTTACCTGCGATGGGACATGGATGTGTTGAGGTGGTGATGGTGTTACACTTAGGTTTGCAGTCATTTTGTCATTTGCAGATTAGTTACACAAAATTGAATATGAATATTATAAACATGTATAATAGCCCCCCCCCCTCAATTGTAGTAGGACTTTCCTGGATAAAGAAAACCAGAAATTAACAAGTGCATTTGAAAGGATTAGATTGATAGTTTTACTATTTATTTTTATATATTTATTTATTATTATTTATTTCTATTAAATTTACACTCCTGGAGTGACATTTTTTTTCATAGAAGACACTGAAGCAATAAATCTTAAACAAACAAAATGTTAAATGCTAATTAAATAAGAAGTTCCAGAATTAAATTAACATTTCAGGAAGGAGTCGGTGTAAATAATGAAAAAAATTAAAAAAGCACAGCAGGGCAAGACAGTAAAACTTTAAAAGAGTAGATTAAAACAATGGCAGGCAAACACAGAGGTACACGCTTCAAGCTATTAAAGTAGTGATGTGACAATAACCAGTTTTACAATATAGCTCGTTATTAAACTGCCACAGTCTCCATACGGTTAAAAAAAAAAAAAACAGTATTAATGAATGTAATATGAGCTGATGAGGTACAAATAAAATGGAACATTTAATAAAAAGCTTCTGTATTAAACATTCTTATACTTAAGCTTACTTTGATTCCAATTTAAAACTGGAGTTAAACTTAATTGATTAATTACATAATAAGTGTGCACTTATGCAGGCTTCTATTGGAGTGGCAGGTGTGAGGGGGCTGCACGCTGCTGCCTGAAACTGAGCGGGAAAGATACATTTTAGTTAAAGGCAGCCAGAACTTGGACCCTGGGATTAGTTAAAGAGTTTTTGGAGAGAATATTACCAGAAAATGGAGCAGACTCTGCATCTCTGTGAGGTCCAACTGTTCTGCTCTGTGCCAGGGCAGCGCACAGTGAGGCTGTCTTTTTCCTTTGCTTTTTTTTTTTCTTTGTTTTGAGTGGATAATTGCGTCACAGACTGTAGTGAGGAACAGGGCACTTAATGGCCAAGCCTGAACAGTGCTAGCCTATATTTAGTTATTTGTTTGATGGGGTTTACTGAAAGCTAAGCGTGTTTAAGTTCATCTGTTTGTGTGGTGTCTGGTGAAACCTACATATGGTTTAACTGTAGTGGCTACGTCCTCGCACCTCTGCAGCGTCACATGCTCCGTCACGTCTCAGACACGCAGCAACAGTTGGTTTTGAGTTTAATGTTGGCCCATTGCATTTAATATAAAATCAAACCAAAGAAACCACTAAAAAAGGAACAATACACTGCTGATAAATCAATTCAAAGTTTCATTAAAACTGTGTCTGTGCTATTTACTGAATAATGAGAACAGATTGTTAATAAAAATTAATTCAAGCAGCAATAAAAAGCCTGTATAGACAATTCAAAACAAGGGAGTTAAGTGCTGCTGCTGTTCTGCAGATGTGACCTGAGACTCAATGTCACTTGTGTCCAAATGAACAGAGCAGTAGCAGCAGCTTAAGCTCACCTTCAAAACACATTGCAGTCATTCATTTGAATTAATTTATTTACTTGAAGTTATGTTCTATAATAATTCCTCTACTGTACAATTTAATTAAAAAACCTTTATTGATGCCCAATTTACCTGAAAAATAATGGCTTTTCAATACTGTGATGATATTTGTCACAGTCTCATACCATCCCATCCCTAGTGTGAACGTAAAAGGAAGGCAATGCACAGCCCCCAAAATAAAGTCAAAGTACAGTCATTAAACTATTGTGGGTTTTTTGTAAAATAACACAAAGATGGCCTGTAGAGACATTAACTGAGGTGGTTTCCCAGTGATAGTGCTGATGCTCCGTTTTAGTTACCAAGATCATTTCACCTGATGAGGCCATTTTACAGTCTGGATTCATTTCCACCGACAAACCTCATTAGTCTTAGTGTCCAAAATGGCTCTGAAGCTGCATGGCCGAATGGTTATCAAGCGCTAAGAGCCATGCCGGGACCTGTACCACACATCATAAACCTCTGATATTAATTAACATTACTTGTTCACTGGGTTTATTATTTGATATCTTTTTAATTGACATTTGCTTCAACAGTACAGAAGGTACAGGACATGGTAGAAGGACAAAAAGAGAAATTAAAAGTTGATTATTTTAAATTGAATTGAAGGAAAAGATAGCTTTGCAGATGAGCGGGAACAGCGAGGTCCAGACAGAGATCCAGACTATGGGAGACCCGCTGTCT
This sequence comes from Perccottus glenii, assembly GCA_024416835.2. NCBI lineage: Eukaryota > Metazoa > Chordata > Actinopteri > Gobiiformes > Odontobutidae > Perccottus > Perccottus glenii. The sequence continues at coordinate 10,402,319 of CM044552.2, read as the reverse complement.
GCCAATGTGAGATAAGGCCTGTGCAGCGATTTGGACTATGGCGCACTGCCCTGTACTGTTGCTCTGGAAAGTAGAGTTGAGAGAGATGTCCGAGGTTGAGCTTGCGGCAGGATCAGCTTTAAGCGAGCTCAATGACCAAAGAGGCCCTGCGATATGTGAAGAACAGGCCACTTTTGTTCTTTATTTACATTCTTTCTGGATTGGCTGAAATGAATTATGGCGTCTATTTTGGTTGGCAAAGAAGCTGATGAGAAGGTGGGCCAAGATGCAAGTGAAACCCCAGAAGCCTCTAGGCCCAGAAGTCAGAGTTTGGAAGTCTGGCATGAGGCATGGAGCCAGCATTTGAAACTGTACTGAAAGTATAGCGGGCCTCTTAAAGAGCAGCAAAGCCAGCAGCAGCTCCTCCAAAAACAGCTGTACAAGTGGCTCCATTAACAATCGATTTAAAACGTGCAAAAACAAGCTACTTTAACAGCTAACTTGTAAAGTAGTAGAATCAGAGAATTGGTCAAATTACATACATTTTGTTTAATTACTTTTCAGAAAATAAATTATAGATGACTTTTCTCCCATAGAATGCATAACCATAAATCATTACATACATAACGTTTTTAATGGTTCCTTGACATGGAAAAGGAAGAATAGCCCCTCTGTTAAGGACACCCTGCACCAGATCTGACAGAGAATGCTACAAAAATCTAACTCACTATATCAGCACAACTCTTTATACATCTTATATATGAAAGATCAATATTAAAGACATAACACTTCCATCTATGTTTGTAGGTGTGTAGTTCCAGGAAGAGCCTATTGGGACTAAATCTGTTGCATTAATGATGCGTAACATGTAGCTAATCGTAACCTGATTCCTAGAATACATACTAAAAATTTGCCTTAACCAAAGACTGCTATGAAATATTTTCAATGTAAGCCTTATGAACATTTAGAGGTATGAGTCATACATGCTCAAGCTCAACAAAAAGAGAACAGATCTTGTAGTTGTGGGATGCAAATTCATGTTTGGTCAAAAATCCAACAAGAGACAAAGCCCCCAAGGATCAGGACCTAGAGCAGACTGTGAAACCTCTCCAGGTCTGGTACCAGTCATTAACCTCCATAAAGCAGGAAGGCTATGTGCTTTCTTCTTTTATTCCATTCACACACTTCATTTAACAGGCTCCTTTCATACACTAATTCCCGTTTCAAATTCACTCTTTGTTAATTAGAAGCAGGTTTAACCTCACAAAGAGCTTCTATTGTGTTTACTTTTTAATATTATTGCCACCATGTAAATGAATTAGCACGAAACACACTGTCCGAGGGAGGCACTTCAAAAAAAGAATTGCCAAGCAATTGAGTGTGGGTTCAAACACATTTGTGCTTTTATTTCCCCCAGACCTGGCTGCCTTGGGTTTGTCTTCTGTTGGTGTTCCTAATTAACTCTGGTTTCAGGGGGGATTTAAAATAGGCCACCAACGAGACACTCAATGGGGAGTTCGACCAGCTTCTCGTTCAATAGAAAGCCCTAAAATGTAACAGGTTGCTTATCAATGAAAAAAATAAATAAATCGGGTTGTCTCTTGTTGGGTGGTCAGAAAAAACTAATTAATCCAAAGACAATTCATTATTAATGGGGTGGGGCCAGATGGTGCTACTTACCTCCTCTCCTCCTGTTTTATCAACAGACACTATTGCCAACATGCATTCTTACTCTGCATATTATGTGTCACACCTAGATCAGCTTACATTGGTCCTGTCAGTCTAAAGAGCCATTTATGTTACTCATAATAGATTGTATAAATGTATCAAAATTCAAACATACAGCTATGTTTATTATTTGTAGGATATGATTTTTGAAAAACAAAAAAAAGAAAAGCTGCAAACATTAGGTGGTACTGAGCTCACATCCAAACCTTGTGAAGATTAGCTGTCCCTGTCGAACACTGAGGAGGAAATTACCATATTAAACACTTTGCTTCCATTCAACAGTCTAATGAGTCCGACTCATTGTGACGCCACAGAAAGGGAATATGGGCCATTTTAACCAGCGTTTAATTGGTGATGTCTGACTTAGCAGCCGTCAGAGAAAGTCAAAACTGAGACACATGACGAGTGGGAGAAGAGGGAGGCTGCTGGGACATGAGCCACTTATTCTTTTGTGCAGCGGAAAAATTATAATGATTAATATATTAAAATGTAACAACGAGTCTCAAGACTGTGTGCATGGACAGTAGACAAAACTGAAAGAAAATATGTAAATAACAGCATATTAATAGTAAAAAAAAATATTTCTTCTCTTCTTCAGTTGGGGGTCAAAGAGTGAGATATTTGATAGCCTAATCTAATAATCCATTTTTTTAAACTCCACTAAAACATGAACTACTTAGGATTAACGCTAAACCAACAGACACCAGACAAGAAGGTTTTAAAACATTTGTTTGTATCTTACGCCATTTTCGTAAAGCTTCCAATGAGCAAGCTAATGTTATTAGAGAAAATGAAGAAGGATTTTGTTCGTGTGTGTAAAAGCAACACTGGGAGTAAAATTAAAGAGAGCGAGCTCTGAAGACTGCATACAGTAAGCTGAGAAGCGTGCAGCCAGACAAACATTTCCCAATTACCTTCCATGCAGGGTTTTCATTAAGTGCTTCCACATAAGAGTCTGACTGTCTGCTCTTTGTCTCCACAGCCGTCTGGAGCTAATCAAATTCACAGGCCGTCTCAGAAGCCATCCCAGCCTCCCATTATCATTAATCTGGATGGCCATCTCATCGGCACCGTGGTTAACGAACAATGTTAGGGCTAGAAATTCAATTTTCTACAGTTAGCAACTGAATTGGTGATCAATTGTAGGATCGCAGAGATGAAGAATTGTCAAAGCGAGGTCCTCTATTGTTCCATTATCAGAACACTCGGATGAGCTCCTGAATCCCATTAATAAAAGCACTAGTACACAGCTGTGCATCAGGCCCAGCCAACTCCAAAGCCCCCTTTTTTGATAACTTCCTCTGTTGGAGAATGGGTAAACTTCCAAACAAAACACCAGATAATGCGGCACATATAGTGATGAATAAAGAGCAACTATTTCAGAACATAATCAACAGATATCTTTCTGTGTAATATAAAGCACTGTCAGATTCTTGCATATTTCCTTTTAATCTCTGTTGCCTTTTATCAAAACATTGCGATTGCAAACAATATCAAAAAGACAATGCAATGTAATTTTATCTTGGCTACAAACTGAAGGCAATACACATCATACTGTTTTCCCAGGGAGCACTGGCTAATGTAATCCAATTTATTACCGTTAAAAAGCAGTAATACATAATACATGAATGCTTTACTTTTATAGTTGTGGTAGTTGTTATTCATGAAAAAAAGTATGAAAAAGTACCACATTTAAAACTTGCCATCCTCTGAGTTGTACGTCTGACAACATCTCTAAGTGGGTCTGTGCAGTGGGAATAAAATGGATGTTGTGTGTTCGGGGAGCACCAAGCCTTTTCTCAATGCAGCATAAGTTACACACTCTGACTGCAGTGGGGTCTATTGAGACAGAGTGCCTGCCAGAAGAGCATAAGACTAATAGCATGCTGCCATTTCTGCTTATATTGTTACCTGCCCCTAAGGATAGCAGTACCACTACGGAATTACCCCTGAACATGTGCTATTGCCACATTAAGCATCGCAAATACACATCTGCAACAAGTAGTGCAGCAATAGTACCGTAGTAAAGTTAGATTTATCTGCGTTTAATATGACGAGTTTATGTGAAAGAGCTAAGGCCTCAAGGGAATGTTTCTTATTTATAACAATGACATGAAGCCACTACTTTCTGCAAGTGACAAACAGCGAGAACAATGACAAAAATTTAAAAATTCAAGTGAGATGTACAAATATAACTATATCGAAGCTTCAGACTTTATTAGTGCTGCTCCAGAAAACACCAACTTCCAAATGATCTTTCAGTAGGGCCTTTACAGTCCCCTACAGACCTTGCATGCACACAGTATTTTCAGTACTGAACAATATTATTTTGAGAACATATGCATTTTTATGAGCACTATAATGGTATAAACAGGCATTTAAATCAGATATATCCTGTCTGTCTGTCCCACTCGGCACTCATGGATCAAAATCAGTCTTTGCAAACAGACATTTATGTCCCTAGAACTCATTTACTCAAATCTATAACTCATACAGGTTCTATTCTTCTATATAAGAATCTTAACCTTTAAGTTAACACATTTTTGGGGTACCAACACGGTACCATTTATTTGCGCATTCAAAACAAAAGCCATTTTTCTATTCACCACCAGTGACAATGTGATTTAAAGTGTGATCTAATGCCACAAGGAGCAGCACCAACACCATCTTAAAGAGTGACAATGTGAAAGAAATGTACGTACTTTTGTTCATATTCGTTTTTCTCTTGAGCCATGGTTTCAATCAGCTAAAAAAAATTTTGTTCTAGTCACACTTTTGAAAAAAAAAAATGCCTCACTTACTCAGAGACGCACAGACGGATAGTGTTTTGAGTTTAGCTGCTACTCACACAACCTGCTACTGTCTCTCTGTCCTCCACTGCATAAGGTTTGTCGTGAACAGAGTGGTTACAGTTGGTTTATATCTGTATCCGAGACACTAGGGCCTATACAGTACAACACAGAGTTCAGTGCAGCGATAGAACAAAATGTAGAGTGCAGTTCAGTTCATGACAGTGTTGTATGCTAAAGAAACACATCTCAGTGTTGCGTTATGTTGTATAAAAGATAAAGTTCTTGTTGTCAAATTAAATATACTGTATATTACCCACCTTCCTAAAATAATCACAAATTATGCAGCCACCCGTTTACTTTCAACAAGCCTACACCCAGAGTAGGACAAAAACTAAATTGGACACTGGTCCTGCTATGCTGGCCACTGACCCCCCACACCTCCAGCCCTGCTTTCAATTCAACTCCTCGACTGTCCCACAGAAGAGGGGGAGGGGAGATATGAAAGCACTTATTTGTTGGGCTTTGTGCAGCTCTGCTCCGTCTGAGCGCGTGCTGGAGTTGCTCACCAGCTCACACGCATATTTGCAGTTGTTGGCATCTGTAGCTTAGTAACAGCACAAGGCGAGCAATAGTGGGAAATCTTACAGTAGATATATGCAGGATGACATATTCCAAAAACTGGTTCACAGGTTTTCACAGGAAAACACTGGAGAAAAACTTAAGAGTTTAAGATTTGAGTTCAACCAAAAACAATGGTGCAAAAAGGTGCATTCTCCTGCTTTATTTTGAGACATGGAGAAAACATGAAGGAAGGGTGCTGGCTGTAAGTCAAGGAGAATAGTTGCACCACCTGGGTATCCGTTTGCGTCAGTGCTCCCTTCATTGTAAAGGTTCAGCAACTGTCTCCAACATTACCACCCATTTCCTAGGCTTTTGTTTGGGTAAAGCATGTTACAGAAGATATAAAAGGGTTATGGATAAATGAGAAACGCAGATGTGGTCCGTAAACAAGACAGCATCCTGTATGCTTGTGAATACATTTCAAAACAATTGCTATATCAAAGGCAAATGACTGATAAGAGCCTTTCTTTCCGAGATCAAACAATTTGCAGGTCAATGCCTGCTTCATGTCTATAAAGTTGTACGATACCATTGCGTTATTATTTGAAGGAGGGGGGGGGGGAACACTTGCAAATGTGTAAAACCACACAAATACATGGGAGACTGTTCAAATCTCGGAAGGGTCTTGCCCTGTTTCCTGTCGGCCTACTGTCTGCAAATCAATAAAAAGGCAAAAAAGCCCCCACAAAAGTCTTTGAAAGAAAGAAAAAAAGAAACAGTTTGTGTTTTATTGGGCCAGATTTTTAGTTCAGTAATAATTTCATCAGCTCTATGCCTCAGATTTTGACTCTATATGGAGTTTTCTTTGCAGTTTTGCTGTGTTGGCAATACATTAACCTGAGAACACTATTACAGTAAACGGGATAATTTGGCCAGGACTGCTGCACCTCAGTTTAGAGTCTTTGTGTTGTAAAATCAGAAAAAACAAAATTTGTTTTTGGGGTAAAGCAGGTCTTTCTAAGAATCATGTCAAAAGATGTTATTGTTGAGAAGTTGGACTACAGAGAAGCTGGAGGAAGCAAATGTTATTAGGATATCAGAGGGATAAGAAGAAACAGCAACTACCCAGGACAGTGGCGTCCCTTCCCCTACTTTGTTGGACATAGACTAAGACCCCCTTCTAAGACACTGTGAACTTATCCTGATTAACCCAGTGGGTCTAATCCTCAGAGACCGACACTGGCTCACCGTTTCCCCCCAAAAAGACTCACTTCAGTGGACAGAGAACCCAGCCACTGTGCCCTAAAATGTGAAAAATCTCCTCACAATGGGAACTAAGGAGAAAGAGAGACCCAAAAACCTCCTTCTCTCAAACCACTGCACTCCCCATCGTCACACTTGGGAAAGCAAAGGAGCGAAGCCTCATCCCAGGAATCCTGCTCAATATCCTGGGATTAGCTCTGGCCCCTCTCAGAGCCCCATCTCTGCCTCCTGCTAGGGCTAATTCAGACTGAACTCATCTGGCCCAATCCTTTGTCAAAGCCCAACCACACAAGAGAAACAATCAAATATACTAAAGTTTAATCTCTTATGAGCTCATATCTCAGTATCCCCTGCCTTCACAGAAATCCTACAGAGTGTTAAAGCCTCAGACTTTGTTAAACACAAGACCTTATCCAGGTATACCCCCACACTCACACTGAGAAACACTGAAAATCAATAAGATAGCCTTAGCCCAAACCTTTTTTGCATTGCAGTACAGCAATCTGAAACAATCAAAAACAGCCAACAGTTGCTCATTTGTTTTACATGGAGGTTTAATCGATATACATAATGAAAACAACTTTTGGTTCACAGCTTGGTCATTGAATATGTAAATTAGGATAAAATATACACACAACAAAAGGAGTGCAGCCATTAGGGCAATAGATGTCACTTTTGTGGGACAAACACTTTCAAAAGGTCTGGAAACCATGGGATGTGGGTCCAGCTGTAAAAATATGAGTTTGCCTGGGAGTGCCACCCATGCAGCAAGCATTGTGCATTTGTGTGTCTTAAGACTGATCCTTTTCTCCCATCTCCATATCCTGTCACTACCCCCTCCTCAGTGAATACAGATATACTACGTTCAGTCTGTGAGGTCTGACAACAAGGCCCACAAACGTCATGCATGTGCTCTTCTGGTTACCCAGCACATCCCAGTGACTTCATATGCCACAATGTGCATTTGTATTTGGAAGTCTTAAAGGAACACAGAGAAACTGAGACTCTAAACAAGATTTTATTTTCCCAGTGCTTTGCATGGCTTACAATAAAGGCAGGAAGAGGTCACAAAAAAACATGCTGATAACAGTGCAAAATACTGATTAACAAGTTTCACATTTAAAACAAACCTTCCTAAATACAGATTAGTTTTTGAGTCCTACAATTTTCTAAAGATCCACACACCACACACATGCTTTCTGATGTACAAACTGAAGCAAAGCTTAGTTTTTCTTGTCAAATAGGCATCAAATGTGACCATGGGAATATAGTGAGGCTCGGTCTAAAATGGCTCCAACAAGGCATCTGAAAAAACTATCACTACATCCTGATTTGCTGTTTGCTTGCCAGTCTCCTTCCTGTTATGGCTGTGCAGTGTGAGATTGGATTGAGATCCAAAAACTTATAAATGCAAGCTCCCAAGATGTCTGTACACATCTGTAAAATATATCTAAAGGCAAAAAAAAGGGGAGAATAAAAAAGACAGCTTAGTGGAATAAAGGAAGTAGAGGGACGACTAACAGAGTGGATTTTTGTAGAGTGGCACGTATGCAAATCTGGCCAATGGGGATATGCTCTGGCTCTGCTGCGCCCCAGTCTGATGATGCAGTTAGAGGCAGTGGAGGAGCAAATTGAGTTTAGTCAGATAGAGAAGCTGAGTTAACATGTGGCCTGAAGGAAAAGGAGGAGTCACCTGAGTCCCATGGGTGGGGAGCCAAGTCCTGAAGAGCCTGACAGAGGCATATAGCGTCTAGCAGAGACTCAGAGCTCAGTGGATTGGCCCATAATGACATTCAAATTGATAGTCCACTGGGCTAGAGGTAAAGAGAAATATGAGATTTAAAGCTCAAAGTATTGGGACTCTGGAGGTCAAACGCAGACCTTAAACCTAACAGTTCTATATCACCTGATTCCATGACCACCGTACTAATGAGAGCACAAAACTGTCTGTGCCTTTTTCCCTCCCCTGACGGATAGCCATCCTCGGAGGCCTTTATCTGCTCAGCCTTACTTTAATAGCTGCTGAAGGCAGACTGTCAGCTGACCTGGATCTCTGGACTTCAGCTGAGAAGAGGTTGAGTGGGTGAAAATGCACAAGACAGAGGAGAGAGGCTGAGAACCTCACTTGACTGTGAGTGTCTTAAATCTCCCTTTGGGTATGCGGTTTTAACCAGACCAAGTGCTGGACCCAGCAATATACGATTTATTGAGGTCTCTTTTGGCATTAAGAGTAAGAAAGAGAAGTGCTGCCAATGAAGCACGTTCACAAATTGAAAACAAGTGAAGATATAGGACAGTGTCACAATGACAGGTCCTAGCTCCTGACTGAACTTATCTGAAGTTCAGCAGGTACAATGTTAAAGCTGCCATTACGGACAGTTCTCGCACATTTCAATTCATTTGTTGAAGCAGAGTTTAATCTGGATGTAAAGTAATATTTTAATAATTCAGTGCTTTAACTAGGACTAGACTTTATTTGAAAATGCCATACAGTTAGACCTAATATATCTGACTTGGAGGTATACAAGATGCTTATGTGATATTAAATACTGTCGTCTGTGGCCATCTTATGTTTAGATTTTCTCACCATCGAGAAATGCCATGTCACAAACATGTTGTGCATCAATGCCATGTTCCCTGGAAGTGCGGACATGTTGCTTGGAGAAGACATTGTTTCGGTCTGCCTGTGCCAGACCGAAACACTCAGAGACTGTGGTTCCACTTTATGTTTAGTGTGAAGGCAAAAATCAAAACAGCTCTGCCTGTTCTGGAGGTGGAATAGGCCTGCAAATGTGGAAATCAGAGAATCTTCTTGCCGGAAAGCGTGTGATTTATTCATGGCCTTTAGCTGCACCCTTTCAGATGCTGGATCATGTGAAACAGAGCATTGCTGTCACATGCACAGGTGCTTTTATGGGCCTCCTCCATTACTCTTCATTTGCATTCCTCTGCCAATGCAGTACAGTGTAACCAAAGGGCTGTGTTTTTCACAAGCAGTCAATACTCTTAAGGAAAAGACAATATGCCTGCTGTAAAAAAAATTTAATTACATTTTTTATAGTTTGAGGAAAAAAAATTCTTCATGGGAGTGCAAACATAAAAAGCTTCAATAATCAGCATGTGAAGAAATGTATACCCTCCCCTTTACCTACATTAAATATGAACCCAATATGTGCATTTGCCTTAATATCTACAGGGAGGATAAAACGTAAAGCTTGTATAAAAGGTTCATTTATTCATGTTTACTTCTGAGAAACACTGGGGAGTAGATGTTTTTGTGAGCTGAATGTGGGTGTGGAAGCATCAAAAAGGCCAAATGAAGCACTTCCAGTACCACTGAGAGATTAGACAGCAGACTTTAGCTTCAAGATATCACTATTGATTTCCCTTTCTTTCTCCCATTTCTCACTTGGAGGAAAAATAACTTCATTACAGTTCTAACGGACTCATCGCAACACAGGGAGAAAGAAGCCATCAATTTCTGGAAGCAACCTGTCCGTCACACAAGTGCATTTTCACATTAAATTCTGGGGCTAGTACCTGCTAAGTGGTCATGATAATATAATCACATTTATTCAAAATAGATATTCGACCAGGATAAACCTTTTTAAAACCACTTTGATGGACAGTGCTGACAGTTAATGTCACCTTTTCAAAATTAAGATCCTTACAGACTTAAAGTTCTTATTAGGAAACGTCAAATTTAATTACAACTCACTCTTTCAAAGGCATGACTTTATGGCTCATTACTTGGCGCCACATAGATCCATTTGTCTTGAACCATCTCAGAAGACATATATGCCTCCGTAAGCACAAGATAAAGTGGAAAGGCCCAGAGAAACCTGGACACTATCATTCATGAGTACTTTCAGATTAAAATATTTTAGTGAAGAAGGTTCATATATTATGTGGTCTTTGGAAAGACTGCGAGGGAGGATATTTATGTTTGAGCAACTTAGGAAAACTGTATTGGTCTGTTACATAAACTTTACATAATAGAAACAATGGCTTTTTCTTTTCCTTTAAAGCAAGATGAATCAAATGTGGCAGCTTAGAGAGGGAGAAAAGTTAGCTAACCCAGTTTGTCAAGAAATTAGTTTAGCTTATCTGAGGTAACAAGAGTCTTACTTGGAAACAGTATTCTGAAATCTCCACATTATGTATAGATTTGCAGGACTGTAAAATTAATTTGGTTAAATGGGAACTTTAAAGTAAGGTAGTATGTGGTGGGTAGGCTGCTGCTTGTAAGTTGGGTAGTGCCATTTTTCAGTTCAGACTAAGACCCTGATGGATCCTGGCGGGTTCCATCAGACACAAAACAGCAGAACGAAGGCACTGTGCGGTGATGCTCCATACCTGCTGATTGAAGCTGATGTTAGCATGGAGTCAGGTAATGGGTTCAGACTGTCCAAGCGTCAGAGTGTGCCTGCAATTTTCCTCCAGGGACTGTCAACAAAAGGCCTCCTACAATTACGCTGCTCAGAGCCACAAGACAAGATGCATTTATGTCTCATCAACACCTGCAGTCACCTGACATTATTACCAAATGTGTCTTAAAACCGGAGCTCCTGCTGTAGCTATTCCAGGTTATAATTTGAGCGACAGCATGATGCGACAGATAAATTATCTGCATTTTCATTTAGGAGCTAGATGTTTAAATTAATGAGACCATCAGCAAGATAAATACTGCCACATGTGGTTCAAACAAGCAGGCTTAAAAGTTCATTGTTTTTTGCTATGTAGGGTCTTAAAGGTTTGTTAACTTGATAACTAGTAATAATCTTAATGCTGTCTTTGAGTGATAAAATAACTTTAGAACAAGACAATCTGAGCGAGTGCAGCATGTAGAGGATGCCTGGGATGGTTTAAACCGAATAGCACTGTAATGTATCACATGTAATTTCATCACATCTCTTTGTGCAACAGCTGCTCAACCAAACATCATTTAGTTCTCAGTTTGTATTTCATTAGAGAATCCACGGAACCTAAACTGACTAAATCCAATAAAGTAACTTGGATAGCAGAAATTTAGACCAATAAACTTAGGCCTTCTTTCCGCACCATTGTTCCCAATACTAATTTGAGAGTCTAGCATATCCAGGGAGAGGGTCAAGGTTCTGTCAACACTCATCTACTTGCGTTAACCTAACCCGTAGTTTAATAAAGCAAAGTTATTTCCTGTCAAGCAGTTATTACTAGAATGTCTTTGAAACACAGCTAATATAACAGGCCTTTAAGTAAGCTGCAATGTTTGTAATTAAAACCGTATGGGGTTGTGCCAGTCAGCCAGGACAGTACAGCCTCTGACCCAGGGATAAGGCCCAGAGATGCCAGTAGTAAAATTTATACTATGTAGGCACGTTCATGTAAATTGAAAATAAAGAAAATCTGTTATACCTGCTGTAATAAAAAGGTATCATGAAGTATGTAAAGAGCTTTTTTAGATGTGGAAACCAGTTCTTCAAAAATGACAATGTTAAAAGTGAAATTTGACAAGTTAACAGGATGTGTAAAAGATTTGTTTTCTTGACGTGTACAAAATAACACCATGGCTGGCTATAAATGATTCACAAGTCGTGTAGACACTCTAAATGTACTTCTGAGAGGAGGAGGAAATTAACAGTAAGTAGCAAAATAAATGCAAATATATGCAGAGTCCTTCTATGCTGTTTTTTTATTTCTATTTTTTTCAAACCTTTGGTCTTTTAAAACTGCAGGCGGACAAACAGCAAGCTATTTAATATTCATGAAACATTTATTTAATTCTCTGGGCAGGGACCTTTCTTGACAACCTTCTACATCTCCCACTCATGCCCGGCTGGTCTGACATTCTTCAGAACTGCATTGGACATGTGGCCCATGACAGATTAATCTCATGCATCATCCACATTGTTCCCTTGGGTCAGGGGACGGACGTTAGCATCCCCTGATTTGGCCACGGCCACCTACTGACAAGAAAACATGGTTAGAATAGGAGGAGTATACTGTCTGCCATCCCGAAAACAATAGCACAACAGAAAGCAACATATGGGATAATGTGTTATCGGTGTGACTGCAGACAGGTCAGATACTATGATGGCATCCACTGCTGTCCTACGAGTTGGAAAAGCAGGCTTTGTTCATCACGGCAGTTTTAATTTTAACCAACTTGATTAAGTAACTTTCTTTATATACCTACCAATAAAAAGAATACATCTTATAACTGAGAAAGCTGAGCACATCACAAGCTGTCAACAAACAAGCCGTCAACAAGCCTCAGAGTCGGGCCAGTAATCACTGTTATTGACAAACTAAAAAAGGTTCAAATGGGCTTAATGGCCAGTCTAACAACTCCTTTGATTCTTCAAGTCATTTTTTTCTCTTATTCCTGCTGCAGTGTGACTCGGACTCAGTCCATCGCCTTCACAGCCCATCTCATTCCCATCTACTGATTCAGCCGAGGCCAGCTGTCCATCGAATTGTTCTGCTGTGTGAATGACAAGAAGATGCAGTAAGAAGCACTGAAGCGCTCAATGTGAAGGAGCTCCTTTGAAATCCAGCAGGTTCTTTTCTTTAAGCTCAGGCGTGTGTTAAAGTCCGTCCACGCCCTCTGAGGGTTTCTCCTCCCTAGTGCACTAACCCACTAGTTCCTTTTCGCACTATCCCAGTTGCTCACTCTTCCGTGCTTTCCTTCAATGTAGTAAAAAAACTTTCCCAGAATCAAACCAAACTGCAAAGTCTTCACAGCACTGTTTATTCTGCTTAAATACAATCTGTCAGCTGTCATTTACTTTACAGAGAGACTTCTGCCTGGCCATATGGCTGTACGACCAATGTACGTAAATGCCACAATCATCATGAAGCCGTAAGCACTTACGAAAAACAAACATCAACATTTGACCCTGTGTCATTAGTTTTCTGTACAACACAAATACCACTTGGTACCTGAGGAATAAAGAGGGTATTTAACCCCAAGAGTTGAGAAGCTCCCCTCCATCTGTTTTAAAGAGCTTAACCTCACACGCTCTTCCACTGTCTGGCTGTGTTTGGCGACAAGGCAAAAACTAAACGGAAGCATTCACCCAAGGAACAATGAAGCATGCTCAACTCTTAGTCTTGTCTTTGCTTAGTGCATTAACTTCAGATGAGCCATATGTCTCAGAATTCCTGTTTTACTTTGTACTAAATAGGGTTGAGCTGACCATCTGGAGCAGTGGGAGTTCCCATGGTGGGACCGGTACAGCTTCTAAAGTACTTTTAGAAACTTCCATCAGACTTAAAACATGGCTGTGTATAGATGTGTGTGGGCCGGGTCGATCCGTTTATAAACCTTAAAATATGTCTTTCTGCTCTGCGTTAGCATCAGTCCCTTTATGCAAAAACAGACAGACAATGGCTCAGTGACAATAGCACAGGCAGTTCTTACCACTTACCAAACTGCATGTGCCACATTTGGACTCCAAACATAAAAAAGTCATTTGACAACACAGTTAAAAAGTTTGTTACCGTCATTTGACAGCTTGATCCGATTGTCACAAGAAGTGTCATCTGTAGTATCACACTTTTCAAATATTCACCAACAATGTAAAAACGAGGAACATAACCCACACAACTCAAACCAGCCCGGACGTTCCTTATAGACATAAAATATATGCCAGCAGTGATAGTATACTAACTCATCCAACATTAAAACCCTCAACCACAATGCAGCAGTCAGTACAATGGTGCAGCGTTTAAGAGATTTCTAACAGGTGTCATAGGGATTGTGTGCCATGAAAGGCAAATGTCATGGTGAAGTGGGGATTACACTGTATTACTTTCAGAATAATTCTTCAGAGCCAATAGCTGTGTGGAGAATAAGTGGTAATCTGCTGTGGCCGTGGTCCATCTGGACTGACAGCAGCTTATTTCCACATAGTTCGGATCCTGCAATGCCTAGAAGTAAAACTTGGCCTACACCACATCACAGTCCGTCAGAGAGCTGAAATTTAACTATTCACCCGTGTTAATGAAACTAGCTCCCGTCGTCACTGGGCCACCTCTAGCCTATGACCAAAGCCCACAGCAGTGTTCATTATGAGGTAGTAGAAGCACCCAAAGTCCAGACCTGCCATGCAAAAAGACAGCTGAGGCTAGCTCTCAAAAAAAATGGGCCGCCTGCTATTTTTCCTCCATTTCAAAACTGTTTATGGCTTCAGGGACATAATAGCCATGCGTTTGATGTCCTCTGCCACTTTTCTCTTAGCTTCACAGATAAAAGAAAACACATCTCATCACGCTCCATTATACTGACTGTGCTTCCCTGTTAAAATTCAATATTGGACGACAGATATATTTTTTGCCGTGTGCTTTTTGACTTGTGCCATTGCTCGTCCTAAACACAGTGCAGCCACTATTTGTAATGTATATGGTTTTCTTTACAGTGTTGTAGAGTTAAAATGATCTCCCTTTACATTTTTTTTTAGAAATTATGAAGTATATTCAACAAAATGGCCTCAAATGACAAGATCTACATTGAACTAGACCAGACGGTTTTCCTTCAGTGAAACAAGAAAAAAAAAAAAAAAAAAGAGGCAGCCATCAAGAGTATGAGAGTAATTGTTTTTGACTGATTGCACTATAATAAGTCTTAAGACATATTAGAAAAGGCTATGAAGTCAGGCATTTTTATTATTTATTTTCATGTAAAAAGTGAAAATATGTTGGCAGGGACAAATCCTCCATCTCTCAACCCTTTATAGCACTGACTGTCAGAGCTACATGGTAGACAAAAAGGGAAGTCTGTTATTTTTCACACGCTGGCCATTTCTGAGCCTGTCCCAAAGCAAATGGGTCACATAATGACACTTATCTGTTTAGCAGAATTGTGCAAATTAAAGTGATCTAATCATGTCATTTATCTCAATAGTAAAAGGGAATGTTATATTGACCTGAATGTCACACTGATAAATGGAAACTTTAATTGGCATCTTCAGAAGCTGGAATATTGACTGTGGTAAAATGGCTCATTGATTATTTGATTATAACACTCTGCAGTGATTATCTGATAAGAAGAGTGGATGTTGGGGACATGCGAGTTCAGCTGGTTGAAGTGAAAGACAGAGCTTTATCAGTTTAGGCAGCTCTCTCTTTTTTTTTTTTACTTACATTTCAGATATTTCAGTAAAGAGTTTTTATTTTTCTGCCAAGCCCAACCATGTCTTCTGCTGAGCCATTCAATGTAAGTTGACAGCCACAATACAAGTTGTAATAGCTAAGTATTCAGGGATCAGATTAATTCACCCCTCATGAAAACTTTATGAATCCACTCCTGGGAACTGAATATAAATGTTCATATTTTGTAGTGAGAAGCTCAGCAGAAGCAGATTGAGGCATAGTGCAAATATAGTGCAGTGGTCTTTGCACATTACTGACTTATCAATACAATCAGGACATGAAAACATTTCAATCTATAAATCTTCCACTTCATCATTTGCCGCATAACCCACATTTTTACAGACAGTGTTGAATCCACAACAAAAAAGAACATAATTATGAATTATAAAACAGACTGGCATTTCCCTCTGACCATACAGCTCTGGAAAAGTTAAGAGACCACAGCAAAATTATCAGTTTCTCTGGTTTTACTATTTATAGGTATGTGTTTGGGTAAAATTAACATTTTTGTTTTAATTCTATAAACTACTGACAACATTTTTCCCAAATTCCAAATAAAAATATTGTAATTTAGAGCATTTATTTGCAAGAGGATAGTGATGACCACAAAAGTGTTTTTTATACTTTTTCTTATTAAATAAGATTTGGTTCAGGTGATCACCTAATCAGTACCTCCTTCAGTAGAATGAGGTGTGCCTGTGTTGGGATTCAACAGACATTGGAATGGAATGGTTTCCATACTTGTAGAGATGCTGATTGCTAGAAAATAATTGCAGTGGTCTCTTAATTTTTGCTGTCCCTCTAAATAGCTCCTCATACATGTAAGTGTTTCTGAATTGTGCTGTATTTTTAAGATGGCTTCTTTTATCCAATCCTTAGTTCAGCCTATTATTTGGGGGTTTTATATTTAACCCATTTTGCATTCTGTGGTAAAGTGCTTTTGCTGCAGGGTCAAATGTTTGCATAAACAAGCCACAACTACTTTAAATCATTATTACAGATGGCTTGGTTTATTTAGCAGAGTGAATATTATAATACAATATTAGTTCACCACAGATTTCACTTTGAATGGTCCATAGATGTAAACACTAAAATGATTAGCAGTGGAAATAATACAGACATTCTCTTGCTGCACATTCAATTAAAATACTAATTATTTTATTCTATTTATTTATGTGGTTAAAGTCTGCATAAAATCCTGAACTCCAAATCTTTAAGCAGGTCTTTACAGCGGATAATGGAAAAACATTAAATTGAAATTATGAAAATGTTAAATGTTGATAAAAACACAGACACAGTTGAACAGAGCAGAGGTACAACTGAAGTATTGGTCTCTGCTGAAAGTGGTGAGTCTCTCTCTCCGTCTTGTATTACATACCTTAATGACACCAACCTGACCTCCACTCCCTGGAGCTACCCCCAGTTGGCCAAACAGCCTACGGTATTTCTCACAACACACCTCTCAGTCCCATTCCAGGGGCTAAAGAAGTACCGATGATATCACTCATATTAAGTTTCAGAGAAGTCATCGCTCACTGAGTGTGGGGCCTGGGACGGAGATGGCCAATGGCTGATAGGAATCTCTTTGTTTTAAAGTGATGACCTGCACTGCCGGGTCAACCATCCTGCGGGACAAACCCAGGGAAGGCATTTTTCAACACTGGAAAGGTGTTGAGACATTGAGGGCTGGTGTGGAGAGAACAGTTGAATTACGATGATGTGCAGGGCTGGGTGCGTGTTTACTTGTTAGCCCGAGGCATTTGTAAGGCAATAAGATGGCCAGCAGCTCCTGTCTCTTTCCCACTAGAGCCTGGAGTGCATCACTGCATGACAGCTCAAATCAGACCCATGTAACTCTAAAACAAGTATAAGACCTATGAGAACCTGGATTAAACACCGGAGAGAAACTCTGGCCACTGTTTGACAAGAAAGAAATCCTTCACAATACAGTTCAAGCCAATTGGGAAAACTTTGGTATATTCAGTGTAAGCTGTTTTTTTTACTTTGCTTTATCGAGATGTTCTCAGACACCAGCTCAGAGTGACCCTCCAGCTGTAGTCAGAGAGATATAGTCATACTTCAGCATGTCTCTTCTGCTTTTTCGGTTGATGAAATAGTGCCATTTTTTTTTATATCTAGGCAATATAAATCTATTTAAGTACTAGAGTGTGAGCAAATGATGAAGGACTAAGCTTCTCAGACTGTCCCCTCCAATCACACAGGAATGTTTTCTGTAGAAACATGTACCAACTCTGGAAAAAAAAAAAGCTCGTTAAAATGTGAGAGAAAAAACAGATTTATAGTCTATAAAATGAGTAATACGAGTTTGGATTTGTATTACTCACACCTCTCAGCAACCTTTAGAAGAAACCTTTGGAAGAAACAGTTCCAGTTTCATTGTCTGCACGCAATGACGGAACACACAGGCCGCTGGTTGTTTAAACATTTTACAAAATTACATTACAATTTAAGAACAAGTGTAGCTGTAAATATTTTTCAATGGAAAGTCAGGTGGGAAGTGATCAAAACAGAAGTAGCACAAAAGGCACCAGAAAAACGTACACATGAAAAGCCCTGTGGGGACCGGAGCAGTTCAACACCAGTAGGTATTTACTTGATCTTAGTAGAGATCTCACTTTAATTGCAGTCTGAATAATAAAGCACCGGAAGATTCCTCGTGCTTTCTGATCACTTCAACATGTCTGCTAATGAAATAAAAGCTTTGACGCAGTATTGAGCTTTGATGCCATCTCCTTTTTGGCCGTAAAAGAAAGTTGGTGAAATGCACAGTGATAAATGCCCATAAAGCCCTGTCTCATTTTACTGAGAGGCCATTACGATGCCATTCTGAGAGGTACTTTCATTCTCTGACAGTTAGTGAGATTCTTCTCATCTATAAAACATGCAGGTTACGTTGAGAGGTAGCTGTAAACTGCCAGTTTGCTCATTTAGTAATGTCTAGGGAGAAAAGCACTAAGGTATTCATTTTCCGTCCTCAGGCCTCTGTGGTGGCCCTGACTGAGAGGACACAGACATACAGTCAGAAGTATACAAATGAATCCAAGTCCCCTGTGGCGTGAACATCAACAAATTATTTAATAGGCACCGCCACCATTAAGCGATGGTTATAAGAACTTGGTTAAACTTGAAGATATAGAAATGTTGTTTAACCCAGTCTTCATTTGCAGCCTCTAATGGGTTTTTGGTAAGCCTAATTGTTAATGAAATCAAAGCTAACTTTAGCCTAATTCAGGTTGTCTGCTTCACGTACTGTCCCTGTGGGACACATAGCCACAGACCCAGAAAACTTTGCTAATTGAAAAAGTGCTCAAATATATAGCCATCTATCTTGCCTTTGTGCAATAACAATGCAATCAAAGGTTAAGTGCACGGAAGAATATCTTTACCACTAATTGCGACTGAGTGCATTTCCCTAAAGAAGCTCAGGCCTGACCCCAAAGTTTACTCATGTGCACATTGTGTGGGCATGTGTGAATGGATTGTTTGGTCTCATGTGAATTGTCATGATAAAATCTTTATTCTGATTACTCCAATTTTTCCTAACAGGGCTGTTTTATATGCAAATCTTTTCAGGTAACAGGAAAATTCATGAATTAATCAGCCAAGGAATGCAAATGCAAAGGCAGTGGTAGTGAGAGACATACTGTAAACAGATAAATAAAATGGAATAGGACGTGCCACAGGTTTCACCAAACACCTTGGGAAGCCTAAAAACAGATGCAGACAGAGAGGCTTTCCAAATTAAAAAGTGCACAAAGTAACAGCTTTGCAATGTTCAGCAAAAACATTAACAACATCAGATGAGTTTTTTTACCATTGCTTATTCAACAACTGCCTGCAACAAAATAGCTCCAGGTCAAATGAAAATGAACAGACTCATATTCGAAGGAGTTGAGCAAACACAGCACTTACAGGTCTGTCTGACCTTAGTTTACAGAAACCCCAGGAATAAATGAAGAATATCGGCTCCAATTGGATTGCATCATGACTTGCTTTAGAAGGTACAGAAGATAATTGCTTCAAAATGCCAGAATAATTGAGCAGATTCGGGCATTAACGACATTAGTGGCATTGTCAATACTGTCAGAAAATTCAATCCAAGTGAGCCACAGAAAAGAAATCCTAATCAGTTATCCTCATGTTCTGTTAACATCCATACTTCTGACTGTTGTAAGGTTGTATGCAGGATACTACAGCAACAAACTCAGAATTATATAAATTTAACAGCACGGTATGTCTCGTCTTCACAGAAGGAAAAATATCGACGATAAAAAGAAAGTGTTAAAATGTAAATATGTTGACATGCCACACAGACTGTTGTGATTGAAACACCAGCTGGTGTTTAGAGGGAAAGTCTAAACCGAGTTCAGCATAATGAAGCTCTTAGAGGGAGCAAACACACTCCCTGTGCCATCCTCCTTTTCTCTGCTTTAAAAAACCTGAAACCCATCCGGACTTTTGGAGAATTACAAGACTACAAAGTAACACTGCATTCTCACATGACTATACCAGTTTGTTTTAATTAACTTGCCAAAATAATTCAGTTTTCTCATAATTTATGGATATGAATTTAAATGATCTTATCATAAAATCTATGAACACCACTCCAACAATCTGCCTCACCAAACCTGCTTATTCTTCATCATTTAAAAATATTGTATCAAGTAAGGCTTTGCTTCTGATTATTTCAAACATTTTCTTCACCATCATACTCCACTATTGAATAGCTTACAAGGGCTAACACATTACATGTCCATCTACAATAAATGCCCTGATTTGAGTCAAATAAATGTGTGCAAAAAGTGGGTTATTGTGTCATTTAACCAAACTTTGTTTTTAGCCATGTATAGAGTTACCTTGCGGAATATTTTCATCAATCATTGTGACGGCACTCACACAGCGATAAAAGCACCTATGCTTACAGCAGCGTGATGCACTTCACGGAAAAGGGAAGCAGGACGTCCCATGGGGTCCCGCTCTGCCGAGGACAGCTCTGTGGTGCTGATTATCCAGGGAACAAGGGAAATTAAATCTGCTGAGAGTACACAACAGCCTGATCCGAGTTTCCTTCCTGTCATGAATTCATCCTTTTCTTCCTTCCTCTGCTTCCCTCTCACCTGGCTGCTTTACAAAGTATACCTATAAATATACAGTGTCTCTGCACCTTGTCTTCACGTTTGTCAAAGTGCCACAAGCTTTGACAAAAATACCCAGATGACAAACACCACATATTCTCCTTTACTCAACTTATTTTTCTTCTCCATTCTTCCTCAGCAAATTACATTCTTACAAAATCAATCAACACCTGCTCAGAGTCGAAAAGGCAGGAGAGATGATGATGATGACAAAGAGGGATGAAGAATAGTTACCTGGCTGCTTATCAAAAGGAAGGGTACACAGAAGCTGCTTAGGAGCTGACTATTTACAAGAGCCAGAGATCCAAACACTGGCGATATAATTAGCTTTACATTCCACACAAGAAAGCAGTAACCTAGATATAGCTTCTGGAGATTTTAGCACTCCTCCGACATGATACATAAACTGATGTCTGACAAAAACTTAAATGCCACCCGCAATACTGGGATTTTTATCGTGTGACAAAGGCTGTGCAGTTCCTCGCCTTATAGGAAACTTTAATCTGCTTTGTTTGTGCATGGAGGGGGGGCTAAGATTCTATTAAAGAGATTAAACCGTTTCCATAGCCAATACGAGCATCAAAGGCCAACTAAATTGCACCCCGTACTTGAGTGGGTTTCAGAAAAGTCACTTATTTGTCCATTTCATCATGCTAATGGCAGGAACCATCATCCCATTACAGTGCCACAGCTGAGCGAGGTTAAACAAATGCAGTTGGTTTGAGGCTGTGCTACCTCCGCGTCAGGTCTCACCGCTCTCCCGCTGTCTCACAACAAATCATCAGCTTGTCTATAACTGCTCTATATAAGCCAACCCCTGAACCCTGCTGCATTAACCACCTCCTCAGTCTCTGGCACCGGAGGCACATGCAGTGTCTGTCCTGCCGACTCTTCCTCCCTGCTCAAATACATTTCCCTCCTGCACTGCATGGGCTTTTGGAAAACAATGGAAATTAAATCCAACATCTTGGTCAAGTTAAATCCACTAAAGAGATTTAATACAGTATGACAAGTCAGGCATCCAGTTATAGATTTTTCATTGTGCAATCAATGTAGCCCTAAAATAACTGCCTTCAAGTAAAATGCATGTTCTCTAAAATTTATGTTTAATAATATACATTTCCATCATTATAAAAGAGACCCAATATCTTAATCACTACAATCATTTGTGTCAACAGAGGGAAAATCCATTTCTTTGGGGGAGAACAGTGAGGGTCTCATCACCAGACACAAAGCAAACTGTGCATGTAGTTCCAAATTACCAGCACTTGTCAATGGTTTAATTACTGGCCACTAGCAGATTATATTATACAGTTTAGGACAACACATGACCACTTTAATCAGGGGTCGGCGTGTGTTATACATCTGTAGTTATACTTTCCACTGGTCTCAACCTTTTATTTCCAGCAAACACAAAACAGTGCTGGACAGTTTCTCTTCTCTATGTCTTCTGCAGTTTGCTTATTGTGGCACTTTTAGCAACATTTCTCTTTTTGAAAGAACATTTCATTTTGAAAGAACTCAAAAAGCTCACAGAAATGTTGCTATGGAAGCAAGCATGGCATGTCTCACATCACTGCATACAAATATTTTACACAACAGAGTAATAAGAGCTATAGAACTAAAATAGCCATATAGCTTTACAATACACCTTAAAAACCGCAAATATTTTAAAGTATGTGGAAAAAAATGCCAGCTGAAATGTCGTTTGTGAACACAAACCCCAGTTCCTATGCTTTGAGGAGAGTTTGTACATGCTCATAAATACTGAATGAAGGGAAGTGCCCTAGGTTATAAAAACTGTATTCTCATTTTAAGAAACTCAGCTCTATTATTTTCAGCTGCGACCAACTCTCGTGAACAGATTTTTTATTTAGAAAACACACAGGCACAGGACACCGTTCCCAATCTCCATAAAGCACTGATATTCGAAGTAGAGTTGGACTTTAACACTGCATTGGGTCATTTTTTCCCACTACAACACTACATTTTCTGGATAGCTAGAATTTATTTTAACAACTACATTGACTGAAGAAATGGGACTGTGAAGCTAGAGTGTAAAATTATGAAATAAAGTGGCTGCTGAAAGAAAATTATACCCCTCCAAGAATAAGCGCAAGCTGCCAAAAGTGTTTTATATGCCTTTACTTGTAACATTATGTTGCTTATTACTTGAACCATTACTATTACCTTGCTATTATACATGGAAAGCCATTATAGGAAACCTTGGCACCAGAGGGCTGTAACCAAGCAGCTCATCAGTATTTCTGCAAAGGCACACACTTTTCCCAGCTCTGGCTGGATGGCCAGCATATGTTTGTTCCAAAAGGTTTACATTATTCGCAAGAGTACAGATTAAGTGAAGCAGCCTGAGAGAAAACTGAGGCAGCCTGGGAGAGTAGACAGCGACAATGAACCAAAATTTAAATGGGGAGGGGGTTGTCAAAAGTCAGTGAAACGTTTGCAGTCGACCACGCAGAGCAAACACTGCTTGGAGACTTTGCAGAGAAACAGTCGGCAGTGGCAGATTGATTTCTGTAACCTTCTTTCACTCTGGCAGTAAAATGTTCACCCCATATCACCCTTCAACCTGACAAGACATTTCCCTTTGCTTTCTACAGTCAACTATAAGTGCTGGATCTCTATATCTCCAACTGAAAGAAGGAGAGTCACACAGGCTTCCACTTTTGTATTACTCACTGCTGCTCTAAAAATCAGGAGCCGTTTTATAATCAGTGAAAAATGTTCAATGTTCAACATTGCACAACATTTTATACATTTAGAGAAGCACGTATTAAAAATGTGTAAGGAATTTGTCACCTCAAGATGTTTTACAGAAACATCAGACAGAAGTAGAAAAAAAAACTAATTGCAGTTATTTAATCGAAATTAAATGCATAACAAGCTCAGTCTTACCTCCTTAAACTTTTCTCTCCTACATGTTAGCATTTTTAATGGAGCAACAGTGCCCCCTACAGTCGGACATTAATTTGCCTGCTATATCGGTCTACTGCTTTTATTGGCTGGACATACATACGGGTAAAAAGACACTTATTGTTCAGTATCCAAAAGTAATGGCCTCACAGGAGGTAAATAGTGTTTTTAGTGTAAAAATCCATTATTTGTTACTGCCCTTGACACAAGTGAAGAGAAACATTCCTTGTTATAAAGAAGGATTTTCATCTGCACACTCCCCTGTCACTTACATCCTAAAAAGAATGGTTCATATAGAAATGCAGAGGTTCAGTGGAGGTGAGAAAAGGGCTGAAGACAATCAGGGATGCAAACAGAGGCTTAACAACAGTGACTTATGTCCTGCTCAGAGACATGCAAGGACATGATCTGAATAAAGTCAGGCCCAGCAGCTTAACAGTCCAAACATTGCTTTGTGTGGAGTTGAATATGTAAATATGTTTAAGAGTGGCCTGCCAAACAAAAGCCATCACCGAGAGGCTCACTTGTCTAAATATTCACTTCAGTTCATACTCAAATTCAAGCATTTTCTATAAAATGGACGTGAAAATTATTTCAACAATGACAAAGCTACATTGGCACTGGAGTAACAATGATGATATGCCACAATACTGTATAAAATCTTAAGAGAAACAGAGAAATCAGGGGAAAGGAAAAGGCATTGGCTGCTTTGTCAGGTTACATTTACAGACCGATGGCGGGGAAAGCCCTGTCCCTCGCTGTATACCAAGTTCAGCGCTGACACGATTAACTGGACCTTTTAGTGCAAGACCCAATACAAGCCACTCACCAGAGTCATTTCACTGTTCAACAGAGCAGCAACTTCTCACAGCCAAGGGCATTGATTTTCATCCGCAGTGTGACAGTGCAACAAACACAAGTTTGTCCAAGAAGTTACCAGTCTCCAAACGTGGTTTATAATGTACTTAGTGTAGACAGCAGGTTATTGAGAGAAGAATGATATATTTACTACTGAGCTTACTAAAAGGGTCAAATCAGCTGTATATTAAAAATAGCTGCTGTATGGTCTGATGTAGACTTTATCTTACTGCCTCCATTTATAAGGTTATACTGTTACACATGTGAGATGAGGTACACACAATCACAATCACCAGTTAATTGAAGGGCTAACACATTCACTGACAACCTTACTCATATACCACATAGGACATGCTTTATCATGTTTGTTAGTGGTAAAGAAATACTTTGAGCTTTAATTATTTACCCCTCATTTTCTTCTTTCAGAACGGTGGTGGGACAATTCCTCCCTTAATGATGTCTATGGGGCCATATATGGAGCTCCGAATAAAGGTTTAATGTATGCACAAGTTGCAGCAACTTGTGCAAGAGGACATAAAGAATAGAAAGACCCAAATTTGTCATATTGCTCCAAATGTCTGCATTACTCAGAGAGGTTATGTTTACAGTGTGAAGCAGCAGAGACAGATAGACCTACAGAGTACCCCTCCTGGGGCTGTTTTGTGCAGCACATCCATAGCCTGACAAAAAAAATCTAATGAAGAGCTACCTTGACAAGATCCCAACACTCGTCTGAAGTAAATGTCATGGGTTTCAAAAGGTAACAAAAGCAGTTTTTGTTAAACTGACACTGCTTTGGGTTGTTGATTTACAGCCTGCCAATTTCTTGAAATTAGTAATGTGACGTCATAAAAAGTAACCCTTACAAATCTAGATTAACAATTTGAGCAAGGCACAAGAGCTCAGCAGATAAAAATATGACATATCATCATGGAGATAAATATGCATAAGAACAGACTGCTCCAAAGAGAACAAATGTCACAGAAACACATGTACTTCCTGTTACGGAAAGGCTGCTTTGTGGCTGTAAATACTAAAGTCATTCTCTTAATGGCTGAGGCAGTGTTCTCCATGAAGGCCAATTTTAGTTTCTGCTCATTACACGCCGTTATATTCAGCACTATTGTTCTACTGCTACAGAGCTTTTAAAAGCACAACAAGATATTGTAGGCAACAGCACCTTCATTGCTTAAAAACAAACATCATTTTATAGAATGTCTATCTCAATTACAATTTCTTTTCTAATGACAACAATACCCAATCAAATAAAACATGTCTATTAAATCAAAATACAAACTGTGTTAGTCTTATTTTATACAGTATCAAAGAACTATGACAACAAAAAAGTATTTTCTTTTCTTCAGTTGAACAACCTCGCAGCCCTGGGGCCTGTTTCAGAAAGGAGGTTAATAACTCTGAGTAGGTAAGCAGTGCTGTGGACAATAATACAGACATACAGAGTTTACAATGGGAGGTAAATCAACTTCAAGAAAGCAGAGTAAGTCAATTTCACAGGTTCATGGTAACTTATACTCAGAGTCAGTTACCATGGTAACTTACTCTGTGAACTAACCTGGTCGGGAGCAGGTTTATACAACAGCATACCAATTGCTTTTCTCACTCATCTCAAGCCGTTCACGTTCATTCATTCTTTCATACATTCATTCATTGTGCACAGTAAATTTGGTTGTGTAAAAATGATCAATATTAAAGTGAATGAAATGGCATGTCCTTTTAGGTAATGGATTAGAGAGTCAACCCTTGCATAATTACTAGAGCTCTACAATAAGAGTGGAAGTTTTTGTCATATCCATATTCATTTTTATTTGACACTTTTCAACTTACAAATAAGATACATCCATAATCTCATCCATCCTTACATCAGAAATATCAGCCATCGCGCCGTGTAAAATGTAAATAAACACAATGCATTTTTTATTCACAACACAAATGTATAAAACATCTGGATGCAGAAGCATATTGATAAGTAACTGGGTATGCAGAGGAGCATTGCCTCTCTGAAGTAAAGACTTTTGGGCAAAGGTTTAACAATGCATCTAAAATTGCAATACACTGGATGCTATTCAGTTATTTAATATGTCAAATGTTAGATAAATCAGGTAGCAATCTCCATGATATGGTCAGTATTGGATGCCTTACCTGATCTGAATTACGACACTACATTTCATTTTCAGTCCTGGTTCTGTTCTTACCTCACAGCCTCAGGAACACTTGCAGGAGTCATGTCTGTGAACACAGTTAAAATAAGGTTGCTATCCACAAATACAAGGTAAAGCAGTATCTCTATAACAAAGACAAAGCCATGTGTACTAATTACTTTCTAAATCCCATATCAACATCAACCACTTGAACAATACAGAGGAGAGACAAGAAACTGCACTTTTAATTTTGAAATTCTTTTTGTTCAGCATGAGATGTGTTGCATGAATTAATCTTGAAAAAGTATATTATTTTATGTGTGTTTGGGGGACTATTGTACATGTTTTTGGTGGTAGGAAAATTATTTCAAAACTGCCTAATGGAAAAAACTTGAGGGAGAAAGATTGCAACTGATCTCCAGAAAGGCCCTGCCCAGGATTGGTTTGAACCCAGGACCTTCTTGCTGTGAGGCAGGAGAGCTAACCACTCTGCCACTGTGCCGCCATATTTTAGAAGTGCTTTGTAGTCTATGCAGCATTTAATGCAATTACATAAGATTTTACTTTAACCAAATAGTGTAATAAAATATTATATTACAGAACTGTATAACAGAACTTTAGTTAACTTTAGTTAGTTAGAACTAAAAAGTTTTTTAGATTACTTAGTAATTAATTACACACAACACTGTATAACAGTAATTCAAATGTAAACTTGCGGCATTGACACAGTACAGCACGCTAACTCTCTGTCCTTCCTGCAGCCGTGTTGCTTTTTTTTTTTAAATATATGTTCGGACCGCTGCTTGCTAAGCACATCCAGTTCTGCAAGGCGAAAAATATGAAGACCTCTTTTTGTCTGCCAGTATCTCATGGTGACTACTGAGAAGCCTGGATAATGGCGGGGTGGATGATGCAGTTTTCAGAGTCAATCAACTTAGAGTTGATTGAACTAACCAATTTCAGCTGATCTGTAACCAACTCAGAGTTTCCCAGTCTCAAGGTAAGTGCCTAACTAACCCTCAAGTTTTTGGAGTTGGTTGAACCTCCTTATGAAACAGGCTTTCCCTGGTCAGATTATGCTTGAATGATCCTGAAGGTAAGCAGTGCTGTGGACAATAATACAGACATACAGAGTTTACAATGAAAGCACTTCAACATGCATCTAAAGTCTATTTCCAAATGCTCATGGTACACTCTTAAGTCTCACTCTCATCTATAACATCTAGTGAAGTTGACTCTTTAAAATACTAGGATAACTTATGGCCCTTTATCCTGGACGATAAAATTGAGCTTGGACAGATGGAGTCTGGTCCAACAGTCTTTATAGCACTCATAATGTTTTGCTGTGCACAGTGGGGAAAGAAACCTAGAATTTGCTATTTAGCTCTACAATATGGAAAGATGAGAAAGGTTTACAGCAGGTAATGGATTAGGAGTCAACCCTTGCATAATTACTACAGCTCTACAATAAGAGAAGTCCTCTTTACTTCACACTGCTGCCGACTTGACACTTATATCAACTTCAAATCAGAATAAAATCTCTTTTACAAGCCACACTTGCAGATAAAGCTCTCAGACTGTAAATGTAAATAAACACAATGCATTTTTTATTCACAACACAAAAAATAAATAAATAAAACAGCTGGAAAAGCATTTGATAAGTAACTGGGTATAAAAGGAGCATTGCCTCTCTGAAGTAAAGATGGGCAAAGGTTTAACAATGCATCTAAAATTGCAATATGCATATACAGCATATACAGAACATAATATCATCAAAGATTCAGATAAATCTGGAGCAATCTCCTTGACAAGGTCAGTATTGGATGCTCGTGATCTTTAAGCGACACTACATTAAAAACAGTCCTGGTTCTGTTCTGGAAATGACCTCACAGCCTCAGGAACACTTACAGGAGTCGATGTCTGTGAACACAGTTCAACAGTGCTATCCACAAATACAAGGTAAAGCAGTATCAAACAAAGAGAAAGCCATGTGTAAAACCTTCTAGAACTGCAAAAGGTCTTCCCTGGGCCAAAGCTCGTTTAAAATGGAAAGAGGCTAAATGAAAAACTGTTCATGGAAATTTTGAAATTCTTTTTGTTCAGCATGAGATGTGTTGCTGCCATAAATTTCAAAAAGAGTTATTATTTTTCATGAAATTGAAACAGTTTTAGACTTCTTGGAGGAGGAAAATTATTTCAAAAACTGCCTAATGGAAAAAACTTGAGGGGAAAAGATTAGCTGATCTCCAGGGAAGACATACACAATTACAATTGGTTTAAAGTAATACACTTGGCTCCATGAAGGCTCCTGCTTTAAAGAACATGGAACAAGGCAGTGGTGTGCTTTAGAGCCCAAAATAACTTCATAGGGTGCTCTTTTCATACTGTGGGCCAAGCCTAATGGCTAAACAGTCAGGAGGTTAAGGGACATTGTTGTAATCTGGCCAGGCTGCACCAAAGCCTTGCTTCTTAAATCATGTCTCTCCAGCTCCTTATGTTTTTGGAGGAGATTGAAGAATTGTTTATGAAACTTATAACTTTACTGTAAGATTATGGGAAGTTTAAGGAAAAATTTAAAAACTCAATGAGCCTAATAATTAAACTTTAATAGACTACATAAAGCAACCAGCACCTTTTAAACACTGCTGTCACTGTATGAAGCCAATGTTCCTGCCATCTCTCTTATAGTCAGTACAAATACATCAATTTACCTACGTGTTAAAACATTTCATTTTATAAAAACCCTGAATATGTATGTACAAAATGCATTGAGGTTTCCCCACAATACACTCATATTATACCATAGACTGTACACTGCTATTTAATCTACAATTACTACAGAAAGAATACAATGCAGCTCCCAAACCTACGCTTAGAAAACCAGCAAATGAAAACTGGATTTGAAGAAGTTGGTTGATTAGCTTTGTTATAAATGTCAACATAGCAGCAGATTATAACTGCATATGTCCTCTAAATCTCCTTTACAAGCCACACTTGCAGATAAAGCTCTCACAGACCAATATATGTTCTCAAAGCCATTTTGAGGGTCTGGCATGACATCGGAAAATATGTGAAATCTCACTAACACAGTTATCGACAGTTTGTTTTTCCTGCCACTGGGGCGATGACATATGGCGAGAAATAATGTGACTATACCACACTACGCATTTTATAAAATAAAATAGTCCACACTGGACAGTAGCAGAGTTGTATTTATTCAAAATACACCAACATTACCCTACTATTTCAAAATACATTCTTTCTACAAGTTTCCAGTCCTTGCAAACTAAATTTGATCTACAAGAGGCTAATTTCTTCAGATTTGTCAAAATCTGCGCCCTCTACAGGGTTGCAGGGTTGCTTTAAATAGCAATAGAATATGGACAATGCACTCATGTTCTCAAACATGTTAAAGATTAAAGCTAAAACAACTTTAACCACAAACGGACACCCATCACTGTATGGCCAACCCTGTGAGTAAACTATCAAGGCCAATAAAAGGTACATTACCATCAATACTTATTTTTTTGCCATAATGTCAGATACTACAAAATGGTCCAAATCAGCATATTAAAAAGAATAATATTTGAAATATTCCGGAAAACCTGACTAACTCTTTAAGAACCCAAAGAGAAAAGTTCATAACTGTAGTGTCTAGAACAAACTGCTGATTAAAATTATATCCCCTTCTCGAAAGCAACAGAAATGACTGATGTCACAGTGATCTTTTTTTCACAACCCATTATTAGCTTCATTACATCATTCATCTGTAAAAGGCCAAAACTGTAAGCACCCAGTTCAATTGTTCACTCTGAATGTACTGGTCTGTGTGACATCATTGAACAGAATAATGTTTAACAATACAACATTCGAACCATAACATTTATTTTGAAATAAGTCTTGCGTCTCTGTCCCATTTTATCATATAAACTCCATTAGTCTGCAAAGTTGAGGAAATGCTAATCAATGCTAAGAATTTTGGCCAATTAGGCAAGACACTGTGCATCTGCTAGCACTGAAAATACTGCAAGTTCAATACAACCATCTGTAAGAAAGAACAAATTAACATGTATTTCTTTATCAAATTAAGCAATACCTTGGAAAATTATTTAGTCACTAAGATCCCTATAAATAAAAACACAAATGCTGCTTTAATCAGTGCCCACTTTGTCCCATCAACAATGGTTAATTGTTTGGCAAACAGAAAATTATGTTATGTGCTGTGCTTTAGAGTTGCCTCAAAATAACTTCATAAGGTGCTTTTTTATACTGTGGGTCAGCCTAGATACAGAAGACCTAGGGACATTGTTGACCTGGCCAGCTGAGAACAGAGCCTTGAAGACTTAAATCATGTCTCTCCAGAGTCCTCCTGTTTCACACAGAGAATCCTCTGCCACCCAGGTGGCACTTGCAGGGATCTAGACAGGTCAAACATGTAATTAAGGCTAGATTAAAAACTCAATGAGCCTTTTTAATTAAACTTTAGATTCAGACTACAGTTGTCAACCAGCACCTTTTAAACACTGAACTGTCACTGTATGAAGCCAATGTTCTGCTGCATCTCTCTTACAAGTACAAATACATAACAGACTAGTGCCACTGGTTAAAACATTTTATTTTAATGTTAAAACCACTGAATAAATTGATGTATATAATAATGACACAAGCACCAAACAAATGCCACTTCCTTGGCCTTTTACACTAAAATATTATACTATGACTGTACACTGTCATCCAGGTTCATCTTGATAAAACTAAGTGTAATTATATTACACAATACAATGCAGTCCCAAACCTCAGAGAAAACCAGCAAATGAAAACTGGATTTGAAGAAGTTGGTTGATTAGCTTTGTTAAAACAATGACAAAAGGCTGTTCCAGATTATAATCTCCAGGTTAGCAGATCTTGTCAAACACAAATATGACGGGGAACAATGGAAATTAAAGCAGCTCTTTCTTCTCGATCTAACGGAGCATATATGTTCTCAAAATCATTTTGATGATGGACATGACATCGTGTCAAACATGCCTGTCTCACTAAGTTGCACAGTGGTAAAGCTCACAGAAAAGTTCCACTTGTATTTGTGCCACTGGAGTGCCTCAGTGGCGAGAAAGTACTAAAACTGTAACAAATTATAAAAAAATAGTACTATACACTGGATAAAGTAGCAGAGTTGTATATTATTCAAAATGGCCAACTAATTACCCTATGAGACTATTTCAAGAACAGCCTTTCCGTACAAAACTTGCTGCTTGGATGGAAACTCTTCCTCTAGAGATATAAGCTCAGCTCTCCTACAGTACAGTTGCACAGAGGGGGATCTAGTCTCTACAGGGAATTGCAGGGTTGCTTTAAATAGCTTCACCTTGAAAACTGGAGCCCAGATGCTTTTACTTCAAACATGTTAAAGATTGGGATATAGCTAAAACACAACTTTAAAAAGGTAGGAATATCTTAGCTCTCCTTTAGTAAACTATCAAGGCCAATAAAAGGTACATTACCATCAATACTTATTTTTTTGCCATAATGTCAGATACTACAAAATGGTCCAAATCAGCAGCAAAAGCACCTGTACAGCACTTTTAGTCACTGAGTGTTGCGCATGAGACAAGAATGGGCTGACTGCAGAAATTACATAACTGTAGTGTCTACCCACATGCCAGACTTAAAACTGTTGTGATCCTGCAAATAAGATGACAGTCTTAAACTACCAGTATCTTATGTAGTGTAGATTTCCCCATTTAATTCTCAACACTTTGCCTTTAAGTGCATCATTTTATCAGACACGAGGGCGGCAGTAGCTCAGTGGGTAGAGTGGTACAATCTTTCAACCGGAAGGTTTCGATTCAGTTCAAAATGTTGTGTCCTTGGGCAAGACTAACTTGCCTCCAGTGACTGTAACACTGGTAATTACATTAGAACAATGTAAGTCGCTTTGGAGCTAAATGAATAAATGTAAATGTAAATGAGTTGATACAGATGACATATTTTCTTCGATTTCCTGCCATGGTTTTCCACTAATTAGAAATCAATATCATCTAGGCTACATTTGACTTGCCTTGATCTTCTCTTAAATTAAAAAGAAATTTAGGCCTATATTCAATTTCTCCCATGTGCTCAGACTTTCACTGTCAGCTGATATAAAAACAAGACCCTCACAACAGCTGTTTTGTCAAGAGGTAACAGCTATTCATCATAATACACTTAGTGACAGACATTTTTAACTATTTTTGGTAAAAGTGTACCCTTACTGCTGGTGAAGCTAATAGTTCTATCTGTATTCAGCGATTATTTGTATTATTAGGCTACTTTTTCACACTTGCTTCTTGGTCAAGGAAATGTGGAAACTTTGTAAATATAACATGCTTTAACTCCCCACAAAAAAGGATAGAAAACATACATTTTAAATTTTAAGTGTGTTGTTTTGCGCATGCGCGGTAAATAAAACAGCAGTAATTAGTTAATCGACAACACCTGCAACAAGCATTCAACTAGGAAAGCAAATGAAAAGTCTAAAAATGAAACAATATTTTTTTTCGAAGTACATTTTACCAGTTTTAGCCCAATAGTCCTTGCCTAGCCTACCTAGCAGTCGTTTACACAAAATTGTTGGACAAAACACATGCCCTCTTTTACTTTCCAATGAAACAGAGATGTTATACTTAGCTGTTAGTTATACCAGGTTGTTTGTAAGTTAAATAGCTAGTGTTGCTGTATCACACAGGTGGAGAAATTAGCTTCTACTCAAATAAATAGGAATCCGGGAAGGGGAAACTAAATCTAATAATCATGCAAGAAGAACCGCGGGGATACCCACTGTTGCTGCGAATGTCAAACTGGCACTACGGCAACCAAACACCAGCGCGACATCGTAATAACATCTGTGCAGCCGCCGTGTGGGATAAGCTACAAGTTATTGGTACCACAGCAGCACAAAGGAGACAGGGTAAGCGCTGTCAATCTCTTTGCATGGCTGGAAATCACGCTGACTGACATGGAGATAATGATAGCCTCATCCCCATCAAAAGAAGCCTTACCTTTCTCAGTCTTCCAGTCCTTTTTCTTTTTGCTCATGCTTCCGGAATGATTTGACTTTGAATGGTTTTTTTTTGACTGTGTCAACCCCAGGCTCACAGTGAATAGAGATCCGGAGGAAAAGGGAAATGCAAAGTGAAACAGCCTCTGTACGGTTGTCTCACCTGTGAAGCTGTCAAATATCTATGGACCTCAGTGGGTTCAACCTACCGTGACTGCACCGTAAATTATGTGTACGGAGGTAAGGTGCGTGATTGGGTGTTGAAAACCAGGAAGTGGAGGCGCCATTGGTCGAAATCTTGAGTCAATCACAGAAGGTCCACAGCCTGACAGGGTAGGTTGTCCGCAGTGTCCATCCTCCTGGCGTGAGAGGAGGCTACAAGCGCGCCGGTGTAATACCAAGTTCGGCCTGTCTGTTAATAGAGACAGCCGCAAAGGTTTAGGAGATTTATCAACCTCATATTATAATTTTTCATGTTACAGTGTCGCTCACTAAACCTTTGGATCAACTTCTGGTGTTTTCAAAAGTAGTCTACTGTACACCAAGACACTTATTACTTCTACATCATTCTCAATATAGCCAAAGCATCACTTGTTGTATGGACTACAGGTGGAAATGAGCTGCATAGATATAATCTGGTACAGTACATCTCTGTCTCTCTGAGCTAAATGTTTTCTGCACATGGTCCCTGCCAAATAAAATCTGAAATGAACTGAACTGAACCCAATACCCACCACATAGCCTAAAGGTGAACAGTAAATATACAACAAACTTTGTGCACAAAGAACATACCCCCTTTTAAATTAAATTAGTGTACAATTGACGCTAATTTTTCAATATAGTATATAGCCTTGTGTGAGTGACCTATTTAAAATAGCTTAATGGGGCATCAAAGCAGAAACAAATCAAATGTGAGTCTACTCAAGATGAAACTGCCATTAAATAAAAAACAACTTGCTATTGTTCACTGGCTTATACAGTATTCCATGTGATGGATGAGATCAGTACTAAGTTAGGCTGTCATACGAGGAAGCCTGATTCCAGAGACCACCGTCTGTCATCTTTAGTGCTCTGCTCCGGTCCAGACCCATCTGCTCCAAAAACCTCTGATATTATCTCACAAGGGAAAGCATTTTTCTTCCAAGTAGGACTTTAATCCATATTGTTTTGAAAAACATCCAATATTTTGTATTTTTTCTCATTGCTAGGTTGGGAGTTGCCAAATCAAACACAATCACAACTTCCAACAAGGACTGGATTTTGCACATTTCAGATATAATCCTTTGTGTGTTATATTGCTTCATTGCTTCACTGTTCCTCCCAGGACTTGACAGACCGAACATTAGGATATTGTTGGTGAGACTTTTATATTTAAGTCAAATTAAAGATTGTTATGTCATCAAGATTCTGCTCCTTTTAAATTAAGACAAAGAAGACATTTTTTTGTCTTTGTAACATCTTAATTAGTTTCTATTATGATTGGATGTAGTTTTATGAACTATATCTGTCCTTTAGCCACAAATTAACAAAATTAGACTAGGTTCTGCTTCTTCTACTTTGATGTACTTTTAGGAACATAACACTAGATGTCAGTCTTGCAACACAATATGCAGCAGTTCTATAGCTTTCAGTGGATTATGACTAATTGCATAACAGAAGATTGTGTACAGTTAACAATTCTGTTACGTTTTTTTTGTTTTGCCAGCAAGCATTTTTAACTTTATGCCAGATCATAACGTATAGTTTCTTTGTCTATAGTCAGTGTTTGCTGTTAGTCACATTGGTTAAGATGTTTGGTATTCTCTATAAATTGGTATCCATTCTTTAATTTTCTACGTGCTCTGTTATGGGTTGCTTTGACAGTTTGCCAGGGTAACAATTAGAGAAAGGCACTGACGGAAAACCATTCACCTTTAAATTAATTCAAAAGTATCAAATTTGAGTCAACGGTTTTCTTAAACATGCATGCCTTTTGACCGTAAAAACAGAGTGTCCAATGAAAAAGAACAGGAGGACAGGAAGTGAACCCTAAATTATAGAATGAATACAGTCGACTTTCTTTTTTTTCTGATCTATGACTGTAAGGCTAATTAGCTTTTATTCATGTTGATATATGGATGTTTATGTGCATTGTGAGTTATTTTAATCTTTGATGAACATAGAAGATAAAACTTGGCTGCTTGTCTACAATAGTTCTGCATGGCAAACGCAGAGGAGGATCTATTTGTGTGCTGTGTAGGCTATAGTCATGGTTACAGCACTAAGTTCAAGCCAAAGTCTAAACCCAAAAGGCTGCACCTACAAGTCATGAGTCAGATCTGTTGTCTTAATTTGTATGTTTTTGTATCCCACTTAAAATCATAGCAACATACAAACAGCAAGTAATGCAATTATCTACAGTGAAATGCACAAACGTCAAAGTTGGCCCAGGGGCTAAAACATAATTACAGCAAGTTATTTTTATTTCAGTCACCCTTGAATTACAGTGGTTTAATTTATTGGTGATGAAACATATCAAAGTCTTAATTCATTTAATTATGACACACATGATTTGTATAATACAACTGATGGTTTTACAGATAAAGTATTACTCAAGGGAAAATTCCAGTAAAAAACAGAGCTTAAGCCGTTGATGTACACCACATCCTCAAGGCGATCAGCTCACAACTTCTATTGTACTTTGTACTAATTGAATGATTAAAGGAAACATTTCTTTATGAAATCTCAAAAACATACAGCGTGTGTTAAGCCTGTATCTGTTAATGTAATTGTTTGCTCAGGCAGAGGGGTTTGGCATTTATTATTGTTCCGCAAAAAATGTTAAATCTGTGATTTGAGTTTCTTATACTGTCAGAGCTACAGTGCTTTGATCCCCATCTGCCCACCCTGAATACAAAAACACAGTGTGACCTGGTGGTTTTTGTGGGATCTTTGTAACCTTTTAAATCAACCCTCTTGCCTGCCCATATCATTGTTGGGTCCTCTCATATATCCTGCTCATCTGTTCTACAGATGTGAACAGCCACTCGCTATTTTGATTAGACATTTACATTTACATTTATTCATTTAGCTGACGCTTTTATCCAAAGCGACTTACATTGTTCTAATGTAATTACCAGTGTTACAGTCACTGGGGGCAAGGTGGGTTAAGTGTCTTGCCCAAGGACACAACGACAGTATGAACTGTGGGGAGAGTGGGAATCGAACCGCCTACCTTCCGGTTGAAAGACGACCACTCTACCCACTGAGCTACTGCCGCCGACCACTCTACCCACTGAGCTACTGCCGCCCCGGCAGACAAAACTAAAGGGT
Organism: Perccottus glenii; assembly: GCA_024416835.2. Lineage (NCBI taxonomy): Eukaryota > Metazoa > Chordata > Actinopteri > Gobiiformes > Odontobutidae > Perccottus > Perccottus glenii. The sequence continues at coordinate 10,365,406 of CM044552.2, read as the reverse complement.
TGGGCATTTGCTCATACTCTTACCTCTTGATTATGCATGTTTCTAGAGTCACTGTCTAAGTGAACATATTTTCCTATTCACAAGACTAGTATAGTATTTTTCTATGCAGCCAAGACTTACAACAAAGCATAACACTGCATAAATGTGCAGTTATGTCAGACACTCAAAAGGCTACAATAGCCTTCAATCAATTGCCTTTTATTTTGCATGCTCAATTTATAATTAGAGGCTATGTGATGTATATGCTCTACCAGTTGGTACTTTGTTTAGTCTACATACTCACAATGATTTTGAGGTTGGATTAAAAAGGCATATTGTTTTATTTTTAGGATTCCTGTGGTTTGTAGCTTTGGCAAAATGTGTTGCAGCAGCTCACCCTGTTTATTTTAGCTTCTTTATTTAATAAAACCCCAATCCAGCATGTCTCTTCACTCCAGAACGGGCCCACTCTCTGCCTTCTCCAAAAGGGAGGAATTCATACCTCAAACAGACTGAACAGAAAGTGAATATTTTAAGTAGTCAAACATATATAAAGGCCACAAAGAACCTGTTCTGTAATGTCTGACCATAACACATGATAGTCAAATGCACTAAATAATGCATATAGCCTCTTTTGCGCAGCTGTCCAGCTAATCCAATAATTGTATTTTATATTCAGCCATTTTAAATTTAATTGAACATCTGGACTGTCAAACAGATTGGACCAGTATTAAAACTGCACTGCACTACAGTTTTCCTTTGCATCTATCTGTCTGTGAAGGTTCTCAGTCATCCAGGACATCTTTTACTTCAACTTTTTGCATCTATCATTAACGCAGAGATTGAATGGCATGTGCTTCTAAATTATTTTTTTCCCCTTAGCACTTGGTCTCTATTAACTGTTTAAAAGATTTTATTCCTCTCATGTGCTCTAAAGAAAACATTAATTTTAAAATATAGATAAGATTAAGCTATTTTGCTCAAACATTTGAGTTAATGTAGCAAAACATTAAAAGATATAGGGGGAAAATATTTATTTTTAAGGTTCAACGGAACAACGTATTAACTTAGTAGGCAAGTGATCACAAATTATTCAGTTTGATCCAACAATCATTCGTAAATAAAAAAAAGCATGTGAATAAACTGTACGAAATAGTGCTTTCCAATCGCTGTTTACTGATTAATACCAATACCACGCCTTTAGTAAGTGAGCCTTATTTATATGTCTATGAGTGAGCCGATGTGATTGTGCTTCGCGCACTTCCTTAGCAACGTGTATCTGAACCCGGAAGTACTTTCCGATGCTATTGCTAGATAGCTTTGTATGGAGGTACAGGGAGAGAGAAAGTTTGTTTTTGTTGTGTTTCGTGCTTGGAATACTGATAATTTGTGTTAGACACAAACCGGAATGGAGCTGTGGATACCATTCAGTTATGGTAATTGAAAAAACGCGAAAGTGGTATGTTGTCATAGTTTTGTTGCTGTGTTAGCGAGCTGTTGGCTAGTAAGCTAACAAAACACCAGATGGTTACCTTGCCATGTAATAATTTATTTGTGTATATAACCAATAGTGGGTTTAAATCCTACTGCATAACTTAAACTCTAAACATACAAGCCAAAAGTTTTTGGAAAAATTTATATTTATGTATTTTGTTATGATAACATTATTTTACGTTTAAAATGATCTGTCTTGGGGTACCTTGGACTGAAAATGTTATGTGATTGTTACGTGTTATGTGTTTGTTTAGTTATATCAGGTTGATTGCCCCTGAACGCATCACTGACCGTAGTCAGCCATAGGCTCAGTCTCATTGATTTATTAGATGTATTGTCCAGAGCTGCATAAATGGTTCAAATAAAAAATATATAAATATATTATAAACCTACACACAAAACTGCTTCTCTTTTTCAATGTTTCTTTTATAAAAGTGTTTGTGCACAAACACTTTTCTTTATGACTTAACACCAGGACTAGTAAAGTTTGCTTGCAAGCAGTCTGATGTATAACTTACTTTTTGCCAACAATTGTGTGACAAAATGGGTAATTTTGATTGTTTTATCGATGCAGTTCCTGTTTTGTTTTTATACAGGTGTGTCAGTAAAATGTCTTCTCTGGCATTAAAGGATAAGCCATGATCGGCTTGTCAAGTAATGTGGGGGTTATGGAAAGTCTAACAAACTCTGCTGAAGAGCAGCAGGAATCTTTTGTTTTGTCCAATTCATGGCCCCAAACCCAGGAATCAAGCAAGAACCAGAGGCCAAAAGGTTTTGGTGGATTTGTTTTAGTTCATGCAGGTGAGTGAGTGCAGACCTTTATTGTGGGAGTTCTCATTTAAGTTTGTTAACAATTTAAGCATTAATCATATTCATATGATGTTTTACAACTGACAAGCTCAACCTGTCATTTACCTGTAGGAGCAGGATACCATTCAGAATCTAAGGCCAAAGAGTACAAGCATGTGTGCAAACGGGCCTGTCAGCGGGTGAGCTCATTTGTTGGGATTGAATACATTTCACCACAAATGCTTAATTAAAATACCGTACACTGTAGTATATTGGAACATTTGTAACACATGTTATAATTTTTCAAAAATTAAAAAAAACAAACGGTAAAAATGAGAATTAGAATATATGTATAATGTACGTGTTAACAAAATAGTTTTTTTTTTTTTGTCTTTCAGGCTGTTGATCAGCTCAAATCTGGCTCTCTGGCTGTGGAGGCAGTTGCAGCAGCTCTGGTTGAACTTGAGGTTGGCTGTTATTCATGCATTAATTTTCTACCTTTGACCTTTTATGAGTGCAGGTAGGCTGTTAATCCTTTTTAATTTGATAATGTAAGTTCAGCTTCTATGATTTTGTAGACTGGACTCATTTTTCTCTTAACATTGCAGAGCAGCACTCACACAATTTAGTTTGAATGTATTATTGTTTAGTTCTAAGGATTGCCACTAGGAGGAGTATTCAGAGATGACAGAAAGAATCCCACAAGTGTCAGTAGGAACAGGTCATTATACAAAGCATTAAATGTCATAAAAGCAAGCAAATCAGATTAAATTACATTTATTAAAATGTAACCATTGTCATCATTAATATTTTATCCCAAATACTGCTTTAATTTAGACTGCATATTTTTTATTGTTTTATAGGATTCTCCTTTTACAAATGCGGGCATGGGATCCAACCTTAATTTATCAGGAGAAATTGAATGTGATGCTAGTATCATGGATGGAAAATCACTGCATTATGGAGCTGTCGGTGCCATTGGTGGTAGGTTACAGCAGTTATATATTGTGTGTGTATATACAGTTGTGCTCATACTTTGTCAAAAATAGTGATTTCTTATTTTATTTTTTTTGGCCATTTTTCCAGAGAATATGAAAGATAACACAAAAAACGTTTTTTCACTCATAGTTAGTGTTTGGGTGAAGCCATTTATTGTCAAACAATTGTGTTTACTCTTTTTAAATCATAATGACAACAGAAAGTGACCCTCAATAAAAAGTCTACATACCCTAGTGATTTTGACCTGATAACAAGCACACAAGTTGACACAAACAGGTTTGAATGGCCAACCATCCTCACCTGTGATCTGTTTGCTTGTAATCAGTGTGTGTGTATAGAAGGTCAGTGAGTTTCTGGGCTCCTGACAGACCCTTGCATCTCTCATCCAGTGCTGTATTCTGTGACGTTTCTGTATTGTATGTCATGGGGAAAGCAAAAGAATTGGATCTGCGGGAAAAGGTCATTGAACTGTATAATGTATAATGCAGGGAAAGGGATATAAAAAGATCGGCAGTGTTCAAAATGAGAGATTCTGTTGAAACCAAACCATGGTCAAGTAGACCAACAAAAAATGTAGCCACAACTGCCAGGAAAATTGTTTGCAATGCAAAGAAAAACCCACAAATAACTTCAGCTGAAATACAGGACTCTCTGAAAAAAAGTGGTTGTTTCAAGATGAACAATAAGGAGGCACTTGAAGAAAAATGGGCTGCATTGTCGTGAAAGCCATTACAACGCAAATGCCACAAAGCATCCTGCTTACAATACGCCAAACAGCACAGCCTCAAAACATCTGGAACAAAGTCATTTGGATTGATGAGACCAAAATTAAAATTTTTGGCCACAACCATAAACGTTACATTTGGACAGGGATCAACAAGGCCTATGATGAAAGGTACACCATTCCTCGTGAAACATGGAGGTGGATTGCTGATGTTTTAGGGATGAGCTACAAAGGCACAGGAAAAGATGAATGCACAGACGTTCAACATGATACAATCTAAAGCACAAGGCCAAGTTCACCTGTCATTGGTTACAGCAACATAAATTGAAGGTTCTGGACTGGTCCTCTCAGTCTCCTGACCTCAATATCATTGAGCCATTCTGGGGAGATCTCAAATGTGCAGTTCATGCAAGACAGCCCAAGAAGAAAATATTTCTTTTTTTTTTATTTTTTTATATACCATGAAGCATTTTTACAGTAAAATGCCAGACTTTGTGCCTTAAGTTAATATTGAATCTCTACTTTCCTCAGGTATAAAAAACCCCATCTTGGTTGCCAACCGCCTACTGAGTGAAGCTCAGAAAGGAAAGCTGTCAGCTGGCAGAATACCTCCCTGGTAATGATCACTGTTTAAACCAGTATTGTAGTGTATTAAACATAGCTTTAGAATTTATTTTGCTCTCTTAGCTTCTTAGTGGGACGAGGAGCTCAGGACTGGGCCATAAGCCACGGCATACCACCTTGCCCTTCTGAGAAAATGGCTACTAGTGAGTTTTATGGCACCAAGTCTAAATACTAATGCACATTATATCTAATAATTACACATCAATCACAGCACTTTTAAAACATCTTGTGATGGTAAAAATGTCCTACACAGAGTTCAGTTTGTCTGCATACAAGAGGAATAAGCGAAAGATGGAGTTGGCAGAGAAAATGGACATGGGGCATAATCAGTCAAAGAGAAGACGACAATCAAGTGAAAATGTGAGTACTGATAAATGTGTTAAAAATTATTCATAATGTGTTGTTTAAAAGTCATTTTGACAGGCTGCAACTAAGACATCAAGATATTTTCTGCCAGGTATTATCTTACATACTTGAAGGGTCATTAAGTGAAAATGGTATTGCCAGGTTGCATAGATAGTTTCCAAGAAATGATTAATGTGTTGACAGGAGCTAGTGTTGGGTTTCAGTGCCCTTAGCAGCACATACGCTGCTGAGTTTAAAGCAGTTAAAAGCAAACGCAATTTGTTCTCAACTCACTTTGGGATGGCATAGTGGAAAGTTTATCATTTGGTCTAAAAGAATTGTCAAGCTGCCCCACCTTCAGATGCCTCAAAAGACCACTGTTGCCGATATAATTAATAAAGATATATTGATTTATTTTGTGTGTCCTATAGCTTGTTTGGCTATTATTATAACCCTCCATTCTTACTGACGTATACAAACATGCCGTTTCTAGATTAATGTGGAGTTCATTCGCCTCTGCAGATTGTGTGCTTGAGTAATTTCCCACCATATTTAAAACTGTACAAACCATTTTTGTCTTTACCAAACATAACAACCCCTCAAGACTATAATTGTATCAAGTCTGGTTCCAATTTTAATACAAATAGACGTTGTACTGCCTCTGTTTTGTGCCAAGCAATAAAATCTTTTCATTCCAGTAGAGTAATATAGACACCTGTCTCTTGGTGGTGTATTGTTAAGGACATTTTACACCCTTAGGCTTAGTAGTTAATATTGATATTTTTTCAACAATTGGGATGTCAATTAGAAATAACAAGGCCGCTTCGGAGCAGTTTGAAAAGGCTGGCTCTGTTTATTTTTTTGGGGCTTCAAAAGCCTGGAGACAAGGCTGATTTAGGAGAGCAGGAAACAAATGAAAGAGGCTGATGCTGTTTTTACTCTTTCTTATTATTAGTCCAGGTTCAATAATGTTTGGCTTTTTGTAGGAGTAGAGCTCTGACCATGTATCACTGTGACATTTTAATCATTTATCCTGCAGAAGTCCTTTTATTATGTGTTTAAATGCATTTATGAGTCATAAAGGTTGAAACTAGTCACATCCAAAATAAAGTCTAATCAAGGAAAGAAACGCAAAAAACATAATGCATTTAAACAAACAAACCAAAAAAAACGTTAAATCTATCCATCCATCCATCTTCTACCGCTTATCCGGGGCCGGGTCGCGGGGGCAGCAGTCTAAGCAGAGACGCCCAGACTTTCCTCTCGCCAGACACTTCCTCCAGCTCTTCCGGGGTGATACCGAGGCGTTCCCAGGCCAGCCGAGAGACATAGTCCCTCCAGCGTGTCCTAGGTCTTCCCCGGAGTCTCCTCCCGGTGGGACATGCCAGGAACATCTCCCTAGGGAGACGTCCAGGAGGCATCCGAAACAGATGCCCGAGCCACCTCAGCTGGCTCCTCTCGATGTGGAGGAGCAGCGGCTCTACTTTGAGCTCCTCCCGAGTGACCGAGCTCCTCACCTTATCTCTAAGGGAGCGCCCCGCCACCCTGCGGAGAAAGCTCATTTCGGCCGCTTGTATCCGGGATCTTGTTCTTTCGGTCATGACCCAAAGCTCATGACCATAGGTGAGAGTAGGAACGTGGATTGACCGGTAAATCGAGAGCTTTGCCTTACAGCTCAGCTCCTTCTTCACCACGACAGACCGGTACATCGACCGCATCACTGCAGAAGCTGCACCGATCCATCTGTCAATCTCACGTTCCATCCTTCCCTCACTCGTGAACAAGACCCCAAGATACTCCTCCACTTTAGGCAGGATCTCTCCACCAACCTGAAGGGGACAAGCCACCCTTTTCCGAGAACCATGGTCTCAGACTTGGAGGTGCTGATCCTCATCCCAGCCGCTTCACACTCGGCTGCAAACCGTCCCAGTGCACACTGAAGGTCCTGGCTTGATGGAGCCAACAGGACAACATCATCTGCAAAAAGCAGAGACGAGATCCTGTGGTCCCCAAACCAGACTCCCTCCGGCCCCTGGCTGCGCCTAGAAATCCTGTCCATAAAGATAATGAACAGGACCGGTGACAAAGGGCAGCCCTGCCGGAGTCCAACATGCACTGGGAACAGGTCTGACTTACTGCCGGCAATGCGAACCAAGCTCCTGCTCCGGTCGTACAGGGACCGGACAGCCCTTAGCAAAGGGCCCCGGACCCCGTACTCCCAGAGCACCCCCCACAGGATCAGGGGGGCCGTTCCTCCTAATCACACCCCTCCAGGTGTCACTGTCGCTGCCCACGTGAGCGTTGAAGTCCCCCAGTAGAACGACGGAGTCCCCAGTCGGAGCACTTTCCAGCACCCCTCCCAGAGACTCCAAGAAGGCCGGGTACTCTGCACTGCCATTTGGCCCGTAAACACAAACAACAGTGAGAGACCTATACCCGACCCGAAGGCGCAGGGAAGCGACCCTCTCGTTCACCGGGGTGAACTCCAACACATGGCGGCTAAGCTGGGGGGCTATGAGCAAGCCCACACCAGCCCGCCGCCTCTCACCGCAGGCAACTCCAGAGTAGTGGAGAGTCCAGCCTCTCTCGAGGATTTGGGTTCCAGAGCCCAAGCTGTGCGTGGAGGTGAGCGCGACTATCTCTAGTCGGTATCTCTCAACCTCCCGCACAAGCTCAGGCTCCTTCCCCGCCAGCGAGGTGATTGGGTCGTCGAGGCCTCCGCATTCGACTGCCACCCAATCCACTTTGCACCGGCCCCTTACGGTTCCTCCCGCAGGTGGTGGGCCCACGGGAAATCTACATGTTCCAAATTTTATTATGTTAGTGTTACATGTCAATAATGTCATATACTGTTAATTAGTACAGTCATACCTTTTTAAAATGCAAAACTATTGACTATCAGTTCATTCATACTATTGTTAATCTGTGGTGCCTTAGTGGCTCCAGTGGTACAGGTTTTTGTATAGTATATTTAAGACCATTTCACTGCAGATTTGTCACAGTAGTATAATTTGTGTTGAAGGAAAATGGATCAGGGTGCCTTGACACAGTGGGAGCCGTTGTGGTTGATCTTGAAGGTAATGTTGCTGCAGCAGTGTCCAGTGGAGGCCTTGCCATGAAACACCCCGGCAGGGTTGGCCAGGTAGTCGAGCTTTTTTGCATCACTGCCATTGCCACATGTTTGATACATTAGTAATAAAATTACAACAATTTCCACCTTTTAAATAAAGATGGACATGGATGTTGAGTAAAACATGTGTTATGGGTGTTTACGTGCTTTTATTGTTTCTCTTTTTTTTTCTCAGGCAGCTCATTATGGATGTGGCTGCTGGGCTGAAAATGCATACAACATGAATCCCTATTCTACAGCAGTGAGTACTTCAGGTAAATTAAAAAACGCGGCCTTTAACTCATTAGTATACTGTATATGCACAGCCCTTTCTTTTACAGTTAATGTTTACTCCTGGCTTTACTTTTGGCGATGACAGGGACCAGAAACAGATATTTAATGTATGTATTATTTTGCGTCAGTGAGCGGTGCATCAAAAAGCCTGATAATACTTTCCGATGACCTCCAACCATTCCTGTTGAGTGATTCTCATCAGTCATTTCCTCAGCTGATTGAGTCATCATACTCTTTGTTGCTCAGCTGCATGCCAGGTGCATTGCAAAAGGATTTGTAGGAATGTTATTTAGATATGACACATCACACATTTCAAACATATTGGTTGATATACATTGATGTAAATACATGTTCAATGTTGTCAAACCAAGCTTGTTTTTTTATCACTCTCAGAGGACATGTATAGGTTAGAGTCTATTACAGTGGACAACAGTTCCACCTACTACTTTATTGCAGCCAGTTGTTACTCAGTCACAGGTGGGTGGAATGATAAGTACTGCAGTAGACCAGGTCCGGGAAGTGAAAAGGACCAGTTTACCCACCTACTCACTGCAGAACTGTTGTAGCCTGCAATGATTTCTATTCTTAAATGCCATTACACAGATATTATGAGTGAGTTTTGGTCAATGTCTATTAGTTCATAAACTATTTATGTATAATCCTGTTTTATTCAGACCTATACATGTATAAAAAGTCTCTTTTGTCAGCCCTTTGACAGTAACACAGTATCCCCCAAGGCGCTGTCTGCTCTGCGTCTTAACTCAGAGACTCACTTAAACAAAGCTTATTTTTAGACAAAGTTGCCTTTTAAAAATACTCGTCTTGAGTGAGAGAAATTCACGCAAGGATCTGTATGGCATTGAAAGACTGTATTATATCTTTAGGATGTGTAGACATTTGTCTGGGTCATAGCTTCTGGGGAACATTGAAATCCTTTTGAAGTGGATGTGCAGCCTAATGCATCTCTGTGCAGATGAGTTTATTCGATCAGACATGCTGACAATGCGGTCATATGGATTTCAAACATGAAGATAGCCTGCATTTTGCACTGCTACAATTATTTGATCACAAGCAATCAGTGAAATATGTAGCTCTCAATCAGCAAATACAGTTGTAGTGAAATAAATGGCTAGGAAACATAAAGAATTTTCAGACTAAAATGATTTTTAGAGTTTATCATACAGAACACATTTTCTAGTTTGTCTAAAAATCTCTCAGTGAGATTTTTCTTTTCTTTACCCCGGGAGATGTAGTGTAGATGTTTAGTCAGTAGATTTTTTTCACCCTATAACATCTTCCTATATTGTGGGTATGCCTTTGATGTAACTTACAAAAAACCTCACAACGGGATGGAAAGCATAATGTGTGTTCCAGTACGACACCTGTTTTTAATTTCCGAACATGAAAGGCCTTCCCATCAAAAGAAACAGAACAACAATCATTTTTATTCTGACAAGAGAAGTATGATCCTCACCCTCAGTGTCGGCCTTTCTTCCGTTCAACCCTTTAACTATGGCCTCCCCTTTCATTCTGCTCTGTTTGGTAATGTGTGGCTCACATGGGGTGTTTGTTATATACGTCCTGACTGCTTCGTCCGGTTTACACTTTGCTGTGTTGAGTGACAGAACAACCCATGATGAACGTCACAAGTTTACTCTCGCTGCTGTCTCGGAAGCCTTTCTACATGCATTTTATTGAATCACTGCTCTTTGCTTCTGTTGTGACCAAACTGTGAAATCTAATTCCCCAACGACTGAGTACTTTACCATAAAACAAAATGCAAAGCCCCACAGTACCTGGCCAAAGCGCTGCTCCGCTCTCGTAAAAAAAAAAAAAAGTCAAATCACTCCAGGCATCTGGTCTCCACAGTTACTGACTTGCATTAGGTTTTGTTGTAGTTACCTGATATTTTATGGGCCCTTTATTTGTGTTTACAGAAACAACACAACCATATTCTGTGTCTTTATGAGCTTTCAGAGAAGCCGTCTCCAGATGTGTTTTGTTATCACTCCTGAAATTGTCAGGCCCTGTGTTACCTCTTGCATTACAGCATACAGGCTTTGTTTTTTGAACATACAGAGTAGACTGGGACATTTGTAAGCTCTGTTTTTGTTTGCTTCTGCGTTATTCAGGTTTATGCCTTTGTTGAAAAATGCCTCAAGAAAGTAATGTGATAATAAAATGCTGTTTTTTGCCATTTCATATGGTGAAGGTTTACACATTAATGCGGATACTGCAGTTAAGTTGTGGGAGCTATGAAATCACAGAGGTAGAGCAAGTACCGAGAGGTTTGTGTTTCAAATTCCCACACCAGCTGGGAATCTGTGCAGAGAAGACTTAACGTCAGACACACTTTGTGCTTTAGCAGTTACCCATCAGCAAGGCAGTTGTGCTGAGCTTCATCCACAAAACTGAAGTTAAGACCATCAAATGTGCCCAACATAATGAAACTGTGCAACATATCAACCTCTAATCTATAGTTTTTGTAACCTTTTTCCATGACGTGACTTTCATCAAACCATAGTTTTAATCAGCAGTTGCTCCCACTGACCTTTTATTGAATTGAAATGAACTACACTTTACTTGCTAAAGAAGTATAACAGGATTACCTATTGTCTGCACTGTGTGTCTTTTCTCAGGCTGTGGAGAGCATCTGATGCGCACCATGCTGGCACGGGAATGCTCTGCTGCCATGCAGTCTGAAGATGCCCACCAAGCACTGCTGGAAGCTATGCAAAACAAATTCATCAGTGAGTCATTCATATCCAGCCTGATTCCAGCTCTTTTCCATACACAAATATTTGTCAGCCAAGAATGTGTTTGTGAGAAGCACAATTATGCATGGGGAGAATTACACGAACAGACAACTGCTGCATAACAAATGAAGGAATGAAATAACAAGTGGAAACACTGAACCTAATGGAGTCAAACTTTAAAAGTGTAGATCTTTTTCACAGCTTTAAAAGGTCATCAAATGTTCCAGATGCTGCAGCTGAAATATAAAGAAGAATTTTCAATTAAGAATTTTAGCTGTGGTCACTTTGAGAAATTGTGAATGACCACTGCGAGCACGCAGAGAGGACAGAGCAGAGAAGAAAAGGACATGTGGAAACATGTGGTGGTTTGTGCCTCGATCTGGCCTCCTTTAGAAGTCAGTCCCAGTTCGACTTTGTCATGGCCATCTGTAACACTGAGACGTTTGAAAATGCTGGATAAAGTCAATGTAAAAGTTAATTCTTCTGATGTCTCCTTTCAAGATGCACACTAAATAAAGTTAAACAACGCACCATACATCCTGCCTCAGTTGGAGCAGAGATGAGTGTGTGTTATTGTATGATCTCTTTAGACCGAGTCCTAAATATAAAATATCTAACAAGAACTCTGAAAGCTTCAGATGTGTGTTAATACAAGTGTACTGATAGAAAGAGGGTTCCAACATTTTCTGGAAAACATGGAGCACATGAGATGACTATATAATTAGCATGTTTACATTTTTTTTTTTTATATGTTAAGTAAAAGAAGAATTATCAGTTATCAAGACCTTATAATTGTGAACAATTAGACAATAAGTATGCTTCTCTTTTTATACTGTGAACAGTATGCAGACTTGAAATTTACTTTTTAACTTTTAAAACACAGAACAAATGGTAAGATTTTGTGTGATTGTTTTCCAAGTTGCTCAAAAGAAAACATTTTATAGAGTGATGGGAACATTACAACATGGAACAAAGATCAGTGTTATTCAGGCAACAGAGAAGAAACAATAGAAAGCAAATAGAACAATACTTTCATCCTATACAACCAATTGGCCCTGTTTTCCTTCAACTTTTGGCTGTTTTAACTCACTACATACATGCTCTTTTCTAAACCAGACATTATTATATTTTACTACCCCACAGCCATCACAGTCTGTGCCATTCAGAGTGTATTTGTGTATATGCCACCTCATTCAAATACACCACTGCTAAGGTTCAATTCAAGTGCATTTCATTAAAATTCTGAAGATGAAGAGTGAGGACCTAAAGTTTTCTTTCACATTATTTTACGTAAAAATAACTGTCTATGTTTGGACTAAATTGAAACTATCTATGGTTTGATATTTTTGAATGGAGAACACATTATGTTTGTGCGTCCAGGCTCACCCTTTCTGGCCAGTGAGGAGCGTGTTTTGGGTGGGGTGATTGTCCTGCGGTGCTGCAGATGTGTGGAAGCACAGCCATCTCCAAACATTCAGGGTATACTGGGTAAGACATGAATCATTGCACGTCTGACATTTGGCAAAGCTTTGGCTGTTTGCATTTTTCAAATTTTTAGTAGTAAAATAGTTTTTTAGAATCAAAGGGGACAGCATTTTGTGGTTTGCCTGGCAGGTGGTCTGCATTTCAATTTACACAATCAGGCTCTAGTTTCGCACCCTTCATCTCCAATTTAAACGGAGACCTCCCACTTTGGAATCAACCGCTAATCTCTGGACAAATGGAGGCCTTCAGTGTGCCTGCTGATTGTATTTGTGGATCTTGTTTCTCCACCTGGAGCTACAGAGAATGCTCTAAAGCGACCATCAAAGAATCTGACCTATTGCATTTTATCTAAAGCTTTGACCAGATCCTTATGTACCTGCATGCTTAACAGAAAGATGAGACTAGTATTGCTGCATTTCTGTAGTTTTTCTCTGACATTAATGTTGTATATATGTATATGTCATGAAACTCTTGCTTTGTCATTTCCCAGTGGAGTTCCTATGGAGTCACACCACAGAGAGCATGTGTGTTGGGTACATGTCGGCACAAGACAGCAAAGCTAAGGTGAGCTTAATGAAATCTGCAAGCATTTTGTCACAAGATCTAAAATATTTTGTTCAGTTGTACTAACGAGAAAGATAATCTTTGTAAAAGACATCATTAGATAAAAAACAAACAAAACAATTTTGCTGAATGAGGAAACACTTCTCCAGACTGACTGACTGTGTAGTCGGTGACATACCAGAGATGGCCGCCTACACAGCCGCAGTTTGTCGAAGCAGACAGCTTTATATTTTTTCCTTGGCTCCATCTATTACTGTAAATGTGACTTCATGCTTGTGTCATTCCTGTCTGTTTTTCTAAACTGTACTGAGCTACTACTAATATATTACAAGCTTTAATTAACCACTTGCTGCAAAATGTTGATGCAACAACAATATTTTTCAAAAAACTAAAAATGTAATATAATTCTGACTTATGTATGCTACAGAACATTTTTTGAGTAACATCTCAGCCAAGTGTTTGCCTAATATATCTCTGGCAGTGTGCATAAAGAGAGGGCACTGTTGTCTAAGCCTGTTTAAGATTTCAAAGCTTTAGCTCCCTGTCCTGCCTCTCTGTGCTCACCTGTCTTTCTTTCCATCCAGTCCTCTTGTCCTTTTTTCTATGTGGCCCTTACTTGTGCTAAGGTTTGGTTAAGTTTACTAAAGGTCATGCAGAGTGGAGATATCAGTAACAATCTGCATATTTGTCAGATGTGCTCTGTGGATTTGGGCTTTATGGTGGAATGTCACTGTGTAAGCTGGAAGTGAACACATTCAGCTCTGTGATCCTCAGAAATAACCCCACTCTGCTGTAGATAAAACAGTGTGACTGACTTGACTGTAGACTGCTGCCAGTGTGTTAGCTGAAATTAAATAATAAAGAGCCAAATCTAATACATTTTCCCATTTTAATTTTTCAAAATTGTTATTGCACTTGCAATATCTACAACTGCAATATCTTGCATGTCAAAATAATATTCCAATCAGTGCCTAAGATCAAACTGTGATGTGACCAAAATGAATTTGTGGCACTAAGGTGTGCCCAGTGGAAATTTGTTTAGAGGTTTTAATATCATGAGTTGAATTAAATTGAACTCTTACTCTTCCAAAGGGCGGCGATTTAAATATTGCAAATCATATCAATATAGCAATTTTTTAATTTAGTTAACACACATTGCATGTTTTCTAATGTTCAATAATAAAATGTCAAAGTCAGCTACAGAACCACCCTCTAGTACAGTACTTTGATAACTATGTTAAGTCATAGCTACTGTCCTCTACAGGAATATTCTCTAGTATCCACTTCCTCTTGGTGACACAGTGATATTGGAGAGCAGAGCTTAGAGCACAGCTGCTCTGCCAACCCTCACACGACTCTGAAATGCTCGTGGTTGGGTCAAGGATCTTAAAGCCCTCACGGCAACCTCTCACATGTGACATACAAGGTTCATTTAGTGAAGGGATGCCACAAAACAAAGCATCTGTTTTTCCTCACGTCTGGTTAGGTTCAAAAGACTGTGGGACTTTTTTTTAACTTTATACTAGTCTCCAGCCTCAATTGTTATTGTCTGTTGTGTTTTGGTCAACCACAGAGAATTAGATGCTCATGTCGTTAAACTACCTGCCTTAGTTTGGCCTAAGACTTTAAGGTTTCACCCAAAACAAAACGGGAAGTTGAAAACACTCCATACACCTAATGGCCAGCGTTCGTATTTTGGTGTTTACCAACCCTTAGATGTCACAACTTTGGGTAGAGTCTGCCAAATAGACTTGGAGAGATGGTCTACATACAGTGATCTATAGGACAGGCCTTCAAACTTTTCAAAAAGTGTGAGAAAGAACAGGGGTGAGCCAAGTTGTCCTCATTAATGTGACTCACAGATTCCCCTTTTCCTGAAATCCCTACTTACTCACTAAGGCCACATTCAAAAGTTTGAACTTGCATGATGACTTTATGTTTGCCAGTGCTGGGCCCATTAATAGTGTATTTTAAGATACAAACTGTGAGTCATATCAAATCTAGCCTTGTTTTAATTGGCCCTAGGGTCGGACTTTTGACATGCCTAGCCTTCAGCATCACCTTTATAAGGCACTGGGATCTAAACATGTACATATTAAAGTACACAGCTGCTCTTCTGTAGACATTCCTCCCATTCCTGTTAGCATCCCACCAGTCAGAGTACATCTCGCCTGGCTTTCTGTGATAAGAACATGAAAGCACCGATACACAAAAGTATTCAGGACAAAGGTCAGACTGAATTTCTCCTGTAGCACATTACCTTGTACTTTATTTTATGCTTGCGTTTGTATGTTTGACAGTTTTACAAATTCAGAAGTAAAGCGCCCCTGCTCCAAATTGTGTTGGAGACCCAGAGGAGTTTGCAGACACAGTGCTGGCAGCTCCTTGCAGCTTTTCCTTTTCAATCAGCGTTCATTTCTTGGAAAGAAGTTGTATCTGTATCTTAATCCCTTTGACATTAGACTGTAAAATACCCATACAACAGTGTGGCTGCTGAGGGAGAGCATCTGGTTTTATTCAAACGTTCACCTGTGTTTGCACTGGATACGCCATCGGGACAGTGAGCCATGTTTTACTCAGCTCCACAAACGCTGCATGGACAGGCCAGCGGCAGCACTTCTGAAACAGTTAGACTATTGTTTTATTGTTTCCATGATTGGACAGATGAAAGACAAACACAGGATCCACAGCAACACCGCCACAACTCCTTTCCCTCCTCCTGGACATCATTACCACTATAAAGCAGTAAGGCCATAAAAAAAAAAAAAAAAAAAAATCAAATGGCATGCTATTCAGGCCTTGTGGTTATTGTCTGCTTTGTGTATTATCCAGAAATGTCTTTTATTATGGCGCGTTTTGCTTTTTATTATGCATCTTTCATGGAGAATAAATAGCATATGATTGTCTTTTTTATATTAATGAAAAGAATGTCAAAACCACAACAGAGAAACAGTGGGGTAGTCATACTGCTATATTTATCATCGAGCCCACACTTTGGCGTTAATGTGTGGCCTTTTTTTGCTCCTGAACACACTTGTATCACCCAAGAATGTTGTTTTTGTCTGACTGATGATTGTTTTTCACATTATGTTCTGACTTAAACATGGACCTGACATGTGGTCTTATTGAGTAACAAGCACAATAGCTGGCACACTAGCAATAGGGAAAAACATTCTATAGTAAAAACATTGTGGCCACGTTTTACTATTTCCCACAATTTATTATTAATTCATTTAGCTACTCCAACCATATTGTTCATTTGTTTCCTTGTTTTAATGAACTTGTGGGAGACAAGTAAATAATAACTTTTCACCAGGGCTGAGGTAAAGTCATTAATTCCAGCTTACACAAGCTTTGTGTACCTGCAACCGATAGCAATAAGAGAAAGAAGTGGAAGAGACTATTGTTGGAGTGCTTTAGCGCCATCCTTTTATTCAAGAAATTTAGTATCCATGTTGTTGGAGAAATTTTAGTCTTCTCTTTACAATTTTAGTCTTCCCTTTACTTATGGACTTAATGTTGTCACAGACTGGTCAAGACAGCTTCTTTTCCTTTTTGTCAAGGCCATAAGTAAAGGGAAGACTAAAATTTCTCCAACTGTGTCACACAGGTCTTTTCTCTGTGATAGTGTAATTACTCTTTTTTAGATTTAGTAAATGCTGGCTCTTGTGTTTACCCCTGTTTTTCTTACTTTCACTCTGAAACAAATCCTAACATGTGTTTAGAGTGTTTAATGTTGGGTTGAGTTGCAGGATGCCCTGATATCACTGTCGGATATGGTTTACCTCCATAATGAAGTCATGCAAGTGCTTTTACTGCTGTGCATTGACGTTGGTAAGCATTAAAAAGACCATCACAGGACTCTGTCTTCCTGACATGTCAACATCAAAAGAAAGACATTTAGCATGTCACCATTAGCTTATTATGACTCTGCAACAGACCTTCAGTTTAGCACTTTTAACTAGGTCTGTCCCAGAAGATGAAGGGAATAAGATGAACACAAAAAGGGGTATTGGAGGCATAATAGCCCCTGAGAGTGCTGCCATGTGTGTGCCCCGGTCTGGCTGTTGTCTCATTGTCCTGACAGTTGCCCTTGGGCTGCCAGGGGCCAGAGTTCAGGCCTGTACAAAAAACATCCAGTTGAGATGATGGCTGGACGAATGATGACCAGTGGTCTGGTCAGCAGACAGTGGAGCCATTAGGCTACAACTAGAGCCACTGTCAGCTTTATGGAGGAGAGGACTGAAGATGACAAGTGTGGGTCACCTTTGATCCAACAGCTGCAGTCTTCCTGCCGTCACCACTGTGTTTGTGGACAAACTGCCAGTGTTCCTCTCTAACACTGGAAGTTTGTCCACTTTCTCTGCTTAATCTGTCTTCCTCAGTAGCCTTGGCTCCGGCCCCCTTCAGACCCAGCATCAAAATCTAGGCAGAAGGACCGGATCTAATCTGATCTGTGGCCAACCTTAATCCAAGATGAACTAAATGCGCCCTGAGTGATCTGAGGGTGTATTTGGAGGTGGTCTGGATTGCATTTATCTGGATGTATTTTGCACATATCTGTATCAAAGCTGATAATTACAGTGATACTTCTTGATAATAGGGTCTCAGTGAGGCAGCAGCATTTTACATTAGAAAGAGTAATCAGAGAGAAAACACTAAAGAGACTGTACGAAATCACAAGGTCATAATAAACAGGACTGCATTACTTAGACTTTACTGCACTCTATTTTTATTTGAGGCCCTATTTTGACCAGCACTGTACAAATGCATGTTTATGTGCTCAAATAAACTCAAACATCAACATTTTTTTCTGTTTTGCAGACACACATATCCCGACTGCCGCCTGGGACAGTTCCTGGTCAGTCTCTTGCCATCGAGGGAGGTGTGTGCCGACTGGTCAACAAAACAGAGTGAACTGCATTTGTCCTTCTCTTGGGCTTCCCCAGCAATAACTCTACCTGTTCCCCCCCTACTCCCTTCACTTCCACGTCACGAGTGATGCCACAATTAATAAGCTTTAGCTTTGAAAATGAGCCTGAAAAAGAGGGAAAGGATGTTTGCTTACTTACAGGACTTCCTTTTACCACTGCCTGCCTCCAGCATGTGTCTCAATGGCAATTCCTTCCCTAAAGCTTTCCAGCATCACCTGGAAGAGACTTGATGCACCAATGCCTTGATGCACCATTTTATTGCTTTACTTTTTTTTTGTTCAACTTGAAGTGGCATTCTTCTTTTTGTACATAAGCTATAATTAAGGAAAGCAGGGTGACTTTTACTGAGTGAACAGATCATTTCTGTTTTAATAAAAGGGTGATGCACCTTGTTGAATGCCTTTTAGTCGAATAATGGTCATTGTGGCATTTAGCAATTAAGACAAATGAGCAGTTATCAATAACATACTTATTCCATATACAACTTACATATATATTATTCATCATATTGTATCAAATAGAGTTATGTGCATATTCAATCAATTTATAAACATTAAGGCCATAGACTTTGCTTTGCTCGGATAAAAAAAAATGAATATGTTGCATGAAAATATCTACAATAAGCCACTTTTCTTTTCTGGCAGATTTAATGGAAGCTATGCATTTTTGGAGTGATATGTAGTGCTCAGGTAGCAGCTGCCAATTGTGACTGTTAGTTATCACCTGAATTTGTTGTCAGTTTTGTATAGTCACACTTTTTCAGTTGTGAAGAAACATTATGCTTTTAAAGCCCATATGATGGTGCCGGTAAATTGTACTTGAAAGGTTTGATGGCCTAAATTGGTAATCGGATCGTTTCGTCTTGCTGTTACTGAAAGTAAGTAAGAGTTGGTCTAAGCCACTCTAGAGCTTGTTTATTCTACTTGAAGCTAATATAAATGATTTAAGCTATAACTGTAATTGTACTTGTACAGCTCTTTACAGTGACCACAAGGTAAATAAAACCTATGTTGCTACAGTTCTTTGTCAACAATGTCATTCTTTTTTAAATATGAAAAACTCAATTTGTGACAATGCAGACTTATTGCATGTTTTACTCTTTCCAGAGCAGACAAAACCAAACAGGCAGAATATATGTAACCTACACTGTGATATATATATATATATATATACCCCAAAAAAGAGAAAAGGTCAACAACTAGTCCACTACAGACGCTGCTCAGCACTGAGCACCAGCGAAGCAGATGTATGGAGCCCATACCTCCAAGAACTGTCCCGTCCTGGAGTGTAAGGTGGAGGTCAGGTACTCCATCGGAAACAGTTCCAGGACAAGTCTGTGCCAGTTTGCTGTTGTGGGGGGTCTATTGCTGATCCAATACAGGGAAATGTTTCTCAGTGCAGCATATGTGAGGATGGCATACAGTCTGCTGGAGCCTGGACCAGCATTAATGTCTCTGTAGTCTCATCTACTGGTTTACATTTCAGACACATGGATGACATTTAGAGCTGAAGTCTTGGACACTAGGACAGCTCCTCGATGCCAGTATTTACATCTTGCATTTTAGGAACGATCAAGGCCCTATACACATAAAATACAGATGTGATGGCTCTAGGCGGGATAGCCCCACATATTGATAATATCTGTGCTAAAGCCTCTCAGGTGTTAGACGTCACAGCGTCCTGACGAGGCCAAATGTAGTTGACAGGTCTGAAGGAGTATTGCCGCAAGGGTTTGTGTAATGACAGGGTGTTTGTTTTGACTGCTCATGACCCTGGCTTGATCTTGAGGGTACATCTAAAAGGATACCCATGTTACCTTGCCCCTCACCCACACTCACACCATACCCCATTAGCTTGATTATGTGTTATTAGAGAGCGCCCTCTTTTCATCAAAGCTAATCTGTGTTGCTGGGAGACCCTTCAGCCCTATTGAGAGCAGAGCCTTTCCTGCAAACATCATCCCTCTCTGTCCTGGTAACCCTTAGCTTTGAAAACAGATCCTATTTTTTTTTTAAAGTGGATGGAGTCCTGAGCCATTCAAGGTGTATCCAATGCCTCGCGTTCAGCAAGGCTCTTAAATGCAAAACAGACGGTGCAGCAAATAAAGATCAAAGGGAGCAAGCCTAGCCTGCCTTGCCTGCCTGGCCCGCTGTCCTCACATGCCAAGCGCTGCTGTCACAGTGAATCACAGATATGTAGCTTCTGTGCTCATGCAACCCCACTCTTCATCAGTTCAGGGCCACTAAAGCCCCCCATGACACTAGCACAGCCCCTCAATGCCAGTGTTTACGATCAACGCACACACAGGGTTAAAACCGGACTGCGTTTGTGGACCTCATTGTCACATCAAGGCACAAGTGACCCTGAGGATAAGCCATGGTCTAAACCCCTGAGTGCTGTTTGACCGTGTTTAAAGCAAACACCATTTTGGACACAGTGTCATAATCATTTCAGGTCTGTGTCTACTTTGGACTGTTCTCGTCTGCGCCTATTGTCCAGAGTGATTTATCTTCCAATGCAATGCTTTGATTTAAAATTAAAGAGTGGAATGGCATTTCTAAATATAATGTCTCTTTTATGTCTCGCCGCCTGCTTTGTGCATCTAAAGGGTTTAATCAGAATATACTATGAGAGGGGACACACCCACAAAACAGAGAGTAAATGACAGGTTTTCAAGTGTCTTTTTTTTTTTTTTTTTTACTAATGACTGATGGGCTTTTCTGTCTTCATTTTTTAGGTTCAAACTTGACTTGTTATTAATGGCCGTAATATGACATCAAACACTAACTTGAACCTGATTAACAAATCTGTACATGAAGTCAAATAAGGCTTACTGGCTAAAACTTAAACTGACACTTTTGTTTAGTCTGCCCTGTTGGGAAAGTGCAGACAGGACTGTATAGCACTGTGTATATACTATATCATTGAGGGTCCACTGCAGAGGTTAACTAAGACCCTCAGATGCTCCACAGCTACTTGACCTGTTTGTTCAGCTGTACACCCAGTCACGTTGTTTTTTTAATTTTATTTCTATGTCTCTGCCAGAGTGCAAGTAGCCACACCTACTCTGACAGTTACAGTGCTGAAGTGCAATCAACCTTCTTGGTTCAGGTCTACTATTCCAGATTAGAAGAGCAAAGAAAAGGCTTTTAATTAGGTTTGCCAGAGCAGTTAGGGCCCTGTGGTATTTTGCGGCACAGACACTTCCTGCATTGTGCAACACCACCCATAAAGCAGCAGCAGCACCGCAAGGGAGTACGTGAAAGAAAGTGAAGTTAAAAAAAGCTCTCCCACAACTGCACCACATGTGATTCCCGATTGCCATCAAACACCATATATGGCATTGTTGCTGTTTACGAATCTGGACTATTTAGTATAAGTCCAGCTGAGGTGAAGTACTTGTATAATTCTTTTCTTGTTGCCAGAGTCAGTGCTGTGTGTCAAACTCAAACTAAAACCGTAAGTCAGTTGGATATTATTCCCTTCTCTTAACAAAAATAGAAGGAAAATACCAACAATCATATCTTGGTGATGCTTAATGAGCCCTTTGAGATCCTTGACAATATACCACTAATATGATGCTTTGGATCCTTTGAAACATACCAGAGCGAGTCCTGGAAATAGTAACACAAAAGCAAGGCCCCACAGCTAACACTAAGTTTTACTGGTTTGTTTTCTAACTACTGTCAATGCTTTGCTCTTAGATCTGTATCCCTACCTGCCTCCTTTTGGCCCAGGACCCTTTGTGTTTGGCAGTGGAGGAATAGCCTAATTGCCTTGCCTCTGAAGCCACGTGAAGCAGAGATACTGGCGAGCGGAGGGGAGGCCGAAGTATGTCATCAATTTAAGCGCAGCCTTAATGTTTTAAAATGAAGACAAACACCTCGCTTTGATCTGGCGTTGGCCTGATCGCTCAGATAAAAATCCATGCCACTTACAGTAATCTTAGCCTCAAACCAGACCTTTCCCCGGGGCAGTCTTGAAAGAGAAAGAAATGAATCGGTCGTTGGCTTGACATAGTTTGCATTTTACATTGCAGTGCATTTAACAGCAATACAACAATACATAAAGTAACATCTTGTAGTACATGGTTTATTGTTGTTTGAAACTGCCCCTTTTTTGCTTGTAACTTTATAAAAAGGTAATGGGACACAAGGTCATTCACCTCCTGTTTGTTTCAACACAGAGAGACTAGGACACACATAGATGTCTGTTTCAGCTATTTAACCTTCCTGTAACCCAAAATTGAGTGTCTTTTCCTGTAATGTTTCAAAATAAAGACCACACCTCACTTTGATCTAACTTCAGCCTGTTTGCTGAGATAAAGACACCTCCTCAGATACTCTAATCTTAGCCTTGAACCATCCTTTTACTCTGAGGCGACAGAAGACCTAAAAAGTCCAGACAAACAGGTGTGATTTACCGTGGATAATTTGGCTTGTTAATAAAAGGTATAAATGATGCATGTGAAGGAATTCGGTATGAATAGTGAGGCAGCAAGGCGTTTGTGCACAGCGCCTCAAGGGTGTGGAACATGCTGGGGCCTGCTGTATTGTAAAGGCAAGCCCTGCGCCCGGCCAGCTGTGCCGTACACAAGACAGGAATGAGGGCACTATGAATGGCTTTCTCTGTGTGACAATGACTGCAGCACTCCGCAGAGAAGGAATGGTCAGAGGTCCCTGCTACGGACGGACAGTGTGAGTGTGTGCACTGAGAAATTACTCAGGAATGTGAGGAGACATGCCAAAGACAAAGAATTTGAGTCGCATTCAAGGGAACCTTACCCTCCTCGCTGCCTCTGAAGGAATATCACAATCCTATCAAAAGGCTCGGCTTGAAAGCTACACTGGAGGGATCTAATGGAAGTCTTGTGCGCTGGCTTAAGACTGTTGCAGGAGTTTAACTGAGGAGATAAGGTGTTTTTTCTTCCTGTAGATGAATGTCCTCTGACAGCAAGAGCAAAATCTCTGGCTTTGTTCATACTGGCCTTTAAAGTAGTGCATATCATGTCAGTGCAAAGAGGCCAAGGCCCAAGGAAATGACTCTTTTTGAATCAAATTCCTGCCATCTTTAATCTGACTCCTTTTGGACCGATACGCTTAAATGTGTTATTTAATTGTGGAAAATTGACATTCATGCAGTATTTTAGTAACTCATTCATTGGCTTTTCAAATATTTATTTATAGATTTATATCTCAAAACTCTTTCCGTACAATGAATTCACACATTCTCTTTGCCCTAGATAGCTTCTGCGCTAACTCAAGTTGTAATAATACACGAGGGAGGAATCTCAAGTTAGCATTAGCCACTTGTGACTTCAAAACACTCAACTCATACACAGCTACAACATAATAAATACTTTACAAAAATAACAGAAGCTTTTTACAGTGAAGAGAGGTCAGAGGGACGTGGTTGTGAAGCACTGGTAAATGTAAAATAAAGAAAATGTCTACAAACATACTCACAAGCATACAACCCTGAATATCTGAAACAGTCAAAATAGGAGACATGGCAACGGACCTGTACTGTGTAATCTGTTCTCGACACAAAACATATTTAACAAGGACTGTAATAACATAGAGCTCTGACATTCAGCTAACAATCTATGACAACAAATATAGACACAGTCTACATTCCTACAATGGTACTTTTCCCTTTTTATATGTCCCTTTATCGACCACAATCTGAGCTGGAAATAGTGACACAAAAAGTGAATCATATTTCCATAATTTAGGTTATTAGCTTGTTTTGTACTTTTTAAGTATTGTGCACTGTCCAAAAAAGTTCATTATGACTCAGTCTGAACACATCAGTAAATATTGTTCCTCAGAGTTCAAGGTTAACTGAGCTAAAAGCTATTGTTCTGCTACAAAGGGCTAGAATTCCCTGGCTTCTTCAAACTGTTTGTAGTAGTCCTCATCCGCAGGGTTCTCAGGGCACTTCTGCCCATTGTTTGGTGGTCTGGCTTGGTTGTAGCGGCTCCAATCCCCTTTGCAGATGATCCAAGGTAGGATGTCCACTTTATAGTGCAGGTCAGCTGAAAACTCTATGCTGATGAGGTTGGGCGTTCCTGCCCCTTTGCCGCGAGTAATTAGCTTCATATTGTCATCATAACAGCAGTGCTGAGCGGCCAGAGTGGTGGACTCCAGCGTTAACATGGAGCGGATGCAGTAACGGGCTGTGGGCTTGTAGATCTCTAGTTTCTCTTTTGGTCCACTTGCGTCTTTCCATCGGAAGTCTCTGCGTGTGGGAGGGTCGTGAACATCGGCTGTGCTGTACGCCACCTCAGTTGGATAAGAGCATGGGCAGCTGGGAAGGTCATTCGCTACTTTGGTCATGTACTTCTTCAAAAAGTCACTCTTGCAGTTCATCCATCGCTCGCAGCTGTCTGTATCTAAGAGAAACAAAGCAGTTAATAGTCTTTCTTTTTAAATGTAGGGCTGTGCATGGCATTTTGGGAACTATACATCCTGTGAACAAACAGGACTGTATGCTAGTGTATCTCTCCACAAGTGGTAAAAGCATATCCCAAAGAGCTGTAGTTCAAAAAAACAATACAAGTACAATAGTTAAAATCTTCTTGTAATCTGCATTGTAAGTACAGCACACAAGTATTAACAATGTGTGTATAACAAATGTGCTTTATGTAACATTAATGTGTTTTGTCACTGGTTTGATTGAGAACAGAGATGTCGGGGGGGCTGGCTGTGTCATACGGGGCTCCTCCTGCCCGGCTGCACTTTTCCATCTCTGCAGCGTAATAGAGTACAGGCTGGGCAAGAGGAATGCTAAGTGTGTGCA
Source organism: Perccottus glenii (assembly GCA_024416835.2). Lineage (NCBI taxonomy): Eukaryota > Metazoa > Chordata > Actinopteri > Gobiiformes > Odontobutidae > Perccottus > Perccottus glenii. Next base: position 10,340,509 of record CM044552.2, on the reverse strand, counting down.
GAAGCACTACAGTCAGATGGATGACCTGCCTTTGACAGTGCAAGAACATGCAAATGTAGAATAGTCAAGACAAGAGTAGGAATAAACTTACCAACACCAAAGAGCTCTGTGGCATTAAACTCATCTGTTCCTGCTAGAAGACTCACTTCTGTAGCCGCTGTCTTGAAGGCATCTTCAATACCTTTAGACAAATGAATGTACATTGAAAGATGGTGAGAACGATAAAAGACTTATGTTGTCATAAAGCCCCCCTGAATAGTCTCTGTTTTATTAAGGCTTTACCTGGGCAGTTGGGCATATCACAGGTTCTTGACTCTGTGGCAGTGCAGGCGTAACCACATGACCTGGTCCTCTTCTGGTTCCCATTTCCACAGGTGACACTGCAGGCTGACCAGCTGCTCCAGTCCCCCTCTCCGTCCATGTAGTCTGCATAAGAGGGAATGAAAGAGATGCTTAGCCCTGATGCAGGCCACATGCTGGACTCAGGCCTGTTAGCATGCCTCGCTAATAATATGTGGGGGCAGGACATGAAAGGCCAAGCAGGGAAGGGGCTTAAGGTTCTCGTTTGACTTTGCCCCTTAAAGCCAAGCAAGCAAGCCTGCCAAAACACTGTGAAAAACCTGTCTGATCATGGCGTTTCTACTATTTGAGTAGTGCTGCATTAAGATCTAAAAATGCTCCCTGGCACAGTGTCACTGGACACTGCTCTATCTGTGATTCATTGTTTTCAAAATGAAAAGTGAAATGGCAAGAAATCCTCTTTAACTCCAATTATCACTGAGCAGATCACTATAATGGGAATACATGGAAACAGTTACACCACACGACGGCCACTTCATTGCACCGCCGTAATCCCCACCGCACGCAAACACACGCAGACACACGCAGACACATCTTGAAAGCAGCTCTCCATCAATGAGGAGAATTAATGTGGGCATGTTGGGATGGAAGTATTTCTGGCGGGGCTCCAAACCTTCCTATACACCCCCCGCCGCCATCTGCCCCTCATTATGAGCTTTTTGTATGAATACAGGCCAGATAGCCATCTAGCACAGCTCCTCTCCCTCTAATATGGCCAAAGAGCTGGTGGAAGGTCGGACAAAATTCAGAAAACAATTTGATAATAACTTGCCCTCAACCCATAAATGTAATGAATGCAATAGTAATACTCTGTGATAGATGCTGCTTGTCCACAATTATGATTATAAGGTTTAAAACCAGGACAGTAATGATGATCAAATATTTCCTTGTCCATTAGTGTGGTTTAAAATGAAGGATGAAGGAGCTGACCACAGTGATAAGCCAGAAACATTAAACATAGGCTATGGTTTGACAAAAAAATATTATAAAATGGTGTTTCAAACCACTGTAATACAAGTGTAAGTGGATAAAATGTCATTTTCCACAACGCACACATTCCTGTTGAACCATGTTGGTTTGGGCATGCTACAACACGGTCCGGATGGATACTGTATTGACAGTGAGTGTAAATTCTTCCACAGCAGATTTATCTGTGGGGTTGCTTTTGGAGAGTGTTGTGAGCGTGGTGTGGCAGCCTAACACAGCTTCTGGCTCCCATTCCCTGCTGGTGAACTTTGATGTTGCGATGCATTTAAACTGTGTCACGTTGCTTGCTCCATGCCACATAGGAATCCATCTCATAAAAGAGTGTTAAAGGCTTCAATCAGGCGCTCCCAGAGGCTCGCCTGGGATGACTGCACTTATTATGGTGACAGCTTAAATCAGCAAATCTGAAAATTACAGATTCCCCATCAGACTAAGGCCATCTGTAGGATCCCTGTAGACCAGTGCTTAAATAAGTATTCTCCACTGTTTATTGTAGACGTTTCTCTCAAACACGCAGCGCCCCACCCTCCAGACATTCTCACCATATTCAGTTTGAGCTTTGCTTCCTCCTCCGGTGCCTCCTCTCCTGTCCCAGTCGACTGGCGGCCTCACAAAGTTGCTATCCTCATTTTTGCTGACAAAAGAGCGCTCATGGTCTTCGGTTTGATGGGTGCTGGACGATGGGGATGAGTGTGGCCACCAGTTCCTCCAGTTTGTAGAAGCCCAGTTGGGTTTGCTCTCTTTACGGAGGCCTTTCTCTTGTTCATGGCCTTCCAGTCCGTCCACCACTTCAATAGTTACCTGTAAGACAACACAAAGCTTCATCAGCATGAACAGCAGAGTGACACTTTCTGATCCCTATCTACAAAATGAGCCACTCTCTCATTCGGTTTCACACATGTGCCTCCCAGATGAGAAGGGACCACCACCCCTGCCCCACAGCCACCCTCCCGCCTCTTGGGGCTCTCTCCACCTAAACACAGAGTTCAAAGGGCTACTTGGCCTCCTCCAGACCATGAAAGCCAGATGAATCCCAGGATCAAAGACACCCCCTCCCCTTCTTCCACAGCCTCACGCCCTTGCTCAATTGGTTACTGAGCTCTCTTCCCACATCTTGAGATGTTAATACACTTTGTTCGTGCTCGGATTTAGCAGTGATGCCTTCTGAAATGGTAAGACCCCCTTTGCTGGATTAGACAGGAGAATGATTTAAACACATCTGCGCACTGAGGAAGACATTAACATAAGCTGCTGCCTGTCCTCCTCCACATGCGTTAACATTGAGCTGGTTAGAGGCTGCCTTTCAGCTGTCATTAAGATGGACGCAAGGACCCCAGTGTATCTTATGAGACAGGAAGGATGAAGGGCAGAAAAAGGTGTAACGATGTGCACCAAACTCTTCTTCCTCTTTGGTCTTTCTGCCTTGTGCGCTTGAGTAGCCATGTCTTACATGTGACTAAAGGCACAGGCAGTGGCAGGTGCACAGTGCGTTGCATTGGGAATTACCTGTATGTTGGGGTTCTGCCCATTGATGTCAGCCTTGGAGAGGTCAGGGAAGTTGTGCAGGTCTAAGAGGAATGCTCCTGGACTGTCTCTGTGCAGGTTGCTCCCTGTGCCTTGTGTCCAGGGCAGTGTGGCTGGACGGTGGGACAACCGGTGTCCTGGACCAGACTTCCGTCCTTCAGGGTCCAGCTTGCTTGAGGAGCTTCTTTTTGCATTGATATTGTTCTGTTAAAGATATGATTAAACAAACATATTAATATTGCAGTGTGTTTGTTACTAAAACAGACATGACAGACTTCTTTCAGAATGTAAAAGTAGAAGGCCCGTTTCGTTTGCCACACTGCACGCACAGCCTCAGCTTGAGCTTCTGTTGACAATGTGGCCAATCGCCTCTTGAAGCAATCCCATCGACTGCTCAGGCCCAAAAAGAACAGCAAGGCAAACATCACACTGAGCTCAGGGCGTCTGTCTGCTCGGACCAGAATACAAACTGTATGTAGCCTGTACTTATGTCAATGTCACAGCTAGACTGTATATTTTTCCATTTTTATCTGACAGTGTGCTGCTATAGCTGTAGAAATGTGATGTGGACATATATAGCTTGTACTGGGGCAGAAAATAAATCATGTGAGACTGGTGGTTTGGTTGCACTGGGGATATACACAGGAACCTAAGAAAACATTGCAAAATAATTACTCCTGCTTTCTTGTAGACAGAAAAAACATTTGGTCTACTGACAGGGGGGTTGTAAATTCGTCCCATAAGGACAGTCGAGGCATATGTCCCATGTCAGGTATGCACAGAAGAAACAATTACTTCTCAATTGGACAGACAGCCATAAGTAGTCAGGCAGCCATTCTGGGGTGGCAGTGAGTGAGATCAAAGAGTGCCATCAATCATGCTCCTTGTTTTCTTTTCCATGTCCCATTTCTTCCTCTTTAGTGTTTTGTGGCCAGGCTGAGGCCTGAGAATATGGCAGCAGGGCTGTACGGTTGTGGTGGCCAGTCACAGACAAAGTGTCAGCTCAGCCACATTGTGGTGGGCACAAAAGCCCCTAGTGGAGCTGTTTGTGTCCAGCCAAGGTGCACCCTGTGACAATATAACCTCAGTAAATGGAGCTGCACAGCATGGGATGGAGGATTATAAATGTACATGTAACTCAAATTTGACCACAGATGGGACAGGGGTTAAACAACAACATAAGACCAGTTTTAATGCACTGCCAGAACCCCACAGACTTAGTGCGATCATATAATCTGGCACAAAGAATTCCAAACACGTTTACAATGCATTTCTTAATGCTAGCTACTGCCATAATTGTACTAATTATACAATTGCCCATAATTTGAGGAAAAAGATAGCTCTGTGTGTTGCCTGCAGCCACTAAATAAGAGGGTGAATATTTTGTCTTATATTATGAGAACATCATCAAAAATGTTGAATATGCAGTTGACAATTAAAAGCAACCATTTCCTTTTAGTAACCATAAAATGATGACTTACAGACCTAAGGACGTCTGTTCGACAGCATAGTCTGTGCATTAGTTATTGACCCATGAGAACATCACAGGGTCCTCTTGAGTTTATCATAAGTACTTGGGCTTTGAGATGCCCTTCTGATAACCCTGCCTTTCTGCACAGCCTTCAGAAGTCACTCTGGCTGTAATGCTCCACCAAGGAATACACTTCAAAACAAAACCCTTTAAAGACTCAATCACAAAAGTAGCTTTTGATTTCAGACATACTGTTTTATGAAGCAGAAACATTTAGACAAACTGCCAGAAAACACTTACCCAGCACACATTTCACAGCCACAGAGCACAGACAGTGTCTTCTGCTCTTTGTATTACCACAAGATGTATCCTGTGAGATCAAGCCATCTTTTTCAAACATTTTAAAAAGGTCAATTAGAAAACAAAAATGGTCACTGGCACAGATGTTTTACTGAAAGTAAGCCATCGCTTCTCATCGTTGAATCCACTAAACATTAATCCATCATTATCCATTCTGATCGCAGTCGTATCCATTATTAAATTGTATTACACATCTAAGTCACATTATGCGATTTTGACACAAATGTGGTTCATTTTAAAGTCAAATTTGGAATTGGTTTGTAATATACTCTATCACCATTTTACTCTGTTATGTTTATGTCTGTGTTCATAAAGAAACACTGCTCTATTTTTGACATGCTGCTCTATTCTCCAAATGTAAGCGACAACTATATTCAGAAGCCTTCATTTTCCAATTTTCTAACCAGTGGCATTATATAAACATCCAGGTCATCTTGAAGAAAAGGTTAAATCAAAGGCAACTGGATTAGGCTTTCAAGGTGAAGAAGAGATTATTTTAGAAAACAGATGGAGATGATGACGCAAAGATGTAATATGGCATTATATTCTTTATTAAAACACAAAAGACAGAAAAGTGTGATGTTATTGTTTTTGAAGAAACAAACAAAAAAAAACCAGAAACCTATGGCTAAGTTTAGATAAAGCTGCCATTTTACCTACAACTCTCTCAAGTTGTGTGCAGGAGTGACATTTAAAAAGGCTGAATTAGCAGTGTTCCTCTCTGAGGGCAGGCTGGTTTACAGTCCCTACCAGTCCTGTGAGATTGTCCCCATTGGGGGGCAAGCTTTAATTTGGAGATCAAAAGTGACACACCATTCCTCAGTTCATCTGGGGCCTCCCAGGATGTCACCCCCACCCTCCAAAGCCATGAATGAACACTTGCACACACAAGCCACCCCCTCTCTGTCCTCACACTGTCTCTTCTTCTTTTCCCGCTTCCCCCTTTTTTACTTTGTGAGGGCTGCTTAAAGGGGCATGACTCCATTTTCAATTGGGGGCAACTCAGGGGTCCTTCCCCCAGGGAGGCTTACAGGAAATGAAGGCAGTGCACATTGTGCCAGATGCTTTTCAACACCACACTTGTGTAGGTAGAAGAGAAAACGATCCTTCCCCTGTCACACGCCTCATCTTATGTCCAAGCATTTGTTTATTTACATGACAAACTCAGCACAATGGAGAAGCAGTCAAGCACAGATGTTGTGAAAAAAGCTGGAAACCTCAGTGTATTCCTGAATACATTTGAAATGATAAAGTGTTATTATCAGTCAAACAGTGGTCCAGTAAACAAGTTTGCTTTCGTGGGTCAGTGATGATAATGTGCTCTGATTCAAGCAGCATCCTGTCCCGCTACAGGTGCATGGAGCCGCATCCTGTCATTTGTGTCACAGGGAATGGCATTTTAAATGTGACACTTTGGAGCAACAATACACCCCCTGGGCCGTGACAAGCACGGCTGAAAGATGACATCACCATCTTCAGTGACAAACCAGCGGAGCATATCCTCACATAGTCGGTGCATTCATGAGCAAAAAAAACTATTCAGCGTTTGTCTCAGCAGGGGGCATGAGTGGCAACGCTTATCTCTTTCATCAGCAGCCAGCTTCTCCAAGTAAATGCACTAATGACAAATAGGATGTTTCTCTTCTTTTTCTGCATCTTCTGTTCAGTGCTGGCTGCGGGACAAATATTTGATAAATTCCTGGCATATTTCCTGAGCTTTGCATGTCCACTATCTATTTGAACACAGTCTTGCTGTTATGGTAATACACATACACCAAGTTCATTTATTAGACTATGTCATCTCATTAAGCTTGTAAAATGTAAACCAATTTAATGTTTTATTCTAGTCCAACAAATCTTAAAACCACTGGGACTAAACCAGATTCAAACCATTTTGAACCAGGACCTAACCTGCTGGACTGAGAATTAAACCCAGGACAAAATTGTGAATCAGGCAATACTAAACCAGGACCTCAGGATGTTATCTATGACTAAAATTAGACTATGGCCAAATTAGGACTAAACTAGAACTAAACCGGGGTTAACCCCTCAAAACTAAATCAAGTTTAAACCCAAGAATAAGCCAGAACTAAACCAACAAACAAACTTTCAATAACTCTGCAGCACTTTTCCTTGTGTATTCCCTATACCGTGCATATCCAGTCTGCGGTGATGCAGTTCAAATTCTTTTCATTCATTCTTGTCAGAGCTTATTAAAGCCTATTGAAGGGACCTAATTCCACTGGGCATGAAACCCCATTTATCACTAAGACATGAAGAATGAGCCACCAAAGTGTTTCAGTAGCATGCTAAAAAACCAGAAGAGGGATTCTTAACACTCTGAAACACCTTGTTGATTCCAGTGCCATCTTAACCCTTGGGTCAGGATTTGGGGCTCCACTGGAGTCTGGATGCTCTCTGTGGATGTTCAAATGGGCAGTTAAACTAGTTAAACAGCTATTAAAGCTGGCTCAGGAGGTGTCACTTGGGCCTTTTTAAGTCATCGTAGGGTTTTAAAACTGATGACATTCAGACTCAGACTGTATGGAGGGTTAGGGTTAGGGTTAGGATTGAAACATACCTAATGTGGTACAAAGATATGACTAAACTTCAGCTATGTACCCAAAAAATAAACTCAGGCTCAAGGCCTAAATCAGGACTAATTCAGGACTAAACCCATGAGCAAGCCAGAACTTCTATACTAAAAGCTGAGGCTGAATCCAGGAGAAAACAAGGACTAAACTGGGTCTGAGGCACTACTTAAGTTGGGGCTAAACCCAGCTCTAGAACAAGAAGACTAAACTAAACTAAACCAGGGCTAAAGGGACAAAACTACTGACAAAACCAAGCGCAAACCCACTATTTATCCAGAAGTCAAGTATGTCTAAGCCAGGATTAAACCAGTATGTCAGGTTTAATTCACAAATTTTCTAGTCTCATCTCTTGTGGTTAGTGGAGGGGGGCTGCTGAGGGGCTTGGCTCTGACCCTCATCTCATCAACTGAAGGCTTGGCTGACAGTGATGAGCACATTGATGACAGAGAGCAGCCTGCAGCGAGCATTTAATCCTAACAATATGGAGGTGTGTCTGGGATAGGGGGTGATCTCTGACCTGCCTCTTCTGCCGCCTTCCATCCCTCTGTTGACTGACAGATGGACTGACAGACGGTCCCAAAGGATGAACCGCCAAGCAACACTAAAGCACACGCATGTAAACACAAAACCCATTCAAAATGAGCTTTGTTTTACACGGCAGACGTTTTTATCCAACAATTCCCCAAAGCATGTATGTAACTCACCTCTGTCGGTGCTGCGTCCTGGTCTAGGCTCACAGTCCCGTTCACCTGCGGCAGCGGGTTGCTCCGCAGCACCGTAATGTGCAGTGTAAGCAGAAGAAGTCCCAGGAGGAGCAACAGTTCCGCTGCCAGGCGCACCATCCTTTTGACGCGGCCGCTCTTTGGAGGCGGCTCTGTGACCTGCGGAGCTCCTACTCCACCTCCTCCCGGTGCAGAGACCCCAATCTCCGGATCCGCCGGGGACGAGGAGCCGCAACACCACTTGGGAGCCACCTCGGGAATCAGAAATGCAAAAATTGAAGGGAAAATGATCGGAAAGCTGGGTAGACGGGGGTTTCTCAAAAGTGTAGTTTAAGTTTGATCCAATGACTCTTTCAAACTGTGTGAACAAACACGCTTTATTTGATTATGTCCTGGTTCAAGTTTCATTTAGATCTGAAAAAGCTGAGTTAGTGGATATAGCGCGTAATGCTTTACTTTACGCTCTTGTTGTGCGTGAAACCTGGAGCCCTGTTTCCCCTTATTGTCCCCGCCACATTCTTACACTGTAGTCTTGCTCAAGTCCACTTTAAGACGTTTTCTGCCGTCATTCTGCGCTGTTCACCTCTAAAAAAACTGTGTGAAAAGTTAACCTTCCCTTTTAGAGACTTCTTACTTGAGTCTCTTTCACGCGCATGGCTCGTCCATTTTGCTGCTGTTTAATGAGAGTCCATTTATACCAAATCCAAAAGGGTCCCTGTTCGCTGCAGAAAACAATCAAACCAAATCAAAAGTAGGACCCAGTGAGATACACGCTGTTCCTGTTGTGCGCTTTCGAGGTGGTTTTATACCATACGCCCCTGCGCACGCTCCCTCCCCCTCGTTAACTCTTTCGCCCTCAAACAGTCCCACTCAAACCAAATCCGGGGACACCAAAGTTTCAAAGTAACGCGTGCTTATAGTCAAATTTTAATTGCGGTTCAAATTGGAACCAGAATGCACAGGAAAGTGTCAAACCAAGCGATTACGCACAGAATTGTTGGAAAGCACAGTTGAGGAATATCTCAGAGTTAGAGGAAATGCTGTTAGATTAAACCCTTTCCTTAAGTAACTTTGGTGGTCCCCGGAGGAGCAGTGGCACACAGGCGCGTCCCAGCGCAGAGGAAAAAAAAACCCGGGGCTCTTTACAGGAGTCCTCTCGCCTCTGTCGCTGTATACACAACAGCAGCAGCTCACGTTTCTGTGTTTGTGTGTGACTAAAGGCGCTATAACACTTCACTTAAGACAAAGACAAATGGTGCCTTTAAGGTGATTAGGCTTTTTATGCCTTTTATTGCCTACTTCAAAAGACAGCTCATTGTGTGTAATCAAGAGGATGGTCAGTTTCAACATTTTATAGTCACTTAACTTTCAGGATTTGGGCCCATTGCTGCACGCACACACACATGCGACAGAGAGGAAGGCTCAGAGTTGCATATACTATACATAGACTATTCACACTGTCATCAAACTATCACAATTATTGAGGCTATTCATTGAAATGGTTCTGAGGCTGTACAGTTAAAGATTAACAAATGTTTTTTAAACCAAGTTGCATTTTTGGCTACACATTTCCTAAAAAACAAAGCAATACTTTGTGGTGTACTTTGCCTTAATTTTAAATAAGAATATCGTATACCAGTGGTAGTTTATAGACATAGTTTGCCAGTCAGCACCCCACACCTGAGGTGATGTGATCCAATCCATGCTAATTATTTCTCCCAAGTTTACTTTGCTAAGATACAATCCTCTTTAGTCCAGCTGTCATAACCATGAAAATATGTTCTTTGTCTGCTTCTCTTCAAAAAAATCCCTTTCCAGAGAATCAAAAAATCTTCTGTAAATGGAAAACAGAGAGTAGTAAGAATGGCTCGCCTGCTTTGGATACAGTTGTGGACATCAAAGGTCTAGTGAGAGGATCCCCCTTCAGAATAGCTGCTACATGCCATTCCAATAAGTGCAGACTCTTTGGATCTTCAGTTCAAAAGAGGCTGGTGCGGCCAGGTCTCAGGGGCCTTGCCACCAGTAGTCTGGCTGCACAGATGTTTTGAATGCCAGCTTGCACCATTTGCCACTTCTGCTGAAGCTGAGGGCAGTTGGAAGTGACTGGAGGGAGCTTTGGTGAGACATATGCTCCCCACCTTGCCTCTCAGTCTTTTTCTACTACAATAACACTAAGCATTGATTTGATGTGTTAAGAGTGGACTGGAGTAGCTTTTATTAAGACACACTTCTATATCTTTAATACATTTTAATCTAATTTGTTGTATATAGTTTGTTCTTCATTTACACTCTGACAACAGTGTGAGAAATCTTCTTTGCTGTTTTGTATATTGTCTATGCTGAAGCTGAGAGATAGAACAAATCAAAACCAGACATCCACAGGACATCAGTGTACCTCAGCACAAAATCCGAGGCCACCTTCTCGCATCTCCTCCAAATCTTTCTGGAACACTACACTGGTATGACATCACAGACTTGAGGATTGACGTCTTCTGTTGTAGCTGGCGATAGGAGCCAGATGTGACTATTTATTTACAGAACAAAGAAGTGATCCCTTATACAACGTATGACAGATTCTTTGGACTTTACTGTTGTTTGTACATTAACCAAATTCATATCATTGTAACTCTGTCTTGTAAAATGCTATCACCACGCTGGTAACGGGGAGGAAAACATTGAAACATGGCAACGTCTGCAGAGCAAACAAGTGCCGACGAGATCCTATCTGAGATTGTGAAAACACATTTATCATGCATCTTTAATCCTTCCTGTTTTAATGAAATGATTACCCAATACCACCAGAATTTTGAGTTCAGCGCTAATTGCTAGGTTAGGTTTCTGTTGGCTCAGGTGCTACATACTCTGAATGCTTATCTTCACAACTGTGTCTGTGTGAGAGAGAGCAGCGAGTCTTTAAAACATCCACAAGCTGTTAAGACTTGGTGAATATGAACAAGCCTCACCACAAAACATGCCATAACACCTTTTCATATCTGCAAACGGGTTGTTCAAATTTAATTGCTTGTCAGTGAAGTAATTGCTGCATGATGTATTGTTTACATGAAGGTTATCATTTAGTTTGGTGATGTATGGAGGAGTGGCAGACAGTGTACAGCCGAGCATTTATTTAAATCACATTAAACATTGGTATAATTCTGAGATTAATTAGTAGGAAAATATTTATTAAAAGCTGCTTCAACAAAAAACTGCTGATTAATGAGTAAATATTACATCTGTGCGTATATATCAAGTAAATTTTACATCTTACAAAAATATTTATAAAGGAATGACCCGATAAAGTTGACTTTTAACTTTGCACAGTTTGAGCATTTTCAAGTAACTCACACAGTCGCACACAATCTCACATTAGAAATAAAATCAATATAGAGGTAAATCATTTTTTGTGGCTGTTTTGCCAAGTGTCCTATGAACAGATTAAATGCAGTTGCCAAACATCAGTCTTTCTGGTGCTGTGCGACCAGAGAGTGGGTCTATGAACACTTAGACTTGACACAGTGGAGTGAAGGTTCCAGGGGTCACATCAGCTGTCGATTGCATAGTCTGTCTCGTCGCAAAGGTCAGACTGCAGGGAATGTTTCAGCCGTGAGAACTTGAGGCAGAGGAGGTCTCCTACTTCGTTCAGATGTTTCAGCACCTGGGCAGACAAGTAAAGTCTCTCAAGTTCTATCTGCATTCATTTTGGACAGTTGATAGTTTTGCGTAAGTAAGTAAAATGTACCTGATCCAGCATGTCTCTGGTGTGTGCCGCAGACAAGCAGAAGCGAGCCCGGGCTTCAGTAATCGGTGTGGCAGGAAAACCGACCACCACTACGCCAATCTTCCTCTCCAGCATTTCTCGGGCAAAAGCGCTGTCCAGCAACAGAAAAATAAATACCTACAACAACAGTTTTCTATATTGTTGGACACACATGAGAAAAACAGCAAAAAGATGTTCTCTGACTCAAAGAAATGCCAGGAAACATTATTTAACGTCGTAAAATATTGGTTAACACTAATTTACTAACAATGGAATTTTCCACATGTGCAACTAGTTTTTCCATTCTAAAAAGGCAAATATATGCAATCTTTGCTAAAATGAATGTGGCAGAGTAGTTAACACTCCTGCCTCACATTATGAAGATTCTGTCTGTGCGGAAGCTGCTTGTTCTTCATGTAACCTGACCATGTCCCTCACCACTGAAAAGCATGTATAGTAGGTCCCAGTAGGACTGGGGAAGTAAAGGTCAACTTAAATAAATCAAGAAGCGAATGAATTCTTTCAGAGCCTTGTTGCGATTTGTGGCTTGAATTACATTTGATGCCAGTCCATTTTTTTAAATACATGACTATTAGTTTTGAGAAGTTACCGCAGTGACGTTACCAATGACCTAAAGTCAAAACCAGGCCATGAAATCATCTTCCATTTGGAGGAAATAATTCATTTAAACCTCAAAATGTGTTTATAGAACGATTTAGTGAATGGGAGCTGTATTTAGAGGAAGTAGAAGCCATAATGTGGTTTTGTGGAGCAGCACAAGTTTAAATTTATGGCATTTTTTTGTGTCCTTATTATCACTCACAACTGTCAGACACTTTTATTGCAGTACAGCTCCTGATAACAGCAATTACTGGCAGAGTTTGACATTTCATGGAACATTAACAGTGACACGCTTTAAAAGGTAGTTGATTATACCTGAGTGGCTTAAACAGTCCTGGTGTTTACATGATCAGTACCTAATGTTTCTCTAAGTAGTTACAGACACCCCATCTGCACAAACTGATTCATGGAAACTTTAGAGTGTGCGTATATGGCAGCCATCCATATCGCTTTAATAGCACAGGCTCCACTAGCCCAAATCACTTGTGACAGTGAGGGATGCAGACGAATAAGGTGTCATAATATCTGCACCGTGGTTTAAAAGGCTTTTTTGTCAGACCTGTAGCAATGCGGCTAGAGCTTACTTACACCACTTTCCCTGGCATGTAGAGCAGGATTGGAACCACAGGTGAGTCATCATTTCCGTAGATGATGAAGCCCATCTCCTTGAGTCTGGCCCTGAAGTACCTGGTGTTCTCTGCCAGTTGGCGGACCCGTGTAATGCCTGTAATAAAACACCACCAGATGTATATGAGCATAATTTTGACAGCTGTCCCCAGCAGAACAGGACATTGTCTGTCAGTTCAAGCTAATGTAGTGTGAGTGTTTGGAGAGCATTCTTATTCCTGTCCTTCCATCTGCGCTGTCCACTCACCATAAACTTATAACTACAACTTAGATATAGCAGCAAATGGCTCGGTTGTGTTCATTTAACAATGTGCCTCTAGATGTTGCCAAAGTAACAGACCTGAAAGACCGGATCCAATATATTTTCATAAAAGGGATACAAGCAAAATGCAAAAATGTAACGTAACTATTGCAGAATAATATATTGGAGCACAAATTGAAAGCTGCATAGTCAGGCACCTTAACAACATTTCTCAGCTGGTAGTGAGGCTGCACTGTGGCTGTAGCAGGCGTTTGGCATCGTCCAGCTTTGGAACACAACTCTGTTTCCCACTGATTACCTGGGAACAGATTGGCAGTCCTTTCAAAGGGATGTAAGAGAGCACTTTAAATCCCCTTATCTTAGCAGAGAGACGCTGAAGGAAAAAAAAAAACATAACATATCAAGCATCTGCCAAAAGCGCAGGGCCCATTTTGTAAATTGTTCCTTTCTGCAGCAATAGAGGGCCTGAAGGTCAAAAACCTGCTGCCAGACGCAGGAATTGAATGAGTAGGTGAGAATGTGTGGATGTTGCCGTCTGTCAGAGCTTTTCCCTGTTTCTGAGCTGTTGCCACCAGTTCACTTTTTAGTGTGAAATTCAACATTACAAAGAAAAAAAAGGAGGAGCAAGGAAGAAGTGGGGTCAGGAAAAGAAAAAAACAATATTTTCTAAATGCAAAGACATTGAATTTTCCTGTCACTGTATGTTTTCACAGTTTTTTGATGGACATGGGAACTGGTGTTTTGAAAGGCTGCAGTGCTTGTCATGTTCCCTGCGCTTGATAAGACAGGTCAAGACTGATTTCTCCACAACAGCTATTTAACAAGGCTACGTCAGATGCTGAGCATGTCTGGTTCAGAGCCAGATGAGAAAGTTACTCATCTCAGCTTGAAGCAGCAATTTCCATCAACCATAACATAAGGCTTTACATGATGTAGCCATTAACCACTTTTTTTCACCAAAACCCATGCACATTTTTCTTAATGACAAACTGTCTTCACATATAATGTAAAGATTAGCAAATGTTATAATGTTTATGATTATTGCTTTGTAAAATTCCTTTGTTCCTATGGCTATACCTTATTACTGTACCATGGATCACAAACCTAAATGTTGTAAGTGCAATATTACAACAGAAGTCACCTCAAGCTGCTTATGGGAAAACCAAATATATCCCTACTGTAGCAAGCACTTGGGACTCTTCTCTTTTCTGAACAAGAGCATCAACAAATCTCTTTGGAGGTATTGCGGCTGGTCTTAAATGACCATGTTCCTGCCCTTGTGTCTGATATCATTAAGGCAGAGACTTTTCAGAGGTACAGCTTTCCTCACAAGCCACACATTAAAATGATTTCCTCCACGTTAAGGTCACGTGTGCTCATGGGACTGTGTGTCCCCTCCTCTTTCTACAAACACAGACCTTCTGTAATTGCTACCACATTTTCAAACCAAGCAGCTGTTTGTCTTTCCCCGCAGGTTAGTACTTACTCCTGTGTTAACATTGGGACTGTCCGCTGGATCTGGTTTGCTATTGTTTCCATAAAAATTATAGCAAGGTGTAATAAATTTTCATAAGCCAAGCATAATATTTGTCTGTGTGGAGAATGTGAGGTTTGATGACCATGTGGTGAGAAAGACTGGGATAGGGTTGACGTTTACTGGAAGGAGACCAAGTGATACTAACCTTCGTTGCCCCCATCTTTTCCCATGATGCACTTTATGGCTCGGATAATTTGCTCAGTGATAGGAGGGGACATTGCTGAGGCATACACTGCGCTGTGGGAATGGCTGCGTAGGTATTCCACCAGCATCTGTTCAGAGAAAAAAAAAATTTACAATAAAATTTAAAATTACTTTTTTAAAAGGGTTGTCCAGTATTTTGTAAAAGAGGTTTTATGGGATATTTATTAATTGTCAGCAGACAAGGGGATGTATAACTGCTAATAGGGCCACACACTTATAACGTTTAACACATATAACAACTAACTTTAAAAAACTACTATTAAAGCACGAGTGTGTTACAAGAAAAAAAAAAAAAATGACATTGAGATTCTCCATCATCCAGGTCATAACTAATCAAGGCTTACAAGAATGCATATGAACATTTGGTCAGTGGTTTAAGCGTCACGTGGTTCAGCTTCTGTGGCATTGCCCCTGTCTGCTTCTCTAAGCTGGAGTGTATTGACAACCATTGACTGAAAAGTATTTAATATTTTTACTAAATATTGAATTATCTCTTTAATTGATCCATCCATTTTTTTATTTTTTTTTATTTATATAGCGCTTATCCACCTAGTAGGCACTCAAAGCGCTTTCTATTGCTTATGCTTGGGACGTTTAATTGCAGGGCTAACACTAACAGACATCGTTTGCACACACATTTTTATACACCACAGCCAATTTAGATTCATTAATTCACCTAATTATCAAAAGTGTGGCCTGTAGTTTTCAAGAAGACCACTAGAGAGAGCTCATGCATAGTCCACACCTGAGAGCTAATTAAATGGCTTGATTTCTCTGGCAGTGTGACTGTAGATGCTTATTGCCTTGGACCCTCTCCTGCTCCTCACTGTAAAAGAGCCAGCTTTTTAATATGAAAGGGAACTGATGCTGAAATGAGCCAGAATCAGGACTGTCATGCTCATTATTCCTGAATGTCAGTGGCGGATTAATTCGGCTAGTGGTTTTCAGGAGAAGAGCTGGGTTTCAAAAAGCTGATTCCCTTGAGCATGTGTGTGTAAGTGGTCTGAGGTTGGAGTGGGCCTGTAGCTGTGATGGGCTGCTGCTCAGTGGCTATGTAGCGGGCCAGCGGGTGTAAGGTGATGACACATAGCCGGAGATGCTGTCTGGCCACTATTTCCACTCGCTGCCATCTGTCGCCGCTGGGCGGTGGCTGCGGCTGAAGAGATTTCAAGGGAAATGCTCAAACATAGGATAAGAACCCTGAAACAACCTAACATCTGTTTTCATTTAAAAGCGGGGGATTTTCACCGCTTTGGGGGCTCTCAGAATTTTTGGTGCGACCAAGATAAACCAGTTAAGGGAATATGTCCGAAATCCATCTCATGTCTAGAGGTTGGGCTTGCAGTGACAGCTCAGAAAGTTTCCTTTTCTTTATAGCGTGGCCACAGTTCGGATGTAGCAATACATGTCCAGTGCCACAGAGCTGGGACCGCTGCCAGGAAAGCACACTCTCACACGTTCCTCATCCTGCAGCAGATGTATTTAATAAGCTCATTTAAATGTCCTCCTTGCTTTTCGAGTGTGTTCTGCTTCGTACAAACTTGAAGTGAATTAGAAGGAGCTTGAAGTGTATTTATTGGGCTATTTATTTTTGGTACTCTCATAAAACAGCTATAACATGACTGTTTTCCAGCACACATCTGCAGAGCCTTTTGTCGGTCAACCCGATTCCACTTAGTGTCGGATTTGAGGGATTTCACCACAACAACAAATACGTCAATTCTAAAGGCTCTCTCTCTATTTTGCTGCTTGTTTCTTGCAGGAGTTTACTACAGTCAGCTGTCAAACCAGGCAAAGTGTTCGTACTTCAAACATGATCATGCTTGTTAAAGGCCATCCTGTTAAATCTGGAGCGCAGTTCCAACCCCTGCCACAAGAAGGGGCTGGCCCGCTGCCAACTTTACCTTCTTATTATGGCAAAACAGGGCTGAGCCAACATAAGGAAATGGCAGGAAAGGTTCCTCTCTGAATACTTAATTCAAACAACATGGCTGTTTCCTCTGATGCTTTTTAATCAACTGCTACAAAACTGGTGTGGTTATGTACTAAAGTGTACTATTTAATGGAGTAAAGAGGAATTATAAAGACGTGGAGTCAAAATCTGGGGAACATTTGTTGGGCACATGAGCAATATGGTGTGACAGAGTGGCTACTATAGTTAAGACCAAGACAACTTTAAGCTACTTTGGAGCCAAATACTTTTTGAATGTTACATGTTATCTGTAAGTGACAAACAACACAAAAAGCTCTGATTTGGTTTTTGGATTCACCCCAAACTAATAAAGTTGTTATATTGCACTTAACCCTTCAGCATTAATCTAAATATTAATCCCACTCTAGCCTGGCTTATGTACTAGCAACTGGTTACATATCAGGATTTGTGTCATAAAGCAAGGCAATCCCATTCAAACATGTCGCACTACTTGATGCAAAAAAAAAAAACTTGCATGACTCAAGACTCACAACCCATGACTAATGTAAAAGGAATAGGTTCTCAAATATAATATAAAGTACTCTGACTGGGAGGCTCTGATGTACAAGCAGCTGATTACTGAGCGTGGCATGCAGCCGATGTATTCATTGCAAACAGTCATTCATAAAATGTATATAAGTTTTGATAAACAACAAATCCAAAACATGCAACCATCCATCCATCATATCATAACTTGAGCATGATCATCAAAAAACAAAAATAGTTACTGTAGATAAGGCGGGTATCACTCTCTTTTTTGGTGTGAATGTGTAATGAGCAAGTGCATATCCATGGTAACGACATCAACAACAACTTATAACCTACATGACTTCATTCCTTTATATTGTAAGACAATGCCTACAGTTAAACCGAATTTTCTGTCCAAACAAATTAATAACTTAAAAAAATCAGATTTTTTTTGTTGTTGTGTTGTGTGGATATTTGTTTGTTGTTCTGGGGGTAGAATGATCAAGATCAAGATTGCCACACATTGTGGCTCACGTGGTAAAGCGCATACCATATACTAAGGAGACCCAGGTTTGATTCCTGCTAGGGTAACTTGCCCAAATTCCCCTCTCTGTCACCACATACTATAAATAAGGCAATTAAGGCACGTAGAGATTTCATAAGTGGGCACAATGGGACATTTGAAATACATACTATTGTAGAAAAATAATTCAAGAACCTTTTTGCCTCCGATATAGCCTCCAGATGCCCCAAAGCTCTTGGTGAAAGTGCCCATCATGACATCTACATCTGCTGGGTTGACATTGAACAGCTCGGTCACGCCCCTGCCTGAAGGACCTACAGCTCCGATACTGTGGGCTTCATCCAGATACAGATAGGCTTTGTACTTCTTCTTTAAAGCGATGATCTCTGGGAGTCGGACCAATGACCCCTCCATACTATTAAGAGACCCACAAAGACAACAGTTACAATGAGCAGTAACATGAAGATTCACATATTATTTTCAACCACAAATGAAGGTCTTGTATTGATGAGCTCATTGCACAACACCTGTACATTTGTAAATGAACATTACATAATATCACACCCTCAAAGGCAGGAGGGATCTTTCGGCTGGCCTCTTTTGTTTTACTCCCCAGCCGAGTCCTTAGATGCAAGCCTTTTAAGGTTTCAAATGGGCAGCAAGTACACGGCTGGAGAATTGAGCAATCCCAGACCTGCTAGTATTGCTATGGCTAAGAGCGTCTGCAGCCCAAATGACATAAGACAGGGTTTCACTTAGACCTACGTGGACATCAAAGGCAAGCCCAGGATATAGCTAAAGCCTGCTTACTCTTTATCCAAGCCGTTTGATGTTACCAAAGGGCTAGAGATGGAGCATTAGTTCTTTTAGTGCTCCACAGTGGCGGCACATCTCTAATGTCTGCCATTATTGCCTGATAAAGGCACTTTAATGGTGTGCAATTAAGCTGTCTCTCAAATGACCAGAACCGGTGTGGAACTAATCATTACATTAATGCTCTCTGATGGCTGTCTTCAAGGTTTTATTCATTTGATGCAAGAATTGCTATAAAGCAGTTTGGTAAACTTTATAGCTGGATGGCTATTCAGCGTACAATTGATACACTGACATGTGCATTGAACATGTTTGGAGATAAAATGTAGAGCATGGAGATGGCCATAATAAACTGGGGGCGTAGCCAAGTCAATCTTTCTGGATCCATTTGGCATTGATTTGGAGCTAATGAGCAGATGGAGAGGGTCACTAAGACTTGTGATAGCTCACTGACATGACACACACAAAATACCTTTCTCATCTATCCAGAAATGAAATGGTACCTATTAGGCAAACAAAATGATCAAATGGTCATTAGCGAAGCAATGAAATGGAGACTATTGCAGCGACTGCTTGACACAGGCTGCAGGCTTTTCTATGAGTTCTCCCTGGGCATAGAGTGTGTGTGTGTGTGTGTGTTTGTGTGTAACTGTGCCTCTGGAAGCCCACACAAAGTGCACAAACAACCATATGAGCATGTGCGGCGTTTCCTGACCTATAGATGCCTTCGACCATGATAAGGATCTTCTTCCAGGGTCTGTGAGTCCGAGGTTGCCCTGAACAAACTGCCTCTCTTAGCATCTTCTCCAAACTGTGCATGTCTAATCCAAACAGACATAAACAAAAAAAAAACTGGTTCAGAGGAAACAAAGCATTTAATATGCAGTGTCAAAATGGTTTGTAGCTACATTTTGAAAATATTAAAAAAATTATTTAAAGCAGTCTTGCGTAACCAGTAGAGGGCCCAGATCCCTCTTTGTGCAACTGGACAGCAGTGTAGCTAGCGTAATGTTTGTTTAAAAGAAGAGACTACTGATGCTGGCAAGTTTGGAAGAAAAAACATGTCTTCTGAGATGGTAGGGTCATTTTTGTGTATTTTGAACAAATACAACTCTGCTAGGGTCCAGTTTATTGGCTTTTTGTGTTGTAATATGTGTTGTGTGGAAGACCTCGTCCTCTCTCGCAATATGTCATCGTCCCAGTGGCAGGAAAGTTTCATTGGAGGTTTCTGTCCAGCTGAGGGTACTGTGTCAGTGAGACAGGTAGGATTCTACCAACCTCATGTCTAAGAACCATCCAAATGATTTTGGGAATACTGCATATATTTTTGGGCTTAAAAAGTTACGGAGGGCTGCTTTAACCACCTCTGTAGAAAATGTCAAATATTCAGAGTCAGAGAAAAAAAAGCACTACTTTATCTGCCAGAAACACCTTTCACAAACAGCAGGAAATACCTCAGCCGCCTAATGAATACCCATAAAGTGGCATAAAAGGTGTTACTTAAGTAAATATTTGTGTATAGTATCTAAACTATTATTTTTAGCTTTAGTATGTGAATGTTCTTGTTATTGTGTAAAACAAAAAACAAAGTCTAAAGTATCATCTGCCAGCAGATGGCAGTGTTGATTAGCTACATGTATATAGAGCTTTACTCAAGGTACTGTGTGTCTGCAATCCCAGCATTTTGAGTGAAGCTGTCATCACTAATAATCTGTCACAGATGATTTATATTACAACCACATCTTTAACAATAGGCAGCAGATAAAAGCAGATGAAATCACTTTGTAAAGCTTGACAGAGTATACAACATCCTGAGCAGAAAACATTTAATGAAAGAGGAACTTAACAGAAACACACACAGGGGCTTCCTTTTAGCAAACGTTTTTGATTTTGTATAAATAACTTGAGATATTCCAATAAATATTATTAGGTGCACATTTTGTAATAAAATAATGCTTGTTTATAAACAACTTTTCTTTTCTTTTTTATCATCAATTTACATAACATGAGGAACAACCTCTAATTATTTGACGTATATGCGGCACAGCAACACCAGACCAGACTAACCTGTTTGCCTACTGTTGGTGCACTTCCGGTTAAATGTATCCCAATAGAGAAGAATACATCTCTTTTATTAATGAGATTATTTAAATTTGACCATGTTTTATTGTAGCTTCAATGGCTTTTCCCTAATGAAACGCTGTACAGTGAGTTTCAGGCTGGAAGTACAGAGAAAGGGAGGGGTCAGCTGCTCAGGTGCCTGAGGGCTTTTCGCCTCCTAGACAGGCCTGTGGGATCTGCTTGGAGGACCCATAACTGACTGTGCTTGTACCTGTCAGGAGACATTTGCAGCCAAAAGGACTGGCTCATTTGTCCTGGTTTCTAAAAGAGGAAAGGCGTTTGCAAGCATTTTGAATGTTAAACAAATAACCAAAGCTTAAGTATCTTCTTTATCGTCTGCTGACAGCAACAATGCAGTAATGTAATGGTGAACAGATTCAAAGTAAAGTCATGTTTTGCTGCTGTGCGGCAGATGGATACAACAAAGTTGTGACTGTAAACTGAACCCACTTAATTAAAGTTTCTAGATTTGCTGGTCTAAACACAGAATGTTAAGTATGTCTTTCCTAAGGCAAATCCTGTACCACACAGAAAGAGGGAGAAGCAACCAACTGAAGTTAATTCAAGCATCACTGCAGAATAGTTGTCACTGTTCAAATTAAACACTCAAACCTGAAGAGCTAAGGTAAAGCATATTGTTTGTTGAATCAAATTTGAAGCTACAGGCCTGACGAATGAAACAACAAAAGGGAACATGACTAAAACAATGATCTTTGTTTTACTTTTCGAAAGTGTTAGATTGAACTGGACTTACTGTTGTGTTTGAACACTCTTATGGTTGCTCCAGACAGTCTGGCACCTAATATGAGGGATGTGTGATTGAGCTCATCGCTTAGTATCAAACAGCCCTGGAAATCAGTCATAAACATGTTACTTTTTTACTGAGGAGGTTATCAATGAAACTGCACTTCGTCTTCCTGAATGAAGATTTGTTTTATGTATACAGTAAATAAAAAGTGCTAGTCTAAATATTTGTAAATATTTGATGATTACTGATTTAATAAAAGTAATACAAAACAATGATAATTTTCATAAATGAAGATGACAAATCTGTAAACTCTACAAAGACAACAGAAACAGATTATTACAGAATTTGGAGACAAATCAGATAAACATGCATTTCAGTGTATATTTGGCACTTTTGTATTGTACTAAGAAATATTTCTGCAGTCTATTTTTATTAATTACACATACAGACTGTTCGCGTTATGGTGTAATGTCATTCCATACTGTTATGCTGTTAAATATGTCTAACTAAGTAAATACCCCTATTTCAAATTAGTATGTCTAATAAGTATAGTACTTATCTGCACAAAAACTGTATGCCGACACCACTTACTAAACCATATTTTACACTGAAGCTCTACACGTTTGAGAGTCTTTGTGTGAATGAACTGCAGTAGAGAGTAAGTTGACCCCGTCTCAGTGACAAATCCCCTCACTCTTTGCTCTACCAGCAGCTGTCACTCTAATTTCCTTTTGCCTGCACAGCCAGGCCTATCTTGGCATGAAATGTCGCTGTGGGATAGAGTTGGCAGTGTGCTTTGACCTCAGCCCCTACAGGATCACTCTGGGTGCTGCTGCCTAAGGGCCCTTCAATCTGCATAAACGACCCCGGCGTCATCACTTACAACAGTGGACCACCTTTTCTCATGTCCATTCTAATTAGAGATATTCATGCTGTGTGTTGCCCTTAGTAACCAGCGGTCAGACTGGTGTGTTGACAGGCCAAAATATGGGTAATCATACCCTTGAGTGCTGGTCCAGACTAAGCCAGGCCTTTCTGTCTATGTGTCTCAATGTATGCCCAAAGCATCATGCTTCTTGCTACTGTAATGTGTGATTATGATTTTAATTAATGGGGGTGGGTCTAGGGTTGTTTACAGCTGGAATTAGCTGACTTTTATTAGAGTGAGCATTTTGTATGCTGTGTGCTGTTTGTTGTGTTGATGCATGTACCTTGCCAACAAGTGCGGGGATGTTCATTGAGTTGGTGGCAAACCCCATTCCAAAGGTCATTGTGGACTCCACTCCAAGGAAATTAGCCACCAGTTGCTCCAGCTCTTGGTGGATGCTCAGGTTACCTACAAGACAGCAATCAGAAAAAGTATTTTATCTAAAAAAGAACTCTATTTCTGTAGGTTTAGATGGTGTTGTTTCAATTGTGTTTTTTTGTCTGTGCCAATAAATCACACATTCTGCCAACTGATTTAACACCCACTATAAATGCACACAAGTACAAAATAACAATACAATTAAGAAATTTAGATAAATGATTCACAAAATGGAGTAAATGTATAAAATAGGTACTACTTTTTTAACTCTACGTAATATGAAACCAATGTCAAAAGTGCATCTGTAGCACATTTTGGGACATAGGCACTTTATTTAAAACCAATGTGACAGATGTGGACCTGAAATTATTTAGATTAATTTAGAAAAGTGATTCAACTATATTTTTCCTCTTGTCATTTAATGCTGTTCCAATTGTGAACAACATGGAAAGCGAAAGGCTACGAGAGGACCACATATTTTATTTAAACAGAGCTTTTCATCATTGGCTTTACTAAGGATAAGATTGCCATTGTGACATGCACAAGCAATTTGCTGGAAGATCTCAATGAGGCAGTCAAAATAAAATGACCCATTAAGCTTAATAACAATCAGTACAAACACAGAGATGAGAACAAGGAAGTTCAAACAGACAAAGTATTTAGGAGAGAACTGGAAAATGAGCCCAGGGTTGAAAATATAAAGCTTAAAAGCAGCTCTGTTTTTATTGGGCTACTCATTCAATGCTTTCATCAAGCCTAGCGCCAACTCAGATCAATGCATATAATTTCTCAACCACTCAGGCTCACAGCTGATGATGCAACACACAGCTTTTTATTTTTTTATTTTACTTTATTTAATCAGACAGCATTGGCATTTACTCTTTATGGAACATTCAACTTAGATGCTGGTTTATAGGCTAACCTGACCTTGTTATCATGTGCTGATCTTACCAAGCTCAGGCTCCAGGTACTCTTCTGGCAAGAAGAAGTTGAGCGTTTATTTAATCTCGCTCATACTGCTTATATACAGCGTCATTTACAGTAGTCTGCTCGTCATTAAACTTCTACCATTTCAAGCTTTTTATGACATTATAATCATCAAATCTGCTTCCAAGCAAGCTACTGTTCATTATATTTGCTTGAGACCTTGGACTGATAGTTTAACAATATGATCAAGCCTTAAGGGTTACTTATTTCTTTGGACTAAACTAGTGCCATTAAGGTGCTTTGTACACATACTATATCATTACCTGCCTCATAAAAACATTGTTTGTTTTGTAGCTTGTTCCAAAGCTTTAAGAAGGTCAAGGCATAACTTAATAGCTTTGTTTTCTTGTACTTTAATTAATTTGTTTAATATATACCTATTTGTATGTCTTCTCCTGTCATGCAAATTGTCCCTCTGTCCCTAAATGTGCGGTGTAAATAACATTTTATTGACTATAGAAACAAGATTGGTGATTCATTACTACTTAGCACAGAGCCTTTCTGTTTATTTACGGGGTGTGTTTTCATTGCACTTTGTCTCCACTCTTATGTGCCAATACCATAACAATTTGAACTCATGCAGCCCTTTGTTCCCAGTATTTATATTGTATATTGTGTCTACAGTATTTGGAATTGACACGGACACTGAGCTCCACCTTACATCCAGGGTTCTGCTGTTGATGAATGAGTAAGCGCTCTTGTGTGTGAATTGGTGAATGAATGTAAAAAAAAAAAGTGACGTAAAGGTAGAAAAGTGCCATTTACAATGTGCAAACAACTAGTGGCCTGGACTTCTTTGATAAAATCACAACCAGTAACAACTGAAAGTATCTACTGTAATGTACGACTACAGTGCATGGACACAGTGACGATGATAGTGTCACTACCCCATGACACACTCAGCTCTTTAATAATTGATGCCTAATAAGACCTCATGGGATCTTTGCTTGTTATTCCCTAACCCTTTCGTGAGCCAGCTAAAACTCAAGACTACAAAAGCACAGACCATTCAGAAAGATAAATAAAATATAAATAAATAACAGAAATTATTAATGGATGGTATGGAGAAGAGTGTGTGTTGGTGCACTGACAAACATCACCATGTAACTAATGATCACATGCCCTTCAAACTGCTGCTTTGAGCAATTTTGTTAGCTCTTCTTCAATGAGTTTGCCTTCTGCAGATCTACAGCACAGCATGCTAGTGTCACAAGCACCACAAACGAAAGGTCTCTGACAGGGAGAAATTGAAGAGGCTCTTTTGAGAACATATCAAAAAAGCATGACCAATTAACAAAGAACTGTAGTCCAAACAAAACATATAACTGGGACTACCTAAACAGAAGATTACATCACTTAATTAAATTACATTGATATTGCATCTCCATCCTAGAATCAAATCTTCAATGTGGTTGTGGTCTTAGACAGAACACTTTGACTCAGGACTGGGCAACAATAGTTTTTGTCTTCAAAAGCAACAGAGAACAGCTCTGATTTAAAGCTTATCTAACAATAACATTACTCATATTTCTAAACTATTCCCTAATCTTTATTATTAAACTCTGGTCAGGACTTAAGCACAACTGACTGGGAGCCATAAAATTGATATTTCTGCCTAATGTTCCTGTCCTATGACCCAGAACTATTTGGTTATTTTTCAGTGTATATGGTTATTAAATAAATTCAACTTTATCCATTATTATTGGAATTTTAGGGTGCAATTATTTATTGTGCAGTGGGCAGGGTTGAAGGCTTGTACATTAGATAGCAAACATCATGTACAGGCGCTCATAATCATCAGAGGCAACGCTTCAGTTCAGAGGATAACAAACCATTCAAAATTCATCTAAAGCCATTGATCCCACTTTCTGATCCTTGCTGTTCCAACACTTCCATTGCATGTATTATTTTGCATCTTGTTTAATGTCCAGAGTGTTTCATAATATTACATTTCTCTGCTCATGCTGACCACTATGTAATGATCTCAGCTTCAGCCCAACTGGTACATAATTTAACAAAGACTGAATAATTCAGATTACATTGCAGCTACTAAGAGATAATTAAACATTTGCGCAGTGTAATACCTAAGACAGATAAATGGTAAAAAAGAGATTGTACCCAGTTTGATTTTGGACCTAGCCTTGGTCAGGCTTTAAAAATGAAACAGATACATTGGCAATTGCAACCACTTACAAAAGCCCTTCCACTTGACACTTCAATTTTAGAGTGCATGCTGAAAGAGAAAATCTCTAACTGAACATTGACCACAAACTTACCAATTTCCTGTCTTGTACTGCAAACTCCAACGCCATACTGGTCTATTTTCTCTGCCACACTTTTCAGGAAATCAGCATTGTTCTCAGCAAAACCAAGGTAGTTGTAGGAGCCTACATTTATGACATTGTGTAATGTCCGCCCGGTAAACCTGCACACATGTAAACATAGGCAATCAATTAGGATGTTCACATACTGAAGAAATAAATTATACAAAATGAAAAGTAATCAACATTTAATTAACTGTAATTGCTTGTTATAAATCTGCTCCATATGGACTTTATTCTCATGAAATATGACAGTGTTTAATTTCATGCATGCTTTAGTTGAAGGTGTTATTTTTATACCCTGGCTGACATGAAGCACAAACAAAATGTTTACAACACATTTCAGTCATTCTCAAGAGCTTATGGTGCCAGCAACCACATGCGATCTAAAAGCCTTCAAGATGTCTATTTTGGATAAGATACCTTCGTTCAGGTAGGTCACTTACATTAGTATCTGAATTTTTTAAAAGATCACTTTGATGGTAGGTGCATCCTTTTAAATAACTGACCTACTTTTACTCACAGCTTGTGTAAACCCGTACACCCATAAAAAAACCATCTTCCTCCTTTACTGATTCGCCGCACTTTACCAGAAAGACAACTGACTGTCCTACTTCTCCTGTTTGCAGATTGCATTAAATCTTTTTGAACCAAACTGAACTCTGTACACACAACAAATAGCGTAATCACAAACGATTTTAATCACATCAAATGATTATATCACAATACCTGAAAGTCCAGTTGTAGTCATCAGAAACTCTTTCCATCAGGTCAAAGACAGGTCCGGGCAGGCTGCATAGTGGACGGTTCCAGTTGTCCCGCACCCTCATGTACAGGTTACGAGTGTAAAAGTTTTCAAAGTCTTGATACAGAGGCACAAAATCCTGGGAACAAACAGAAAACAAATCAACATCTCTGCATTAAACCTGTAAATAAAGCAGCTGAGACAACACTAATAACAGCACAATTAAAGTTAAAAAGTTACAAGTTACTTTACAGCCTCTTCAAGTGCACAACAAACTAACCTGGCAATAACAAAACATGATGTGACTCAATTGCAACAAGAGGGTCACTTAGTGATTCCCTTTTTGTTTGCTCAATTCATTAGATTTTGAAATGGTTATTCCCCACAATTTCTCTTTAGATCTTTACCACAATTTTTGCATTTAACCGATGTTAAAAGCAACTAAAGAGTTCTGTGTGACAGTGCAATGACTTTATCTGCAATCCCAAGCACAATAAAAAGAATGGGAGCCCACTGAGATTTAATTAGGTTTAGAGTAGATCTCTTGGATTCTCTGGGGTGCCCTGTCTCACCCATGGCAACTAAAAAGTGCAGTTGAACATGAACAAGGGAGGCAGAGATAGACCTTAAGAGCCAAAATTGAAATAATTAAGGGAAAACAAAAATGTGTTGACACCCAAGGCATGCATATTAAAAATGTCAGAGACTACTGTTCCTACAATAAGCAAGTGTATGTTGATTTTCACTTACCTTTTGTTCTGGTCTTTCCTGTGCAACGTGGCACTTCTCTAAGCCCACAGCCCTGAGGAAATCTCTGAGGTAGCCAAAAAGGGTAACTAAGCCATAGCCCAGGTAAGTCATGACAGCGACGTACATTGGTGCCTGTTCAAAGTATTCATACTTGGGCTGGCTGGAGGCGACACCATTCTCTGTGCCATTTTTCTATACAAGAGCCCAACATAAACAGTCAAATATTGTAAACAAGACAGTAGAAAACTATACAAATTGTATGAATGTGGCCTGATTGATAGATTAAGGGTGCAACCAATGCTGAAGAGGGAGACAAACATGGAGGCATAATAAAATTTACATAAATCAAATAACAAAAAAACGACATGTTGTTTGCTAAACCTTTCCTAACAGAGGTTTAAGCAAATAAACATTAAGTGTAGTTGTAAAAATGACCAAGTGACAGTGGTCCCAAGACTTGGTTACAGCATAGACACTTCATACTCAATGCACTCATTGTCACTAGCTAATAAGGTAATTATTCACTTGGAAGAGATGACAGATGTATGTGGGATGTATTAATGTATAGGCTACTATACTAACTTAACTAATATCTTTAAGACTTCATGACATAATGGAATCCGGACACGTTAACCGTAAATGTGCCATGAAATGTACCCATGGTGACATAATGTTTCACAGAACTGGATACCACTTCCGGGGTTTCTGCCAAGCATTAGACAGCCAGATATAATGGCAGGCTACATAAGCTACATCTATGTATGTGTGGACAACATATGAATAAGCACTGGTATGTAGTGAATGACAAGGCTTTAGAAGCTTAGATTTTGTTACTCGCTCACAATTTAGCTAAGACGAAAGCGGTCCGTGGTTTCTATGGAAACCACTTATTTAGCGGGAGGCACACACGAGCTAAAATGTTTTAACTAGAATGGAAAAGTTTAAGTTATATATTGTCGTCAAGCAACTCTATTCTGCTGTCACTGTCTTAAAAAAGCAATGTATGGAGGAGGTGCAGGTTGTTCATCAAGTCTGACTGAAAAGATTCGAAACTATTCAAAACATGTTACTCTTCGATAGTATTGTATGAAAGGCTACTGTACAACAACGCTGTAAACCTACTCAAACTGTTAACAATGTTGTACTTCTCCATTTTTATAGTTACTATATTTAAAACTAAAATTAATCATCTTTATGTTATGTTAAATTAGATCTGACAGATGTATTGCAAAACATTTATTACAAAAAGTTACACGTTGTGCTTCTGTCGTTATAACTTTGAGTTGCCATGTTCATCTCTTAGGCTACTCGACATTTAATGCTAGCTTAAGTCATTAGCCTGTTTGCAAGCCATTGCAGAAAGGTAGGCTAATATTGCGAGAAAAACATTTGTGTCTGCGTGGTCCAACACCCAGTTGTAAATGACACACCTACCTGCATCTTTTTGTGATAGCCATTTATTTTGATATCCTCGCTTTTCAGAGATTTCTGTTTTGAATGCAGTTTTGAAATACCATTAGTAGCGGTCATTGTCATAATCCAAAAGCACAACAGCGTGTGTCTGCTCTGTCTGTCTCTCAGTTACCTATATTCCTGAAGTTACATAGCCTAGGTGACTTCCTCCTTTTTTTTCCTGCGTCGTAAGCTCTGCCTCTTCAAACTGTTGCAACCTGACAATCAACCGGATCAAGCGCTTCTCCGAAACCAACGTTCTTTCATTGTAAACCATTGATTGTACTTTGTGAAAAAAATAACTGTTGAGGAGACATTCTTTATTTAAAATATACGCATTTTACACATTTACCTTTAATATATTTCTCTAGTTTTTATATAATTTACCTTTGTCTGTGTTGTTGACTGTAACAAAATAATATAGGCCAGACATGCCCAAAGTCCGGCCTGGGGGCCAATCATGGCACTATCAATCATGGTGAGATTTCATGTGGCCCTCAGCTTCAGAGATAAAATGTACTGTTTATGGCCCCAACAGCAGCAGCTTTATACTAAACCCATTCAAATCCAACAAAAACCTGTTCAAATCCAACTAAAACCCATTCAAATCAACTAAAACCTGTTCAAACTGACCTAAAACCTGTTCAAATCCAACTTTCATCAGATGTGGCCCGCTTTTCAAGAAGTTTGGACACCTGCTATAGGCTATAACACCCAATGTGTTATTTAAACTAAAGTTACACAATAAGTTCATGTATGATGTGGGCCTTCCTTACAGATTGCTCACGCGCTGTCTACATCTAGCTAAGATGGAAGATGTCAGATAGCAGTAAAAAATCTGTCTAATGTAAATAAAAAGGTGAAGGTTTATCTTAGTCCCATAGCCTCCATATAGTGCCATAGTTAGAGCTGAGAATATAAGTGTCAAATGCCACCTATTGTACTAATACAGTATGCGTCCCCTGCAGCTACTGTTGTATTGTTTGTGCATACAGCAGAGACAAACCGGTTTTAGAGCACCAGCGTGAACTACTACTTCACTCTTCCACTTAGTCCTTGTAGTTGATAATTTACTGAAGTATCATAAAATATAGACTGCTTGTTGATAGAGGTCAAATTTAAACAGTCCTGTAGTCCTTTGTAGTATGCCCACTGTTGACAATTTAGTGTCTGGTTGCATAGTTGAAACGGTCTCTTCTAAGGAAAGATTTTGTTTGTTTGTAAAAGGTCGACACCTACTCTGGTTTCTCTGGAAGTGCAAATCAGAACACACTTATAACCATATATAAAGAGTTTTGGTGCTGTTTCAAGGCAGGTATGCATAAGCACAACAGATAATCCAGGTGATAAAATTGCGAGGAAGTGAGATAGGAATGCAAGTGCTTGTCTGGACATTTTCCCTCTAAGATTAGGAAACACTAGGATGAAACAACACATCTTTATACAGTATGTGCTCTCATGCTTGGGTTTTATATTTCAACTTGTTTGATTGAGTGCTTCAGTATAATATACAGTCATTTACTTGCTTGATATCTTCCATGTTCTTGTCTTTTTCACACAAAACGTGTATCACTTAAGGTCCAGGATTTATTCGTTACATTGATTTGTCACCTTTTGACAGACTTCATTTAATTTTCACCTTTCCCACTTCTCCACAATTACAAACAGGGCTTTCTTTTTTTGACACGTCTCCTGTTCTTAGTCTTTGTATAAATTGCGTTGCATGCCTTTTGTATTGTGTTATATTTTGGCTGCGAACACCTTGGCCTTGTGGGATGGCACATGTCATCTACCATCACTCCGAAACTGTCTACATTTTACCCTAACAGAAAAAAGTTGGTGTTTTCTAATAACTCAAGATCCTTATCAGGTGTGAGGCGCAACCCAGGCTGTCACTTGCATGAAGCCAAACTGGAACTGAGAAATAGTGTTTGGAGTGGATTTAGAGAGACAGGCACATACCCTGGTTCTAGATGAGTCTGCCTGCATCTGACTGTTTCCGAGTAGATGATTGAATAGAGGCCAGAATGCTGCAGTCTTAATAAATTAAAGGTATCCGTAGCCTGTGTCTTTGAGTCTTGAATGGAGCTGTCACAGTGGCTGGTGCCTCCCTGCCTTCACTACTGGATTGCTTTCTGCCAGTGGGACCAGATGTAACCTACATCTGCCAAGCTTCATTAGTTATGTCAGTTTGGTTAGTGCTGTTCATTTAGGCTTCCTTAATGTATTTTTAAAATTTTATTTTAGGAAGGGGGTTAAAGTTTGCGCTCATACATTTATTCTTTTAATGTAGGTCTGTATTTGTCTTTAGAGAGACACCAAATTAGGTTTATCTTCTCAGTAAAAACAGTAATTTATTTTACAGGTCATGCTTTATACTGTGTGACTGAACATTGAATTGAGTCTCTAAGCATGAAATATACCCTGTTTGATTTTGACTGATCTAATTTCATTTCACTTTTCATTTCTGCTTTTAGGATACTTCCCCTTTTTAAGACATGGAAATAGTTTTGATGCCTCGATGAAAGACTCCACCTTAAATGCAGATGAATGGAGAAACGTCATAAACAGGGAGTAGACTGCCTAGCCCATGGGAATGCAGTTTCCTCTTTGCTTTCATGTGAAAGTCATGTAAAATGAGATTTACTGAAATACATGATGAATACAAATACACATTTTATCTCATCACATAATTTTAATAGACTTAAATTAACAGTTAAATATTTTTTATTAAGAAATCCCACTTACAAATGTCCCACGTAGAATTGCCTCTCCACCTAGTGGCAGTGAAGAGAAACACACATAAGCCTAATGTTTCCTCCCATCTATCTCTAAAATATCTTCACTTATTTAATGGAAATGCTTCATTATAGTAGAAATTGCTTGTCAAAGTCTTTACAGCCATGTGCTATTTGCTCACAGTATTACATTGGCACACATTTAGGATTTAAGTGCTTATGGGTGAAGTTGTGTCATGCTGTGCTGTTGACGGCCAGTTGTATTGCAGAGCTATATTTAAACGTCCCCTGGGGTGCCATTAGATCATGTAATTTCTTCGTCAGGCCAGGCTGACCTCATTTTAATACCCACATCAGACAGCAAGCATTAAGAAAAAAAGAGGAATATTGAATTTTGTATCTGCAGTGGTATCTGTGCATTTACATTTCAAACTTCATCTTTTTTTGAGGACATTTTATCTTGTGCGACTAACAGCAGCTGAATAGGCTCAATTTTCATTTTGGTGAAGTAGCATGAGAGTGATGTTGTGTGCTGCCACGAGTTGAAAGGCTGTCTATGTATAGTTTAGCAATGTGTTGAATCTATTTAGACCACCAAGAGGGATAACACAACATCAAACAAGGTTGCACCATTGTTGTTGTCTGCATTGCCTAGGATAAGAATACAGGCTGTTCATGTCATAAATAAGATATAAAACTTTAATTGTGTTTTGCTATGTTACTTTGGGAAGAAATAACTCACTCACTATTAGAGGCTTGTACACCATAAAATCAGTGTACATGTTCAGTTTATGTTAGACAGCATGGCTGATTAATGCTATAGACTTTAAATGTCTACAATTAATGGTACTTAACAAAAGCATACCTGCTCTGTTTGCTTTTGCAGCTGCAGCACTCCTAACCTTGAGTGGGTGTTCATCCAGTGGGGTTGAAAATTCCCTGATTTCTTCAGAAGATAGCGGCAAAGGGAAGACATTCTCAGAGACAGATATTTATAGAGAGAGTGGGAGAAAGTGAGACTGTGGCTTGAAAGGTTAGTAAGAGCATGCAGCAGAATGACAGCAAAGGAGAATGACAGAGTTGTTGGTGGAAACAGGGAGATGGTGGAGAATAAAGATGAAGGTAGAAGATTTTGGAAATGGATGATGCACCACTAGAGGCCATCTGTCAAAGCACAGACATTGAACCTGGTCTCTGTCTTCTAGACCAGGTTAAGTTTCTGCAGGTTCATGACCCTAATTATGTCATTTAGATATTGTGAATAAGTGGCACATTAGAGGGAGTCCTGGGATGTGCCCTGCTTTCCAAGCTCTCGTTGGCCTTAATGTCACAGTCCTCATTAGGCCGATCAGCATGTTGTTAGTACCACGAGTCAGTTGGTAATATTTAATGTCCGTGGAATAATCTAGGCAGCTCAGGTTATTAGCATAGACCATTGGAGGGAAATGAGCTTTGCTGGAGTGTTATTAATGTTGAATTGCTCATACATAAGTCAAATTGTGATCTCAGGATATTAATATTTCTATTGGGGTACAACTATGTCTCTAAGAGACACTTAACTTGTAAATGACATCCTTGGAAACTAAATTTGACTCTCTTTTCCTGGTCTCAACAACTATGGCAACCATTTTTTCCACACACAGGAATCCATTGCCTTTCTGACATCACAACCTCAGATTCCCCTCACATTTCCCCTCTGCTATAATCACTGTTTCCTAGCTGCTAGGATTGTCCAACCAGGCCCACTAAGAGTTGCCACTAAATCTCCTTGATGTTGACAGTCCGACACTGAGATAGGTAGCATTCAGCCACAGATAGCATGGCCCCCTTGAAGCAAGCCTACTCTATGCTGGGTGATATATGAACTGTCGCAGGCTGATTCTAATGGATGGTCTATCCTCCTACACAGGCTTGTTCTGAAGGTTGTCACATTGGCCAAACGTGCCTGGGAGGATAGATGTGAGTTTGCTGTGTTTGAGATAGGGCAGGAGAAAATGTTGTCTTGGGGACACATGGTCAGTGAGACACACAGCAGTGCTCTCAGCTATGTTTGATGAGAAAGGGATGAGACCTGTGGCTCAGCTGTCATCAAAATGAACAATACTGTGAAGGAGGATTCTAACCCACACACAGTAAGCAGGTTATTAGTGTAGGCAGGCATAGTGTAGACATTGCTGGCATGTAGAAGTCACAAAATGCATAACAAAAGTTTTATTAATATACCAGCCGATCTAGATCTGTTATTGTTAAAGTCTAGATGCTTTACTATTCTTTTTGATGCCAGTTGCCAGAATAGGTTTTATAATTGAATTTTAGTATACAAGCTTCAATTGTTGGAACCTCAGGCATTTTGTGTTATTTATGTATTCATCTTTTCATAGAGAAAAGAACTGACATTCAACAAGCTTTGTTCTGGATTTGCTTGAAGTACTGATGGATAACGGAAACCACCAGTGCAAAATGGAACTGACACTGGGCACAAATGTAAAACAGTGATTAAGCACATACAATAATAGATGCCCCTTAGCGTTGGATAGTCCTGTATCAGCTAATAAGAGAAGTGGGACCAGTTGTGCTTTTCACCAGCAGGTCCACCATGCAATCAAATTTGCATTAGTGTAAGTGAAAGAGAAATAAAGAGAGCAAGGGAGAGGGATCGCTGAAGGGGCTTTTTCACAACCTGTTTAGTTGAGCTCAGTTATTATGAGAGTATCAATCCACATTACGAGAGGCTGCTGTTCTACTCATTTACAGCACACTGCCAGTGCTCAAATGGGAATATCACAGCAACTGTATTTAAAAGTCACATTCAATATTTGTTATTCTTTCTGCTACAGCTAGACAGGAATGTTAATAAGCCTTATAAGCCATGCAGAGCCTCAACTTCTTGTCACTGCACTGCAGGTTTTCACCCGGGCTTGGGAGAGGCAATACATGGTGAATGCCTGACACTTGTGCATCTCATTTAGTTAAAATGCAACAGTCATGGTAAACTAGCCATGTATGCACAAACACACCTACATAATGTGTGTGTGCATATGTAGGTGTGTGTGCATAAAATAGGAATTTATATTTTATTTTCTATTAAAATATGAATTCATATTGAGCAGAAATGCATTCTCTAATGCTCCAAGTAATATGCGTTCAGTTCACAAATCACATTTCCTCTATGACAGCAATGCGCTTAAAATGGTCTTTGAGGTTTCTTAAGTGCATTCACCGCTTACTTTATTCTCAGAGTCCAGTGAAGAATGGGTCGATACGGGAAACTCCCAAAGCAAAGAGTGAAGTTAATGGTTCACTTTCACCCTATGAGAGAGGAATCAATAAAGCAAACTGATGCATTTAACACAGTATTTCTCAAATGTCAGACATGCCTTTTAAAAAAAATACATTTGTTATTATAATGTGGAGTGGGCTAGTGGGAAGTTTCAATGCCTTCTATTATTCCATACATTCAGCTTCTGCTCATATCAGTTTTAAGTAGTTTACAAGGTTTGATCAAGCAAGATTACACACAAATTTCCCAGAAAATTATTTGGTACTAAAAGCAAAAGTGCTAAAAAAAACCAGACATTACTTGTGCTTTGCTCTGTGAAATTGCATTCTGTTACTGTCACGGGGTGTGTCACCTAAATAAGCAAACGCACATACTATAATTGTCCTGAATGACTGCAGTTTAATCGATTTTCAAAAACATGACCGTCAGTCTGTGCCTTTTCTGTGCTGATGTACACTCACCTTTGATTTTTCTGTCCACAGTTGGAAGGTGGAAAGAGATGTGTAGGATGGAGGCAGCTGGCTGTGACACGAGTTGCGACAGGCCTGTTAGTGAGGAGGAAAGGGGGAGGGTTGTAGTGTGGAGATGACTGATGGGCATGTGTCAGCCCTCCTTTAAGAGTAAATGTTGAAGGGGACAAGGGTGGTTCGTTAATTGGGGCGAGATGTAAAAGTCCCTGTCACTCATCATCAGCTTCACTAATATGTTTGGAGGCAAAAAGCTGCAGCAAAGTTGAAGTAAAGCAGTGATTAGTCACTGGATTAGGGAGGAGCCACCCCCATGATGCTTTACAGAACTGTAAAGCAGAACACACTGCTACAAACATATTTGTATTTCATTTAAAAGTCTAGAGAGCAAAGCTTAAAGACCAAGCCTAGGAATAAGGTTACATAATAAATATTATATAAAAAATGTATCATCATCAGCATATACTGTACATTAAATTTACATTACAACAATGTTTGAAAACTATGCTTAATATATTGTTCCGATTGTGATGCCCATGCTGTGTAGGTGCTTACTGGCTGAGGTTGTGGCTGAGGCGTTGGACTTTGCTGCTAACCGGGGTCTACTGTATGTTAGTAGCAAAAGTATATAAACATATTATTCTCATAACCTTCTTGAGCTATATTGCAGAAGAAATACACTAAGGAGAGTGTGACCAGTTGTTGGAGATACCGTTAGGACATCAGTAAGTCCATTGGACCACATACATGAAAATGTAAGCTGTCCTACTCTTCTGTATCATTTACCACTTTCCCTGTTTCCTGCATTTTTCCTGCCTAACACTGCAGTGGTTTGGCTGATCAACTGATAAACTGTTTTAATTTAAATGCCTCATTAGGGTTGAATTATGGTATTATTCAATTACCCATTATCACACTTCTTTCTTTTTAATCGTTTTATAATTCTTCTTTCAGCCGTGTCTCCTTTTAGTAATTCTTGTACTTGAACCCAACAATCTCTACTAAGTGATCCAGTTATGTGGGCTAAATTGAGTTGCTCTTAAAAGCTGTTTAAATCTCAATTCCCTAACTCTCTAACGGGGAAAACAACAGCAATTGTGAGGCTGGCATTAGCATGAAGTGACATACAGCGCTGCAGTCATGCAGCAGGTGGCTAATTGGCCCTGAGCTGTACAGTGGCCCTCTGTGGCACTGTCCTTGTCACATGAAGGGGACAGCGGCTGCTGGGCAGAGTGGGCCTATCAGCTCTACTGCCCTCTGAGCCAGATGCAGCATTTCATAATTAACAAAGTGAGACGGGCTGGGGTCATGAAGACATACTGCAGCGCTTTAAGACATCATGTGCGATAAACAAACAGTACTTGTGTCTGACTTGCATTATTGGATTTACAGTAAACACATTTAAAGAGAGTTTTATTACTGTGTGAAAGTGGCCTCCAGAGGCCTCGCTAGTGTTAATTGAGGTGCACTGTGATTTGTTTTGCTGGACCTTCCTGCAGCCCTCCCCAGTCCATTTGAATTCAATCTCCTGGGATCACTCTTTAAAGGTTTCAGCTAGGTTTCTGCTTTAAACCAGCTTCAATTTCACTCATTATGTTAATCTAGATGCTACAATCATACACTCTTTCTGGTAGCACACATTAGGAGTACTTTGCCCATAGACTAATGAGGGATTAACTGTGCATATACAGCTGAGCCATGTCTACACATAAGAAAAACTTCATTCCAATAGAAAGTTATAGAAGCTCAAGGCACCAACAACTGAATGAGTTTTGGTTCAAATGACCTTTGAGTATAATGACCTGCAACTTTGCTGAGAATGCCAATCCCTGTGTTTAAAGGAAAATGTCTCAAATGTGGTCTTGTAAGTTGCTGGATCACATGCTTTGCTATAGTCCTTAATTTGGTGACAGCATCTATTTACGGTATAGGTGCACCCAGGTGTATGTCTGTGGGGATCGTATTTATTCATAAGGCAGGCGTGCAGCTATACTCGGATAAACCGATCATTCTTGAGTGACCTTTCTGCATTGGTGCCACTGCAGTGCAGTTCATGAATGTTTAATGGAAAGGCAGCCTGTTTTGGGCCTGCCAGGCTGGGTTTGCTGCATGACAGAAACAAACTAACTCAAAGTCAGAACTGAGTGTAAAAACAGTGGGTGCCACAAACCAAGGACACACAACTTGAGCTCTGACAAGTACACACCCCTCACACCCACAGAACAGTGACGGCCAGATGCAAAGACTTGCAATTATTTGCATACTCACAAGAACACTAAGTCCCAGTCTTTTCTGCATATAAGATCTCACTTTTTATAAGATAAGTATATGTCCTTGTGCCGCCTTTACAGACACCATGAGCTGTTTCTTTCTCATAATAGAAACAATGAATACCAGCTTTATCAACAAATCTAGGTATGCACAGTATGTGGATGAGTAGATTTATAGTTTCTAACATCGAGTGACGAAGGAAGTGTGTCTTAGGTTCATGAAAAGGCTATTACCTACAACGAGTAAAAACATAGCTTCTATTGAGAGTTGCCATTAAAATAAGCAACAACAATTTCTTTGATTCTCCTTTTATTTTCGGCTGATTAGTGATTGCTGGCAGGAATGTCCGCATTAGCCTGAGGTCGCCTGAAAACAGAGGTTAAACCAAAAGCAGATCACAAAAACATGTTGCACGCAAACAGCACAAAGGCACTAACAATGTGCCTCATAGAAACAAGGATAAAATTAAAAACGCGAACTGCACCTTATGTACAATTGAATCTCTTGTTTTGTCTTCTTGTTTTCCTTCTACAACCCTCTCCTGACAAGAAATTACTTGAAAACAAGCAAAGCAGCAAGGAAGCTGTTTGTAGAGACTAACTCTGCTAGAAGATGGGAAGATAATTGGATTTGAGAGCACACTGTTACAGTGCAAGAATTGGAGAGAAAAATATGTGTAGAGATTCAGCTTAGAATTAACTTTCTTTTAAAAACATATCAAATGATAATGTATTTTACTTTGGCGTTATAAAATGACTGCCAGTCTCCCAATTATTCTCTTTGGAGGAGACAGATGGAATACCAGTGAAGTGTATCATAGTTGAAGTGTGATAGGACGAAATGGTGAGGAAGGCTACTTTGAACATCTCAAAAGTCTGGGGAAACTTTTACTTTGGCTAACTCACATTTTACTGCTTAGGTGGCATGACAAGATAAAACCTTCAGCTCTGGGCAGAATCTAAAAAAAAAAAAGAGCTGGCAGATGAGTCAGCTAACGGAGCGGACGGCATATGAATATCATTTCAATAAAAAAAGTCTGTATTTTAGAACATCTACATATTCAGTGAGACCAACTCTGGACCCACACATTTGACAACCAATAGGCATGGCAGGTTATATAATTGTGGTATGTAATATGTATTTTAAAATCGACTTAACAATGTAAGAGAATATTGTTCAAAAAATTCAATGTTTTATAGCTTACTCATAACGTGTCCGTGAAGATTCTCAGTCATCCAGGTCATCTTAAGGAAAAGACTAGATTGGTTTTGGTTGAGAGAGGCAATGAAGGGGGAAGTAGCTACTCAGGTGCTTTTTCTGTCTGGGTGGGGGCAGGGATGTGGGGATGCAGGGAGCAGGTCTCATTGCTAATGCATCAGGTGAAGAATCCATCAGGACCACATCCATTTAATGCATGAAGCGTACATTTATGCATGGAAGTGTGCAACCTTTGGCCAGGCTAAGTGGAGGCTGTCCTTTTGTCAGTACAGTACAGTGGCTCAGGTCATGACGGCACCACTGCTGGTCCCAGACAAAAAGATGAAACATTCATGAGGTGTCATTTTGACAATGGCAGATTCAACATTGTTTAGTGACTGCAGCCCTGTTCCCATCTTTCCCCAAACACACACATCAGTATAGAGCTTTAAGGTGAGAACACAAAGCCAGTGTG
Organism: Perccottus glenii; assembly: GCA_024416835.2. Classification (NCBI taxonomy): domain Eukaryota; kingdom Metazoa; phylum Chordata; class Actinopteri; order Gobiiformes; family Odontobutidae; genus Perccottus; species Perccottus glenii. The sequence continues at coordinate 10,300,849 of CM044552.2, read as the reverse complement.
GAGTGATTACCAGTGCGCTCCTGCAGAGGAAGGACTGGCATTTCTCTTTCTTTGTTGTGCATCTGACCTTTGAAAATATCACAGATTAAATCTTTAATTATGTATGAAGGATAGTAGTGGTGATGAGAGAAGAAAAGGGTTTGTTGCCAAATGTAATGGCACATTCCTACTGTAAAAGACTTTCATACTGATTGCCAGCACAGATGTTTCAAAATGTGGCAATGGAAATAATTAATTTAATAGTATTTTTTCTTCAAGTAAAGATAAATGGAAGCTTGCTGTTTATTTGTTTGTTTGTTTTTTGGACACACAAATGGAAATACCACTATTATTGAGATATATTTAATTTTCTTGTGTGTTTCTGGAGTAGCCCATTTTTGAAAAGCACTTTTATATTAGCATCTTAATTAAATAAGCCATAATTTCTAACAACAGCAACTTCTACTGTCCTCATTTTGTAACATATTCAGTTTGGAACTCAAAATGATGATGGAAATGATGAACAACAGGGAAAACATCTTTGGTGTGTAACAAAAAGTATTTCTATGAAGAATAGCTGAACCCGTGTTTGAAATGCAAATATTGGCTTTCATCTGAAATGTCAGTGAAGGACACTTGGGAGCGGCTAAACATCTCAATTAAAGAGCCCCAACATGAAAACAAACCATGAAACCATGAAAGGCAACATTTTGGACTAATCTCCAGCATCAGTGAGAATAAATCAGAGTCACAACCTAATAATGCAAAACATCAGAGTGTGTAAAGAAAAGAAAACAATTAGAGATGCAGATTTAGAACAGCCTCTGCATAATGATAGTTCAGCTGATGGGGTTAGGGTGACCCGGGGAAGCCTTGTCCCCGTGAAGTCAAGTGTATGACATGTTTGTGGAAGAAGAAGAAGAAGAACTGTGTTACTGTGAAACCAATTGTGAAGTGAAGCTGGTAATTAGCTTTTTGGTAGAAACATTGTGGTTGAAGTCAGTAAAATAATTTGTCAGCGCACTAAAGCCCTATCCAGAGCCAGCTAAGCACTTTAACAGAGAGTAATGGGCTTCTTGGCATTCTCAACCTGTGCTATACATTGGGGATGGTTCTTTATTTTCTCCAGGACTAATTTTGTTGTTTTACCTTTTCAGCTGGCAGTTTTATCTGAAAATCCTAAACAACTTTGGTAAGTACCTCATTTCCTAATGGCTTAAAGAATGGCCAGACTTTGTTTTAGCTGCACTATTTATTTTTTGAGACATTGATAAATTACTTGGCTTTTAATGAATCGGGAAATCTCATCACTTAGCTAAGAATCAGCTTATTTTAGCAGCGTGGTTGTCTGCGTCATTTACACAATGGTTTTTTATTGTGTTGCAAGTTAGGATGAATAAAAGCACCAATAACTTCAACATGAGATAACTTTTATTTTGCAATAAAATATTTATGGGACATGAGAGGACTTTTGAACAAAGCTGATTTTGTGGGGATTGTCAGTCACAATGTTACACCCTACAGCACTCATGTCAAACTCAAGGCCCAGGGGCCAAATGCGGCCCATTGCAATGCTTTATTTGGCCTTACAATAGATTTGGTAAGTGATTTTTTGGCACTAGGTTTTAGATAGATTTGAACCTTATTTATTTTTGCCAGTTTTTGCTACAAAGATAAATAAAACCTGTTTAAAACCAGCTAAAACCTGTTCAAATCTATCTAAAACCAGTTCAAATTCACATAAATCCAGTTCAAATACACCTAAAACCTGCTTCATTAAAGGAGGAAATGATTGTAAAAGATAAACTGGTGTAATAAAGACTCAAATAAAGATGACACCATACATTAAATATTTGATAAAAGCCTCCAAGTGTCACAATCTTTACAATAGAGGCCCCTCGTCACTTTGAGTTTGAAACCACTGCCCTACAGTACATGACCATATTAATGTTTATAATGTATTAACACCCCTGCTGAGTGTGACCTAATTAGACATCCAGGGCTCAAACGTGAGAAGACCACACCCCGGGGGCTAATTCCACTAATGTCATGATTCTGTTTAGGTGTCTGATCGTTAGGAATGTTTGAATTATTTTTGATGACCCAGATCTAGATGTCAGTCGATTGTTATAGCTGAATATGATATTTCCGGATTCATTATGCGCTGTTTGTTCCCACATATATTTATATTCATTTGTATATTTTGTATATTCTTATATTCAGCTTCTCTGTCTGTTTTTAGATCTTATCAGAAAAACAGCCACCTACTTACAATTAACTCCCTCTAACCAGCAGCACATGTACTGTATGTAAAAGGAGCACAGTGCACATCAGTCTGCTCTGCGTGTCACTACAGAGCTTCCTTCCATGTTGGAGTTGGGTTCCTAACAGAGGGAAGTGTCATGGACTCCCTGCAGCATGACAAGCTGGCGGCACACGAGGTGAGCACTCAGAGAAATGCAGGAGACAGGTGATGGGATGAATAAGCCTGTCTCAAGGCAGTTTCCGGGTTGACAGGTACTTCACATAAAACAGTATCAAACAGAATAGGCTTCTGTTAAAATGAGTGCTGCTGCTGACAGAAACAATTAATGCCCTGTACCTGTGCCTCTGTGGAAGGATGAGACACACATTTAGTTTAGCCACTTGAAGAAGATTATGAAGGGCAATATTCTAATATTCTATTCCTCATCTCTTTTGAGTGGAATGAGCAACACACCTCTTTAATCTGTTATGCAAATTAAATAATACTCTTAACTTCAAGCAGTTTGACACTGACCTCATGCATCAGGTGGCAGTAGTAGTTTTATGGGATAATGTTTTTTGCTTTGTAAATCTCCTTAGTGCTTTAGAGCCTCATAGTGACTGTTGCTTAGATCTGATTGCAAAAAGAAAACAAAAAAGACTTTGATCAGCTAAAAGCTTATATGTTTATATGTAATGTTTTTGGAGGGAAACACCTGAATCAATGACATCAGTTAAAGATTAAAATGATGAATGGTTGAATACCAAGCCTTGATTGCTGAATCATATTTATTAGATTGTTGAGAAGCCTTTTTAAAATACAAAATACCAACCATATTAAGTGGCAGAAAACCAAATCATTTAGTTGTAATATTTATAAAACCCATACTTTCATTCATTCTGCATCAAATATGGATAGGAAAATGAGAATAACAAAAGCACAGTAAGAGTCCTGTCATCTTTGCCACAGAGAGCATGTAAAATAATAAGAAACCTTATATTGCTTGTTACCTCTTAAAAAAATGAAATAGTCTGCAGCCTTTTCTTCTGTTTTTTTTCCTGCACAATGCAGCAATGCTGATGCGTGGTTTCCTCACCCTCCCTCTGGGAGGTGTGAACTGAAGATATGAAGGATAGACAAGAGAAAGTGGAGGAGGAGAATGCAGAACACAGTAAACTTCACCTTGGAGCTTCACACTTTTGGAGAAGATAAAGCAGCCCTGATTGTCTGTGCAGTTTGCTTAATAAGACAGTAAAGTCATGAGGCTGTCATGAGAGAGCAACATGGAACACAAACTCATTAAGACCGGTGATTTCATTTGAAGAAAGCAAAGCAACCCACACAGAGTTGAGAATTCAAGCAAACGAACAGCCTCTCGAGGTGCACTCTGATGCATCTGAAAGCCCACATCAAGCTCTCTGTGTTAAGGACTAATAGGATGCTTCTGATGCTAGAAAACAAATGAAAAAACAAAACATTTATTTTTGTCCTTTTCTTTATATCAGTGCTGCTAAGAATCATGGAGCACGGAGTCCTGCACCGGGGCTCGGGTATATTATGTGCTGTGTACACGTTAGAGCCACTAAACCCTCGCCTCCACAGAGCTGATCTGACACAATCATCTCACTCACTCATCTCCACACCACCGGCCACGAGGCCTCCATTCTCCCCGGACACAGCCTTCTTACTTCCAGATCAGCAGAGACCCACAGTGCCTGCGAAGGTCGAACCATGAGTAAATTTGTCAGCTTGTCTGAGTATACACAGGATCACCTGGGAGTTGACCCTCAAACTCACCATGCGTTCAATGTGGAGAGAGTTATAGGCAACAGACTGCAACCTTTTTTTATATACAGTATATATATATATATATATATATATACAGTATATTGCAATAATATATATACTGTGTAAATACAAAGATACTTTAATCATTCATTAATTTTCTTCTGCTTGGTCCCGTTAGGGGTACATCCTGGACAATGGCCAGTTAATTGCAGGGCAGACACTTAAAGACAACAAAGATACTTGAACACACAAATTTTCTATCAAAAATGACATATGTACACACACTTATTAGTAGCACAATCACATATCCAAAAACATACAGAGATGAATTAAGAAAGGAAACTTGTGCAGCGAAGAGTATATTCACTTAGCCCCAGGCTGTTCCTTACCTATTATCATTGCATCACATTTCAATATTGAACAGAGGTGTGCCGCAAATGCACTGCTGACACATCAAAGCTCTGTGGAAAATCCACACTGCTCCTCAGAGCCTCAGAGCGATGTCACAGCCATTCCCGGGTAGACCAGACTGGCACCGGGAGAGGCCAGGCATGACTAAAGACCTGAGCAGACATATTAAAAAATGGATTCTCTATTTCCCACTTCGATGAGTTAAAGTTATCCAGCTGCCTGTGGGTAGAGCTTGATGGTTTGCTGGCCAATCACAGCCAGTAAGCTGCAGGCTTAAACAGAGAGATGATCTGGATTGTAAGATGAACAAGACATATAGAGCTGAATCATTTTAAAGGTGCCAACTTTTGCCTAAACTTACTGTGGAGAGTAAGTTTAGGCACTCTTTTTGTGTCACATTTCCAACAAATAATGTACATTTAGTGCTGTAATAATTGTCAGAGTTATGTCAGAATAATAGGATGTGCATAGAAGAAGCAAAGGAATTAAAATGACCTACGAGTCAGTTTGCCTGCAGTCACTTTTTTAGCTTCTGCCAATTAGTGATGCAGACACACTTCTTCAGAATAAAAGATACAGCTGACTTTGGGTTGACCTTCGTACCTTTACACTAACCTTCTCCCTCTGCCCTGCTCCATAAATGTGACCAAATCAGTTGGGACGCTGAATATAATTCTGTCTTAATGTATGTCTTCCTCGGGGCTTGCTAATTAAGAATTTAATTATGGCTGAAAGCAAAACAGCAATACACCCCTTCATGTTTAATACATATCTGGATTTTTCCTTTCTTCAGAAAACACTTTAATGCTCTTAAGATTTGAGCTGAACAGAAGAGAATATGGAAAGACTATACCTCCAGAGCAAACCTAAATGAATCAGTCATTTTATGTTGTTTGTTTTTTTATAAACTTGTATGGCCAAAACTAAATTACCTAGCAAATGCTTGATTTCAACATTGAAGTAGAGCTTCTGTAACCTCTGTGAGATCTGAACAGTTACGTCCTAATTTTAGCCCTCTACACTGCAGTATGCCTCAGGGTCCACTCTTATGCCTCAAAGCACTCAGCTTGTAGGCCTGACCTATTCACACACTGTACATTTCCCTTTCTCTATTTTACAGACCCCTCTCATCTTGTGTCTGTGAGCACACCTCCAGCAGCTTTTTTTCTCCAATGTTTTAGACCACTATAACCTCCAAACGGTGTTACGTGGGCACCTGGTGTCATTGCTGATTGGAAACCTTTAGAGCTTTGAGAGCTTGGTTAAGGTAATGTAACCCCCTCTGTGGTCTTGGGGTTATCTATTGGTAGGCAATTGGGTGTCAACATACAGTACCAACAGCCGGTACTTATTTTTATCACTGAAATAGAACATCATTATTGTTTTTGCATGAAAATTCAAGAAACCATAGGACCACTGAAGGCATGTTTGTTTGGTAAAGATGAGTGTGAGCCCAGTTTTTTCATGCACTTTGCACCCATCACCACTAGGTGCCACTTAATCTTGTTGCCCACCTTCCCATTTCAATTTCAATTCTGTTTTATAAGCAGCATGAGTCTATTGTGTATTGTTATGGACTTAGTGAGCTGGTAAATCAGATTTGTGGCCAAAAAGAATTTAATGGCATTGTTGGGGTCTTTGTGACACGCATAGAAATTATTCTGTCTTTACAAAAGTGAAGGGTCTATCCATGGCAGGGGCGGGAAATTCTTTTTTTACAATGGCCACATTAGAACATGGGTCTTTTGTGGAGGGCTGGGCCAACACAGTGAACTCACTTATGCTCAATAAAAACACATTTTTTTTGCCTATGGTTTAAAGTTTGAACTGTAGGAAAAACAATATGTGCAATAAACACTGTATATTCGACACCACAGTCACAGCTGCACTTCCTTATTTTTAGATCCACTCTTTTGCTGTGAGTAGAGATGCTGCTTTAGGAAAAGTTTTTACAGTTTGGAGCATGTCGTATAGTGGAATCACCTGATCACTGCTGAATATTAGTGTTTAACTATCAATAAATTATTTATAAATGCTGGCGGGCCAGATTAAATAGCCCAACGGACCACATGTGGCCCCCGGGCCTTAGTTTGCCCATTACTGATTTATGGTATGGTCTTGTGTTTCATTCTTTGCTGTATGTCTAAATTCTGTCCTGCTGTGCCAACCAGTGCAAATGTGGCAATAGATTATGCATAATTGTATTTTTTACTCAGATGTATTTTTTGTAATTGTAGATGCAGCTCCCTTTACCTGGCTGATGTCTGCCTCTCTTTGGCTCCAAATTTAACAACAGTTCTCAAACTGCTTCCGTTCACTGGATGAGATTCGTCTGTTTCACCATCTGGTGGTTTTGCACCTGGGGTAAGACTCCCTTTACAAACTGCTTACCTTTGTAGTGCCTCCCTCTGTAAATCACACAGCGCAGTGGCTCAGTGGTAGAGCTGTCGTACGATAATCTGAAGGTTGGCGGTTTGATTCCCGCTCTCCCTTGTTCATACTGCCATTGTGTCCTTGGACAAGACACTTAACCCTTCTTGCCTCCAGTGGTGTTCCAGCTGTGACACTGGTGTGTGGGTGAATGGAAGCTTAATGTAGTAATGTGTAATGTTAAGTGCATTGAGCGCCTTGTAGGTGGAAAAGCTTTGTATAAAATCAATGCCATTTACCATAAACTTTTCAGGTCAAACGTAATAGATTTAAGAATCACACAGTATATAACTTTAATTTTCAATCTATAAACACCAGAGTGATTTATAAGCCTTGTTGGCTAACTGTGGCTCGAAACTTGAAACTAAATTGGCTGAACGTCCAGATTTGAAAATGTAGCACAAAGCTCTCCTGCACTAATGAACACTACAGATGTGTCAGGCAGGAGAGGAGGGCTCTGCCAACAGCAATGTAAACAGCAGCCAATTACCTGCCTGGATGATGATCCTTTACAGCAACTTACATGTGCAGAGGCAAATGCATCAGCTGCAAGGCCCAGCAACGGTGTAATATAAACATATTAATCAATTACAGAGTCTCAAATATGGAAATAATTAAATGACAATGACACTCTGATATAATGAGGGTCACTAGTTTCTTTCATCTTTGCCAGTAATTTTTTTACATTTTATTTATTTTTTTGAGGAAAGTCCCACTAAGATTTCCAAGATTACAAATCTCTTTTTGAAGAGAGTCTTGGCCTAGAAGGACACAAGAAGTGTTTCCTGTCACACAGATTAAAAAAAGCATTATACATCATACAACAATTTTTTTTCTAAAACAGTTTGAAATACTATGAAGCAAATAAGGCACATAATGTAAACAATGATCAGAGGTATCAGATAAAAAGAGAAAAGCAGAGTGCGATCTCTCTTTGTCAAGCCTGAGGCAGGCCCATGTAAAGGGCTGCCCTGCGCTAACATACAAGCCTTGTACTTCAATGCTGCTCTTTATGGTAGAGTTATATAATGGGACTCAAGATGCTTGATGTCTGCACATTTTGGAACTGTTCTTGTTCTTGTTCATTTACACTTAAGCCTTACCTTGAATTTTGTAGCTATTTAAAAGTGTGGAATGGAACTGCCTATAGGAATAGCAGTAGCTTATTGACTTAAGGAGTTTATTACAGTCTCCAAAATGGGTAGGTATATGCCAGCTTCTCAGACAGGGCTTTGTTCTTATTATACTGTTAACACTGATACAAACAGAATCTCTGCATCAGCCCAGGCACTGTTTTTATCTCTGTTTCCTTCTTAAAATAGGCTCTTAATTTTATTCACGTATTGAATAAATAAGCATTGCATTGGGAACTAATGAGATCTGAAACAGAGATGAAGAAGCGTTTGCACACACAATGTCTGGATTCTGTCCTTGCAGTGTAGGAAGGCAGTGCAGTTTTCATTTGGTATGATTGAAGAGTAATTTATGGTGACACGTCTTGACTCATTATACTACATTATAAAATAAAATAAATCAATGTTAGTGATGCATGGCTGACTGCATAATGGAATGTACTACTGTCTTCTAGCTTTCACATTCACAATGCAATGAGTTAAAAATAGGGAATGTGAGGGTTTTTATTAAGAGACATTGCTGATGCACTCTTTTGAATTGAGTAAATAAGAACATCCTTATCAGACTGAGTGCAGCATTTCCAAAGAGTCATCTCTTTGAGCTCAGTGAGCCGTAAAAATGGTATTCCTTACACAAAAGGGAAGTAGATCTAGTAAGCATGCTTTTGAGAAATATACTTTGGGACAGCTACAATAACACTGACAGAAGGAACATGCCTCTCTGGAGTCTACAATCGTATTTCACTGTGGACTGTGGCTATCCCGATATCATGTGGCCTGTTTTCTGCTGAAGGCAGAACACGAGAACCATTGTCTCGTGGGTTTCCAAAGGCAGTCATACTTTATGATGCACAAAGCCCAAATCTCATTACTTTTAAGTGCTCTAATGCTGACACACAAGTCAGCAGCGTCTTCTTTACAGTGTGTCAGTGCAACAGATACAGCAGGCCTAACTTTATTCTGCCTGGGACAAAAGCTAGTGCCCATCTCAGCTTCCCAGGGGCTTAAATTAGTCACACCCATGTCTCTGTGTGCCCCCTTAAGCCACTCACTTCTACTACATAGGGCTATTCTATGTCTCATGTGGCAGGGCTTACTTAAAGGCCAGCCCACATACTGTAACAAGACATGTGCTATCTTTGAAAATAACCTTGAGAAAGTAGGGCTGGAGGGGACGGTTTTGGTACACTTGATTTGTCTCCACTATAATAAGACTACATGATTTGGCCTCTCCACGGAGGCTGTCACAGTGCAGACTGTGCTGAATGGTGCCCTCTAAAACTATTGGAAAGCCAACAATGCATTTAATAGTTTGGCTTTGTATTATGTAAGCGCTGTGTTGTACAAAAATGAAACTGTGTGGGCGATGATGAAATAGTACAGAGACACACACCTTATTAACCAGATAAATGAGAACTAATGTTATGTTATACAATATTTATGATCCGCTTTGGAACCTCACAAGATGGGCATACTCTTTAATAGCTCTATAGGGATTTTTATGAATTACTGTGTGTAATATGCCCCCTAATGTAATGTACAGTTCTTTTTGAAGCTGAGACCTTTTTATATTATGTGAGGCTCTGTGTGTGTGTGCTTAGTTACAATGTGTACCATACATTTTGCTCTAGTTCGGTTTAGTGTGTTCATGTACTTCACCTTTAGTCTTCTGAACACCACCAAACTGCCCTATGGCCACCACCGTTTTGTGACGTCTGCCATGAAATATTTACGGCACCATGTCTCATGTTCAGACCGCAGGGCGAGGTGTGAGTCTGTTGTGCCTTTGTGAACATTTGCTGAATCACAACAGGAGCCTCTTGTGAGTAATATTACTGGAGCCATCAAAACACATCATCATTCTTAGTATCAACAAGCCTAAACTCAAGTATCTGGGTTTAGGTTCAAGCTGTCCCTATGTCACAGCAATTTTTAGGAAAGCTATTGATTTTACAAACTGTTACATTGTTACAAACTTATTTGCTTACTAAATTAAATGTTACAGAATGTATTTCCTGCAATATGGTTGGAATTTTTCCAAAACAAACTTTTATGATTTGTATTAACATTTTATAATTTAGGTCCACTTGCTTTAAAAGTTCAGTAGTACATCATTATCCAAAACAAATGATCTTTTTAGTCACTCTGTAGCGACATAATAGGGTTTAACACATATTATTTGTATATTTATGTGCAATATAATACTGCTATAGTTCTACAAGGATTTCCTCAAAAGCTGTAGTTACTTGTGCTAGGGGCTGCAGGTGTGGATGACCTGTTTTGAGAATAACCAGGCCACAGTTCAGCACCTCCCTGAGGTTTTATTCTGTTTCAAAAACAATGGAAGGTGAGTCCTCTGAGGACAAACAGGCCCTCTGGAGATGTGACCAAAATAGAATAATGAGATGCATTAAAGCTAGGTTTAAGTGTCCTATAAACCATGATGGCGGGTTGTGCCCACTGTGTTTTTGGATGTTTATGTCCTCCTCGTTGATCAATAAAATAATCTGTCTGAAGATAACACAAACTTATATTGTCTCTGTAGGCACCATTTACCTGTCCTTCTGTTGTTTTTTCTGCTGTGAAGCACAAGTGAGGTGACATTTATATGATAGAAAGCAGCAGTGCTTTTCACTCTGATTGTTCTGGAATAGAAAAACCTTTTAAGAAATGATTACAGATACTTTTCTGTGTAAAACCAAACTTGTAAAGAACACTGTGTCCTTGCTTTTCTTTTCTGCCCAAAAGACCAGTTTTATGCTTGTGCCTGAGTGAATAAGTGGCTGGTATTGACTTTGAAACAAAATGTCAATGGAGATAGAAACGCAGTGCTTTGCATATTTGTGATGAGCAATAGGACACTTTAGCTGCAAAAGCAGAGGGTGATTATTGAACCTGGCACCCTGGCACTCATCTCACCAGACGCTAGTGCCTGCTGTTAACAAATAGTCTAATCGATTCTGAGTAACACTCAGGCCTTGCTACAGGAAAAAACACAAGCCTGGGCGCTGTGTGGTCCCTGTGTGAGCAAAAACACCATTCCACTGACATTTTAAAGCACAATGACTTAAAAGCAGAAAATTAGAAAAAAGTACATACACTATATACTCAACAGTGAGCTTTTTGTTTCCCTACCAATTTCTGATATTTTCTTTTTAAATAATGTATATTACTATAAGTGTCCTACTGGTGGAATTGTCCTAATAAATGTTCTTGTTGTGGTTTTGGTGCAGGTAGAACCCAACAGACTTAAGTGTTGCTCTTTCATCACCTGCTGCCCTGGGGCAAGATGGGAAATCTTAAAAAAGAGCTCATAGAAGAAATTAGCCTGCGTTTCCATAGTAATCATCATTTATAGACGATCGGGTGGTACTTAAGGCCAATCAAACAGACGAGCAATCAAAAATGAAAGGACCATTACATTTTATCCCTGACTTAAATGTTGCAGAGTGGATCTCTTGTGCTTATGGGAAGAGTCATATTAGTCGAGTGTTTTGGTTAAGATTCTTGGTCAGCAACTCAATTTTCAACTAATTTCTTTGGACCAACAGATCCCACAAAATAAAGCACTGTCTAAACTTTAATCTAAAGCAGGTTTGTTAGTTAAGGTGAACTGAGATACACAAATTGTTCAATATAGACAAATGAATGCATAGCTGAGCTGATACATTGCAGGTGTTGAGACACTGGCTCTTGCTCTGAGACTGGAGGTTGTGAGGAATCAAAAATATCTCATGTGAATCATTCGATGTAGACAGCTGTGAAACTCGACTCTCCAAGAAATGTCCATCTCCTTATTTATTCCCATTGCAAGACTTTGTATTTTTCAGTTAAAGCCTGACTGTAACATTATACACTAGAATATGTTTTATATATCATCCTTAACGTACATTACAAGAGATATACTGTATGTAAAAATATAAAAGGCATACTCAACTCACAATTTGACATTGATTTTGATGAAAAAAATCACAGATTAAACAGTGGTAGGTGAGAGTTCACAGAAAGAACCATGTTGGACGGAGCTCTTATGAACATGATAAGTATAAATAAGTACTGCCAATTATATCCACTTGTATTTGTCTTATAACAGTTAAACTCTCATTATTCCAGAAAGTGAAAGAACTGGTGCATCTCAGCAGAGTTAACACAGTTACTGTTGATCAAGGTCAGCTCTCATCCTCCAGACCTGATTTTCCTTGTCGGTATTCCAAGCACTTCAGAAGACGTTGGCAACAGTTTTTACTTGGCAGATACCTCCCCGAGCCGATAGAGCACATGGATGTGATGCGCTCTGAATAGTCGATTCTTTCAACCTGTGGTCAGCATTCCTCATGCATCCCTGGGAGCTAAACGCTCTTCCTCTCGTCTCTTTAAGCCTTCTGACAGGAAGGATGTGATATTGCACCTGGCCTCTTTCATGGCCCCTGCCTCTCTGAGCCTCTGCCTCATTGTGGAGCTGTTTCATCACTTGGCATTAATTGTTGATTGCTTCTCTTTGTCTCATATAGCTTTGACACATTTTCTCTGTAGGACTCCAGCACTTGTTCTTTGAGAACATAGGACATCTCATTATTGTTGCCGTTAAACAGAAGAAGAGCAGTTCTGTTCCCTAGGATCCAGAAATCGTTAAACCCAGCATAAATCTGTTTTGATCTGGGCAGTCTTTCAGCACAGCAGACCTTTCTGATGCCAGAAGATAACATCGCATCCCCTGCTTGGCTTCAAAATGTCTAGCTTGTTTTAATGAAACCCAATCAGTTGAGACAACCTGGCAAAAGATCTCCATCAAAGTTCATCTTATTATTTAATGACTCCCTGTGAGACTTAAGGTCTTGCCCTGATCCACTTTAAGTCTTGTTTTTTCAACAAGCTTTTCTAATAAGCACTAACTTTGTAAATCCTAAAAGCAAAAAAAGCATTGTGAAATAAAAGATGTTATATGGATTCTTTTATCTGTTCAAATCACATACAGTATATTGATGTGATTACAGATTCACTGTAGCGTACCCTGTCAGAGCTCAGGAGGATCAACAGTGATCCTGCAGCATGGAGTCTGGCCCGTCCTTGTTGGGGTGAGTGAAGGGGGTCGAGTGGGGAGGGTGGACAGGCAAAGAGTAGGCAGATTAAAGCAGCTTTGTCTGTGGGTAAGTGGATTATCAGCAGGTAGAGTGCTCCCTGTGTTTCTGCAGCGAATTGTGTTGGTGCACTTCCTCCCTGGCCACAGAGAGGACCATCTGCCATTTAGCTCTGATAGATGCTCCCAAGCAGACGTCACTCTCGTCTATGTACAACACCTGCTGAATCCTGATCAGACTGTTGGCTTGTATTAGTAAAGCCCATCACTTTGTCACGAAAACATCCATGCCTCGCTGTGAGGGTTCAAACAGTAACAGCCATCTGTAAACACGCAGGCCGACAACAAAACAGAGAAATGAGATTTTGGTGATTTACCATGGGCCCTGTTCTAATAAACACTCTTCTTGTTACATGTTTAAACAAGGCTCATTATGGCTGCACTATGCTCAGTGTCCGTTCTAACAGTGAACAGACTGTAATATTTTCACTGGCATCAAATAGACATAGCTGTGCCAGTTCCTAACAGGATTGAGTGTCTTGAAGCATAAGCTTACCCAGCGACACAGTACAGTACGTCTGTTTTTTTTACAAATGAGAGAGACTTTAAAGAACAAATATCACATTTTACAAAGCATATCAGCGTCATAATTTAACCCTCCGGATCAGACCAGTGGATAATCAGATAGCGGTGTGCGTAGACAAGGAAAAACTAACAGTCTTTCATGTGACAGGTTTGGAGACATAAATAGGGAACAGAAAGCGTATCCATATGTAACTTTCAAAGACAGAATGCTTTGATGAGGAAAAACAAGACTTCAGTTTGTCAAGTGACCGTCATCCACTGTAAGATGTAAAAAATAGTGACTAGAATTTGATGCTCAGGCAAACATGGGTATATTTAATAAATGTTTAAATATAGCATGTGGTTTTATAGTGCAAAAACATACTTTGTTTTCATAAATGCATGAATATATTCTCCCTCATTTGTGGTATACGCATGCTTAATCATCTGATATCTCAATACATTTAGTACATTCATATAGTATGTAAATCGAATTTGAGTTTAATTGACTCTCTACTTCATTCATTATCATCTGTTCAGTTGGCATGCATTATTCATTCTAATATAATCTCATCTGCTATTTCCTCTAGACTCCAATAGACAGTAGAAAGTAATCCTGCCCTCTGTCATTTACTGAACGTGACACATTTTTCACTCAGACATTTTCTGGCAGTGATAACATTCAAAGCCAAAAACAGTGAACCTGTCCATTCTGCTTTTTGGATTGGTTCACGTACCAACCTCAGATAAATCATAAGCCATGCTTGGTTAAAGTAACTGCCAATACCACATTTTTATAAATTATAAGAAAATTGCAGAACCATGTTTGCAATTTTAATGTCATGCTGCGACAGTGAATTTATTGGAGGAGGACTTTTCATTTCTGGTTTGATCTATTCTCTTCCAAAAAAATGGGAAGTAATGATGTGTGCAGCCGTACATTTGACAGTGTTCAAGATGATTCATATTTCAGACCTGATACAGTGTCTATTAATATATTTGTGGTTTCTCAGCTGTCTGTAGATTAAATCTCTTTTTCCATTAAGACATTAACACATTCAGCCGTAAGAGTGTGTCAGTGTCAGTCACAGTCCAAAAACAGGTTTTGTTGTAGCTTGAGTGCTGTTGACCCTTTCAGTACAGCCGCAGATCAGAATCTCTGATAGCCACCACAAAAAGACCTCCTCTAGACAGCCATTTTCCAACACTCTGGACTTTATCTCATCAAGCCTGTCAAGAAATAAATTATATTAGAGCAAAGGCGGGGGAAACAGGGGCTGCGTCCTTTGTGACACACGTGACTTTGGCTGGCAATCTTGTTTGTCAATGCCTCTGTAATTTCATGCAAATCCATTTGTAAAATGATTACAGATTGATGCATAGCTCTAGTTCCATAAGTAATATAGCAATTTAAATTGTCAAAACCACTTTGCAAAGCACATTAACAATATAGTTTGGATCGAAAGCTTAATTTGGTTCTTTAAAGAAATGCAGTGCAGAAGCAATAACAAGACAGTGTCCCAAAGCTGGCACACTGGCCCCGGCGGCCACTGCTCTCCAGTGAACATCAAGTCAACAGCAAATGCTCACTCGAAACCTCAAACTAGGGCAACAAGCTTTCAAATTTCAAATCTGTCTTTGGGTCTCTAGCAACCACTGGGAAGCCTTCTGGCCGTTTTGCTGATAACCAGCCCTCTTCATATTCATGTGACCTTTGCTTTGGGCTGTTCTTTGAATCCTCTTTCTTATTTTTTCTTGTTTGTATTATTTTAATGATTTTCTCTAGTCCCACAATCCTTTTGGTCCCTATGGCTTCTCAACTTAATTTTCCCTGTTCAGAAAAAAATGCCCAATGTTTTTGACTGACTGCTTGATGTGAGGATTAGTGTTTTATTACACAATGTGACTCCAGCCTCTGGTGGATTGTGTACTTACAAACCAATTTATCTATACATTGACATTAGCTTTCTTAGAGTACCGTGGCTGCCGGCTGTCAGCATGAGTGAAACAAATATAACGGTTGTGTGTACGCAGTAGACAGTTCCATCAATCAGAGTTAATAAGACAGGCCATGCATCATCTTTTAGGAAAATGTGGCACGAAGATGAGACAGAAACTTGCTTTGCTAAAATGTAGTCTACATTGCATACCCTCTCAGAAATAACCCTAAATCTTGTGTGCCCTCTATCTCCTGTTCTCTGCCTCAGGACACTTATTTTCTATCAAAACGCTAGCATGGCCATTTCAATTGGCCACCACCCGCTGTGCTTCCTCCTGCCCTTTCTCTAAACACCAGAGTGTTGTTATAACTAAAATGCTTATCTTCTTGCCATAAACTGCCGACAGGGGAAATAGCTTTCCCTGCAGCCCTCTACAAAGGTGAACAAGAGATTTAAACATAGATTTAATATAATCACAGAATCAGTGCTGTAATTAAAGTCAGGGCTCGATCTTGGGAAGGCTTGTTTAATCCAGGAATTTTTTTGTGAAATGGTTATTTCTTACTGAGTCAGGATTGAAACCAAAGTGATCCGGCTGTCTGTCAAATAAAGCACACCCCACCTCCCTGCCATTGCAATTGGACCCAGGGCTGCTTTCATCTTTCTCCTTTGAGTACAAAGTAAACGCTGTACTGCTGGTGGGACCGAGCCAGCTAAGGAAGGAGTCTAGCGCTCAGACGATGACTACAGACTACAAAATCACCCTGTTCTTCTTCTTCTGCCACTCTTTCTTGAGTCTCATAAATGCCCAGGCTTCTCTGCAGAAAACACATTTTTCTGTAACTGCTGTGCTATTGGGTTTCTAGGCTGTGGGATTACAGGTTCGAACCAGGCCTTCAGATATACACTGGCAGACCAATGTCCCACTGACCCTCAGAAATCTGCAATTTAGCAGGGTTATTTATGGAGTGAGCAGAACACATCCACCGTCTGCTTCTCTGGACAGCCGCAAAAGCCCCTCTCACTTTTGCTGTGGCCCGTCTCCTGCTTAGTGAGCATGGCACTTTCTCTGCGAGTCACAATCCTATTACCCCTCTACAGCCTCACGGAGGGGAGATAAGAGCAGCCTGGCGCCCCGCAAGAGGGGCGGAGCTGAGCCTCCTTCAGCTGCGGTAGGTGGCTTATCCATGGGAACAATGCTCCACTGAGCAACACGCATCAATTCAGCAGGAATTTGTTTTGGAAAAGGTGTAGGTTTATTAAAAATAAAACTGCCTGAATTGCAGAAAGATATGCCGAAGTGCAACTGTCAAAAGGAAATTGAACAAATATGGTGGGGTGTAAAAATAGGCAGTAAATAAAGCTGCAAAAGAATAAAATTATTGCCACACTGAAAACACGTAATAAAAAAACAGTGTCTATGCTACAGATTTTTACTGCACATACATAGATAAAAAAAAAGAAAACATTAGTACAGTGTCTCATTTTCTCAATAAACAGGAAAAGTACACTTTGCAATAAAACTCTGTAAAAAATGTATCCACAGTATCCACAGAGATGAGATAGTTATCTATAGTTTATTCTATATATTTTTGTGAATGCATTGGCAATTCTTCTTAAGTGCTTTGAAGAATAGAGTCTTTCTCATTGTGCTTGTCTCTGCTGTGAGCTGCAGGGGTCCTGACACTGTTACACACACAGTATATTAAACACTAGCTGAAAGAAACTGAATGTCATACGATGATTTTTCAATATTGTGAAGTAATATTGTTATTAAGTTATTTTGAAATCACATATTTGCACATTTCAGCCACCTTTTAAAAAAATATTCTGCACAAACTGTTCAGTTTACTTATTTGATATGCTTCTTTAATGACAGGCGGTTCAGTTGTAACATGTGTAAGAGTGAGCGTGCTGACAAGTGCTGTTAACCCCTCAGCTGTGGCCTTCCTCTCAAACCCTCTTCACCGAGACCTTAATGTGAGGCCCGATCCCTGTTCAGCTCTGTACACTACACCTCACTACGCCGAGGCCTGCATGAGAAGCAGGAGCCCCACTGTATGACTTAAACCCTCTCAGATAAAGAAACACAGAATAAGAGAAAAGAGGCAGATAATTAAGAATCTGGTCCAGTTTCCTTTTCCACTTTGGCTCCTCTTCTCCTCACTGTGCCTCATCTGCATGTGTTAGAAGGTTTCTCCAATTACTGAGGCAGTACCCCCAACCGCTTCTCCATCCGCCACCAGAGGGTAACTTATGAGGCTCTGTGAGAAGATGAGAAAAGGAAGGCTTCTGGTAACAGTGTGAGTTGAAAATAATGATATTAACAGTTCGGGAGTCAAATTAAAAGGGCTTATCATCTACCAGCGGTTCCCAAACTTTTCAGACCGCGACCCCCAATATTAGACTGCTGACGATAAGCAAATGCAAATTATTATTATTTAGCCTTTTGTATTTATTTTTGGAATGTATTTATTTATCTATTATTATTATTTAATTTATGATTATAGAGGGGTGCACTTAAGACAGTATGTTTATCATAAAATAATTTATAAATTTATTTTATAAAAAAAAAAAAAAAAAAAGAAAGACTTTTTTTTTAGAAATGTTTGTATACTATTCATTCTTAACATGAAGACTTGTTTTGGTGATTTTATTATACTATGCTTTTTGCCCAAAATGGACTTTAAAAGTAGCCCGCGGACTTGGCAACACGCCGTCACGTAACATAATTAATCGGAACTAAGTTTTACAAAGTTTTACTTTCAGTTTATTTTAATTATCCTAAATTTATACTCGCATCATTACAACCTTTTTAAAAATATATAAAATTAATAATCATAAAAAAATAAATTTTAAAAAATCATAAAAAAATAAAAAATAAATATCTGGAAATCATCTCGCGACCCCCCGCCCACCACTCCCCCACTTTGGGAACCAGTGATCTACATGGACGTTTCTGCTGTTTTTAGCGGCCCTCTAGGTTATGTGTTGATACACATGTAATAAAACATAAGGCTTGTATGCACAGATTTTCCCAGAGGATCTCACACATGCTCTGTAATGCTTCATATAGAGAAGTGATGTCAGTGAGGCAGGAAAGGGTGTGACTCAGTGCCCTTTAGGGAACACAGTCTGTGCCATAGGATTTATAGTCATTGACTGTCCTCATGCATTATCAGTCATCAGCGGCGACAGCAGTTTAAAAAAGGCACAGCAACAAGATCGATCTTATTGAAAAATTGACTGATTAGTGTCATCTGAGTTTGTCACACATCCGCTGTGACATACAGATGTTGTAGATAGATAGACACACCAGTGCAGCGAAAGCACCCTTTCTCATTTCTCCGTTTTGCAGTATCAGCTTTTGTAGAGGTGAAAACGTAATAGTGTTGAGGGAACACTGGGAAGGTGAAAAAGACTGGGACCTGGTGCGGCAAGTGGATTGCTGATTTGGATTTAACGTCACCTTTCCACATAGATTTGAGTAAAGGTTAATATAGTTTAGGTGGAAAAAAGAATCAGCTAGTTTAATCAATAAATGACTGTCACTTTTGAACGTGGAAGCAATTTAGAATGGTGACAATTAAAGTCGGCTGCATACTATAGCCAAAGCACAGAAGAGAGGCTTTTAAGACAAAACCATGAAACTTGTGATGACTTTTTTACTTACCCGAAATGTGAAAAAGGTGCTACAAAACCTATTAGTCTGCCCTGCTTAAAATACCAGCCTTGATGGAAAAGGGCTGTTTGATGAGAAAATTAGCCGTGCTTTGCTTAATTGAACATTACATGCAGAGGAAAAATCACAGTTTCTGACAGTACCTACAAGCATTATCTTGCATTTTCACATGGAAAGTTGAATGAAGGACTTTTCTTTTCCCTGTTGGCTTCAGCTTATTCTGAGTCTGGAGTCATTGTTTCTCAGCTCGGTTGCCATTAGTGTCATCCTAAAATAGCATACCACAGCAAAAACTCTGTGGCTAATCTTCTCTTTCTGCACTGGTCAATATCAGGCCTCTTTATCACTCTGCCACTCACTTAGATGAGAGTATATGTATCCAGTGTCATGGCCATATCCTTGGTCGTACAAAACAAAACACGTAACTATGTTCAAACCAGACGTGTTACATTTCTTTATGTATCAACCCTCTATATTTCTGATTCTCTCATAAATCCCAGCTGTCCATGTTTTATAAGTCAGAATTGCTTCAAAATCCCTTCCACTGCTCGGTATTCATTCGCAGAAACCAATGAGAGGCATGTCACAGCTCCTTATGAATAGAAATGGATAACATTATGGGGAGGTTTCATTTCAACCATGTAATGTTGCTGTCATTTCTACTACTGTAGAGCCTCTATGCTACACCAGAGAAATATCCCCAGATCCCACGAGAGAAATTTCAGTCTCACACAGCAATAAGTCCAACAGCATCCTCAGAATATGAAATCATGCTGCAGCAATTGAATGGAAACAAAATTGCGACTGGGTAAAAAAAGCCCTATTTAAAACATACAGGGGAGTTAGCATGGTTACATAGGTCATAATGGGATCCAGCCTAATTTAGTGAATTTTGTAGATTCAGCTTAGTCTAATTTAGTGGCTGCAGTTTGGTCTGACAATTTTTTTGCCAAAATTTTTAAACCTAAAATGTTGTCTGTCAATAATATACAGTCCACACAACAGTCCCCTTTTAAAAGACTTGACCTCATCAGAGTGTCACAACCCTGTGCAGTGAAACACGTGCAAGGGTGTCAGTTTAGGATGCCACTACAAACAACAGATTAACAAAGCACCTTATTAACCTGCAGGTGCATCTAATAGTTGGGAAACTGAATGCAGCTCTCAGTGAGAAGGGATCAATATATAGAGCTATAGCCGGGCTTATATTGTCTAATCCTGCAAATCTGGTTGAGGTCTTGAAATGCTGTGTTGAATATCTGAATGACTCGGATAGCACTGCTTAAGTATAATTAATGCAATACATCTCGCTGTTTCCACACTCATTCCTGCCAGGGCCAAGTGACTTTGCACCTCAGTGGACTTTCTTCTATCATGACATATTGATGCAACCTTGATGACTATCACATAAACTTCAAAATTGTATCATGCTCTATCTGGTAAACGCCAACTCTATTGTCTACAAGGCTTCTTAGATGTGTTCAGACTTTATCAGGTATTTGCTTGATCTAAATAGTAATTACACACTACAGATAGAGAAACGTCTAAGCTATTGATCCAAGCAGTTGTTTAGCTTTGTACAAATCTACTATAGCACAGGGAATGTGGAACAGGCTCTTTGTTGATGGCTGAGGCAAGTCTATGCATACATTTAACCTCCTTTATCCCTATTGTTTACCGTGAAAACAAACCAACACAGGCTGTGACATTGATTATGTGCAAATGTACAATCGCAGCACCTTAACATATTTACCATCCCTCACCCCAGAGCTGCATCCTCATTTCAGGATGAGGATGCCACACAATGTCCTGTCTGTCCTTTTAATCACAGTATACTCTGCCACGTCTGCAGCAGGGCCTCTATCGAAAGGCTTCCCTCAGGCTATCTCTTTGTCTTTAGTGACTCCATTAAATTAGAGTGGCACCTGGCATGGATCCTCAGCTGTAATAGCCCTTCCTCTCTTCCTTTTTATTAAAACAGAATGATGAGATATTTCAAATCTACTGCTTCCTCTTCCTCTCATTGGAGTCAAAAGAAACTAATCATTGGTCCATGAGGCTTTAATGACTTTACTAATTAAATAGACATATTCAAGTTGCTATGAAAGACGCATATACTGTAGATTTTAAATAAATTACTTGAGCACTCTAATCACATTAATGTCTGGTTAGCGACTTGTGGCTGCAGTCATGTAAAGGTGATAGTAGGTGGGGATATTTTTATCTCAGGAACTGCCATGTTCTGGCACAAGACCCATGCAAATACAGGACAGTCTCTTTGTATTGGTTTACAGTTAACTTTAGCATATATAATGCATTGTATGCACCTTTGTTATGCAAAAGAGGCCTGATGAAAAGAATTTCATCACTGGGAATGGGATTCCAGTGGCCCCTCCTCCTTCTGCCTTTGGTCATGAATGTTGCTGAAGGTGCTGCATGGCACTACGGAGGAAAATCCTCTCCACTCCATCCTTGTTGAGCTCCGACGTACTTGCCCTTTTGATATTTCATATGGCTTTTCACTGCAACAGAGGAGTGGGCCGCGAGATGCTTAGCAGAGATGAGAGCACTATAAGCAGCATTTAGCTTCCTCGTAAACACAGAATCTTGTTGATGTGCTACAGTAGAGAGGAGAACTACAAGCGCCTTTTTAGTGAACCCTCTGTTGGTGCTTTGATAAAAAATATTCATTATTTACACAGGATCCTGCTTACAGTAACAAAGCTCTCTGCCTGACCTTGCACATTTTGAGAATATGTAACTACATTCCATTGTTTCACTGTTTTTCAAAAATGCAGATGAGGCTAACTTTGCAGATGCATGTGTTTCTGGAGTAGATGTGTGGGGATAATCTTTTGCTCTACTGGCTTGTGGTGCAGCTCAAGGTGACCACCATTGCTAAAAATGGCAGGAGCACAGGTAGTTTAGTGTAAACATTTTCTTTCTTATAAAAACAGTTTGAAACTTAATGCAAAAATAACCCCTCTGTAAAACCTTTAAAAACATAATCACTTTGATGTTCTTTCCACCGCTAAGATGTATGTGTTAAATGTGCTAAGTTCAGCGGAAATGTGTCTAAAATGTCATCAGCCCACACACTGATAATCCCATAGTATTTCTTTTACAACCATGTAGAAAACACACGGAGCATATATTCCATTTCCCTTGAATGAATACATAATGTTCATCCCACGCTTATGCACATGTGTGATTGCCTGCCAGTGTAAACACACATTACTCACAGTCGAACAGACTGGCTGTCTGTTTAGGCTGAGTCTTTCAAATAAGGGTCTGATGCTTTCTTTATCTTTCATTCGCATGTAATTTCATTTTTAGTAGTTATCAGTGTGCGTTGTTTTTTAAGTTAGCGCAATAGACTATTCACAGGAGACTATAGAAGCAGGAAAACTTCCACAAATACTTCCATTCATCTCATGATTATTTCCCGCACCTCAGAGCAAGAAAAGCTTGCTTTCTCAAAAGAAGTAAAAATAGGAGAGAAGGTAAGGCAGAGTAAAGCTTAAATTGAGGCCATTATCGAGGGCAGTGTGGGAATAGTTTCAGGCTTGTCTCAAAAAAGCATAGGCAAAACCAGTTTTAGATTAGGTCAGGTGATGGAAGCTTCTATAAATATTTCAAGGCATATAAAAGTACCATGCAGCAGAGACTCACCCCTTTTTCTGTCAGTTAGACCAGTTATGATTTACCATTACTCATTTAATGTCAGTGTTTTCAAACTCAACATTTTGCGCTCTAATCTAACTCAACATAAGGAAAGAACAACTGACATTTGATGAGCAACTTTGTGGCTGACAGTTGAGGCAGCTGCAGCTAATTATGTGAGTTAATGGTAAGATGAGAAAAGATCCTGTGCTTGGCCAGCACTAGATTCATCATCTGCTTGACAATTAGGCCTGGATCATACAGCTGTACAGAGCATGTTTATATAGAGCCATTATAGAAATGTGGCACAGCTCTGAAGCAGCTGTATTACTCTCAATCCCATTTTGATTGAACATTGAGTCTCAGCTTCAAAGTTGTAATGAATTTTTCACTGCATGCCTTTGCATTAGGTGTCACACTGAAACTGCCAAGGTAATGCCTTTTTGAACGCTGCTAATTGCAGACACTTTGAGATACAGTAACCGGGTTCCCCTGTGGTAACATATAAGAAGAGGAACAAGAGATTGCGCTCCACTTCTTAAATTAGGCCACCAAAGCGCTCTGCTTTAGGATTCTGTTAGATTTCAAAGAAGTAGCCCAGAGTAATTCCACTGTAGATGTTATATTAATCCATCGTCAAATTCAGAAATAACCAGTGTAGCCTTATAGTGTCACTTTACGGTCATATAGAAGAAAAAATAATAATTGTACTGTATTTTTACTTTTAATTAAACTGAATATGTTATCTAAATATATAGAAATAACTTTGCAGGGTCATGTGTCTCTGTACCACACAATGAATCTATTCTTTGGCTACTGCAATTTATTTGTCATTTATTCTCTGTTAAAATGTATTTCAGAGTTCTGCAGGCCTGCTAGATTGATTTGATTTTATGCTTTCTTGCACAATGCTAAATCTTTTGTCGGTGAATGGAAAAATCTTCAAAATGTCTAAACTACGCTGAAATCCCTTTAGGCAAATACATGTAACACCTGTCAATATATTGTTAACCTCAATAGTTTTGCTGACTGTAGATATTCCAGATTAGTGTCGTCAAAGGATCTACTTTTTTCTAGTATTTCCGTG
The DNA here is from genome assembly GCA_024416835.2 of Perccottus glenii. Classification (NCBI taxonomy): domain Eukaryota; kingdom Metazoa; phylum Chordata; class Actinopteri; order Gobiiformes; family Odontobutidae; genus Perccottus; species Perccottus glenii. The sequence goes on along the minus strand of CM044552.2, from coordinate 10,276,850 downwards.
TTGCGCTGTATTAAGATCCAAAAGCAGATAATGCTCAAACGTGACAGAAAAGCATGGGAGAAAACATTATTCTGGCAAAGAATGCACGTCTCTATTCACAACAGAAATTTACACTATGAATGCAATCTTTAAAATCTGCAATTTGTCAAATTCTTTGTGCATACATGAACTAATTCAGGATCTATTGTGTGTGGTAAGGTTTTGAATGAATGCGCACAGAACTATAGAATCACTTTATTACACATTAGACAACTGACTGTGTGGACAGAAAGAGAGAGCATGTGTACAAATGAATCAGTGCAGTTGGTTGTACTGTTTCAAGCCTGAGCTGTTTCAAGGAACTTATTGGGGAGAGCTGCAGATCATGTTTAGTAAGCTTTCTCTCATTATATCAGACCCTGGGGAGAGAAGGGCCCTCTCACTCTATACTATCAAAGCCACAGCGCTGCCTTAGAGGACAAGCTTCAGTATGAAAAGAGGCTGTGGAGTAGCACACACAAAAAGTAGCATGCTCAGCCCTCATCACCTCTCTCAGTGGGAAGCTGCCAGCATTCAAGGTTTTGATCAGGCCTTGCTGGAATTGCTGTGGGTGACAGGTATACGAGACCATAGTTGAGGAAATAAATAGCTTGATTTACATAATGCATCACCAACAAATTCAGCTTTCAGAGCGTGTGAAAGCGCTGCCTCTTGCCTGAGCATATACCTTTCTGCACAGGACAAACACACAATTATATAAACAGGGTATTTACCTCGGCCGGCTGGATGATAGCCTTATTTATTTGTGAGATACTCCTAAAGTATGTAGCTTGTACTTTTAGCAGCAATGAATAGCTCCCTTTCTCCACCTAAAGTATATTTCCACGCTTTTCAGCAATCATAATTCAGCTGCTACAAACAGCGCTTAGCTCCAGAAGTCTCAGCCATATTGATTCATTTGGAGCTGAGCAACGTCGCTGTAAACAGGTTAGTCTAACATAAAAGCCAGCCTTTCAATGCCCCGGCCTGTTGAACGATTTAGCTGTGCCTTGTGGCGATGAATAAATAAATAGATAAATGAGACACACAACTGCCAAGCTGCTCCAGTGGCACATCTCAACCTGCCGAGGGGAGATATGGGTTTACTGAAAATGATTTTGTACATTATGTAGGTTTTTAGCATGGCAGTGGGGGAAACTGGGATAACATAGAGGCTAATGTGGCCATCATCAGTCTTGTCCCTGCCTTCACCTGCACCTCCACTCTGACCTTAGCAACTTTTGTCATCTGTGTGTGATTAATTGCCACTTTGACTGCCCACTAATAACCTTTGTGATAATTATCAGGGGAATGACCACTTTGTGTGAATACTAGTCAGTGCTCTCCCCATGTTCATTCTCTTTCACCCCCTGCCTTGCTCCCGTCTGACTGGCTCCTGTGAGCGCAGAAAGGCTGGTGGGGGGTTCTGAGACCCCTACATCTGTCTGGATTACTGCAATTCACTGTAACCTTCAGTAGACCTTGCCGAATGCTTTCACATAGTGCTGTATGACTTATGGGGCAGCAGTGTTTCCACTGTTTCATATGTGCTCAGGAGCAAACGTATGGTTCTGGGGAAGAAAGGGTAAAAACATTTCCTTTGAGAGTTGTGGAATTAAAAAACATATTTTTAAATTATTTTCTTTGATGAATTCTTGAAAAGCACAGCTGTTTCCATCCTCTTGTTGGACATTATTAATTCATTGACATTTTGCAAAGATGGAAATTATCAGGATGTCGAAGAGTGGATTTGTGATTGCCTGCAGTCTTCAGACTAATTTGTAATATGTTTGAAATATACAACTTTTCCCCATTGAACCTTGGTTATTTTCCTATTTTCATGGTGGATTTAATTGACTTTTTCTGTTATTTTATTCCTGTACCACATTCACTGGTTGGTCATGTGATTCATATGTGCTCCATAAAAAGGAAGCAATCCCATTCCTAAAGGACTTTGGTGTGGCTCATTAACAGATCTGCTCTTGGCACAATCTGAGACAGCATTAAGAATGGTGATCAGTGGTAATCCACAGTCCTCTCCAGTCAGCCAGAATCTTTTCATCCTTAACTCGTATTGAACAGTAATTAAACCCTCAATAAGCTTTCCTGAACAACATGCACTCAGCCTGTGTCATCAACCAACTCTGCTCTTCCTTCTCTTTAACCCCTTTCCACTACCAGTGCTTTCTAAATCTAATTTAAATGATAAATATTGCATGTTTTTTTTCATCTATAGTCTAATTAGTTGTGAAGTTATAAACATTTTCAATAATTAATATGTGCATGTGATACAATTTTATAAAAATTTACTTATAAAGATAAACACAAAACTGTCATTTCTACTTTGTAATACATGGTTTCTTTTTATGTTTATGTAATTTATTTTTAAACACCCTAATTATAATTAGCTGCCTAACCATGCAATTTATTTTAAGCCTTATAGGATTGTCCTGCATTTCATTCATACAGTTAAAAATGCTCCATGCCAATAATTGTCACTGCTTACATAATTCAAATGGTTATTTGAGCCAATTCAGAACACAATTTATCACGTGGACAATGGCTCATGTTAGATTGTGAATGGTTGCCAAGTTAGCAAGTGTAAACAAAAACTGATGATTGTCCAAAGTAATTTAATTCAACATACATATGACTGAATAAATGAATATATACAATAGTACAGCCACCCAGCCAACTCTAAATGTGTGTGTTGAAAGCAGTTCATCTCTGGCTCCTGCATCTAAGTCCCCTGCTGCCTCCATACAATTAATGATCTTGCTCACATCATTAGCACCACAATCATGAAAAATCACACTGAAACATCCAGTCCCCCAACAACCTGAATACAATTCATTCTGGGCTTTAAGCTCATTGGTTATGCCAAACATAGCCTTAGCACACTGTCTGTGACTAAGTTTTAATACCAATCAAATACCTGCCATTAGTAAACATAGATTAAAAGTATTTTTTTGAAGATAGTATGTATGTATATACATTTATGCATAAACACAGTTTAATCCTGCATCAAGTGTGGGTCAAGTAGGAATGTTTGTATGTTACTTTTGAATTAGAGATGTTTGAAATACATTTATGTTTCTCAAAATTGTGATGCAATGGTCAAGGAAACTTGCTATGACCGCAGACAGTGAAAATGTACAACTGTCTGCCCCGCTGTCTGTCTCCTCACAAAATGAATGTACATCAGAAAACTATATTTCAGTTGTAGCATATTTAAAATTCATATTTCAAAGAGAGAGGTAAAATGCAACATAGTTCAATATGACAGAGAACAGAGTTAGAGATTATCAGAAAAAGGAGGGGTTTTAAGTGGCATGAAAGCAGAAATCATCAATCAGCAGACAGCGCTTCTTGGCAATGTAAATTACTACATCGCTGAAGGGCATCATCTGTTCTCATCTACAACTTTTAGACAAAGTGCTGCTGTGATAGTGTTGCTTTTTTACAGATGGCATACAAAGACATTCATCACTTTTTATTATTTTTTATTTGCATCATTGACAATCATACACATTCGTTGGTCTCCCAGCAATGCAGCACGTAAACACAAGACTTTAACACCAGTTTGCCCATCCCCTGTTATCTCCAGACAGGTCAGTTTACCAGAGGAGTTATTCAGTAGCACAGAAAATGAAAATATCGTTCTCATTAAAAAGAAAACAGAAAATAAAATAACAAATTCTTTACAAACCAATATCAGTGTAACTCTGTAGCATAATCTGATGCATGGATGAAATAGTGTAGTGTAATAGTGTAAGGTCACATTGGGAGGGAGTGCTCAGCAGTTCAGGGTGCACATGTTTTTAACAATGTCATCAGATAAACAGCATCTAACACTTTGTAGATAAATGATCTTTTGCTGTAAACAAAAGAAAGGCACCAGAACAATTAGTGGTGCATTTTCATGAGGAAATTAAGCAGTTCTACTCAAAGTACTGCAATGCAGACATAGAAACTAAAGAAATAGTTTGACTGTACTGTACATATGGTCACTTTTTGTCTTTGTAAACGTAACACTGATCTGGGAGATGATGGTTGGGTGCAGATCTACTTCTACTAGGGGGATATGTGCCTCATTATAAATGCAGTGCTCCTATCTAAGACCCCTAGCACTCAGTCTAAGTGCATTATCACTAGTTTCAAGTCTAAAAAAACTGCTGGTTTAACTTCAATCCATACATCACAAATGTCTGATGAGTATTATTCACTAAAACAAACATATAATGAATGTAATTTTGCTGTAACTATTCACTGTTTTGTCTTTTAAATGCAAATTACAAATGACATAAAACAAAACTATTACAGAATGTGAAGTATTGCTGCTTTATATGTGCGTTCTATGCAAGCATAGAAATCATGATCATATTGTAGCATATTCACTATATAGCATATCTTAGTGGCCTGCTCTGTCCACAAGTGTAGCTTCATATACTGTACATTTCAGAATTTACATATATTCATATGTACATGCACATTTAGTACAATTGTTCATTCATTAAATTTGATATGTTACAGTAAATGGTATGTAGTCCTCTTAAATGGACCATTTACTAAAGCACATACATTAAGCCCCATTTGGAGCAGTTTACTTTACTTCACAGCAGTGACACAAATAACACTATGCACAGGTAAACATTTGTTTTCTGTAAGTGCATTAAAAGTCTGTATAATGTGTACAGCAGTTGTCAGGCATAAAAGATGAGCTCAGGGATCTGGCCGCCTGGACACCGGTGCCATTAGTGCTATCAGAGGAGCACTGAAACTGAAATGTAACTTTTCCACACTGCACCTCTGTCATGCCTTCTTGTCCAAAGTAGCTCAGCTCGTTTCCGTCCAGAACCACGCTGGCAGTGTAGAAGGTGTCTGGCTCTATCTGGACGGGATATTCAAACCACACTGGGAACGTGTTGCTGGAGCCATCAGAAAAGTATTTGCTAAGGTTTTGTCCCAAAATCACTCCTTGACGTTTGAGTTCAATCTTAGCACTGTACTCTGCCGAGCCACAGCTAGAGCCGTACAGCCCAAAGCCAGCAATAAAGACTCTTTTATCAACTGCAAACTGTATGCTGTCACAGCGGCCTCGATACCGCCACTGGTTGCTTCTGTAGGCACACGACTGGAATCTGTGGCAGCGCTGAGGTGTCAGGCCCTTCCTGGGCTGGCAGGCAAACAGCAGCTCAGGCTTCTTTGCTGCTGTGTACCATAAAAAGATGTCATTTGTCTCATTAAGAGTCAACACGCCTGACTGTGCTGCTCCATTGGCAAAGTCATCCAGTGCCATTGTTGGGACACGTATCAGGTACATGGCCTTTCCCAAAACCTTGCGCTTGTTGCCTGTTGAAGAGGTTAGCTCCTGTCTTTGGCACTCAGCCTCAGCCCAGTTGAGCGCCGCCTCAAACACTACTATCTCTTTAGCATTGAGTGTCTCTCGCTGTAGGATACTCTCTAGGGTCTGGGCGTCGATGTCACAGAAGCCCTCGGAGCGTAACGCCAGCTCGGCCTGGGCATCAATCACTTCCCAGCAGCGCTGCGTCAGTTCTGGCTCCTCAAACAGGCAGCTCTGGGACAGGAGCACACAGGCGTTCTTGGCACTCAGGCTGGTCTCCAGAAAGTTGACGCAGGCACGTGCCAGGTGAGGAACAATGTACTTCTTGGCCGCATAAAGAGTGGCCAGCACTGTGTCAGCGCTCAGGTCAATCTCATCACAGTAAATGTACCTGAAAAACATTAACCTCATCACTATTTAACTAATCATCTTCATTTACAATTGGGAATGGACGTACAAAAGAAAAAAAACACAAGACACACTATTTAAATGTGAGTAGCCTACATGATCAGACTGAAGGAGGCACAGTCTGTTAAAAGAGTTTCTACAAACAGAGCCCTTACTTGAGCATGGCCAAGAAAGCTGCTGGTTCTACATCTGGAATATGAATTTCATCCTTGTTTTCAGCCAGTTCTCCATAAAACATGGCATGGAACACTGAGCTGCCCACAGCCAAAACATACTGTTGGAAAGAAAACAAAGCAAGAGGAAAAAGCCATGATTATAAAACAAACTGTAATAATCCAATTATGTAGTTCACATCTATTTCTTTGACTTCACAAACAGAAGCTTAATCTTTTAATGTTTTTTTTAACAATGCCTCAGTTCTGATCACATAGAGAGAGACTGGACCTGTTGAGTTTCTCACACAAGTTGCACTTAGAGCAAGATAGTGATCATGATAATGAAAAGAATAAACCTCAGGAATTACTACAAACACAACCAATTAAACTGCTGCAGAGGTTCAATTTGCTCAAATTTACATTTAGCTGACGCTTTTATCCAAAGTGACTTACATTAAGGTTCCATTCATCAGTGTTACAGCTGGAACACCATTGTAGGCAAGGGGGGGTTAAGTGTCTTGCCCAAGGACACAATGACAGTATGAACTGTGGGGAGAGCAGGAATTGAACCGCCTACCTTCCGGTTGAAGGATGACCGCTCTACCACTGAGCCACTGCAAATGCCTTATAGCTGATATAATAAAACCAAGCACCATAGCCTCTCATTATAAAGCTGTGTACAATATTGAGCTGTATTTGAAAGTCTTGTTTTAGATTTTGTGCAGGTTACATTTGTGTGTATGAAACTTTGCACAAGGATGTGTGGGAGGACTTTGTGGGTGGTTTCTCATAAAAACACTTCTGTAAAGTTAATGAATTCCAGTGAAATTTAAAATAAATCTAAAATGCAAATGAGCCTCATACGTTTTACGGTTTTATTTTTGGTTTATTATTTTTTTATTACAACTTCTCAGTGCGACAGTTGGTCTTTTATGAGGCTTTAGAGAGCACTACATAAATACTGCACATACAGTAGAATATGATTATTTCCACCTCTTGACCCTCTGCATTTTTCAGATGTCCACATAAATGACTAAATTAAGTTTCCACAGGCTGCATCCTCCATATTAGAAAGGTATATCTTTGACTTAAATCATAATGCATATCTGAATCCCGGCCAAGTGGTCATAATAAAGATGGCTGCACAGAATGTCATTATGTGCTACTGGCATAAAGTCTCAGGGTAAAGAGCAGTCAAGTCATCCCCAACGTCCTTCCATAAGTGCACTGCAGCCAACAATCATAGATAATACAGCTGGGTCTCTTACAAAGAATGAAAAGATGGTCCACGCTGGACTCATCTCACTCTGAAGATGTCATCCAAAGCTACATTCATGGCTGCTTAAAGACTTAATAAATGTAATGTGAATGATCTAATCCTATTCTAATGGACAACAGTGCTTTTAAATGATTAATCCAACGATTTTTATGCGGACAACTTGAATAAAAAAACATGAGGACATAGACAGGGTCATAGTCAGGATAGCCAAGAACATATCACTGACATTATAATATAACTGCAATTAATACAGCTTATACAATGTGATTTCAAAGCAGTTCAAGAAAACAGATTCATTTGTGTTTTGGGATATAAGTTGAAAATGGCTGTAACTATGGGATGCTGGTACTTCTGATTAAAAAGTTGAGTAATTGCAGAGCTGTTTATGAAAAGCTGAGCTAAAGCACAGACAAAAGCGGCTCATTCTGTGTCAGATGAATGCTGGGAGGATATCCCTTCCTCTTTCTATCCTTCAGCCTCATTTACATAAATAATTGAAGACTGTCTCAAAAAGACACATGGTGCGGAAGTGATGGTGGAGGACAAAGGATTTCACTTTCACTACTGCTGGCAATTTGCTGGATTATTCTTCTGCTGTTATGACACGAACAACACACAGCCTACTGATTGCTTGGTTGTTCATTTCCTCCTTGTCAATTTGATTTTACTATTGGTGGTGGAAATTTCTTACTCTGTGCCCTGGCAGCCGCTGGGTCCTTCCATGTTGACCCACCACAAAGTGAACATCTGCCATCAGCTCATTGTTGAACATCACTGAATTTCTAAAAGGAGAAAACACAAGAAAATGATTCATTTGTTTAAGGAGTGAATAACACACATTCACAATTACAGTGCATTTAAATGGACTTAATTGCACCAATGGCTTAAAACGGATTTGCAGATATTTCAGCTATGTCCGCATTCTCAAAGCAAAATCACTTTTAAACTAATACAGTTATAAAAAAAACAACACAGGAGACAATATATTGAATGGAAAATCCCAACTGTGAAAGAATGGGACCAACAATAAAGCAGCATTCATATATTATTGAATAGTGGAACATGTCACAGGGCTGGGTAAACAGCCCCATGATGTTCTGGAGAGACAACAAAGCCAGGTCGGAAAGCACACGTTTAGCTCTGGACAGCTGGGGTCTTTTATTGATAGTCCAAGGTAAATATTTAGCTTTTAGTACAGAGCAGTGTCAGCCTGTTGTGCATATCAAACGTTGCCGGTGCCTGTCCACTCTCTGTTATGTCAGAACAGCAGAGTCTGCAGGAGTGGACAGGGTGTAAACACAGATAGCCCCAGCAGAGTGAGGGCAGGGAACACCCTCCCATACAGCTCTCAAGACAGCATCTCCACAAATTCAAAGTTCTAATGCAAATAGCCATTTTATTACCTGATAATAAAAAAATAGTTAGCATTTTATTGACTAGTTTCAAGTGTTGTTGCTGTTGTTTTGACTGACCTCTCCCGGATGGTGGAGTAGAGTCCCTGCCAGTTGCAGTTGTGGATGGTGTTGTTGTTGTTGAGGTTCTGCTGCTGATACTGTTGCACAGTGGTTGTGCATGAAGACTTTTTTGTTGGAAAAATATCCGCTGCCATCTTTTTCTTCTTCTTGCTCCTCAGAGTTATGATCTCATAACAAACTGGGGGCAGCTTAGAGCTGCCACTTGCGTTCCCTTTCTTAGAGCTTTTACTTGATTTACTTTTCACTGAGTCTGGTAGCATTAAAAAGAAAGTCAGACATTTCATGTTCCTTGCCTTGGCATCGACCATGAGTGTGTTCAACTGCCGAGCAGTGGGAAAGCACACAGAGAAGACATTCACCAGGAGCCGGCAGGTGTAGGAGACCACTGAAGGGGCTTAAATGGGACTTTAGTTGTAACTACACCAAAGGAGGGGATCCTGTTAGAGGACACACGTTTTCTGTCCTGTTTGCTGTTTTATTCCTTCCTCTGAAGAACTTGACCTATTCCAGTGATCCAAAAGCACTTTTCCTCTGTGCAAACTTTGATCAGCTGTCAGAGAAGCTCCTGGGGTTCCCATTCCTGCCTATCCAGTTGAGATGAGCTCTTCACATCACTTCTTTTCTCCGGTGCTCCCCTGCCTCTCTCACTCACAGCTCGACTGACAGCCCCAGATTTAGTGCAGCTGCAGTGATCCTCAGGCAGCCAGCCACGTTTACTCCACTCCTCTCATTTCCCACTGTCACTCTTTTGGTGCTTGTCCTTGCTCTCTGTCCTTGTGTGTGTCTGTCTCTCTCTCTCCAGGACTTGTTCTTCTTCTTTCTCCCTCCGGTCCATGGAGGGAGTCTTTCGCAGGATGCTCTGGCGTTGGCTGCTGTGATGTGCTGCTCAGCCTCTTGTTCTGCTGACTACAGAGGCTGAATGAGAGCGCACTGAGCAGATAGAAAGACCCCCACCCCTCACAGCGCAGCACACAGCTCTCTCCTCATCTCAGCCAATGACAGCCCACAGCCATCATGATTGGCTCAGGCAGTGAGCGCAGTGCATACTTAAATATGTAATAGGCAATGACTCAATTAAAGTGACAGCCATGCCCCATAGGACTGATATATCATCAACATTTTAAGTTTGTTCTACCTGAAGCCATTGCAGGCAGTTTGCTCTATATTAAATCTTCATGTTATAATTTAAAAGGCCAATGCAAACACACAGAGCTCCTTTTAAGGGCAGAATTTGCTTAATTCATGCATTGTTTGACAGGCATACATTTTCCTAAATAACCTTTCCATGAATTTATACAACCACTTGAATTAGCATTTCATTGTTCCCTTTGCTGCTTTGATTGGACCTATTCTCTCAGTGTTAAGAAGAATCAAACTTTTTATGCTCGACATATGCAACATGACATCCTCGTCTTTCTTCAACAAAGTCAAACATAATTGATCTGTATATATATAAATTAAATACATGATTTGTAATTTGATTATTTAAAACAACCACGTAACACCTAGTCCCTCTTTTAAGCAGCCGCCTTCTTATCATCCAGGATATGTTTTTTTTGCCTAAGCTTTCTTGTTAAGTCATCTCTTCAGAAGCATACACAGAGCTATAAATGTATTACAGTCTTTGCACTATGTATAATGCATACAGTTCTTTGCTCTTCATGTCTGGTTGGGCTTTTGCACAGTGAATACTCTATTTTAAGTGCTAACATGATTTTGCTCTTTGGTCGTGGTGGAAATTTTATTAAAATATTGCCTTTTTGGGTATCAAAATCATTTTATATAGTCTACAAAGTGTGTTGTTATTGCCTTTTTGTTATTAAAGCATTCTTACAAAGCTTTGAAATAAAAAACATCAAGATAAGGTGACAGTGTGTCATTGAAAAGGCCCTTCCTTGAACCGCTGTTACAGTATTGATTTATGCATAAAGTCTAATTAACTGTCTTAGTTCTGGGCTGAGAAGCATTAGCCCACAAAGCCCCTTGATACAGTGCAGTGTCGAACGGGGAAATTTGCTATGGTAACATGTAACCAACATTACAGGGCACCATACTCTCAAATTGCAGGCCACTAGAGACGTTACCTAGGTAACCACATCCACAAAGAGCAGGAGCATCAGACATGTAACATTAGTAGACCGAAAAGTCCTAATAAATCTCTGGTAACTGAAGCATCTAGAGTATATTTACATTTTCAATAAAGAATGAAAAAGGTAACACAAAAAAGATAACTGTCCAAACTGTCCACTGTGTCAGCACAACAATACACAACAAAGTTTGTTATACTCATAAAAATATTGTTTTCTCCGCATTCCTCTTTTTTATCATGGGGTCTATGTTAAGACCTCCATATCCAGCAACTATTTTGAGCCATTGATCTTGCACAGACTGTTTTGTTTGTTGGAAAAAAAAAATACTTTGAACATCAGTCCCACTCTATATACAAGACAAAGAAATTAATTGAAACACAGTTGCAAGACAGTTAACTCAGTCCCAGACATATTTTCTATGTCTGGGACTAAGTGAGACACTTTCTTGTAATAGATTCTTTGCCTGCTGTGTGTAAAATGTTTGCATCTGATTCTTCTTGTAAACCCCCTCAGTTATTGCCTAGGCATAGAAGAGAATAGATCTTTGGGATTACCCAAAACATGTGCAGAATAGTCCAATTTTCACAACAGGGATTCTTAGTTTACAGACACATGGAAATCCATCTTAAACTGCTCCAACTGCAGTTCTACTGGGCAGTTTCAGGTTTCAACATTGTACTGTGTACTGTGCTGTTGTGTCATTATCAAGCACCAAATGTAAAGGAGAATGTTGAAGAGTTAAAGCAGACAGCAGCACATGCCAAACCAATGCCTTTGTAAATTATCTGGCATCACAGCCGGGTAGGACATATGATAAATAGGGTGTCATTATATATTAACCTGAATGGTTTCCTGCTCTCTGTAATTGCATTTCTCTCCATTCATCAGCAGAAACTGTAATCTTGTTATTCACACTTCCAGAGAGTGAGAGGAGCAAGTAATGATGGTTTTGTCATAGTGTCAACATCACCTTTGTCTCACACTTTGCCTTCACAGAGTTTTGTTGTAGCAAGACAATCAATGACATGTGCAACTCAGAGCAGCCTTCCGCAGTTCATTACAAATGTTCTTTTCTATATGGTTTGCCTTTAATGTATTGTTTTATTTGGTGACTCGTGTGGTTTAATATTCCCCTTCTTATTGGATTTAAGTCCTTGGACTCACTTCAAAAGCTAGAGCTAAAAAGACAGAAGTCCAGCTGTGCTATTATTGAATGCTCCTTGATGACAGAAGCACAACACCTTTATCTTCAAAGGAGTTACACCAAGACACGTTCGTCCTTCTGTGAGTAACTGCTGCCAGTCAGATTTATATTTAATCATAAAATCCAAAAGGTGGGGTTTTGCGCCTTCATCATTAAGAGAATATTCCTACTTGATCCTTAGTGTTTCCTCAGCAGCTAATTCATATAAAAGTCATTGACAATGTTTGGATTACCATTGACCTCGATCTATGTTTGTTCCCTTTGATGTGTGGAAAACTGTGATTATAAAGTTGTAATGAGTTGTTGCCAACATGAGATAAAATGTCTTGATTGTGTTGTATATGGATTTGTGATTCAGGAGAAGAATTGTGATTTCCTTTGACAGATTGTCTTATGATCTTTCTAGGAGTTTGCCCAGCTCTAAGACAGATATTTGGTTGTCTATAAACAGCAATGTATTTTTGATGTAGTTGGTATAGTTATATGTTGTTGTGCACAAAACACCAAACCTTTATTTTTTATTTCAACTCACGGTTCTTATATTTTTGGATGAGTCTAGAGATTTCCCAGATTTGAGCATTTACAGCCCAAAGTCAGTATTGAGGTCAAAAGCAGAGTTAAGGAGGTAACTGCTTTCCATTTTGCAATGAAGCAGAGAATTGTAGCCATGTGCGATGGCAGAGCTCTTCTGTAGAGAGGCACCTTTTGAGAGGCTTGGCTGAGCAGAGTGGAAGAGAGAAAGACTGGGAAATGAACTGTGAGGCAGGCCTGGCACACAAAGTATGGACAGGATCTAGCACATAGTCCAGCGTTTGGCTCCCTCCCTCCTGTGCCCTCTCTGTCACCGCCATTAAAGCAGGCAAGGGCACCTGACAGGTGGACAGGACGGAAGTAATGGCATCGGCCCAAACACAGGCCTTTAGAACCAAAAAAACAGAAACAGTGTGTGTTTGTGGTGAAAGTATCTGTTTGTGAAACTCTGAAACTTGAAGCCTTTCCAAACTCTTCTTCTGTTTGTCTAATCACATGCTGCCTTTGCCAGTTCTCACACATTTTTAGCTTTAGTCAAACAATCCAACATTTGCATATTAAACTTAATTGAACCGTTATTTTTGTAACAGTGTCTTGTCCTACAAAGTTTTACTGACTGGAGAACAATGCAGCAGAAATATAATGATTGAGTCTTCTTCACTACTTCACTAGTTTCCATTTCATCTTTCTGGCTCAAGTGATTAAGCACATTCCACACAGATGTAGCCCAGACTCAGCTTCAGGCCATTTGCTCCATGACATAATAGCAATGATAGCTGTGCATTGTATCAGGCTAAACTGAATACTTCATGATTTAATATTATTTTTCTCCTGTGCTAACAAATCAGAGGAGACAACCAGGCAATGAACACAAATGCCTGCTTCATCATTTTGCTTAATCCCAGCAGTGCAAGCCAAAAGTGAAAAACCAGATCAATGTGAATGCTAAAAACAGTTACTAAAACAGAATAAACAGGGATCTTATAGGTTTTGCAACTCTTCTCTCAAACCATTCATCTATCTGTTCAGAGATCTATCTATATCTCTGTGGCTATCTGTGTGTGCTGCCGAGTGTGTGCAACGCTTTAATGACTGTGGGGGTGACCTTTTAACCCCAGCCCACCACATGCTAGCACTCTGACACCCACACACTCATCCACCGCTCACTCATCTCCTGCCTCCATGCTACCACATAATGATGATAATTCAACCTGGATTTGTTTGTGGTTTGACATAGGCTCTGCTTGTGTGTTCTTTATGTTTTGCCCCGTGGGAATGTAATTTGGTGCCTACTCGTCCAGGTCTATTGTGATGGTTTATTCAGGATCTTTTCCACTGGGCAGTGTACTGCTGACCTGGTCACTCCTTTGCTTTTGAATTGCATCCTATAACTCTAACGAAATCAACAAATTTATTGAACTGAATACAAGTCAATTGTCAAATATGAGTCAGTTAATGCATACATTAGGCCATTAACTTATTAACATACAAATGTATAGTGTTGTAGTTGAGGCCACACTTACTGCGACCAAGTTATGACTGAGACCAGAGTGTATCAAGGCCAAGACCAAGCTAAGACTATGGCAGGGTGAGACTGTGTCAAGACCAAGACCAGTGTATGAAACATTAGAAGGGGAACGGATACATCGCAGTGTCCAGTTTTAACATTTGGTAAAGGAGTTAAAAGGATATTTTTCACAAATGCTATTACTTGTACTATTCTGTGAAATATAGGGCTATTATATTACCCACTATAGCCAGTATGTATCGGACAAATTACTGGATTGCATTTGAAGAAATCAATTAACATGCTCTGATATCACGTGTGGTGCTAAAGCTGGAGGCAGGAGAAAATGTGCAAAGAAACTGCATTTGTGTAACTGTACTGTTAGCTATAGTGATCATTTGTAAAAAAAAGTAGTAAAGGATTTTCTTTAGACATAGGGATGATTTGTGGTGATATCTGAGTGTGTATTTGTTTATCCTGTGGAACAGAAGATGTGGCTATGAGCTTGAGGAAAGCTTTTATAATGGAAAACCCAGCCACACATCTCCACACACAGTGGAGCCGAAAATGGAGGCTTTGAGTGGGCGCTGATTCAACACACAGGTACAGGCTGGCCAAAAAGACCGAAACACCTGCTGTTAGTAAAGGGACTGGGGGGCTTCACAAAGGTAATATAAAGATCTTTAGTTTGTTTGCTCCAGAGAGGTTTGGGTAGAGCATGTAATCAATGTTGAAATGTTGAAATATATATACAGTATATAGCATTCCTAAAAGGTAGATTAAACAGCTGAAATAAGCCCTAACAGACCTGTGCCAAAAGTGGTAAATAGGTGCACACATAACCATTTTAGTGTAGCTTTTGCTGTTGACATCCCTTGTCTGAAAAGGATGTAAGCATACTGAAATGTTGTCATCTGTTGTCCAATCTTATTTACTATATCAATATGTCATGTATGAACTACTAATTCACCTGATATCACTGATTAAAATCATGACATAGGCTCTAATAAATTACAATATTCTAGCTTATCTTCATAATGATCTTCAATAATCTTCATAAATAATGAAGAAAAGCTTAAAGCAAGCTTAGTTTTCAAGCTGAATGTAAGTCCAGATGCCTTTGCTTTAACCTTTTCTTCAAGATGACCTGGATGACTGAGAATCTTCACAGACATCTTCATAAATAATGTTATTTCACAGCTCCACAGAAAAAAATAGGTTATTTTTTGTTGATTTGAGTTTAAATATTACAGAAGGACCTGGCCCAGATATTCACAGTCTTTGTTCAATTATCTGTTAATTGTAGTGACACCTTCCTTTCTCGCTTTTCAAATCAGTAATGCAGTCAGCGTGATTTCCTTTGTGTGTGGGTAGCCTTGCATAATTTACCAATTAGCACTGTTTCACAGGCGTCTGGCACATAAATTCAAGACTACGAGCTATAGTGGCACGCTATAAAGGAGTTTTGAGTAAAGTTTTCATTCACACCACATCACAGTAAATCCGCTGATAGTGTCACTACGATAGGATGCACTTGACAGGAAATCAGCTGATATTTAGAAAACAAAAACTGCTTGCTCTGGACTTTCTAGCACACAGTTGTCTGTTCAGTCTAGGATCACGCTGTGGTAACACTAAAATATGGAAAGCAAGTTGTTGACGAAGCTCTTTTGGTGTTGGCTGGACCCCCGGCGGGGCTGGGAAGGCTGACCATATGCTTCATCGTGTGATGTGATTTAACATGTCTGCATCCTGTGCAGATGCTGGGCCTGGGATATTTACCAAGGAGCCAAGACTTAATGCTTAGCGTATCCTCATGGCTTAAACATTTTCAACTACAAATTCAGGACAGGCTTACACACTCTTCGATTGAGATAAATATGTATATGAGCATTTAGAGGCTCCTTATGTGTTTAAGCAGCGCCAAAGAAGCCCCAAAGGACTAGACTGCTGACTACGCACAAATAGGCTACACAAAACAAAGAGCGTGAAGGAAGGAAAGAGAGAAGTACAGGATGGAGAGAGTGGGCAGATGGAGAAGATATATAGAGATTGCTTTTAATAGGGGTCCTTTTGTCGGGGGACAAGGGATGTCGCCTCACTGTCTTAATAAAACAGGAGAGACAGCAGGGGATGACAGTAATGTTGTGCTCGGCTGCCAAGGCTGTATATATAACATTTTACAAAAAGAGAATCAGTGAACAATAAACCTTGAATTAAAGTATGATTGAGCTTCATATTTATTAAGATTTGTATTGTTTCTCCTGGAAGTGCGTATTTGCAGCAATGCATTCAATGCTGTTGTACAACGTGCAACATGGATGCCTTTCGGTGGCCCCACTATTTCATTTTGTAACATAAAATTGTACACGTGGGTGTGCGCGTGTGTGTTAATAGAAACAGTTGGGCAGGAGAAGGTCAGAGAAGAGATTGGCTTTTTCTGAACTCAGTGAAAAACAGTCCCTATAGAAAGCCATGGAAAAGCAAAAATATAAATAAAAAATGCGATATGGTTCTGTGGCGTATGGGAAAAGCCCTTCAAAGCTGACTCTTAATCCTTTCCCAGCCCAGACGTCCTCCCTGCTCTGCAATTTAATCCCTGACACTGCATTAACATTTACATTTTTCACAGCAATTTAAATCTAGTGTATGCCACGACCACCTAGATTTATTCATTTACCCTAATTACCTACTGCTGGGAATGGACTGGACGCTTTAACCTTCTCATGGCTAATTTCTCATGATTTATCCAAAGCTGCAGCACCACCCCACAGGGACAAAATCCGACCTTTTCCAATTTTATTATCAGTGATGTAAACAACAACGACACTAATCAGGATAATGTGGCTGTAAATTTCATTTCCTTTCAAATTGCAGCTAATGACACTAATGCATATCTCTATTACATTAACAATGCAATGCTTACTATGTGTTTTTGTGTTAGTGCATCCATCTAAAAAACATCCCAGAGGAGCTTAAGACAACATTGTCAGTTTGTAGTGAGAGTTGACTCTTTGGACGTCAGCCAATATGTGCTCAATCTACGGCGTTTGAACAACTGCAGCGTTAAACCTGTTGCGGAGATTGCTGTGACAGAAATACTGATGTGTCCATCTCTGCTGCCACACACAGCGTTATCTTAAAGACGCCTTATGAGTTGTAGCTCCTGACAAAGATGAAATAAACAGCTTTCATGAACTGGCTCACTGCTAAGTCGCAGGAACGGGAGGGCATGCAATTAATTGTGCTTATAAGAGAAAATAAAAGTAAGAGTAAATCCTACAGGCGGAATATCCAGATGAAGAATACAGTCTTTTGAAATCGGTCACTTGTCATTTGCTTTAAAAGTGATCCTCATAGATGTCTTTTCATTTGGAACTCACCAAACAGAAAGTTTAACCATTTGTTGTTTTGCATACTGTAAATGAAAGCTATGTAACAAACTTCCCCCTTAGTAGTGCAGTTTTGCCAGTCCACCTGTGACAACACTGGGAGAATACCAATGAGACCAAACTGACTCTTACATACACAACAAATCAGACCAACAGTTTGCACAGTGCCAATTAAAGTGCAAACCTTTCAACTGAATGTTTTCCTTGCTTTGTTGTGTGCTTAGCCCTGGGGCATCTGGTAAGTTCTCAGTCCAATTAATTAAAATAAACTTTGTTAAAAAGGTCAGCTGTGAATGATAGATTGTGGCTAGTTTTAATTAAACAGATTTCTTTTTTGATGTGATTGGAAGTGAGATAGTCAATGCAAATGTGTCCTTTACTGTGCTTTTCATACCTGGTTAAAAATAAATATGCCTATTTCTCAGTGCTCCTGATGCCATTTCAGGAGAGCAACAGTTGTGTAAGTGTTGCACACATTTTGTTACAAGACAAGAAACCTGAAGCAATGTCATATTTTTTGTCTCAAACTTGCTTGTGGTGAAAGTGCTCATCCTGGTCTATTTTAAAACCACTATGGGTCCAAAACAAACTGTTCACAGATTCACATCATAATTTATTTCAGATGAGGAGTTGGAGCCGACTAATTAGAATGACACCGCTTTGGGAGTTGATATGTCTGACAGTGGAGCAGCCCATGTGGGTGGTGCAAATGGCTGGCAGCCTCTATTCAATGTGCAGCCATGAAAAACTGCATACTTATTATAACAAGACTATATATACTGTTTTGTCATGTCTTTACTTTCAGACTTATTTGGCAATGATAACCTCACTTCTGTCTTGGCTGGGGTGTTAGGTGCTTACTGCTGGTTTCTTGTTGAGTACAGTAGGTGTGCAGCATGTCCCTGTTACATCCCACTCGGGTGTTGTGAAGCTGATTTATAGAAGAGGAGGGGCCTGTGAGCCGCAATCAGGCCGTTTCCGTCAGCATTATGGCTGCCTGACAACATCCAGCTGTCCCTGATGTGCCACCGAGGGCCGACGGTACGCTTGTCAGCTCCGCTCTTTCACTGCAGCAGTCACTGAGACGAAACATATATACACACACCACATGAATACTGGCCACGCAGTCACACATGAGGGCACACAGACCCCCTCTTACACACAAATACACAAGGAAGCATAAGCATAATGACCTCGCACAACTGTAACTGCACATCTGGAGAGTGTATAATTTGCAAAATGTCGTGAAAAATAATAAAGAAATGACCATCTTTTTTGTGTACGATCTAAGAAACAAACTTTGAGTTGTATTTGATGTGTTTACTTCGCTGCTTAAGAGCTTGCATCCGTGGTTAGATAGGGACAAGGTCACAGTGACTGAACAGTTTGTAAAGACTTGTTAGAGCTGCTCAGAGATTTGCAGAAAGATTTGTATTTTGTAAAAAACAGAGAATGACCAAAATAGACCACAGTGTTCTCTGCAGAAAAACAATAATTTAAGGTGGTAGCCAACTCACCGGACCTTCAAAATGTGTTCCCGCAGATTTATGTCATTGTCATAACATGGCTCATGGTCATGGCAAAAATGGATGCCAGACAAACGAATATACCAAAATAATAACAATGCGGTGTACTTGTCTCTAAGGTCAGGAGTGTGAGTCTGACAGGAGTGAGACAGGTCTGAGAGCATCAGAACCTGATTCTCCACACGTCTCTGCCCAGTAAATACCTGCACATACTATACAGACAGATTACTCAATAACAAAACCACAGAAAGAAAGAGGTCATGACAGTCATTTACAAACATTATATTTATCCCCTAAATGCCTCAACTTAACCTACACAGGCTTTCCAACACAAAAGCACCATTGTAAGTAGAATCTTTCACAAACTAATCTTTACATCTTTATATTACTTCATAAGGTGGTGGGTGTTTGTTGTCAAGATGGGTGCATTTACTATGGAGTACTTTGGGATATACGTACAAGACCATTTTGTTGTTTTGAAAAGGCTGTACACTGAGTAGCTACTGGTTTATTGGTGACATGGCCTGACATCACAAATCTATGTTCATGTTTTGAATCTACATTGTGAATTCTTGCTTGCAGCTGAGTCTTAAAAAGTAAATTTTAGCAGGATTTGAAGCATAACAGCCACATGATTACTCCTCAACAAACAGACATGAACATTTTTACAGATATTTATCTTCGTTTTACAGAGATTTGATGAAAATGTGAGAAGTGTATCATTTGTAAACTAATATTGATAACACATATTGCACAATCTTTTAATATAAAATGTATTCCAGTTGATTTAATAATATGCAGGTTCGTTCGTTCATTAATATTGTAGGTTTTGGCGAGTGAGGTTTTAGAAGACAGCTCTCTGTTTTTCTCTCAGAGCTGTGGCCTTATCAGAGCTCTGACTCACCAAAGCATCAGTGATGTGCTTCATGAGTGCAATCTCTCTCTGTCCTATTCTTGATGTCTCCTCTGCAGCTGCTCCCACTAACTTTTGATATAATGGCATTATACCGTAACCTGATAAATCGTGAGCCCAGCTGCCTGAACCGGATGGTGTTCACAACAGCTGGGATGCTACGTGCACTGGGTACCATTCTTTTGAGGCAGTGCTTCAAAACAAATCCAACCCACATTGATCACCATTAAAAAACACACTATAATAAAAATGTGTTGTTGTCTGAAGAACAGTGTTGCCCTGGAACAGTCAGCACTTGTCCCGACTGCCCTTCTTTAGGATACATAATGTTCTCTGAGCTGTGAAAGAACAGACTGTCCATTATCTTCACTCTTTAGCTCTAGAAATGAACACCTCTAATAAACATATATACTGTATATCCCCTCTTTAAAACCTTTTGGGTGTATTTGTTTATTTTAGTTCTTTACATGCTTGTAGAATACTTTTTGCTTTAATAAGGCAGAAACTGATGATCAGATTGAGTGTGCTGCACTGTTTCCTTCAGTACAATGAGTCAGCGAAAACACAGCAGCAACTGTGTCTCTGTTTTTTTTTGTCAAACAACTGTGTTTACTCTTTTTAAATCATGATGACAACAGAAACTACCCAAATGACCCTGATCAAAAGTTTACATACCCTGTCTGGCCTGATAACATGCACACAAGTTGACACCAATCACTATCTATAAGTGAAAAAAAAATTGTGTTATTATTTATATTCTTTAATAAATAATCACAAATTCTGCCTATATAGCTACAAATCCTCTGAGTCATACATAGACTCCATTTATTAACATCAAATCCATCCATAACTTTGCTTCTGGTGTGGGATCCAATGCCAATACTTGATAATAAGTGTAATTCATCACATAGACCTATACATGGGTTGTACTGTATGTCACTACATCAACACCAAATGCATGTTATCAAGGTAACTGGAGTACTGTGGGAAACACCATGTATGATATTTTTGTTAGATGTAACCCCAGATTTGGGTCCTCAGTGGCTCACCTGGTGGAGCACATACCACATACTTGTTTGTTCTGTGTTTTAAACTTAGCCTGTGTTTTTTAAGATTGTCTAATAATGTAGACACTATGTGATTTTCTTACAGCTTGTACTTCTGTGTCTAAAAACTTTTGGTTTTCTCTTGCTTAGTATACTGCATTGTGCACTCATTTGATTTACAAATAAGTTAAATAGCTTCTGCTCTGTCATGCGTACAGTGGCGTCAATGCAAACCGGTGTGTTGTCATTCTAGTACAAGCCAGCATGCAACATTAAATAGATGAGTATATTTTTGCATTACGGATTAACAGATGAATGTGATTATAAGGTACAGCTGTCAACACACTGTACATGGAAGTCATGCATGTATCAGAAAACAAACCTCACAAGTGAAATTTCATTTGTTTTTATGATCAACATTCATTTATATGCTAAAGGTGTACTGTGAGGATTTGTGGGCAGACAGTGTGGCCACTTCTTAGTATGTCTTAACTTAACAACAGGTAAATCCTATTCTCTTAGCAATTTCATTTTTAGACAGAGCGTGAAATAAAATGTGTTTTTCCGGTCTGACTGGTTGACAGAGTACTGATTTTGTCCACTTAATGCATTCAAGATATAATAAACAGCTCCACTTGGCTGAGGAAGCTGTCTGTCTTTTTCTTTTCAAGCATAACTAACAGCTACATTTCAATTACTATCTTTTATCTAACCTCAGTTGGAACCCTGAATGAATGAGCGAAAAACAGTTGAAAATAAATGAATAGGCTTTTTTCATTGCTTTAGGTTTAATCAGATGTACTGTACCTTTAGACAACATTAGATCTAACTGTCTGTGGGAAATGGCAAGCTGCTAATGTCAATGAAGTAATGCATAAAAATCAAAGTGCTTCTATTGTAAGACCCACTCAGGTGTTATCTCTGATTTATCATCTGGTATTTATTGTTTCTGCATCCCAAAAGCAATGTTATTCAAAAGTGAGAACAATACATTTCCTTTCCCAGACAGCAGACCCCCGTTCCCCATCTAATCAAATTTAAATAGATTTAGAAATAAACCATTGGAGCAATTTTATTTTAGTTTTTTCAGTCCCTCGGCAGTGTTGCTCTGATACTTGGCTGTTTCCAATCAGTTAAATGTAATGCGTTTTGCCACTTATTTGTCCTTTGCCACAACCGCATGCTATTCTTAGCAGAGTCACCTTTCAAAAATGATATTCCCAGGTGTATATTTGGAGAAAGATCTGTATCAGTGCCCCACAATCTCCATGGTGTGTGACACAGAGGCCAAACAGAGTGGCCTTTGTCATTTGTCTTTAGATAGGAGACCGATAGAGCACACCCTGGGAAGCAAAAAGCCAGTTTTAGTAAAACTACACAAGCAGCGGTCAGATAGGGAGCCACGTCCTAAAATGGTGCCTGTCAGATTTGGTTTATGGTATTTTATCCAAATAGTCCCCAAGCTGAAATAGTGTAAGATGTGTGTGGTTATAGTGTTAGACATGAAATAGTTGATACCTATGATAAATTTTGTTCATTCATAACTGAGCACCATTACATTTTTGATGACATAAACAAAGGAATACATGGCTCTGGACTAACTTACACTCTTACTGGTCATTTCACTCTGTCCTCTTTTTATTTAGACCTACTTGACGCCTATTATCATCTGGTATTATATGCAATCTTTGCATTACTCGGATACTCATTTTCTGGCTTCATAAGGAAATCTACCCTGGTTTCTGATTGGTTAAACTCTCTCTCTCTGTTGCTCTTACAAGTGGTGCTTTGGCTGAAAAACACTGACGTAAGAGGTCTGAGCCAGACTTCATACCCTTTCACACCCCCACAGAGAGCTTTGTGGCCCAGACCAGGTCCAAATGAGTCCTCAGATCACATGTCCAGATTGAAGTCTGAAGGGGACCACTTCCTCATCCTGGAAAAAGGAGTAGGCTACTATAAAATGTTGCTATTCAAGCGGTTTCTGCCATATTTACTCTATTTAACATGCTTTTGCCTCACATTGTTTTGTAGAATGGCCTGTCAAAAAGTGACATGGCTAAATACTGGATTTATAAATAATCCACAATACTAAAAAGATAATTTTGTTGTCTCTGCACATGGACAAGCTCTTACTACACTTTGAAAAGAGGATGCTGCTAATCACACCACATATAATGAGGGTATTTCTGAGTACCTCAGGCTTTTCAAAAGACTACACTGCTGTGTGCGTTGTTTGTGCTTAATTCACTCTCAGTGTCTGTGGCAGATTGCCTCACCGGGGCGGCATGCAGACATTTGAATTAAAGCTGGAAAACTATTAAAAATGTATGGTCTGTCTATGAATGCATGACCTATATTTCCATGGAAATAAATAAATAAAAAGGGGTTTAGGGAGGATGATGCAAATCTTCAGAAGTGGGACACAATGTGCGCTAATGACATTATAACAATAAAGACTCAGGATTTCACACTGGGAGTGTAAGAGAGACCAATCCTGTCTTAGTCATTCGGGTATAATCAGTCTACCCCACAATGCATCCTGCTGTATGTGCCCCAGCAAGAGTTTGAGTCTTACTCTCCAATTTCACTT
Organism: Perccottus glenii; assembly: GCA_024416835.2. Lineage (NCBI taxonomy): Eukaryota > Metazoa > Chordata > Actinopteri > Gobiiformes > Odontobutidae > Perccottus > Perccottus glenii. Next base: position 10,253,369 of record CM044552.2, on the reverse strand, counting down.
CACTGTTTGTGGTGACTCACCTGTCCCTACGCACTTGAGGACTGCACACAAGCTTTTATGTTCTGCTCTATTTTTCAAGACTCCGGACATTGACACTGGAGGTTTTGGGATTATTGATAATGATGTGGCCTTTCTTTCTCATTTGGTCCCTAGCCTGTGTCGGTCAAACTGCTTTTTGTGCCATTCTGTTGGTCTCCTGCTGTCCACCTCCTGCTGTTGTCTCAGTATATTTCTTCTTCTCCCATTCAGACAGCAACCATAGCAGTGAGAATAAAGGCCACTGGTATCTCTCGCGTCATGATGAACTGTCTATGTCTGTCTGAAGCAGCCCTCTAAAATGTGCTGAGGGAGAAAAATAGTGCACAACAAACCCATCAACTATCAACAGGAAGTGATTTGTGTGAAACTTTCTTGGTCTGTGCGATTCAGCTCGGCTCACAGTCATTCTTCTTTAAGTGCAAATAAGCCAGGCTGTTTGGGTGAAAACTAAAGGGGGCACTAGCATTAGCATCAATTTGTCATTTCGATACTGTAGATGAAAAGGTCACCTCGTTATCGCACACATAGTCTCATGTGGCTCCAGCCTGAAATCTGTCTGTAGTGCGATGAAGCAGAGATGTAATACTAACCCTTACTCTGACAGGAGAGTAGCCTTTTACCTTATGTTTTCTGCAAAGGCCATTCTGTCTCTGCAGCATCTCTCTGTGTGTACACGTGTTTCAACGTGCACCCATTTAAGATTGTGTCTCTGCTTGTGTCGGGGGCGAGGCTGTTGGCTGTTTATATGAAGCAGAAGCGTGAACCCAGGCTGAAATGACTAATTGGGAAATACAGTGCACAACCTCATTTGAACCGCCAAGCAACTAATTCCTTTTGCATGAGTAGCTGCAGGTTTTTGCACTAAATACAGTACTTCTTCTTGCGCAGTATGTTGTCAACAAACTATGTTAGATAATGAGAACACAGTTATACTATCTCTCGTTATTATATGCTATGTCTTGTCTACCCTGAGGGACATCTCTCCCCTCATTCTGCACCCATTCTCAGGCTAGTGTCACAAGCGTGGCATTAAAGGACCATTAAAGAGGCTTCTTCTAAATGAACTTGACAGCAAAGCCAAGGCGTGGAGATATGGGTGGACATGCAAATCAATATTTCACATCATCAGCCACTGGTTGTTGGAGCATGTGGACAGGACGACGGGCTGTGGTCTTTACAGAGATTTAAACCAACAGAGAAGTCGATTACGGCATAGGAGTTGCATGTTATATCTACACAACATGTAATCCTAAACGGTGATACAAAATATAATGGGGAGGTAGAGGTTTGTGTCTATGTATCATTTGTGGTAATGTCTTTTTTTTCCTGCAGCGAATCCACCATTAAATGCCTCCAATTTCCAAGAAGAGGCCTTGGAAGCTGTTGATCACACTAAAGTGACATCTGCGCTTTGTTTATCCATCCGTACATGCCATCACTGCTTGGCATCTCATTGTTGAATGAAAGGATCAGTGTAAGCAAAGCAGATGGAAGACATATGGAAGCAAAGACAATTCCCCGTCAATGAATTGTACCATTTAGCACCGCAGACCGACTAGGCAATGTGTCAAAACGCTGGGCTTGTCGATGCAGCCCGGCAGCGTGGTGAACAGCAATCGTGTCATTCAGTTGTAAATTACGTTACAACAAGGTCACCTTGTGCAAAGGTTGGTTAGGGAGAGAAATAAGCCGGGGCAGGAATTCATCTTTTCACTTCAGTGCTATATATCACAGTGAAAATTGCAATTCTGGCAGATAGCACAATCACAAAAATACACAGATGTCTATATTTATGGGGACATTAAAGTAAGCATCAAATACTCGGCGTTCTGGTTTTTTGCAGACATTTTTGTTGTTGTAGTCTTAAAAAGTTGCACTGCATCACTTTTAGGAGTTTAAGTATTGATTTGTTAATAAGCCAGGGAAAGTTTAATGAATGACATTTATTAAATCCAATATGCAGATGCAGAGTCTGAGTCCTTTGATTGGCTGTGCTAAATCTCTGTCCTTGGTTGCCTTTCAACTCCAAGACATCCTCCCCGAAGGATACATGTCTTAGCATAATACAAGCAGCTTAAGAGTCATTCAGATGAGGTCCCTCTACTGCTATAGACAGGCAGTATGAAGGTCCCCCCTCCCCCTTACTAGGCTGCTGCCAGCTCAGTGCCAGCTCCTCAGCTTTGGCACTGTTGACCACTGACTTTCATTCACACCTCCCCTCCCCCAGACTTAAAGGACCAAGTGTATGGTTCATCCATCGTCTGAAGGCATTACATTTAATGTCAACCAAGCAGCTTTGCAAAGGGCATCCTGTTTTTCAAAATAGGCACTTTTACGAAATCTTATATTTTTATCAATCATCCCAGTTTGTCATGTTCTTGAAGGAAAAGGCAAGGTCAAATCTAAGCCAGGTCCCAGCTGGCACTCACCCCAGTGACAAGGGTGTCTGGAAGAGGGATGTGTTTTCATGCTGGATGCACAATTTATCCTGTGTTTACTCTCCTGTCTATTTGCATCAGCGCCCGTGGACCGGACGGACATGCACATGGAGTCACTGTAACAGAATGTTTTCTTAGTTTTACTTCAGCCTAAAAATCTTTGCCTAGATCACAGCCATTTGTTTTACAAACAGTGTAACAACATTAGCTGCAAGTTTAAAATGTCCTTGCTAATTAGATTTAATTTTAAAAAGCGCAAGTCATCCCCAAATTAAACAGCAAATATTACATTACAATCCCTTTATTGATTGAGTTTATTAAAAGTATATGCAGCTGCTTAGAGAATGTGTTTGTGATACTGTAACATTGGGGGTAAAACTGGCTAACTGTCAGCTCTGGGGTGTTGGAAAGACTGCAGTAGAGCTCTCTTGCATTGAAGTAAACCAGTTAAATGTCAGTAAAATTAGCCGAGACCTGTAACACATTACTTCTCTGAGCAGATTTTTGGGATACAAAACTGTGAAAATGTGAGATTTTTCAACTTCTTTCAAGATACGCACTCGATTCATTTTGTGAGTAATAATATTCTTACCGCCTTGCGTCACTCTGATGTCTTGATGTGCATTTTTCACAAGATCACATTCTCAGGAAAAAGAACCATCTGAGAACAAGATGTGCTTTTGCATATTCAGTTGTGATTCTTAAAACATGCAGAGTTTATAATGTATTACATAAGCACTACAGGGTTCCTCAAGCAAACGTATAGTCACACCTGATGATGAACAGAATGACCTGATTTCTTGTATCTCTTGAGACATCTGCAGATGAAGGAGCACGCTGCATCAGGCCTCCGTTTCTCCTCTACAAGCTGTCATGGCATCAATCCTGCCTTTAGATGTGCCCTCTTTTGGGAGCAAACCACAGAAGGTGCCGCGGTTTAACCTCCTCACTCTCTCTTTTTCTATTTGTGAACATAACTATCCATCCATCTATTCTTTTGTCATTTCCTTTCCCCTCTGAGATTAGCACTTTTTTTCTCCTCCCTCTCATGCTGACTGTTTTTTTTCCACCCTGTCTTTTTATCTTGTTCCCCCACCCCCACCCCCACCCCCACCTTCCTCATCCAAGTGTCTTCATAGTGCGGCAGGCAGCTCTCAGTGCTGAGGGACTATGATTAGGACAGAGGAGAACTGGCTGTAAGACAGAGACAAACTCAGAACTGGGTCATCATTGTTTCTGTGTGAGGGCCCCGACTCTGCAGATGAAAAGCTCGAAGAGGAGCAAATGACGCTCGATACAGCACCGGGAGAGCCCTCAGACATTTCTGGGCTACGGAAATACTCGTGCGATGGAGGAATTGGAAATGCAAGGCAGAATTTATGTAATAAGAGCTGAATAAATCATGCCTTCAAGCCCGCCCCGCTTATCTATCTGTGAACCCTTCAAGTCAGTAATCACGCACTGGTCTTCTGAAACTGCGTGCCAGGCCAGAGATGCTTCACAATTGCACAGAAAGTGATTCAGTCGTGAAGTAAACGACAGGGAAAACCTTGGTTGTCAGAGGCTAATAGTGTTTTGACAAAGACCTTCATTTTTTTCCTGTGTTATCATGCTCTATCTCTCTTTCTTGTCGACTGCAGCAGTCATCTTTCTCTCTGTGTCCTGTCTTGCACCCCTTTAGCAGATCGTCTGACAGGGTCTGTCCCACTGGCCAACCGTTCAGCACTCATCATGCGCATCATTTCCTTCCATCATTCCCCTCGGTATGCTTCTTCCATCTCCTCTGGCCTGTTCTCTACCATCAACCGCTCCCATAAAGCCTTTTATTACCATCTGAGTGTTTGTGGGTTATCGACAAATATATTGGAGCTGGACATACAAATGTCACAGCATATTATACAATATCTCATTATTTCTGTCTATGTTAACTGCATGGTTTGATAGTGGGCAATTTCCATGATGCTATGTGGCGCAGGCTAATCCAAAAATAATGAGTGCTTTTGCCATAAAGTTTAACACTGTGAGATTAGTTTACAGCAACCACAACTAAAGATGATAGATTTTATGTGTTGTGCACTGCGCATTGAAAGCAACAAGTATCTTATCATTTAGTTCTATTAAATCGTCCTTTCGGCAGCCACTTGATGGTTTCCCCAGTCAGAGTGGGAGAAGATGGCTCTAATTAGGAAGCAGCCTTCACTCACAGCTTTATTATCTAGACACGGTGTTATGGTTTGAGGAAAATGAGAGAAGCATTGCACGTGTCCTCTTCAGTTCAGACCAATGTTGGCCTGTTCACAGGCTGTTTTTGTCTTTTCTTTAGCATCGCTGGTGTAATGTCTGCCACTTGTGTCAAATCAGAATCAGAGGCGCCTTGGCCTACTTTCCAAACCAACGAGGAGCAAATAATCAGCCCGTGCTAAGGATTTGCCTGGCAGTTTCTCAAATATAGATGGCTGTGAAGCATCTTGTCCCAGTGTTTCACTGAGACACTCTGCAGCTGAATTCAAGCATACTGAGACCTCTACTGCCATCTAGAGTCTGGTTTCAGACTCATCATCATTTCCAGCTTGGGTTGAGGGAAACAGTGTTTAAACACCATGAGAGCATCAAAGACTGATAATTATAGCTTTATTGTTTTGAAATGATCTATTGTCGATTTATATATCAGCACAATTAGAGAGCATATATTTGCTTCAGCTTACAGAAAAATGAATCCAAATTCTCACTGCAAAAGTTAATCTACATAACTTAAGGAACTTCTGAGATGAGAAACCAAAACAGTAGGAAGTATTGTATGATTTTTTCCTTTTTTTCTTTTATCTGCTCCGCACTATGTTCTATCACAGCATTTAAAACGTCACTCGTCTGGCAGCTGTGCTCCACACTGATTATCCTAATCACCATTTTCATCTTGCTTTAATTAAACCTTCTATTGGACTGAGGCACGGCCCATTATACTCTCTATATTTCAGAGAGAATGGATTGGAAAATGACTAACACCTTATGCTGACCTTTCTCAATCGTTGCCTCGTGGCAAGGCTCTGCAAAGCATTTCTACTAACATATTTATCTCACCCAGAGCACACCTCAGACTTAAGCCTAATGGCCTTTTCATTAGACTTTTAATTGAGTAGTGTGAAGAGTGTTAAAATGTCTCTCAGCAGCTCTTTTGAAAAGTAGCCCTGTGTCAGATCCAGCTGAGGCACATTCGTTTTTGGCAGTTAAACCAACGTTAACCTTTAGGTACATGCATCAATCACACAAGTTCATTCTGTTTTATTCCTGACATGAAAAGCCACAAGTAGTCAATGCAGTGGCAGGGATTTATTACAGGTATTACTAGTATTATCTTGGTCATAATCAGTTTTCAACACTTAATAAGAAAGCAACTACATGTAAGATATTGGTCATATTTTTTTGCAGTGTGTCGTTTTGTCCTGAGGATTTTTTTAAAAACATTAAACGCAAACATAAATGTGCTCCTGCTCTCTAGCACTGCTCAGTTTGGGCGATTAACAGAAGGTACTGAAATTTCTACAGACAAATGTAAAGAGTATACACCTCTGGAAACAGGTTTTGTTCTATTGTATATTAACATTTTACACAGTGCACCTTTAAATTGACAAGTTGCTCATTTGCCATTTTTGTTACATACCTGGGAGATGACTGGGATTTTAATACCTTCAGGTAGCTCAAATTAAATCTAAATCCACAAAAATCAACAAAACCACAGATGATTATGTCAATCAACTAAAGAATCACTGTGATTACAGATCTGGATGTGACGCATTCATCTAGACATAGGAGATAATTGTCACCAAGACCCGACTCTGGATGAATAAAAGGATTTAATCAGAGCTCACTGCATAATCAACCCCAAGAGGCATTCACGTCTCATAAGACACAGTAGTGCTGGTGGAGTTTGTAAAGCTACCAGTAGGTGGTAGTGCATCCCCAACTTGTTTTTCAGCCTCTGTGTCGAAAAACTACTATGGACAAAGGTCAAATAACACAGCACTGTTGACCAAGATAGGGTCAAAACATAAATATCTCCCGGGAATTTCTCAAGTGGCTAGTGCTGCTACTTAGTGTGAGATTTGCCAGAGGAAGAGGCACAAGTCCTATTTCCACCTCAGCAAAATGAAATCAGAAGCCCCTGGGATTTTGCTGTGACCCTCCGAGCCCTTGCTGCTGCAGAGTGATTACTGGAATACAAGACGCTGGAAGGTGTGGGCCACTACACATAACTCTGGTGTAAAGCTTTATTCAAGTCATAATGTACTGCCATGGAAATTATCTACTAACAAGCATATTTTTATTAGCTTCCTTTTGACAAAACAAAAAGACACACAGACCTCTGTAGAACAAATGCATCAAGTAACAAACATTGCTGTTCCTAATCCTAATTCACAACCTAATACTGCTTTTATTTGTTTAACGTTTAGTGGACAGGAATTCCTTTGGTTTGCTTTAGACCTGCATGCATTTTATTGGCTTGTGTGGGATTTAGGCAGGAAACCAGAGCTAATGCCCCCTCTCCCACTTCAAACGGATGCCAGGCACCCTTAAATGTCATGGGGTGGTTAGAGAGTTGAAAAAGGTGGGAGGATTGCGGAGTAAGAAGCTGAGGCTCGCTGGGTAAAACAGAGATTTTCAGTTACACCGGGCTCACCTCAGAGCTTATCAGTGCACCCTGGATGTAGCTTTAGGAGGCTGCTAAGGCAAAACAGATGCAGCAGAGTATTGTGCCACTCCGTGTCAGGTAGAGCTAGGTCAGCTCACGTCGACTGAAGATATAGACACAGACAGTATGAAACTGGCTGCAGCTGTTCCTGCTGTTCATGTACAGTTCCTTTCTTATTGCCTTGACACCATAATCCTTTAAAGGGCTATGTGTAATATCTAAATTCTGACTGATGAAAAAAAAAAAGGCCAGTTGTTTGCTTACAGTTAAATTTACTCTCATACTACTATGCAAATTGCAGTTCACAGTTCAGTTTGTCCTTTAACTCAGTGCTTTAGTGTAGTTATACTCAGACGTCACATGCATGGACTAACACACTGGATTAATGCAGTTCATTGCAAAGAAACATATTTTGGGTCACTCTGCCACTGGCTTCCTTGTTTGTTGGTTGTTTTGAATAAAAAGTCTATACTGTGGCTTATGATGTATTCATACAGTTACCCTAACGCTTAACAAAGACCGAGATGTCATGCTAGGAATGCATTCTTTGTGTTTCTTTATACTTTGCGGTCTGCCTTTTCCAAGCTGCATTGATTTTTTTTATTTAAGTATGGGCACTGAATTAGTGACAAGGCAGAGTGAGTGGTCCAATATTCAGTTCTTATAATACATCATGACACGTAACTGGGACCTGTGGACGATTTCATTAGACCAGCATGGATACTGGTACTAACATAGAAATTAGGCAAGATGACAAGTTTGCATAACAAATTTAGAAAGAATATCTAATTTGTTAATGACTGTACTAAGTCTTCACAGCAGATACTAAAAGTTGTGCTCTGTTTGTCCACTCTATGCAGTTGAATGCAGGGAAAGAACTTCCACTGTGTCCAATGGAGCTTTAAATCTCTAATTCTTAGGATATGCAAATGAAAAGAGTATGTTCCATGTGGTTTCACAATTTAATCTATTTTTTTTTTTAATTTAGTGACAGGTACCTTATGCTTCTCTACACTACTCCCCTTTGTGACTGACAGCACATTGGTTAATTGGAGTTAATCAGTGAATGTCCAAACTACATATAGCCCTTTTAAATGGTTTCATAGTGTCAGTACAATTACTCAGCCCAGTGGATTTTTCAGATTGACAGCTCATTGGTTTATATTTGGCGTATCAAAGTCTGAGTGTGTGTTCTGGTCACTGGGAATCCCATGGTGCCTTTCTACTCTTGCCAGCAGCAGTGTTTATAGGATTTTCTCTCATTTTCTCCAGTGTTAATTTATTTCCATAAAGACAGGCATGACACATTCTCTCCTCTGCTTTCTGTCTCAGGCTGTGTGGCTTTTTTTTACAGCGCTCCCTCTCCAGCTCTCACACCGCTGAATGAAAGAGAAGACAGGATTGACCCCAGTCTCTGCTGCATGCTTATTTTGACAATGAGCATCATCGTCACTGTCAACTTCCTCCTTTTGTGTGTCCCCTCTTTATCTGCCTCAGTGTCTGTCTCAAGTCTACACCCTGCCATTGCATTGTTTTGTGGCTTTGGATAACTTCTTAGTATATTGTTATTTTCCTGAGGTATGTCATTATGCTTCATTGATGTTAGTGGTTAAATGAACATGTTGTGGCATTTCAGTTTCTCTCCCCTCCCAGTCTATTTGGCAAGCAGAAAATACCATCTCTCTCATCATTGGGATTACGCAGAGCTCATTTCCTTTGATACCAGACCAGAACCGTTTATACTTGTACGTATTGGTGACTGCTGTGTGACCTTTCTCATCAACTGACAACTAAAAAGGGTCTCATCACTTCTCCTCTCAGGCTCTTTGGACCTCAGGGGTCCGGGTCAGGCTTTAGCAGTGTTTGCGTTGACTCTGTCAGACTTGTATGATAGACTGCCACTTAACAAGAAAGACAAAACGCTGAGAAATGAGGCATTTCCGGGCCGACGGGTTTATTCCTACAGCATGGCGGATTACATTACAACTTAAAACAGGGGGAAGTGACTCTTTTTTAGAGAGGCTGCTTTGAACTGTACAAGATAATTTTAATGTCTAATGAGCAAAAACACAGCTTAAAGAGCACTATACTTACTTTTCCATAGTGTTGCTAAAGTAGACTAGAATGAAATCCTCTTAATATTATTTTAAATATATATTTTTTTCACAGTATCTCTCATAGGTTGAATTCAAAGTATAAAGCTTAAATTGTTCTACACAACAACAAACAAAGCAAACAGTATTACTTTAGTGCATTGAAAGACTCAAAGTCTACAATAAGGAACATTTAATTTAAAAATGACAAACTACAGTATGAGCCACTTTTATATTCATTTTTTAATCGCAAAAAGACATTAATAATCAGTATAACACCTAGTATTCCCTCCCTCACATCAAACAGCGATCACCCTCTGCCGTGGAGCAGTATCCATGGTGACCACGTCCATCTCCGGGCCGGCTGTCTGCACTGGGTCAGGGTTAACAGTGTGGAGCAGAGGGGGTTGATGGGAGGTGACAGCAGCTGGGGGCCGACGCAGAACAACAATATGAGCGCTTGGTTCCCGGTGGAGGAGGTCAGTCAGCTCTTCCTCTGTGGAGTTGACCACTGGTACCCCGTTGACCTCCACCAACCTGGGAATCAATTATACACACAGTATGTCAAAGTGTACCAAGGTACAGCAACCCAATCTCTCATTTGAATCTTTTATTAATGTGTTACTGACACTATGGGATCTATTTATGGATAATTAGTGCATTAGGCACAATGGAGATTAGTCCCCTGATGATAGAAGCACGAGGAGTAATAACATTGTAGTAAATGTAAAAGTGAAAGTGGAAAAGTGGAGCTGGACAAATTATAATGGGAAATTGGAAATGGGAAAGTACCAGTCATATTTCAACAGATCTGATTACATTTTGTTTCTGCTTTTTTCCATAAAACGTCTGACATTGGCCCTGTTTTATGTGTCTTGTGAAAATATATAATTGTAAATAAGCTTTATGTATGAATATATGTACCATTTTCTTGTGTGTTTATTGGTCCTTGGATTTCTTTAGAAATGTTTAGTTAGTTTCTATGACAATAAACCAGCTGTAAAATATGAACTGGATAGATAGCTGTAGTGCAAAAAACTAATTACTGTAAGAACAGACAGATTGTACACGATGACACATTAAACCCTTCACTTTCACAAAGACTAATCACATAAAACCACTTCACTAGTTTTTATTCCCAGACACTTCTATGAAACAGATTTTGGCAGGTCTGTCAGCAGTGCATGTGTGTGCTGTGTGTATCCACAGGTCTGAAAGTGCTGTCTAGATACACTTTAAGCTTGTTATAATGCCATAATTGCCTAATTATCTGAATGCTTTTATCTTTCCTTTTCTCTTCTGTAAGTGTTGTGTTACCAGAGCGTGATGGTTTCTATAGTGACTATTTGCACTGTTGACACAAGGGGGTGTGGTGAAACACCTGGATAAATGACATGATGAAGTCAAGTCTTATGAATACATTTACATTACATTGACACACTTACAGATACAAAGCCTATATCAAACTATATGTGGCTTTCATTGATAAACAGACACCAAAGAAAATAATGTTGAAATGCCTATACAATTTATTTGTGTGTAACCTTAGTTTTAGAGGTCTTTCTATATGGGTTATGTGATATACTTATATATACCTGTCGTCTACACAGAGGTGGCAGTTGCCCACCTGGACCACCACCAGGCCACTGCCTTCTCTGTAGCCATATGTAAATCCATATTGTCCGTCTGGGTCCCGTTGCTCCTGGACAACCAGTAACATGGCTGGAGACTGTGGAGACACAAGCTGGCTCAAGCTGCGGATGGCTTTTCTGGGCTTTTTTTCCTGAAACATATTTAAAAAACACTTCCCATGAACGTTACCATTCACCCAGGTCAACACACAAGGCGTTTACTCTCAATGTCAAAGATGTTATCAGTTTGAATCAAGAACAAGCTGTGCTATAAATAAAAAGAGGTACATAAGACACATGTGTTTTTACAATGGTAGACATCTTGGTGACAATATGCCTGAGAATAAAGCAACTTTTTACAGCACAAAAGGAATTTAGATACAACTATGTGGAAGTGCTTAAGAGATTAGACTTAGGATGCTAGAAGACAACATGTAATGATTAGCTTTGGTAGAGATCACACCACAAGTAGCTTGCGGGGATCAGAAATAACTTGTGAGTCTAACCACTGAATTCCAGCGCTCCCTTATCCTGCCTCTTGGCATACTGGCCCCCCCTTCCCCCCCGAATGCCGTGTGAATGCCTTGCAGCTATAGATGCCGCCTTGTCAGTGTCAAAGGTCAAAGCTAAGGCTTCTCGATCCTCAGACAAGTGGTCCAGACAGGATATAACCGCGGAAACACAGCCCAAGCCCTTTGAGACAGTCTAAAGTGCATAATTTCTCTTCTCCGTTCTCCTTAATGTTGGACACACGCCAAGAGCCCATGGAATTTTCTTTTCATATTCTCCTTGTTTATCCAAATGATCTGATCAAATCTGAGTCTACCTGGGCAAGACTCCGGGCATTTCACAAAGCTAAAAGACACTGCAAAACAGTCAGTGCATAGCTTCTGTATGGCTAAATACATTTGTTTAACATTTCTTATTTCTATTCTGTCTTCATTAGGCTCGTCCAAATAGATCAAAATTAGCAGTTTTTTCTCCCAGGCAAGTCATGTTTGTATTATTTATTTATTTACTTATTTTGAATGGAAGTACCATTCCTAAAGGGTTTAAAGCAGGGGCCGAATCAGGTATTCCACAAAAAAAGCTTTGTTAAATCCTCTCAAATGTCATTACTAACAGATCTTTAACTTCAATGGGTTCTTCTGAACCTGAGCTATCCTGAAGTTAAATGGAATATTGAAGAACATGAATGAGCTGGCTGAGTGGTCCCATTGGATGTCCACTCCCCTCGGTGATATTTTCAACAGAACATCGGCGTTAATTTGCAGATTCGTCATGATAACAAATCTGCATGGATAATAATAATAAATAATAATAATAATAATTGTTATATTTATATAGCGCCTTTCCAGAGCTCAAGGACGCTTTACATATCAATTATTCATTCACTCCACAGTCACACACTGGTGGTAGTAAGCTACAACTGTAGCCACAGCAGCTGCCCTGGGGCAGACTGACAGAGACGTGGCAGCCATTCCGCCTACGGACTCTCCGACCAACACCTTCAACATTCTAGTAGAGAGTTCACAGCACATTAACAAATGACTACTTTAAGTAGAGCCAGAAAAATGTTTAATGCTTCAGACAAAGGCCACATTGAGGCGCTTGTACAGGAGAGGTTTGTGGGTTGTACAAATGAGGAGCAGCTTAAAAAGCAGTCATATGATTAAAAAACAAACATGTTATTTCATTTTGTAATATACTTACACTGATTTTTATTTTTAAACTTGTTTTTATAAAAGTAATTTTTTACTGGCCCTATTAGCAACCATACATAAAACAAAGCCTGTGTCATTGCTCCTGTCTGCTTCTCCAAACTAGGGGTGGGGTAAGTTTACTAATCCTGAATAACTCCTAGACCACTTTTTCACAAAATACTGCACTAAAGCCATGGCAAAAAAGTGACTTATTTTTACCTATAGAGCAGAGCAGGAAAGAGAATAAAAGTTCACTCTTCAAATTTCCCCTTAACGTGTCTAAAGCCTTTGCTTTGTCCAAGCTAAACTGCTTTTTTGAAATCATATCCGCCATTTGTTGTCTTTTAGCCTTTTTTTCACTTTCTGTCTCTCGTGTTTCTCTTTCTCCTTCCCTCACCGCTGCTTTATTGATGCTTCCCAGTTGTTATAGATCCTGGAGATTAGACTACCAATGATGAAATATTTCCTTATTGTCTGCAATTCAGGGCAGCCTACAAGACCAAACACGGGGCGGTCTGCTCCTTATTAGAGAAGTGGCTCCATCAGTTCCCAGGCTGCTCCTCAGCTCTGACCTGTGTGTTAACTCTGATTAGGTCATATGATAAACATTAGTGCTGCTGATTTTCCCACAAACTGAGCACCTAAAAAAGCGTGGCCCTGGGGCGGCAACGTGACACGGGGCACCTTTCAAAGACGAAACCGCGTGTGTCCTTTCATGTCACCTCGTTAGGGCTTCTCCAACAGGATAAAAGACCCACATTAAAAAAAGAAGTGGTCTCCTCCGGGGATAGATGCAGATACTTTTACACATGCTGGCCCATTTCTCCATTGACCGCTCGCACTGGCTATTGTCACACACATTCCTCTGCTGGTATGGTCACAGGCTCTCAGGTGACAGCACTAAACTTCATTTTCTCAGAAAGGCTGCATGCTCATCTGAAGGACTTCACTCATTTTCTATATCCGCTCTCATAACGAGACTAACTGCTTAGCTTAACGAAACACAGCACATTGAATGCAGCATTGTCCTGTCACTCAGACAAACAATGCTGAGAAGATCAAAGTGTATGGACATAATAGTGTCAAGTAAACGTCTGCTACACAGGAAGTCATTAATATCTTGGCTGGTGTAAAATATACAGTGTCTCTTGTTATTGATGAAAACTTTAAGGGCTTCAAAACATGTATCCTCAGCTAAAGGTTAGAGCTAAGACAATAATGCTGAAATTCTGCTTCCAGCAATTCATTAACTAAGATAAAACAAATCTGAGCATTCTGTTGTTCTTCTGGTCAGTGAAATAGTACCTTTATTAAGCTTTCCTGTATTGCAGTCTGGAGATGCGCCACCTGTCGGTTGAGATGTACTATGGAAATTTCCTCCTTAAACACTTCGCAGTTCTGCTTAATCTTTTCCAAAAGGCGGACCTCCAACTGTCTGAACATAAAGACAATGTTGTTTCAATGTAATGACTCCCAGACCTTGTAAGTGCAAGTTAAATCCAATGTTTTTACTGGAGTTAATGAAACGCAAAAGTACATTCTCTTTATTTTAATACTCAAGGTTAATTGTATATCCAAATCAGTCAAATCCTAACCACAAAAACTTGGAGGAAGTGCACATTTATTGGTTCTACATTAACTGTAATGTCACTTGTATGACACATATAATGACACAATCCACCTACCTCCTTTTGAAACCGTTGCTAATGTTGACGTTGTCCCTGAGCCTCTGCAGACTCAGCCTCTTGTCATGCAGTCTGGCTTTGACCAAATCAAGCCGGTGTTTGAGCTCTACAGACCCAAGCCTGTCCACGTCCAGCAGCCCCTCCGTGTTCTTCAGCTCTGAGCAGAAAGTGACCAGACCCTGGTGCAACTCCTGGACCTTAAGAACAATAATTTAGACAAGGTTAAACAAGGTTTATTTACTAGACATTGAATAGTGGCTTAGCAAGGATATACGTAAGTTACGATCTGAGCAAGTTACTTTGAGATGCTGACCTGCAGAATGACATTTTGTAGTGAATCCACCTGTTGGTTCAGCTCCTTAATCCTTATGTCTTTGTCCACTTGGTTCACCTGGACATGTTTGGTGACTTCATGGGGCCCATTCAAGCTGCTTGTTTCTGGATTGTTTTTGGGGATTCTTGGTTTGTCCTGTAATGACAAATATGGGTTTGGGTAAAATTAATATTTTTGTTTTATTCTATAAACTACTGACAACATTTTTCCCAAATTCCCCCCAAAAATATTGTAATTTAGAGCATTTATTTGCAAGAGGATAGTGATGACCACAGAAGTGTTTTTTTTAATACTTTTCCTTATTAAATAAGATTTGGTTCAGGTGATCACCTAATCAGCACCTCATTCAGTAGAATGAGGTGGGCCTGTAGAGATGCTGATGCTGATTGCAGTGGTCTCTTAATTTCTTCCAGAGCTGTATATACACTGTATACTTAACAAATGCTATACTGTGAATTTATTATAAACGGTGTTCTTTCCTTTAGCACTATATGTGGCAAATTATGTTTTATGTATTAAGTCTCTACCATTTTACACAAATGCAGCTCCAGTTGCCTGTTATCTGCTGAGGCTTTCAGTAGACTGCCAATCTGCTGTTCTGGTGAGAGCTCCTCAGACGAACCTTGAAAAGAAACGAACTGTTCTGTGAATAATATTCCCATGGTTTTGTGTTAAAAATCCTGATGACTCTATTCTCTACCTTCTTTGTCTTTGACAGTGAACAGGCTCTTATCTTCTGTCATTCCCAACATCTTGAGGCATGAGTCCATGATCTTTCCCACAGTGGTTTCCTTCGGCGTTCTTAGATGAACTATCTGCTGTGAAACTTTACCACAACATGACACAACAAGCAAATGTAATGCCATGAACTATGCATAACAGCCAGCAGCTTGGTGCTCACATTGCTCAAACCCTTTAGGCTGGGGTTTAATACATCTGTATCATTTGTCGTACATGCATGCATTTCCTTCTTCAAGGAATTCAGTTACTCACCGTTAATGGCAATCTCTATAAACTGGGAATTTCTTTGGCTGTTGTTCCTAGAAAATACCAAAGAATTTAAAAAACTTCCTGGTTTGAGTTGTTAATTGTTTTTTAAAATAAGATTTTTCTTTACTTAAGTTTGAGCGAGCGGCGATTCCTGGTCAGGCAGCTCAGATGGGGAGATGATGTTGACTTGCTCATTGAGGTAAATGAAGAAGTGTAGGTCTCACCATTGCTAGACCCTATGGGATATGTAGTTATGAATTTATGCAAACTAGCTAGCAGGTGAGCTGTATTTTAGCATACAGTAGTCAAATGAATGAGTTCTCAGTGTTTGATGTTTTGGCGGCATCTTGTGGGGACATTGCAGGTTGCAGTCACACATCTCACATCCCTCCAGTCTAGGCCCTGTGAGCAAGTATGGTAGCCTTTGGGGACATGATGTTGTCTATTTATATGTCTATGTATGAACCGACCATTGAAACTACGTAGCCTGGCCAGTCGCGACTAACTCTTTTCCTATTCTATACAAAGAAGTTAGTCTGGTACCCTGTTTTTTGCATTCAGTTTCAAGGGTTTACGGCGTAATGAGTCCAGTTAATGGTTAATCAGAGAACCAATCAGAGAAACACCAGGCATGAGGCAAAAAGGCAAAACCACACAGCGGTTGTCAAAAAGGAAGCCACGTGAGCGCCGCTAGTTAACATGACCAGCAGTAGAGCAGACACCAGAGAGGTTTTATAATTTCTATTCTTTGCTGGTTATTCAAAACCGAGGCAAGAGCAGAAATAGACGGTCCCTCGGTAGCAGCGTCCGCCATGTTGAATGTTTTGGACTAGCCGCGTGAGCCGGAGCCGAGGTACTTGTGTATGACGTGGGCAGCAAACCACCCTGCTGCAGACAAACGGCTTATGATTGATCCGTCCGCAAAATTGCAGAAGAAGGGATTTGCTTTTGAAAAGGAAAACGGTCTGGTGTACCAGGCTAGAAAACAGGTCCAGTAGGCCAGAAACAAATCCAATTGAATGTGCTTCTCCTCCAACCGTGCACAGTTTTTCCAGTTTGTTTGGACACTACAGATAACATCACATAGTGATGAATGAATGAATGAATCTGTAGATGTGAAATACTACAATGTAAAATTAAATCTGCAGTAACAATGCAGTATGTTAATATACCAAACACATTGTTGATCTTCTGGGTGATGTTGCTTGGATGGTCCAGTTCATTATAGACGGCTGACAGTAGATGCTCCCGGTCTTCCATTGTGGTGATTTGAAGTGTTTCCAGAATGTTCATATTGATTGAAGCCATGTCTTCCCCACACAACTGGGCCTCTGTAATAAAAGACACAAGGCGCTCATAACACAATTTAAACGTGACAGCAGTAAAGGTGTCACGTTTAATCTGCCAACGTTGTTATCTCCTGTTGCTGACTTTGTATGTGATCTGTGGTTGAGATAATTGAAACAGGCAGTGCTTGCTTGTGTTATTAAACCACGGAGAGGAGTCGTTTTACAAGACCAGGATTTACCTCTGATTAAAGGAAGACATTTCTGCAGTCCAATAGTGGTAAACCATTGGCACACTTCCTCTGTGTTCATCTCCCTGAGACATTTAGACACATGTATTTTCATGTTCTGTGAAAAAAAGAATGGGTATTTCAATCACCTCCATCATTGTGAACACAAAGCAGAATGTGACACATGGAAAATGATTCAGACTTTAATTAAAGAGAAGACAAAACATGGTCAAACAGGGACACTGTCATTGTCTGTGTCGCTGATTCAGTTTGACAGAGGGCAATGTTTCTACAAATTGCTGCACATAAACAGAAATTGTGTGTTTATCCATGAAAATTTATTTAAAAAGGACAATAAAATGTTTACTTTTCAGAAAACATAAACAGAGATTTCTGCATAATTGTTGCCTTAGTCACCGGTTGTGTTTATGCTGTTCTTGAGAAGAAACTACAGTGTGACCAACAGGATTCCCTTAAAAGGTGACTGGACTGATTAGCTTAGCTTGGCTTAGATTCATTGGGATTTCACTTTGACTCTAAAACACACAAGAACAACTACAGGAATGATCCGAATGATTTCTAAATTGACCATAACCACCTAAATAATCTGTACTGTCTAATTTGGGGGCTCTGAGGGGCTCTAATATGAGACAATGCTACATAAATGACTCATAAGTCAAGGATGGGTTGCCAGAAAAAAATTATAATGTATGAAGATGAAATGCAGGCCATGAACAATTTGCTTTAAAAAAGTTTTTATGTTTCCTCTGTGTTTTGTTTTTCAGCGAACACATTATTGCTAAGGATACGAGCAATCTAGCTTGGCAAATCCTGGACACAAAGACCAAAACTCTGAGACTATTTGCAGAGTCATTGCTTTGACAGATCAAGGGAGCTGGGAAATATAAACAGATTGTATTCTGTAATTGCAGTGGCTCTGGGCTGTGTGCTGATGCCACCCTGAAGGACTTGCTTTGATGGTTATAGTACCTTCTCAGTGTAGTTTCCATTCAAATGGGCGCTCAGAGGCATGTATGATGCTGCATGTAGGCACAAAGAAAACACAGTTGTGAGGTGGGTGGTTTCTTAAATGCATATCTGTAAACTGTAAAGTTCAGCTGAGCCGTACCTGACTCACCAACAGTTATGCGCCGTTGTCGGGGTGACCTCAGCTCACAAGGTTTCTCTACAATTTGGGTGAACATTTGAAGACTTGGGCTCTTACACAACATGTCCCCAAAACTGCGAGAGCGAGTGATTGGTCTCTGTCATGAACAAATCAGATTATAGTTACCATTTGACTGGAAAAGTATCACAAATCAATTTAGCCTCAAAAAGTACCTCATGTGTCACAGTCTTAATCAGATAAAGCCCAGGAATGTGCAGTGGCTCACTGTCTATACTTTTAAATACGTGTGTGTCTGCGCATATGTGTGTGTGTGTGCGCGTGTGTGTGTGCGCATATGTGTGTGTGTGTCTGCGTGTGTGTGTGTGTGTCCGCGTGTGTGTGCTTATGTGTGCGTGTCTGTGCGTGTGTGTCTTGTTGACTACAGATAGATGCGTGACAGGCTTATATATCACAGCAGGTTCATTTTCTGGTCTCATACCCTTGGTTGAGTAAAAGTATCCATCTTAGCACTTTGACGAACTCTGAAAAATTCAGGCTTCAGCATTTCAGAACTGCCCAGATCAGTTTGGTTCAGGTCATCTGCACAGAAAAAGAAATGTTGTGTTTATAAATGCATAAAAATGCACTGTCTATGGTAAATGGTGTGCTTTTATGCTAGTGCAAGTATAATCTGTTTAGCAGGTAATGATTTATATCTGCTCGGTTCACAGGGTTCAGGCCTCCTCTGACTTCCCTGGTCCTCAGGTCACAGAGTCTGTTTGCGGTGCATGAGCCGGTGCTGATACTGGACACAGCTACATAGGGTTGCTTAGCAACCAGTCAGACACACTAACATCCTTCTGCTTGATGACATACTTTTCTGAAAACTAGAGTTCTTTCCCACAGAAACAACACATTTGTTCATTTTACAAATGTCACTTGGTCAGCGAGCTGATATCTTTTTTTCTGCTAATCACAACAAGCAAGACAAATGAGGCTGAGAATATGGCATCGAGTCCAGCAGTGGAATCTTGTCTGGGTCCTGGACAGACAGTGAGGCAGAGGGAGGGGGCAGAGGGCCGGCACTCTCTCCATCACCTGGACTCACTCTGCAGAGGATCAAAATGTCTGCCCTGCAGCCAAACACATCCAGTAAAACACAGAAAGTTAGCAGCTTGGGCTCAGTGTAAGACATGGAGGAGGATGCTCCTTCAGCTGACCTCCGACATAACACAGTGTCTTTGAAATCCTGAGAAAATCACTTCCAGGCTTGCTGTTTGACTCCTTTTTACCACGCACGAGAGAGAGGGACACAAGATGGAGAACTGTCTGAGAATGCTAATGAAGGGTGGCATTACACCACCCCACCACAGCCCAGTTCAGACCTCACAAAGCCTGTGTCTTCCAGAAAAAGTCCATTCAAAACAAAGAAGGAGAAGATATTCTGTGCTGAGTTAGTGACACAACTCAGATAAGACAGTGTAATTGGTTTATGTGTGTCAGCAGTGGAATCTTGTCTGGGTCCTGGACAGACAGTGAGGCAGAGACAGAGGGCTGCACTCTCTCCATCACCTGGACTCACTCTGCAGAGGATCACACACACACACACACACACACACACACACACACACACACACACACACACACACAGGAGGATGCTCCTTCACACACACACACACACACACAGTGTCTTTGAAATCCTGAGAAAATCACTTCCAGGCTTGCTGTTTGACACACACACACACACACACACACACACACAAGACACACTGAGAATGCTACACACACACACACACACACACACACACACACAGACAAAAGTCCATTCAAAACACACACACACACACACACACACACACACACACACACATATAAGAGGCCCAGGACAAGTCACACACACACACACACACACACACACACACACACACACACACACACACTGCACACACACACACACACACACACACACACACACACACACACACACACACACACACACACACACACACACACACACACACACACACACACACACACACACACACACACACACACACACACATTTTATGTTTGACAACACAATCAGTTTGACAACTGCTCACAAACAGACACACACAGGACTAGTGGCAAAGTACAGCTTTGGAGGCCAAACTTTTCAGCACATTTATGTAACAGATAGGCAAAAGTGATGCTTATCGTTTGCAGTATTATTATCCTGCTTTGGTTTGAAAAGAAAGTAAGCTCTTTGAGAGATGACTGAGGGAGGAGAGCATGCTGAGTCACAGGAACCCAAAACCTGGGAACCGCCTGCCCATCCAAGCACTGGGAATACGCACACAATAGCTAAAAAGGGAGCCCAACAAAGGGGAACTTCTGAAACTCCCAAAGGAGGCGTTCAAGTACTGTAGCCATGTCACATAATGACTGCAATTTCATCTGAATGGAGGGACGAGATCAAAACCAAGAGGCAATACATGAGCTCCGAACAGCTGGATCAGGAAACCACCATCAATTGCCTTAAACCCCTCACCTGGACTTGTCTTTAAATGGAGACGTATAATACAGAATAATGGGTCACCAAAGAATAGCCTTCCAGTCTGCGCTCAGTAAATGACAAGTGATAAATTGTGCTGTTGACATGTGACATAAAGAGCCAAGAGAACCTCCTATAAATCTGCTGCTTTCAGTGTGTGCCGTCAAGACGTCAAGCAAATACAATATATATCTCCGTCAAGTGGCAAGCTTACCATTTCTAAAGTAACCACCCTTTGAAAGTTTTTTGTTCCATTATAGTGCAGCAGAAAAACAAGCCAGTGTAAGTATAGTTTTTAGAATGTTACAAAGTATTGAATTACATTGATGCATTATTTTATAATGTCTTTTTTCTTTGATTTCATTGTGAAAAGAAAATAGAAAGACATTTAAACCATAATCAGGAATAGTCCAAGAAGAGGTTGTTTTACCAACTTTATCAATCTTTAAATCTGTTCTGATTGGACTTTTTCTGGAAGACACAGGCTTTGTAACATATTTTTTTGTAATTTGTGACACATTTCAAATTGTTAGAAGTTACTTCCATGTATGTATTTAACTGACTTTGACATGACGGTACTTTATAAATGTAATGGAACAGAGATGACGTGACTGCTGAAAACTCACTTGTCTGTGTGTACACAGGAAGTTGCGTAAGGAAGTAGCCACTACGCAGTAGTCTGGGTTTTGGTTTCTGGTTCTCCTTTTCCTTGTTAAAAGGCACCATCTCTTTCACTTCCTCAAAGACATCTGTCATGTCTTTCTGGGGCTCAGCTGCATCATCACCACTGACTTTCTCCTCCATCATCGTGAGTCTCTCTTCCTTTGGCTCAACACCTTGTAGCTCTTCCTGACTCTGCTCTTCCACGTCATTGTCAAGAATGTCAGTTACAATGTCCTCCAAAGTTACATCAAAGAACTGGTCATCCTCAACGATGTCGGAGGGAGTTGGTGGGATCAGGTTTATCGCAGGGGTTGGGTTATCATTGTCAAAAAGCAGTTCTTCTTCATCATCATCCCCTCCAATAAAAGTTATCTCCAGTTCAGGTTGGCACAGTTGGGAGGGAAGAAATAGGATTGAGTTTCTTTTTTTGCAGAGCCCTTAAGCAGTCGGACACTGAGCTGGCCGAGCGGGTCAAAGGTTCTTCCTCAAACATGCTGAAGCTGCTGTTAACTATTCCTCGATCTTCCACTGTAATCTGCACAGCCTCTGTCTCACCTGGTCCCTGTTGATCCAAGCCTAGCTTCTGGGGGCCGCCATTAATCTTCTCTTGCTCCTCCAGAAGAAGA
Organism: Perccottus glenii; assembly: GCA_024416835.2. NCBI lineage: Eukaryota > Metazoa > Chordata > Actinopteri > Gobiiformes > Odontobutidae > Perccottus > Perccottus glenii. The sequence continues at coordinate 10,231,323 of CM044552.2, read as the reverse complement.
CCCTTCTCCCGACTTTGCACACAGCAGCACATCTTTAACGAACTCCACGTGCTCCTTAGAGATCCCACTTTCTCAGCATTTTTTCTTGCCATTGCACCAGGCACTGCTTATACCGGACGTTTCTTTTTTTTTTACAACCATGCAAAATGAAAAGATACAATCATGTCTTGTGAGGGCTGCAAAAAACACTCATTGTATGTTGCTTAGGAGAGACAAAACAGTATAATTCATGCACTGTGGGTCAGGTGAGCACTTGAAATGAAAGCTAGGTTTAGTGAATGGGCTTTGATATGTTAAGCAGCAGCATTGAACATACAACTCTGGTTTCAAAGAGCTGTAACAACACTACGATGCCAAATCAAATCTTGAAACCGGAGAGATAATAATGAGCACTGAATGTATAAATAAAATTTTGTGATACAATACGTGTGGGAGTGCATGTGACAAGGCTTGCATTTATATGATTACAAGTCAGCGTTCGATTTCTGCGCGGGTCATCTGCGGGGGACTTGTTTGAGAGCAGGTGAGAATATGGGCCGACGGATGCTTGGCTCACACAGCCCCTATGGCGTCAGATGACATTTCCTTCAAATCCGCAGGCCCTGTCCTGTTCGCAGCAGCATGATAAGTCGTCCAGCATCGGCTTAAACCCATTATGCCACACCACCCACACTGAAGCCTTGTATGAAAAGATGATATCTGTGTTACTTTCTCACGCCCAAAAAGTGACATTAATGAGAGTAATTAAAGCAATACATGACCAGGAGTAAAAAGAAATGTTATCTTTTTTTAAAATGCTTGCCTCACTTTGCAGTTAAATAAATCTCTGTTGTATTTGCATGTTCTTCTAGTCTCATTAATCCTCTACTTAGCGGGAAAACTAGTCCCAAGTCTACCACAAAGGTTGCTTTTATTAGAAATTTTAACAACATTGACCATTTTTTCCCAAATAAAAACTGACCACAGACACAGTAAACACACTCAAATAAGACTGAACTCTTTGTGGCGTGGAGTAGTATAACACTTAAAGATGATATAAGATGCAATTTAAGTCAGATATACATGAATAATGAATAAATAGTTTATGAGAGACTAAATGAAATTAGTGCATCGAGGCTGGCCAACTGGCTATGGACACAGTACTTTTTATTTGTAGGAGAAGAGTGTCTACCTAATATATCACTCACCAAAGAAGAGGAGGCACCTATGCAGAATGTACAGCTGCAACCCATTTAGGGGTCTTGAATTTAAGAGAAAAGATATGTAAATGTTTGGTGAGAGCTTACTTTTATCATATCCTGAGCACATGTGTGTATAGTTAAAACATTGTCCAGATAGCAGGGGGAGTCAAACGCAGGGGTCTTGATAGGGTCTATGCCATGTGCCTTACAATGGAGGGCAGTAGAGAGCAGAGGCACGGCACCGACGGGACATAAAACAGAGCCCACCACCTCTTTGAACGACCTCCTCTGGCACTCACAAGTCTGGATAAAGTTAAACTGTGCAAGTGCTTTTCATTCGCAGCAGAGTGTGGAAGCCTTTTATGATATCTTGATCTGGTATTTGCAAGAATATCAAGTTTTGCAGTAATCCCCTTTACATGTTGTTTGAATATACATAAGCGGTAGGGGAACAAAAAGATATATGTAGGATTAATGTTCCCTCTCCTTTACAGGGTTATGTTTGAAATTAGCTGGAAATATGCACTCATACTGGCAAATCTCTAAAAAATGGGTTCCTTATGATAAATGTTAAAAGACACTGTAATCGACAGGACAGACAAAAATGAATCCTTCACAGCTGCCATAGCCTGGGGCCATCTCTGGGAGAAAAGACTTAAAGAGACATGGATTTGTCTGCAGTCTACGCCTGAATATAAAGTCACAGTTTTTTTAGCGTCCAGGTTGATTTGCAGTTACGTCCCCAGCCTGTGTGAGTGTACATGTCCAGACATAAATCTGAGAGAATCTGAGCATGCTCAGTGCATTTAACTGGTCCAATAGGCATAGAGTGGTATGTTACGGACAACCCACAAGTGGTCATGCAGTGAACATCAAACCCCAGACCCTTACTCAGGAGGGGCTTCTCTTTAAAAGCCCTCACCTCTCGGTCTGTGGCAACTTGTCAAACATTTCCTGTGACAGTCATAGTTCCCACAATACTGCATCTTAAAGGTCATCTAATGTGCTCTTCCACTTTTTCTTTTTTGGCTTTAGTAAGTGCAATAGCTCTGTGGTCATATAAAAGGTCAGCAAAAGTCTCAAAGCCCCAAGTGGGATTTATTGTGGATCATCCCAAAGAAATAGTTGTGTTGAGTTGCAGAAAGCTGTTAAAACATTTGGTGTGGTTGAAAACAAACTCCCGTCTAACAATAAAATAATACCATGAAAATAATAAAAAGTTAATGACAAAGAGACAAATCATAGGAGGTTTATGGGTACTTTACATACCCCAAAATGCAAACAGTGGTTTTTGAAGCATAAAAAAACACAATGCTGTTGCCACTGTTGTTCTATTTGCTGTGAAGAGCCAGCAGCCAATCACTGTTTGGGACGTGGCCATGATGTCATTGTTTTCACTGAGGTCTCCACTCCATGTGTAAATAAATAGCCAAATGTAACAGAATCTTTTTGTTTTGGGTAAAAAAGAGTAAACTAATTCTTATAGGTCTTACTGTGGCCCAGTTTGGTTTTAGAAAAAGTATTCCAAATAGAGGCTATGTGCCCAAACAGATACAAGACAGCAGCTGTTTGGAGGCAAGATTTGTGACCTCTTCCTTTGACACCAGACTTTAAATCTACAAAAAAAATCTCCACATTCACTTTAGGAGTGGTCTGCAAAAGAAGTCAACCAAGGATTCCTAATTCAACGGATAAATTCAGGACCCGGACCTTTTCAACAGCTAAACAGATGCATTGCTCACACAGAGCTTCCTGTTTGCGCTCACCGCCACCAGATCGCTTGGAAGTTGGACCAAGTGTGCCAAATATTTGCAGTTTCCCCTGTGGCTGATACCTAATAGCATGAGAAAGGGGTTTATTGGGAGGAGGGGGGGGAGTAAGGAGGAGAGGCCAGTGACCTTGAGAACTTGTGGGGTTGAACTTTCCCCTTCACCCCCTCCAAACCACCAGTCCTCCCTAATCAATTACTGTTGGCAGTCAGGAGACCACCAGTGATTAGCAGCAGAAGGGCAGACGTGGTTTTCGGGGGGTGAGAGAGTGGGATGTGGGCGGGCAGAAGGAGGAGGAGTAGAGGAAAGAAGTCTTAGAAATGGCTTTGATCAAAATGCTGCCTCGAGAGAAGGGGAATGCGTCGGGACCCCCCTGGTTCAAATGATCCCTGAACGCTTGTATTTGTGCAGGAAAACTAAATACGGCATCCTTTTGTATTTTGTCGCACATGAGCAGACGGCTGGAGAATCCAAATACTGTTCAGCCGAGACGGACGGGGCTCCATAGACAACACACAGTCACCACATATAAACATAAACCTTTTTGTTGTTCAGATCTTTGAAGCAAGAGGGAAATAATTTACAATTTTTTATGACAATCTGTGCTGTTCCCACGCCCAGTGTGGCAAGAGTGCTCAACAAAATCGTTTGTCTTAGACTGGTTGATTGGTTTTGTGGAATCTAAGTTTGTCTTTGACAGAGTTTAATCTGACGAGAGTCACACCACCCACTTACTTCCCATTCCTTTGTTTTCACATAAATCCTTCCATCTCTGCTTCGGGTTTACGTAGGTTTATCTTTTTTATAGAGTGAGAGTGATGCAAAAAGAGAAAAGGCATCTTGCACTCCAGCACATGTCAGAGATGTTTGTGTCATTAATTCTTCCTCTTTTGTTTAATGGTGAAAGTTCATTTATGTCTGAGGAAGAGATATAAACAGAAAATGAAAGATTAAATAAAGCAACATGAAAAAAGAAGAGGTTTAAAAGACAGAGCGTGCTGAGCAAAACCTGCTTTACAAGATGTGGCTTCCTCCGGAGCCCTCCATAGCCAGCTCTTTCGCCAGTTCTCTCTTCACACAGTTAATGGCATTATAAGCACCACTGGAAACCTTCAACTAAAGCCTTTTGTCTGCGCCTTTCCCAGAGGAACGCCATTTTGTACACAGGCCAAGCATTCAAGAGTGATATCTATTTTCAGTCATTTTCATCTTGGGGTGTAGATAAGTTTGTGGAAATAAACTTTGAATTGAAAGTTGAAAGTTTTATCTGTCATTTTTAGAGCCAGCAGTGATTATTGTGATACTTTGTTGAACAATGCGTTTTGGACTCTGACTTGGGTCATTCTGCAACTCAATCTATAATTTTCTTTGCTGTGCCTCTTTGTGTTTGTCATGAGATGTTTGGTCATTGTGACATCCGCAGCATTTGAGCCTCATCAGGCAGACATTTCAAAGTTGCTGTCATGGGTATTTAGAGGGGGGGCAGACCGAGGACAAAGGCACATTATTGGCAACTTTGATGTCTCCTAACGATGCCTGTGCGCTCATAGAAATCATCGCAAATTAATTTTAACACTGGCTGAATGGACAGATTAGTGCCGAGAAGATGGCACAAAGGGTGTTAAATATGGTGAGCAGCAGGCCAGACCACAGGCCAGTCTGGGGAGCACATTACCACAGCTGCCAACACTGACCTATTTTCACCGAACCAGCTTCAAGATTCATCATCTATTGTGCAAAAGATCCAACAAAGCACACCACTTAAGCCTTATCTGCATGACCCCACTTTGGGCACTGTGCTCTTTGATGGAGTTTAAATTAAGTGTGGCAGGTGACTATTGATCTGCGGGGCTGTGGGGACAGATGTTAGAAGTGACAACTGGGTGGAAATAACTCTATAAAGGACATAAACAAGCTTCCAAACGTTTGTGGTGAAGATGTGAGTGACAGACAGCCCTCTTAACCCTTAAAGTGAAGTGATTTCTGATTCAATTTTCTTCTTTGCAGGAGGAAATAGTGAGCAGATGGTTGTAGTCACAAGCCATAGTCCCATGATCCGGATGGACGGCTTTTCTTTGTGACAAATCTACTGTGGCCGGAGGAGGAAAAGCTTGCCAACAGGTCAATGAGAAACATGTTAAAGCACCACAAATAACAGTACATCAAAAAGATAATCACAGTTTACTTAGACTTTTTGTGGACAAATATGGCTTATCTGCCTGGTATTAAAGTATTTGAAGTAATGCATATCAGGACTGAGCAATGAGGATTGTAATTGCTTGAGCTTGAGATAAATAATCGTTTTATAATTCCGCAGTTTACACAGTTCATGGGAGACATTTGTGATTACAAAGACTTTAAGGCAGGTCTGAGTTTGTCTGCTGGCTGCCACTATGGGAACAGAACAAGAATCATATTAAAACAAAGACCAAGTTTTTTTAACACAAAATCACCTCCATTTAAGGGTACATAAATCTGACGTTTTGAAAAAGCAGTGACCCAATAGAGGAAAGCAGGGGCTAAACTGGTAATTAGATTCATTCCATGGATGAATGCGAAGGGAATGTGTATACACTTAGCAAATAACGACGGATAAAACAATTGGGACTTGGGAGAAAAGCTAAAACTGTTGAGAAGTGAAAGAAGATTTAGACATAACAAGTCACTAAATAACTTTAAAAAGACGTACAGCTCTTTATTAGTCGACTGTTTAGCTCTGCAGTAACATTAGAGCTGTCATTACTATTGGTCCAGAACCTTTTGTAAACTGAGGCTGAGGTCTAACCACAGTCACTATCGTCCGCAGTCTATTCTCTCATTAGCATTTGGCCACAGTAATGCATAACCTAAGAGTGACCACTTTTTTTTGTTGGTCATGATCTCTCCACATTGTAATATGTGAATCATAAATGCACTTGTTCAAAACAGTTTATTTTTAATGACACTATAATTTTATTGCCTCAAGTCAGATTGTTTCGGGGGAGGAGAGAAATGGGTATTTAAAAATCTGAGCCAGACATTATATATCACTACCTTAAATTAACAATATGTTCAAAAACAACCTCAGAAAAATGTTTGTTTACCTACAATGCCCCCCAAAAACAACATTCCTCCATTATTTTATGTGTGCAAACTGTCTGCTCTAGTGATGGAGGACACTGAGACCACAAAAGACCAGCCTTGAAACCAGGCAATCAACACCTTGGCCTTGAGGAACCCTACAAATGTTGGTATCAAATGTACTGTGTACTGCAGGTTTGAGCAACAATCGCTGGTTGTTGTGACAACAGTCAACAGTGAACAATTGCACATGTACACATGATGCTTTAAGTTCACCCAATGAAAACTGAACCTGCTCAACAGCTGAATAAGACAAAGGGATCACACCAGTGGCTCCTCAGCACACTCAGTGTTCAATCATCTTTAATCTTCAGGTTCATAGTGTCAGTTACTCAGAGAGCATTAATCTCCCATGCCACTGATCTTTGTGGATATTTACTGAAACAGTGACTTGACCAGTGTGTAATCCTTCAATCTGAGCTACAGTCTGGTTCTCTTTGACCAACACGTTTGAATGTAGGTCCACTGACTGTGGTGCAGTTTCTTTTGTGTTCTTTTGTGCTCATCTTGTTCTTTTCCTCTCTGGGGACCTCTTCCTGCAGCCTAGACACTGTACGAGTAGACTGTAGGCTGTTTTAGTGCAAAGGCTGAAAGTTGGGCCCTCACCTTGACCCCACTGAAACAAGAGATCCCCAAAATTGTCTTTGCACATGTCTTCAAATAGCAACATCAGGCTCTTTTTACACTGGAGCAGGGGGCTAAAGCACCTGCTACATGGAAATCTCAAATCCTCTTTCATGATTCAGTCTTTTCAATAACAAAACTTCAATCTTAAAAGATAAATTGTCAAGGGCACTCAAGCACAATCTTTTGCATGTTGCCCCTTGATTGTGTCCTTACCACTGTGTTTTACCAAAAGCACTTTGCTATAATCCTAATATAAGTCATTGTCTTTACAGTTTCAAATGTGTTTTCTAATCAGATAAGTACATATCTAGTTTTTGCATCAAACTCAAAGGCCTATAAGTTTATGGTTTGAGTCTGAATTACTGCAGACTTAACCTTTACCAGGGTTCTTGCAAAAACATAATAATTCTTGTGTATATTACCCCCATATGGAGAGATCTCTTCAAAATTACATACACTTCTTTTATAAGTAAGAGCAACAAACCTAAGCGTTGAGTGTTTACAGACCTGCTGCTATCAGCAGTGTGAAACAGGGTGTTGACAGCCTGACAAAGCCTTCCCCTGAAGCGATATCTGTACAATCTTAGCAAACTAACCTTGATACTTCCACAGAAATCACATCATGTTCCTCATAAGTACAGCCTGCTCTGAACAGCTGAGTGTGGGTTTGAGGGTTAGCACTAGGAAACAAGGTCTCTATTATTTCATGAACTCACACTTACACAAAAGCACAAGTTTGCAGTAGCCCCCTCGCCCCGTCCCGAGCGGGGGTGGAATGTGGGGGACTCTGATGGCAGACAGGAAGTCCTTATTGTACTGGGGCAGCAATCCTGGAGCCAGACAGCATACCGAACGATGTCATCCCTGGCCGGCTCACACATATCTTTGTGCCTGCTCACTGTGTAACAAAGACGTAAATAAACAATGTTACCCCCACCGGTCTTTAACTGTCATTTCAATTAGGCACCGTCGTGATCGAAAGCCACGGCCTGTGTGTTTCCCAGCCATGCTGTTACCTCTGACCCCCGCTGCTCGTGCCTGAGGTGATTTTCTTTATTAGTCCATGGGGTGACAATGTAGCCCTGTAGCCATCGGTAGCTGGCTTAAATCTGCTGAGTCAACACTCTGCCTTCCTGGCTGTTAGCTGCATTAGCACACTGAAGCCCTTCCACTCCCACTCCCCAAACATCCTCCCTAAGGTCAGATAACATCTCTGTCCCGGCCATTCATGAGCCGACCACAAGCCCATTCTCACATGTTGATGCAGAGAAGCTTTCTAGGAAGTCCTTTCAATTTCAATGTGATACTAGACAAAGGCTTTGCTCACTACCAAAGATAAGAGAGCCCTTTTCAAAAAGCTGTTAATGAGCTACATCTATCTGGGTTTGACTGTGTTACCTTGAGTTGTTTTACACATTTAATTACAGCCTCAGGACCAGGTCATTAATAAAAAAGGGCAAAAGGAAACCTTGACACTATCATTTATCTCACACTCTTGTTTAAATAAATATTAGTAGGTCCTCTGACAACATAATATGGTGGTCCATAACTTACATCCATAACTCAAGTTAACATGCTACAGAACTGGGACCAAACCCCAATTTTACCAAGAAAGCAAACCTTGAAACCTTGACCATATATCATTGTGTGATTAGTGCAGTCAAATTTTCAATGACTGTAAGGCAGATTTCTTTCTTTTATCGTTACATTAATCTCTACGCAGAGAGATGAAGGCAAGTGGTAATTACACAGAAAGAAAATCTGTGAGGAAAGTGGGCCATTGTGATAATCCTCAAATCCCCAACAGTTAACGGCCATTTGCTTATCTGCCTTTTTCCTATTAAAATTACAGCTTTAATTGCAGGTAAAAAAAAAAACAATCAGAATATATATTTTGTAACCATGGCCTTTACTGAAAAATGTACCTCACATGTCATTCCAGCTACACACAACCCTTTGGACCTGTGTAAGGTGATGCCTTGCTGGTAGTGGTCTCCAAAGACCAGGTGGGACAATGGATCAAATGCAACCCAAAAGGCTTTGAACTATTGTTGGTTTCTTCCCCTCCATCGCTTATGACCACTGTGACCCCGCTGCTCCTCCTCTGCTCCTGATGTCTCCCTCGATTGTCCCACAGTGACAGTATCCACGGAAATGTCTGATTTGCCTATGTAACCTACCTGTGACCTAGATAATGAATACATGTCAATTTAGCAGGCTTCATGCTGGCTAAAAAGCTGTGTTTTTAATCTGATAAAAACTCAACGTGGAATTCCCCTTCATCTGTCTGCAGGGTTGTAAAACAAACGCCTGTGAACAATGGCTGAGGAGCTAGATCACATTTACAACTGACAAAAAAGATGGACTCACAAATAATAGGTGATATGATACTGGATTAAATATAATATAGATTTAAAAACACGAGCACGATTATAGAAGATGTTGGTTTTGTACTAAGCTCCCTTTGCAGTGCACTTTTTTCTTCTGTTGGTTTACATTAGTCATCAGGAGACCACACTGATGTACGGGAGTGTATTTAGGACAAAAGCCTCATCAGTAATGCACAGTCATAAACATTTCAATATCCCTTTTTCAGGAGTAAGCCTAGCTTTGACAACTGCCAAAAGGAAAACAACTTGGAAAGTGGGAGCTTATTTTTGTGTAGATGTTGTAGCCAGCTTTCATGAAAAACAATATAACCGTCCAAATGTTTGAGGAATGGCACATTTCTTTTACAAGAGAAATCCTGAGGAATCTGATCCTCGGATATCAATCTCTGTCTGCATGATAAAAGCACTGATGACAGAGGAGTTGATCACTGGCCGAGGGTGGGGTCCATGCATATTTGTCTGCAGTTCTACAGTAAATGCTGCTGTCTCCACCCAAACTCAAACCCCTCCACAGACTGTCTCTCTTCCCAAGCTGTCTGCAGACATCTAGTCTAACTTATTGTACAAAGTGCATTTACCTTCATCCCATCATCCATTTCCACAGACAGGACCACGAGGAGCCTGGGCTAATGAGAAAACAACATGTATGTAATCAACTCGAAGAACAGGGGAAATTCTGCAAACCTCAGTCAAGCTATCGCTGGCAGAGGCTGCTTATGATACCAGATCATCAGTTGCTGCCAGCTGGCACGGACGCCCCAGCGAAACCATGCCTGGTGCTTAATGGATCATAAAGCTGGGAGCTGCTTCACAGCTCGACTTGATTTAGCCATGTAACACAAACCCATTAGTGCAGTGCGTTTCTATGTAAGAAAGCATGGCATTCAGACGCAGGCTCCAAGCAGCAGAATGCAGACTTATAGCTCTCGTAAATCATCCACTCTGGGCAACATTTACAAAAGGGTACTTATATGATTCATCAAAAGAAATGATACAGCTTATCACATAATAACTGTAAAATTATTGGCATGCCCATGGCAATTATTCTCAACTACTTCATGTTAAAATATCAGAGCAATTTCCTAACCATACTGTCCACAAACACAGCCAATAAAATGCTAAATTATGCCAGTATTTGTTTCTCATTATGGAATATGCATCTTTTGCCTTACATTAAAAGTGTTACTCTTATATTTTAGTAGCTCTAGACTCGATCCTTTGCAAGCAGGACTAAATTTCACTGCTAGATTAAAGAACACATGGAATATCAAAATGAGACATTGTTGACTCTCACCTGAATGTGAAAGACCTGTCTATGAGCGTCCAAAATCCAGCAAGATTTCACTTTAAACAGAGTTTGGTCCCCTTTGTTTCGTGTCAGAAGATAAGTGACAGACTGTAGATTGTGCATTGGCATGAGGAGAAGGCTGGCAGGCTGACAGATAGGGATTAAATGGTATTAAGAATGTCCAGATGCAGGACCACACACACATTCATTCAAACCAGGACTTGGACATAGTGACACACTGCACTACAGGCTCAACAATGACTCAAACCATTAACATTACATCACTCTGAAGCAAAGCATATGCTCCCACAATATCGAAGAGGTATTTGCTCTGGGAAATCTTCAAAGACCGGTGCGTGTAAATGATTAAAATGGGTCGAACGTTTGCTACTGTAGCTAACGTTAGGATCTGTTTTTACACATGCGCCTCATATCCTTCTCTTGTCTCTAGCTTTGTTGTTGAAAGCTGATTAGAGTGGACCAGATGGACCAGAGCGGCCTTGGTTGTTTTACCACCCTTCCCCCATTTAGCACAGTGTACACATCTGTATGAGTGAATGACAAAGTGCCAGCAAACTGGGTCACCAAACTGGCCTTGTGTTTGAAGATAGTAGATGATTTAACTCCGGTGTTTGACCTGCTATAGCAATTAATGAATTATAGAACTGCTAGATGGTTTCATTTAGCTTTATAGGACATTTAAATATAATTTTCTTGTGTGACATACATTAACTCTGAGGTCACTGTAAAAAGGCAGAGTTTATGAACCTGTAGTGTTGTTACATAGCCCAGAAATTCCCCAGGCGCTACTCAGGGGCCGTCTCCGCTCCCTGGACAGACTCCCCTCGACGTCTCCTGTGACCTGGCAGACTTTCCATAAATCTACTGAGTGATTGCGGTGGTCAATTAACACTCTGTGAATTGCTCCCACTGGAGAAAACTGCTCACATCCGAAACAGTAAGAAACCAAAGCCTCGGGTTCACTCCGAGTTCTGAGGTAATAACACGGTGGGCCTGGTTCGATGAAAAATAGCTTGTGAGCCCAAACTATAATGGCAGCTATTGTTGCAGCGGTCACACAGTTACTCAAGTGCAATATTCAGGAAGGCCATTTCATTACATCCAATAGAACCTCAATCATGTGTAAAATTTGCAGTTTGAATGGGCTGCTATCATATCAGTCATCAGCGTCCACTGTGAAGGCTAATGGAGGCCCACTCTTCCTGCTGACCCTTTGTGTTTATTGTTCCTTTTTGCAGTATCAGACTTTGGCTTAATTTTGTCATTTTATAATCAAGACAGGCCTTTCAGTCATTATTCCTGGGCTAAATCAGGGTGTTCACACCAATATGTTTCCTCGAGATTAGAGGTTTTTCTGCTGAAGGGAAGAAATCATTCAAAGAGTAGATAGCATTTGATGTTTAAAGCATACTTAATCACTCGGCTAACAACAATAGTGAAGTCAATAAGTGGTAAAAATAACATGAAGACAAATCTAAGTGCGGCACTTTTGTTTTGCCCCCTTTTTTATGAGCTGAACTTAAAGATCTAAGACTTTTTCTATGAACACATGGCCTATTTCTCTCAAATATTGTTCACAAATCTGTCCAAATCTGTGTTAGTGAGTTAGTGAGCACTCCTTTGCCGAGATAATCCATCCACCTCACAGGTGTGGCATATCAAGATCTGATTAGAGAGCAGGATTATTGCACAGGTGTGCCTTAGGCTGGCTACAATAAAAGGCTACTCTAAAATGTGCAGTTTCACTGTATTGGTGGGGTCCAGGGGAAAAAAACACCCTCTCCAAAGTGCTAGACGGCATCGAATGTGAGCACCAGTGTCGGTTACGACAATAAACTGCAGTCAGGTTGAGACCCTGAGGAGGATGACGAGCGCAGATGAGCTTCCCTGAGACGGTTTCTGACAGTCTGTGTAGAAATTATTTTGTTATGCAAAGCAATTGTTGCAGCAGCTGTCCGAATGGCTGGTCTCAGAGGATCCCGGGGATGAAGATGCTGGATGTGAAGGTCCTGGGCTGGTGTGGTTACACGTGGTCTGTGGTTGTGAGGCTGGTTGGTTGTACTGCCAAATTCTTTGAAATGCCTTTGGAGATGGCTTATGGTCAAGAAATTAACATTCAATTCATGAGCAACAGCTCTGGTGGACATTCCTGCAGTCAGCATGCCACTTGCACCCCCTGAATGTAAGTCGCTTTGGATAAAAGCATCTGCTAAATGACTAAATGTAAATGTAAAACTTGTGACATCTGTGGCATTGTGCTGTTTGATAAAACTGCACATTTTAGAGTGGCCTTTTGTTGTGGCCAGGCTAAGGCACACCTGTGCAATAATTATGTTCTCTAATCAGCCTCTTGATATGCCATACCTGTGAGGTGGATGGATTATCTTGGCAAAGGAGTGCTCACTAACTCACTACCACAGATTTGGACAGATTTGTGAACAATATTTCAGAGAAATAGGCCCTTTGTGTTCATAGAAAAAGTCATGAGTTCAGCTTATGAAAAATGGGGGCCAAAGCAAAAGTGTTGCGTTTATATTTTTGTTTAGTATAGTTCAAATGTTGATAATATAATTGAAGCATATGTGTTACTTCTTTTTTGAAGTCCAGTCTCAGTATCATCTGCTTTGTTGTCATGTTTTTGTTACTTAAAAGTTTAGGGACATTTTTAAGCACATTTAAACAGACCCCAACCACTACATTCAGTTAAAATTAGTTCAAAACCCGGCCGACTCAAACATTCTCGGCCGACTCCGGTCTATCTGTGAGGAGTCTGCATGTCCTCCACGTGTTACCGTGGGTTCTCTCCGGGTACTCCGGCTTTCTCCCACCGTCCAAAGACATGCATGTATAGGTTATTTGGCAACTCTAAAGTGTCTCTAGTGAATGAATGTGAGAGTGAATGGTTGGCTGTCACTGTCTGTCTCTAAATGTCAGTCCTGCGACTAACTGGCCACAGTACCCCGCCTCAGGCCCAAAGGTGCTGGGATAGGCTCCAGTCACCCGCGACCCCTAACGGGACAAAGCGGTACAAAATGAATGAATGAATTATTATTATTATTATTATTATTATTATTATTATTATTATTATTATTAATCATTATTTTATTTTATATTATTTTTATTTATTTTTTCTTCAACGTTTTTCAGCTGTGTTGCTTCATGCAAAATTATTTCACTTCTTCCTGCCAGCTAACTTCACTTTTCAGGTCAATAATAATTTCTTGCTTACCCATTTAGCCAAACTTCATTGAATCATTTTTATTGGCCAAATGGTGGGTTGGCAACAAAGCACTAGACAAATAACATACAAGCAAGGATGTGGGTCTTATCATTTTCCATTATTTTTCTTCTATATAGTTAATATAAGATTATTTAAGTACGTTTTACTGTTGAGACTGTTATCAGGATGCAGACAGTGATCCTAATAGTTTGCTACAATAATGACCCATAAAGGTTTTACAGCGGGGCGGAAAATACAACACAGAAACAACATGTCAGCTACCATGAGCTGAAATATTTTATAATGTGTGTTCAGCTTTTTATTTACTACTTGATTAATAGTATTTTTAAGTTATGCCTGCTGCAGCTTTAATTTTATAGGCCAGTTCTCTATAAACATGTTGTTTAGAGTTTGCGTGACAGTCACTCTCCCACAGAAGCTCAGCTATAGGTATGGATGTGAAGTCATTGTGGTTTCTTTCACAGTCATGACATGACCGACTTGTAGTTCTGAAGCTGAAGGAGGGCCCTTCCTCCACATCTTATCATCGTCATAAAGTGTGAATGGTGCCACTTCATAAAGGGGTACTGTACTGTACGTGTGTTACAGTGCAATGCTGACGTTGGAGATTCTCTGCAGCTGCAGGATGTAGAGGAGGCCCAAACGGGGAAGTGATGCACTCGGCACAACCACCCAGATGATTCAAAGAAGAACCAAATTTTCTTTGTGTTCCAGTTTTTGCAGGTGACACTTCAGAACAGCTTTATTTAGTGAATAAAGCAGCACATCTTTAAAATCCCATTGCTTGGTGTAGTTTTCAGAAATTAATGTTGTGGTCTTGCATTTAAAGAGCTTGCCAAATGTTAATTCTGAGGAAACAAACGTTTTAAAGGCAAATAATAAAGAGTCTAATTTTTAATTAAATACACAGCTCACTCTGCAGCTCCAAATGTTCATTACCCTGAAATGACATCATCTGCGGTCGCACTTCTGGGTGTGTGTTGCTTGTTGAACACATTGACTTTGTTTACAGATGTTGGGAGGCGAAGTGTGGAAAAAGAGGTGGCCATGCAGCACCCCACAAACCTCTTAATTTGCACTTTGTCGGCCTTGTTTTTTATGATCCTGCGAACTATTATGTATACAAGGAACATTCCATAAAAGGGACTAATATAAACCTTTTATTACTGCAGGCGATCTTTTCCCCAGCGCAGAGCCATTATAGGAAGTGACCTCACCAACTCATCAACGTTATATATTTGCACATTTCATATATACACCCTGCAAGGTGCTTGGCAAGAAATCAATAGCAGACACTTGCTTAAGCAACAACACACAGGGATAACGTGGTCAAACTTTAGCTAGCTTTTGTGAAACCCCAGGCAGCTGCGGCTTTCAGTCCCTAGTAAAATGATTTAAGTCTAGACGCCGAACCAAAATAGAAGCTTGGATTTGTGAGTGGGTTGTTTGCTCAGTCTTTCTCACATTGTCAGCTGGGATAAAAACAATAACACACCGGATAACCATCTGATCTACTTTTCATGGCTTGCAAAAGTGAAGCCTTAGACAAGATAAGGCACAGTTAAACTGGAGTAACTGCCCTCGACAACAATTTGAAAGGGGTTTGCGAATAAAACTTTGTACCGACCAACCTGAAACATAAGCCCATAATACATCCCCTATTTTCTGAACTTGCTCTTGACTTCATCCAGAGGGGCTGCATGTATGAACTATTTTATTTTTGGATCTTTAGGAGTGGGCGTCATGTATGGAGGGTATAAAGTAATGTCCTTGTTGTCTTCAAAGAACATACTTTCCACATTTTGAACATGTTTCAATACACGTAGTATCAGTTTTAGCACAATGGCTTTCCTCAGTGTTAAAAAGGCTATAATGTATTTTCCCTTTTTTGCTTTGGATGAAAACTAATGCCAAACACAAAGCCAAAATGAAATGTGTGTGCACTCAAATTAACAATTTTATTGCTCGTTCAGCAGTCAATTTCTTTTCATAACAATCTTTGCCCACCATTTGTGTTTCCTTCCAACACCTGGAGAAAAATCAAACGATCCAAATGGCTGAGCAATTTATATTTCCAGTGGACTGTTTCTTGCTAAATTCTGGTTGAAAGGTGTATGCCTGGGGAGTCTATGAGTCAGTCTTTAAAAATCTGCTCATTCACTGTTAATGTGCAGTGACAAACAGTGAGAACGAATCTCCAAGCATTCTCCACAGGCTTCATTGAGCAATCAATTTATAACAGTCCATGGCAAAGCGATGCCCTGCCTACTAGCTGCAACACAAGATTTGCTCGTTGCTGCTTGCAGGACAAGTGGATGAAGATTGATGGCCAGATGAGGCTGTATTATGACTAACTGCACTCCACTGATGTTTACACACTGCCAGTTTGGCCCTGCCAGTCTTAAAGACAGGGAAGACTTTTGAGTGGCAAAGACGGATGTGTTGTAGAGTCTTGATTTTATTTCTGCGTTGTGTTACAGTCAACAGACAGTTGCCCGGCTTTGGCACAGCTCCACACTAACAAATACCAGCTTCAACTTTAGGGAAAACAGATAGTCTCCTTCTTATTGTGAGTAATGTCTGCCTCTCATTCATTGGGGCGGAGAGTAAAAAGTTTTCAGACACTAGGGCTGTGCCAGAGCTGACATCACACAGATTTTCTTGTTCTATGAGGCAAAATGGCAGCAGGATGTAAAGGAGGGTGACATGACAAACGTATATGTAAACGCCCTTTTTATGCCTGTGTGTGTGGTGTAGGCCTCCGCTGTTGCCAGAGTGTATGTGTTTATGGTCATGTGTGTTCAGCGTTTGATGATGGTGCAGGTCTGTAAAGTAATTTTCCTCTATAGCGCTAAGTTAAACGGGGCAAGGGTGAATTGCTTGAATAAAAGCTGGATTTATTGGACCACTGAGGCTCTATTTAACTCCTTTAAAGAGGTAGAATAACTCATATTTCTGAGCTCTACATCAAACCGCGAGCTGTTGAGGACTTAGGTTATGCCTGAAGTGCTCGCAAATTACATACATTCTACATTAGTGGATAAAATTTCCCTTTTGCTGTTCGGGTTTGGCTTAAAATAGCTCTCCAGTGTTCAGCTTTAGAGAGGTCAGACAATTACGCAAAGACAAACGCACACCACGTTTCCCTCTACTTGTCTTTTGATTGTGCATTTAATCCTATTTGAAATGAATTATGCCCTCATCTTGGCCACTGAGGAACATTTTTATCTCTTTATAGACTTCGTAAACCACACGCTTTCTTCTTTTAAATCACTATTGGCTTTGAATCTGATTGTACACTTTTATGTTCCATCCACCATAAGCTTACTTTTTCCTGAGCCACTCCACATTGCAATTTATATTTCAACGCTGACTTCAGATAAAGACAAAAGCCTTTGTGTTGGAGACAGATGGAATGCAACAAGGTATTAACCAAACCTCAAATGGCCTAATACAGCTAAATAATTACCCACAATGATTGCAGTTTGTTTAAGCTCTTGATAGAGAGCGCGTTGGGGGTGTCGAGTTACAAAACATTGCTCTGCATTACGATCCTTCTCCTTAAGGCCTAGCCCTCTGGTAGTACTTGCGGCTGATATGTGGAAACATGAAACAAGCGTCACACCTTTCGACTTCCCCTGTGCAATCAGGGCTCGTCTCTGCGGCCGTCACAGTGGTTGACTTTCACGTTTGTTGTTTTAAAATCTCCTCCTCACTGCACATCATTTAGTTATTAGACTAAGTGGGTAAAACACTATGGGGTGGAAGGAGAATTAGACCACCACCCCACCCCCCCTTCTTAATGTCTTTAGCCTCTCTGCACTGCTTTTATGCTGCATTCCCTTGTCCTCACTCTGCAGGCTGATTGCAGTCAGACAGGACGGCCTGAAAGAGACGTATTGTGAGGTCACATTCTTCCCAAATACAAGCAGGAGCCAAGTCAGTAGCTGGCGGAATTACCCCCATGAATCATGCCCATTGTGATGCCTATACCCAGGATGAGAACATGGAAAGGAATTAGGTATGGCACAGTCTTATCAGCTTCCCTTTCTCAACCGGTCAGCGGGCCCTTTCGGACAGCGTTTCCATCCATGTCGGGTGTCCGTAAATGTGCAATTCCTCCTCTGCCATGTGTTGTTACTTAAGGGTGTGCTGCTGCCAAGTTACTGCGCACTTTTCCATCCACGCCCGTCCTCCTGTCTGTGCACTTCCTTCCCTCCCATTTTACCCAGAGATCTTTGTGGTAGGTCCTGGAGTTCAAGCAATATTAGGTTGCACCTCTTAAAACATGTCAGGCTTTGTGGTCAAAATTAAAGAATGGAAAAATGGTGAAATGTAACGTTTTACTTAAAGCACAATCACACTCACAGACTGTTCAAATGATGGATAGAAGATGAGTCCAGTGGAAACACATTCGACAACTTATATCATGGTGGGTTATTTTCAAACTTAGTGTCTTGGGTGGCATTTTTGCAAAGGTTGTCTCCGACTAACATAAAGCATACGCAAGAAACTAAACATTTTCTTAGAGCAACCATTTTGGCAATTAATTATATCTCAGCATTTCTCCTCAACCTTCTAAAGTAATTTATTTACTGTGTGAAGACTACAAGACCACCCTTGATTTGTCTTTTATCTTGGCCTTGGAGAGTTTTTTGGGGAAAAATGAAATGAATCACATGGCAAATGAATAAATGTTTTTGGCATTTTAGTAAAGGAGGTGGAGGTATGCATTCAAGAATAACTCTGTCTGGTGTTTCCAATGAGAAAAAAGTCCAAACTGAATAAATGAGTCAGCAGCCTGATAAACTACACTGGAAGTCTTGACTTCTGCTAAAAGTTTTACCCCACAGGACACTGATTGATGATAAACAACTCTGAAGCTTGTATGAATGAGGTCATTCCTGTGGGACATGAACATGGACGAGCCAGGACGTCTCTTGCCAGCATTTTTGGAACTGTCCAAAAGGGAAAAAAATCCAAGGGTGAATCCTAGCTGGATTACTTACTCTCCCATACCTGTTTTTATATGTCAGGCAAGGCAGGGCAGGGTGTGAGCAGGAATCCCCCCCTCCACTAACCCTCCTCACCACCTCTTGTCCTCCCCGCCTGGGAAGGGCAGGCCCGGTCGGGTGGGGCTGGCAGAGCCGCGAAGGGCCCCATACCTCATGAGGGCATGACACAAGCACTGACTGCATACATCCGGGGAGTGAAGGCTTTGTCATAACACTGCACTGTGCAAAATAAAATAAACACACACAGAGGGAGAATGTCAGGCCGCAGAGGGGAGCGATAAGGACGGGGAGGGGCCAGTGGGATTTCAGGTAGGGCTGAAATGTAAAAGTTATTGCTTAGTCAACAGATGAATGTAGAAATTAAAGATCAGTGAGTTATCAATATGATACTTTTGGTAATGGAATTTTTTTGGTGTACATTTTCTAAGAACCAACCAGCCTCAAAGCAATGTTTCCAATTACACCAGTGTTAATTGTGTGCAACAAAAATACCCTGTGACTCCACAAAAGAGTTCAATCTAGTGTTGTTGTATTAGTGTTTTGTATTGTTCCAGCTAACCCATGTGCAGAAATGCTCACAAAGATAAAGACATATGGGTAATTTTCACATAAATGATTTTGCACAGAAGAAACAAAATTTTTCGGATATGTTTGCCTTTATATGTAGGCCTATGAGGGTGATGACAAGAGGTCAAAGTGGACCAAGTTGGGATTAAAACCCAGGGTGCTCTGCTTAACATGCTCTATAATGAAGGGTGGTGCCTGGAAGACAACAGTATTTATCACAACTAGGCACAGTGTGGTGTCTATAGTATGTTGAAAAGTGGGAGTGCTGAAAGAAAAGGTGGCATATGAAACAAAGCGACAAGCCCCCCCAGGTTGATTACTATTGAGTAAACCCCAAGTCCATTAGCCCAAATAACATCCAGGTGCTGCCGGGGCTATGGTGGCTTTTTTCACTGGGGTGTAAACGACCTGCTCCTTTTCATGCTCCAACACGGGAGGCCGGGAAACAAGCCAGACAAGCGCCATTTCTCCTTGGGCTATTCCTCCCTCTCCTCCCTCCATCACCTGCGCCCCATCAAGAGTCCCACTGCTTCCTTGGGACAATCTCTGTTCGCCTGACATCACGCGGAAACACCATCCCGCTCTGATCTGATCTGTTGTTATGTTTAGTCTTGTTGTTGTCGTTGGGTGAATGTGGGTGTCTTACCCTCGGGGGACCGGAGACCTCCCTCCCTTAACCGTTACAGTTCTCTTCCCACAACTGAGTCAAGCGGGCCCCCCAAACTCACACTAAACATGCTTTCTTCTCGGGGAGTTTAATGAGGAATAAGAAAAAGAGAGGGAGAAAGTGGGAAAAGAATGTTTGGCACAAAAAGGTGGAGGTTTTTCAAAACAGCCACAGAGGATTTATTTGACAGCAGGAGAAAGGGGGTGTCCGGAGACACTGGGGATGTGGAGACAAATATATGTGCACAGGACCACTACACCCATGTTACCTCTCATTACCTCCAGATAAGCAGCTGTGCACTACAACTGGCTCCTGTCTCTCAATAATGACAACTAGACTGGGGAGAAAGGTTGTGCAAAGTAACAAATAAAAAATGTACAGTGCACTACATACAGTTACTACATATGACATACAGTTATTTTGCAGTGAATTATAACATTTGCATGAATATTTTTTTGCAATACATTTGTTATATATATATAAGCAGTGATTAAAATATATATATATATATATATATATATATATATATTATTATTATTATTGGGTAGGGACTATTAAACATTAAAAACAAACAAAAGTTGCAATTTTTTTTAAACGGGCAACAATTATTTTAAGGTTGCTATAAATTGGCCCATTGAGCTCATAATGAGTATTTATTGTAAAACACTGAGACTATACTTTTGATGCAGGCATAAACTGTTTATGAACTAAATGTTAATAAAGAAACCTGGCTCCGTGCCCGTCTTCTCTTTGAGAGCTCAAAGTCAAATTCCGGTTTGCTCTGGCTTTTGAACAAGCTCCAGACACTTTTTCATATTTTGTTTCCAGTTTCTTTTGTGACTGGTGATTGGCTCAGAGCTACACACTGGAAAAACATAACTTCCATATAAAGGCTGTGAGGTATAACTTTAGACATAGGTTTGCAAGATTTTAATTGTGTGAGGGTTAAAGAAAATTCTGCATATTGTACCTATTAAACTAACTTTAGCAATGTCTGTGTTTTAATGTATGAGTACACAGTTTATGTTGGCACTATTTCTGAGGTTAATTGCCTTTTAAACAGATTATTCTTCTGTACACAACATGGATGTTGTGTTTTTCTTAAAGTAAGTTTGGAGTCTCTAAGTGCAGCCCAAACCCAGCCCAGTATCTCCGGCCACTAGCCTCTGGCCTCTGGATCATTTGAGTTCTTTCACAGCATGATGAAACTAGACAGTCAGACTATTCAGTTCCTTGTTCTATTCACCAAAGTTTGAAGCTAATGTAAGTGGATTATAGTAATCTGGTTACAAACATTTATTTGCCAAGAACACATTTCTAAGCAGTGTAACTCAATGTGACATTTCTTAGGGGGATGGTGATATTTTATTTTCAGTTTTTCAGTGTGTTTGCCCTTGACAAGACTCATCATTGTTGTTTTCCCAACCCTAAACCAGCATGTAATTCAAGCTTTATTTGACAGGGTTGAGACATTGGGTTAAGCTGCTAGGTTAAGACACACACACGGCTAACATTAAGCCTTAGACACGTTAGACTTGGTGTCATCTCTGGTGTAATGGCAACATGTCGGTGCATAAATTCGGAAATGTCTTTTCATGGATGGCACAAGAGAACACAATGTGACTAAGCAGATAGTCCAGCCTGAATGGGAGACTCCTGTGTGTATGCTTAATCACCACAGCCCTCATGCACTCCTTTCTTGGGTATGCATTGTGCATGTCAAAACAAGAACTCTTCGCAGTAATGATTCTGTTAGCCTCTTCTTATTGTCAGTGCTGTATTTACGTTCATAGCTCTTGCTTTGTGGCCCATTCGACCCTGCAGAGATGAGCCGTGCCTTACCTCTGCTCTGCCCTTCCTTCTTTCCTGTCCTGTGTCAACTCCCCACGCAGCCAGTCACTCAGAGGGTGTACAAGCATGGGAGGCTACATTGGGGACAAACCAAGCAGAAAATCCACTCTTCCCTGGGATGACCATAAGACGTGGTATGTTGAGTTGATACGGGAAAAGCTGGTGTTTGAGGTGAGGAGGCCTTGGCAAAGACACGACTCGTAGTTCTGAGGATTTGAACTTTAAAACACTGTGACAAGGGAACAAAGCCAACGCTGTAATGTTTAAGCTTCATAATGACTTGGTGCAAGTCATCCATACCATCTCATTTAAGTTTGCAGCGTTTAGCCTGTGATCCTTATGTGCTCCCAGTGCTCCATGTGGTAGACTGTAAAAAAACATTAAAGTACAAGTAAGTATGTTAGTTATTTTTGGGTAATCTGTACGTTTTCACATTTTGTTTTAGTTCAACTTTAAGACAAACGTCCAGTTAGACGGCCAAAACAGGGAATATAGTGACTTTGTGCAAAGCAGAAGGACTTGGACTTGTTACTATCAGAAGACCCAATAATAGTAATGTATGTTTGAAAATAGAGCTAACCTCCATCATAAATGCATAGATATATAAATATATCACATTCTTTTCCTTTAGAATTGTACAGGGAGTGTCTATAATCTCTCCAGCTCCATTATGGCTTTGATACCAACATGAGAAATAGGGAATAACTTGATTTGTGAGCACAGTGTGTGAAATGCACAGACTTAGGTGGATATGACACCAGTGAAAGTAAAGCTGCATATCTCTTAATGTGTGTCAATGTTTGAGCATGCCGATGTTTAGGACTTGTGTGTTTTGCATTTATCTTGTGCTGCAAAGCTTAAAGTGGAAAGGCAGTTTAAGGGCTGAATAAATGTTATTTATGGCCACCTTGACAGATGTTCATACAGGAACTGCTCACACAGAAGGCTGCGATGAGCGCTTGGAGTAAACAAACCAAAGAGAATTAATTCTGGCTCAAAACACTACAAAATACTCAAAGAAAACTCCCCTTTGCAGATAACAACAAGTGGGATTTGAAGGAATTCTAAAGAAATATCAGAGAATAACATGAAAGAGTTTTGAAGGGAAACTCCTTCTCTCATGCTCCCAACCCCCAGAACATAATATAGTGACCTCTCGGCTTTCAGTTTATTAAAAGAATAAAACTAAAACACTTCCAAAAAAAAACATTAAAAAAAAAACGAAAGCTCTGATTTAAAGTTAAACCAATGTGAAGCTGTAATTACTGTATGTCTGCCTTGTTAATAACTGTTAACTTGTTAATAACTGCATTGCCAAAAAAAAATATTTGTTCACTTTTATTCTCTCAACTTTTCTATTTTCTCTGTGTTTTAATTTTGCACTGTTCTCGGTTTGAGCAGATGTAGCCAGCACTTCAATAGCCACTATCCAGGTAGGCTCTCCCGCTGCCAATTGAGTCAGTGATGATAAAAAATGTAGACAAACAGCTTTTTAAGATATTTGTTTGGCCTTTTTGCCTTTATTTGAAAGTAGACATTAGGTCAACAGGAAACAGAGAGGGGAATGACATTAGACAAATAACCCGAGCGAGATTCAAACTTGGTTCTCATGTGTATTTGGCGCTCAACCGCCTGAGGTAGGGGTGTCCCCCAGGAGTGTCCCTTTTTCAAGACCCACTTGCAGTTGCTCACTGAACATTCTGATCTATGAAAATCCTTGATATTAAAGCTGTGAGGACGTCTTCAGGGGTTTTCACACAACATTGTTATTACATGATATCAGGTAATTGACAAGAATTACAAGGAAAAGAATATCAGGAGCATGAAATACGTTACGTTTACTACACTCCATTGCTCATGAGTCAAGAATGTTAACCATTCAATGGAAAATGAAGCAAGTGTTGACAGATCACAAATGATTGCACGTCATTTTTTTGGCCAAGACTGCATCACTCCTGGTATGCCAATTTCCCCCCAGGGATCACACAGGACAGCAATGACAATTAATGTTTGATTAATTCTTAATATTTATTTATATTAAGAATAAATATTCCCTTCAATTGTCTTATAAAGATTACAAACTGACAAACGGGTGGAGACAGAAGTTTCTAAATTAAATGTGAGTTTACTGTATGTGTTAAAGCATGTTCCAGCTGACTAACTTGAATTTACACTCTGTTTTCTGGTTGACTACAGTGCTCTTGTTGAAGACACTTTAATATCCTTCATTATGGTCATTTTGTGCAGTGAAACACTCAGTTCCCATGGTACTGCCCCAGGCCTTACAGTGAAAGCCTTATTTGTTTGCTGGCACTTTCCTCAACCTCAGAGGTTCACTGACTTGGGTTGGACTCACATGTTTGGTGGATTGGATGAGCGAACAGCAAATGTTCACTGTGCTTTGGATGTGCTCCACTTCTGACCCAATCCTGTGGCCTGTAGTGTAAGCTAAATGCTATATTAAAAACAAGATCCCTGGTGTGACAGGGTCATTAAGACTAAATGAAAGTCTAACATGATCCTGCCAGAGTGGCATTACAGAGATCAATGAATACTTCACTGTAATGCATTATTTGCCATGCCCTAACCCACAGGTACTTTAGTATCTTAATACATATGACATCCTGTAATTAAAGCAATCTGTGTCGTAATACTTCTTTTAAGAAATTGATCGATTTGAGGGAACATGTTAATGTCATAACATTTTATTCTTTAATCTAAACCTTACTTGACAAAATTTCTCAATTGAAATATTCTATTCCATTTACTTTTTCTGTAGGAATACAGCATCATTAGATCATTAGGTGTGGACTTCCAAACAAACTACAAACAAATTACAGTGGGACTAGTGGAATAAACCATCTCTCTTGGAGTTCTCAAACCAAGTAGGTCTTACTTGGCATCTTTGATCTCAGCAGAGCACCTGCATCTGATGTCTCAGGGAAAATCCTTTAGAAGTCAGAGGCATGTTTATGTGGCTGCCACAGAGACTTGCTTTCTCATCACTTTATTATAAAGTCTTTTAACTTTAGGAGCCAGACTGAAGCTTCTGAGAGGTACCAAAGCACAAACATGAGGAAATACCTAGAGACATAATAATCATTAAATGATTAAACCAGGAAGGAGGGCACTGACTCATCTCATGTGTTTTCATTGTAAGTGTGCAACTCTCAGGAGACACCTGTGATCCATCAGGATGTCATTAGAGCCTAAAAAATAGCCAGGATCCTGCTCCAGCATCCTGTTTCGCCTCATTGTGTGTGTTGGTGGGGGTCACAGTCCATGTGTACTGTATGTGCGTAGAGGAGGAGGGGAACTAAACTAAGTTGTTTTGTTTTAATCAGTTTCGCCTGTAATCACACTGCTGCGAGTTGGCAGGCAATGAGACTGGAGATAGGCCCGATGTGGGTAAAATGACTTCCTGTCTCTCTAGTTGTGCACTGACTCATAGTTGGGGAGCGGTCGTGCATGTGAGTGTGAAGATGAGGGGATGTGAGCTCACTGGTGGGTCGAGTTGACCCTCTTGGGACCAAATCTCTGTCTGTATAGCCCTGTCCCAACTGCAGCCAGCAGGGAATCTGCTCACCACAAGCACTGACCTAAAGGCCACTGCGGTCACTGCTATAAGCCAAAGCAGCACTTTCCTGAATGCACATGAGTGTAGAGATAACCGTGGGCTCTTGTCACTCTCTAATGTAAGGCATATCATCCTTTTAATGCTCTCAGTGACATCAGTTTGTTTTAAGAGCCTACCTCACTGATCTGGCCCCAGTCTGGGGCCATGTTGCCCATGTTGCCATGACAGCCTGTACCTTGTGTTGTGTAATGTGTTCCAGATGGATAGGTAAAGCCAAACATACGACATTACACCAGCATCTGGTAAAATAATCTCCTACCACCTCCAAAATGCTTTCCTTGGATCGAGAGAGGAAGTGATGATCACAATTTACAACAATTTGCTTTCATTTGTAAAATGGAGACCACCACCTTGTCTTGGCTGGCGGTGACTTCTAAACTGGGGAGATGGGAGTCTGCGGCTTAAAGCTAATAGGCTGACAGAAATCCAAGCCCACCCACACCTGACAACCCAGTGTAATATCCTAACACAATGAAGACATTTAAATGGACAGTTTGGCTTTGTGTGTTTTCCTCATTCTTAGAAAGTTCTTCTATTCACTGCATTGTTTTGGGGGATATCCTGGAGTTTCTATTTGGCTCAATTGGCTTGATTGGCCAACATATTCTACAGTCACAGATCCAAGAGCTGAAGGACAATTACTGTGGTCAAGTAAATAGAATAATCTCCTCTTTACATATCCTCTCTGGAGTGGAAGTAGACCTTGAACAAATGCTCTTTAGGATTACAGTGCGGCAGTGCAATTACTGTTCACAAAGATAACAATAACACAGGTTTCTCACAGCCTTAATGTTCCTTTAACAACAACAACCTTGATTCATGAGTACAATAGAGTCCTTACATAATACTCATGAGCCTTCAAAAAGGTTAGTCCATGTTAAATTGAGTTTAAATTACTGTTGTGTCTCAGTAATATACAACATAATGTTTGTCTTTTTCATCGTGCTCATTTGTGAAAACAAATGACTTTTTAATATTTTTGCCTCATCATTTACAAACAAAAGGTAAATATATTGATATATCAATCAAATGGATGTAAAATATTGAATTTGGATAAATATTTTTGCAGTCCCTCTGAGAAAAGATCTATTGTGTGAGGATCTCTTACGACACTGTCACTGAGAACCGTGTGACAACCATTGATGGGAAGCGTATTACAGCTCTGCATCATGGGATGTGTCATCAGTTGAGTTGTTGGCATGGCACAATGTTGATGTAATATGGCAGTCATTATCTTCCACCATTGCTGCCAAAGGAGAAATACCTTCTCAAATGTCAAGTCAGATCAGCGCTGTGGAAAACCACCCAGGCTACAAGCGCCAGTTTGTCACATTCACAGAATATGGCATCACAACAGCCCCAGTTACTATTGGCCTGATTGAACCAACTCCCTTTAATGCCACTAAGCATACAGATTTGTACGGAAGCCGTAAACGGTCATAGATCAATAATCTGTTATCTTGTTGAGTTTGTATGTATTTTAAGTGCTCCTTTATTCAGAAAGTGGAAGCAATTGCAGATCCAAAAAATGGAACTCACTGGCCAACAACTGAATTTGACAAAGACAAGAAAAGGCCATATATATGGAAGCCTTAAGCAGCCATAGATAAATAAATAAAAAATTCTCCCATTATCTTGTTATAACCAGTTTATTCGGTCGTTTTGACAGAACAACATGTTTCTCCTGGTGATAATGACGCAGAGGCAGATGGACAATATACAGTGATTAACAGAGCAGACAGACAGACAGAGGACCTCATGCTAAGCACAGGGAAGAGCCAACTGGCTCCCGCACTCAACATACATGTAACAATACAATAAGCTAACAATAAAACTGCTGCAGTGTGTTTGTGATAAATGCGTTTGTCCGATTCAAATTCCTCTGTTATGTTATAAAATTGCAACCATTAGAGCTCAGAAACCATTGTGGTATCCTTTTAACATCTCGTCTTTTGTTTACTTTAGGGATCTCACAGTGTGCTTTGGAAGGACATTATTATTCTTTGAGACTTTGTTGAGAATGTGAATTGTGTGAGACGTGTAAGAGTATAGCTGCTCTCTATTGTATGGCCAGAGGGCAGGGATGGGATCAGGCTCTTAGAAGTATCCGGGACATACCTTTCTGTTGTGATTGGGCTGAGATTAAACTTCACAGGCTGCAGACACAAACGTGGACCACATATGAATTAATGCAAACTACAACCATATGAAACTGATGGCACAGGAATGAAAGCAGGGGAGAATAGACAATGACTGTAAGGCCGATTATAATTAGAAGCAGTGGACTGGTTGGAAATACCCGACTGAATAAAGCGATTGATTTTGTCTGTCTGTGCACACGTTCATAAACTCATATGAGCATGCACTGGAGGATTTACTTTTCCTGGCATTACTATCATGCTAATACTTTTAAACATTCAAATGAAAAAAAGCTTGTAGTAGGGCTCTTCTGCCAATAGCTGTTGCAACACTTCCCTCATGCAGAGAGAAAATTTGGGGTTGGGAATATGAATCCACAGTTAGATATAAACTGAGCAGGCAAGCCAGATACTTTCTGCAAAACCACCTCTGTGTTTCTGTTCATAGTTTCAGAATTATAATACTGAAATTTAGAAAAATACAGCGTAAGGGCCAAACTACTTTGGTTTCATAATGTAATTATGTCTCTTTTGCGATGGAGGCTGTGCTTACTGTTAATACACTCCCTCCGTAACATAAATACTTTACATATCTGAATCTTCTTGATTGCTGAAAATTCCCCTAACTGAGATAAGAAAAGGCCAAGTGTGTTTCTGACCAATAACGCAGACTTGATTTGCTTTCAGGAAATACAGTAATAAACCAATCCATTTTTCTAAAGGACATGTTCTTCTTGTTCAGGTTTGTGCATAAGCTTCAAGTCTGCTTTCAATATTGTTGCAGAGCAGCTGGCAGGCTCCGACACACACCTGGGTAAACAATATGCTGTAGCTCATGTCCTTTTCCTTCTCTGTGTAAAAGATTGGTGGCTCTTAAGGGGAAATTCATTTGTCTTTGTTGCTCTTTTTATTCAGTGTCAAGCTCCACTCCAACCGCAGATCAGTCTAACTTTGCCAACACTGTCCATCTAGTAAACATCAGAGGGACGCCACGACTAGCGGCCTATCCAAAATCCCCCTAAATCCTCCCCATGCAGCGCAAGCAGGACGCACAGTGTGCATTACCTCAGGAGATTGACATAGTCTGGCCTTGTGTGCTTTTTTCTGCTCTGACTGCAGGTTTCATTTACTGCAAGAACTTACAAAACCTAGTTATTTTAATAAAAAAGGGCCTTTATTCCATACATACGCAACACACAGGGGGGCGTTATCTATCCCCTTCCACTTATCCGGAGATGGATACCTTGACAAATTAGAAACTCTGATAGCATTTAGACAATTTAGAAACATGGCTCTGTGTAAAAATCAGTATTGTGCATGTGTGCTTGCAGTCTGAACATAGTATTTGTATCAATGTTCATGATGTCAGCTCATTTACTCTTAATTCCTCATTCTGTTTGCCAGTTCTACCAGCCTTTTATCCATTCTCTGTGGCACAACTGGCACAAACTGAGCGTGCCATGAGTGGGATATTGGCTGTTAATGTCACACCTGACTGAATTTACATTGTGTAAGCTGCTCTCAAACCACTCCCTTATTACTATTTGTACAAGCAATTTTTATTTAATGCTATTGAAAAAGCCTGCTCCTGCGCTGACCTTCCCTCAGTTGCAGTGTGGGCCTCCAGATGCTGGTGACTTAACCCCTCTGCCTGTAAAACACGAGTAAGAAAAACACCCTGCTTATGATGACTATATTGGTGGCCGGGTTGTCCCGAGGAGCAAAGGCTTAGCTGGGGCTCCGTACAACTACAGAGGGCCAGCACATATTAGTGGTAACTGTAAAGTTTTTTGGGAGCAATTGCTTCAGCATTGGTGCATTACGCCTCCTTTGACCCTCCTCCTTTGTTGTACCCCTTGCAGAGCCCCTGCTGTTTCCCCTTGGAGCACGGGGAACTCCATGTTAGGGGTTTGAAGAGCACACCGTTATTTATTTATGAGAGTTTAAATGCCACAGAACCCTGGCAAAGACTTTAATGGAGGTGAGACACTCCCATGTCGCACTACTCCCCTCAGTAAAGTTTTACAGCGTCCCACCGCACTCTCCAGAGAGGCCAGGGGAAAGTGACGCTATTGCCTAGGAAAATACTTTGTACTCATGCCTGGCCTAATGCTTTGGGGCAGTGGGCTGTTGGGCATCTTGAAAACTGCCACCCCAGGTTTAACACCAACCAAAGTTTAAGTCAATTGTTGCACATGTAACGCTAACACAGAGGTGTTGAAACCTTTCTTAACAAGGTCATTAAATCTCATGACAGTGCCTCCCTGACTATCTATAATAAATTATAAATAAAATAAATTAGGACTTGTGGGCAAAATGTACTTAGTTGTTTTGGTCTCATGACGAAATGGCTGTGTATATCGTTTATAGCTTAGGCTGCAACTGGTTCAATTACTAGAAATATTATTAAAGCAGGCAATGTAATAGGGTTTAATGTTTGACTTTAATGCAACAATGATGTAAAAAAAAACTACTGACAGTTTGGCAGTTTATTTAAAATAAGAACTTGTGCTGTGATTGGCCCCCAGGCCAGACTTCAGTCTGTACTAAATTAAGCCATTAAAATGAAGTCAAAACATGCAATTGAAAGTGATTATCATTACAAAATGCCACTCATGTAAGGCACTCTCCGTCTGCGAGCGCTAATCAGCCCACAAGCCACTTGTATCTGTCAGGCTTCAGCACCACTGCGGCTAATGGATCACACTTTATCACACTGATTCTCCCAGTAAGGCCAGCCCACTGTCAAACCCACCCACCTTTCCCCTTTCCCTCATATGGCCCTGATGAGAACCAGACCCGGTGTGGAAGCATATTAAAGCTGCCCAACGGTGTCAGCAGGAGAGCTAAATGGAAGGTAGTGAAATCTTTTGAACCTCTGTTACATTATAACAGTTCTAAACACATCCAGCTGGGTCCAAAGTTCAGGGAAGACATAAAAGCGATGTTGCATGTTACCTTGGTGGATGATAATAGCCGAGCACCACTAAAACTACTAAGACAGTCCACAATCAAAGGGCCCAGAGGAAGGACTCCCCGCACTTCTTACTGGCTGCTAATGGCCTGTGTGTGTGTCAGCGTCGGCTGACCTGACTGTCGTTATACCTGCTACAACAAACACGACATGCATTGTAAATACAGGGGGACTTTTCGGTGTTAGTGATTAAACTCCATTAACTATGGGTTAATTAAAACACAAAAGACTCACAAGAGCAGTAATTACCATGCACCAGTCTGGGAGGCTGCTTGTATCGTGACTGGGCTGTAGCCAGACGTCTTTACAGACTTGTTTTACGGGAGTTGGATTGCTGACATTGACAATATTGCAGATTCTGTCTATATTACCGACTTTGTATCGTTTGTGTGTGTGTTCCTTGTGCTAGGAGTTGGCGCTAGATTTCTGTGCGTCGGTTTAACCACACACGATAAATATGAGCTTGTGGCGAGGCCGTGGTGCCTCAGGAATGCTCACATGTGGTCGAGCGGCTCTCACCACCATTGACAGGAGAGTTACGTGGCTTTTGGTCATTGAGATTCCTAGTTGGGAGAGCTACATAGGAGGCCGCTTGACTTCAAGACTGGAGACTATGGTTACCAATGCCAGCTTCCTCTCTGGATCAAGTATACTAATCCTGCTAAAGCATGTTATATGTTCCCTTTTCTGACTTTTCTGACGCATTGACCAATCACACTATTGTTTACAGGGTGGCTGATCTTAGTCAGGGCAAAAAATGTACTTAATCACCAGTTGCCAACATCGGAAACAAACAAAGAATGACACAACAACATTTCCCAGATGAAGTGTAATGCTATGATCTCCTTTCCATATTTATTTATGTAAGGCGAAAATGCTCTCACGGCTTTCAAAAGGACAAAGTTATGGGCAAATATAACTGTCCTGACTCTGATGTGTTGGTTTTGGGCAAAAAATGAACAAGTTTAGGAATCTGCTCTCAATTCCAAACCAAATATGAGGCATGATAAGAGTCGTCTTAAGTGTAGCGCATTAATCAATACGACGTCTAGACCAGAATTAGCAATGGTAAAGTATCCCAGCAGACTCATAATGCCCACCAGATATCAGCAGACACTTCTCAGCCATCTTTTCATTTATGTAACTGCTCTAAATATGATCCGTAAGCCATAATAGGATAAAACCTTACCGAACCAGCCAAATCACACAGTAACTATCGTTGTAATGACCAAGCCAGATGTGGTTAGGAAAAGATAAAGCAAAAGTGATTTCAAACCAGCAGCATTTTGCCAAAGAATTTTAAGACATCTTGGACAAATGCAAAATGAGGCTTGTTCCATAAATAACTTTTATAAGTGAGCTCATTAAGCGCGGGAAAGAATAATTCACCCGCTGAAAGTGGCAAATTGTTCCACAAGCAGCAGCAAAAAACAATTACTCTAGAGACTCTCTGAGTCAGTTCTGCTGTGGCCAAGCTATTAAATGCTATTTCTCCCAAACATCAATAGTTTGGGGAAAGAAGTCATTATAAATCATGTGACTATGAAACGCCTTCCACACATCCGTCATCAGAGACCAATCTGTTGTCTCCCATAACTTGCTCGACAAGGGTCAAGGCCTGAGGCTCCGGCGGAGACTCTATCCCCTGACTGGACAGATGCAGTGGCATAAGAGGGGCCCGGATGCCCCCCTCTCCTACTGCTGACCCCCTTCTCTTTTCCAGAGTCTGAGAAAGGGTCTTGAGGTTGAGAAGGTCCTGGGGACTGGACACATTGCAGCATTAATTACACACTCAGTTACCATTGAGCCTAATGTTTGGCCTCCCCCCATCGGGGTTAACTCCTTCCTGACAAGCAGAGAAAGTAATGGGGCCTCTGTGGCTTGTTTGCCAGCTCTGAGCCAAGACAGCTCCTCAGTCCCGTCCCTGTGCTGCTGCTGACTGACAGCAGCTAAATGCTTCAGGCCCACGCTGCTCACAGATAATGGGAGGTGTGAGGCAGTGGGTGACGGGGGTACACTTCATCCCATCAAAGGGATGTATTTTTTGCCGGGTGCCTTGTGCAAACAAAGAGGCTTTTTTTGGGAGTGTTATCTATCAGAGGATTGGCCTCCTGACATCCTTACTGCACCTTGACTGGCTGCTTCACAGAGAAGGCTGAAGAAAGAGACAGGATATCCCCCCTGGTTACCACAAAAGTAAACAGAGTAGAAAGACTGAAGAGGAAGTCTAGCACTGTGTCTAAAATGACATACTGTTAATGCAGTTCAATGCCATACACTGTGCACACTACATACAGTAATGTGTAATGCAGTTCATATCTGCACACTACCCAGACATTACTTTAAACTTTCTTTTTTCGGCTTCTTTTACATAAAATACTGTAAATCCACTGGCTTTGCTCATATATAATGTAATCAATTGTGTTCACTGTTATAAAAACAACTGTGTAACTACCGTATCAGTTATCACTTCTATTACTTCATCCACCATTTTTATACCATCTGGCTCCTCTTTGAACTTTTTAGTGGAGATGGCAGTTGTTGAGTGTGGAGAAAGGATTGTTGCATTCTTACTTTTATGACTGTTGTGATTATGCAGACGGGTTATGAGGAGTGCACTGCATTTCAACATACTTTCAGTCTGAACTCCTGTAAATACAGAAGGACACCGTTGTCTTCTACACAACACGGGGTTCTACTTCAAATGTCTGGTAATGTGTAAAAGATGACTTCCCCTGTGCCTCCTTCAGAAGATACCAAACACTTCTGGCTGCAACTATAATCACACTTGTCTCAGCCTATTGCTCGAGTAATGTGATTTCTGTTGACGGGGGCTGCAGTTGGTAATCTGATAGTTGAGTCCATACACTACCGGGGCTTGTGTTTCGTTTGATTAATTCATAGCCCACAGGATCTGAGAGATAGAAAGAGAGCGCGGTGTGAGATCACGACCCTGGAATTCTAAACAATAACCATCTGCAGTGAAGAAACTCTCCCTTTTCCTCTCACTTCCTTTTTCTCTTCCACCTTTTTTCTTCGGGCTGTTCGCTCTTGTGAGATAACACGTTCAAACACACCCACAAATAAAGAGAACACGCACAATCCCACACCTGCAACAGCCATTTGTACTAACCACCCATGTACTAAAAATATGTCATGACATGATAGAAATTACTTTTAAAGCCTAGGGCACATATTACCACAACACCTGAGATAAAATCTTTGAAAGCTTAGTGTACAAAACTTTGGCTTGAGTCAGCTTACAAGCAAATTCAACGACTAAAATGGGCAAAATCTCAATGTGCAGGGAACGTGTTTCTCTGTGTTACATGCCCGAATGTGACATTGTAGAAAAGAAGCATGATCTGAATGTACCGTGTTTTTTTTCTCCTCCTTCTTGCTCCACAAAAAAGCAAACATCTCTGTAGCTGTCAGAGCTCTTCCAGCATCTCCTCCGTTGTTGAGACAAAGTGACGCGGTTTGTTCTCTTTCAGCCGGTTGCCACAGGGCCAGAGATGATAGATGAAGTGTTACTTTGTGGGCTATTTTTAACTTTTCCAAAGCAATGTTCAGACGTCCCATCTGGAGCGGGCTTAGGGGTAAAGCAGCATGAGCTCTTTGCCATTAGTGAGAGCAAGAGACACCACGAGTTTGCAGAAAACAAATGTTATACTTGTTTATGTGCCGTGACATGTTGTTAATGGCTTCTAGAAGTGGTGTATGACTGTTTAATAAGCTTGGACAAACTTGTGTTTAATTAAATCAAAGTTGTAAAAGCTACAAAAAAGCGCGTTTCTGTTTTAAGACATTTTTATGTCTTATTTGTACCACACTGTGTTTATTTCCAGGAAACCAACAGGTATGTTTCACATTTGCAACTTTGAATCAAAAGCATCTGGGTGTCCTGAATGATCCGTGTTTGTTGACTGTAGCCTTGGACCTTTGTGGGTAAACCCCTTTCTTTCCCCAAATGTTGGCAAAATAATTGCTTTTCTGCAGGGATACTGGAGAAGAAACAGCACGCTCCTAAATCGACAACCCTTTATACCAGTAAACGGTAAAGACTTATTTCTGATCTGCATCAAAAGTCAATGATAATAAACAGCTTGTACTTAATTGAACATAGTTAAATCTTCTCTTTTTTTTTGTATGTAATTTTTTAATTTATTAAAATTGTAATTTTATATACTGACATAATGGCACTCCACACGTGATGGCGGATAACTCAAAGATTTAATTTTTGTGATTTCTGTACACACACAATTGAAAACTCAGTCCATGTGCCTTTGCTTCAAACTTTTCTTCACAGACACACATAATGGTGTTGTAAGCCATGAAAAACAAACTGACTTACCGGTAATCATTTTGTTTTGTAAAAACAGTAACTTTTAGCCAGTAGACGGCGCAGAACCCTCTCTGTGCAACTGCACTGTCAGCGGCACAATATTGTATTAGAGAAGACTGTCCAAGACAGCAAGTTTGGAAGAAAGAACATGTTGAAATCAGTCATTTTATTGTATACAAATAGGCCTCTGCTTGGGTCCAGTGTATTGGCCTATGTTCTTTATTAAATGTGTCGTGTGGTGAAGTGCATCACTCCCTTTATCTCTTGCAATGTGTCCCCGTCCCGGGACAGGAAAGTTACATTGGAGGTTTCTGTCCAACTGAGGGTACTGAGTCAGTGATATACCAATCTACCAATCTCATGTCTAAGAAACTTCAAAATGTTATAACAAGTTAAAAGCGCTGTGCTGCTTTTAATCAAATGCTCTCTAATAATTGTGTACTGTTTATTGTCACCTGTTTGTCAGATCCTGTAACAGGTGAGTCGGGTGAATATTAAGAGATAAGACACAAGATAGAGAGAAAATAAAGAGTAAAACACTATAGGCTTATTATTACTCTGGCCAAGAAATTATCAACCAAATGTTGCAACACACACAAAAAAAAGGAATGACGGTCCTCATATCTATGGCAGATTATATTTGAAAAATGTTACAGCGTATAATCTCCTGTGCTTGACCTTTACATTTCTGAGATTACACGACCAACAAAGGGTCTCCAAAGGCTTTTCCTGTTCCCTGGTTGAATGGGATGAATGACCTGTGAAGGATGGCCTGTCTACCTCTCAGCCCTGAGTCTCCTGGTGTTTATGCTTTACAGGGTGTGTCAGGATGACTGTGCACGGCTGAGATTCTCTGAAGATCCGCCCGGCCCCTGGGTTAGACCTCATTGCTAATGTCAAGTGTAGATACAGTATGCCCCAAAACAATGCCGTGGTCAGTGTTGGCCCTAATAAAAAATGCCCTCCTGTCTGCAGCTGTAGCCAACGTGGCCCCACAGAGCTGCCCTAATACCCTATTGTGTTCCCAGGCTGACCACAAACTCCACAAATAACTGTATATAGCACATAATGTGTTTTATCAGCACAACACTCTCACTTTATACCACTATTTTTGACTTTATAGTGAGAAAGGGTGTTCCCTGGATTATGGCTATATGGCGAACAATAACTGGAGTTGAGTTTCCCTTTTGCACCCTCCGAGTCTCAAATAGCGTGTCCACCGCAGTGAGAGCTTTAGGTTTTCAATTACACTCTGAAAGTGGTCCCCGGTCACTCCCCCTGACACAGGTGGTGGGATGTATGTGGCAAACCTGCTGTTCCATTTAAGAAATATGTGGGAAAAAACACACTCGGAGTCCTATTTGTTTGGAATGTTTTATGGTCACAGATGTGACTCCTACTGAGTCACTCAAAACTAACAACGTCTCTGTGCTTTTAACCACTTATTATAGCTTAGCGCCTCATCAGAAGTGAGACTAATTACCACAGAATACAACATACCTTTACAGCTATTTAGACGTATAGAGACTCAAGCAATTAGCAGGTCACTTAAAAGCTCTGTTTTTCTCAAAACAAAACTCAAAATCTCAAAATGTTAGAATTATATCTTAAAGCAATGGTCCCTTGGGTGGCCTTTTATAATATCGGGGGGCCTCTGGTACAAAATATTTACTCCCCACCCAGCTTTTACTGACTGAACTCTCATCTGTATTACATGTGTTTTCTGGGAGGGGAAAAGAGCCACCAAAGTAGAACACAAACCTCTTTCTTAAGGATTTTTCTGGAGTGAAATTCATTGTGCCTGGAGCCAACGCTGAAGGATTCAAAAGGGGAAGCCCCCACAGCAGGAACAACCGTACAGCAAGGGACCATGGGAAAACATCCACAGATTACTTTTCATCAGTTATAACCCAAAATCAGCAAAGGAGGAAAAACACTGTCATGCATATGACACTTAAATCTGGCCCGCTTCCTTTTGTGATATGACATGAGTAAATGTATATCCCGCGGTTCGGGGCCGTGGTCAGCCACAGTGTCTGCGGGGGCCCCAAGTCTCTCACCACAAACTGGAGGCACACTGCACGCTTCACCTTAGACAAGCAAAGGTCTCACACTGAGAGGAGAGAGAGGGGAGAGGGTTAGTTGAGCCTTCTTAAATGCTTCAACTACTTTTAACAACACAAGGGTATGAGGCTCTTCAATGTGCCATGAACCCACAGACAATCTGTCTGTCCACTGGAGAGCTTTATGTAAATGCAAATAAATATATAAATAAACAATTACAACAAAAAAAATGTATTAATTATGTTATGTAAAAACTAGTCCAATCTCTATGACCAGCAGAGAGATTGAGTTTGACACTGCTGATGTTGATCTGAATAATAGGAATTTATCATAAAAAAATCACAAATCTATTTAGCCATAAGTCCACAAATCTATCCTCTTAAGCTTTGCTCCCCATTAGAGAAAACAAACAGACCGAAGCAGCCTCAGAGAGTGACCTCTTAAAAGGAAGCCATGCCCTCTGACCTCTCCATCCTGAACGGGAAACACTAGATGCACACAGAAACGCACACCACATATTCTCATTAGCAATTAGGCTTCATTAGAAATTGGAAATTTAATTAGCGGTTTGTATTATGTCATTGGGTAGCATTTCCTCACATGCCGTGTTGTGTTTAATGCCTGTTAGCATCCCACAGTTTGAAATGGAAATGCTGTTGTGGCGTTCCTCCACACCCTTGTGTCATTTGTCTTAACCAAACCCGCCCTGAAATAAAATTGTTTCTATGCACGGGGATTTCAATTTATTTTTTTTCCCTCTTTTTCTCAGTTTCTTACAGTGTTGCGCTGCTGCAAAAGCAGCGCGCTTTGCAGAATTCAGTCGCCCACGCTCTGTGTCAGGACACTTGATTCCAATTAGATATTTTCTTTGCTTTCTTGTTCTAGCCTGTCTGGGCTTCCTGCTTTTCTCCCTCCCTGCCCTCCCTCCTCGGAGCTGTTTCATTGCTTGTGTCCTCATTCTCTCAATCTCTATCACAATATGTACTTCTGTGCACCACAATGCCCTGCTTTGCTTTCATGTCTTCTTGCAGGATTTCTCACCACCCTACATCCTGTGACCAATTTTAAACTCTTGACTTTGTCACATTCAACACATCACAGCCTCTGGCAAAAACAATTACAGCACACAAAGCCAAACAGTTTCCATAATGATAAAGCGGGGATTTGAGAGTGGCTTCAGAAGTTTGCTAAGCCATATTGTTTCGCTCCCAGCAGTGAATATTTATTAGGTCAGAGATCCATTTGATTACAGTGTGAGGTCAACTCGTGCTGTGACTGTCCGCCCACACATTCACTAATGACAACCTAGGCCCTGATGACATACAATACATTTTAACCAGAGCTCAGTAGCCACATGTAATTCCTCATCACAATCACTGTAATTACAACATTCCATTGGGCTTTATGTTCATATTTCTTCTTTATGTGTTATTACTTCATGTCTCAACACTCTTTTATTTCAACAAATCATATAGATACTATTAGGGTGTTCATACTCAGCATGATTCTTTCTTTTACTCTTGGTGCAAATTCTCTGTTAAAGCACTTTGGGTGAAGGGAAAGTCCTTTAACCAGAACAAGAAC
Organism: Perccottus glenii; assembly: GCA_024416835.2. Lineage (NCBI taxonomy): Eukaryota > Metazoa > Chordata > Actinopteri > Gobiiformes > Odontobutidae > Perccottus > Perccottus glenii. The sequence goes on along the minus strand of CM044552.2, from coordinate 10,192,844 downwards.
CGTTGAAAGGTGAAAAAAGTGGTACTAGATACCAAATGTGGAGCCATCAGGAGGTAAATGTATTGTCTTAGTATTGGATAGTCCTGTCTTTCTTTCATCTCCTTAAAGGTGCAGGGCATCAGGTGGGCCGTGATGTGGTCCCATCTCTATCCCACAACTGGAGACAATAACAGAGGCTTCACAAAAGTGAGACAGATCATAGTAGGTGTGCGTAAAGCAGCACACTGCGTTTATGAAAATTAAATAAAAGGCTTGCTGTGTCGCTCTTGCAGAATAGGGCACAAGGCTGACTGAGATGGTATATTGTTAATAGAAAATCCCACTAATGTCACAAAAATGGACATAAAAAGTGCTAAAGAATTCAAAATGAGCATTATGCCCAATCAGGTTGTGACCTTATCCAATGTCAGTGCCATCTAGTGTGTCTCTTTAGAAAGCCCTGTTCTATTATTTGGTCTGATATTGTGAACCCTGAGTTAACAGCGTTTTTATACTATTGAAGCAAATGAAATGCATCATTGCCCTAAACCCTGGGCCTCCAAAGGAAGGGGAAAGAGCATATGTATATATGCAGTACACATCTACAGTATATATAAGGTTCATATAACATAGCATATAGCCTAGAAGTGTTTATTATACAGACTATAGGCCAATATAACAATATAATAGTTTATAATGTATATTTTAATACATAAAATAATATTATGTAATGGTCTTATAAAACATCTGTGGGTGTACTTCATTATACAGAGCATAAAAAGCTTATTGTGAGTATTTTGACTTGACTCTTGCTCTGAACAGTCTCAGTCCCTGGGCACAGACATAAGACACACAAACGATGTTGCTACAAAAACAAAAAGATCAATTTATATTGGCAAAAAAAATAGACAACGGTGTTATGCATTAGTTGATAAAAAGTTCAAAAAGTTCTGCAAATACAAGAATGTGAGCTATTGATGTGAGGCTAACGTTAGCTAACAGGAGAAAACAGACCAGTGCATAAACAAATTCAAGTTTAAAGAAACACAAAACAGCACTGTCATAATTTAAAATCTTTATTTTTGACCGAATTAGTTAAAATGTTTCCCTCTCTCAGCTGCGGTGCCGGTGGACGCACTGCATGCTGGGAAATCATCTTACCCTTCGTTTCAAGTGTGGTCCTTGAAAAGCTCTGTTTAAAGGGGGTACACCCCCCTTCCCCCGATCCAAATGAGTATCGGGACACCCCTTTGTCTCTCATGAACGCACAAAACAAGGGCTAAGGGGTAGAATTGGGATTGGGCCTTAGTCTCACGACAGCCCTTTGAACACAGTCTATAGACTTAAATAGTTGTCCTGAATCCTATGACATTGGTAAAATGCATATTATTTGCACAAGCAAGAGTTTAACTGAAAGGCTACCATTGCTAACCATGTGACTCTTTCTCTTGTGTTGCAGCCCACAGACACATGATTTAAAAGTCGTCTCTTCGGCTGAGATTGCCTCTAAGCAGGGGGTTCCTCTCTTTCTTGATGGAGGCCTCAAATTTCTGCTCCATGTTGCATGGAAGTTTCCAAAAGTTATTGTGTGTGTCAGCCACATCCATCATGTAGCTGCACAGTCCTGCGAAGGAAAAGTCGGTTACAGTTTTCAATAACTTGCAGTGTATTTAATATTTTCATTAGTAAAGTTTGTATTTGAAGGCTTGCAATTAGATTTGTTACTGAGTAAAATGTTTTCTCTGTTATTCAATTGCTTAATGGTTGAGTAAATTGATTTTTATTGGCAAAGCTGGGCTTCACGTCCCTTCTGGTCACACACCATCAATTTGTCTAGAATCTGAATAGGATTATGTTGAAGATGGACCTGCTGTGGTGCAGTATAAGAATCCATACTGCCGTTAAGACATTAGAGAGAGAGCACTTTAGGTAGGTTTATGTCACAAGCCATTCAAAATTATAACTAAAGAAAGACATAAATTAATGTCAGAATGTACAGAAGAGTTTTTTCAAAACGTCAGTTGCTGGTGTGAACAGTAGTAATAATAAACACACTTGGCCCTGGCTTGAACCTTCAGGTGTGAAAGCCCCGAGATGATTGACACTCACTCTGCTGATATTTGGTTTTAAGATCTACGTCAAGCTAAAGGCAGCACCTTTTGCTATGAAAACAATTTATGGCTCACTCGAGGCCAAACCATTCATCACATGGAAGAAAGGGACGGATGAAAACAGACCCCCTGGTCAAGGAGAGAATACATTCAGTAAGTCAAAAAATCATCAGATTGCCTTTGACCACAAAACACATCCAGCTCATCCGGATGATAATATGTAATGTCGTGCAGGGGCTGGATGGACATAGCAGATGGATGTGGGTTATGTGCTTTCCAGATGACCTACTGTAAGAAAAACCTGTGCTCAGGGAGACCACATTTGGAAGATGGTGGGCAGTAATATAAAATAAATCCTGTTAACCAGAGAGAATAGTAAAATAGACTTAGCAGGAAACTTAATTTGCATTAGCAGGGAGAAAGGGAACCATAGTAATCACACATGCAATATTCAAAGCACTTTGGCTTGCTAAAAATGGAAACTTTTTAACCAACAACAGCTTTGAATTGTAAAAACCCCTGTGTATAAATGTCCTCTTGTAGCCCGACTGAGGAAGTGCCACCTGGTGGGCTTTTATCATTCAATATGATCTGATCTGAAAGGGAAAATCCCTTCAACTCCTTTTAATAGTGCTCCTTCTTTTAGTGAATTTTGTAGAAAGGTTGCACTGGGCGTCAGGCCTGCAGACCACACAGGATAATCCCCCTCAGCCCTTCAAGGATGCACCCATGCCGTCACAAAAGATGTACAACTGGAAAAGGAGTCTAGCCTTGCCCCCAGCTTTTTAAAAAGCACTCGCTCTCCTTGAGTGTCTCTAGAGTGGGACAGATGCAACAAGGCAAGGCGACCTTCTGCGAAAGGTCAAGGCAGAGCACAGGGACGTCGAGGGGTGGGGGAAGGCCGCTGACCCCACCCGAGGTATCCATCACTCAGAGAAGTTGTTGACATTTCACTGACATGCACATACATGTACAGAGCATCCCCACATGTTCACAGTGGTCTACGGTCTTCTCATGACAGGGCGTCCCTAATGAATATGGCACTCAGGGCTCTTGAGAGGAAGCAAGGCCACTCTCACTCTTTACCAGAGTCTGCAGGGCACAGAGAGGTCCGTCTGCGTTTCACAAGATAACCAGACTGAAAAGCGTTCTCCAGACAAGTGTGCTCTGTCAGCTGTCGGACCAAGACATAGACACTCCGATCTGAAGGACCGCTTGTTTATGGCTATTACAGTCGCTGGTACAGTCAATGGCCCCTTCAATTCACAATACCCACATTATGTCCCTTCGACTGATCTGGACCAGGCACTCCGTCTTGATATGCAGCGTATACTGTCAGCATGTTATAGCCCCACTCCAGAGAATATATCAATTCAGAATTTGGAAGGATTATTTTTGTCTGTCTGGCAATTAAGTACGCTCAAGTGTGGCTTTCCAGGGCGTCCAGCCAAACTCTCATCGGCACCAATCCCAGAACAATCTAATTGTACAAGCGCCTCACTTTGTCTGTGGTAATATGCTTTTATCAAAAGGGAATGTGCTTCATAGGACTGAAATATCTCCTTGACTCACACTTCAAACTTTTAGTAAAGGCATCAAGGCCAACTGCGTGTGTGGCTACATGTGTAAATCTAAAAAAGATGACTCTTTGTCACAGTCATCTGAAGTTTGTAGGACCAGAAAGGGTGACCAAATAGTCTAATTGTTATTTAATACACGTTGTGGCTTTCCCTTTTGTGGATAAAAGTTAGATTCTCAGTTTTGTCTCTTCTGTTACAGCACCCTGTCTGGACTCTAAATGGCATTAATGTAGCCTCTAATGAAACACAGTAAAACGTGGATTTTCTAAAGCATTATGTTTTATCAAGTATTGTAGCATGCTCCAGGTTCACATGACACTTTTATTAGACACTTTTATTTGGGAGGGGTACCAAAATGAGCATGCTGTACCATTCCCCTTTCAGCTCCATTTATTTGGGTCTTCATCCTACAGCCCTTACTTTGTTTGACTGACACTGACTTTGACCGAACCTAGAAACTCAAAGTGAATCAGTGGTTGCCTTTCCAAAAGTTGGGGTTTGCACGACACATTTTCAAGTTTAGTGACAGTGAACACACAGTCCAGGCCTGAGAGACATCACGTCAGAGCCCACCACAGTGAGAGCCGCTAACGAAAGTCTCACCCACGGCGACACGCTCGTAACACCCTCACCTTCAAAGGGGACCCACCAGTCTGCCACAGCCTGGATCTGTGCCAGTGCAGCGGGAATACGGTGGTTTTACACGTGGAGCCTTGCCTCTCCTCATCCAAAACCCAGAGACCACTTTAAACTGATTCCCCTCGACTTTTTAACACTGAAGCTGAGTTCTCCCCAAGACCTTGGCCCCGAGTAGGAGGGCGACACCAGCGGGGGTCTGCGGGATAAAGCTATTACCTTTACCACAGGAAGCAGATGAAATATGAAACCAATAATTTGACTTAATCTCTTGTTTGGCAATGTCTTTACTCACACTGTTGGCTCACCGACTGTTTTAAAAAGCTTATCTCTTGTTTTAAAATCCTCCTCCACTCAAATGTGTGTTGTTGATACATTACAGGGATGTTTGACCTTCACTGCGCAGCACAATCTACGAAGATTGAAAGTTTTATGTCCTCATCTCAAAGCATGATTCTGGGATAATAGCCTACTTTAATTGCAGTCGCAGCCCTCTTTGCATTTATTCATGTGCTGTGTGGAAATTTTGATCCTTTAGTGAAACTATACTAATAATACACATTAAGACATTTACTATCATTCTGTATCAAAAGCAGTCCACTTTGAGCAATGATTTCCATTTTTAAAAACCATGAATCATCAAAAAGCTGAGAGATGAAGCTGTGTCTTCTCCAAGTGATGTCAGCACCTTAGAAAACCACAGGTGTCAGCAATATAAGCTGCGGCATAAAGTTTTATGTCCGTGATAAATGTGAGCCCTCACATCCATCTGACAGGTTGGATCTTGTCCCGTTCAGATCTGAGAGCACTATACTGCTCTAAGAACATATGGTTAACAAGCTTTATTCTCTTGTACATAATGTTCAGTCCTGCTTTGTACTGATCAAAACAGGTTTTAAAAACAATAACACACTGAACTTAAAGGACTCCAACTGAAATGATGTTTTATATTTGTCTACACCATGACAAATGTGTCTCATGTCAGAATATTTTAGCTTTTTTAACTGAAATTGACCAAAGACTAAGCCCTTTGAACTGTTTTTATATTAAACATGTTCCATGTTTGCTTTGTTGGGGACGTCAGAATAAAATGTTTAATTATTCATGGTTTTATCTTCGGAGGACATGTTTTATTGTTGTACAGAGTATGTGGACTCTACAGAACTACAAATGGTTGTGAAAAAAACGACATCACAGTCCTCAGATATTGAGTTTTCAGATTATACGTTTAGTCAGTTACTGTTAGTCACATGACCACAGGTGAACCTAATGATGACCTCACGTCAACCACACAGGACATAGGTATAAATAGCTTTTTGTTGTTGCCCAGATGCACAAGCAGTCCAATCGGAGGAAGAGACCATTCAGAGTAAAGTTTCTGATTTGAATAAAGAGTACATGAGGTCACTATCTGATGGGAAAGAGCGTCTAAAAGTCCTTGGGGTTAATGTGAGAGAGTTGGTGGTTATTTTGAGGACAGATAACTCATGGTACCATGTGGAAAGAATCAAAGACTCCAACACATGGAGGTTCAGGCAGAAAAACGTCCCATCACAAACTGTTCGACGCATGCAATGAGAAATATAAGCCATCCAAACACGCAAAACAAAACAACATTGTTATTTTCTGCTTTATCCGGCTGTACTTTCCTCTGTGTAGACGATTCATTGTGTTATTTGCAAACACTTTGTTATGGATTATTATATATCATTACATTGCATTTCCTGGAGCCTAACCCTTAACATAACATTAACCACAATGTCCTCAGAGGTAATTACTTACACTAAGGTAACCTAAGGATCACCTCCTCTCCAGTTACTATCCCTACCCCACACACACATGCAGAGTGGTCAGTGTTTTTTTCCTGCTGCACTGGTGCATGGACAGGCCAAAGCTCACTTTTCAAGAGGGATGCTTTGAGTTCCAGAGGGGTGCACATGAAAGAGCAGCAGAATATAAAGGAGTGCCCAAGGATACACTGCAGTGCTCAATGTGAGGACAATTTAGCCCTGATGGAAAACCTGGATCAAAGGCCTGGCCTCCATAATTGCACATTCCCCAACAAACACAGTGCCATTTGAAGAGTGGGCCAGACCCCCGGACTCCGTCGACCTGTCCTTTGCGCATACACAGCCCCATTGCTTTTCACCTTGCTATGTTCTCTATCTCAATGTCTCGCTAAAAGATTAGAGAAATGCTTTCATTCCAAAAGTGCTCATGATTTCTCTTTGAATTTCAAGATACTGAGCGAGGCTGAGGAAAATAAGCCACATGGATTCTTCTCAGTTTAGTTGAAGGTCACCAAGTCATGGTTAGAGACATGATGTCCAAAACGATACCAAGACCAGAGCTCAACTTTAAAATTCTTTTTAACTGAGTCACGTTATTTTTATTAGACGGTAATTTTGGTTGTAATGTTTTTATCGAAAAGGTAGTTCACAAATCACTGTACTCACCTGCAGAGACCTGCTGAGTCTGTTTTTATGACTATGTCTAATAATATTAGGGTGCTCTGGTAAAGGTACTAATACTTTCTTATGCTCTTGAGTCTTTACACAGGTCTATCTTCTGTCTACTGCAGTTTTAGTCCATCGGGCTGTTTCAAAGCTTGTAAAACATCTCTTCGCTGTGTTGCAGGTGGGAGACCTCTGGATATTAAGGAATGTCTTGGCCCGCCGGTGAAGGAAACTGTCTGTAAAAAAGTATTTTCGGAGTTATAAATATGACAGCTTGGGGTAATCCTCTGCAAATGTATTCATGTTTTTTTTGGACTTAAACCAGTATTGTGGCTTAAATCTGTTTTGGTGTGTGGCCTTTGCATTGTTACATCTTGTGCAATGAAGTGGTTAACCAGTCAATGTCCTGGGGTCTGTTACTCTTATCCTCCAACTACAAAACATTTAGAGAAGCCCCTTTTTTGGAGCTCAGTCACCAGCTGTTGGCACGAATGCACCGAACGTCTCTGAGTGTAACACTTAACAGACAGCGTCAGAAAACCAGAGTGGCTGAGCAGACACCAATGGCTCTGTGAATCGGAGTCTTGTGAGTGCTTACTACAGAACTTCTGATGGTTTTATGTTGCGTCTAGACTTTAATAAGTGGTTGTGTTTTCCTGAAAGCAACACCCCCGAAAAATCCCTTCTGAAAATCCCATGGCAATACGGAGAGTAATAAAACACTGTAAACTGGAGCTAAACTCAAATAAACATGTCGCTAATAGACATCAATGTGGTCAGTCAGTGTGATGATCGTCTCATCAGTAACATCCCCCGGTGGTGTGCGCTTTGATGTGTGCATTTGTGTGTCACAGGATCCTTGAACGAGCCATACATCTGTTTCCTTTTACAGAAAAGACCTCTCAATATTGTGTAGCCCTATTACAAAAGAGCATGTGATATGGGATAAAAATGTATTATGTTTGTTATTGTGATATTTGAATGTTCCTTATGGCAAAGTAAAAATTGAATTGTGATAGTTTCAAGGCTAACTCCCGCTGGTGTCACTTTTGGTTGCACTACAATGTGATTTAAGGTTCTGACTGAGTAAATAGTTACATCAAATACCAGAACATTACAGGGATTCTCTGTTATATGGATATCATAATGGCTGATAATGCTATAAAAATAACTTGACATTATATTGTGCAGCCCTAAAACCTTGTATTGATTCCTCCATTAGCTCTCAGTGTTGTGTCAAATCTGCTACTTTGGTTGAATGACGTGCTACAGCTGCTCAGGTTAGCATTTCCTCTTGAGGATTATTACACAGGATGACTCTGATGTAAAATCCTTGATGTTAGAAGCATACATGTTTATTTCAGACATTAGGAGATGGGCATTTACACTCTTCATGACCCAGAAACAAGTCAACAACATTCTATTTACTCTTTTTTTTGTTCTTTTTGTACAATGTATTTTTAGGATTATTCCCAAGGACTATATCATATATTATCACACTTTGTCTCATCTCAACTGTCATATTAAGGCATGAGAGAGTAGTATTGCTGTATTATTGTCATGGACTCTATATTAGGGCTTGAATCCAAAACAACAGCCTCTATTTTGTCCATTTTATGCTCAGTATGTTGTATGTAGGTGGTGCTTGGCAAAAATATATGTACAGTAGATAATGGCTGTGAGGATTTGCTTATGTGTTACTGCTACAGCTGGCTCTACAAACAGAAGCCTAAAACAGCCCATAAGAGCACTTTTGTGATTTTCAACCTATGACCTTTACATAATGACACATTTGTTCACTTTATTATTGGTACTGTGACTTAAGTAACACTGTATTGTGCTGGTGAGATGTAAAATCCAAAAAAACAAGCACTGACTGTAATCTGCCTGATCCTATGAAATGTAATCCAGCAGTAGTTTATGAATTACAGAGGCCATTAAGATCTGGACACACTGATACGCTACCACATATCTGCCATCTGGCTCACCTGTGACTGCTGCGATTATTCCTGCTATAACCAGATGCAGCGCCAGATAGGCCCTCTCCAGAGACTTTGTAAGAGTAGAGGCCTAAGTCCTGGTCCGGTGCTGACCTATTGTTAACCTGAGAGCATTTTCTTTAGATGTCACTGAAAAGCATTTACGCAGGCCAGATTGAATTTCCTCTTTCCTGACATTTCATTTCAAAGCACTAATGTGGCGTAGGTAGGGAAGCCTAAGAAAATGGCCAATTTAAAAATATATATTTTGCACGAGAACCGCAAAGAGGTTATGACGGAGTATAATTATTATTTCCTCACCACTTTTTGAGAGAAAAAACACACCGAGATGAAGGATTTGGTCCAAATTGTATTTCTCTTTGCCATTGGTATAAACCTGTCGAGGTGATAATAACAAGACGCAGACTGCCCACAGACTCGGTTTTGACAAGTCCAAAGGCTCAGTTTCACTCAGAAAGCAGTGGACTATAGAGATGAAAGTCAGGAGGGAAAAGGGAAGGACTTTGGTGTTAATCAGGTGTTGATTGGCATCATGGGAGCCTTTGAGAGCTGGAGACCCGTCGAGAAAGGGTCATTATGTCTGAATACAACTGCATTTCCTTCCTATTGTTGTCAAGATTGTGCCATAGCACCTGCTTCTTCACAGTCTTAGCGTGTCTCATTTGCAAACAAGCCATTAAATTGTTAAAGGCTTATAATGGAGGCTTTCATTCACAATTTAAACTCCCTTTACAATAATAAATGCATTCTTCGGCTCTTTGAGGAAACGGGACACGAGCTGGCTAATTGGGGGTCTGTCAGGGGTTAAATATGTCGCTCAGCGGTACAATCTGTCTCTCCTTAGTGCTGCGTGTTGAGACCAAAGCCTGGGCCTGATAGTGGGATGCCAGCTGAGAACGTACAAGGACACTTCAGACAGTTTGCCACCGCTGAGAAACATACGAACCAGCTGTGTACGATTAGCCACACAAACAGTACATTTCTTCATAAAAGTGGGGACTGAATGAAATGCATTAACTTCTTCCGCAAATAGAATCAAGCTTTATATTGGTCAAAACAATTCCGCCTTATTGTCCTTCCTTCATTCCGTGAGAAGGGGTTGACTTTGCAATAGCTCAAGTTAAACTTTCAAGATTTGGTCACTGCACCTTAACTTTTAGCTTGACGGCTTTTTCCCATGGACTCATGGTTAAAAAATGTTTTATTAATTTGTGCGTAGGTGTGGATGAGTGGTGACGTAGAAGTATCAAGTCTGAACACTACCTAAAAGCAAAGCAACACACCTTCTGTTGAATAACTCTGACCTCCAACCCCTCAAATGACACACACTATGTATATGTGCTATGTGTTTATTAAACAGATAGGCCCATGACACATGACGGGCTTCAAAACAAGTCACTTGATAAAACATTGTATATTAACCTCTACAAATATTAGGTATTTGAATTCTGTATTAGCAATACTTTGATTTATGTGGCGACTGACAGCAAAGACATGTCACCTTTGGAATTTAATATCAACATTCTGCCTACAGTTAATTTTCCTCTTCTCATTGATTCACCTAGGGTTCTCGGAGGATGTGGCGTGAAGAACACGGACGCAGCACAGTGTTCGTAGATACTAATCTTATGATAATATACGGCCCATTTCCACAATCTTCCATGCAGCTGATACGTGCAGAGTTGTCACACGCCCATTTTGCTCTTAAGTAAGACTTTTTCAGGGAAATTCTTTGAGCGAAAATTCTCTGCACAGTTTTTTTTCCATTACACAATCAAATTGGTCTTAATTAAACTAAAACAACAAGTGCCTGTCTAAATTGCTCTCTCCACTGAGATGTTGCAAGTGAAGATGGTTACACAGGAACGGAGCTGTTACATAGTTGCTGCCGATCGAGGGGTGTTCCTGCTTTTGGCACTTTCTTTAACCACTTATATGATTGGATCGTTCCATTAATTCATGTCCTGTCACGTCTCTGTGTTAATCATTTTTGAAGTGCTCCTTCAGATTGCCATCCCCAACAACTGTCCCATGATTTAATGGCGACATATTACACAGAGACTTGATTTGCTTCCACTATCTTCTGTTGCTGTGACATAATAAAGTGGTGTAATTAATTTTGACTTCAGATTCAGATTTGATTCAGTGAGGTTTGGTCCACATTCTGTCAATGGGATGTTTGGGACAGTCACTCCACAAAAAATGCCATCAACAGCTGCACTGTGAAAAGTGTGAAATAACACGGAAAAGACATTAGTCAGGTTTATAATCTGTAAGAATCACAAAGTAAGCCAAACTGCTTGCTAAAATCTGTAGCTTTCATCATGAGTCAGCTTAAGATTTAAAATCTTACAAACTCAGGATAAAAGCTACAAATTTTAGTAGCTATTATTATTCTACTCCCATAGACAAACACTCATCTTGAAAAGCTGTCACCTTAAATCCACAAGGCCGATGCAGATCTGCCACTCATGCCCGTTCATTTACCTCATACAACTTTCTCTGCTTGTAATTGTGCAGCAATTTCCCAACACTATAGCTACTAACCCCAATTGCCACAACCCAGCTGTCTACTGGCCACCACACCTAGAAGACACACACCCACAGGACATGGTTCGTGCCTCAAACTATTGGAAACATTAGCTTTCTTCCATGTTTTGGGTTAACAAATATCTGAGTGGCCCAAAAAATCCATCGGCTATACTCTTAAATAATGAGTGTGGGTTGCAGCATAGTTGCAAAAGAAGCCACCAGTTCCATGTGGTATGTTGTATGACGTTCAACACATCACATCTGCTTATGTAAAAGAAATGATTTGTGGCACAGCAGAATCACAGAGGACAGTTTATATTAATGTGTGTTTTGCAAGAGTTGTGCTTACGAATATAAATCTCTTGTCAATGCTCTTCCTTTAACAGACTGTACCTGTTCTTTTTTTTTCTTCAGCGGAAAATGGTTGAAACCCCAAATAATATATTACAAATAGGCTTTATTATAAACTGTTTATTATAGAGGATTTTAATAGATGAGAATTTTCAGCCTGGGTAGGGGGCTTTGGCCAATCACAGCTAAAAAAAGCTAGAAAAGGAGTCCATTGGTCTAAACCAGTTTGTCATTTGACATTCCAGGAAATATAATAGCTGCTGATAAAACAAACAAAGTATATATTCAGCAGTGAGTATGTTTTGAAACAGCACAAAAAAAATCACCCAGTGTTTAACAATGGCGGAATAATTGCAGCTCGAACGCTCTAAACGTTAGAAAAACTGTGAATTATTAGTGAATACTAATTAAAGTTAGTATTTTGTTGAGGAAGAAATGGTCCGGTTTTACCTTTGTAACAAAAAGAAGATCCGGTAGTGGAGCTTTAATAGAAGCAATGTAATTATTTGAATCTTTTTGGAAGTATGTGAAAGGCACTTTTTACTTGATTAGAAGGTTTAAGCTTTATGGTAGATAGGAGTTTAGCTGAGGAAGAGAATAAGACATATAACCCAGGATTTTACCGCTGGAGACAGGACTTTTTATTTGACTCATAAGTTTTGGCAAAGGAGCATTATTTTGTTAAGTTTAGAAATAAATAAAATAATAAAAGTGTGATCAAGTTTATGGGAAGGCTGCTAGTTTTGAATTGAACATTAAACGTGCAGTGTGTGACTTTTTTCTTTTGACAGAGGAAATTGGTTTCATTGAGACACAATCCAGGCTTTATTATAAAGGGTTTGAATAGATGTTCAGTGCATCACATGCTCACATACGAGAGGGGCTGGTCTGGAGTTAGATTAATATACTCTACCACAGGACACTGGTGTGCTCTGGCTACGTTTGCTTATACAGACAAACCGATAGAAATTTTAATAGATGCCAGAAATCAGCTATCTGAATGGTAAATGTAACATGTTTTGTTTAATTCCATTTATTCTGTAAACCTTTCATAGATGCATTTAATTTGATTGACTGCATTGCAAAAACAACTCTGTTAAGCACTGACATTGAAATAGTGTTTTATTGGGAGCACAATGCAGTGATTGTCTTTTTATTGTCACGTCAAAGGGAAGTGGTACGCTGAACAAAACAAAGCCTGCCAACATAAATCACAAAGTAAACATGCTTCCAGTAAAACATAGCAATGCAAATTCATTTATTTTCAAGAATGATGATCTCTTGCATGACTTCAACTTTGTATTTTTTCTGCTCTAGACTCCTTTGCTTGTTGAAAAAAAAGTTACCCAACAGTTCAATAAATGGCTTGACACTATGGAGCGATGCAGTCCAGCTGTGGTCCTGGTCCAGCCGCGGACTAGTGTGGGTCCAGATCCCTGCGAGGGAGGGTTTGCTGCTGCGAGGCTGCTCCACCTAATCCCAGGCCACATTACTCACCCAGTCCAGTCCAACTGCTCACAGACGCGGGGACTTCCCCTTCCCTCCATCGACAGAGACCAACACTGTATTGCCTCATGCACCACTGAGCTAATATCATGACTTCAACCAAAAGCTGCAAAGACGACTTGAATATTGTCTAAAAGTGTCCAAACCACATTGTGTGAGTTTGTTTGTCACAAGAAACGGTAAAGCGATAGTGTTTTGGTATTTCTGAAGAGATCAATGAAGCATCTGAGGAAATCTCAATGTGACCTAGGTTAGGTTGTAATACAAGTCTGCTATTTATGTTGTAATATTAGTCCGCTGAGAGTTTTTCTTTAACAAAGCACATTACCTTTCCTGCCAAATATATTGAACAAAGCATTTAGTCATTTTAGTTGTGTTTTTTCCCTCGATAGATACCAAATTAGACCTTCTAGAGGGGAAATCCATCACATGGGTGTGCAGTGCTTCCACAAGTTATTGTGTCTTGCACGCAACTCTGAAATTACTGCACTTACTGGAGCTCATTCAACAGCTTCGGGGTGCTAAGGGGTGTCATTTCTGAAAGACCCCGTGGGTAACAGTGTTTCTTTCTGTTGAGACACGGCTCATAAAGTCAAGTGCCTCTCATCACAGGAGCCATAATTGTAGGCAGTGATGTTATTTTAGTCTATGCTTACATTAATTTGCATGTGTGCAGAGTGAAAATTAGGTTAATTCATCGACACACAAAGTGGAGTCACTTTAAGCAAAGCATTTGGTCTATCTCCGAAAACAAACAGGACCATATATTTCACTTGGAATAACAGAGATCAGCTGTATCAACAAAGGTCCTCCTACTGCAGCCAGCCACCTCGAGAGAGAAGCCATCAAGTCCGAGAACTGTCCTCTCGGTGCATTTGAGCAGAGGCAGAGCAAAGCTGTCCAAGGGGGAGGAGAAAAATCCCTTCAAACATGGACTTCACTGTGTTTTATTGACCAATCTTTATTCAATACAACTGTCAATTCTTGAAAACTGTTCCAACTAAATAACAAGAGCCAACCTCCAAACAGGCCCATCTGAAGAGCTCTTCATGCCTGTCATAATTTGATGGGAGTATTATGTTAGTGAGGCCTGCCTAACTTTGCACACAAATATTCTGACTGCTGTTTGCACTGGCACAGATGCTTGTATTGCCTTTGTTCAGCTGTGCACTCCCTCCCTCTCCCAGTTTGATAACATAATACTTTGAGCATGTTCCTGAAGGGTAATAAAATGAGAACGAACCACTATCTGCCTTTTGATTGAGCAACTTCGGCTTTAAACACATCCAGTGAACCTGGAACGTTTTACCACGCAGTGTTTTCTCTCTCGTATATATCCTGGAGACATGAAGCGTGTAGCGGAGTTGAAAGGATTGCAGAGTTATTTTCTTTTCAAGGCAAAACCCATCCTCAAAGACATTCAGATTTCTCGGCCTTTGAAGTGCAGTATTTGACATTTTATAGCACAAAACACACATTCTTCATAAAAATAATTATTACCAAATATATTTGAATCCAAAAAACTGGGACTATTGTTTTAACACTGTGTTTTGTCATCTCTTATCAGTGACCAGGATTTAGAGTGGGATTTCGTAATCATGAGAACAAAGTGACATTACATACAGTGCAGAAAAAAAGTACCATAACAGTTGCGTTCGGTCAAAACATACTATTCCTAATACTCTAAAACAAATGGTGGTACGAGCACCACTGGTACCCAGAGAGTTCACTGGAATCTGATACCATTATGGACTGCTTTGTAAATATACAGCAATGTTAACACACCTAAAAGAATACACAACAATTGAATGAAGTGATACAAAAGTACTTTTCTATTAGTAATTGGATTGTTCCATTTCTTAACACAGAGTACTACACAACCCTGTAGTTTACTTAATTGTTTTTTGTATAAATCAGTAGTAGCATCTGAGGTACGCCAACGCCATTGTCGTTAAAAGAAGAAGGCAGGAGTATCAATGTAAAAAAAAAAAGACTTTGCAGAGTTACAGAAAATTTGACCAAATTGTCATAAAGAAATATGTTTGTGAGTTGTTTGTGTGATGAATTTTGGAGCTATAGGAAAGCTATAAATATTCTGCATGATACAGTTGGGCCTTTTCTGCAACAATATGCCCAAATCTAATTTTTGACATCATGACAAAAACACCACCTACATTTTCTAAAAGAATGGGTTTTGCTGAAAGTGAATGGGGGAGGAGTAATTTGGGTATTGAAAGAAATGGGCATATATTTCATAGAAGGTCAACAGATTGTGACCCAGAAGCTGCACCTTTGACCTCCCAAAAATCACTGTCATTGTCAAGTCTGTCAGGTCGTCTGCCGCTATCAATGATGCGCAGAACAAAGTGCTGACTGACAGCAGTGAACCCGATCCGAGTGGCTGTCTTGTTCTTGGTGGAGGGCTGATAGAGTTCATACATGTAGACTAAACAAATACAGTAAAGGTATAGAGACCCCAAGCAGGAAACACACACGAGCATTACAACCTGCTTAGTCACAGACCTGCTATGGTCGACGGGGTGGGGGGGCTCTGTGTTTTCTTTCATTCATCAAAGCTATTGGGTTTAGGGTCTCCTCTATCTGCCTATCACTCAGCAACACCCATGGCCACTTGGAGCTGAAATTTTACCCCGGGCTGTTGAGAGGCTGCAGAGGGGGGTGGGGCTAAGGAGATGGCTCCCCAGCCTTGCTTTGCACCGCCGGGGGTCACTTCACCATTCTTCTGTTACACAAAAGACTTCTTCAAGTGCCTGAACAACAATAGCCTTTAGATCGTTGGGGCGTAATGATTGCTGGTTAACGTGAATGCACTCCGTATTAATTGAGCCAGAATTAATAAGGGAGGTTTTTTTTAGGTTGGCAAGGAGACTTGTTAGTGGCGTCGAGTAACCATGGCTAAATGTTTTCATCACTCATTTATTTGTTGCATAGCTGACATTATTTTGGATGATGAATACTTAGACTGGGACTCAGTCTGGGTTTGTTAATGAGCACAGCCTCTTACTTTTAACACTATAATGTCAGGCTCCTAATAATGAACATGCACAGGCCACATGTCCACAAAGCGGTGAAGCATGATTTCACAAGACAAGCCTTTAACTTCGCACAAAAGAATGTCAGATGTGCTGACACAAAAGATCCCCCTTTTTTCTTGTTGATTTACACAGAGCATAATACACTGGGGGAGATGGGACCTTTAGCGCACCACATTAAAATGTATTCAGGAATTCTGATTAGGTCACAATGAAAAACATTATCAAATAAAAATAATTAAAGCAAGCTTTGGATTCTTGGGTTTCCAGACTGTTTTTGTTTAGCCGCCATCATAAACAAAGTTAGCTGGGTCTGTCAGTGAATTACAAAAACAGTGGGGCCCTTCTTCTGTGCCGACCTCGATTCACAGATCCTGTGAGACTTGCCAGCGGTTCGCTCTCTTTCAGCACAAGTCGACTTGGCCAGTGACAGACAGGCACCGTCGTGTCAAAACAGTGTCTACTCCCACCAGCCTGTAGCCAGCCGAGAGCTCATGCAGCAATGTGTGGCTTCACAGTCACACTCAGAATCACTTACATATTTAAACATACTCTCATGTAACGCAGCACCTGCAATTTATTAAAAACGCATTATGTCTCTCCTCTTGTAAGGCCACAGAACAGCTTACCCGAGTAGTCAGAGAAACATTCACACTGCTCTCCTTACTGCCTGCAATGTGCACCATCTGCCCCTTTGATTTTTTTGAGAAAGTTGACCAATGTTGAGTTCAGTCATGTTTTATCTTTATTTATCAGTACATGCGTGTGATTCCTTTCCATTTCCTTGTCTTGTTTGCTTTTAATGGGAACACTTTGCTTTGTTGTTGTGGACCATTTAGCGTGGAGCAACCACAACAGGACAAAACTGGGCACAGATGCCAATTTGGTGCAATCGGACTCCTCTTCAAAGGCTTGTGGCTCTGCCAACCATGCAGAGCTATCTTCTTTCTGACCTGAACTCAGAATGAAAGACTCTAAAAGAAGCTGACTGGAAGTTTGGCCTGTCTGTGCCAGCTTGTTTTAGGCTCAGCGTGCTGTACTGCTAAGTCTCTTGATGTTTATATTAAAATATGTAACCTAGGGTACATTCAGCACTAAAGTATTATTGCCCCATTTGTCATTTCACATGATGCATCGGATGACTTTTAAAAAATTTGAAAAATTGTGTGCAATATACCCTGTGAATAACTGGCCACTGTCCAGAGTGTGCTTATCGGACCAAGCTGAAGAAAATAAAAATAAAATGAGTAAATGTGTAATATGGGTGTTTTTGGCTGTGGTGGACTATGGCTTCCTGTTTTTGGCTCTATATGAGCACGAATTGCAGTGGAAAAGTGACATATTTATACAAAATAATATGTTAACAGGAAGGACAGAAAGAGTGAAACTTTGTTACAATATTCAGAGTGACTGCCCGTTTCTTAACTTACAAAAATGAACCACACAAGACAAAATAATTTCAGCCACAACAAGAAAACAAGAAACATTCACACAGTAATTAAAACTAATCATTTTTAAATCCCACAGATATAAATATTTTCTCTGTATAACACCCACACAATGCCTACATACTATTCGTAATCAGGCTGTGTGGAAATATTGCTTGCACTGACAGCTTTATGACTACTTCAAACAGCATTTTAAGAGTCATGGCCAACAAGAAAAAGACATGGCAATGAAAATCTCCTGTTTCATATTAAGCCATAGTGAACATGTAACATACTGAGGTTTACCATTGATCGGGTGTCACTGCTTCTATCGACAGAAGCCTGACATGTCCTTTGACTGCATTATCATTTATTTCAAAGTGACATGAACAAACTCCTCATGGTGGGACATATACATTTTAGAGTTTACCCAATGGCTCAATCCACAGTACAGCTTGATCATGTGACACAGTTTTTTTCACGTGTTATCATCACAGTGAGAGTATGAACCACAACTCGATTGTGTGTGGGAAGAAATGGGCTTGGTTAGTGCTTCTGCAATGCCACTATTACAACTATTCGCCCAAAAACATATAAGATATTCACGTTTACAAAACACAGATGTGTACAAGTGTACAAGCCTCTCTGCAATAAATCTCTACATTTCTATTATTTATACATTTTCTATAAATAAATAAAATTTTATAAAATAAATACATTAAACAAAAAATAGTAGCTCAGTGGGTAGAGTGGCCGTCCTTCAACCCGGCGGGTGGGCGGTTCGATCCCTGCTCGAAACATCCCAAAACATTATAACATCCCGCTCTCTCCCACATACTGTCGTTGTGTCCTTGGGCAAGACACTTAACGCACTATCCTGGTTAAATAAAGGTTTTTAAAAAAAAACAGCTGCATGATGCACTATTTGAAAATGGGCTCATTAGTTGCACATTAACAGGCAGACGAGGTCCGGTGAAAAAGATCAGTGTGGGACACGTTGTTGTGGCTTTTAAAGAGCATATTCTCACATTCCCTGTTTCCATGTTCTGTCCGACTGCTCCAATCTCCTGCAGTGTAGTCGCACATGTCCATAAACAATCTACGTAAGTACGGTCCTTTCCTTGTTAGTTGACACTGTGTAATCTAATTGACTTACCAAATGTTGGCATTGGGATTAAGCCCAGCTCTAAATATGACAAGAAATTAGTTTATTGTCATATAAAGTTAACCAATCACACTTTCATCTTTAACTTTGAGGTGTAAGTGTAAGGTAAACACACTGAAGTACTATTTAATTTAAATTTCACTGTGGTATTCCTCACGTCTTAACACCACATACATCTATAATGTCACATCTGAGACTTACATGCAGTTTCCTGAAATAACATTATGGCTTTCAGTCTGCAAACGTTATAAAAACAACATAAATTTAAACTGCGAACCGCCTCACACAAGAATGAAAAGGATTGGCCATGAAAACATACATTGGGTCTCAAATGCCTGTTTTATCTCAAGACTCATTCCTGCTGCGTGATCACACATTCTGTACATAAGTGTGTGTGTGGGAGAGCTGGTGCATTTTTGTTTACTTTAGAGGAAAGTGAAATGCTTGGGTCGCCTTTATTAAAACTGACAGGCCCATTTGGAAGCAATCATCAAATGTGTCATGGAAAAACCGCTACGTCATGGTGCTGGAGACGTCAAGACACTGCCAGCATCAATATTTTCCTTCAAGGCTGGCAGCGGCTGTCATTGGGGCAGTTCAGACCTAGCATTTTGAAGGGTATTTCTTTTTTTTTTTTCACCATTCGATCACAAGTGGCTTACTCAAATTGCGTTTTATGTGTGTCCTCTTGAGTCCACCTGAGATCGGATCACACTTCCTGCTTGATATTAAATTTACGTCATATCAAAAGACTGTCTACAGGCCTATTGTAAATCTCCTGTAATGGGACTAAGTAATCAAAATTAACTGTTAAACAAAAAAAGTGCATTTGCCTATTTCTATCGCTCTCTCATGCGATATACTTTATTTCTAATCACCGCCACGGTACTTTCACACTGTTATTAATGACAAACTCCAATGTAATTAACACAGGACTATGATGGCATGCTGTTCCTTCAAACAAGGATGACGAGGTTTTTCAATGTGAGCCAGGACAGATTCACATTCACACTACACAGATCAGAAAACATACAGATAAATACAACCTAAGGACACCTCCAAAGGCATGACCAGATCCCATCTCAGGACAGATTTAGCCCAACCACACCTTCCATTAAAACTGGCAAGATTAGATCTGATCGATTTGATAATGGGTTTATGCCATGTCCATATAAGAGGTGGTTAGCTTAGTTACCTACTGTACAAGCATAACTAGGGTTTAATGACACGGATTTTGAATTATTAAAAAAAATCCTGCTAGACACAGAAACTCTGCTTACTATGGTCAAAAAGGCAAAATGTCAATGTGTGTGAAACGTGCACATCAACTGTATAAACACAATTATAGCTGCAGTACCTGGCATTAGAGCAAATAAAAGTTTACAACCTTTAGTCAATAGTTTTTATGACTGGGTTGTAAAAGACTGATAAATGTTCCGCCTTACTGCCTGTCTGTACAAACTTTAACAAATAAGAAAGTTGCTGGTCACATAGTTTGTAAAGCTTTCTTGAAAAAATATCTGATTTTAAAAATATCCATGTACATGACATAGCCTTTAATGGAATTCTTCAGGAGGCACTTACACCTGACTTAAACATGGGCCACTGCAGATATGATAACTCAGTCTGGATGAAAGTGCTGAGGGCGTCTGAACAGTGTGAGCCTGATTGAGCTTTCTCACACACAGGTTAACCTCTACTGAAAATGTAGTTTCTGTCTTCCTTTATCTAATCCACAAAGCGTTGTGATTGAGGAACAAAAGAGAGGAAGAGTTTTATCAGTGTCACCTCCTCCAGATAGGAAGTCCAGGTAATTAGCCACACTCACCTCAAGCGAGCACCAATATCCTGATTGAAGAGGCCACTGTTCTGACTCACTGATCCTGGGGGTTATACCGCTGGGAGACCACCATGTATGAGTGATGGACAGTGTCTAATCTTCTTGGTTGAGTAATTTACATCCTCCCACCTGAAAGATGGTCACATTTGTTAATGATTTAATCCGTAAACATTCCTCAGACAGTTTTGAACATTTCAAATACAGTAAAACAACTGCACTTTGACATTAAACACACACGCAGCACTCTGGGTCACATAATCACAAGGTCAGCTCAGCAGTAAGCGACCTGGTATTGTTAGCCAGGTGGAACTGCCATGCTGGTGAGGACTGGGCTGTAGCCTAAGCAGGGATAATCTGATTTGTTTCAGTGACTGCAGCCCTCTGGCCTCCCCTTCCTGCAACGGATCAAACACCTCCCTGCCCATTAAGGATGTCCGAGGACACACACAGACTGATGATCCATTCACAAGCTCTTAACCTGGCCCATGTGCTGATCCACTTGAATTACATCTGAAAAAAGTAACGCCCAAAGACATAAATAGTTGGTCCAAGGCTCCAGTGTCTGACAAGGACACAGATGAGTTTATGATGGTTGACTAAAAATGGCCTGGTACCAGCCAACTTCCTATCAAAAAGAATAACAGAATATAATATAAGCCTGTGTCTTAGTGACTCAACTTTGGTTTGAATCTCAGCCCATGTTTGTTTGCTTCATGTTTGTCTTCTTTCTCACTCTGTTTCCTGTTTATCTATACTGTCACTATGCAGATTAAAGGTTAAAGTGCCCACAAAGACTACACTCTGCCAGTCAGGTTATAATCTTAGGTATGCTTCTTTCATTTTGGGGAGCATACAGTACAATCAAAAGTCAAGTCAAAATAGTCATGTGATGCTACAGTATCGCCACTAATGATCACCAATAGCCTACACTTTATTGCCTGTTAGCATCACAGGCTACATTATGGACCATCATGCTTTTACTCTTCCCAAAACCCATGGGAAGGTTTCATATAAGTGACATCACAGTCCTGCAGTCCACTATTTCTCCTATCCATAGTATTATCTACAGTCCCTGTTCTTTACAAGTATCGTTTACATGCACAGCAACCCCTAGGGAAGAAAAAAAAAATCAAGAGAAAGCTAAAATAAACATGACATAAATGAGTCACCCAAAACATCACCACAGCAATTAAGCCCAGTTTGAACCAATGGAATCAAAGCCTCTGCTCTCAACCTAACCCCCTATAATCCACTTTATACTTACCCTCACATAGCACAACTCAAACCACACTGAGGTAAAATACCATCACCTCACAAGAGGGCTTTTGGGTTAAATGTTGAATCTAACAAACTGGCCTACTTTAACAGAGGAAAATAATATTTATCCAAGAGGCATTTGCTGATACCATCTGTAGCAGGTTTAAAAGCAGCTCCCATAAACACAGTGATACGTCTAAATGGCCTGGACATTAAACTACAAAGACATCTTCCCTCTTAGTGGTAGATCCACTCAGATGCGCTTCTTCAACAGACACATTCTTCACTTTCATCTGGAAATGCTGTAATTCTCTGAAATTCACTTCAGAGGACAGTTACGCTGACCAATTTTGGGCTTTGTACAGCAACAGTTGAACATCCAAACACTTTACAAAGAGGCTGAGATTTGATCATAGCATCAGGACAAATATTACTATTTTCAATAAGCATATAATCATTAATAATCACAACTTTTTTTACTTATTCCAATGTAGTGACTCCAAATGTGACCCACTCAAAAAGCTTTACCTAAGGTTAAAAATGATAGTCTGGCCAACCATCTTAATGTTTTTCCTGCTTATTTATTAATGTTGACTGTCCACAAAGCCATTCTTGTTGAAGCAACAATTGTCATCACTTCGAGACATTCAAGAATGCAAGGGGAAATTACTCACTGCTTGTCTTTGAGAGCCAGACAATAATGACGATAAAAGAAATTAGATAAAAAAGTTAAGGCTGGTAGCTCAAAACCTTTTTTGGGGAAAGTGCACCACATATTTTAGAAAAGGTAGGAGGGACTGGAGTGCTCACTAAGCACCTAATCCCCCCCAGTCCCTTGTTACGGGTCCCAGTCTGAATTCATGAGGGCTACAATGCCATGCACTGCTGATAAGAGGAGTTGCAGTGGGCTGAGGTAATTGGATTGGAATACGGCATTGAGTGTCTGACAACAAAAGATAAGCATCTCTCTCATGGCGTTCAGCTCTTTTGTTGCTGTGTGGAATTCATTTGGTCATTCACGCTACTCTTCCAAGCTCAGCAAGGACAGAAGCGCGCATGCCACCAGGACGGACTGAGTCTGGTGGTCTGCTGGTGGAGCCACACCGCCTGTGCAGCTCCTGTGTGAGGATGTGTGAACCACGAATCCCCCCAAAGCCCAGGGGTCATTTGTGTGATCATTACCATAATCACATTAAGGCTGCAGGAGATTAGCACCGTGGCCTCAGAGGAGAAATCCTGTCTGTGCTCCATGACGACTACAGGCCGCGCTGCGTAGATACCTATTAGATTTATGACGGACAGGCAAACGGCAGGCAGGGGGAAGTGATCCAGCCAATGGGGTTCCAGCTTCACTTTTGTAAGATGTAATATCTGCTGTTTAATATTGTAACATACACAATAGGGCTAAACAGTACAATGACCTTTGTCATCTCTGTATCAACATGTGCAATATACAGACTATCATAAAAACTGAATATTTTTATTATATTCAATTTACAGGATCATTATAAACAAGTTAAAATAAATTAATTACAACTCTCATTGTCTGCTGTTCAAAAGAATCACACATATCTCATGTGGACAATGGTACACAGTGACTAATAAGTCATTTGCAACAAACAGGCTTTTTGACCATGATGGCTACAGGTTGAAACATGACAGCATTACCCTAAAGTTGTTTTATGGATATTGCTGCAGGCGTTTTGACCTGTTTTTCTTTGCCTTAAGCATGTTGCGTACAAGTTAAGTTGTGACAGAGACCACTACCTGTTGGCGATTCGCTGTCAAACAAGAATTTGTGCTTTTGCTGACCAGAACTCAGTTAGCTCATATCTGTCTTAAAGGCTTAGTTTTACCCTGATTCAGTAAAGCCATGCCTCCCCCACCTCATCCTCCAAACACAATCATCACCTCAGGGCAGGTCAAAGGGGCACTGTGCACCGAGAGGATCCCACAACGCCTCCCCCCCACCTTGTCAAAACCCAACAATCTCTAGACACAAATTTAGTTACTAGTATGGATGAGAAAATGTTCCCTAGGGATAAAAATGTCTCCAATTAACCCTAATTACGCAGAAAGAGCATTTCAATGAGGCCTGTAACCTGAGATGCTTATCAGTCTGCAGCTGAGCCGAGGCAGCTACTCAGCTGGAGCTTTCATCTTGAAGTTCAACAACAGGAAATGTGCCATCTGAATATTGACAGTGATTGAAGATGGTGTGATTGTGATTTGTGCTCGGGTGGCACAAAATCAAGAAAACATGCAAAATTGAGATGAGAAGATATGATCTGTACCTTTGTTTCGAAATTTGAATTTGACCTAACTTCCTCAGGCTCATTGGTGTCACTCACTTTTATAAAAGTGTGGTTTAAAACTCTGATGGAACAGTTTGTATCACATACAAATATATCTCACATTAAGGACTATTATGTTTGCAGCAGATTTAAATGAAAATACAACACACACTATATAAAAAGTATTTTAAGTACATTTGAAGAAGCTGCTTCTCTTGTCTCTGAAGACAAGTTTATACGCATCTTTGATGTTTCAGTGGAAATATTCAGAGGTTTCTTTGTAACACATATAAAATAAGATTAAAACAAAAGTGTTTAGCTCATCAGGAGAGCTGCATAGAGACAGTTGTGTGACACAGCCATAAACCGCTATAAAGTGTGATGGTGAAACATTAGTAGTTACTGATTAATGTGGGCTCCTCTGGCCAAGTTAGAGCTCCCAACGGTGTTTCCCTGATTGACCCATTGAGTGACCTGTGTAATTGCTCCACACAAATCACTAACCACAGGGCAGAGGGTTCCCGTCCTGTCTCTGGTGAAAGTGTATGGGCTGCTCTAGTCACTGGTCCTTTCACAGATTTCCTTCTTCCACAGATACACCTGGCCACAACTGGCCTTCAACACCAGACTTGAAAAGGATATTGTAACAGTAATATCTCTCAACTGTCTGTCAGCTCTTTCATAACTGAATAATATGAATGAAATATTTGAGCTATAATTCTGCTTTCATTCAGTCAGGCTAACATTTATCTGAGATTTAAGGGGGGCATAAACTACAAGATCTTTATTTGAATAAAAGCAGTAAGTTGTAGCCCACAACAAAAAACAACAACATAATATTGACACCGACAAAGTGGAGGAAATATAGATACATCCGATGTTTTATTATTATATTAGGTAAGATTATTACTGTACAATACTACAAACACAGCACAAGCCTGGTTTGTCTGATACTCTGATTCATTTTTATAGACTAATGCATGGATTACAAATCATTCCAAAAACATGCAGACACTTGGTGGAATTCAATGCTTTTTCCAAGGCTTGCATTTCAAGATGTCTGTCATGGTAAGCATTTATCGAAATGCCCTTGAGACAGACTTTATCCTTGTTAAATGAAGCCCGGTTTGCAATCCAAATGATTTATTATACCTGCTCATATTTAGAGGACAGTAAAACTAGCTATTAACATTTAAAGATGGTATAAATCTTAATGCGTAAAGAAATAATAGTAGAGATTGTGGTCACTAGTCCATAACAAAATGCATTAGGCTGAAAGTGTGGGTGAATTGAAGCTTGTCTCTCTATAATTCTAATGTTGAAGCTTGTGGTTGTAATGACTTATGATTATCAATACCTCTGTAGGTCACGGTTTATGTCCACTTTTATTTTCCACCACAAAGAGTCCTTAGCAGCAGTCTTGAGTGTATCGTTATCCTAAAGCTGAGGGGGCGGGCCGGCCCTGCCCCACTCATGAATATGGAGCTTGAGGCTTTAGAGACACTCCCCCTTGTTGAACTTGTGCAGTCTGTGAGCTCCTCTTCGGACCAACAGTCAGTCAGTCAGTCAGTCAACAGTGGACTCGGCTGCCGCATGGCTACTGTAGAAACTTTTCTCCAACAACAAGTGGAAACTGTGGGATAAGGCAGAAGAGCAGGTGCCCGGAGAGTTTTAGGGACTTACGAGGAAGAGGTTGTCTATGACCAGGGGACGTGTGCTCTGCTTGTCCAAGTGTTGTTTCCCAGTCGTGCATGTTTAAATCAGAGGAGAGCTGTGGTGCCGTGTGTCGGCCAGAAGACTAGTACAACCGAGTGGCAACACCAGTCCGGAGGCATGCTTTTGAGACGGGGCTCAGTCCTGGCCGCCTTTTTACTCTGCTTTCTGACGAAGGTATTTGCATTTACTTCGTGGAAAGTATGGATAATTTCCCTGTGTTTTCACCTAATAAAACACGGCTAAGCTAACATTACATGAACATGCCTCGTGTGTATTTCTTGTGCTAGCTTAACTAAAGTCATATTTCAAAGCAGCAGCGCGTTTGTTTAGTGATTGTTGACTAGTGCTGTGTTAAATTGAATGATTCATTGCAAAACCAAATGTGAGAAATGCTTGAATGTGTTTGATTTCCAGTTTAACTCACTCTTGTGTCTTCAACAGGTGTCAGAGGGGTCTGGACAGTTCGAGCTGCAAATCTTATCGATGCACAATGCAAACGGGGAGCTGCACAGCGGCTCGTGTTGTGATGGCACACGGAACACCGCGGATAGAAAATGCACAAGGGACGAGTGCAATACTTTTTTCAAAGTTTGCCTGAAGGAATATCAGTCGAGAGTTTCAGCTGCGGGGCCCTGCAGCTTCGGAATGGGATCTACGCCTGTCCTGGGAGGGAATACGTTTTCTTTCAAGAGCTCTGTCAGGAATGACAAATCCCGGATTGTTTTGCCCTTCAGTTTTGCCTGGCCGGTGAGTTGGAGACTAAAACAACTCGTTGTGTGCGTCTCCGCGGGCTTCTTCAAACGAAAAAAAGAGAAAATGTCTGTTTGCAGGGCAGTGCAGAGCAATTACCATGTGTCAGTCACCTTCCTCGACCCCAAACCCACCTCAACAGAAAACACAACAAACAGAGTGCACTTCTCTTTGGGTAGTTAGCTCTTTGTGAATTATCCTTTTGAGGGAGGACCCCCTAGTCTCATAAATTTCTGTGGCAATTTCCCAGGTGCTGTTGGTATTTTGCTTTTCAGGCCTTGGCCTGTATTTTCTGTCTGCTTTTAAAGCTCTTTGTATATTAAGTAAGTCTAAAACAAACACAGCTATGCAACAGGGACAAGGCCTAGATAAAAGATCATATTTCCAGCAGACAGCCATTAGCACATTAACACACCGAGCTCATCAGATACTCTCTAAATACTTGCATACTGCATCAAAGAGAGCCAGAAATGTAACCTTCCTCTTTAGGTCAACTCTTGTGTGAGGAGTTGAGTGAGCAGCTCTCTCACAGTTTCTCCGCTTCTGCGTCTCTGGCAGAGGGTCCGGTATAAAGCACTGTAACGTCTGAGTAAAAACTTCTCATTTCCCACAGTGTCAGCTCTTCTTCGTGGGTAAATAAATGAGGCTGACATGCCTGTGGGAGCGTGGTTGTAGGTCTGTGAGAGAAGATTTGCCATGGAGCACATTTCAGTCTAGTGAAAAGTGTGCTCTCTCTACATACACTCTCTAACCCTGCAGCTTGGCTCAGAGCCTCCTCCAGTGCCTGACGGGTCTGTGGGACAGCGCGCTGGTGTCGGTCACATCAAAGCTGTTTTTTTTATCTTCTTGTTAAAGTTTTTGTTATTGTGCATACTTGTAGACTTGAACTGTTCCCTGCTTCAGCAGAGGGGGCAGAACAGATCATTTAGGCTGGTTTTCCCCCATGATCTGATCAGGCAGCAGAACAATGTTCTCGGCAGGGTAGCATGCAATATGATAGGGCTGGATTTTTTTCATTTGCTCTCCACTTAGACACTGGCGCCTCACACCTTTTTAAAAAAGACAGAAGTTTCTGTTTATGTGCGCTCTATGGTAACCTTTAGTGGACATAAATGCTTAATGCCAGATTAGTTTCATGTTGAAATTTGAAACGATAGAAGTATTGTGGCTGTGCTCACTCTGCCGTAATGACACCTTGATTACATAGATGCCTTCTTAAAAATGTCGCAGACCAGACTGTCAAACTCAAGGCCCAGAGGCTAAATCTGGCTCTTTGTAATTGTTTATCCAGCCTGCAAATACATTTCAGCTGTAAAAGGTCGAGCTCATAATACTGACCCTAAAGTGACAAAAAGACAAAAAGGACTACATGGTACATGGTAAATCACCTAAAAGACCAAAACTACCCTGACAAATAGCTTTACGCAAATTAAGCGTTCAAAAAAATAATATTTTAAGAAGTGAGTTTATTATCCTTTGCCCTTGATTTGAGACTTTGTGTGTCACTACTGTCCAACAGTTTTTTAAGATTTTACCTGGTGGCAATATAGATGGGTTCGAAAATAGGATTTACAAAATGTCCAGTAGTGGGACAGAAAAGAGCCGGTTGTTGCATTCCCTTGTCCTTTTATCCAAGAGCTTTACTTGAGTGCACATTAACAATCATCAGGTTAGGTATGATATCACTCTTTGTCCTTTTCATCAGTTGATTGGCTGTTGTGGACAGATGGCAGTGTAGTGCAATTGGGTTGTTGGGTGCTCCGAGTTCATGAAGCTGTCCCCCCCCCTTCAGTCTCTCTTGTGAGCTGCATGAAGTTGGCCTCTTGTCCAGGCCAAGGGCTTTGTTTAAGTCACGCTCGGTTGGACCCCAGGCATTTCATCGCTTTAACCTTGCCACCCACAGTAACTGCTGCACTTAATGAGGGCTACACACATGTGCTCATTTTAGGTAGGGCTTCAGCCAGGCCTCCAGCTGGAGGCCGCTGGCTGGACATCTTTATAATGTTGGCATTTTGGTATAACATTGCATTGATTGTTAATGGCTACATTACATTTATATTGCAGTGTGGGCCCAGCTTACACTGAAACAGCCCCTCACAAAAGTGTATCAAGCCGGGACAATGGGGTGCCGTCAGTGACCACAGTGAGGATTACAGAGCATAATAGAGGCAGTCCAGCTGTAATGCCAGTGCAGCAACAGGAAGCAGTTGTATTAGACTCAGCACTGGTGAAGCTGGCTCTCCAATTGGACAATTTATCTGCACAGTTCTCAGTAATACTTAAAAGACAAAACACTTTAGTAACATTTGTGGTGGTTCAAAAAAAGCAAACTATTTTACTGTTAGAAACCTGTTCTTTATTGAGTAATCTTTTGACATCACAAAAAAATCCAAATGGCTCGGCACCATACTTCTTGAAACATTGGATTGAATTGTAATAATCTACAGCACTGCCTCAGTATTTAGATGTTGTATACCTTTGACATGATGATTATAGAGCTTTTGACAAGTCATAGCCTTCTGAGAACCAACATCAGGTACAATCTGCAAAAGTCAGCTTATCCTTGAGGGTAAGCACTTTTGGCAGCCGTGGAAGTAATGGCACATCTCTTCTGTGGCAGTTAAGTGTAAATTACTCGACTGAAAGAAAGGGAAAGGTATTTGTCCATTTTTTTTGTTTTTGTTACTTCGCCAACAGCTTCTTGTGGTGGAATGCGAACATGTTGTTACATAATGACTTGCCTTTGAGGCCTATGGGGCCGTGGTATGCATAGAAACACCTATAATTGGGATCATCTCTTGTATTTTTAATTTTCCATAAGCTTAGTGACCTTTGGAGACAGACGTATGATTTCTTTCATTTTTCATTCCTGGCCCGTGTCTTAATCTTGTTTGACTTGTGATGAATCCAAAATCGGTTTGCTGTTTTTTTATTTTCATTGGCAAAAGTCGAGATTCCTTTATTGGGTTGAGGTTATCCCTGTTGATGTACCTCTTCAGGATACTAAATAAACTGTTGATTGTTCAGGAGTCTTTCTTCAGAGCGTGCTTTGATAAAAAATCTCTCAGCAGACAATGCATTCCTTCCTTCCAGTCCATCATTAGAGCCCAGTAGCTTTGAGGTGATTAGAAGAGTTCTCTTTTCATGACTGGGCCTGAGTTTTATTGCAAACAGGGTGTGTTCCTGAGCAGTATTAATCACTTGGCAGATTTCAGTTGATACAACTGAATTGATTGACTCAGAAAAACTGATAGCGAGGGTCAACATTTTTTTGTTTACATTTTCTCTGTGCCGAGTGTAGCGAGTGTAGGCTAATCTGTTCTGTGTTGGCCTCTATTTAGACCTTTGTCTCTTGTTTTTTGCCTTCAGGTTATAGAAACACACCACTCTTTTCTTTTGGAATCCATATTAGTCCATGGCTGGACAAGAGGCCTGTGTATGTGTGTATTGGGAAAATTCCCCTAGTAAGAGGATTCAGTAGTGTTTTTTGGCCGGACTGTGTGATTCGAACTGGAATGATCCTTATCACTGATGTTACATGTCTGTTGGACAGTGTCCGTTTGGCCGGGGAAGATAAGGAGACATATGGCCACACTTATTGGACTTGGACTTGTGTGTTTGTGCGTGTGAGAGAGAGTCCTCTGTAGTTCAAAGAGAAGTTGTGAGTCAGCTGGGAGCCTGGGAAAAGTGAACCTGGCACTGGCAGACTGTTCCAGGCTGATAACACTGAGGAGTTATGGAGTGTTAGTGGATGGGGAGGCAGGCTATATCTCTCTTTCTGGAAGCAGTTATTTTGTTGAAAAACTAAACATACCAATAATAGTGGGCCTACCTTTTTAGATCATGACAATTTAAAGCCCCATGACATTTCTTTTTTTGATGACACAATCTTTAATGCAAATTCAGCTGCTTGTAAACAATGTAACCACATGGAAATGTGCCAATACTTAGCACTATATATAATTAGTGTCTAAAACGATCATCAAATATTTCTAAAATCAAAGAAGAGTCAGGTCTTATATCTTTATGATGATAAAGTACAAATAATAAGTTAATCAGTCAGTGGTGGTGATCATAGTGTTGCAATAGTACCCAAGTCGAAACAAGTCTAAATCGTGCAAGATATGGGCGTGTCTTTATAGACACCAGCCAACAACATTTTAAAACGTTATGTGTCATGACAGCAGTCCATTGCCAGTGATATATGATTATTTTTTGCTCTCTCCTGGTGAGAAGTTTCACTGTGTTCAGCAGGTGCACCCAGTGTTTGAATATTTTGGCAGAGGTCCCTTTGTTTCTTGTCACTTCTTAAACGATGACGTGCCTTTTCAAAATCTCAAACCGTTAAAAAGTTCACTTAAAGGTTACTAAACTATGATGCAAAACCATCTGATAGTTAGTCACTTCAGTGCTTCAGTTATTCAGTGCGTTGGGATTTGTCAGATGACTTCCTTTCAGACGACTTTGTCACATATGTGGGATTCATAGGCTGACCTTTCTGGATCATTTTGCATAGATGTAAGATGCTTCATAAGAACAGAACAAATGATGAAATCTCCCTAATTCTCAGCACCACATGCATTTGTCTTCACTGTAGAGGCATTTGCTGGCTAAGCATAAGCACTAGGCCCAAACCTAATACTCTTTAGTGCTTTAAGGGAAACCAGAGGCCTTGTGTTCTCTGTGTTAATATAAATAATTAACAATAATATAATAAATATAGTAATCTGTAAGTTGTGTTGTAATGCGCAATGCGGTTTTACATTGCACATGACTCAAGCTCTGTTTCAAGTAAGTATAGCCAATTCTGAGTCAGAAAACTTTGTAAAGACTGTACCTGAAGAGTGGTGTATAATAAATAATAGCTTCTCTAATTACATTGGAATACTGGCACTAGATGAGACAAATGTCTCTTCAAAAGGTGGAAAGCCTGACAAAACAAGGTTAAGTGCTGAAAAATGCAAAGGAATGAGTCACGCCCTTTCCTTTTTGTAGAAAGTGAACAGGGTTTTTCCTTCAGGCAGGTTTGTTTACCGTGAAGTCATTGCGGCTAAAGGCAGTCATGGTGGCTCTTGTCGAATTTCTGACATGCCTCAGAGCAGGACAGTTTGGAGCAGGGATGTGAAAAAGGAGTTATTATTGGATGCCCGAGCAGTGCAAGCGACTTGTCACCGTTGCATATTTTCTCCCTGACTCTAGTGTGCGGGTCCACAAACGCATTGTTCGCTTCCCTGTGACTGAGGCACAGGGCAGTGTGAATGTGTAAGGCGATACTGGTGTGAGCGCTACCGACCCTGAATCAGACAAAGCGTTTCAGGAGTGCTGAAATCAAGACAGGCCCTCCAGAGTGTAGCTCATTCAATCTGCCTCTCTGCCCCCTTGGCTCTGCCATTTTCCCCTTTCTTTTGTCCCACCATTCATTTCATATACTCCAGGTTCTTGAATCTTACATTTTCTGCCTCAAAGACAGTCTTTGGTTCTCTGTAAGAGGCCTACAAATGAGCGTGTAATTGGAAAACCCATACACATTGTAAAACAGTACTTTCTGAGAATATTGGAAATCTTCCACTGACTCCTCTCACCACATTTCATAAACATGTGGAAAAACTGTATTTAGGAAAAACTGTTACCGTGGCTAAGATGAAGACATGTTTTTGGCATTTCAGGCTGAAGTATCCTTTTTCTGTGCACTATGTTTTTATTTTGACTGCTCATTTACTCGATAGATTGTCTTGAGTAGCTTTACTAGAGTATTTTGGTTTATCAGACTTGTCCAAACCACTCTTTGTGCTCCTAATGTCATAAGGCATTAGCCAATAAAGTTTTCATCTATTTTGCATTCTTGTACAACTTAGTTAAATGTGATTACACCTTTGTATCAACACTGCACTATTTAAGACTGTACTATCCATGAATTTACATGGCTCCTAACAAGTACAAGAGGTTGGAAGATCTATTCCCTCACAGCTGACACATGTTGTATCTCTCTTGTCTTCCCCAGAGGTCCTACACTTTGATAGTGGAAGCCTTGGACTTCCGCAATGAAACCAGTGGTGAGTATTTGTCCTCATCTGCCTTCTCCATCTTGTATCTCCTTTTGCTCTGTCTTTTTTTGACTTTCCCTGTCCCTCTGAGTAAAGTCCAGGAGGAGTCGTGTGTGTTGAAGGTCAGCAAAGGAAGTTAATTCTTCCTGTAGACCCTGGTCTCTTCCACTAGGTCCTCTGGGTGCGTGTGTGCATCCGTGTTAAGATGGTGTGATGACAGGTGCCAGTAAGCCAGGAGGGAGAGACAGAAGAGAAGAAGTGGGGACAGGCCTGCAGACAGAGCGGAGGAAGTATTGCGATGTAGACGGCGAGGAAGGCGTATCGAGGAGGCCCGCTGTTCCCCTATGAAAATGTTTTTATTGGACTGACGACTGATGCCAGGTGCTGCCAGCCGGGGTCAAGGTCACACTGTCTCACTGTCACTGAGACGTTAAACGCACTTGGTAATGCCACCAGCCTGCAGCCTCAATACAGAGGCCGTGGTCCGAGCTACACTGTCTTTAGGTCAGAGTTACCTCTGGCACAGGTAGACTGCACTGGAGCTCTACACTGCAGCTACACTTGCAGAGTTTATTTGTGAAAGCTGTGGTTGTTCCTCACATGGATGTGGTAATAGCACTGTAGTAACAATTTGAATCCAGGTTTTATTTTATTTAGCCCACCAGACCGGTGATGGCACTTTGATTCTAGCTGAGGGCGGGCTTTGTCCCCTGCTTATGTAGGTTTGTCCGAGGTCAACAAGGTTTCAGTCTTTTCTGCTGTATTTGCCGCTCCCCAGAGAGCTATTAGGGCATTGGTGTGAAAAGCCCCCTGAATGTACACACTCAATGTTGGTTAAGCCCCTCTGAGCTCCACCAGGTTAGATCCCAGCTCTTTTAGCTTCATATGTCAATGCTAGTTATACTGATATTTCAATAAAGAATAATACAGGTCAAACAATTATTCTTTACCATATATATGTTACAGAATATTTTTCTTCTTTAAGATCACTGGACAAATGTCTTTACAATCAATTCTATTTCTCCTTTTTAAGAAGCCTACATCTCTCTACACAGATAGTTTTACTGCCAAAGTGGGGCCTTAATGACTTTATGAAGCATGTCTCAGTCAGCTTTTATGTTTATCTCTGAGCCAGGCAGCAGGTAGTAAGGATATGCTACTCTCGGCGCTGCAGGCCAGCAGTCGGTAGAGAAATGCCTCACCGCTCAGCCCTGGATTCCAGATTGCTGTGAAATGTTGCCGGGCACTGTGATTTCAGTTTGCCTCTCACTCCACTATATGCTCCACAGAACAGTAAATAAATGACAGTGGGCTCTGTGGTATTGCATCATACTACACACAGGAGCGATTCACCCAGCGGTCAACTACCTCTGCTCGGGTGAGCTTGGTAAATAACTCTTGTGACACATTTTTCATTCTCTCCCAGGTGGAAGATTTAGATAGCAAGTAGCAAGTGCTGTGTGCGAGTGAATAAGTGGTGGTGCTAATGCGCAGTTCTTGTAGGCGTACAGTGTAGCGTCCGTAGACGGGACCGGCCATGTTTGCTCAGTTAAAGTGTGTTTGCTCTGTTTGTAAAGCTCATTACGGCTGTCGGCTACCAGGTCAGCTTTTGCCCATTTGACAGAGCCGTGACCTCGTCTTTGTTTGCAGTACCAAAGAAAACTTTCCCCGCTTTGTGCATTTAATTATGCATGATGGACCTTTACTGTTCATGTAAAGTGTGGTGTGAAAACAGTTGGCCCAAGACCTTTGACTGGTGTATGTGAGAAACGCAGGCTGGAAAAAGTGCTGATGGCACACTGGCAGACATCCCAGCGGTGACTGTGGCGTTGGTGTCCACAGGCTGTAATTTATGGCTGCTGTGGTTGTGTCCTCGCCTGTGCAGATGCAGAGGGCAGTATCAGTACAGAGCAGCAATATCCCGAAGCTGTAAACCGGAGAATCAGAAACCAAACAGCGAGAGTTGGAAAAGGGAGCGTGAGAAAAAACACAGTTAAGAGTGCTCATTACAGGCAGCCTTTCTCTTTTTTCTCCATTTCCTCCTTGTACTTTTCTTCCTTTCCAACTCGCATAGTTCCCTTAATTACATATAATCTAGTATCATGGATATCTTCTGCAATTTGTGTCTGAATATTTTGGTTCTCACTGTATGATCATCCAAATTCACCAATGGATGCTGCATTCCTTTTTTCTCAAACATTTAATGAGCATTAAATTATGTTTTAGGTGCAGATGGGAAGTTAATAGAAAAGGCGTCTCACTCTGGCATGATCAACCCGAGCTCTCACTGGCAGAAGCTGCCTCACAACGGCCCCGTAGCCCAGTTCGAGTATCAGATCCGAGTCATTTGTGACGAGCACTACTACGGTTTTGGCTGCAATAAGTTTTGCAGACCGAGAAATGAGTTCTTTGGACATTACACGTGCGACAGCAATGGAAACAAGACGTGTCTGGAAGGCTGGTCTGGACCTGACTGTAACACAGGTAAGCTTTGGGCTCATGGGTCATTGCATTTAAAAGTGGGGATTAGTATGGGATGATGAGTAAAGTCTATGATTCAAGATGATGCACTGTCTGCTTCTTCCTGCCTCTGAATAGAGACTTTGTTCATAATCTTTCCTTTTTTCCACTGAGTCCACAGGAATTAAACTTATTAGATATTGGACTATGAATGATGGCTTATGGTGAAGCCTTGCATGCTTGTTGACAGCAGTGTTTATTTCCTTTGGTTAAAATGCAATAGTTGGTTGTAATTAGCATTTACTGCTGTAATTAAGAAGTGCTTAAAATTGAGCCGAGTCTGTTTGCTGTGAACGGGCTGTAAAACAACTTGTCCTCTCTCTTTTGTAGCTATCTGTCGACAAGGCTGCAGCACTGAACATGGATCCTGTAAAGAGCCGGGTGGCTGCAAGTAAGTGACCAATGCTTCTTTTGCTTGTATGTTTTGATCTGCTTACAGTTTAACGGGCAGACAATATTTTTACAATGGTAATTTGTCAGCTCTTGTTGCTCAAGTGCTTTTATTTACTGTAGAGGCCTCTGCCAAAAGTGTGCGGTGAGGATCTCTTGGATATGTAGATGTTGTGTCCAAGCACCAGTTCTGTCATGGAGCTTTTCCTGTACATGCACTGTTTTCTGGCCAAGAGATTATCAGTACAAGGGCTTTAACAAAGATGCAAGGAGTGACTCAGTTGCCTGGACTCCATGTTAAAAATGTAGGCTCTAATGGGGCAAGTGTTATCAGTTAAATCATGTGTAACATTCGGATGAGCCTTCAAGTGTATTGTTTGTGTAGCTAATGGCTTCCTAATGCTGTTTTTTCACACAGCCAGAGGAAAGGCCGGAGCAGATGGATATCCGAGCTAGTGCATTGTGCGCTGCAACAGTTGTATCTCCACCTGGAGAAGGGCCTGCATCGCCTGATTGTAGCCGCTGGTTGTTTTCTTAATTGTGTGTTCTGGCTGTAAATCAAGGATGATCGTATTTGTTCATTTTGTGCAGCAGCCTTTGTTGTTTTTCCCAAGCTTTTGACATCATTAGGTTTCTTGTAAGTGCTTGTGTGGCCACTGGCAGAACATTAAGGTTGAATTTCTTTAGTGTCTGCACAGGTGTGGTTACAGTCAAAGCTTTCGGTTTAGCTTTGTTTATATGCACCTTGCCAGAAAACTCCATAAGCAAGCTCTTCTACTGTTGTAGTGAGTCGTTTCCCATGAGAAGGATAAAGACTTGAACAGCTGACTGTTACATGGCAACATATGCTGTAAACCACAGCTAATGCCTGTTTAATGCTGATAACAAATCACCTGAAGACCAATATGTCAATGGAGAGGAGTGGTTTGATGTGCAGCCATGTCTCACTGTCTTGTCTTTTATGCTTATGTTGAGCGTTTATGTAGTGCATAATCTAATGTTGCACTCCTTAGTAATTTAGCTGTGTAATGACTGTAAATGATTTAGAATGCTGTTGGTGAGTGATCTGATTCTCATGAGAGGATTAGCACTTTTAAGAATAGCTGCTTTAATCACAGACTGAGGTTTACTTAACCACGCGTTTATTTTTACAGTCTGTCCGTTTCTTGGGGCTAATCAGTGCAGCGTTTCCCCAGAGGGACACTGAGTTTCCTGTCCCTCGACTCCACTGCAGTACTGTATCACCACTTCACCACCTTTTAAAAAGCATACTTATCAGCTAGTCTGGATTGCAGGCTTAATTATGGAGGCTTGGAAGAAAAGGTCAGCACTATCAGTGTAATTATTGACCTGGACATTTTGGTGGCCAGTGAGCTCCCCTCCCCGGCCTTGAGGCACACGTTTAACTCCTGACTCATGGGAACCAGGATGAACTGCAGTGCAACAACATCAATGTGGGCTGAACTACTCTCTGCAAAGATGGAGCAACTGCCAAGCCACAGGCATTGCAAAGGCATTGTAAAGAAAGCGTCTTGCCGCATGCTAATGTTAGCTGTGCTAAAGGTCCCATTGGAACAGTAATTTATTGTTTTGTTTTTTATGTTTGTTAAAATGCTAAATATTCCTATTTCCCTGTCCCCAACCATTGTTTAAAAGCTGTTGCATAAACACCCTGCCACTCAGGATTCATTTGTGGTCTTTTTAGTCTTAACCCCATTGTGATGGCAAGAATACAGCCTGTTGTTTTATCTGCACAGCTCAGAGCTGCATATGCTAATGTTTCGTTCATTAGGTGCAGATTATTGCTGTATTGCTCAAGAAGGAATTTGGAATAAACAAAAGATTAGAGGGTTAGGATTTTCACATGCCTCTGGGATAATCTGAACCTGCTGTGATAGTTTTGAATTCATATTGATATTCCCCACAGTAGCAGCTGACTTTCAAATGTCTATCCCATTGTGGATTTAATAACACGGTGCTCTGTGTCTTACAGGTGTCTGTATGGCTGGCAGGGCCAGTACTGTGACAAATGCATCCCCCACCCCGGGTGTGTACATGGCACCTGCGGGGAGCCCTGGCAGTGCCTCTGTGACACCAACTGGGGCGGTCATCTTTGTGATAAAGGTTAATCTTCTCTTATTTCAGTTGCAATCTCTAAAGGAGTGTCCTGTGTTGTCTCAAAACAAACTAAAACTGAAACTCTCCTTTCCCAGATCTGAACTACTGCGGCACCCACCAGCCATGCCTGAATGGAGGGACGTGTATCAACACAGGACCTGACAAGTACCAGTGTACCTGTGCTGAGGGCTACTCAGGAGCCAACTGTGAGAGGGGTAAGTGCTGCGATATCAACTCATCTTTTATTTGGTTATAATCGGCTGTTTTAACAGACCAGCATATTATTAGAAGCAGGCTTTCACGCTTATTCACAAACAAACTCAGTTGACTACGCTCCACATGTATCTACGATGCATCAAAGAGCCCGTGTTGTGCTCTTGTCACGCATATTTCCCAGACTGTGAGCAGTTTGTGTGACCTTGGTAACTGAAAATCTCCTTGGAGTCATTTAGAGTATATCAGAAAAAAGTCATGGCTGTTATTGTGGTTTGCAGCATGCAAAAAAGCAAACATAAATCATTTCTGTTATGTTTCCAGTTTCATTATGGGAATTGTAGATATGTGAATCAAGTGAAGCTGGTAAAAGTCTACCTTGACACTTTTAGAAACCAGTTTGTGACAATGCTTGGCAAACAGCTTGTGGTTGTTATAGTAGCCATTTCTGTCCCGTTGTGAGCGCAGACTAAAGGTCAGAGGTGGAGTGTGTAATTAGAGGAGGTGATAACGTGTCTGTAATCTATTTTCACTCCAGCCTGAGTGCCTCTAAATCAAGTAATCCACCAGTTTGATCTTGAGGGTCCGGTTATTCGTTTCTGTCTTAGGTATTTCACAGACAGATGGGTGTGGTGCTAAGGAGATGATGGGGTTTTCCTCATTAAATCTAAGACTTGGAGGGTGCTGACGGCTGCAGAGATGTCAGGAAATGGTGCCCTTGGCATTGTAGTATAGGGGCCCCAGTGTGTAGCACTGCATCCTCTCCGTCCTCCTCATGGCGTAGCAAAAACCCTCCACTGCTCACCTCAAACTGTCTAATTATTACATGAGTAAATCATTCATTTTTGATCCATTTGGGACCCACTCATCCTTGACTCTCTCCCGCCACTCTCTTATCTTATGCTGCCTCTTTATAAGAAGAATGGCGGCAAGTCAGGGGGACGTCACGGTGCATTGGTCGGGTCAACTTAGCATGAAAGATGATTTCCTGGTGGTGTGGTCTGCCGCGCGAGTAATGAGAATGAGATGGGGGGGGAATTTGAGCGGGTTTTTGGGCCAGAGGAGTGAGCACAAGGTGACGGGTGATGGAAGGAGTTGACCCTTGAGTTGGAGCCTCTGAAGAGTCTCTGGGGCAGGAGGATGGGTTTCACAAAGAATGACATTATGAGTTCCGTCGACCACATGATGTCACTGGAATATTTTTGAATCAAGTAAAATGCAACATCATTCATTTTAGTAATTACGAGTATAATGAATTGACAAAAAGGGTGGATTTTTCCCACTGAATGACTCACATGGGTGTGTTTGACCTCCTTTCTCATTGCAGCGGAACATGCCTGTCTCTCCAATCCATGCTCCAATAGTGGGAGCTGCTCAGAAACCAGTCAAGGCTATGAATGTCAGTGTGCACCGGGCTGGAGCGGCGACTCCTGCACTATCAGTAAGATTACACTTCAACCATTAACTAAATCTCGTAATAAACAAGCTTAATAACCATCAATGAACTCTGTGCAGATGTGGACGACTGCTCCAAACCCGTGCAATCATGGAGGAACCTGCCAGGATATGGTCAACGGTTTCAAGTGTCTCTGTCCTCCACAGTGGACAGGGAAGATATGCCTGATAGGTGAGCCTCTTTTTCCAGTTTTCCACTACTTCATACCTGTCAAATGCATGCAAACATCTCAAAACAACACCCTCCTCTCCACCTCTAGATGCCAACGAATGTGATAGCAAACCCTGTGTCAATGCCAACTCCTGCCGAAACCTAATTGGTGGATACTTCTGCGACTGTGTGCCTGGTTGGACCGGGCTGAACTGCGACATCAGTGAGTGGAGGGTTGTCAGTTTCACCTGTGCAGCCTCTGTCTGTTCTCGTTGGTTTAGGCTGCAATAAAAGTGTAATATAAATGCATAAAGCAAACCATTGGACAAGTACAGCTTTTTCCTAAAGTGTAAATGAATCTGCTGTATCATTACAAGACCAGTGTGTGGCCATGGCTGCGGTGATTAGAGGTGGTCAAAACAATCCCAGGACTAGTTTCACTTGGCAGCAGACAGTATTGCTCAATAATGTGTTGCAGGAACTCTTAGGCCATGTCATCCAACTCTTACATTTTGCTCTCTAACCTCAACTGTATTATTAAGCCTCTGTATTCGACATTCAACATTTTTCCTCTGATTTGTGTTTTTTGTGCAGATATAAATGACTGCAAGGATCAGTGCCAGAATGGGGGAACTTGTAAGGTAGGTGTCTCTCACACTATCAGTTTTGCTCTTTTTGGTTTTTTTTTGCCAGCTTGTTTTTGTCTAGATGTTCTTTTTGCTGAAGCATGAGAAAGGTTGTATAAATAGCTGCTATAATAACTGTACTCTACAAACTGACAGAGGAATTGTTGTGGAATTACTCTCTTAAATAAAATCTGAAGGGAGTGGATTCAGATGGCTTTCTAAGGGAGGGACACACAAGTTCGTTGACCACACTGGATTGAATTACCATAAACATCATTGTGTGCCAAGAAAATGTGTTGAAATAATTGTTGAGCTGTGATAATATTAATCAAAACTACCCCACGTTTGTCTTGCTCCATACTCTTTGCCCTTGTTTGACACTTATTGTTTGGACCCCTTCCCTGCCAAAGCAGTCAAAATTAGAGCTGCTTGAGGTTAACCCTGGTTTCTTTCCTTTAGGACCTGGTTAATGGCTATCGGTGCATATGCCCCCCTGGCTTTGCCGGCGAACATTGCGAGAGGGACATCGATGAATGTGCGAGTGCTCCGTGTCTGAACGGCGGTCGCTGTCAGGATGAAGTCAATGGCTTTCAGTGCCTTTGCCTGGCTGGTTTCTCAGGGAATCTCTGCCAGGTAAGACACGACTACACACCAACACCATGCCATAGAACATGCTGTCCTCCCTGCTAGGGTTGTGCAGATACCAAACTTGTCACTTCCTTAAAAAAAGTAAAATCAACATGGCTCTGAAATCTGTGCATGATTCTTAAATATTAGGTACACATAAATGTATTTGCTACAGGTAGGCCCTCAATTACTTGTACGCTTAGTCAATTTTTGTCAGAATCCTTTGCTAAGTGCTATCATCCCAGCTCCCTGTCCTGCCACTGTTAGAACCCATTGTGCTCGCAGAGCTGTATCTTTGGATTTGTTGTAAAGTTTTCCTGCCCCACCCTCTAAATGGCTGTTGTTCTCCAGTCCTCGTTTTTTAAAAGGGAGTGCTTTGTTGAAGCTGCTCCTGGCTACAGTGGGATACATTCTTCAGCGCTGGAGCCCAGAGTCAGAGCACAGCTCCTGTGTCTTTGTTTTTCCCCCTTACTCTGAGTGCTGTGCGTGTGTTGTTTCCTGGCACAGCCTGTAGGGAGGATGCTGTGGGTTTTGCTCTGTTTAGTGTAGCAGAAACTATGTCGGCTCTCAGGTTCACCACTTTATATTCAATACCTTTCTGCCCTAGCTGGATATCGATTACTGCTTACCCAACCCCTGTCAGAATGGAGCACCCTGCTTTAACCGAGCCACTGACTACTACTGTGCTTGCCCTGAGGACTACGAGGGCAAGAACTGCTCTCACCTCAAAGACCACTGTCGTACCACCACTTGTAAAGGTACGTCCACTGACTACAATTACCATAAGCTGCTCTGTTTGTTTTTACAGGATTCTATAATGTGGTATGTGTGGTGTGCTGTACTAAAATGCTGAATAAGGCCATCAACTTGCCCATATTAAGTCTCACAAGTGTAATACTACTCATGTTTTTTCACTAAAGTTTCTTGGCCTAGGTGAGCAATGTAGATCCCTTGATAAATACCCCTGCCACCCCCCTCACAAAAGTTCTTCCAACAATTCTCTTTCCTGAAAATCTGGCCAAAGCCTGATAGCTCTGTGTGTGTTCTTAGTAATGACTTGGTGGGCTCCCGCTTCTTTTCCCCCTCAGTGAACGTCCACATTTAGTTGTGTTGATGTGTGTGGATGTGTAATTGAGTGAGTGGACCAACCACTGAGTCAGATACCAGACGGTGAGATTCTCGCTGCTCTTGGCAAGAATTAAGTGATTATAGTGAAGCGTAGTCAGTCGGCTGTCCTAACCTGATCAGACAGGGAGAAAGGAAGGGATTTCAGAGAAAAGTGAAAAAGATCTCTGTGACTTGCTTATGAAAGCATAACGGCTTATCACTGTTACTTCTATCAGTCACTAGTTATATCTGCATCCCACATGGCACCAACCAAAATAAACAAAGAAATAACAGAAATTTCGGTAAACTTAATGAACTCTCCTACAAGACACCAATTTTATACATTTTTGACTTTGACTTTTTTATATTTGTGTCCACTTTGTTTTATAAAACATACACAAACTGCAGTAGTGTGTAATCCACAAAGAAAGGGTTGTACAACAATGACTTGTGTAACTAAATGCTGAAACAAGCCTTGTTTTTGTATGGGTCGTACGGTCTGGGTCAGTTACTATTGCACAACTAACAACAACAAAAAAACAACATAGTGTGTTACTTCAGTAACCCCTCAGCTATTTGCTCCATCAGTGTCAGAGTTTATTGAAAAAAAAATAAATAAAATTCTTCCCACATATCCAATGCACATGAACCAGAGAAACTTGTTCTACTGAAAACATGTAACATTGTGGTTATCCATCTAGTAAAATTCTTTTATGATTGTTGAAACTGGCTGTAGTCAGTTGTGTAACTATTAACTGTCATTCTGCAGTGATTGACAGCTGCACTGTTGCCGTGGCGTCCAACAGCACTCCAGGAGGGGAGCGCTACATTTCGTCAAATGTGTGCGGACCTCATGGCGGATGCAAGAGCCAAGCAGGCGGCCAGTTCAGCTGCGAATGCAAGGAGGGCTTCAGGGGGGCCTACTGCCATGAAAGTATGTCCCATTAAAATACATTTAAGTTACATTTATATCTCAGAAAGACAACCCATCTTATTTGTTGCTTCTACTTTTTATTCAGACATCAATGACTGCGAGAGTAACCCCTGTCATAACGGCGGCACCTGCATCGACAAAGTCAGCGTGTACCAATGCATCTGTGGCGACGGCTGGGAAGGAGACCACTGTGAGATCAGTAAGTGCTGCTTGTTCTGTTCGCACTAAGTGATCGCACTCCTTCCTCACGTGAACGCTAAATCCATGTTTTGACATCGAAAGTCTGTTTGATGTTGTTTTTGATGTGGTGAAACATAAATCACACTTTTGTAACGTCTCCACCAGACATCGATGACTGCAGCACCAACCCCTGTCATAATGGAGGGACATGTCGAGACCTGGTGACTGATTTCTTCTGTGAGTGTAAGAATGGCTGGAAGGGAAAGACGTGCCACTCCAGTAAGAACCTTTTTTTTTTTTATAAATCATCTGTGTTGTCTGCCTGTGCATGCTTATGGTATGTGCTTTTGGCTGTTTATAATTATCCAGTGTTACTGTATGTGTGTTTACTCAGCATGTGTTGTTGAACAGCTTAAGTAACCCTAAGTTTTTAATGTCCCCCCCCCAGGCGAAAGTCAGTGTGATGGAGCCACATGCAACAATGGAGGCACCTGCCACGATGAGGGCGATACGTTTCAGTGCACGTGTGCTCCAGGTTGGGAGGGAACGACCTGTAACATTGGTAAGCAGTCTCTACGTTTAATATGAAGTGTGACTACATTACATTACATATGCCTTGGAAGTATGCTGTTGCTGTCTATGTACCAATCACTTGGTCAGATAATTAAGCTAACAAAAATAAGACTGAAGTTTGTTATTTTGTTTTATTAGTTGGTTGGACAGTTAAGTTCTGCAAATCTCCTTTTACTACTCAACTCTATTAGCATTTTCTTTTTTGCAATGTTTATTGGCTTTGAAGATTAAGGTAAACAGACCACACACACAATTATTTTATATATGTCATATATTAATCAGATGTTATGTGAGGTCCACAAACGTCACTCTGTCAGCACCCACCCACCCACCCCCTTCCCCATCTCCCCTGTGAGTGCTGACAGATATCCGCTTTAAATCCCTGATTGCACTGACAATACACTTCAAAGTCAAGGAATGTAGATTCCCTCAGAGAAAACCCAACCAAAACCAGCAGTAGTTTCCTCTGACTGGTAATAAGCAATGATTAGCTTAAGTTTGAGGGAAAAACTAAACTTTATTTGTCTTTTATGTGTTGCAGCCAAGAACTCAAGTTGTCTTCCTAATCCCTGTGAGAATGGGGGTACCTGTGTGGTGAGAGGGGAGTCATTTACCTGCGTCTGCAAAGAAGGCTGGGAGGGTCCCACGTGTACGCAAAGTGAGTGCTCCTTCAGGGGAAAGGATGAAGCTGGACAGTTATTACTATTAAATCCTGATAAACCTCCTGCTTGCTGCCTTATACTGAGGCCACTCCTGTATCTGTTTATATCTTACTTTCTCTCATCTTGATCTTGAACATAAAAAATCCTTTGCTTTCCCTCGCCGCTGCCGGCTATCTGCAGAAGAGGAGGAGGTAGACACAAAAGCGTCCGGGAAAGTGGAGACAGATGTTGCTCCCCACTCCTCCTCCTCCTAAAGACTTGTCCAACACATAGCCCTCTCTCCCCTCTGCGCTCTTGTCCAAACAGTGACATGTCGGCTTGTGCTACAGCACTCCTTCATTTCCCTGGCTTCCCTGGGATCTCTCAGCTATACACAGATTTTCTTCAAAACTGAAATTCCTCAACTTATTTAAGTGAGGAAGAAGAAAAGTCAGGGTGGGAATGTGTGGGTGTGGAGGTGATCTGTAGCTGTGCTGAAATTAGACACGTTTTTCTTATTTGTTTTTGTTTTTAGTGTGACAGCCGAAGTCATTGTGCAGCTTA
Source organism: Perccottus glenii (assembly GCA_024416835.2). NCBI lineage: Eukaryota > Metazoa > Chordata > Actinopteri > Gobiiformes > Odontobutidae > Perccottus > Perccottus glenii. Next base: position 10,148,048 of record CM044552.2, on the reverse strand, counting down.
GCTTAACACGCCTCTGCACACTCAAGCTCAGACGTGCTCTGTGTTGTCATGTGCACTAAACAGTCATACAAGAGTGAAAAAAAAACACTAAATTGTATCTTTCTCCCCTCCCTTTTTTTTCAGATACCAACGACTGCAGTCCCCACCCTTGGTAAGTGGAAGCCAAACATTTCCTGTAGCTTTAGACTCATGTAAACAGGTTGCTCCTCCCGTACTGTAGTTTCTCACCTGCAGGCTTTCGCTCTTACCGGCTCCCTGCTGAGAACCAGGCATACACCCTTTTCTGTCATTCCTAAGGTGCAATCAGCCTCAGCGTCTTTTGTGAGCTCCCAGGCTCATCTCTGTTTAACCGCACAACACTAGAGCTCACTCCCCAAACCCACGTGCACTTGTCCAATAAAGAGAAACGAGTCTGATTGCCTCAGTAGTCCAAGAGCTAGTGATTACATGTTGAAAATCTGTTAAGGCAGATCTGATTAAAAAAAGCAGTTTTTAAAGAGCCAAACTGAAATGTCGCCCTTCTTTTTCCACAGCTACAACAGTGGGACCTGTGTGGATGGGGATAACTGGTACCGATGTGAGTGCGCGGCTGGATTTGCAGGTCCAGACTGTCGGATCAGTGAGTATTAACCTTGGGTCTGACTCGTCCTTGATCCCTTTTTAAGCAACAGGATGGTCACAGTCCCACCAAATGCAAGGTCTAGTCGGCCAATTATCTGTGTTGGGCTGTTGGCCAGGCTCAACCATTTCGGTGTCACTCCATCGGGCCCTGCTGCTGTCCCCAGGGAAAACCGGCTTAGCAGGCCAACAGCTAATCAGCCATGCTCTCTGACACTGATTACACAGATTGTTTTCCCTCTTAAAGGCTTTCAGATGGCCACATTCTTTCCCATTGCAAACCCTTTGTTCTGCTAAGTCCAGCCTTCAGCTCCTGCATACCTGCTAATGATGCTGCTTTTAATAAAGCAGCATGGGGCACAAATAACCAGAGCTGATTTAAAGTATGTTTGCTTGTTTTTAATTAACTAGTGTACATGTGTCCGTACTTTGCAAATGACACATGACCTCTGGAAATATAGCCTAGGAATTAGTGTGCTGACTGCTTAACCCAATATTTGTGCACTTAAGTCCATGAGAGAGCCATTTCTTACCCATTACTCTCTTTTCTCTGTGGCAGACATTAACGAGTGTCAGTCCTCTCCATGTGCCTTTGGCTCTACCTGTGTGGATGAAATCAATGGATATCGCTGCCTTTGTCCACCAGACAGGACAGGCCCCCACTGTCAAGAAGGTATTTACTGATTAGACCAGATTTAAAGAATATCCTCTGTGCCTAAAAAGCTGCTTCAATGATTTTAGGACTCAATAGTTGCTGACTAAGAACTTCTCTACATTACCTAAAATTTGTTTTACTTCAGAAACTAGAAGACCTTGCTCTGTTAATGGCCACATGACCGCAGATGGAATGAAATGGGATGATGACTGTAACACTTGCCACTGTTCCAACGGGAAAGTTGTGTGTACAAAGGTATGTTTTAAACAGCTAACCATTATCTAAGTGTGAAGTATTTATGATCGGCGTGTACAGCTGTGTCACATGATGTCATAGTTTGCTAATAGGAGCCCGGCTGAGGATAAATACAGGGCAATAAACCGTTGTAAATCATCAATGGTAGTATGACGTTTTGGATGTTTTCTTTTTAAAGATTAGGAAGGTTTACATTTTTGAATGGAATAGCACTGAATCACATTTCATTGTTCACTTGTAAATTTTGTGCTTAGAAGTGAAGCTGCCCCAGTGTATGTATTTAATACTTTATGCTAAATGTTAGCTTACTTGTTTGTTGGTTGTTTGGGTTGAATGTTAAAAGGTTAAAGGAAAAAAGGCCCATCTATTGTTGCAGAGCCTCAAAGTGCATGCATACTTCTAAGGAAGTTTGATTTATCTGCTCACTATGTTCCCACCAGATTTCAGGTAGAGCTTGTTCAGTCGACAACAACACTGACAAAGGGTGGAGTTGTCTTAGGAGTGTCACCATCAATAGACAGATGACGCATTTTGTTTTGAGAAAAAAAAAAAAAAAACACTTGCTTAGTTGGAAAAAGCTGTCAAATGCCATTTTAGAAAAGTCTGGGTTGGACTAGGTGAAGCCACAGGGAAAGTATTTTTCCCCTTTTATTATAAATTCTTAATGTCTAAATGAACAATGGTGCCTTACTGATACTGCTCGCCTCAGGAGAAGTAAATCATAGGATTGACCTTATGTGGTTTCACAGCTTCCAGGAGCGTCTGGGCAGGAATACAGAGAGTTATTTACTTAACAAAGAGATGAATCATTATCTAGCCTTATCCAGTGGAGAGTGCTCACATTATTATCTATGGTAATCAACTGCGTATAACGTATGACTCTCAAAACTTGTTCTTTTTTCTTTCCAGATGTGGTGTGGCCCCAAGTCGTGCAAACTCAGTGCTAAAGGTCGTGGTGGTTGTCCTTCAGGCCAGAGCTGTTTTCCGGTTAAGGACAGCCATTGCTTTGTGAAGCCCTGCCTTGAGGACGGAGAGTGCTGGTGCACTAATCCTGCGGCGACTTCCCAGAAATGCCACCTTAGGTCCAGTTACCCTGACAGCTGCGCCAACATCACCTTCACTTTCAACAAGGAAAACATGCCTCAAGTGAGTTACCTAGGCACTGTGGAGAACGATTAAAATTAAAGGGTTTTGGGGTCAGTTTTCATGCTTCTCCGATAATCCAGCCGAACAGGAGCAGAAAAGTGGAAAAGATCAGGTTTGCTTTTTTCTCTCAGGCATAGACTTTTATTGTGTATTTAAATGCACTCCAGAAAACAAAATCATGATGTTTCCTCTTCTTGACTTGTCGTTGTGACTCGATCCAAGATTTAGTATCCCCAACTATAATTTCCCCTTAACTTAACCACAATGAAAGATTAACTTTAGGATCATATGGATTTCAGTTAAATGGGTCCACTGGCGACTCTGTCACCACATACGATCATCACTCGCCAGCTGTCTAACAAGCGTGACAGCAGATAGCGACAAGCTTACAATTCTGTGGTCTTTAATCTAAATGAGGTGGATCCCAACCAGATAGCATGTTGAACCTACTGCCAAAGTGCAGACCAAGCTAGTTTTCTTTTGTTTGCCTTCAATTTTCCATTAAGCTTTTTCTTTCCATTTTGCTTAGGGCCTGACAGTGGAGGGCGTCTGCAAGCAGCTGAGGCGATTGTATGTAGTGAAAAATTTCTCCTTAGAGCATTCAGTGTCCATAACCTGTGACCCGTCGTTCTCGGCCAGCAATGAGATCCATGTCTGCATCGTAAGTGACTCTGCCAACTGCTCCATGTGTTTATCTGCATTTATCGCTACACATACAGTATTAATGCATTCTTTGCTCAAACAGCACTAATTTGTGGTGAATTAGGTTTAGTCGTGCTGATTCATCATGTAAACACAATCAGTAACAGACAAGATAAAACATGGACCAACTTTGAATCAAACCTCACTTTTCCATTCGCTTTTTTAGTCAACTGACGACCATCGTTTGGACCGCAACCCGAGTAAAGAGATCATAGACAGGATACTCGACCTGGTTAGCAAACGCAATGGGAACAACACTATCATTGCTGCCATCGCAGAAGCTCGGGTGCCAAGCCCAAGCAAAACTGGTATGGACCACCTTTCTCCACTTGCACACTCTGCATTTTTTACATTTGTAAAAAGATGATAGTTGCAGGTTATAAACACTTCTAAAATGTAGGAAAATGCCTCCCACACAGGCCTGAAGCTGGGGACCTGGGTGGTGCAATGTACAGTAAATTGAACCACTCAGATCTCGCGTCTCATGGCAGTTGTAATTGAAAAGAATGTAGGCAGGATTTCAATGGAAAGACTAGAGGTGCCTGGCTACAAGGCTTCAGACTGACTCACACTGTGACTGGCTGGACTTAGTAGTAGTTAGACTCCTGCATGTGTCCACCATTCATCAAAACAGTGACAGCAGACTGCTGCCATGGCCAAATAATAGCCCCCTACTCCCCGTTAGGGCTCAGAGGTCAGGTTGCATTGGCAAAGCATGCTAATGATTTAGCAAGCTTGACACAGCTATATAAGAAAACCTTTTGTGTATTGTTTAGAAGGGGTAGATTCTTTTATGTGCCATCTCTGACCTTTCACTACCTTTTGTTTTGCCAGACTACCTAGTGCCCCTCCTCAGCTCTATCTTCATTGTCATCTGGGTCCTCGTGTTGGTCTCCATCTTGTTGTGGTGCATGCGTCACCGGCGGAAACAAGGCAACCACAATGGCACGTCGGCTACAGGCTCAGAGGACAACACGACCAACAATGTGCGGGAGCAACTGAACCAAATCAAAAATCCTATAGAGAAGCATGTAGGCCTAACAGTGGCTATCAAAGACTATGAAAACAAGAACTCGCTCATAGCCAAAATAAGGACAAATCATCCCGAGGGGGATGAGGACGACAAGGAGAGGCACTTACAGAAGGGCCGCTTTGCCAAACAGCCAGCATACACACTAGTGGAGCGGGATGAGAAGACGCCGATCTCCAATCCTAACTCCACATCCAAACATCCAAATTGGACTAATAAACAGGACAACAGAGACTTGGAGACAGCAAACAGCATAAACAGGATGGACTACATTGTATAGCAGACAGCTGTGTTGCTGTGCAACCAAGCCTAATGCATTCACACCCCGGCGGTGGGTGAAACGGGGGAGCTTTGGCATGTGTTGTTACTAGACTGTCATGTCAGTCGTGACCCCACAGTATTTTCAGATATTCCCCGTGTTAATTTAAGTTTTGACAAGCTGGCTTACACTGGCAGTGACAGTTGCTTTGGTTGGCTGGAAATACAAGGCACTGGTATACATTTCAATGTAGAGCTGGTGGCACAAGTGTCCTCTATGCATTTCAGTTCCCTTGTTTTAAGTTAGACACATGGAAGGGGCTCCTGGTGTAATTGTTGTACAATGACTAAAACGACCCGACGTGTTCAACACTAGAGCTAATATTTTTAGTACTTTTTTTTTCATTTTCATAGTTCAGTTTTGAGAAAGTGCCTTTTCAGCTTTAGACTACAGCAACTGTCAAAATAAGAGAAAGATCAACTTTATTATTTATTTTTATTTCTGAGGGTTTGGGGGGGTGGGTTTGATGTCAGCAGTTGCTGCCAATATGAAGAATTTATGTCGATTTAGAAATTGTAGATATGTACATTTTTTATTAATCATTGTGTATATTTGATTTATTAACTTAATAATCAAGAGCCTTAAGATATCATTCCTTTTTATTTATATGTTCTGTCTAGTTTGAAGGTTTTGATAACTGAGGAAGCCTACCATTTCTTAAATCTTTCTGTTCCATTTGTTAAAAGCCAAATTTCAAAGAAGACACTAGAGCTTGGGCACTTTTGGCCTGAAAGAGACTTCTATTTTTCTCTTTTGACATTTCATTATTTGTTGCCAGGACCTTGATAAAAGGCAAGTGAGGTTAGGACAACAAAAGGCTGCAGCTGCTTTGAGGGATGGACATGGTGGCAGACATATTGCTTGCCTCTAATAAAAAAAAAAAAATACTTAAGGGAACAAAAGCCCTCAGCAGCATCAGTTTAACCCCACAGATGCATAAAAAAATAGTTCATCAACTTGCAAGGCAAGTCACTCAAAGTACACGCCAGATTTCCCATCCTCTATAGTCAGCGTAATACCATAAGCTAGACCACAAGTACTTGAACGGTAGGGGGGCAATGGGAACACTGTAGAACCGGATAAATACACTGCCTTGCTCTGCAAGAGTCTGTTTTGTTTCTGTGCACATTTGTTTCTTTTTAAAATGAGGCTCTTAAAGACAAACATGTTTTATCTCATTTAACCCTTTGAGATCATGGCAACATTTTGTCCTACTTTTTGACTTGTGTTATGAACTTGAGAATTATGTGTTGATCTGGCAATATATTTTTGAAAGTCATATTTATTAAATATTTTGTATGAAAAGAGAATTAAAGTTGTCTTTGTTCTGACGGTGAGTGTAGAGTCTGTCTGTGCTGCATTGAGCCAAACATGTTGAAGCATAAGAAAGGGTTTCTCATGCAGCTGGCGTGGGAACTGCTGCTGGAGACACATCATAGACTTGAGCAAGGTCTCTGTCCAAATGTGTTTACACCAAATTATGTTGTAGCAAGCACTGCTTGTATTAAGTCAATCCTAAAGACAAAAATATCCTTGCTCCTCATGATCCACAAACAATGTTGTCCTTGCTGGTGTGGTTTGTGTAGAAGACTTATCTGTGGCCTATTCACACCATGAGCCTGAGAAGCTTGATGTAGACTCCTGCCGAATCTGTTTAAAAGGATTAAAGCCAAAGCAAGAGATTATCAACACCTAAGAATGACCTTAAACATATCAAGACTTAAAACAGCAGGGTCAGTGCATCTAATCCACCACTGTCTCCGTCTCGATAACAGAATTGGTTTGTACTAGAGATGGCAGCAGCCTAATCTCAAATTACAGCCACTCGTATGAATAGAGATGGGAACAGAGGCACGGGTTTATTAGGAACATTACTGTTGTTGGACAGACTGTGCCTGTAATATTGCCATGAGCTGAGTGAGAGCTATATGATATTTTAATCACAGTTACTTCCAGCCTATTAGCATATTTCAACAGAGTGCCTAATCCTCTGGATTTATTTAAGTTTATTATTCAAATAAAAATAAAAATCATTGTATTGTTTTAGAAAGTCGAATGCAACAGTTGTCCTTTGGTTGCCCCTTTTTCGCTGGACCAATGTGGCGATAAAAATGTCCATGAGTGAACTAAGATGGCAGCTGTCCGAAAAGCCTGATTAAGTATTGAAGCAATATCAATTGGTTACATTTTACCCGGTGGTATTGTAGACAGTGTGCCTCCAACACAGTTAAATGCAAAGTTGTAAAATACCCTTACATTATAAGATACATTTCAGGTGCTTAGCAACTAAGAACTGCAAAACTTGTACATGAACAAAAACTAACTACGACAATACATTTTTGAAAACAGGGTGATGAAATAAAACTGGAAACAGCAATCAATCACAACAGAGCTTGAGCAGGGAAACTGGACAGTTTTCAGACATGTAGGAGCCAGTGTTTGAGAGCGAAATCCATGACGTACTGCATGGCTCCTGCCTGTCTGAAATCCCCAATCTTTAACACAAAACCAAATCTAAACTCAAATTAAGGTTTTTGACTTTCATTTGCGAGCCTCTCTTGACCACCACTACTTATGGGTGGAGGCAGAGTCTGTTTCAAGTATTTGACAAAGCGAAACTCGAAGGCTCGTGTATCAATTGTTGTAATATGTTTGTCTGCAGTGTGCCATGTGAGAAGAATTGAGTAAACTGTGACATATGTATGCTGTGTTGTGTACAAATGCAAGTCGTCAGCACAGACTGTGTGTGGTAAACATGTTGCCCGACGCTGTATCATCTCCATCACTGTGGCGTCTTTGCTGGAGCCCGTCTCTCCCACTCAGGACCGCTTGAGTCGCCGTAATCGCGAGGCTCTGGGCACATTTTCACTCCCCTCCTCCGGGATTGTGGATCTGGAACTAATAGAGGAGCCTGAGGATGCAGGCTTGACAGATAGGCCCCTCAGACTTGCGGCCAGCCTGTTTTGGTTTGTCTGTGCCGTGTTATTGCTTGTGAGGGGGAGCCTCTGGGCCCGTTTCCCTGGAGTAAGCAGCTCTACTTCCAGTGTGGTTTTGTTGTGCTCGGAGACTGGGAAAGCCTTGGACTCTGCCTTGACTTCTGCTGGAGGAAGGGGCTCGTGCCTGGATGTTTGTGTGGAGCATGAGGTGGAGTGAGGTTGTGTCGAGTCGGGAGCTCTTTCAAGACACGCCCTCTTGGCCCTTTGTGGGCGAGGGTCTTCCCCTGCATCCCTCTTGGTCTTACTAGTCTCTGGACTGGTTTGGTGTTGGCAGGAAACTCCAGAGGCCTCATTTGGGTTTGTTTGTCTGTCAGCACAAGTATTCCCATTATTCTGCTCACGGGTCAAGCCATGGTCCAGATTATTCCCGATCCGAGCCACTTGGCCAGTTAAGTGGTCTGATTGGGCACTCTGTCCTGTTTCCGATCTAGTGTGTCCTCTTGTGTGTTTGGGGTCTCTCTGTTGCCCCTCTGAAGCACACTGCTCCTTCTGGACACTGGCCTGTTTGGCTCTAAGAAGTAAAGAGGATAAAGAGGATATGGACAGATACATGAGTGTCCTCTCTGTAGGCTGTAGGGTTGGAAACTTCTGTATTCAAACATACTTACATCTTTTGAAGCCCTGTCTTCTTTGTTTTTTTGGAGCTGTGTAAAGGCTCTTGGGTTTCTCCCGCTCTGGAAAAATATTCTGATCGACTTTGTTCACACAGCTCTTTCTAGAAAAGACAAACGGAGATTAATCAGTTTGATATTGGGTTGTACTTGCACATCGATCTATTAGTCTAATTGTTATGTCAAAAGGTTAAAGAAATAGGGATACATGATATTAGAAAGACATGCCATAGCTAGTTCAACTTGAATTTAAATATACAAGAATACATATAAGGCTCTATTAAGACAGATATTTTGACATATGTAATCCTATACCATGATTACAGTATTTGTTATTGTTGATATTACATTGCAATGACAAAAAAAATTATGATTTGTTGTGCATTCATAAAAAAAAAAAAAAATAAGATGTTCAACAGTTCAACAAATTTATGGCCATTGCAAAGATCCAAAAATTGCATCGAAGCCACAATGACACAAAATGTATATAGCATTTCCATTTTATTTTTCTATAAAACAGCTCAGCTTGCCTGTATAATGTCCAGGAGTTCCTTTGAGGCAGAACCAGGAATGGGCCAAATATTGGATCTCACCAACAAATGCCCTCAACAAGCCACTAATGGAGGTTAATTGCACATCTTTTCAATGACTGAGCCAGAACAGACTCACAATTTATGAGTGGACAAGGAATGAGTGTAGGAAACCGAGCAGAACCGAGAGTCTGTCAGTCATCCCACAGACCCGCACTAAACTCTCGGGACACGACCATCAGATTCAAACTACGAGCTTGAGTTGCATTTTGGGTACACTCAGATGTTTTTATTGGAATATTCAGTATGTAGTATATACAGTATTTTAGGCATTAGATTTGCCATCTTTTTTTTTTAAGTTATGTCTGAGGATGCAATCAAAGTAGAGATGTCTCTTCACTTTTTACACAAGTAACGTTACCTATACTGAGTACAGATCAGAGTACTTAACATTTATAAACCAGACACAGATTTCAGTGCTATGTTTTTTTTGTAGTTGTTACAAAGGATACAATTGTAACACTCTCGACACTTAGCTTTAATGGCAATTCATACTACTTTTATCATCTTTATTTACTATAAAATGTTTCTAAACAGTGCTATATAGAGAAAAGAGGAAAACACAACTTACACAGCAACAAGCTCTGATACTGCAGAGTCCTGGTATCAGTATCTGGACAATGCTAACTTAAAATAAGCCACAAATGACAGCTGAAATTATAAAAAAAAGTGGCATAAGTGAAGAAGTTTCATGCATTGTGTTGGTACTACTCTTGGCCAATCCTTGGCTTGGGAAGTTAGTAATTACTGGAAATTCAGAGAAAGTCCTCAATGACCTTTTGTAATAGTAGTAATAGTAGTTTCAACATATGACCATGAGCACTGAGGGGAAAACGGAGACTATGGCATTGTGGCTCAGTGTTGTGTGTTGACCCTAGCAACTGCTCTCTGGTCTGTGTTGTAAAGAGGCCAAACCGAGGGAGGGCAGAGAAAGGGGCTGTCCGACAGGGAAGTGGGCGTTTGGTAACGACAAGAAACAAGGGACAAGATACTAGGACGTGAATAGAAGCAAGAGAAAAGACGACAATGTAACAAAAGGCCATGCTCCACAGTCTCAGCAGTGGCCCACAAACGCAAGAATCCCACACAGGAAACTCTTTACAGGCTTGTCTTTGTGCTGTTGTCGTAGGCCGCGAGTGGGCCGAGGGTCAGTCTTTACACTTTTATAATATGAGCCACAGCTGTTGCTCTGGACATAAAATCTTATACAATAGAGGTTAAAGAAAACAGAGCTGTGCCAGTTTTTCTATTATTGTAACATGTTTTTGTTGATGTAATACTCATGTAAAGTCATGTAATGTCTTGTGACTCTACTAATTAAAGGGGCATTGTGTAAAGTTTTGTAGTTTACAGTTGAGCCAAATGAAACACAGGACACATCTAAACATGTTTTCAACACTGTATAATTTGGTTAAAAAAACACTCTTGGCACTTGCACATTTTAATAAAACAGATTTAAACTTAAACTTACTTCCTGCTCCTACAACTGCCCAGAGTGGACAAACCTTTTCTTTTTTGATGAATATTGCATTGTGTTGTGTATGTTTTTGTACATTGTGAGTTTGACAGCTTTATAGAACTGATATGTTCACATTTATCTACTTTCATTACCTTTCACAGCAGCTGGATTCTCCCCAGATTTGTAAGGTCACAAATTCACAAAAAATATCTGGTTCTGCTCTGGGCAAAACATCTGCTGGCAAACCATTCCGGTTTAAACCAATGGTGTGTCAGAACTGACAGTTATGGGCGATGAAGCGACCATTTTACAGTTATTCAACATCATGGTTGTGAAAAAATCTAGTTGCTGACTGGCTATTTGTTCAACCCCGGACCAGATATTTATTTAGAGTACCTGCAAATCCTTTTTTTGGAAGCCTTCCGAATATTTCTGTAGAACAGACCATCTGGTGAGCCACTACTACTGTCATGCCCTTAACTAAAGGTAACTTTTACCCATTACCTTAACAACACAAACAAAACCTTAATTATTGAATTAATAGAAGCTTACAAAAAGGACAAATTTGGGACAAACCGTCAGCAAATCTACATTAAAATGTAGAGGCAGGACCTTAAGAGAGCTGTGTATAAGTTAATAACCGAAAACATCAATAAATTGTAGCAATATTGTGAACTAGAAATTATAGGGAGCAATGACTATTTTCCACGTGTGCTTGATTGTAAGCTGTAATCTCTTTGTGCAGCCCATTAGTTGCATTTATTTGAACTGGACTTGTGTTCACTGCACTGTAATAACCGAAACTTATTCATCCACTGCCACAACACAAACCCAACAACAAGATTTCTGAGAAAGATGTGGGTGCCGTCATTTGCATCTTCGAGCCTTGATGCGTCTTCTCATCTGCTTAATATGAATAAATGCTGTTTGAAAACGAAACATGAAAGAAGAATCAACAAGGGGACGATGGGAAACTTTTAGTAGCTTCAGTTCCTTTCGGCACAACTTCAAAAGAGGGAAACGAGTGATGGAAGGAAAGCAGAGGAAGAGGATGGATATACACAGCCAGACAGAGACAGGGACATGGCGCATGAATAATAATCACCAGGGTTTTGATATTCCGCGTAGGAGAAAGTAGAAGGATTAAAAACTGAAGTACCAGGGTGTGGAGGAATGAATGCACCCTATAATTATCACAAGCTATGCAGATAAAACACTGAGTATTGTGTGGGAACGCAGGCAGCTTAATTTTGTAAGGAATGACAAACTTCAAACTGTTGGAGTGTGTCTCATGAAAAAGTAAGGAAGGTTGGCAGTAAATTTACTTTTTTGTAATATATATAATATATATAGTATATCACACTCACACACACACACACTTCCCGACTGCAATAAGACTCTACAATCAGTCAGTCTATTGCAGATGAAGTGAGACTCCACTAATTTGAAGAGACCTAACAACCGGATTTCCCCTTGTGGTTAATACTTATTTTGAATTGAATTATGTGTGCACCAGCTGTAGAGTTGGGCAGAACTATTGGTAACATAGGGAAACTAGTAGTCAGCACCCGCCACTATCAGAGCCTCTCTCTACTGTACTCAACTCAGTGCAAGTTTTTGTTTCCCCTTTAAAATTTTGCTCTAGATTGAGATGAAAATTTTAAGCAAAATGTTATGTTAGAGAGTTAATAGGCCCCAAAACAAGTCACTAATAACGCATCTGACAAATCAACAGGGCAAAAATATCAATGTATGCTTCAGGGAATAAATAAAGAAACCGTACTGGGTATTGACAAACCCTCAATTTTATGAACTCCTCTTGGAAAACATGGTATTGGGACATGCCTTTAAACAAGTTTTCAGAGGCAGTGTTAATAAAACATTTAGTATTGTGTAGGTGTAGGAGGTGTCCTTATCTTGCAAGGAATGATGCAAACTTCCAAAATATACAGGCATCCCATGAAAAAGTGAAAGAATAGTATAAAAAAAATGGTGGTATAAACAGTAAAAATCTCTTTGTGAAATAGTAGAGCCACAGTGCCCTCTCTAAATGTTTTCACCGACAGAGCTACTGAGGCGCCACATCTGGACATTGGATTATGATAAAACTGGCAAAAGCGCAGTGAGAGTAAAGGGAATGAATCTCTTGGTTTTAAAAGGTTACTGGTACTGATTCTCACAGCTTGTCCCAACTAAATAAGTTGCTGGAAACAACTTCAAAAAGATAAGCCATAACAGCCTCCATAAAATATAGGGAACAAGCGGTCTCTCCTCTGCCATCTCAGATAAGGTAGGAACACAGATAGGAAGATTACCCGAGTTATCTCTGAATGCGGCTGCACTTGAAAGTAATGATGTAGTGTAGTAATGGTGAGTTATACAACGAGGGACATGACACAACTTCTGAGTATTCAAAGGCATAATTTTACAGAAACAGAGTAACTTAGACTTATGGCAGCTTAACCATGTGGTTTTCAATTGCACTAGAGATAATTTCATAGAAAGGGGCACAAAGGTCAATCAGATTAGTGAGAAGGGGTAAGAGCTACTCCCCAGAAAGGACAAAATAAACGTTTGTCTTTATGCCCTGCCACTAGGGGCTGCTGATTCAAAACAATAACAAGGTGCAGCTTGACAACAATGCCAGAAAGACGAATGACAAAAACAATGGTTTTAGGAATGCCCCAATACCACTTTCCAGTTAAGTGATTAAAAGGAAGTACCTGCCAATTCAAAGAACAGATATCAATAAATATAAACCATGTACAGATTGCAGAGCCATGTTTTATGTTTTACCGTCAACTTGTTTTGAAGAAGCTAATTTTTGAGCCTTTAGACAGACTGCTTGCTTTACTTAAACTTTTCCAAACAGGAGTAGAAGTTACAATAACAAAGAGTACTGAGTACTTTGGTTCGGTCTTGACTTTTTAGACATTATATAAATGGTTGAAATTTAAATTGATAGGGCATCCCTATAAAAAATGTTTTTACTTTGTTTTTATGAGATCCTTGAAGTCTCCAGCTTTGCTTGAATTACAGACTTTGATAGTTTTACTTGTAGAATGGAGATGCATGGGCTTTTTAACACAACAGTGCTGTGATAGTAATGCCACAGTACAGGACAAACATGCAACGACTACTATAAAAAAATATCTGTGTGGGACTTAATAATAATAATATTACATGCAAAGTCTTTGAGGTAAAGACAATTATCTGAAACTATGCACAATTAAATTTTTACAGATGCAGCTGACAGAGCGATTGGGATCAAGGGTTAAATAAAGACATTCTATGTTTTTTGCTGAGGCAAAAAGGAGGCAAACTTGTCTGATGCTAAACTTTTACAACTAGATATGAACATTAAATATTTGTGAAGCAAGTCCTAGTGAAAATCAAATAATGTGATATGTGCTGAATATCTATGTACTATAAATGCATTTTTGACAATCCACATCCTTGGTTCAGTATACGTAGTTAAGTTATGATTAAGAGGACGCTCACTCCAGGTTACTGTAGGTCACAGTGGACAGACTTCAGATGTCACATATGATCAAGAACAGAACAAATCTACACACATTTCATTTAAATATTTTTCTCTGCCTATCAAATACACAGCTGCGCGGCCATAATTGAATATGAGACTACTTTTCCCAAAACAGAGGCTTACAGTGTTATGTATTTGAAGATTGCTGGTCAACAGAAAATGTTTCCTTTGCTGTAATAAAATTATAAAAAAAAATTAAACCATTCTTTCCACTGGAAACCCTTGAACACATCGATTATGTCTCAGTTAAGTTTACAAAGTCTTCCAACTGGCACCAAGAAACAATAACAACTTTATTTTGGACAGAATACCTCCAGCAGAGATGTGGACAAATTCCTCCCCATCGCCCTCCACCCACCACCAACATGCCCTATTTGGCTAAGCTCACCACATCATCCTTGCAACAAAGTCAACAAACATGCATGGGCACATGCTTGTTTAGAATAGGACATTTCTTAACATAGACATTCATGACAAAATGTTTTGGATCCACCCAGAAGAGTAAGGATTAAGGCAACCTGTTAACTATATACTCATTTAAAAGCACTTGATGACATGTAATAGGACACGATGTACTTGATTTTGTTATAGTGGTTTATTTGGCAGAGGCGGAGAAGTCATCAGCAGACAATGAGCGCTTGGGAAAGTATTGCCGATGGCTGTAGCGAGCTGTGAAGAACACAGGCGTGCTGAGGTCATGAGTAAACACACAGGGCCTTAAGAGAGGAGGGGGGACTGGAAACACATCTGCTCTGCCTTTGATCCCAACTTCTGCGGCCCAGCACGCCACTCACCTCAGCTGCCCACTCTGTGCCTGACTAGAAAACAATGGCTACAACTCTACGAAACACTCTCCGTTCCCAGGCTGCCCTCCTAACTCATAGTGGACGCTCACAGTTTCAGATGAGATTTAAGATTCAACAAATTAGAGATCATAATAAACAGACCATTGTTTGTTTCAATTTTATGCAAAGGAAGCAAGTCTCAATGGCCTCTTATTCTGCAGATCAACTAGGTTTCTAGGTCAGCCTAATAATGGCCTCTTATTGGATCAAATATCATCCTGTTCATGTGAGTACAGCAGATGTGGAGAGGACTGGGAAGACAACAGCAACGGTATTACCATCTAAAACAATACATAAGGATTGGCTTCAGTCACACTGTAATTGAATTAATTAACGATTTCCCCCAAAACATTGCATCATAATAAGGTTATTTCATCAGATAAAACTGTAGTAAAGGTGGTTGGTGTGTGTTATCAAGGTGGCCTTTTTGAACTATAGAGTGCAAATAGTGAGCAATAGTTCTGTTATTGGTGTCTACAATAGTTTGTAGTTCTGTTGTAATGCATGTCACTTTTCATTTTTAATTTGCTGTTGTAATCTTTAGTTTATCATATGTCATACAAATACATGTTGAAATTAGTGATTCAGCCTTTATCAACTGATTGACCACTGACCATTACCACATACATTTTCTTTTCCAACCATTACACATCACCTCCTCCAGCTCATTCCCACGCTAATGTCTAATGACCAGTGGGGTGTCAGGAGCTACACTGTGGTGATGATCTTATTTTTTGTTTGTTTGAGGCATTTTCAACATAATAGGGGAGTTATAGCATTATGTTTAAAGAGGT
Source organism: Perccottus glenii (assembly GCA_024416835.2). Taxonomy (NCBI): domain Eukaryota; kingdom Metazoa; phylum Chordata; class Actinopteri; order Gobiiformes; family Odontobutidae; genus Perccottus; species Perccottus glenii. The sequence continues at coordinate 10,132,484 of CM044552.2, read as the reverse complement.
TTCTTGACATGGAAACAGAAAGAAGTGATGATTTGTTAAGATGTAGGTTTAAAATAAGCTATGCGTATGCAAATAAGCATTTATTTTACGTACCAAAACTTAACTGTACTTGCAGTTAGGTACTTGCAACTTTACTGTGATTAGTAGTGACTTAAATTGCTCTTCCAAACTGAACCACAGTGTAGAATATGGACCAGCAGCACTTTATAAAAGAGACATAGAGCAGGCTCATGTGTGGGATTGAGCTGTTGGCTTTCACAGGACAAAAGGCCAAGCATGATGTCACCTTATTTCCTTCTTGCAGCATCACCTTCTGACCTTATGAAAAGTGCTAATTTGATGAGTCTACATTTCCACTGCGGTTAAGGATTTTTGTTCGACAACTCACACAAATTGAATCCTAACAACAAAACCAAAACCTCCCACCTAAATACAGGCAAACATGGCATTTTTTGGGACCAAAACTCTTTGCTGTCAAGAGTTGTGGGATAAAAGACCCCCCATTGAACATATGAATGCCTCTGACATATAACTCTAACTACCACATTATTTTTAGACGACAGCCTTATTACGCCTTACATCAGTTGTGACTCACTGTTTAACCTTTGTTTTTCAGATTTTGGAGCTCCTTGGTAACATTAAATATCACTTACTCATTTTCCTGCATATTAGAGCAAAGTGGAGCATCTAAACAAATGATTGTTTTTGTCATTTGAAAAACTTCAGCCTCTCTGTCTGGTATCTTTCCCCAAACAAACCACTCTCGAGTTTGGGATACAGAGAGACTGGCCACAAGACTCCCACCCTCCAATTCCCTGTGCTTGTAGTGTAGGAGCCCAGAGAACCACATCCTGGCGAGAGGAACGCAATCGACAGCAATGCCTCCTTGAACTGGAAAATTGGTTACACAATTTGAACTTTTCACTGACGACCATAGCTCCACTAAAAATATTACAATCACTGCTTTCATTGCAAGCCAAGTGTAAAGAGTGCAGAGACATTTCAAAGAGAAACAATAGCAAAAAGCCATAGAAAAACAGTGGGCCACTGATCATGGGATGTGAAGTAAGAGAGAGATGTCTGTCCTTGATGTGAGAGCCAAGGTGAAAGGCTCCACCATGTTTTCCCAGAGTTCTCTGAGGAGTTCGGGATCAAATGAGCACTGACCAAAAGCTTGCTGTCTGTGGGACCTGTGGTCAGTAGAGCACGTTGATATACACAGCATAGACATAAACTGGACGTAGCCATTTCAACCCAATATAGCTGAATCCAATCAATCAAGTCATTACATGTAAATGTAGACGAGTAAGTTAAATTGCCTGTAAACCCAGACAGTGGCAGAAAAAAAAATCTTTGAACCTTTGAACAATGGGTGGTTTGGTGAATAATGCAGAGCTGAAATATGTTAAGTATAAGATCAGGGCAGAATTATTTTGGTGAGACCTCTTCAAAACTGTGTCGAACATCTTGCTCGAACTTGTTTGAAGCCACAATTGTGGCTTGTGTTTACATTTAGAAACCTTGTTATGGAATAAACAGTGTTTCTATCTGAAATTATGTCAGTACACTTCAAAGATCACACAAGGCCACCATAAAGCAAATGCACAAATCTGCCACTACTGAGGTTTAGTATAGTTGTATTGTTCCAAAAGCCCTGGAATTGTTTAAGTGTAGACATAGCTAGTGTATAAACCAGTGTATATGGGTATTATTATATAATTACAAGTGGGGCTAAAAAAAGGTTTAAGATCTAGTGTTCATTTTAATTTCTGAGTGGACTAAACGTATTTACAACTGTCCAGCTGAAGGGAAATAACATGTTTTAGGAGGTGTGACTCTGTAGCACTAGTCTCCACCCGAGTCCACCCAACACACCTGCGTTTCCTGGTCCCACTCACTCGCCCCCATCGAGTTCACACCCCCTTTACACTTGAAAGCCCATTATATATAAAGTGAGAGCACTATTTGGCAACGTGTCCCTATAATAACACACAGACCCGTGCTGGACTTTTTGCCAGGAGACTGGAAGAGGAAATAGGGGAGTATAAACAGCACTCACCGCGGCCAGGCTCAGGTTTCCACGGAGCACCGAGGCATCCTCCGGACAGCTCACACACACAACATAACGCTCAGGAAACACACGCAGATCTGAGAACAGCCAGAGAGACAACACAGAGCATAGCAGTTAATAATGCGGCCTCACCTCTAATTACAACTCGGAGTCAGACAGAGGGAAAAGTGGTCAACGGTTGTGAGGGCATCAACAAACACCATGTATTTACTGTCTCTGAAACCAGAAAGAAAATGACAGTTTAGTTGACTTTTAAAAGCTCCATAAGCAGCGTGAGCTATGAGCGGGTTTTGGATGTTCATATGACTATTTGATCTGATGACTAAACTTTTAACTTTTGTTTATCATCGTAACACAATAAGTACGATTTCTGGGCTAGTATGAAAAAAAAAAGCCCAGGTACACTTGTCCCACCAGTATGTAAAACTACTGCATATTAAATAGCAGGGTGATAATAAAGAAGATTTGTTTTAATTGTCTATATCAATAAATAAATTAATTACAGTAAAATAAGTTATTTGCTGTTGATCATCGGAGATTTTCTTTACCTCAGACTTTCTTTGATAATTGTTTTGTACTCTATACTCTGTACAAAACCTCTGCGCCATTTCCATACTAAACAATAAACTTAAACCCCAGCCCATAATTTATTATGTGCAATATGATTTACTATATATATTTTGGACTATTTTCTTTTAATGTCTCTATTGATTCCACATTGATTCTATTGAAGCCAAACATATTTACACTAATCATTTTAAATCCTAAAGTATGGCGGATTTCAAAGATAGTAGGTCACCTGGCAGAGCACATACTTCTTAAACAAGAAGTTAGATTTTTTTTGGCCTAATTCATAATTATTATTATAAATATTATTGAGCCTGAAAATAAAGGGCTATTTAAAAAAAATACTTAAAACAACTTTAACAATTATTTTTAGAAATTAAATCATCAAAAGGTGAACCAGCTTCCATATTGTTTTACGGCCTTTCTTTAAGGCCTCCTTCCTGATTAAATGTAAAAACATAAAGGAATCACAGCTTTTGACCCCTGAAGATAGAGGGTTATTTCTAAGTGTAACAGACCTGCTGAGAGGCACCATCATCCTGCGTTGCAACGGGTCACTACTGCCTAAGCATCCAAAGCCCAAGAGCACAGATATTAACTCTACTGACAGGAAGAAAGCCATGTCAGTCCCATGAAAAGGTGGCTAGGGGTCACAGGCACTAGATGGGCTGTGGAGATAGATTCCTACTGCCCCCCACAGATAGCCCCACCAGCTTCTCTCCCACTCTCAATAGCCTCTCAAGGGAACCACTTAATAGCAGTCTGGTCTCAACAGCAGCCCGAGCAGGTAGGGACAGGACATAAAAACAAGTGAGGGGAAGAAAAATCAACATGTAGACCACAGGATATGACTGGGATTTTCTGTGGGAAATGTGGCTGGGTACAAGCCTTTGAGATGTCCATTCCTGAATCATTAAACTGGGAATAGATTAATTGAAAACATGGAATGGCTTTACATACCCCCATAATGCTGCTTGACAATGCATCTGAGGTTGGAGTGGCGCTTTAGAAAGTTGGCAGCTAAGTTGAAGGTTTTCCCTATAAAAAAAAAAAAAGATAAGACTTATTACATACAAGCAATTCGCCATCAAAGCATAAAATAGCTATTGTTAGCAAAATAACAGCAAATTTTACTGTAATGAGATAATGTGGTTAATGTGCAAATAGTTTTGAGCTAATGAAAGGTTGTTCAGATGAGGTCCACATATGGCATTAGATCAATTACATTTTATGAAGCTAAGCTTATTGACTGATGTGACACAGCTGTGATTTATGGCTCCAATACACTTACTTTTCTATCTTCAGTTAAGAAATCTACACAGAAAAAAAGCACATTGCACTTTAACAAGCTCCAATTGTGATGCAACATATTGGGAGAGTAACTGACCAGATAGAAAAAATACATTAAATTACAAGAAAGTAAAAATGAAATACTTTTTTTTTTTTTTTTTTATGAATGGGGGGTGAACAAATGTATCACTCAGCAGCCCTTTGTTCACAGAGCTTATGTCTATTTCCCACACTTGTACTGTTAATTCTTGATGCCAAAAGCGAGTATGGATCTCTTTTTTTCTTCTTGGATACCATTATATTTCCACATTATCCTTACTCCTGTGTTCTCTCAGTGTGAGGGCTGGCTTGGCATCAAATGAGCTCATTTATGGAGTGAGAAAGTATTTATTCCTATTTAATTTAACTGACCTCCCAGTCTGGAATCAGCTCTGAACCAGGTGCTGTGCTCTATTTGTCATGGAATGTTTGTCATGGTATGTCATATCTGCTGGGCAGAAACAGTGGCCTGTTGCCTAATCTATGAGGAATTTGTTGACTAAAAGCAAGGCCATGGCTAACACACCATTCAGTTGTTCTTAGTAAACAAGCCAGCAGTCCTGGGAAGTTAACAGAAGCCACTGGTACGTCATAATAGATCAATATCTGGCTAATGCACAAAAATGCTGACATGTAGTTACACCAACCAGGATTGTGCACTTAATGTTGTGACGTTTACAAGCCTGCTAAATCGTTTGAGTATGAAAAAAAAAAAATCAGTTAAAATGTTACTTTGGAAAAGACACTTGCCTTTTGCTCAAGCAAAGACACAACTTGTCTCTTCCCCATGAAACATTTTGGACAGGTCTGTTTCAAAAGCTTGACTTAACCCAACAAATATGTCCCACTAAATGCATTATTAGGCAGTGCACTGAGACCCAGGGCCACACACAAATATAAAAGGTCTGTGTGAACACTTCCCTGCTGTTTAGCCAATGTCAGCAAGACTCCAGTTTAAAGCATCTAATTATTGTCTTCAAAAGAAGTCGGCTTGTGTTCTTCCCATAATGACGTGCAATTACAGAGACAGTATTCCACAAACTGCCACACATTACAGCCAAGTCCAATGGTCAGTGAATAATGGCTCCACACTTGCTTTCTTGTGGTTGTAGCAAACTCGGAAGGTTAGGATATTCTGGTCAAAGTGTAAATAGGTCAGAATGCAGAATACATTTTTTTTTCCTTTTAAAAGATAACTTGGGCAATGAAAATGAGAAGACTCAACCAGACTATGCACTATAGCAATTCTTGGTGAATAGAGACAATATAAGATTTTGTTGTATACATGACTACACATAGAACAAAAACAATTGATGTAATTATAATATCTGAAAATATAATCCATTACCTGATGAATACAAATGAGTGATGGGAGCAATATAAGCGTTAACTTACAAAGACATTTTGAATAATGTCTGCATCTCTGTAATCTCAATTTTAAGAATAAAAAATACAGCAGTGAGTCTAACTAAAAATGACTATCCTGAATGCCTACTTTGAGCACACTACTGTAGAATTGCAAGAACACAATAAAGTATGTCGGTTTGACTTTGCTGGAGTTTAGATTGAAAACATATAAAGCCCTTTTACACACAGTACTTGATTAAACCAAGGCTGAAGCCACTGACATCAGCAGACACTTATTAGCAGCCGCAGTGGTGTTCCTCCAGGTATATAATGCAATTATCTGGTGCTTTGGGGTTTTGTTGGTTTAAATGCAATTTTCCACAAGTAAACACATGCACCATTGGACTGAGGCCATGTAATTGGCACAGCCACTCTAAACATTCCTCTGTTGAGTACGTAAAAATTGCATGGCTGTTTGGCTGTGCATTTCAGATCACTATCCAGCTGCAAGAGTACTAAGTGCAAACAATCCCCTAATTAGCTTCAAATTAAATTGACAAACTGGCTTTGTTTGGTTTCAAGTCTTGGGTGGATTTAGAAGAAAACAAACACAGTAAACTGAGGCTCATAAGCTTCACTGCATTAGCTGGACATCTTGTTGGACTTTAGGCTTCATGTTTGAACAGTAGTCCATCCCTGAGAAATCTGTGCTTATAAAAGTAAAGTATTAGGAGATTATGTGCAAGTTTTTATGTTCATGTCATATTTTTACTGCAAAAATAGGCTTAAAATAGCAGCCTATTGGTCATTGCATGCCCATTCTGAAAGTCTACACTCACAGGAATGTAGATCTGTATCAGGGCTTTATTTCTTTTGCCCATTCTGGGTGCAAAAAGGGCCAGGATGCAAACTTCTCTATGTTTTCAGAAGCTTTGATTGATCCTCATTCCTCGCTCAACGACTATTCTCATTGCTCTCCCTGGTGGGTTGCAGCTTGCCAATTCCCAGGACAAGTTTGACAGGGACGTCTGGACACGGAGTTGGGAACCAGTGGAACAGCATGGCCTAAGACATCAGCTGTTGCTCCAACTTCATAATGTCCTGCACAGCGCAGAGTTGCTCTTGGCTTTGTGCCTGGGTTCTCTCGTGCTAAGCTTACATTCATGTTTCTCTCTCACAAACAGTTTGCTGGTGCCTCCTCCGGGACCGAGTGGCCCCTTTCTGTGGCAACTGCGGACTACAGTGGTGCAATACCCAAATCTAAAGCACAGAGACATAAAAGGTTTTTAGTTGTACTTCCATTAAGAGAAGATGTTCTTGCTTAATTGTTTTGAAACCCAATGCACAACAATATTATGACAGGTCAAATCGTACAGTAAACAAGCCAGCACGCCATGTTTTCAAAAATGCAGTAGATAATATTGTAACCGCTTGTATGGAGAGACTTCTGCCATCTTGTAATTTACCACAGAACAACTGCAGAAAAAAGACAGGCTCCTCAGGCTTAGTGCCAAGGCTATGGCACTGTACTTTGAGCTTTCAGACGCACACATGCACACATATCCCTGCAGCTTTCACCACTTCCTGGGAAAACAATGAGAGGAAAGAAAAGTCAACAAACTAAAAGGCATCCAGAGTGGCTGGGACTGTAAAATGGAACAGACAAAAGTGAGAGGCACTGAGCCCAGGGTCAAAGGTAGGCCCCGGTGGAACAGACTTCATTAACTTCAGTCATATCCTGAGAAGATCATTAAAACGGCCATAGAAAACATAACCTATCTGCGCGGGTTGTTGTGATTCATGCAAGAATCATTTCAGCTCGGATATGCAGGAACGTTGTGGTGTTAATTGCAGTTTCTAAACTATGCACTCGCTCCAGTATATGTCATCACTCATCACACTTACTGTGTTGTGTATAATATGGTCAAATCTGTGTCTTTGCATATGTTTTCACAAGAACATATGAAGCTAAAGAAAGACAGTGAAGCCTTCGGTAATGTTTCACTACCGTAGACGTGCTTTGAGTTAAAAAGATGATTAATGTGGCTGTTCAAAAACAACAGTAAAACTCAGCCCTGACTCAAATTAAAATGAGATGAAATTTTCGCAAACCTTCCAATTTCAGAGCAAAATATGGAAAGAGTTACTTGTCTCAGTCAGGTGTACCAAATGCTTTGCAAGCACTGCATCAAACTCATGGCACAAGAACTGGGAAAAACAAATTACTGACTAGCTCAATGTCAACTTTTATAGTAACCTGGTTATTGCAGTCGGCTATAACCTGATTTCTGCCATTAAACATGTTTCTGCGAGCTTGTAAATGTAGTGACTGTATGTCAGGAGAACTTCATTCCCACGCATTCCTTTTATGAACAGGAGTAGAATCAGCAGGATAGACACACATCAGTGTCTAAAGAATCCTGTTCTTTTGACATCTCGGCTTTGATGTGGACCCCCTCCCGTTGTCCACCAATGTGGGTGGAGAGTTGGGGCTTCATCCGAGAGAGAGAAGTGGAGAGCATGAGGAAGTTACCCATATGTAAGTGGGGGCTTTCCTGGAAGGACATCACTCTCTGTGTGTAACTGCAACTACGGCACTGTGCCTTATCATCCCGCACAACGTCCACCTGAAACAATATTTGCACATGAGTGTTCAATTTAACATTTGGGTGACCCCTTCATCAGAGTTACAAAATATGCCGCAGCATGGTAGCTCAGGCCAACCCATAATGCAGCATGTGACTTGAGTGGTGGGGAGCAGTTTGGAGCACAGAAGAATTACCAAGGGGAAAATCAGTTTCTCAGAAACACAATCTGATGACAGAAATACAGTCACAATAAAATAAAATAAAATAAAATGTACACTTTTAATCATCATTGTGGCCTAATTAGGCAAAAAGGCCCCCTTTCAAATGGCTGCCACATTTTATATTAAAGAGGATTCAGTATGACAATGATGTGATCTGGATATTCTGCATAAATCTCTTGAAATAATGTTTTGTGGGACTGATGTTGGGCTTGCACTGTTGTGGCCTCTTTAAAATGAGATCAAGATCTTCTTGGAAGCATATCCTAGCATCATTCTGTGTCACTGCCAGCTACAGCTTCAGCTTATAACTGTATATGGCACATATGGAGATACTATTATAGTCGATGACAGAGGCTAAAGCAGAAAAATTAATGTGAAACATTGCTGAACGTTTTATTACCCTTTAAATATCTATAAAAATAATGTGCAACACCGACATGATGAAACCTAACCATGACTATTAGGATACATCAGCTAAGCCCACAAAAGGGAGTGCATCATAAGGGCAGAGAAAAACAAGAAGACACTGTGAACTCTTTCAATAATTCCTAAAAGAAGGCGCTCTGGTCAGGCTGAACACTTAGCATGAGTTCAAGAGAGTGTGTGCTGTCTCTGAGACCAGATTGTGGTAAAGTCGAACAGTCACATGAATGTGATCCGTGCTCAGGCTGAGGCTCAGGCCCTAATTATATGGGAAAAGAGTGTGGTGTGACAGCTATGGCCGGGATTGCGGTTATGTCCTAAGAGAGTGCATATGACCCTGAAGAGAAGGAAAGTGAGAAAACATAAAAAGACTAAAAGAGGTTTAGTAGAGAAGAGATATGTGCTGTAGAGGAATAAACAAAAGGTATAGTGCGATTAGGGTGTAACAGTGACAGATATCAGGAGTTAGACTGGAGTCAGACCGTTCTATGTAATGCTGCTGAGTAAGACCAGGGCTTACAGGCAGGATTGAAAGAGCCACAGCAACTCCACAAAGCACCAGGGCCCAGGCCTAGGAATTCCTTTGTTCATGTCACAGGTCTCTGTTTCCCCCCTGCCTTAATCCCAGCCTGCCTCACACCCAGTAACACTGAGCAGGGCAGGTAACTCTGCCACAGGCATGCCTATCTATTTACAGATAACATCACATAACATAACCTCACCAAACAGCACCTCTAACAAATAGCAATAGCTTCGGTGGCAGAACAAGGTAAATCATAACATATTTAAGATTTGGCTCAAAAATATCCAAAAGTACTTATCTCTCAAAGGATATGAATCAAATAAACAGCACACACTGACACTGAGTAAAGTGTTTAGCCTGAAGAGGCACAACAAAAGTGACTTTTCCTCATCCTCCACATTTCTTGAGGGAGATAGTCATTCATAAACACAATCTCTTACAGTAAAGCTATCTACCAACACTTGTGCTTTCCTGCAATGGCCATGGCCAGGCTGCCTTAAGCCCCCTTCATAGAGCTGCCAAGAGGAGTCAGCGGTACACTGTGCAGCACTCGCAAAGCCCTCTCCCACGGCTATTAGTGACCATTCATCTGGGGAGCCTGGGAAAATGCCTCTCTAGCCTGCCGTGGCCATGGGGAAACAGGCTGGCAGGTGTTCCCTCCCTCTAAGCCCTGGCACCTGTGGAGGAGAAGAAGAGCTCTGCCACGGCCTGAGCAGCCTCTAGGTACCACAAGGATCATCTGCCAGAGGCCTCACCAGCCTCTGTGCTTCGACAGATAGACCCACGCACCAGCAAAGCTACACTTGACCGCACTGCCTCACACAAACAGATCAATGCAGCTGAATCAATATTACCAGTAGAAGCAAGACATCTGGTAATGTACTTTGGCAGATTGAAATGGCATGTTAACTAAATCCGTGTAAAATGGGTCCTCTCAGTTTACACTTAACACATATACACACAAATACATGCTCCTGTTACAAGCTACAAAATCAATATCCCTCAGAGAGTAAAACTACACTCGTCCAAATAAAAGGCCCTCAGATATGTAGGCAAACATCTAAAGAAAGTACAGAGTCAGGTCAAACAGCCATGTATGACACTAGTAGGGTTTTGAGCAGAACAGTAGCACCTTCAAGGAGATGAAGAAGACACTGTTGCAAAACCACTTCCTTAAACAAATATCAAACATAAGTTAGAAAAATGTGTTCTCTAAACATGGATAACCTATTATCCACTTATTCTGAATCTGTAATTACACTGAGAAATGTGGGTGGGTTGAACACGGTCTACCAAGGAGAATGCAACAAGCCTATCCCAAGCAGCAATACCAAGGACTTTGAAAGTGGAGCATGTCCATTCTGCTTGTCCAGAGCCAAGATGTTTGGTGGGAAAAGATCCTTCTGTTCATCTCTCTAAAAACATAAATAAATCACATCACTATGAGCTAATCATGAAGTAGCTTTAATAAAAGAAATTGGGAGGAAGGGGTGAACAGTTGGGAAATCGCCTCTACTGCTGAGATTTGAAGAAATGCCTCGGGTTTATGTTGGCAGAAGACATGGGAGAAGTTCCCCTGTGACATGTTCGCCGCACAGACTTAAGCACTGAAAACAGCATACGTACACAACTACAATAAGCCATACAGATAACTCGGACACAAACACTTGCACTAAAAGGCCTTGGAATGTTAAAAGCTGTTGATGGCTCATTTGAAGTGCCAACAGCTGAGGCTGTTACGCTGCTCTTACTGCCGTCTGTTGGCGGAAGCCCTGTGATTTCACACTGGCACCAGCTCAAACACAGCCTCACACAAGAACCCCCGGGCCCCTGCTATACCATCGCACACATAGACCCACACTACATGTGACTATTCTTGGCCGTGCATCAGTACTATGCTGCTGACACCTTTTTCTTCTACCACTAAAGCCTCATTCTACTCTCAAAAAAATAATAAAGTTGCAGAGATACACAGATGCACACAAATACAAGCCAAGAACAGGCTTCCATTCCCTCAAAGGACAAACTAAAAGTCCTCAGAGGATTAGCAGGTTAACGTTTGACCTGCTGGCAAAATAGATGACCCCAATACTTAATACCCACACTGAGGTTTGCTGGGCTTCCCACCCTAAGCCTATAGTCTGCCCTCCCCTTTTTATGGCTCCTGCCTGCTCACTTCACACAGCCACAGTCTCCACCTTTACTGCTCTGCCGCCTCCCTCACATGGGACAATGTAAAGACCAAGAATGTCATTACACTCACTTAAGACCTTTAATAGGACTACAGCACATGCGCTGTGTAGGCTGTTTGAGGCGTTATAGCTTTTCATGTTTGGTACAGGGAATATTCTCGGTTATGGTATGGAATCATGTTCCACTGCTTACATTCTCTTTGGCAAAGCTGCAAGGAGCTTAATCATTTTAACATGCATATTTCACTGAAATGCTGATAGTGCTCGTGTTCACACGGCGGAGTGCGTGCAGTCACTGTCTGTGATCTCCATCATTAGAGTTGTCTGTCTCTCCTCAGTCTGTCATGGGGAATATGAGTCAGGCTTTTCAGTAACCGTACACTGTCAGCCTGTTCACACCTAGCCCAGGGGGAGGATATATCTCTCCGACACTGTCGCTCCTTCTGATTCTCACTGGTCTGAGCTTATGAGTGCACAGATGCACATACTACTGCCAACATGTCTCATTATAAACACTGTATGTTCCACAAGACAAGCCCTGATATTAAAAGGCCATAAACATGCACATTTATATGTATAAACACATTCACATACAATGCATATGTGCTTTCACATGGACATATAAGAGCACAGTGGCAGGACAACTATAGATGTAGCAAATAGCGTGAGATACAGTGCTGCAGCCACAGGAGAAACTTTATGGGCCTACTGCCCTGTAATCCCACTCTCACAATCTGGCCTGTCCCGCTGAGTGAGCCCAATTTAACTGCCCTTAACTGCTACCTGTGACAAACCTGTCTGCCTTCCAACAAACAGCTGGGGGTGTGGGGTGGGTGTATGAGGGGAATGTGCTCTAGCTATAGAATAAAGAGGAAAGATTTACCATCCTTACAATCCTCACACTGCGGTGTTATTTATTGATCTTCCTCTGTGTGTGTATGGCAATGCATATGTGTGAGGGTTGTTTTTAATCTTGTCTCGTTAGCTACAATTACACACAAACACAGGTGTGTCAACACCACATTAAACACAACGCCTCAAATATTGCCATTTTAATCGACTAACATCTAGCATGTAAAAGCGTGGCCTGGACGTGCCAAGTTAAACAACACAATATAAAGACTCGTATCAACTCCTGCCTCCACGGGTCACACCCTGGGCGTAGAGAGCCACCTTGTCCCAACTAGTTCTGTTGTCTTTCCACCCACACTGCGCTCAAAAAAGGTAGCCATCAAATACTTTAAAGTAATTTAAAGTTTTGCAACTTTATTGGCTCTTTGCATGCAGAGCCTTACAGCCCATTTACTGCACACAGAGCTGTAACTGTATACTCATGTCCAAGTGAATAAATAATGGTTTTTATAGTCAGAGTAAACTCTTTGACATATTTGGGAGTTGATGGCAGACACACCTAGGACAAAGAAAGGGAAGACAAAGATGACTCCATAGCCAAGGAATGTGCAACAAAATCAAAACACTGTCAAAATCATTTTTGACTTAATGCAAAACAAACAATTTGTTTCATAACTACTAAAACAACTACAGCCTACAGTTGGTGTTTGTTACCTTTTATGTAGAACGCTGAAGCAGGTGGCAGCTCTTTCTTTTGTTTGGGCAGTCTTCTGTTGTGGATGGACTCTGTGTACTGCTTGACTCTCTGGTCCACAGCTTCCCGGACTAAAGCTGTAACTTCCTTAAAAAAAATGTGTAGACAATTCAACACAGGAATGAGAAATTTTGTTTATTTCAAGTACTATATGAGCGAGAGTAACCCTAGAAGTCTTCAAAAAGCCATTTAACAAACCCTATGAGTGCTAAATTGTAAGAGTTTTACAACAGTGAAAAGCCTGAGGAAGAAAAGGCAGGAGGCTCAAAGTCATCTTAGATTCCACGCTGCAGCTTTCTACTGAAAAGGCCCCTACTGGAACAGAAGCTATACATTCAGTAGCACTTATTCACACACACCCTTCTCCTTGTGTCTTTACCTCCACTTGGTCCATAGTAAACCAGCTGGCGTCCTCTTGGTCGCCCAAGAGCAGTACGTGGAGATCCACCAGCACGGCAAAGTTCCCACACTGTAACACAAAGAGTCAGGACAGCCACAGGTTGCTGAGGGGCATTGAGCTTGCAGACAACAAAGGAAATCAGAGCGTTAGGTGATTGACAGCGAAACAAACCACAATGACCTCCTGTGTCCTCAAACATCACCCCCAGGCCTCTCCCAGGACTCCCCGGACTCTATTTTCTGTCTAGCCATCTCTGGACAGATCTCCCTGCAGAAATACAGCCTATCTGCCCCCATGACTTCTCTCCACATAAAAAAAGTATTCTCCTCTTTTCTAAGTCTTGCACTGCAGCCACTGCCCCATGTCACTGCACAAAAAGTTCAAAGAAAACCCCAGAATAAGGATAATCCTACATTAGACCCGACTGGTGATAACACTCCACAAATCTACTCAAAAGCACTCTACATTTACTTTACACAGTGCTTCTGCTCTACAACTCAAGAATGCTTTACAAACTGAGCCTGAGAGTGAATTCCTTAAGCACTATGTCATCATGTCAGTGACAATAAGCTACAAGGGACATGGAGGCCAGAAACGCCGTGGCTGGTTAAGATGCTGTTACATCTTACAGCTTGCCTGATTACGGTTTACACATGACTGCAAAAGCTGCCCGCTGCACAGAGCAAAATGAATGTGGTTCTCGTGTGAACTCCGCGCTCCCTGGACAAGGAAGTAAAAGGACGAACTGAGACCACCCACAAAATGACACAGAGGAGCGAGAAAATAACCTTAAAATCCACTGTGATAATGCACCGAAAAGGTATTGTAGTCAATGAGCAGCATTAAGGAGGCCGGATTCATTTGGTAACAGGGAAAACATTGCACACTAAAAGCTTTGTTTTGGGCCAAGCTTGTCCCCTGGGCAAAAGCAGAGCAGACAGGATGACTAAACTCTACATCCCAGACATGAGGGATGTTTCTGCAGCTTTCCTCTTAAGATGACGTGCACAAATAAATTAGCAGGGTGTGTAGGGGAAGACCCAGACTACTTTTTGTTCAGAAATAAAGTTTTGAAAACTATGTCAAGATTTTCTTTTAAAATTAACTTACTTTTTGGGTTTATTCAATGTTGGGAGTCAAATGTTGTTAGAAAGGACGAGACAGCTATTATTTAAGGGAGTTTTCCCTAAGTAAGAAATAGGGGCTTCCTAACTTTTTACTGCTGAACAACTAGAGGAGATGGCGCCACCATATGACTGACTTGTGTATAGTCTTTAATGAGGGGCTCCTTGTACCTACAAAAAGGAAAGTGTCTGTGCATTGAATTACAAAATACAGCAATATTAACATTTTGAATGTAAAAAGGCTGCTTGACAGTAAATATGTGTTCTTCCATGTGCCAGGTATTAATTTTTTTAATGAACAATTTAAAACAGAAAGACATTAAGTTCAATTAAAAAACCTACTCCTATATTCTCAACAAATTCCATTTAATAATCTCCTGACTCCTCACTTTATATGAAAAAGTGCTGTGTCACAAAGTGTTACCCTCAGTATTTTTTAACATAAAGCCTGTTATGTAAGATGTATATAAAAATGTGCAACAACAAAGTCAATAGTGCCCTGGACCATAACAGAGCCATCCCTTATGAGCGAGCCTCTCATGTATAAAATGTGTGCTTGTTGCCTGTCAGCGTCAGCTCTTCTCTACAGATCAGTATTCTCTCCATCCTTTGCCCTTTGTCTCATAGCGCTCTACGGATGACTGCTGGCCTCAGCTGACTGCTCCCAACTATTATCAATGCGTGGGAAAACCTAGCAACACAGGCTCTGACCTTGTCCGTCAAATAAATAAGACCATGGCCAAGGTCCCACTGTTGTTTAAGGGATGGGATATGAATGACACGTGGATACTTTGTGTTAACTTCCAAACTACGACTGTCTGTTAAATGTATGTATTAGTGCAAAGCATATACATGCAAGCTTGTTGGCATCGGCTTAAAACGCCTGTGATTTAAGAAGTGGACCAAATATGAAAAAAAAGCAGAAACAAAATAGGGCAATTTGAACAGGTTATAAAAACATAAGACAAATTCAAACGTAAAATTTACCAAGGGTTGGTGAAGCCTGAAGTAGGTAGTAACTAGTTGTACATTTACTGGATTAAAAATATATATAAAATTCTTAAACATTCTTTTCACTTGACTACATTTTGGAGGAAAATGTTTTACTTTTACTGAACTAAAAGTTTAAAATAAGTGAGTACATGCAACCTTTAGACATATCGTGGTTGAACCTTTTTGCTGTGAGTTGACAGTGGAAAGCACTGTCAACTCACAGCAAAAAGTTTCAACCCCGATAATGAAACCTACTATAGTCATTGTTCTAGTATTAACAGTACATTTTGAATTGCATAAAACAAAAGTTTTTTAACTGAATAGTTTGTACTTTACATTTGTAAAGTGATAATTATATTATTAATATATTTAATAATATTATAGTATGTACCTCCTCAGTACAGACTTGGACTACCCTACACATCTGCATATTACAATATATCTGTCTGTCTCTTGCAATAATTATGTGACAGTTTACCAATTTGAAACCATGTATCTAAGTCTCTTGTTAATTAAAAAGAGCAGCAAGACAAGATAAATACCATAGTGTAAATGGCTCTAACTTTAAAAGGCTATTCAAAGCTCAAGAGAGACATGAGGTTAATTTGATCAATATCTAGAACTGCAAAGAGCAGCAGGGTTTAGAGTGCAGACTTTATGTAGAGTTAAGTGGTCTCTGAGCATTGAGGTTTGAAGCCAAAAATCGAATAGGCCTTAGACCAACTCTGTTTTATCAGATTAAACCAGGAGACAAGCCCAACTACAAACTAGGCATTAATGATAAACAGTGGTCTGCCTCTCTCACAAAAACAGCATGTGATCCACGGCACTTCTCAGAAGAGAGGGAATTTTGCCAGGAATGCCACTAATGCAATCACACTAATGAGAAAACAATTAATTTGGACAGGCAGATCTGGGGCTTTAGTGGAAGAGCACATTTACACTGGAGTGTGAAGTGTGGCAATTCCTTTTTAAATACAGCTGGCAGCTAAAAATGATTTAACCAAGTGGTGTTTAGGGTCACATTGCATAGAGAGACACAAAAATTAGTGGAATCTAATTTACACAAAGGCTCCAACAACAATTGCATCATGTGGTCCAAATTTGTCAATTCACGGCACAAAGAGTGACCAATAGATCTCTGAGGTGAACTTTGCCACAAACTCTGACCTCCCCCTCCCAAATTAGCTTTCTTTAGTGAGATCTCTGTAAGCAGCTTTTACTTTGTGGATTAAATAGCACAAACCACAAGAAGATATTTTTCCATTTGTAATGAAAAATAAAAATGGTAATGAAATGGCTATCTTAACACACACCTTCCTCCACACCTTTCTTTGCACAATGGGCCCCTTTAAACGTATCTTTGTGATTTATCATATCCACACAAACTATTTTGTTTTGTTTACTTTGCTTTGGCACATTTAAGGAAATACTTTGAGCAACTGCCGCTGTTGTTGAAAAGAAAAGCTTGATAAAAGGGCCAAGTTAGAGGAAGTTCTTCTATTCATTCATACGAAAGTGGGCCAGCACGGCTTTGTTCTCCACCTTGCATAGACTTTTTAGGGTTATTATGAGCAGAGGCTGAAGGGTGAAAGAGAAGCGGCTACTTAATACCAAATCCTTTATTGTGCCATCTTTTGTGTCCTGTCAAACAGCAATGAATAGGACTGCGTCTTCCTGGAGGCTATGCTTAACTTCCCAATCCTAATTCTCCCCACTGCCAATCAGATATCATGCAGCACACAAAGACTTTACAAAGACAAGGAAAAGCATTAAAACATGTGCAGTTGTCAAGCCACAGTAACAGAGACCAAGACACTAGTGAGTTAACATCAAGACCAGTACATGATAAATGAGGAGAGAAGCTAAGAGACAGTTGTAAAGTTCAAACACTGTAAGTTTAATCTCAGCAATGACAAACTCATGGCTAGTTTGCAAGTATTTGATGAAGGAGGGTAAAGGGAGGTTATGAGTAAAAAATAGAACTAGAAATGAGTAATGTTGGTTGCATTTAATAAAATTAAATAGACACGTTTTCCATTCAATTAGAATATTTGATGTGGACAAATAAACTAGCTGTGGTCTTGGCCGTTCCTTATATATTCGATTTTAAGATGAAGGGTCTTAAGAACTGATTTAAGACCAATACTTGAGCTCTACAGCAATAATTAAAATATTTTAGACAGCAGCGGTTCATAAAGAAATGACATTATAATTTCTCACTTTAAATAAACAGAATTGTGATTCAAACTTTCAGATATATCTGAGGTTCTGGTTTTTATCACTTGCTGTTCCCAAAACACTCTCTACCTTCCCTTATCTCTCACCCAAACCCAGCTCTCCATCCTCCTGCTTGTGCTGCACTGAGTTGGGCACCAAGCCCAAAGTCTAAGAGCAGCTTGAGCCGCCTCCCCACCTCACTGCCCTTTGCCATTGCTATCGCGCTATATAAGAACCAGACCTGCTCGGACGGCACTTAGCTCAGAGGCTAACAATAACCAGCCACAGATGTTTACATTGGGAGAGCAGAGGCAGCAGATGCGGTCGCACTCAATAAAACTTGCATCTCTCTCCCTTTGTCTCCCTCGTTTTCTGACATTTCCTCATTCCTCCTGGAGTCTGCAGAGACCCCGAGGAGCTCTTTAGATCTGTGGGTGTGACAACCTTGCTCTCAGGCTTCATGCGCCTTGTTCCCAGCTCCCTCTCTCTCAGCTGTGAGTCACCTGGGTTTCCCCTAAAATAATACAGATCCAATTTTTCAAACTGCCATATTCTGACAACTGAGATTTGGGACCACTGTGACTAAAGTGTGCGCAAGTGCTTTATGTGCAAAGCTTCCTTCATTCAGTTCAATGTTAGCACACCTGAGTTGTCTTTATTGGATGTTAAAGAAAAAGAGACACAACCCGGGAGTGGAATTCCAGCAGCATGAACAGACAGGAATATCTCTAGGTAACACACTGCAAACAAAGCTCACTGCAGAAACATCCATGAGAAATTGGTAGATGCAGAGAAATTGCAGGCTGAGACCTATTTGGGGTCATTAAAAAATTAAATACTATATAATCGGGTAGCAACACAGAGATATAAACGGTTGTAGCCTTGTCAACTTCTCTTCCCCTGAGCTGGAAAATGTCAAACCGTTTCTAATGAGAACAATGACTGTGTACAGAGAAGCATTATGTGTGGCCCGATATGAGCTCATCTGCAGCGTGACAACAACACTAAACAGCACATAAACCTCTGACATGAAAGTGCTCTGTAAGTCCTCATTTCTCCTATTGTTAAACTACTTTGGTGTTTAGGTCGACCCACTACATTAGGTGGTTGGCGAGTCAGCAGTGCATGTTGCTAATAGAAGGCAGACTGCAGTAACGTCCTGGCAGAGAGCAGGCACTTCAGTAGATCAGTTTCCTCGCCTGCAAGGTCTTTTCGGGAGGTCTGAAAAGTGGCAGGTCACTATATAACCTAAGCCTGTTGAAGGAGAAGCATAGCTGCAGCTCCCTGGAGCAAGGAGGATGCAGCTTTGGAAAACATTATTTGGAGGGGTAATAAAACATTGGTGAACAGCCTCCTTAAAAGGGCAAGGTACAATGCAGCAATGGTGGTGAGTCAATGTGGAAAACTGTGTACATGTTTTGTGTGATTTAATTTCCTACATGGTTGATTTCATACATTAAAAAAATAGTGGTGGCGGTGTTTGTTTTGCGAAAGAGGAGCCTGGGAAGTGCCTTAGAATGCTATTGTTTGGGCTGATTCCCTCTAACATACTTGTTTGTGGTTAGTTGGTTAAGCATGGTACTAGAGACTCTTTGCATTTTCTCAGGCAGGGTAACACAACAGTATCATTATGTGCCCAGTGGGAAGGAACCTTTATACTCCCACAACCAACTGAAGGGGGTGGTGTGCAGCCTGTATGCAGGCATGCATATGAAACAAATAAAGGGAATGAATGCAATATCTGGTCAACGAGGCACACATGGCATTACGGAGGATGTGAGAGATCAGCACAAATGTCTGCAGCCCTGGTCCAAAACTCTCAATAAATGAAACATCAACAAAAGGGAGGCCAGAAGCTTTGCCTGCACTTAACAAAAACATCTGATGTGCATTATTCCTGACAAAGCAACAGACAGAGGATGAACGGCTTGGATTTTAATAGAATGAGTTTCTTCTGCTTCATATCACTGCACCCATTAACAAAGGGCTCTTAGGGAGGTGGTTCTGAGACATGCAAAAGGTGACCAGAAAAGATGAATAACAGCATGAGAATGTGCAGGATAAACAATACACTTATGTACCAGCACTGACCTCTAGTGGCTCAGGACCAACAATCTATTTTGTGTGTTTTGTCATTTTACAACTCGGAGGTTGAGGCAAATGCAGGACCAACAATCTATTTTGTGTGTTTTGTCATTTTACAACTCGGAGGTTGAGGCAAATGTCAGGTTTACTACTAACATTATGCAAACAAGTTACATTTTAGATACACATAGAACCTACTAGATACACATATTAAATTAATGTTACTGTAATTGATAATAATAATAATAATAACAAAGGTAATGATGATGCAATTGATTATGTAAGTTGTGATCTGTTCAGTTTCATACTGCACAGTGTTATATTGTCTTACCTTGATGACATATTTAAGAGGAGCCATTGAGGCGTATGCAGCAGGCTGCCCTGAGTCACAGAAACGAGAACAATGTGTTATTTGTATTAACAATGTATTAACACCCATTTCTGTGGGCGTGATTTACTGCCAAAAAAATACAATACATCTCTCTCTGATATAGCAACTTACGTTAATGCTTGACCTTAAAGAGCATACAATATGGTAAAATGACTGCATGAATAACAGGTGGCTGCAAAGTGTTGTGAGCTTAACCAGTCTCAAACGGCACTTTACAAATAATAGATAAATGAAGGACCATACATTAATACACAGTTTGAGATGCAATGTTCACATTAGCTAGCTAGCTTGATTTAGAACATCTGGCAATGGCAGCCATCTCTAAACCTAACAAAGAAATGACCATTCATTTTTGTAGCAAACGTTAAACAAACCACTTTTCTTGGTGTAGTTATATGTAAAGGAATTAATATAGTGTAAAGCCCTGGATCAAATCTCTTCTATTCATGATCCGTACCGCCAACAGTTTAAAACTATTAAGGCAGCGGAAGATGACGTCAACAAAGTAATTTAGGTTTAAATCTAATAGTTTTTGTAATAGGTTTTTAGATCACAATAAAGACTAACTTTAGCCACATATAACTTATTGTTCACTTGCTTTTGCCTGTTCACCTCTCTTGACAAAAAAAAAATGCACAATGCACTTGGGAAATGATATTGAAGCTACTATGCGACGAAGGAAAAAATGACGGCAGGACCCAAAGCCTATGAGCGCTACCATGGAAACCACTCCTACCTTATGAAAGCCTGTATAGATTTGAAATACTTTGGAGCCCATATTTGTGCTCGTCATTGTTTTTAGAAACAAAATTAAAATATTTGATATTGTTGCTTTCGTTTTTCTTCCTGCCCACCATATTCATGTTTATTTATTTAGACATAATTATAAACATTACATAATTATAATCAGGCATTATCCATGGCACCAGTATTTGTGTGGTTGCTAGCCTGACCGTTTTAGAAAAGCTTGTTGATTACTTTTTAGACTTAATGAAAAACTATATATACAAAGCATTATTGTTCTCAACGTACGCGCAGAGTAATTTTAGGTTTCAATGCATGTAATCGTTTTAAGATTTACGCGTTTTTGTGAAATTCGTGGGATGTCTCGATTCGTAAAGAAACAACCTGCTCGTTGTACGGACTTGCCCCTGGACAACGCGGATATCTGTTACAAACTTAACATTTTAAGGGAACTCCTTAAGTCTTGTTTTGGGCCTAGAGGTAGACTGAAACAAATTCATAACAACACTGGTGGGCATGTTGTGACTACCTCGACATCCTCTGTACTCTTGTCAGCTTTGTCCTCATCAGAACCATTTATAAATCTAATCAGAGCTTCAATTCTCAACCACATTTCTCGTTTTAGTGACTGTGGGCTGTTTGCTGCTATTTTCTGTTTAGCTCTCCTTGGACAAGCTCAACAGTCTAGTCTTAGAAGAAATGTGTCTCTCAGAGTAAACAAGTACCTGCTTGGTCTGAGCACCAGTTATCTTCAACAAACTGACTGTGGCTGTAAAGTGAAACTGGACTTCAACAGCACCCAGACCCTCATCAGATTAGCTCACAGTGTCATCTCCAGCAAACCAGCATGCGTGCTAACAGAAGCAGAGGATCTTCACATCAGCACATTGGCTGTACAGGGTTTTTTGCTCACTGTTCCCTGTAATAAACCAGGAGCAGTAAAACTTGGCAAAATACTGACTCTCTCTGTTGAAGGTCTTCCTGTGCTGGACTCTGCGGTGTTTCCTGGGCTGTTGCTGGACCTACCTGACTCATTCCTTAACCGCCCAGAGCATCTCAATGGTAGATCACTGCGCACTGTGTTAATCAGTGAATCTCTGGCTGGTGACCTAGCTGAACTTGGAGAAGGGGTTATTGAGTTGCACAAAGGAGTGGATACAGAATCGCAGGTTCTGGATCAGCTGCTGAAGCTTGGCAAGCAAGTTGTTCAAGATGAGGTGAACTTATTTATTTGCCAAAAGGTCATCCACCCAGTTCTGCAGCAATACCTGAGGGACCATGGCATTACAGTCATAGAGAGAGTGGGAATTAATCTCATGGAGCCTATTATTCAACTCACAGGTGCTCAACCTGTTGCCACGTTACATGCCACCATTACACCCAAGGCCTATGGAGGAGTAAAGGATCTCACCGTTAAACAGTTTGGATCCAAGACAATGTTGCATTTGCTTCCCACTGAAGAGTCAGCGATCTGCACTATGGTCCTCTGTCACAGAAACGAGACAATGCTAAATGAGTTAAAGGTAAGTAAAGAAAAACAAATGAAGGTACTGTTTAGGAGCTGGTTGTGTATTTTAATCTTTAAATCTAAAATTGTACTACTAAGGACTTTTCTCTTTTTCAAGATGGTCTGTGACAAGACAGAACATTTATTACGCCTAACTTTGAAGGATCCGTTTGCCCTTTTGGGAGGAGGCTGCACTGAGACACACCTCGCTGCTTACATCAGAAATAAGGTGAAAAAAACTACACATTTGATAGAAAACACTTATTTTTCAAAAGTACTCTCTTGTTAATGTTCTACTTTCTGTTTTCTAGAGCAAGAATGATGCCTCGGAGACTGCCTCAGTGTTGGGATGTTCACAGACAGAGTACCTACTTGCTGCAGAGGGATTCTGTCATTCTTTGGAGTCAGTGGCAGCAGCATTAGAGCACGATGGTGGGAGTGCCTTAATTGATCTGACTCATGCTCACCACTGGACACTTCCTGCAGACGTGGTACAAGATCAAATGGACCACAGTTTGAGTGTCTGTGGGTGTAGATTGGTGGAACGTAGTCAAGATAAAAAGTGGAGCTTTTTAAACTCCAGATGCCCAGAATTCTTTCCTGCAGCCTTGAGTAGAGATGTTGATGTGCAGGTCTGTGTGCTGGACTCCTTCACAGCTAAACTCAATGGGTTGCAGGTTGCTGTAGAAACTGCTAATCTTGCTTTGGACGTGCAATACATAATTCAGGACACAAACTAGCAGAATGGGCAGTTTGTTCTTTTGGGGGATTCTGTCATAAATGTTTTATTGTTAACTGTATGTTGTCAATATGATTCACGCTAAGCAAACAAGGCATATAATAAACCAGAAGGCTTTGCAAACACTTTATTTCTCATTATTTTTTCCTTAAGTGACTGTGTTAAGGGGGGAACACATACTTAACACATCTATATACAATAATCGCCCTGCAGAAAAAAACAAAAAGAATAGTAAATTATAGAGGATTTAGAGAACATACAAACATTATGTTCCTCAAGACCTAAATACTAAAATCTGTGGATTTTATAAAGTTCAAGACAGCCCAAATACTGTACAAGGCAAGAAATAATCTTGTTCTGGATAATTTACAAAGACTATTTTCAGACCGAGAAGGAAGGTACAATCTGAGTGGAAAATTTAAATTTAAAACTAAGTGTGTACAAACAGAGAAAAGTTTCGGTGTTTTGGTGGTGTAGAAATGTGGAATAGTTTACCTGGGGAAATTAAGCAGAGCTGTAACATAGGGAAGTTTAAAAAAGAATATAAGAATTATATTTTTGAGACATATAAAGAGATGGAGGGTATGTTCTGCCCTGGACAGTTTAATGTGATGCTTGACTTAAAGTATAATGTTTTATGACTGCAGAAAATGAATAATGACCGTGTTACAAAAAAAAAATAATGAAATGAAGCAAATAAAAACAGGTGGTGACAGGAGTTTAAAATGACTGTAAAACTGTAAAATAACCTACATTATATTGAGGAGTTAGCCACAAATGAACCTGCAGCAGTTGTGTAATGCTACCAGAAGATGGAGCGCTAAAGTTAAATCTACCAGCAGCAGTAGCAGGACTGTTTTTTGCTGACAAGAGGCAGTCTAGCCAGAACTAGTAAATACACAAGTTGTTTGTTTATTTTTCTTTTATTGTACTGCTAACTTATCTATTTTTTTTACTTGTAGCTGAGAATAATAATATTTTCAGGTTTTCATTGTTTTATATGCAGTAATTATATACAATGCCATACAATTCACTGTGCAGGTATGTCATGACATGTCATGACATGTCATGACGCCCATGACATGTCATGTCACAAGCGTCATGACATGTCGTGAGTGCCATGTGCACAGTGGCTCAGTGGTAGAGCGGTTGTCCTTCAACTGGAAGGTAGGCGGTTCAATTCCCGCTCTCCCCACAGTTCATACTGTCATTGTGTCCTTGGGCAAGACTCTGAACCCACCTTGCCTCCAGTGGTGTTCCAGCTGTAACACTGGTGAATAGTAGAAGCTTAATGTAAGTTGCTTTGAATAAAAAGCATCAGCTAAAAAGACAAAAAAATGTAACACTGGTGAATGGAAGCTTCATGTAAGCTTTGGATAAAAGTGCTAAATGTAAATGTCCTAATTTTCCATAGGCTATAGATAGGTGCTTTCTTCTTAACAGATAAAGGGAATCAGTGCCTTTCTTAACTTGGGATAGTCTTTGAAGTTCTCCTGGTAAAACCTGTAACAGAGCAAAGCATGCACTCATAAATATTGTGTATAGATACCTAGATATACTTGATAATACAATAACCTGTGCTATCTTTGATACCTGTGATGGTAATAAGCTCTTGGGCCAATAAAACACATACTAAAAAGGGAAAATGACAGTGTTGGCAGAGACCATGTGGACAAAGCGTAACCAAACCACTCCACAATCTCTCCCAAGTAGTTGGCACCCGACACATATTCAAAGAGACCTCCTGCACAAGTTAAAAAACAAACAGTATGACAGTGTGTTGAAAGAGTGAAATGTGTTGTAATCCAGATGTAACTGTCTGTGTCTTACCTTTAGGAATCCTGTAAATAACTTCACCTGGTTTTCTCAGGTTACGGAGAATATAGTCACTGTGTATATTTATAGCCATCCCAATGTAAAACAATAATAATCCTAAGAAAAAGACTGTTATTCAAAAGGTTTGGTTTTGTTATTAATTTAGGGAAACATGAAAACATTTGCATTTGTCTAACCAATTTGGTAGCGATAATTAGAAGTCCATCCATCCCCAAAGTGGGCACAATGCAGCAGGTAGTGCCCTTGGAGGAATCCATTCACACAGCAAAAGAAACTTGCCCCCACCATAACATGCACTGGGAAAGGCCTTCCTCTGGTCAGCAGAGAATACACAAATGTCCTGCGAAATACAGAGTGCACAGAAAAAACAGTAACTAAGTCTGACCTCTAAAAATCTGTATATGTTTACAGAGAGAAAGACATGCCAAATGTTACAGTGAGGCTTTTGTCAGCTTTACCTTTGAAAGTAGTGTAAACAAAATGTCCCAATGAGCAGGCCCCTACCCAAACTGAAGGTTCTGTGAGAGGTGAGCATTAAAAGCAATGGGACCAAGAGAGCAGGCATCTCTTGGAGGAACCAGGCCACTTTAGCGGGAACCAGCCAAGGAGAAGAAGTGAGCACCATGTGGCGTCCATAAGATGCTTGGGCCTTCTTGTGATGAATCAGGTGACCCAGTCCCGACAGAATTATCCCACAGCTCAGAAAGTTGACCAAACCCTCGTAGCAGTACATCTTCTTAGGCTGTGCCTCAAGCTCAGTATGCCTTGCAATAAGCTCTTCCTTTCATAAATATAAAATTTAGTGGAATTTGGATAGATGTAAATAGAGTCTAAGACTCCACCCAAAACAAGAGGTGTGTCGGTAAGCTGGAACGTGGGAATGTTCTTTTAAAACCATGGGCTAATACACTGCAGGATTAGGAACACTCTGTTGGTTAATCTTTGTGAGAATAATGTGCAATTGTAGTAAAAGTAAAAAAAACACATTTTATATAATACTTTATCCACCATGAAGACAGCTGCTATTGTAAACCCATGTCCATTGCAAATCCCTGCCAGCCCTTTCTGGTAACAGCCAAAAACATCTGTAGCAATTATAAATGCTATGTTTATAGAATTATAAGCATAGCAGAGAACTGATGCAAGATGGACAGAACTTGAGTGTGACACATTTTCAGTGTAATTTCTACTTGTAGTACAAGCTGTGTTGTAATTCAACTCAATGTGTAAAAAAAACTTTAAAAAAAGACAAAACTTCTTAATATCTAGGTTTAACTTCAGTGGCATTTGCCTAAAAGTCCCGACTGAAAACATTACACAACTCTGCCTGAAACACATATGCCAAAACATAAATGTGAACCCATATGTTTTACAGGTCGACGGCACTTGGCCAGTACCAGCTACTTCTTTCTGTGCTGATAAATGCTTCGTGGAGCAAAAAAGCAGAATTGTAATGTCAAAAATGTTGTGGATAGTGGAAGAACCAGACACCAGAGCAGACTTGTTTTTAGTACATTTTACTTTTTTTGTAACATGAATCCTCGGCTTTTTTGGCCTTTTGGGATGCTTTGTCAGTGGAACCTGAGATAAAAAACTCCATTTAGGGAGCAGTTAAGTAATTTTTTATATTGTTTTTCTTTATAATGTCTGTGATGTGTTATTTCCCATTCCCGAAGCAAGAAGAAAAAAATACAAAACAGTTTCTAACAAAAAAAATAAACTGAAAATGAACAGTATTGAGGTTCTGCCTTTTGTCTCTACAGGAATGAGGTGAGGTGGAGAAAATGAACACCACTCCCTGCTGGAGACAGGAGATAACAGTTGGTGCCATTTTAGACCCATTGGTTGAACAGAGGGCAGGAGGGGTCACGCAGTCTGGGCCTGCTGGGTGAGCAGGAGGCCCCATGGGGAACTAAGCTCGGGGAAAAGGTACACAGAAAACAGAGTACATATTCTATACAAGACTAAACATGAGAATATGCTTCATATGTATATGTGCAACAGTGATAAAAGGCACAATAGCACAGTGTGTCATGCTTTACTAGTTTCCTTTAAATTAGAGGTCAAGCGGGCCTTAGATTTCCTCAAAATACTGTTGTCTAATGTTATATGTAACAGCCTTTCCATTTCCCCAAAGCATTTTGCTGCACTGGATCAACTGTTGAGAGGACTACATTACCTAAGAGAGGAACACTTGACATTGTGCGCTGCTGCTGCTGCCTACATCATACTGTTCAGAAGCCTAAAATGCTACTGCAAACTTAGGTTAGGTTTCTGCCACAAAGGAATATTTCAGGCAGCAGAATAGATGTCAAATAATATAAAAAAGGATAAGCGTTCATAACTGTAAAGATACAAGGCAATACAATTTATTGCAGATCCAATCCTACATCTCAGGCTTGTTGTAATTTCATTCTACCAACCTGCACAGTCAATCTGCCCCTACAGGACTCAAAGGAAACATTTTGTAGCTCAAAAGAATCTCATTGACAGTGAAGGTGGATGTTTAAAAATCTGAGGTACCACTGGAGTAAACGTTCACTTAAAACTGCAGTTCAGCACTGGCAAAAGACCTACAGATCTCCAAGCTATAGTACTGTTCAAGCAGAGAATTTAAAATAAGTGTGTGTCTGGAAAATACACTGTAAATTACACTACTGCTTCTGTAAAAATCCACAAAACTGTTTTAGTAAATACTAACACATCTAATAAAATACTTAAATTAGAGAAAGAAAAACAAGTAAAGATTATATTTAATAAAGGAATATAAGAATAATAGTTTTTGGTTTTACACAGCGGGGGGTTGGTAAATTTTCTTAGTGACAGCCCTTGATGTGTAGAGCGATGGCAATTGTTACCTATGACACCGTTTGTCAGTAACATATGTAGCTTGAAACAGTAAAGTCACCACCACTTGTTTCATGTGGCACCATTAAAATATTCTTCAGGTATCATCTTAAGAGATTTGCAGTTTTATTTTATTCCTTCACTGAGACAAGTTACAAGAGCACTGGTCGCCTTGAGTCCAAAAGTAAAAATTGCATCATAACTTAAATTCCTTTTCTTTCCATGAAAACAAAAGGGGCTAAAATGACGACTATTCTGACGACTACTCCAAGCCAAAAGAAAGCCTATTCTTCCAATCTCCTCAAACCATTTGTTTCTACATCATCTCAAAACTGCACTTCAAGCTAAATACTTCAACCAAAAGCTCTGACACACTTCAAACTGAGAGAAAGAGAGAGCAGAAGGATTGGCTGCAAGAGAGAGGGAAGTAAGGGGATTGTATTGGCTCTGAGTGTCTAGGTCCTTTCTGCAAATAGTATGCGCTGCGTGGGGAAAGGAGGGGGGTATCAGGGTGGGGATATGGCGATAGATAGTTAAGGGTAGGGTAGTGGCGGCGCTGCAGTGGCCCCTGCGACAGTTGACCTCAATGGACGATGAGGGCTCCAGCTGCGTAACTCACAGAGCTATCGTCCATGGTCCTGCACTCACTTGACTGGGAGTAGTTCAAGAAAGTGAAGCTCATGTCTATGTCATTCTTCCTCAGCTCAGCCACAGCCTACAAAACAGCATTCTCAAATTAGAGACATTCTTTACATAATTAAACATATTACATCTTTGTATTTTACAATAACAAATAGTACAACTTCCTATTATACGTACATTTAGTAGCACTCCAATCGGATGGCGCCCACAGATGGTGTTGCGGTACTTCTTCAAGTAGTTGGTAAAAGGGATGGGGTCTAACTGCTCTATTATGCGCATTCCCTTTAGAAATAGTAGAGCAAAAGGGTAAAGTAATATGGATATTACTTCATAAAATCAGCACATTTAAGTTACAAGACATCATCTCATAAATTAAGTGTATGCAACACTGCTGACCGTTTCATAGTCATCACCAAATGGAAGAATTATTTGACCCAAATTGTCTATGAAATGTAACTGAAACTAGGAAATGAGGGCTGGGTTGCCACGTTGAGGATAGATTTTGTTTTAAAATACTGCTTTTTAGTGTTAGAGTAAAATGTTTTCATAATGCCTTTAAATGAGGTAAAGAACTTCCCTCTTACCATTTTATCAAGATGCTCAATCGATCTATAGATTTCTCCTTGAGATTCATCATAGTACGTGTAGTTGAACCGTTGACCTTAGGTAAAAAACAAACGATTACATCAGAGCATCACTCAGTTTTATCATTTTCCAAAAAAGTCTCCCTTTTCAATTGTTCTTGTATTTAATTTTCATTTTACCCCAATGGCAGAAGTCAGATGAGATGACAAATAGGTTGGAAGGGTCTGCCAGGTACTTGCTGAACAATCTCCCATATTCCTGTTCCTTGGATTCACTCAGTGCACCCACGAGCACAGGGACAATGCTAAACTCATCTCTGCGGCTGAAAAAAAGCGCTATATATTAATTTCTGTACTGTGAAGCATTTCGGTACTATAATATTATTATGTTAGGGTAGATACTGTGTTAGATTTGACCATGTGTCCACAAAAGACACATAATTATGTTTTGCGGCATCGCCCTATTTGTATACTCTGAAACCTAACACTCTGATATCACAGCTCCAGTGAACAGAGACATATTAGGATGTTTAAAAAATGACAGAAGATATAGCATGATGAGTGGGGGAAATGTTTGATAAGTGCATGTGTAAATGACAGATTGGCCGTGATGCAAACAAATAGAACAGTAAGAATAGTTGCATTGTTTGCTATTGTTCAGCACTGCTGTTTAAAATAGCAATTTAATGTAATTGCAATGTTTTAAAAGGGAAACATTCAGGGCGGTCTGTACTGAGAATAGACCTAATGTGGCCCGTTTCCTCTGCTTTTCCTGCTGCTCCCTGAGAAAATACTTTTAACTGTTGCCAACCTAACAGAAGGCTGCCATCAATTATGCACACAGACACTTCTCATTTGTCACAGCATTACCATGTTAGTGACTCAGAGTATTTGTGTAATGACAATGGATAGAAACAACCCAAAGAGTAGTAATACTGATCATTAATTTAATGAAAAAAATAAATTTACTATATAAGCTTTTTTTACTTTGGCTGTATTTTGTTAGCAATTTATATAAGTATATTACCTCTCCATGGCTTTAGCAATATAAGGCAAGTGCATTTCAATACTGTGCTCGTCCAGATCGGTCTTCTGAGTCATCCGGTCAAACAACCCAGTTTTCCAGAGTTCAGCATACACTGTAAGACAGGGGTCAGCACCATGTCAACTGATCAAGCATGTTTCAGAGCCCAGGACTCTTTATATAGATATTGATAATACCAAACCTTATAGACTGGGGACTGTCTGTTTGAACACAAAGTGGTCATTTATAGTGTATAACCTACCACACATGACTCCTTACTAAACAGAGCTACATAAATCAGCTTTTAACCTCCTTAAGTTAAATGATCTATTGTATTATTTAGACATTTTTATTGTGTCCGCATTTCAACATATTCCACAAACAGTACATAATACATTTATACCTGTCTATAAAATACCTAGTCAAACTCTTAACATTCACCATGTGACAGTAACATTTGGTAGCAAAAAAATATAATTAAAAAGGTCAAACAGTAAATACCCTTCTGATCAATCCTTAGATCATAGAGTGGAGTTTTATAGATTTCTGCAGGTGACAGGGCACAGCGGGAAAGTGCCACATGGTGTGAGGGTCCCAGGATGAACACCCTACGACTACAAGACAACAACATTTAAAAAGAGCTACAGAGACAGCCTATAGTTAGTTGTACAATTAAACTTACGTAACAGAAGGATCAACCTGCTTGTAGGCATGTGCTGCACAAGCACCACAGTAAGTGTACCCAGCATGCCTGTGGGAGAAAAACTTTATATTAAAATGCGACAACACACTTAAAATTAGGCGTCCAGCTGTGCTTACGGTGCAATGATGGCTCTAGCAGGTCTAAACGAGGAATGGGCGTGGGACAGCCAACCCTCTAGTTGTGCGTTAAGCTGGGCACCTGACGTTTGGTCATCGTGTAATAAAAGGACAAGAAAAAGGCATTCAGATATATCATAAAAACACTTATGTTATCAATAGCTGCCAATTGTTTTTGAACACAATACAGAACAACAAAGTCTTAATGTAGCCTAGAGGTATAGCATCTTCCCTGATGTATGTTAAAAAAGACCAATATTTTGCTTTCGGTTTTCATTTGTTTCATTTAACGCAATGTACTTTTGTCAACAAGACAAAATTATCTAATAGTTTAATTTTTTAATAATGATTCACTGGGAAAGGCTGTATCATTCATATTTTAATAGAAAAAACAAACAAGGACGAGTTCTAAGCGTTTGTGTTAAAACCCACAGATTATGTGACTTGCTGCTGTAGGAATGCAGTGCATCCTGCTTATTTAAATATTACTATATATTGAACAGAATCTAGATTATAACTGTAAATACAACATTTGGGTACTTTATTAAAACGAAATAAACGACGACCAAGTGAAATTGGAAGGGGTGCAACTTGAACCTTGAGTTTTTTCTGCCCTGCCCAGTCTTTTGTTTCAAAGAAGACTGCATTTCTGCACTCAACTTGACCAAAACAACAAGAACAGATAATAGCACGTTAATGTCACTAGCTTCCATATTTTCTTATATCTATAAGACAAATCGATTTCATCCCTGAGTCGTAAAGTTACGTTTTATTTGCAAACAAAAGCTTTTTATTATTTGACGTCTTTAATGGTTGGTCACAATCCAAACCTAAGGATGTCAGTGTGTTTTAATCGTTAACATCGACCAACCTCAAAGGAAAATGCTGAATGAGCTCAAAACAACCATGCACCAAACAGGATCAGCGAGATGATCCTGGAGCCAGTCAATAGACGCTAGCTTTAAATGTTAGCTTTTCTCTAGCCGAATATCTGATTTAACAGTCTGTACTTTTTGAGCACACGTCTGTCACGCTTACAAAAAGATACCAGTTGTGGTTAAACAATAGCCAGAGTAAAAGACAAACCATGCCGAGTTTAAATTAAACTAAAAAAAACAACAGTGAGCTAACAGTGCTATCAGGCCGGTGCACTGTTGACAATTACCCGAAGCAGAGTACCAGGCCCCGGCGTGTTTGGCGTCTCTGCAATTCCCTCGGTTCGACATCTTGGTTCCCCAGCCGCCTATCTTGGTTTACTTCACTATTATCGGGAGAAATAAAACAATTGAAAATACCAGTGGTAACCAGAAAAAAAAAGAGACGCCAGTTCTTAATTGCTAACTTGTTTGTTATCTGCAGACAAAGGGTAGCTTGGCTTATAACAACCTTCCGTCAGCTGGCTGTGTGTGGGCTGTTACCGGTTAGCATTTACTTAGCCGGAGAAAAGCCACTAAACGCCAGCTAGTTAGACAGTTTTTTGATATTGTAATCGCGCAATTTAGGAAGGTACAAAAATGTGTTTTAAGTGCCTAAGAAGGAAAACCAAGGTATCAATCCTTGAGCTGTCACAAGAGCTGTGAGCATCGAAGATTACTGAATTTAATAAGAAGCAGGTAATGGGCGTGGCCAAAACATATCTGTCAATGACGTAGAGTTATTGTGATTGGTTGCGTGAATAACCTAAATAATGTAATTGGTGGAATAAAAATATAGGTGTGGCTGTTGCGAGGACGATGGTAAATCTCAAAGTTGTCGTTATTTTGGTCACACATAGGGTTTTTGAAGTCTAAAAACGAGCTTACCTAAATATATTTCAATATTCAAATGTTTTCAAGAAGTAGAAGAAAGCTGTAAAATGTGACAAAATGACAAGAACCTCCTAGAAGATGGCAACAAGGCCCAGAGCAAAAAACATTTCTGTATAATCATGCATCTCGTGTAGTGTGGTGTTTCTACTTGTTTCTGGAAATAATGGCTTTTGTTTTTATGTGACATTTGGGTGTATGTGATAGATAGTGTAGAAGTAATACCACAATGTAACTGAGACCAAGTTGCGAATGAAACCAGAGTGTTTCAAAAGGCTTGCATTTTTATAGCGCGTTTTTTTTATCCCTTCTTGGGCACCCAAAGCTGTACATGATGCTTCCATTCGCCCTATTCACACATTCACACTTGGGGACACTCATGGAGGGTTTGGTTATTGGCCAGTCTTGAAAACTGAGACTTCCAACACCTTTAAGAGTATGGTTTTATCCAGAGTAGAAAGTGGATGCAGGGAGTAGAGTTTTCTAAGAAAAATAGACCACAAGTCTGTTCTTTGCACTACAAAATGAGTTTTGGTATTATTTCATTGGTCTGGCTCACATCAGATCAAATTAGATATGTGGCCCCTAAACTAAAATGAGTTTGACATCCGTGGTTTAGGTCTTTAAAAAGCTGGGGTGGCTTCAAATGTACAAAAGGCAAGAATTTTACAAGAAAGTAGGCTATAGTCAAATGACAGCAGAATAGATATAAGCTAATTCATAATATTAACATATAAGTATACAGTAGCTTATCTAAACATGGTAGGCCTTTTCGGTCTAAACTGTTGGATAGCCACAGCTTTAGAGTTATGTTTACCAGATGGTTTGGACATCATGAATGGGTGTAAGTAAGTCAAAACGTCAAATAAAATAGTATATAACACCATAAAATTAACCAAAATCATTCTTACTTACAAATATACATAATTAACAGAAATGAACCAGTAGCTAAACATTTTACATGACACACCAGATGATGGCGGTATTGCAGCAATTGACAAAAAACATGACCTGGCTATTGGGAAGATAACAATAGACAACAGACTTTGTGCATGTGGCAGGAAAGAGGAGTCAGTTCTACACGTTTTAGTGGAATGTAGTTTTTATTTTTTTAAAAGGAGTCGTCCCCTTCTAAAGAATACTTGAACTTGGAACAATCTCATTAAAGACACTTCTTGATCCATCCGCGCCCACAAATGAAGTTATTGCGGAAGTAAGGGAATTTACTATTGCCACCAACCTCCACAAAGACACATATTGCAGTACCTTCATTCAGCAACCAATCAAATGCAGCAATACTCCAGCGAGCGTCTGGGCTGCGTTTTGGCAGCCCAGACGAAGAAGAAGAAGATTCACACCAAAGAAGAAGAAGAAAGGGGCGGGTTCAGGCGGCTGTCAGTCAGCGGAGAAGCGGAAGCAGCGAAGAAATGTTTTGGTAGCGAAAAGATGATCATTTCTGTACATATTTAGCTGAAAGGTCATTAACAGACTACCTTTGACTCATTTATTTATGCATTTTAAAAGCCATCGTTACAGCTGGTAAGTTTTAAAAGGTTACAACTTGGATCAGTTAGACAGAAGGCATAGAAATGTCGACGAAAACTAACCCAAGTAAAAACAAAGACAGCGCCGAGGTGATCAAAAACTACCACAAGCAGGCGTTTGAATATATATCACGGGCTTTAAGGATCGACGAAGCGGATACAGGTTTGTGTTTTGGGCTTATTGCGCTGGGCTTTGTGGTGTGGTGATGTGACATTACGAAACAATGTTACCTCTGTGTATTGACAGGAGAAAAACAAGATGCTGTGCAGTGGTACAAACGGGGGATTGATGAGCTTGAAAAGGGCATTGCAGTAGAGTTAAGTGTACACGGTAAGAATACATACAAAGGCGCTATAAAACAAATAAAGAGAAAGTGCATAGTTGGCATGTTTGTGGTCTGTTCACAGCGGATCATTATGAAAGAGCCAAAAGACTTCAGGAAAAAATGGTCACCAATCTCACAATGGCTAGAGATAGGCTGGCCCTTTTAGGTAAGTAAAAGCTCCAATTTAAACAACTAAAACATACATAGTTTGGCTTCACCTCGGATACAGGCTGCAAACAAAATAACGTGTAAACGCCTGGCAATACACACTGATTCCAGTGTCTATTCTCACGGAAGCGTCATGTGCTATTTTTGTCAGACAAATGTTATGAATATTAATGCCCCAAGGAGCATGGGGCGTTTCAAGATCATGAGATTTCATTTTAGGTTCATAGTAATCAAAATTAACGTGACACAGAACCTTAGAATAAAGCAATTGGCCTAAAGTAGTGCTAGTGCTACTTTCATTAGTGATAATGGGCAACTGAATGTGTCAGGACACATTTAGTTACCACAGTATCTAACTTTTTAACTAGTCTCAAAAATTAATAAAATATATTGGGTCACTGGTTATCTTGCTGGTTTCCTGACATGAAACAAAAAATTAATAACCCCTATTTTATAAACAGAGTGCACTCAAGCAATCAAACTTTATTTGTATATGTTTGTTTATTGTATGTTGTACTTTTCATACATGTACAAACTAGCACAAAGTGCTGAACATAAACAGTTAGCAGCATACACGGTTTAGAAATATATATCAGTTAAAACAAATAAAAATAATAAATGGATACAATAAATAAATAAGATTAACTAAAAGCTAGGCTAAAAAGATATTCCACGCAGTTATTCTGAGAATTGGGGTATGCTAAAATCTTGTGTGTAAACAGTACACTACACTACAGGTAAATTTTTCAGTTAAGATGATAGGACAAGACAAAAATAAAATAACAAATAGAGGACCTTTCTTACACCCTTTGCACCTGACCTGTCTGAGGCCTGCTGTAACAAACAAATTTCCCCTTTGTGGGATCAATAAAGTCTTATCTTGTAAATCATGTCACCCCATGTTTAAGCACAAAGTGTTCAACCTAAAGTTACCTTTTTTTTTTTTTCCAGAGAGAACTTTAGCGTCCAAACAGAGGAATGATCCAAGGAGGTCTTCCACTTCACTTTGTTCTCCTCAACCAAAGCCTGTTCCTAAAAGTCAGCCTGCTGTGCGTAGTACACTCACTAACCTCAGACCCTCCACTGCTCCACTCAGACCCACATCCAGAACTAACGATATTAAGGTTATTTCTGACAGTAATTGGATTTCACTGGTTGCATGGTTAAGGCTGTGAAGTTACAAAAAATGTAGTTTGTTATGATACAGTGTCATGTTTCTTATTGCCATACATTAACCCGAAAAGGTAACCCCTGCCACGGGAAGAGCTCAAAATGGAAAAGCTGGAGCCATGAAGCAGCCGATAAAGAGGGATATGAAAAACTTCAAGAATGTGGACAGTAAACTGGCCAATGTGATTCTCAATGAAATTGTCGAACGGTAGGTTTATTACAAAGAAGCACTGTGACTATTATATATTCTTTGAGGCAAATAATAATTTAATATCTGTTTGTATGCAATAAAGTGGAGCATCTGTATCATTTGAAGACATTGCAGGGCAGGCCTTGGCCAAACAAGCACTCCAAGAAATTGTCATTCTTCCTGCCATAAGACCAGAGGTGGAACTGAACACATTTACTCACACATCTCTTACTG
The DNA here is from genome assembly GCA_024416835.2 of Perccottus glenii. NCBI lineage: Eukaryota > Metazoa > Chordata > Actinopteri > Gobiiformes > Odontobutidae > Perccottus > Perccottus glenii. The sequence continues at coordinate 10,096,225 of CM044552.2, read as the reverse complement.
ATTTATCTCCAACAAATTTGAACCCAAATAATGTTTAATCATTTTCATCTAGCTCTTTACTGGCCTGAGAGCTCCAGCGAGGGGCTTACTTTTATTTGGGCCACCTGGAAATGGAAAAACTATGTTGGTTAGTATACGTTCTACTCAATCGGGTACTATCATTTACATCTTAAGGTTTGTAATTGCATAGTTTACTTCTACCAGGCCAAGGCTGTGGCTGCCGAATCTAATGCTACATTCTTCAACATCAGTGCTGCTAGTCTGACTTCTAAATATGTAAGGACACACTTTATACCTTGTACTACTTTATTTGTTGTGCTAATTGTCAAGTATAGTTTCTCAATGCCCATTTGTCTTGACCACAGGTGGGAGAGGGAGAGAAACTGGTTCGAGCTTTGTTCTCTGTTGCCCGGGAATTGCAACCCTCTGTCATCTTCATAGGTTGGTTTCAGTGAAATTTATATACATTTAATGGCTCACACTCCTAACCAGCTATCACATTTTCTTACATTAGATGAAGTTGACAGCTTGCTTTGCGAGAGGAGAGAAGGGGAACATGATGCCATGCGTCGATTGAAAACTGAGTTTCTTGTTGAGTTTGACGGGGTAAATGCACTGTTTGAGTGAAACTGTTCTGCAGTGTATTTTAGCAGATTGGTGATTTTTTTTCCAAACTTCTGCTTTCAGGTGCAGTCAGGAGGAGACGACAGAGTGCTGGTCATGGGAGCAACAAACAGGCCTCAGGAACTCGATGAAGCTGTATTGAGGTGCACAATAAAATCCTTTTTATTTTTTACATGGAATATGATTGATTTTAATCATGTGACTACAGTTTTTAACATAAATTCTCAACAGGCGTTTTTCAAAAAGAATTTATGTGACTTTGCCAGATGAAGAGGTAATAACATATTTAGAACCACATACTATCCAAACAGAATTAGAAAACATTTAACATTTATTTTATTAACTTATAGACAAGGTCTCTGCTTCTACTAAATCTCTTGACAAAGCATGGGAATCCACTGACCAAAAGTGAACTGTCATATTTAGCAAAGTAAGTTTTTACACACAACCTTCAGTTACTATGTTTATTTAGTTATTTTGCATTAATTACTGAATATGTTGGCAGGAAGACTCAAGGATATTCAGGAAGTGATCTGACGTCATTGGCCAAAGATGCTGCACTTGGACCTATTAGGGGTAAGACTGTAAATATTTTGTATATTTCTCTTCATTACATATAATATTCCTCCTGTTTAGTGATCATGTGACAAAAACCTTTCTGCAGAGTTGGGACCACAACAAGTCAGAAGTATGGTCGTCAGTGAGGTAAAACTGGTTGCCAGTCCATAAAATACCACAGCTTTTTTCATACACAATTAATGTGCTGTTTATGTAAAACCTCTCTGTGTGCGCTCACAGATGCGAAACATCAAGATAAAAGACTTTGAGGATTCCCTGAAGCGCATCAAACCCAGCGTTAGCCCAGGAACTCTCAACATGTACAGCAAATGGAACGAGGATTATGGTGACACAACAGCTTTTTGATCTGTTTACAAAACTTAAAACAAACAAAAAAAAAAATGTTTCAAAATCTGAAACTAAAGCTATTACTCCCTTTGTTTCACTCTGGTAAAAACTGTAAAATATATATATATATATACTAAGGAGTACATGCCTCCTGTTGCACTTGAAAATATGAAATTAACAATTCATAAAAAGGTATGGACGCATTACTTCCTGTTTTATGGGAAGGGTCTACCTACTGCATTTTTCTTTACTGTATTAATACTAAATATTTATTTTGAAGAATGTGAAAGTCAGAACATGTCTGTCTTAAACCGGCCTCAAGAGGGCAGTACGTTTATGTGAATTCTGACTTGGTCACACATGTAAACCAACATTCATACATTGATTGCTTGCCTGATGTATTAACCATGATGGCACTGATCACCAAGTGCTCTCATTAGAAGAGTTCCTTAATTGAGTGTATTTGCATTTTGCGAATTGTGAGATGTGATGAGAAAGTTTTCCATTTGCACTTATTTTGTAGACGTACTTTCACTCAGAAGTAGCAGACCTAATCAATGTTGTTGCCTGAGTACATTTCTCTTTTAGGGTTTCCTCATTACACTGTTGAATATCTATAGAATTGAATCTTAAAATATTCTTGAATTTAGCTGTAATGCCTTTTCATCTGCATCAATAAATATAACCGGCTTTATTTAACTCATGTTTTCTCATTTAAGTCTGTTGCTAACAGCTGCTCCACAGAGATATTTAAAGTTCATTATGAATTTGAATCAGAATATAAATGGCCTCTAACCACAGACAAGAGGAATGCAGAAAATAGATATTAATGAAAATCAAGACTTTGTTCTGTCAGGTAAATGACACTTTGAATTAACTTTGATCTTTAGGTCTTGTCAGATAGATGTGCTTTGGTTTGTTCATGCTTGTGGTTTTAATGCTTCAGGGAGAAAGTGTTAAGCAGAGCTACATTATTGCTGGTCAAGACCCCATAACTGGGTAGCGTCCAACAACGTGGCTGGAGACAGAGCACACAGCAGGGTCATCAGGGCACAACTCAAGTCAAGTTTACTGAATGCCTGTGGTCACTTGTAGATCTTTTTTCTCTATGCACTTAACACCTTTGGCCTAAAAAATTCAGCCACTCTCCCACTGGTCCTTCCTATGGTCAGCCGCTGGTGTTACCTGTGGTTTTGAGAGTTCCTGTTTCTACACACTGTAAATGCAAACAACTCTCGAAGTGATCATTTTTCTTCAGATATTTATTTCTATTAAGCTTAATGGAATGAAAAGTGGCATAAATGTGAAATGCACTCGATCCCAACAGCCACACCCAGGACTAAGCTTTTCCCTTCAGGGCAGAGATGTTGGCTTGAGTGTGTGTTTTTTAACTTGTCATGACTGAAGAGGTTCTTTCATGACATCAGACTGGAATGGAGAGTGTTCAGGTTACACTTTAGTCAACCCCTTTTTTATGTTTAATCTTCACTAACAATTTTTATAACTACAACACCTTTCTTATCTCACATCAAAGTTATTACAAGTAAGTATATTCTAAATAGGTTGTAATTACAATATAAAGTGTAGTGTGGTTTTAATTTTCTGACAGAGCATTATTGATGTGTTGCCCCAGACATGAATGACAGCTTCCTTTTTTTTTTTGGTTGCGTGCCAGAGCCTCACGCTCCACAGTGGCTTATTGATGCTTCTGCCACAACAGAACCCGAGGGAAAACAGAATAGGTGATCATTTGAAACTTGCAGCGAACAGCCTACCTTGTCGAGAAAATAATACTCAACACATGAGGACTTCTCAGTGACTATTCAAACAGTGTAGAGTGTTTCTTCAAGTGGCCCTTTATTAAAAGATATTTGGATGTGTGGGTTTTGTTTTAGTGTGCACATGTTCTCCTCTTAAGGCTGGGAAAGCGCTGAAAGACCTTCATGCATTGGATGTTGCCACGCTGCTGCTGTTGTAGTGGATTTGTTTCAAGCGATAGAAAGTAAACCTGTCCCAAATCATCATAGATGTATAGATGGTTCATAAATAAGTAGTAACAGTATATGTCTGTTGCATCTAAAGAAAAGTCTTATTTTATCAGGTAGGCTTAGTCGAGAGCTGACACCGTAGAAAGCCTTCAGCCTGGACTCGTGTCCACTTTGAGCACTGACTGCTACTGTTCAAGTGGTCCACACAGTAGCAGCAGCCAATATATATAACTTAATTTACGATGGGAGCCTCTCGAGAGAGAGCCCAGAAGCCAGGACTAGTCTTGTTTCCAATGGCAACATCTGTCTTTTATGAGGCCATTTATTTTTCTTGCTCTGTTTAATACTGGTGTAAGTGTATCTGCAGCTATGTGTAAGTAAAAATGTATGTTGGTCTATAGATATGTACACAGGATATATGATGGAGGCTGTGATTAACGCAGGTCAGTCTCTGCTCAGGGCAAAGAGGGAACATGAATTTAGCTCTCAGTTAAACTTTGACCACTTCTTTAAAAACATTGTCAATTAGTATATGACTAAATAGTTGGCATGAAGTGAGTGACTAAATGCACAGACTGTATTTGAACTTATAACCTTTGTCAAAGGTTTTGAGAGTTCTACTTCTTCATGTGCTTTACTCCAAAGAAGCAGGTCTTGCAGTAGCAAGAATAGTTTTAAAAATCTGGGGAAATATTTGTTAAAAGATATGTAGTATGTACCAGTGTTCATTTTGACAAGAAATTTTTATTTAGTCTTAGTCTTTTGACTAAAATTATTTTTAGTTTTAGTCTCATTTTAGTCATCTTATTTGTTTTATATTTAGTCTAGTTTTAGTAGACTAAAATGTCATGCAATTTTAGTCGACTAAAATTAAAATGGATTTAGTCGACTAAAATCCCCCCAAAATTCACAAGGTAATAATTTTGACCTTCTGTAGCAGACATAAAACTATACTTTCTTAGAATTGAGATTTAAATGTGCAAACATATTTCACACTTTTATTTCAACACAACTGCCTTTATTGAAAATTGTTTTAATCAATAAAAAACAATACCAATAGTAAAAAACAAAATCTTGCTGTCTATTGTAATATAAACAAAAGGACATTCATTTGTATCAAAGAGCTGCAAAATACACATTCACAGCTTATTTTAAATTGAATTAAATAAATGTGCAATTATCAAAAGGCTCTTACAGCCCAAGAAAGCTAAATAATAATAAACGTACCAGCTAAACCATCTTTGACCTCAAAGTGCATTGAACAGGAGAATATTCCTTATCCTACTTAAACACTGGCATCATAAACATCAAATGCAAATATTTATTAACTTCGATTCATTTTCAGGAAAGCCACAAAGCAGTAAAAGTGGACGGGAAATTGGCGAGCACTGTCATGCCCACACATGACCTACTTTTAATCTCAGTAACCTCTGTCAGTGCTATCAGGGGCCAAACCCTTGCCTTTGACTTTATAGAAACGTTGCAGATGTATTGGCCTTGACATCAGTCAGTGCTTGTCAACACCACGAGTCTATTTCCAGTCTCACATCTGGATGATCTTCGGATAAAACCGTCAAATAGAAAAGCTGAATAAAACTCAGACTAATAGAAAAAACTAAGGCTCTCAGAAGTGGCCCAGATCCGATTTGTTCACGTCGCTGTGAACAGGATCCAATCCAGTGAAAGTAGAGTAGTAGAAGTAGTCAAAAGAATTAAGTATAGGTTGAGCAAGTACTACTGCTACTGTATGTAAGTGTTGATTGATCACTTTTGCCACCAATTTCTTTTTGTATTTGTAAAATTAACATAATTCCCCGAAAATGTAAATGCAATGGACCCATGTTTGACTCCTGCCTCAGATCCTAAATGTCATTTCCTCACTCTCTACACCTAGCGTCCTTTCAAAGTCTCAAAATATATTATAAAATTATTACACAGATAGTTTGTGGGCAACATTATTTACAAAGCATTTGTTAAATATTCTATATGTCTATGATATAATAAACACCAGTAACACTTTATAACTAAAAAAACAACATAGTATTCACTTATATATATATATATATATATTAGATATTTTTATTGTTGGCCATCACCAAGATCATGTTGCTTGTTTAATTATTAATTATTATTAGTAAAATCCAAGCTGGGCCATAGCCTTTCCTATGTGTCCATGTCCCCTGCTGAAAAATATGTGTTCCACAGATTATTGTGAATATGAGTGTTAGGCCGTGGTGGACGTGTCGAGACGTGGATGGGACAAAGGGAGGGGTGAGAGTATGATGCTGAGGGGAACAGCTCGCTTTCAGCTCTTTCGAAGCTGCACAATGCCCCCGCGGTGCATTCCTTTGACTCATGTGCAGCTTAAACACTTGAAGAAAAGTGCAGCGAGGACTGAGCATTTTTAGGAGGAAATAATGTCTTTGTCTCCAGAGACTGACCTTCCAGCCACTGACCCTGGTCCGGTTGATTCTGTTTCTCAAAATACAAGCTCAAGGTCTGATTAAAAAAAAGTTCTGATCATCTGATGCTCTTCAGTTGTTATGCTTTTACCTTTTGATTGGCAATAATGTTTTTATAATGAAGCAAAAATGATTATTTGTCTGGCTAAAATGATTCTGTGATTTCCTAATGGCCCTTAAAGTTAAAGCTAAATATTCTAAAGCACTCACTGCTGCTCTTATATAAACATGCTTTTATGAGTGCCAAAATACCAGAGATTAAAACAAACAGAGGTGCGTCTTTTCAAAATCATTTGCTTTGGCCTGTTCAGAGACAGTACAAACACAAGCATGCCATGGCATTATAAACTACAAAAGACTGAAGCAATTTGAAAAGTATATTAATTGTCCTTAACTGTACTCAAAACATGCCAGCTTTGTAAAATATAATCTGAATCACCAGAACAGAACCCAGTGCATCTGCCTCTGATTGAAGCTCATTTTATTGCGACTACCATCTGTAGATTCCAGCGTAACATGACATGAGTTCAATTACATGTTATTATATTGTTTTATCTGTGCTGGACATGGATGGCTATCAGAGACGTCCCGCTGAAGAGGGTCAAGGTTGTGGCTCATCAGGACGTTTCAAAGCAAGACTGTCCTGGCCACACGCCCGGAGAACAGGCATGAGGCCTTTCATCTCAGCGGCACGTACAGTCTCTGACAGTGTGCCACCAGCCCATCACACAAAACACAACACGTGTGCTGTGAACATGACATGTCTAAAAGAAGAGGAAAGTGATATTAAAGGTTACATAGCCCGGTTTCAAGCAGACTTTTTTGTTCTAGATTTTGTGTAAGAGCCGCTTTTTCACCATTTGTTCATTTGCACTGCCTGCTCAATGAGCTACAAGGTTTGTAGCTTTGTTCTAGTATGTTGATTTATTTGGCAAAAAGTGGTGTCAGTGCTGCAAAGTAGAGCCAATAGTGATGAATAGTGATTAATAAAAGGATTCTGCACTAAACAATGTAATACTGAGCTGTATCCACACAACTGAAGACAACTGTAACTTAGAAACCTAGTAGCTAATAGTAACCCTTAGCTTCACGCTGTTTAAATCTGGTCTAACTAAGGCTGGACTTAGGATCTTCCAATGTATCATACAGTGGTCTTGGTCTTGATTCCTAAATATCTTGGTATTGTCTTGGTCTCACTTACTGTGGTCTTGACTGGAACACTAGTATCCCATCTCTCATCCAATCAGAATTGAGAAGTCAGCTGTCATCACAGTTAATAGAGCGGACTAGCAACTAGTCGTCACATAAAAATTAGTTTGTTCAGTAGAGTAAGTTTGTTGTCAGTGTTTGATTTTATTATATTTACTGTATATATATATATATATATATATATATATATATATATATATATATATATATATATATATATATATACTGTATAGATAGATACTGTATATTGTTTTGCATTACTGACTGCCAAATGTCGACCAAAATGACTGAATAGCTCACTTCTCGTTTGAACATGTGTATATTTTTGGGGACAGTGGTTGTAAAATCAGTAACGCTCTGCAAAAACCACTAATGACTGCCTGAAGTTACTGTCACTGAGGGCACATGTCACTTTTGTTCTAGCTTTAATCCCATAAACAGCGGCCCCTAAAGACTGTACTCTTGAAACTGGACCTTTTGTTTAGGAACGCTCGGTCAAGGAGCAGACCTTGACCTCTGTCACATGACCTTTTGAACAGAGGTCCCATTATCCGCGGCATCAGACCATGAGGCTGTCAGGGGGTGGGATGGGGTCATTCTAGAGTTGTTTTGATCTATCACAATGTTTTTACACAGAGATTTGAACTTGAGATCTTAGCATTGAAGCTAAAGCAAAGAGAATACAGTAGATTTTAGCCTAAAGAAATGCAGGCAGTCACAGGAAAGGTGTAATGATCTGTCTGAATAAATACTTTAATTAGAGAGAATTAAATACCAGGTTAGTTCATGACTGTAGTAATGATGACTCAAACATACACTGTAATTGGGCACCTCAGCCTCGAGGGATGTAAAATGAAATGTGCTATTAGAGCATCCTGTGTTTTTCACTGTAATCTGGATAAAGTGTGAAGTAGTTTCTCTAAAACCAATAATTTTTTTTTTTTTTTTTTTCAGCCAGCACCCATCCATTAAATATTAATCCATTATATGCTGGAGGTCAGACTGTTTGTTGCCAAAGGAAAAAATTCTACTCAGACTTTTTTTAGCATGGACTTGCTTAACCTGAGACCAGTGTCAGATCTCACTATAAAAGATTTCCATGCTCAGAAGAATAGACTTGTGGATAATGGATTAAGTGTTTCATCAAGTGTCGCACATGAGGTGAAGGGATATTGGAGTTTGAAATGTGAGCTGTTGACCCAAATTTTATTGACTCATGAAAACTTTAAATTGTATCTAACATTCAAAACAACTAATTGACAGTGAGGCTTCCCATTTGTCTAAAACACCTTGCAGCTTAATTTAATAAAATGATTACCATGCAATTCTTTAAAGACTCACATTACTCAAGGTACAGTAAACGTAGGTGGAAGTGCTGATCTTACCAGGTGTTACAGCTGGCTGTTGCACTCTTAAGTGAGACAATAGAGAGTGTCTGGTGTGTTGTCCACTTCCTTTAACTGAGACAGGCCTCCAAAGGTCAAGTCTTTACATATGGTGCTTCAGAAAGTAGCTAAAACGCCTATGTGGCTTGCTCCTCTTGCTCCCATATTGACTCAGTACATCTATTAATCATTTTACTTACATTGTTTTTACTGTTTTTCTTTATGCACCCAACCTGTACATATCTCAACATATTCTTATAAAACATGTTATAGTGCTGGTGCAGCTATAAATATCAGCATAAGACCAACAGCCAATGGGAGTGTCCCTTACTCAAATAAAAGCAGACTCATTGAAAGTGAGCATGTGGCATTGGCCAAGGTTTGCAGTGACACGCTGAATATTCATCTTTTTAAATCCTTGACAATGAAGCCTAGATGACGTCTGAAGAATTATTCATATTACAAAATGCTATTAGGTCATTAAACCATTTTCATGAAATAGATAGAAAAAAAGTTGCACACTACAAATTTAATGTAGTTTGTCATATCCACCTGTTAGCGTCAGTATGGGCATTGTTTATTAGGCTCAAACAGGCCTGTGTCAGGGGTCATTAGGTGCAGCAAGGCTGTCACCTTTGCAAAGTTTTTGCTGAAGAAGAGAATAACTGTGCTCCCCAATAACCTCCTGTCACATGCGGGTCAACTCACTAACCCATGCGGCGTCAGGACAGCTGGTAACATGTCCATTGTTATGGGAGTCGTGCTTTTTTAAGGAGATTTGAAATGCTTGTTTGATGTGTCTTTGATCCTGATTGATATTTTAAGCTTGTTTACGGCTTGTCTGCGCTGCCCATGTGTCACGGCACATTAGTTTGGCAGACAGGTGGGCTTCTCTCTACAAGTACCTGATTTGTAAAAGCCTGTCAAGAAGAGAAGAGTTAGTGTCTGGTGTCAGATCACAAATTGTTTCTTTTAGACCAAAATGTAGATTGAAGTTATAACTTAACAGTGCCAGGGAGCCTGCCAACCATCAGAATCCAAAATCCACAGCAGGGGGAAAATTAGAGCAGCAGGGGAAAAATTAGGTTCCTATAAAACTTAGGTCTAGCAATGATTTGCATTAAAAAGATTGACATTGTCCATTTTGCACCTGACTATAACCAGACCAGAAGGAGGCCAAGATTTTGTAGAGTTATATTTCCGCTCCATGTCTTGGCAAAACATCCCATAGTGTCAAAAATGATGTGCAGAGCACTTTGGGAAAGGCCCATATTCAGCCGTGCTTACATAAGCTACCAGCTTAAACAAATACACTCCAGTGAAGAAATGAAAACTGGACTCAGTGCCCAAATAAATGTTTGCATGTGGTTCAGAGCCAAAGGTCTTGAGCCACAAACCCAGTCCACATCATTCATGGGCTCGACATAGAGCTTGTGTTTAAGTGCATACTAAACCATTCAGCTATTCTTCCCAAAGGGGTTTGTTATGAGGTATTATGCCAAAATGGCTCCATGTGCAGTGCTGCCTTTTTATTCTAAATATAACACATAAAACACAGTTACCATTTCCTGTAATGCAAATGTAATGAAGCCCAACTTAGCAGCAGAACTAAATGTCAGTAATGACATGCCCATGTTTTCAAGTGATTATATTCAAAGCAATGGCATACACCTCTGTTAGTCAAGGCCAGCAACAGTTATGGAGGATGAAATAACAGTCTTTGTACTGAACTGTGGTCTACTAATAGATTTTATTACCTTTTTCTTGTGAGATGGATATAACCTAAATTACTGAAAATGTATAAACAAAAAACTGATTATCCAACTTTAAACCCAACATATTTAGTGTCAAGCAGACAATGTGGGGCCTGAGAGTGAGCGTCTCAGAGGAGGTGTGAACATGCTGTGGTCAGACAGCAGTGGTTTAAAGGGATTTGTTACTGGACATGTGCCATCTTCACCTGTGAGCCAGCTGGGTGCTTCTTTACTTCTTGGCTCTAATAATGACTGTGGACACATGCAAAAAAAATCCTTCATTGTGTTTTGCATTGCACTCAAAGTAATAGAAACTGCTTCTAAATAAAGTTGAACTTGTTCTTCACCCAAGAGGATCACTGCAGTTTCTTAAATTGTCTGACTTTTAAAAGTAGACATAAGTTATTTTAAACCATTGACACATTTTCTCTGAAATATCATGTGGTTTGACCCACAAAGTGACAGAGGGCCATTTAGCCGTGCACCGTGTAGGAACCCTGACACAGCAGTCCCTGTGTCTGCGAGTTTCAGAGCTTTCAGAGTTTCAGTGCTGCTTTTAGGAGAACCTGTATTGGTCCAATGACCTGGTGTATGTCCTCTGTGAAGAGAGCCTTTGTTGCCTTCAGACAGCTCCAAGCCTTTAACACACACCTTCATAATAGCATCTGTGTCTGTGATTTTCCATTTGGAAAATTGTGAGCATTTAACCTTGTAGGCTTCCCTCGACAGAGTGTGAGAGTGTAATCATCATAAGTCTAATGATACAGTGGCCTACTGTGGCTGCACCGAGGGCCAAGCTTCACAAACATGTGCCAAAGAACACAAATCAGAGTTAAGCTAATCGTAATGTGCCTCTGACATGCTAACACCTGATCGCTGTACAGTGTACAGGTCATTTTTTCACCATTAGCTTTTGCAAATCACCAACAAAGAGATTTTTCATGATAATATTAGACTGTAAAAACTATTTTAATTCCCAGTTATACCCTGTGATTATTCTAAACTGAAGTTCATGACTGTAATCCAGAATTTCATACAATACAATAATTAAGCCATTGTATTCTGCAAAAGCTATAAGGGCTTGAGTCTTGAAAATTGAGCTTTGGCTTTGACTGTCTGTATTATCATGTTGCTCCTCACATCCTTGCATAGACAAAGAAAGCATGCATTTCTTTTTTATTGCAATAAAACAGTGCATTTCAAACAGCAGGGGCACCAACAAATGACAGTGTTTAGAAGAGAAAGTTATTCTGCATAAAAGTATTGTAAACAAATTTAAATTTTCTGACCTGGTGCGGTTAAGGTTATTGTTTTTGTTTACGTGTTAAAACTGAAAAGGAGTGACAGTGGCCCATCATTATATATTGTTCCCATTCCTTAACTGAGTCTGGGACAGGTGCCTTAGATCCTCAGTGTCTTTAGCTCTGAATGCGTTGACCCTTCACCTCTTTTCTAATGTAATCTCTGCAGCAGCTGTCCATGACACTGCCAGGACCAGCTCTAATCACTTGTTGCCAGACAGTTTGAGCTCCTCACTTTCACTGTGAGAGGATGACACACGAGGCGTCAAGATCATTCATGAAATTATCTTAGCAATCTTAAGGATCGACATATTATAATAACAGAGAGTAAACCTGCCTCTTGTCATTCAGTTTCTTTTCCTACCACCATTTTTGAGCCCTAATAATATTCTGAGCCAAAAACAGCAAGTATGAAGCGCACTAAACTGATTTCTGGCAGTGTCTATAATTACAGATTCATATTAAATCCGGGTCCACAGTGTCAGGGCATAGACATTACAATTACTACCTTTGCCAATGGCGGCTGGATTATGCCCCGTGTTATGTCCCGTGGTGCTTGATCATGTCATCACATTCTTTGGGAGTGATTCTTCCCATCTGTAAATCTAATCTCAGCCTACCCCTTATCTGAGCATGCACAAACTCATAAACCCAACAGGTCAGCAAGTCAAACAGTGGAGATACAGGAACATTTGGCTCTTTAAAAATGTTTACTTGAAGAGAAGAAGAGGCTAATGTATCTTTGACTGGACCAAGACAAATGAAAGATCCAGCCGCAGTAGTGGTGGGCGGATGGATGGGGTCTTTGTAAAGATAGGTCTTTGTGAAGATATGATGACACTCACTTTCCCTGGTCTCTACCCCTCCCTCCGTCTCCCTCTGAGGCTCAAAGAAAAGGTTTGATGGGAAAGACTCGGAAGCGCTGAGGCATCTGGCAGCAATGGCCCTTCCCTCCACATCCTGAGGGCCGTCAGAGCTGCTCTGTGGTTCGACATACTGAAGAAACAAGGTGCTGTCTGTGACCTAAACACAAACTGAAGCAGGGGGAGTTTAGGTTACCCCTGCGGGAAGTGTTTAGCCACAGAGAAGCTCACTGTAGACGAGAAACAGGGGGGCAGGACATGTGCTGTAATTGTACATCATCAAAACTATACTTATGCAACTAAAAGTACTTCTGCTACAGCTACTCAAGTAAATGTACATGATGTAATTGAATGGACAAAAAAATGATCTGTGGTTTCTGCTTGAGATACTGTATATTCAATGGGGAGGCTCTAAAAGCTCTTGAAGTGCCAGATACTCTGACACTGACGTCAGAGCACTGTACGCATTACCTCACACAGATCTGATTACATTTTATGTATGGCCCACTTTTAAACAAAATGAGAGCTCTAATGTCATCTGCACCATGACTCTTTCTTGGAAGTGATTAGTGGAAAGTAGAACCTGTCTCTGGAGAGGAGGCACCCTGGTTCTTAGTCACTGGTGCACAACCTTTGAGAGAAGTACAAAAGGATTTTGTGAATGGTTACAGTGATGTAAATTAATCCCAGACCATGTACTGTACTGTGTAGTATACACATTTGAAAACAGTCAGCTCTCCAGACAATAGCAGGTGACAATGGTCCCAGTGCTGCATCTTTCATTTTAGATATAACTTCCCACAAGCTAACAATGAATTTGTGCAAGAAAGATTTTACTAAAGATGGACTTCATAGACATGAGTGGGGTTATGGCCCTGGATTTTTATTACAATTGGTCCCTTTAACATGCATCCTTTTGTGAGAAGATGTATTAATTCATTGTTTAATTTAATTGAAGTGCATCCTGAGTGATTCCTCAACTGTTAACTAGGATCCCATCCCCAAAATCTTTATCTGCTTACATGTTAAGCTATAGATTGGATTATCAGTGCAATCGATTGGACAGTGAGTGGTGGGGCATTAGTGACTGTTGCTAAGCAGGATTTAAAATGAAACGACTAGTCGTCCTCGCTGCTTGGGCACAGGAGCGTCCACTGAAAGCAGAAGAGAGCGCTTTGAGGACAACAAGAATTCATGCCTTTGCATCAAAGCACAGGTCATGGAAATAACACTCAAGGCTTTCCCCATAAAGGTGGCCAGTATTCCCTGGAGGAATAACAACCTGAGCTCGCTGCATTCAGAGCTGCCTCTGTCAGAGCAAGGGGAGACCATCATCGGAGTCTACCTCTTAGTGCTGGGTGAGTTTGGTCCTACACAGCAAATATGAAAAGTCTTATCCTACTTTTCTTGTTTTATTTTCATTGTCCCTAGATTTTGAACCTTCAGTAAAAAATAAGCAAAAGAGATTGTTGTGCAAAGGTTTTTGTTTTTTCTAAGTCCAACCATAAGCCCTGGTGACACAGACAGTTTGGTTGGCATTGATTGTTTGTCTGTCGGTCCATAATCTAATGCACTCCAGGGGTTTTTGTGTAAGAGAGGCTCAGTTAAAAAAAGACCAGGGATTTTCATGGCTTTTTGTGCCACATTTATCCCATTGTAGACGAATACACTTTATATAAGTCTCTCTCAACTTTACTGTACTTGATCTAAGAGTACTAAATAAGTATGTACTGTATATATAAATATAAAGTAGTCGCCACAAGTATTACATTGCTTTGGTGGTCCTTTATGTGGCTTCATAAGATCCAAAGCTAGTGCTATACAACACAATAAAATGTTGTATCAGATATATGATGCATAAAATTCAGGTGTGCCCATCCATTTGTTTTAGGTTGTGACCTCAGTCTTAGGACATACTACCATAATACACTATACACAACACAACTTTACCTTGCCCCAGTTCATTCAATACATTTTCTTGTGTCTGTGCAGGATGGCTGTCATGGTTTGGCAACAGTTTAGTTTTGTTTGTCCTGTACAGACAAAGGGCCTCACTGCAGCCTACAGACATCCTTACCTTAAACCTGGCCATCTCCGACGCCAGCATCTCAGTGTTCGGCTACTCCAGAGGAATTCTCGAAATATTTAATATCTTCAAAGACAATGGCTATTTAATAACGTGGATCTGGACATGCCAGGTAAAATCACAGAAAGACAACTTAAAGGATCATATTTTTACAGGCATAATACCTCATTAATATCATGCTATTATGAGGCTTTACTCGAGACAGCAGTGTATGCAGTATATTATCTTGTAACTGTGAACAATAGCACTTGAATGAAGTACATTAAAGGAGTCTGTGGTAGTCTTGCACATGCGTGTGAATGTGTATCTGTGGGATTATGTGTGTAACCATGTGGGCTTCAGGATAAACTGTAATAAGATTAACACAGGGGAGGCCTTTAAATGGGGAAACTCTTCAAGCCTTGTGTGGCATTTGTTAATTCTCAAACAGGAAGTCAATATAAAAACTAAAAATGCATTTTAGTCCACAAGCAAATTTCTCACTTCAATATTTTCCACCGCATACTTTGAGAAATATTTGTCAGGCTTAAAGTTCTTCCTGGATATTTTTTTTTTGCTTAAGTCAGATAGCTGTGGAAACTCTGATATGCACACTGCAGACTCTCCAGGGAGTTAAACCAAAACAGAATTAGTCTCCAGAGTGAAAACCTCTAAAAATGTGTGAGATACACTGTAAATGGAGGGCTGTTTTAGCTGTGACCTCATCTCTCAGCCATCTGATGTGAGGCATTTAGGTGCAGGAGAAATATTAGGACAGTGGTACGCCCCTCTCCTCTGGGAAAGGTGGACTCCGGCTCAAAGTGTCATGTGTAAACAGAGGGAAACGTATAAGAGGTGACAGAAATAGACAGAGAAGAGGAAGGTGAATGAAAGGTAGGTTATTGCATGGAGCAAGATGAGGCATGAACAGTGGTGAGCTCAGCCAAATTGTTGTGTTTTGCATCTTGACTGGAAATGTTTTTGTTTTCTTGGAGAAGTCTCTCTCCATCAAGTTTATATAAATCTGAAAACCCTGAGAATTCAAAGCAGTACAACAGACAGCAGTATAGTGGTGTGTGACTGAGAAAACGGGAGGACTGTTACAGGATTAGCACTAAGGAGGCTCAGGAAGGTAAGCAGTAAGGGACCTGAACTGATCCCTGGAGTCACCTGGAAATGGCACAGCGGGGGTCAGGGGTCACACAGTAGGACTCGGTCTGAAGCACGCAGCCAAGAGTCCATTGAAGAGCTGTGATTAAACAATAATCCCCTACAAACAATGGACCTAGTGCTAAAGTTACACACATAGCTCACCTTTTGAAACCTATTTCTGGGATAAATGATCAAATTAATTATAAAACCCCAGTAGGATCATACTGAGCTTCATATTTCTTCCTCACAATTTTCTATTGTTTTAACTGGCAGCAGAGAATAATGCAATATCAACAGCAGTATCATGTTATTACATGCCTTGGTGGCATTCATCCATACAGTAAACTTTTTAATCTGAAGGTCTAAATACTGCTTTCTGTTTATCTTATTGGATCTAGTTGTAACCTGCAAGTGAAATAAACCAAGATGAGTTTAGTTTCTGAAGCACCTTAACTACATTTTGTAATTCTCTGAGTAAAAGGAGACACAATGACATTAAAGCTCCTCTAAGAGTATCTAAAAAATAACTCAAAGACTGTAGAACATGAGAAACATTTTGAACTGTATGTAAAATAATCAAAAAAGCTGAATGAATGGCACCAACACTTAGTCTACAATTGGATTTTTGTTTTTAAAGCTTATCTCTAACATACAGTGAAAATGTGAGACGTTGTAATGAGCTCTAATTAATCAGATCTGAGTCAGGCGTCCAAGCGCCCGCAGCTCTGTTCTCAGGAAACATTTACCGTCTGCTCCTCGTCTGCCTCTCACTAGACAGGAAGAGCTCTTCACTGGTCCCACTTTAATCTGAGGAAGCAACAAACTCAAAAGACAAATGTCAATAACCCATCATGGATCTATCCCTCGAGGCTTTTTAAGACACTGTCCCTTTTTTCCGTCTGTCTCGTTCCAGGTCGATGGTTTCTTCACGTTGCTGTTCGGCCTTACGAGCATCAACACTTTGACAGTCATCAGCATCACTAGATATATAAAGGCATGCCATCCAAACAGAGGTAGGATATGCTAAATAGAAGTAATTGTCAAAGAAATGCTAATGATTACGTATAACCATCTTGAGCTATGAAAACAACTACCTCTTGTTTCTGTTCACATTCACCCAGCATGTCATTAAGTTATGTTGAGGTGACATTTTCTATTTCGGGCTGTAATTGATGCTGAGGAATGTCTTAATTACATGGAAATTGAGTGCAGCTTCTGTTGTCACAGCGGCATTTGACGTTTTTACTGTGTTTGTGGTTGTTCATAAAATGTAGCTGTATAAACCCTTTTAAACAGGGAGGGTTAAACTGTCTACATCACTGGTACATGGGAGAGCGCTCACTTTATTGTGTGCCAGTCTAAAGCCTCTAATTAGTTTTGATCCAGATAGGGGAGTTGTATTTTGTTTTAAATTATATTTGGTAACTTATAGGGATTATATTTTGTCTTATTATTTATCACAAAATAATTATTTCTGGTTCCCACCAATAGAAAGAGGCTCTAATAAGCCTTGTGGTAAAGGAACCTGACTGTGAGCAAGTGAGGCTGAGGACCACAACGCAACCAACCAAGTCAAAGTCATAACATTCATTCCTCCACTTTATTGTGCAAGTTTGTCTGAATAAGAAGAAGACTATTCATATTCATTATGGGCAACTTAGATTCACCAATGGATGAGGACATGTAGACTCCACATAGAAAGGCCATTGTAGATATTTAACCCCAGAACCTTCTGCTGTGAGGCTGAAGTGCTAAACTTAATCTGGCCAAGCAACATTCACTTTAGTCTTTTTTTATGTTATTTTATTATTTTGGCCTTTTTGCCTTAATTTGAAAGTAGACGGGTTAGAGTTAGAGGGTAGAGTCTGTGTAGTGTCTTGTCTGTAGTTACTGCAAGGATCTAAAAAATGACAATATTTTTACACCAAAAAAAGAAGAACTTCTGTCAACAAAGGTTCTTTTTAGTTGTAGATGTTTGCAGTCATTGTGTGAAAAATGTCACAATTTGACATTCATTGCTGAACAAGAATGTGACATGCCTCTCACTTTTCCTGCCATTTGTTGTCCTTTGTGAAATGGAACAATCAAACAAGTGTTTTACAACTCGTAAACTTTGTATTGTTTTCTCTCTTTCAGCTCAGTTCATCAGCATCAACACTATAGCTGTGTCACTCATCTGCATCTGGACCGGAGCAGCGTTTTGGTCTGCTGCTCCGCTGGTGGGATGGGGCAGCTACACAGGTCTGTGGGACGTTCCAACTAATCAGGGCAAATAGTTTTGTTCATAACAAATTAAATTCACAGTTTGACCTCTTTGCTTTGTGTTCCCTAGATCGAGGCTATGGCACATGTGAAGTGGACTGGTCCAAAGCCAACTATTCCACAATCCATAAGTCCTACATCATCTCCATCCTCATCTTTTGTTTTTTCATCCCAGTCATCATCATGCTCTCCTCCTACATCTCCATCATCAACACAGTGAAAAGCACCAACGCTATGTCCGCAGAAGGTTTCCTCACAGCTCGGCAGAGGAAGGTGGAGAGGGATGTCACAAGGGTATGTGTGTAGGAAAGAGTTTATTGAAAAGCCTTGATTGCAATTGTAAAATGAGACTGTTTACAGCTTGAATTTAAAAATAGCCTCTCAGCAGTAAATTTCCACTTACGTTATTCCTGCAGTGACAATTACTCCCTTATGTCCTCTACAGATTTCCATTGTTATCTGCACTGCTTTCATCATGGCCTGGTCACCATATGCAGTGGTATCTATGTGGTCAGCCTGGGGTTTCCAAGTGCCAAACACCACCAGCATCATCACCCGGATGTTCGCCAAGTCGGCCAGCTTCTACAACCCGCTCATCTATTTTGGCATGAGTGCTAAGTTTCGCAAAGACGTCTCTGTGCTGCTGCCCTGCTCCAGGGATCACAAGAATGTAGTGCGTCTGAAGCGCTTTAAAAACATCAAAGCCAAAGGTGAGGCCCTGGCCCAAGCCGTAGCACTCCCTGTTAAGAAGCAAGAGGGGAAGTTCAAGTTAGATGAGAAGCTTCGGTCTAACCCTGACTGTGATTCGGGGGTGAACTGTCCCCCTGAGACCTCACCGTCTGGCCCTCAGGGGGTCTTCTATGTGGACGTCCCCTCACACATCGAGACGTCAGAGTTCTGGTGTGATCGGCTGTGAGCACTGTGAACAACTCTCCTGAAGCTATACTTGAATTAAAAGGAAGATTTTATGTATGTTTTTTGTATTTTTTGGTCTCATTTGTGTTAATATGTCGTGTAAATGTAAAAGTACTGACAATAAATCCTGTGTGTGATTGTCGTGCTCCTTCACGTGTTTTTTTTCCCTAAAAGTTTGTGTTAAACATCTTTTTGTTCCTTTAAAAGCAAAGTTACAGTCACTTAAAATCATAATGTGCAGGATTTTTATAAAAACTTGAAAGCATCCTTACACAGTGGAAGTCCTTTACATCTATGGTCCTTTACATCTCTGGTGTCCAGAGTTCATTTAAAAAAACGCCAACCTTTACCAACATTTGCCTGGAAATACGATCTATTATGTTTTTAAAGATAACAATTTTTCGCTTTAAACATCTAATTGGGTTTCTAGACTGGTTTCTGTTAATTTATATAATTAAGTAATATAATGGAAATTTATGGAAGGTTTAAAGACCTTTAAGTGAAAAGAGACCAGAGCCTGTGATTAAGCATTTTACATTTGAACAGAGCAGACTGGATTTGGGGGGTGGGACTTAAAAACACAGGAAAATACAAGTAAATGTAAAGTGGTTTAAATTATCTGAATGATTTAATAATTTAGGTTCACCCAAGTCAAAAAAAAATTGTAATGAGCAAAGAAACTGATTTAATTTTGTGGAACATTCTTAGGGAAAGATAAATGTAGTGAGGCTTGTGATGCTAAGTAACATCTGGAAACACTGAAGTGTCCTCTGCTTATCCAAGGCATGTGATAGCAGTTTTTGTTGGTTTCCCTTTTTTCCTCCTCAGGCCACATCTCCCATTACGATATCCCACATGTGATGACACAGTACAACCCGATAATCTGCTTTCAAAAATGCCGTGGGTTACAGCTTCATTAGAAGTATCAACACTTTGGAAAAAGAATGACACATGGCACTGCTGTGGTCCAAACCTGACATAACCCTCCGTCGGTCAATGAAGGAATAACACTGACAACACGTGTAAAAAGCTTTTTAGCTTTATGTTGCAGTGTCAATGACCTATTATCAGCTCCACAAAGATTTAATCCCTGTAAAAATCCAGAGGTGCTTAATCACAGGCACAATGAGCTCTTTTACTGCAGCCTTTGAGTCCTTTCAAATCAAATGGTTTCAACAAAACCATCCACGATGCATAACGTGTGTGTGCCGATGGGAATGAACCAACAAACTCACAATGTCACCTCACACTGAGTTTTACAGCGGTGTGTTTGTGGATGCAAATGTGCTGTGCAACAACACTTTGACAAATACAGTAAGTGACAATAGAGTGTTTGATGAATAGATGGAGGTGGAGGAGGAAAGAAAAAGACTGTGAGATGAGTAGAACTTTCCAGATTCAGAAACTGGTGGGACCTATCAGGACAAACCTACACATATTTAGAAAGTTATAGATTTCTTTAATGTTTTGAGCAGTACTTTAGGCCGGGAATGAAATCATCATAATTGGGTTAGGATATGATCACTATGATTAAAAAAAGAACAGGACTAAACCAGAACTATTCCGGATCTAAAACAGGTCTGAATCAGGAGGACTTAACTAACAGAATTATGACAAAACTTAGTCTAACCAGGACCAAACTGAACCAAGATTAAACCATAAATCACCCTGAATTAAAGTATTGCTAAACTCCAGCTTAAATCTAAATCAAAATAAGGACTTAACCCAAGACTAAAACATGACTGGACCAGTGTCTTAAGCAGGAATAAATAAAGCAAAAGCTGAACAACCTCCAGCTAAACCCTAGTTTAAACAAGGACTAAACCAAAGACTTAACCAAGTCCAAACCAAGATTATAAAAAGTCTAAGTTGAGTCTAAACTGTAACTCAACCAGCGCTAAATCCAAGGAATAATATTACTGGAACCATCACCAGTACCAAAGGACAGGCCTGAAACCAGACTAATTTAGAACTAACTAAAGCTACATTACTGGGGGCATGATGTTTCTAGTCACCTTTACCTCTGTATAAACCCACACAGTCGAATTCACATTTGGGCTGAAACAATGCTGACTTTTCTAAACTCAAAGAGAAACCTGTCAGAGGAACAACAGGATGATTGCAGAGCTGTGTTGAATGTTTCCTCCTTACATCCTTTCACCATCGCCCCGGGATACTGCTCCTCTCCTCACTCGAAAACCTCAAGTGGGACGGGCAAACAAAAAAAAGAGGGGGGTTATAAACACTAACCCCGTCCCTTTCCTTCACTTTTAATGAGCGCTGCGATCGGGTAAGTCCAGGTGGAGCGGTGCGCGCACACAGACCCAGCCAGACTCCCAGCTCAGGTGGTGCGGACAGTGACAGGTTAACGTATCAGGGATTACATTGTGAAAACTGAAAGGATTACATTCTGTTGAGGTGAGTTGTGCGAGGCTTTGAACACGCAGCGTCATGATGCGTGGAGCATGAAGGTGTGTTGCGTGTCTCCAATGAATAATTCACTCGTTTAAAACTCGTCTTGCTTCGCGTACTTGGCGTCTTTTACGCATTACTTTAGATAACAAACATGTATGCCAGTTTAATCAGTGAGACATGGCGTGTCTGCGGTTTTGGCCTTTTATATACTATTGCAAAGTAATCCTTGCAGCGGAGGCTGTGTGGAGACATTGTGCTGATGTGCTGCTCATTTGAGTGTTTGCTTTACACTCGGTTTATTTTTCATAACTAATACTGAAAAGCCCTTTATTCGCTGAGGTTTCACAGTCATTAATTCTGTAGCTGCTTAACCTCACCGTTGATTATAAAAAAATAAGCAGTACAGCTTTATTTTTCTGCTCTGAAAACTTTTTGATTTTCAAATGACTCTGCCCTGAGAGCTTTACATTCTTTTAACCTGTCATTAATTTCTTCTGCATTAACTCTGACCTTCCCATGTGGCGGCTAGTCTTTCTGGATGGATATGTTTTGAAGAAGACTTATTAAGCGCAGGTGGCCCCTACACAAAATGTCCAGCAGCAGAACTCCTACAGGCTCTGGCTTGCACCGAAACCTGTGCCAAGAATTAAAGTAATTCAGCCTGTGCAAAACACAAAGTGCCCCAGAAGCATCCCAAAAGGCTACAGCGATGACCTTGTAGAGACATGTTAGTTTTTCCTATGTGTCTGATCTCTCTTGGTGCTCACTTGGCTTGTTGTTACAGCACTTGGCACATCAGGCCGTGCGTACAGTACATTTCTGACACTTGTGAAAGCTGGGGTTTAACACTCGCTGGTGCTGGATGTGTGTGTGCATACAGCATTAATCCAGGGCACTGTAAAACAAAGTGCTCATCTGGTCATGATGGGCCTTAATGTGTCTTAGTGCATTGGGTATTGGCTTTAAATTGGGTCTTGGTTCAGCATTGAGTGTGCCACATTAATTCAACCATGTGTCTTGTGCCTCTTTATGGAAACATTCTAAATCATTTTTCTTTGTTCAAATGTTGTTAGGAGGTTCCAGTCTGTAGACTCCTCATTTGGTTTTGATGGAGTTGTTGCCTTGGCTTTCTTTCAAAAATCCAGATGCAGTAATATTTATATATTTAACGCCTTAATAATTCACAGCCTGTTTTGTCTCCATTACAGCATTGTTAAACTACATACAGTGTTGGTGCCTGTAACAAGTGCCCAGTACAAGATAATCTTGAATTTATAGTCTGTGGAAAAACACAAGGTGCAGTTTCCATCACTGTATAAACTAGGATTTAAAAAAAACACAAGCTTTTAAAGGTGTCATTTGAAATTATCTGATGTAACTAAATTGGGGCTAAAGTAACGAGGGAACCAACCAGGCTTAAGCTAATGTCTCATGAAAAATAAATGCCATGGATGAAAGTACAAATGGTCCAGTTTATCAGCGTCTCCCTCTGAGTCAGAGGTTGGTGCAGGTGTGGTCTCCTCAAACTTTGGAAACCCATTGTGTTTCATCCTTTGAAAACCGAGCATCCTGTTTGCATTACAGCTGCTAACAGTAAACCTGCGACACTCCTTCCAGGTGGGATATTGTATGCATTATCAGATCTGAACTAAAAATGTATTCAACATCACAGTGAGAAGTGAAAAGGTGCAAAAAAAAGGCTTGTGTATTTTTCCAGAGAGATGTGTTTGTGATACAGAGATATCAGCAGACGACTCAGAAAGTGCCCTCTTGGGTGGCCTGTTATACAACCACTATACCACTAGATGGAGTTCTACAGATATACTGTTTGTAGCTTAATTTTAAACACGTCATTTCCTGATTCTTCCTATCATTCTTATACTGTATTTTTATAACAAGGTACACCCTACTTTAGTTTAGTGTTTGTGTGGATGTACAAAAACTGGGACTTTAGTGAAGACTCACTTTGTTGATTTGTCTGATTTGATTTGTTCCATCAAACTAAAACAATTTGGCATGTTTTCTACAATGCAAATGCACACAGAGACTCATTTAACATTGTTTTTTTTATTCTGAATCATCATTTTAAAATAAAGACGCATTAGTTTGGAGGCAGTATTAGCACGAGTTAATTGTGTTGTGTAAACCGCAGGAGCAGCTTGATCACATTAAAGCTGCTCAGATGCCTGTTTTGTTTTGTCCCTTCTGCTGAACAGTAATATCCTGCTGCTTAAGGTGGGCAAATAAGAGTTAAAGTCTGAGTTCCTTTTCAAAACACAAACATAACTCCAAGATACACAATTGTTTGTAACAAAAATCATCATATTATGACTGTAGCATATGTGTTTTTAGTGACAATTGTAGTTATTTTCTGCTCACTACTCTGTTGTTGCCTGCTGTTGATTATTTCATATCAAAACTACATGTAGCACCTTTAAATTTCTCAGCCAAGGTGGTTTCTGAGCGTGTTAATCCAGATTGTCGAGTGAATGTGATCCTGTAATGAGCTGCGTTTTAATTCCTGTAACTATGTGACCTGTCTGAGCCGCTGAAGTTTGTACAAAGTGACCAAGGCCCTGTGCATAAAGCCTTTTATCATTGCAGCGGCTGTAAAAAAATGACTTTGCTTGTTTTCTTTGAGCTAATTGTGTGCATTTTCAGGGTCTATTTATTTTGTCCCTTACAGTCCCTTACTTACCCCTTACAGTGCTATACAGTGACTGAACAGGTGTACATAACACGTACTCTCTGTTTAGTGGCACTGCATTTGATTTATGTCTGAAAAGCCTTGTAGTCCATAACATTCTTCAAAGTTATCAGAGCATGTGGTAGTTTGTCCCACATCTCTCCGTTTTTGTTTACTCTCCATTCTTTATATTTGAATGTGTGGCTAAGGTCACTCAGGGTCTATTATCTACTGTACAGGAAACTCCCAGCTGTGTTTGTCCAAGGATATCATTTGCTTTTAATTGCACAGAAAAGGGGGCATTTAGAGGCTCACGTCAAGAATAGAAATTAAGATGTCTCAGATTATTGTCATTTTTCTGCATGTTTAAAACTTTCCAGGCGCTTTGTTTTCTCAATAAAAAGGAAAGTTATATTCAAAAGTACATAGACGTAAAAAATGTAAAAGTCACATTTAACATATTGCACTTCTCAAAATATGCTTCTCTTCTTTTACAAAACATACACTAGATCCAGTCAACACTGATTTCTTGTTTTTTTACATTGACCCTCCTTCACTGTGCTTCCGTAGTTGAAAATATCTGCCTCAGCTTGTTTCCAGTCTCTGCTTTTTTTGTATGTAATGACAAATTGTAGGTGTGATTGTTAAAGTCAAAGTTGTCAAAGTTCAATGCTTTGGAAAAATCATGTCAGTGTTTTTTTACGACCGCTAACATCAGGGAAAGTCCTCGTCTGCCAAAAGACGTCAAATAAAACACGACTTTATGATCTATTATGTGTGGCATTTGTTTATTATCCCCCAGTAACAACAAGCTCCTCGTGCAAATCCTACTTCAGTGAACATTTGGAAGAGTTAAAGGTGTAATGTAGGACTTTCAAAAGAATTTCAATTCATTCTTACACAATAAAAATTCCTTTATTACACACATTGTGACACCTAAATGGCTCTCTTAAACGGTTTAGAGATTAATCTGTGAACCACAACTATATGATAAGTGACCAGCTCCTTCTAAAGTCAATAAGGCTATTTCACTTTTACTCTTTGATGAGCACCAAAAGAGAGGGTCCCCTGAAATCTTACATCGCATGGCCTTGAGCTACACTATTAAGATATATTTAATCACATATACAAGTATAATTTATTATCCAAAAATATTTGAACATATAGTACAGACACTAAGTTACAAAAGCACTTGAAGCTGAGTCTGATCCCAAGGATAAGAGTAAGAGAGAGTATTCATTTAAATCTTCTTTCAAATTTTAAATGGATGACACAAAGGTTTCCCAAGTTTCCATACAGTTTTTATGTTTGTGTGTATCATTAAGCACATGTCAATGCAGCTGTTTTATTCCTTTTCAAATGTATTTGCTCACTACTTTCCAAACCAATCCTCCAGTTGTGGGTGTGTGGTTGTTAGAGACAAGACAAGCCTGTGGGAGGTAAACTATTCCACTGCTCCTGGTCAAAACCCTGTCGCAGAACCTTGCTGCAGAGGATAAAACTCTTGCCTCATGTTGCTGTGCTATCGATCATCAGAGCTGTCATTACAACACCAGGACAGCAGGAAACAGAGTGCATGGAAACGTCACTGTGACCCACTTCTGTTTGTCTTGTTGCAGTGATTTATGCTTTTACATGAGTCTAACGTGTGTGTGAATGAAAGGCAGAGGCAGAAATGTCTGTCTACTGTAAACACTGTGCTTTTTCAAACCTTGATGTGGAGGTTGGAGTCAAACAAAGAGTCATGTGATGGACTACAGTTCAATTATATATGTGTGTGTGCCCTCTCATTGAGCCCACAGATATCAGTGGGAGGACTCTCACGTAGACTTTTGTCTCTGGGTCCAGAAGTTCGAACAGAATATTGTTGGAAAATTATTTTCCAAAACTAGTATCAAGTCAAATCAAATTACATGATGCATCCAAGAAGTTGCACTTGCCTTAATGCTTGTAGTTTTTAAGATCATATTTTCTCTTTTTTTTTAAACACAGTACTCTTTTCTCACTACATTGAAGTTTGAGACCACACCTGATCTAAGAATAAATGTATCTTGTTTATTGTTGATTGGAAGGAAAACTTCTGTTGATTGCAACCAAGAACATGTCTTATTTCTAATCTGACTTTTTCAGTGATTAAAAAAACCTTCTTCACCAAATACTAGCAAATCAAACTGTCGATGAGTTTGTCAGTGATCTGTTTCCATGTACCATACATTGGTCTCACTTAGTTTTAGTCTTGTCTTGGTCTTAATTCACCTCTGTACAACAGTTAAACAACTTAAAAGCCACCTGAGACTTCTCCCAACAGCTCTGGAAAGAGTTCATCAGTAGTGTTCATGGTCTTGGGCCTATTTGTCAGAAAGTTACTCAAAAAGTGCTCAAGGTTGTTCTAAATGCACAAGTGATAGGAAGGAGATATGTTACAGGGATAACAGTGGACTTCTGCTGCTCTCTTAAAGGTTATACAAGAACATCTGGCTGAATAGAACCACCCATCAACATGAGAGCTTCCCTCACTGCCATCTGTTTCGGTGAGCATCCCTGTATCTTTAGTTCTTTCAAAGAAGTCAGTCATTATAATAAAAATTAATAACACCAGTAAATTATAAGTTAACATTTGGCCAAAAAGGCTTTCAGTTTGACCTGTATCGTCGAATGTATCCCTTTCTATGGCTCCTGTTGATGAATGCCCTTTTGACTGTGTACTGTAAACACTTGGGTGGTTATACGGCTTTCCCTTTCCCCTGTGCTTGTCCCGCAGCACTGCTCTTGTCCTGTGCCTGTCAGGCCAATCCTAACGGATCAAAGAACAAGAAACCAAAGCAAGGTAGACCTCATCCCCATCAGCAGCAGCAGTCTGTAATCTCTCTCTGTCGTTATGGGCTCCACCTTTTTTCCATTGTTACCCTTCACACTGACCTTTAATGGGAGTAAAATTGAGTCTATAACCTGCCCTTCTACTTGTAGTTGTTCCAGAGATTGAGTGCAACGTCAGAGCGGGGAAAATCAACCTCCCGGAGTTTATCGTCAAATGTCCTGCTCGCTGTAAAGAGACCAAGCAGCATGTGTATGGCACCAAAGTGTTCGCCTCCATCTCCAGTATCTGCACTGCTGCCATTCACAGGTACATGACCAGTCACTACAAATGGATGTAGTGGTCTTTGCAATAATGCATCAGAAGAATCAAATGAAACATCTAGTCACTTTTGAGCTTTCCCTGTTCTGGACCTCAGAAATGCTTTTGTATCAATGTATGAAGCAGGGAATGAAAAGATAAGATAAGTGCAAATTTTCTTTGGCAATGGACCATATGATTATGATTCTTGGTAACTCAATCATTATAGATGCATTTAGAGTGGTTTTAATGTTGAGACAGAAGTGTTTAATGTAGGCATAAGCTGTAGGCGGATGTTAATGGAATAAATGAATATAACTATTGGTTTTATTACTGTAGAAGTTAGGTAGACGCATGGCTGATTTAAGCTTTTCCTTATGTTAGCATATTAATTTAGTCTGGTTTTCATTTGCTATGATAGTATAAGCATCTTTACTTTTTCTTAAGGTTATGGTTTATGCTTTAGTTTCAAAGTGCCAGACGTATAGATCAACTGGGATGGGTCTATGGGCATATGTTTTTTTTAGCAAGCGATGGAGAGGCGACAGGTTTTGCTGAATGTTTGTAAGTTTGCTGCAGAAATGGTAAACAAATTACCAGAAAAAACACACTTCTTGGTTTGGATTGTAAGAAATAGTCCTGCTATTTGCCCACTACAAGGATAAACCTCCATAATGCTCTTAGAAAAAACCTATTCGGGAATTCTCCAGACAGCTCTAGAAAGTACATCTCCCAGTGCTTTACTCTTTCTTGTCTCGTGTGCAGTGGCGTCATCACAAACGCAGGAGGGAAGGTGATTGTACAGAAAATGGCCGGACAGAGCAACTACAAAGGCAGCAACTCAAATGGAGTGAGGTCCCTGTCTTTACCTAAATGGAGGGAGTCCTTTGCTGTTCATGGTAATATTCATTCTAAAACCAATCTAGTTTTCAGTACAAAAGCTAAGCCAGCATCTTTCTCTATATTTCAGTGGGAAAACCCAAGAAAGGAGTCATATACCCTTCTACACTGGACTTTGTAACTTCAAGACCATTTTATGGTAAGACAAGTAAGAGGCCCAGTTTTGTTTCATACTTGGAAATATACTTCTATTTTATTTTATACTTCACTGCAGGTCAGACTGTTTGAAGTTGTACGGGGCACTTGTGGATAGACTATTATCCCTGTTAGATATTGTTCAGTGCAACTACAGTTTGGAAACAGGAGGTAACTCCAACCAGTTCTTTAAGCTGTCAGTGAAGTGGGACCTAAAAAGATGAATACAAGAACCCATTTTGTAGTTTTCTCAAGGACCAAAGCACCAGGGCCACGCAGCAAACATGCACCTTTAGCTGTGAATATCAGTTTAAAATGAGTTACTAATATCAATTTCCATTTAGATAAAATGATTGATAACATTTTAACAGTCTTGACTTTCAACCCAGTTCTAGCCTGGACATCTAGTCTTCTGTCTTCTCAGTCACAAATCACCAGCTGACCCCTCACTGGTGAAAGCCCTTAAAGATGAATAGTCATCTCTGTACATTGAAGTTTACTCTGGTTAGATAAAGATTCTGGGCTGTGCCGTTTACTGCAGCATGACAGGAGTGCATTACAACAGCGCTGATACTGTTGACACTCTTCCTTCTCATGCATCCGCCTCGACCCTGCTTCATCTCTTCGTCTGCCGTCATGTCAAAAAGAGCCTAAGCCCCCAGTGGTTATAACACTGGCGCCCACCACCACCTCGACGCCTGAGCCCACTACAACTTCAACACCCGAGCCTACAACCACCACCACCACAGAAGCCCCCACTACCACCACCCAGCAACCACCACCACCAAGCCCCGCGCTGCTGCACAGAAAGTCAGAGACACAGGTGAGTGACAATAACAATTATCCCAGATGTGCAAAATTACAAAACTAGTCTAGTTTGTAGTAGTAGTTTGTAGTGCTCATAAACTAACATCTTCTTAGAGCGGCCATGTCCAAGGTCTATTCCTGGGGCCAATCACAGTCCTCAGATGCAAGTTAAGATGCCTTAGGTTGCATCTTAGAGCGGCATGTTTTGCATATGGCATGGTTGTACAAGGCACGTGTAAGTAGGCTATTATTAAAGTTTATAGATGTACAGCTTAGTTGCACTAGGCTCCTAGCTTGAGTAAGGCCCTTTAAATGCATTTAAGTTTACAGGCACTGGACTAAAACAAGTCTTAGTCTGCTATACGTTTCTTGCTGCAGTTAGCCTTTGGCCAAGAAGCATAAGGAGTGTATTTACAGCATGTGCTAGTCTGTCTTTAAGCTCTGTCGTTTTCTTATTGATTGATTAAGAACCACATTGATGACACAGTGGTTAGCATTGTCGCCTCACAACTAGAAGGTCTAGAGTTCCTGGGTCGGACGAGGCCTGTCTGTGTGGAGTTTGCATGTGCTCCCTGTGTTTAGGTGGGTTTTCTCCAGGTACTCCGGTTCTTCCCATCAATATCAAAACATGCTATAGTCTCCGGTCAGTGACATGACTGGGGTACCTGGGCACCCCCTGGTGGCAGCTGGATTTCCCCATGAGGATAGTAAAGGGATAATAAAAAATATATATATAAAACATTATCTAGGTTTTTGTTTTAGCTGGAGTTTGTTGTTTTCATGCATTTTGAAGGACCAGTTTTAGCTACGCTAAGGCAATAGTTAGTCATGTAAATGTAGGAAGTGTGGTTGAGTGTTGTCAAAACCCAGAGCTGAAGGAACCAGCAAAGAACAAGCAAACTGGACCGAGAAAAAAGTACATTTCCTAGAGCCCTGTTCATGCCTGAGTGGCTCACATTTGGGCCACACTGCCAAAAAATGTCAAGACTGTGGTGGCCCTTTTCACATGATAAAATCTCTGTGTAAAGACTTTGGACACTGTGCTCTAGAAACATTCCCCCCGCCTGAACAAAGCTTTTCATTTTTGTAAAACCGAGCGATGAAAAGCACTGATTGCAGCTGGTAATGTCACAATTATGACAAATTACAACTGGTCTGTGATGAAGTCAGTGCAGCCCCTGCCTATCGCTGTACACTTGATCACCGGACCTTTCATCGCTCTAATTAAAAATAAAAACATTATCAGACGCTAATCACTCGGAGCCATCTTCTCCGTTTGGATAGAAATGAAGCGACAGTGAGTAGACAATGGGGCAGTATCTTAAGGTATGTGTGTAAATGAGATGGGCCGCAGGCCAGCCGGTTTTCTCTCCTTCATTTTCTGTAACATTATCTCTCAGCGTCTCCATATCGGCACACCCCATGTCTCTTTCTTCTCCCATCCAGGCAGCAGTCACCCGTACCTTGCCTCAGTGGCAGCCGCCAGTTCAAGTAAGTAGGCCCAAGTAAACAGCATGCTTCTCTTTTGTGATTATGGTGGCATGAAACATTGTGGTGGTGATGGTAGTTGGGAATTTAATGCATCAAGATTCATTAAACATTTAGTGGTAATGTTTAAGTCAAGTTTGCAAACACGTTAATGGCACAACTTGTATAATTGATAACACTATTATGTCAGGCTAAAGACATCAATGCACACATATACTGCCCTACAAAGACCAAAACATGTTGAGTCAAAGTTCTCACTAAAACTAACTGACTTAATTAATGTTGAAAATGTCCCATTCAACATTAATTGTCCCATGTTATCTTTTTAACCCATTACATTCCAGTCAGCATCTGAATACTTATTACAACTACAAGCTCATTAGTTCTCTTTACACAAGATAATAACAGTTGACCTGCTCTCATAAAAGCTTTGACAGTAAAAATAATGATCTGTTCTTACATAACAGGCTTTTAACATCATCCTAAAGCAGAATTAACATATACTTTAAGATATTAAAGTAGTACATTATCACAAATAATTCAGTACAATCACATAAAGTTGTTATAGTCTCACTGATTGTATGAATCTTTCAGGCTTTGAAGAGCAGTAAAACATGAAATATTTATAAATCAAACATAGATAGAATTTGATTTGCTTTGTCTAAATTTGCCCATGTTGTGTTATTGTTATTGTTACACTGGTACAGGGCAGTCACAGAGCAGTCCAGGAGGGAGCCCCAGCCAAGGTATGTCACTTCTCTCCCCATGAGAGCATCCTCAACACCACATGCTACAGTTTTGACTAAATACCTCACATTTCTCCAAAGTATTCAGAGGAGGAGCCTATCCCAGTCGATTCCCACAGCGTGTCAGCGCAGGTAAACCGAGTCTCGCTTAACAACTGTGTTGGAATACACTTTTTGCTGATGTTCTCTGCATGATGTCTCTGCAAAACACTATCAGCATCTGTTAAAGTCCCACAAGTCTGCATTTCAGCCTGTGATTTGGCCCAGTCTCTGGTTCTGTGTCCTTTTCTCTCATCCTTTATCAGTC
Organism: Perccottus glenii; assembly: GCA_024416835.2. Lineage (NCBI taxonomy): Eukaryota > Metazoa > Chordata > Actinopteri > Gobiiformes > Odontobutidae > Perccottus > Perccottus glenii. The sequence goes on along the minus strand of CM044552.2, from coordinate 10,064,740 downwards.
ACAATGTGCTTCAAGCCAAATATGCTGCTGTATTTATCTTCAAGTATTTTTTAATAGATGTCGGTGTGTTAACAATTAATATGTGAACATTAATGAAGCATTTTTAGAGAATAATGTGATTCTTTGAGACCAGAGAACATGCAAAGTCTGAGGAGGGCCTCCGGGATATTATATTGAGATACAGTGAAACTACGCAGACACGGATTTCTGTACTGTAACACACCTGCGGGTACATTAAGTAACTTCTGAACTCATTCTCAATCCCAGGCCTTCGCAAACAAGAGACCGGGGCAGTAATCAGGAGACAGCCATCCTCTCCAGTGGGCCCAGGTCAGCCTCAATAACTACACATACGCAGTGACACACATAAATGCAGGGAAAGAAAAGCAGGTCAAGGGCAGTCTTATTTGGGATGACGCTGTAAGTCCGACCCTTTTAAGCCCCTTTGTGCTTCAGCTAATCACTATTCCACTCACATCAGGACATTCCTCCTGAGATAACCACTGTCAAACATCCTCCTGTTTTCATTTTCCTCAAAAGAAAAAGGCAAATGACGCAAATTGAAGGCTCGTAAAAGCACCCGGCATATATCCTTTTTGTTATTGATATCATGCTGCGGAGAAAAGGCCTTTAACTTCACCCCATGCTAAACAGCTGGGACGCATTTGTGCACTGCCAGACATGAATTTATCGTATTCAGTATTGCTTTACTGCTCGCCCTTTCGTCTCCTTCTCCTCACTTATTCTATCTGCCTGTTTCTCATTGCTACAAAACAGCTTTTAACAGGGTTCAGCCGGCCGCACCCAACCGGACTCCAGCCGTAAGCCAGTCCAACCCCAGTAAGTATCTCCAGATCTCACAACACACAGTAGACAGGCCTCAGGAAACGCATTAGCAGGTCATTTAATTAGATTTACGTGACCGATGGACAGACTGGGATTGGACGAGTAAGGTTACTTTTTGATTTATTGCCTAAATCAGTGGTGCAAAATGTAAAACTGTAAATAATTGTGAAGTACAGATGAAGCAGATCCCTCTCTGTTCAACTACTGTCACCGTCGAGCATGTTTGTTCACCAGTAGAGACATTTAAGACGGCAGGTTTGGAAAAAAGAACATGTCTTCTGAAACAGTAGGGTCATTTTAGAGTATTTTGAACAAATACAACTCTGAATGTTTGGGTTCAGTGCATTGGCCTGTTGTGTGGTAGAGCGATATGTCATCGTGCCAGCAGCAGCAAAGTTGGTACTGTGTCAGTGAAAGAGGCAGTATTCTACTAATCTCATGTCTAAGAACCATTAAAATGATTTAGAGAATATTTTTTTGGACTAAAGTTACGCAGTGCTACTTTAAAGGTGCAATGTGTCGTTTTTGGTGACATGGGCATATTATTAGTCCAGGATCCTGAATAAGTTGTTTTTTAATTGATGTGTGTGTGCGAGTGTGCGATTTTCTGATTGCGTGATTGTTGATATCATGTAGCCTAACTGTTATGTGCCCCATTTTCTATCTTTTTTATTATATTATAACTCTACTTGTCCAGAAACTACAGGTGGGAATTCACAACTGAGCTGGAACCTGGCACAACACATATTTCCTTTGTTTGAGGTTAATGTTTAAAGTAACACTGCGTAACTTTTAGCTAGTAGCATTGCGTGATTTTAAATTCCAAAAACTCATTGAAAGATTCTTAGACACATGATTGGTAGTATTTTGCTGACACAGTACCCTCAGCTGGACAAAAACCTCTCCTGAGAGACACGCTCAGCTGTTTAAACAGAAGGCACAGAAATAACACTGGACCCTACAGAGTTGTATTTGTACACAATGCTTGCCGGTTTTGGATAATTTCCTCTCAAAAACAAACAACACAGTCAGTCTGTAGAGGGATCTGCGCCCCTAGTGGCTAAAAGTTACATAGTGTTGCTTTAAACAAAATCATTCATTCATTCATTCATGAATGCTGCTCGTTGGTGCCCTCACTCATGCAGTCTTTTGCTTTACTTGACAGACATCTGCCAAGTTGACAAGTTCTGCTTAAACTGTTCAGATCTGTGGCTTTTTAACAGCATAAAAGTTCACAAATAGACAATACACACAACACACTGACCATTTTGAAGTTGTAAATAACTTGTCAGGTGTCTCTTTTACTTTACTTTACATTACATTGCAGTATATTTTATGCTGCAACACCTCAAGTGTCCACTGGTAGAATTGGAGGCATTGGTAACGGGGCGGGACAGACATTCATCCCACACCTCAGACTCCTCCCATCTACTGCCTCTTAGAAGCTACAGTAGCCTTGAAGGGACATATTGTTGTATATAAACAAACCAAATGCAAACAGAGCAGAGGATAGGTTCAATTTAAAGAGTTAGAATCAAAATAAGACCCCAAGCAAGATTGTGTGCTCATAAATAAAAACATAACATGCACAGAGTTTGTCTGCTCTGGGCAGTTACGTATATGTAGAAACAGGAAGTACTGGATAAATGACTTTATTATATGGAGTAAATAAATACTAGTAAACACTGTATTTTTCAAGCTTAACAAATGCAAAATCTTGGGTGGGTTTTGTCCAGGTACTTATTTTATTTTATTGGGGTAAATGTGACTTGTTACTATCTGTCTCAGGAAAAAGAGGAACAAAGATGTGTAGCATGCTGTAAAGTAAAGTTCTATCTACTGCAGCTTTCATGTTGCATTTCATAAACCTCCACGAAGCCGTCAGTTAACATTTTATGACAAGTCTCATCTTCCAGCCTCTTCTTCCTCGCCCATGTAAATGTCTGCAGGGGTGAAAGCAGAACCAAGTGACCTAAAGACACAAGATCCACTTTGTTAAGAATAGGTCTTGCCATTCAAACCATGCTCGGTTTGGCTCTGAGCAAAATATGCTTCGATTTAGCCTCAGTGGAATGTAAAACCCATTGATCCCTAGAATTAGACAGAGCTATGTCTTTTTAAACAAATGCAAAATGCATGTTGGGGCACTGTTTTTCTGACCAGTGTGAAAAATGGCTGCAACTTCTGGTTTGATTTATTGACCCCCTTAGAGAAATTCTTTACAGGTGAGGTGAGAGGTTTAGGTCAGGATCATTAACCCAGCGGCGCTTCAGGATTAGACGGATATCTTTCTCCTGCAGTCTTCAGTTTAGAGGGGCCGGTTGTGTAACTTGTGAAATCTGATTTACAGGCTTTCCTCCGCTGTCACTCTGCCACCCTGCTGGCCTCGACAGATGTTCAAAGTTACGGTTTAGCATGTGGCTTTTTTAATGACGCAGCTTAGATCTTACTAATGAGATTGACACCTACAGTGACACCTTGAATGAGATGATTGCGTAAGTTTTACATCACATTCCTACATGAACTATCTCTGACCTTGTGACCGATGTGATCATTGAAGTGTCTGCGAATGACAGAGTTAAACTCAATCCCTTAAAAAGCACCTGTTTTGAATACAAAAAAAGCAACACCTCTGCTGTAGAGATGGGCGCTTTTAACCAGCCTAATCTCTGCTTTGTCCTGTCTACACTGTCCCCGGTTTGACACCAACTTTAGAAAAATACTCCCTCGCTTCACTGGACGCCCAATAGCTGCCAATGGATGGGAACCCAAAGCCCGGGCCTGTTTGTGTTACCGCTGCAGAGTTAACTATGGTGGCTATGATGTCGAATGATGTGATGGTGTGGGTGGGATTTGGGCTTTGATTTGGAAGAAGAAACAGTGGCATTAACCCTTTAAAGCAACAGTAAAACATAAGAAACACAATTTGAGATTTCTAATTTGGTCACTAGTTTAGACAAATGAGGGATAATGTGTTCAGATAATGAGTGCTGTTAAGTTTATTGACTTTTACCTTGATTACTCTGCACCCTGGTGTTTATTAGGCTCTTGTTAAAATAACAATAAAAGCAGAGGTAGGCATATTAACTAGTTTTTTCTCAAGTTAATATACTTGGGTAACCAATGGGAAAAACATACTTTTCCAAAATAGTTCAGTTCAATTCTCACAGTAGTATTAGTATTTGCTCAACTCATTTGTCCAATAAATCAAAAGTAACTCTATTTTCACAAAATATATTGTACTCTTACTCAAGTATCAATATTTTGTGGACTACTTTTTCTTACTATTGTTATAAACTAACAAACCAAACAGTGTGGTAAATATGTTTTGAGCTGTAAATACGCCATGTGCTGTTTGTAATGGGTAGCATAGCTTTCTACTGACACCTTCGCACAAATAGCACCTGCTAACATTTTTGCAGTGTGTTGGGTTTTCTCTGTCTGTCTACTCTTTAGCTCTAAAATGAAAAGCTCTCAGAGGAAAAAGCAATGGGCCTTCAGTGATTGAGCCTGATTGTTTGAGTAACTGTGTGTTTAAGTGTCTGACTCAAGGCCGGACATCTTGTGCATACCCCACTCAGTGAGTCCCGACGTGGCGGCAGGTTGAGTGGAGGTCACAAGCGTGCTCCTCCTTGTTGTGACATCAGCTCAAGTTTGTCCTGAAGGCAGCTTTTTAATCTTCCCTCTGCACAGCTTTTCCCAGAAGCGATTGGGCGCCCCCCTCCTATCCTCGTCCCGATTGGTTTCCTGGAGCCAGACGACCAGCAGGTACCAAGACAAACAACTTCTTCTCAATGGACTCACTAACTCTACTGCGTCACTGACAGCAAATATACATAGATCATATCAGTGCTGCATCGGGTTTAAGCAAACTATACACCTCTCTGGTGCTTTAAAATGCATTGGTAAGCACTATTAATTCACTAAACTGTATGGATAAGCATACCTAGACCAGACTTTCTAAGTTTGATCTCACTTTCAATTACTGGTCCAGACAAAAGGCACCAGCAACATGTAAAACTATGTGGTGTTAACTCTGAAAAAACAATTAAACAGGTGTAAACACCGACATTAAAACAGAGCTAATGAACTACTGTATATGCTTTTGGTAGATTTATCTTTTAGGTCTAGGTTTTTACCAATAACTAATGTTTCCAGGCCAATACAGTACATTTAACAGGCATACAACATTTATACTATGCTTAGTTGCTGACCGCTCCACCTCTCTGCTGTGCATTCAGATGTAAGTTATGCCGTCCCAGACTCGGGATACACCTGGAGCGACACGGATACATCTGACGTCCCAGGTAAGTTCACCTGTCTGTTCGGGGCCATGTCGTACCACATACACTACTGCATGCAGAGGTGGGTAGAAACTCCTTATAATTATAATTAGTTTGTTACACTTATTATAGATTTCAGAAACGTTTAAATCCAGTCCGTTGACCAGGCAGACATTTTTAGTTCAGTTCACATTTGGCCTCATTTAGTAAGCTACTGTTATGTTTCTGTCAGGTTTTTAAAAGATTATTTATTTTTTTCCACAAATTGGCTAAAGGCTAAATCTGTCTTGACTGAGCAGAAAGACTTATTAGTCAGGTGTGTTATTTAGCTCTGCACATGCATTTGGTTACTCTTCTCAAACATTTAAGCACTCTTTTTGTAATAACTCACATGACTACTTGATCTAAATCTCCTCCAGTGCAGATTCTACCCACCTCTATTGCATGTCACCAAACTGTGTGAAAGTACAAGGCAGTCTCTCTTCTGGATGTTGTTGTATTTACATGTCATCTGCCTGCCATATGACACAGTACAGTACACTGAGCATAGGGCAGGTTTATTGTTGGTGCATGTGTGGGTATATCTGGAATAAACTGCTGTTTCCACTGGTCTGGCATTGGTCGAGAATGAAATCCAGACCAATCCCAACCATGGAAACACGTGCAGCCATGTTGATTTGTGGGAATACTAATAGTTCTCACAACATCCTCCTTTAGCTCGGGATCAAAGGCCTGATTACTCTGAGCTTGAACGCTGGTATTATAAAATTGGACCGTACCGTAAGTGTTTCTCTCTTCTTCTTCTTCTATTTTTTTACTGGGAACTATCTGATTTTGGGGGGTTTCAAAGAACAGATTGTGACACATGTTTGACCATGCCACACACATTGTCTTTGCTAAATTTAATTTCAGAGCCTTTTTCATGTTCTTATCTATCATTTATGGGTGTGTCTCTGATTTAAATCGAGGTGGCATGTGGGATTGTCTGGTTCTGTTATATCAAGTGTATACCAAGCCCCAAATGAAAGAATGCATTTTAATCTTGGAACCTAACTTGTAATATGGCTCCTTTACCAAAACACAAAAGCCCATCCACAGAGCCCTCACTCCCCCCAGATTACAGGCCGGGTTTCTGCATCTGTTTGATGACGCAGCGCAGCCGTAGCAGAGCCATTTCCACCACATAAACACCACCACACACCCTTTTCAATCAAACATGAAGCCTCTGTGTGTTTGCATTTGTTACACACATGTCATTTTGATGCACAGTGTCCCGAGCTATCGAAGCTGAGAGCAACCGCAAAGTCTCGCTGGATACTACCCACACAAGAGGTGAGCAGTGGTAACCATGGTAACACCTGATACTATTGAGATTGGACATGACATAAAACAAGCTGTTATTTTTGTAGGTTAAGTAGTGCTATAGTTGAGACCAGTCTTTTTAAATGTCTCATCTAAAAAAGAAATGCACAAAGACATCACCAATGATTTATTTTGTGTGTGTGTGTGTGTGTGTGTGTGTGTGTGTGTGTGTGTGTGTGTGTGTGTGTGTGTGTGTGTGTGTGTGTGTGTGTGTGTGTGTGTGTGTGTGTGTGTGTGTGTGTGTGTGTGTGTGTGTGTGTGTGTGTGTCCATCCTAGACAGGAGAATGTTGGATGTTATATAGTCTGCTGATATTCTTCTAGAATCTGTCCAGTATGATTGAATTTTAACACATGACCAAACACAATGAGCAAATCAGTGACTTTCTTAAAAGAGAAAAAAATATGTACAAACAGCACCATTTAGAGAAGAACTCCCAATAATAGATCAAATGAGTTCAAGAGGCCCTTATACCAGTTAGTACTGCACTGGCATCTGGACAACCCAGGATTAAACAGCAATCAAAAACATTATTTCTAGTTTAAACTTGTACTTGTCTTTCAAACCTCTTCTCATTTATCATCCTCTGGACTTGGTCTTGGTCTCGACACACTTTGGTCTTTCTCATAACCTCACTGTGATAATGACAACAACAGTCGTATCCATTTGGGCGTGACATAAACAGCACATGTATCATTTTGTGTGTGAGCTATATAATCACGTTGTGTCTTATCCAATTGTTGCAGTGGAGCCTGCGGACACCTGGAAACCCGAGGTCAACCCTTATGAATCAGGTAAACCAGTGCACTTCCTCTGTAGGGATTGTCGTCTCCTAAACGAGACACATGTCACTTCTGCGTGTCACCAAACCGGGGACAGGATTTTGGTATTTTGCTCAGCCTGTAATTGAGACGATTGGTAGTCCAAGTTAAATACTAAGGCTGCGTGTTCCCGTTTGGTCAAATTATGCCAAAACCAATGTGAATTTTGGGATTTCTGGAAAGTGGATGACGGAAACACCACCAAAAACCTAAAATATGTTCCACAATGTAATTCAGTGTTCAAACTAGCCTAGAATATCTTTATTTTATCAAAGTAAGACATAAACAGACTGTTATTTGGTCTATTACCATGTCTTAATTTTATTTTCATAATGACTATTTATATATCTTAGGTTTTAACTTGAGAGAGCAGGAGCCTATTCCCAGAATCCCAGAACCTGTGTCACAAGGAGACCCAAGTATGTCCCTCCATCAATTTCTGCTGCAAACCATATTTCATTTTAATATGCCATTCAAGTGGCACTGAATGTGTTGACTTTGTGTAGACTGTAAAGTGGACATGGTCTTTCTGATGGACGGCAGCTGGAGCATCGGGAAGCGCCGCTTCAAGATTCAGAAGGACTTCTTGGTGGAAGTGGCCCAGACCATCAATGTGGGTGTAGCCGGACCCATGATGGGCATTATCCAATACGGGTCAGAGAAGTCTTTTAACTTTTAAGTGTATTTAAGTATTAATAAAGGTTATATTTAAAAGCCATCATGGTTATCTTGTGTTCAGTCTACTCTATCTTGGATATTTGTAAGTTGAATTCACACGCATGTTGATTTTATTGAGCTACTCTTTTCCTTTACTTCTTCTCTGAGTGAATAAAGCTAACCAAAATGGTCTGAGTCACTTACTTCTCCCAAGATACCAAACATATTTTGACTGTTGTTGTTTCTCTGAAGGGACGACCCTGTGACAGAGATCAGCCTGAAGTCTTACTCCAACTCCAGAGACGTGAAGTCGGCTGTGGATAAAATCATGCAGAAGGGAGGCCTCTCTAATGTGGGTGAGTGACCTGCCAGCTTCCCTGAAAGCCTACAAACACAAGTGTGAAAGTGGAAAGGCTGCCACTTATCGCATGCTTTACGGGCCAGGCACATTTTCACATGCAAGGATAGAATTAAATCTAAAATTGTTTCAAGATACTGTTTTCTAAATTACAGTCCTCCATTGTAAGCCATGTTTTTCTTGAATGGTCCTGACCAAGACGCTGGGGGTCAGCTTTCTGTTTTTCTGCCTTGGTTGGTGCTCCAGCATTGCGTCCGCTGCCACATGTGTCTTTATGACTTGCTAAATTTTCCTTACTGATACAAATAGTGTTGTTTGTGCTCTGTAATCAGACGAGTGTAAGTGGTTGTGGAGCGTGTCCTGCAGTGCCAGCCGTCTCAGACCACCAGCCGTCCCATGACAGGCTAAATGACAGGATACCAATGCTTCTGTGAGGCTTTACAGCGAGAGAAATACACTTTATACTGTTTATATCTGTTTACAGATCGCACAGGCAGCTGGGGAAAGTTTTTATTTGGCACCATGGAGCTTTGTGTAAATGTTTTTACACAGCTCAGCAAAGACTTATAATGTTATCAAAGCTTTCAACAAAAGAATGACTGATATGTTGCTTATTATTCATCTGTAAACTACAAACTCTTAGTAAATCAACCCTTGAGAAAGAGAAAGCCTATTACATACAAGAACTATGTGGCATGTTTGTACTAGTGAGTCTAAATACAGTGTGTGTGGTTGCTGCCCCCTTGTGTCCAAACAGGGAAGGCCCTCTCCTACATCAACAAGCTGTACTTCAGTGACGCCAACGGGAACCGAGGAGGGGCCCCGAACGTGGCTGTGGTGCTGGTGGACGGCTGGCCCACAGACAAAGTGGAGGAGGCGTCTCGACTCGCTCGGGAGTCGGGCATCAACATATTCTTTGTTACCATCGAGGGTCCGGACGACAACGAGAAGAACAACCTGGTGGAGTCCAACTTTGTAGACAAGGTACACTCACAGAAGAGTCACATTCATTTACAAGACATTATTTGTTTTTGAGCGGGTCACATTCTAGTACAATATTAACACAATACTATTCAGAATGTTATAGAATATGATTGCTTATTGCGTATACAAGAAAGAACAAAAAAAGAAACCATGAGTAATGAGCAGAGAATAGCTGTGAGTGATGTTTCCAGTGAGACCAAAATCTGCTTGACTCTAAGCCATATCTTTACTAAAAACTGACCCAAATAGCCTGGGTTCAAATACCAAGCAAAACTGTGCCCTTGTGACATTATAATAGTGCTAATCCAGCCCATACAAGTCATATTACCATCCCATTGTAAATATGTTTAGGCTAAAATACCTTGCCTGTTCCTGTCAGTATTTACATGCACAGCTTAGTTAGACAAAGCTCAAAGCCATCTAACTTGACTTCTGTGTTTATCCATGCGGCTGACACAAGTTATTTTCCCTGCTGTAGAATTAATAAGTCCTAACTTATCTTATCTTAACTTATCTAAGTCTGATTTATAAAGATTAGACTGGTTTGACTTTGTAACACTGTTCTCACTAAATCCATTTCAAGGGTGTCACATTGGTGTGTCCTGTTTCAGGCTGTGTGCCGCACCAATGGCTTCTTCTCATTGCCCGTGTCCAGCTGGTTTGCCCTGAGGAAAGCTGTGCAGCCGCTGGTCAAGAGAGTGTGCGACACAGATCGATTGGTTTGCAGCAAAACTTGCCTCAACGCCAACGACATCGCCTTTGTCATCGACGGCTCCAGCAGCGTGGGGACGGGCAACTTCCGCACAGTGCTGCAGTTCGTGGCCAACGTCACACGGGAGTTTGAGATCTCCGACACGGACACCAGAGTGGGAGCCGTGCAGTACACCTACGAGCAGCGGCTGGAGTTTGCTTTCGGGCAGCACAACAACAAAGCTGAGCTGCTGAACGCCATCAAACGCATCAACTACTGGAGCGGAGGAACCAGCACCGGGGCAGCCATCACATACACAGCCGAGCAGCTCTTTAGCAAATCAAAGCCCAACAAACGCAAGATTATGATTGTGATTACAGACGGACGGTCCTATGATGACGTCAGGGCCCCTGCTCTGGCCGTTCATCGCCAAGGTGACAGCCACACACAGCACAGTCTCAAAATGTTTAAACATCTGTACACTCAAGTTTGTTTCCCAATATCTGACTTTCAACATGTGTCAAACTAAAAAAAGAACTGACACAGGGCCACTTTACTTTTTACATATTTTAGCTCAGCATTACGTTTTTGGGCAATGCATTTGAAAACATGTTCTGAAAATACCCCTAAATGCATAACTTGTGATTTCAAAAGCTACAATTATAACTTGTTTTTACAATATGGAAAGTATTTTTTTCCAGCACAATTGATGAGTTATAAGGGTTTTGTGTAAAAAACAATGAAGCATAAGGAGTATGATGCAAAAATGTAAAAATTCCATTGTGTGCCCCCAGGTGTGATTGCCTATTCCATCGGCATTGCGTGGGCGGCCCAGGACGAACTGGAGTACATCGCCACAGACCCGGACAAAGAACACTCCTTCTTTGTCGACGAGTTTGACAACCTCTACAAATTTGTCCCAAAAATCATCCAGAACATCTGCCAGGAGTTCAACTCTCAGCCCAGGAACTGAGCAGAGGCACCAGCAGCAGAGACTGTACACACAGAGACTGGAGGAGTGGAGGAGCGCAGTGGGACGTCCCGGACACTGATTGTAAATTGACTCATTCTGCTCCACACGTGTCGGTGCTGAATTGGCTGCAGCACTAGTGTTTAAACAACGGATGGTATTCAGTTTAGGTGAGGACTGAGGGATGAAACTATTTGTTGCTGTTAGGGATAAACCTTTTATCTCCACTTATTTTACTTTACATGGCCAGTCATACCCATTCCTGAGATTATTCTAAATGAAATGGGTCTGCTCCCTTCACACCGCTTTTCACTCAGCTTACAGACCGGTCGTTATCAGGGGAATACTGTTCCTGCTGATTCTAGTCTGGTCTCACTTATGCTTCAGTTTGTAACAGCTAACAGCTCGTGGTTTATCATCTTTCAACCATACTAAGTCGTCTAGAAGAGCTTGTAAACTTTGACAGTACAGTCTGAAGTTACTAAACCTGAAATGTAACTATTTTGAAGAATAAAAAGGCTTGAACCCAACAGCAACAAAAATGTTTTCACTAAAGCAGTATTTGGCCCTAAACCTAGAAATGGTGCTCAAGATAAAAACAGCATTTAATATCATTTAAAATTATGAACAAAAGATGTAAAGCTACCTTTTCAGGATGTGGTGCTCTGTGGAGAGAAACACATGTAAAGCATGTCTAGCACTTCCTCTTACGGCTTAACATATTTTCTGGTGCTTTTTTATACAGTTCTCTGTAAAGAGTACATATTTGAATCGCTGCATTCTGATCTTTCTAAAAGGAAAGATTTAATACTTAGGGACATTGTTAAAGTTCCTCTTGAGACTTTCTTTGTTCTGACTTTATGAAATGAAGCTCACACAGCTTTAGGAGGTACATCTGCAGTAAAGAGGACTGGGTGGGTTTGGTTGTATGAGCTTTGTCGTTGTTTGTCAGAAATGTCTCCAGAGCTTTTTGTCTCAGCTCTTATTTCCCGGTAACAGCGCGGTTGCTTTTAACCCAGCAGGCTTTTCTGTTTTGTTGAAAAAAGTATTTATAATTTTCTCCCTGTTTGTACATAAACATACTAAGTCTTTTTTGCTATTTGTAATAAAATTAACAAAACAAAGTGTTTTGCTGTGATTTGTTGATTTAGTGAAGAATGTGAATATCATTAAAGGGATCTCCTACAGGAGCTGTCAGCAAAGGCCCAGTTTAGAGAAGCACAGGGACTAAACTATATTCTGTGTAATACAGATTGAGACTGACCTACAAACAGCAAGCTGAGGTCATCCTCGTCTGGACCTCAGTGTACTTTCAGAATATAGATGCTAACATGAAGCTAAGTGACAATGTACTTGGGTATGAATATAACATTATGACATTGTACAAACCCGATTCCAAAAACATTGGGACACTGTAACAAATTGTGAATAAAAACACAATGCAATGATGTGGAAGTTTTAAATTTCAATATTTTATTTAGAATACAACGTAGATAACATATCAAATGTTGAAAGTAAGACATTTTGAAATGTAATGCCAGATATTTGCTCATGTTGGATTTCATGTGAGCTAAACATTCCAAAACAGTTGGGACAGGTAGCAATAAGAGGCTGGAAAAGTAAAATGAATATAAGGAAGAGTTTGAAGTTATCATCATCTACAGTGCATAAATCATCCAAAGATTCAGAGAATCTGGAACAATCTCTGTGCATAAGGGTCAAGGTCGGAAAACCGGACTGGATGCCCGTGATCTTCGGGCCCTTAGACGGCACTGCATCTCAAACAGGAATGCTACTGTAATGGAAATCACAACAGGTGTTTTCTCTGGAGCCAAGGATTTATTCATTTAAAATGTACTATGGCAAAGTGGAAAACTGTTCTGTAGTCAGATGAATCAAAATTTGTAGTTCTTTTTGAAAAACTGGGATGCCATGTCATCCGATATAAGGAAGAAAAGCACAACCCAAGTTTTCATCAGCGCTCAGTTCAGAAGCCGACAAGTCTGATCTGAAAAGCCACATTTTTAAAAGAGAGTGAAATAATCCAGTTAAATTAATTTTTCTGATGGTAGTTGGAATAATATTCCATTATTTGGAAGCTCGAAAAGAAACGGCAGACTGACTGAAAGCTGTTTTTCTAATCTATTTAGTCTATCAATTTGTTAGTATTTTTCTATTGAGATGCACTCTTTTTACACTTATTTGCTCACTTTGCTACATTGCACCTAGATTAGACACCTACTCACTCACCTGTTGAGACCAGTTAGAACCAGTGGACATAGTGGGAAAGTACTGATACAGACTGCTTCCTAAGAGGGGCGCGGCCATAGATTACTATTACTTTTGTGGTGTCAAGTTGACCATGGACACAACTCGTTGAAACAGGAATGCTCTAAATAAAAAATATGTACAACTGTGATTCTACAATAAATAAATTAAATAAAGTAGCTACAATGCCATATAATGTCTTTTCTTTATATCTCTTTTAACAGGGGACAAGCACAGCTGTGCACACCAATTTCTTTTTTTCAAAAGACAAACATCCAAAGCTTAGACGGTCACGGCAGGTATGTTGGTTGAGAGGTTGAGAATGTTAATAATGTGTCAAATGACAGTGTTGAGTGTCAAAGTGTAAATATTATGTATGTCATGTACATTTGTGGCCATGCAAACCTTAAATGGGAAATGAATTGAACTTGATTAGACCATTTTCTATATGTCTTAGAGCCTGCATGAACTAAGTACATTTCAGAGAGCCTGTGTGTGCAATAGTTTACATTCGGTGGAATATGTCTGATAACAGGATTTGTTTTTAATAGAGTTGGCAGAATAATTTCCTCTGTTATGTTCCTCTCACCCTAGTTCATTGTCTTTTTACATGTTCTGTATTGTCTTGTGCTATTATTTTTAATCCTTATGTCCTGTTTCTGGATGTGCATTTTATTTAACAGTTGTTGTCCCATCTTATATGTTCCCACTCAAGCCACACTGCACCTTGTTATGGTGAGTGGGCTTTCAACTAAGACAGGCCAACTAGAATTTGTTTTGTGATTTATTTTTTTGTCTGACTTTCCACAGGGTCCCGTCCTGCAGCAGTCATTTTAAACTCCTCATCACATCCTCGCCTCGTCCACCTTCACCCTTACAACCTGATGGGACAAGGCTTCGTTTGTTGCTTCTCAAACCTTTTGGAACTGCATCACAAATATGTGACACCTTTTACACACTTGAGCATTAAAAAAAAAACTGTTTACAATTCATTTGCACTTTTTTATTTTCAATGAAATGTATTGTATCATGTTTTTAGTTTTAAACTTTTTTTCTGCTTTAAGTATGGGCATGCCTTACTTATAATTTAATCTACCATCTAGTGGTATAAAATCAAAAACTACAAAAAACTGCTGCAGATGTTTTAACAGATGTTTCCAGGTGCAGAAGGCAGAAGCAGAGGGCAGGTCCATCGTGAAAACTACAAGAGTGATGTATAACGTGGCTATAACTAAGTAAAATATAGTATCCAAAGTAATGTGTAACTGCACTTGTCTGGGCAGTGGGCTCTTGAGAGTGAGCAATTTGAACAGTGACCTTTTCCATATTTTAAACTACAATAGAAAAAGTTAGATTAGCATGCTATATTATAGCTACATACCACAAGCATTATTTGAAAGCCTTGTTAACTATATAACATATTATAGAGAGATGCATAGTGTGGTCATAAATCTCGGGTGGGAAGCTCCACTTGCGTTAGCCTGGTGTTAGCAACAGTTTAGCAACAAGTTAGCAATTGCCTTAGCCTCGGCTACAGCGGAGCGGGCTTAATTACCCACGCACGCGCTCATAATGCCATCCCACGGGCTTACGATGCAACGCTCCCTTTGCCCATTTTAGTAACATCCTCTGACGAAGGAGTCTGAAATGTCCGGATGTATTCGCCATTTTTTTGCCCTGACTTTGAGGCTATTTCGGCAAATAGGGGACCAATGGGCGGATATCATCCATAATTATTATACAATCTATGCTGATCACACATTATTCAAGCACAAAGATACCATACATTTTCAAAATAAAACTCTTTTCTAGTCCTTCAAAGTAAGTTTTGAGAAAACTCAAACATATTGCATATTTTGAACTCACTACTCTTTGATAGTTCACCTTATTTAGACTTTAGTCATAAGTAATACACACACACATGAAAGTTAGAGAACATGAATGAAAGTTAGGCCGACTATAGGCCTACTGCAATAGGCCTACTGCAGGTCCTATTAAATGTGGACTGGCCCATTTTCAAACTTGTCCCTTGTTCCAACAAATGTGTGTTAAAAGGCCCAGTTTCCAACAGTCCCTGCCCTAAGTGTTCCTATTGAAACAGTGCTACAAAAGTAGAACTATAAAGTCTGATGATTATTCATTAATAATGTGTCTCTTAATACAATTGTCAACCCTGTGAGACTTTTTGAATCTTTGAATGAGTGTATTGTTGGTTTTGTTGTGACATTATTATATTGAAAGATCTTAGGCTAAATGATGTTACTTTGTCGGACATTGTTACAATACAATCAAAGATTGCATTATGTTCGTAAGGTGCAATGGAAAGTCTACAAAAAGTGTCAAACAGAAAAACTGATGCAAAATGCTAATATACAGTGTCTTGCAAAAGTATTTCTAGCCCTTTTCCACATTTTGTCACATTACAACCACAAACATAAACATTTTTGTTGGAATTGTTCGTGAAAGACCAACACAACGTGGAACAGAATTGTGAAGTAAAAAGAAGATCAGACATGATTTTAAACATTTATTTTACAAATAAAAAAGTGAAAACTGCAAAGTGCAATAGTATTCAGGTCCTTTTCTCTGAGTTCAACCAACTGCCTTCAGAAGTTGTCTGATGATTGTTGAATGATGGAATGTTGAGTGAATGACTAAATAGAATCCACCTGTGTGTAATCTAAACTTAGGACAAATACAGCTGTTCTGTGATGGCCTCAGAGCTTTGAAGAAGAATGGAAAGCAGACAGCATCATGAAGTCCAAAGAACACAGCGGACAGGTCAGGGATAAAGCTTTGGAGAAGTTTAAAGCAGGGTTAGGCTGTGAACATGTCACAAGAGGAGAATGGTGTCACGTCACAATGTTTCCGTCTTGAATTAAAACCAAAACTATCTCCGTCTGCTTCAAAATGACACCCCTTTGAGAAATCTTAGTGAATGTCATCATTAATAAGAAAGACAAATATAGAGTTTCACAGAACATAGGTAATGTGTGCTCTTTGGATATTCCACTTGTGGTGTAATATTTTATATGCTATGTGTCTCAAACCATGCAAACCCAGTTAGTTATTCATTTAAACATTTTAATATAAAAGATAAAACCTAATGTCAGACACACACACAGGAAGGACCAGATAAAGACGCAGGTGTCTGTCATCAGAAGTGACAGAGCCAGACAAGGAGTAGCTCAAGGTCAGACAGAAATGACATCAGGCCCAGAGCCTTGCACAATGATATCAGAAAGAGTTATTACTTTACTGATATCAAAACTGTATAAAAGCTTATGTCTACTGTTCAAATGTTAGTAGATCTTGGGCATAGTCTACTCGGGTCATTATTGTGCAACACAATAATGAACAAAGCATAACTTTTCTTGAGATTATTGTTTTTGTACATGGTGCCTGAGAAATAAAGAATAAACTAAACTAAACAAAGCTTCACAGAATTCAAACTCACCTTTGCTTCTCCCAGTAGGCTTCATGTTTGCCTGCACACCTGCAGATCTGCAGCGACTGGTTCAGGCTGGCACCCAGTTTCTCTGGTCATCTTAGACAAAAGATTTTAAAATGTTCATAAATGTTAGTGACACGAATATCCTCACAAAGCAAAGAATCTAAAGAAAACATCTAAACACACTCGCTCACTGTTGCCACAGCCTACACTGTTAGTGTCCTACTGGAGTCTGAGTCAGCACTTTTCTGTGGATCTACTTTTATTGTAATTTGACTCTGAACAAGTATTCTATCCTCCGTGAAAGCTCTAGTATTTTAATCCGTGTGTACTGTCTCTTGGTCGGTCTGGTAGCTGCAGCCTGTGATACACTGTCTCCTCTGCAGCTCCAGCTCTGCTCGGTTTCCTCCGAGGAGCAGCAATAAACAACATACACTGATGGTGCACACTTTCACCTTCAATCAAATTTGATCAAACTTGACTGAAAACACACAAGTCCAAGACAGTTTTTGAGTTTGTGTTGAGTCAAAACTCACGGTGTTACACGAGTCATGAGATGTTCAGCAGCCCTCATTAGTGTTAGCCCGGTATCAGGAGCAACTGAAGCTCATGTTTAGCAGACTTTAAGTGAAGCACTCCACTAAAGACTGAGGTCTACAGTTTAGAAGGAGCCTCTGTCTCTGTGGAGTACTCTTATCATAAAGAAACAACTTTCCTTGATGATTTCTACTGTTATAATCGACAATATCCTGGAAAACCTCCAGAGTTCCTGATTTCATATTTAATCTGATTTGTAATCAAACAATCTACTTTTTATGCACAAAGGTAAAGGTTTATTAAATTTGTCTCAGAAGTTGGAGAGAGCAGAGCACCGAGGTCAGGTTGTCTTGTGGCTAAGTTCCACGTTAACCTGTGACATTTCAACAACTTGTTTTAGACTTTGGTGTGAGCTTGGTGATGGGTTAACAGTAAAAACAGAGCTGTTCAAGAGGGCGCCCAGAACCATTTAGGTGTCTCAGGGAGTGCTGGAGATTATCCGTTAGCCTCCTGATCCCTCCCTGTTTAGATGTGAGCCCTTTCCTTTGAACAGGTTGTCACGTTTCCAAAACAAGTTAAAGTTATTAATGAAGTGTACTCCTCTTGTCTCACAGGCCTTGGACAGCCATGTATTCAATGCAAGCAGCCGAATAAATCTATTGATCCTTCTGTCGATGTTTGGGAGTGGTCCACTGTGAAAGGATTGCACATCCGGGTTTTCAAGTTTATCTAAAAGCCTGGAGAAATCCTTTTTTAAAACTTCTGATTCCCCCTTCCTGGTGTCAACTGCACCCACGTGTAACATCAGCTGTTTAATCCCTGTGTGTTTGGATATTACCTGGGGGAGGAGTGCTGTTATATCAGTGACTGTAGCACTTGGACAGATGCATGTAACAAATCTACTGTTTGTCTCTGACAGCACCGTCTCCAAGCAGCAAGATATCTCTGTCCTTCACTTTTGACGTAGATTCTCTGTCTCTGTTTGCCTGGTGCTTTTTCACAGATTCATGTCTCCTGTTTTCCAGAGAATAGGTAACATTTACTCCATGTTTTTCAGTCACAGCAGAGTTTTCTGGTTCATTCACCTTTAGCTCAGTCAGTGGTTGGAATCTGTTTTTTAGCTGGATGTTTGGTGATGTTTCATATGCTTCAGGGATGCCAGAATTCTTTTTTTCTGATCCAGTGCTGCTTTGGCTGGGCACCAAGTTTATGCAGGTGGCATCATGTTCAAACAATTTTGTCAAAAAGAGTTTGTAGTAGTTGTTTTTACCCCAGACATGTTGAAATAGATTCCAAGGCTCCAGTCGCTCAGCAGGTCCAACGTGTTGTTGAAAAAGTTAAAAGAAAACCAGTTAAAAGAAAACAAAAAGTTGATCATAAAATCATCGGCTAAAGGTGGAAATGACTAAAAAGAAAAGTAAAGCTGGCATGAGCAAACAGAAGTGTCAGGAGCAGCAGGAGCATGCATTACCTCTAACCCAGTACAGTTCACATTTACTAAAGTATTTAGGCAAATGTAAGTTCAAAATTTAGTCCACTATTTGATAAAAACAGTCCTTACACACACAGTAACACACAGTGAGCTGGAGAATAAAACATTTGTTTCTGTGATTAACAGTAAATCTCATGTACAGAGGTGAACGGTCCCAACAGCAAGACTTGTTTGAAACATACGTTTTTACTTTGTTCTGTCTTTGCAGAGCCCCTCTACAGTTACCTGTCTGCTGCTGCTTCTCTGTCGGCCCTGTCCAGTCCAGTTATCGGTCTGCTGCTCTGTCGGTCCTCTCTGCTCCTGCACAGCTGACACAGCCCAGCCTCATCTTCCTCAGCTTCATCTGACTTCACATCCTGGTCCATCTACAACTTCAGCTTCTTTTAAACAAACTTAAACTCAATCAAATCTCCATTTATTAATGTGCTTCTAGGTCTGAAGGCATATTTAAACTGTATTTCAAGCTCTTAAATCTGACATGATTTATACACTTCATATTTAAGTGCACCGAGTTAATAACTTGTAGAAAGTGTTTTTATTTTTATTATTTTTTAAAGAAACTTTTAAATAACATGAAAGTAGATAAAAGCAAACATTCTTTCCAGTCTGTCACTACTGGTATTAGTTATATACAAAATAACTAATACCGTATTTTTCGGACTATAAGTCGCACCTGAGTATAAGTCGCATCAGTCCAAAAATACATCATGACGAGGAAAAAAACATATATAAGTCTCACCGGACTATAAGTCGCATTCATTTAGAACCAAGAACCAAGAGAAAACATTACCGTCTACAGGGCGCTATATGCTGCTCAGTGCTCCTGTAGTCTACCACTGAAAACAACTGAAAACTGTTAACTGAAATATTAACTTCATTTATTTAAAATCCAAGACCAAGAACAGATATTGGTAATCTGGCAAGGCAAGTTATTCAGCTAATGGTACACAATAGTACACAGAACAACAGGCTGAATATGTATGTTAACGTAACACATTAACAGTTAGCTACATATTAGCATAGCACTCCAAACTTTCTTTCTGCTGCTCGATTACCGTTTTCGGCTGCATATTTTACTATCTGCGGTTTGTAATCTGCAGAATAGGATTTTCTTTTTGGGGGCATTTTGTTTGCATTCAGTCTTTCTCAGTTGTCTTTAAGTTAATATTTCAGTTAACAGTTTTCAGTGGTAGGCTACAGAAGCACTGAGCAGCATAGAGCGCCCTCTCGTGGCTGTAGACGGTAATGTTTTCTATTGGTTCATTTCTCTTGGTTCATTTCTCTCGGTTCATTTTTCTCGGTTCATGTCAAATAAATTGATAAATAAGTCGCACCTGACTATAAGTCGCAGGACCAGCCAAACTATGAAAAAAAGTGCGACTTATAGTCCAGAAAATACGGTATATTGTGTCAGCAGGCTTATATTCTGACACAGATTGAAAATGGTCGAAGATTGTGAGATGGAAATTCCGGTCTTTTTTTTTATTGGAACCAGATTGTTCTCTTTCGGCTCCAAACGGCTCTTCATTTAGAACCACTTCTGGCTTTTTTAATTCAGACAAATATTAATGTGATTGAATAATTTACGTGAAATATGTGCATTCATATCAATGTTTATTTACACCTTAAAATTTACATTATGAATAAAAAAAAGTAAAACTACCAGACACTACTAAGCCTAAACATGTGTATTGAACATTTTATATAAACTATTCAAAATAAAATCATACTAAGAAAACCACACTTAAAATATATACCAAAAAAATATTATTAAAGCTAGTTATTTTTACATTATAAATTCTACATTCTGCCTTTACGATTGTTATTAAAAACATTTGTAAGTCTTTCACATTGGTGCAATGATCTACTGCTGCTACAAGATCAGTAGATTCTGTAGCCATCTTTAAAAAAACGCCGGAAAACACATCTCTTCCATCAACACCTGACTGATAAACACTGAATTCTACTTCCTGTCTATTGATTCATTCTCTTTTTTAAAATAAATAAATCTTTCCTATCTTTGTCTAGCTGTGAACACTGTGCTGGGTTATAACTGACTAGTTTTTGGTGCACTTAAGATTTTTTCTACCTTGTGTTGTTAAATAAAAAAGACCATTTATTGTTGTTTTTTCAGACATTTATTTTTATTTGTCAAATTGACAAAGTGAAGTGTTGGACATATTTATTGTAGACGACAGGAACTGTAAACTCAAAAAATTCTTTACATTTAAACCTGAAGCTATTATACATCTGTGTAGAACAAAAACTTGACAGAAATAAATATTCACACATTCCACTTCCTGTTTCCACATTTCAACAGCTCTTATCCTCAGCTGCCAACTGTGACCTGGCAACTTTTATTTCAATGTTAAATGTGCGACTTAAACAATTGGGTACAATCAAATTTAATTATAAAACATATAAGGGTAAGCGGTAGAAAATGAATGAATGAATGAATGAATGAATGAATGAATGAATGATAAGGCTTAAGAATCTTGTAAATAAACAGACACATGCATTGTGTTGGTGTGATAGAAAACAAAGCAAGCAGTGCCTAAAACCCAAAAAAATAAAATCAGCATAAAACAAGGTTTTTTTTTGTGCATGGTACTACTAGGCTAGTGCTATGAATACAGGGTGGGTGGAAGTGATAGGTCACATGACCTGAAAGCTATTATAAAATCCATATATAATTTTTTTTTTTTTTTACATACAAAATATAAAATTTAAAAAAGATAAGTGGAAAAAAAGAGGTGTGCATGGTGCCACTAGATTAGATCCATTAAAAGTGGTTTGGAGAAAATACATTTGTTTATCTTGAAGCTATTGAAACCACGTGTGCTGTAATGTCCTGCTGTAAACTAGACTCTGGTCTGTTCAGAACGAGAGCTGCCTCTGAGGCTGGACATCAGCTCAGACACTGAGGTTTAATCAAACCCAAGTCTGTTTTAAAACCGGTCTTTTGAGAATTATATCCGGTCCTCATATAAATGTTGGTTTGGAAACGTTGTGCCTGGGTGTTTTTTTTTTTGTGCACAACAATAAAATAGTTATATACAGTATATGATTATATAAATCATTAGACCCCACATTTATTTGTCTTACATTTAGCATCTATTCACCAGTGTTACAGCTGGAACACCACTGGAGGCAGGGGGGGTTAAGTGTCTTACTCGAGGACACAACAACAGTATGAACTGTGGGGAGAAAGGGAATCGAACCACCAACCTCCCCTACTGCACACAGCATTCAATTCATGTTTACTTCAAATGTTACATGCAATTTTGTGTTTTATGATTTATTAGTAAAATGAAGACAGTTTTGAAAATACAGCTTATCTTTAAAATCCCCCCACAATGACTACACCTAGTTTAAAATTAAATGAAACAATATTGGCACCATAGATTGTACTGTACCAAACCGAAAACCGTGAGCAAAAACCACGGTACGCATTGAACCGTGGACCGACTGTATTGTTGTATCCCTACAGCCTTTTGTTGTTCATTACTCTGTACGAGCAGATTTGAAATGCTGAGAGCTGTTCTCACACAGATCCTGCAGTTTATACAGCGCTGTCCAGCCCAGTTCTTCAGGAGCGGGTAAAACATGTTATAATAATTTTTAGGCCCGAGCCGGTGATGGCCGGGAGGGCCTATTGTTTTTGCTCGGATTTTTTTTTTTTTTTTTTTTTTTTTATCTTTATTGTGACCAAATGATCCTAAATTTGACCCAGTGAACATGCACAAAAAGTCATTATATTGGTCCCAGACTTCAAGCTCGGCAAAAATGGTATGTATTTGAAGACGCCGAAAAAAAAATACGAAAAATGACTCAGTGGCGACCCCTACAAAATCAAAATACATTGGGCCTATGGAAAGTGAAAGTAACTTTTTTCCAACGTAGAAAAATGAAACTTGGTATATCCATAGGACACCTCAGGCAAACAGAAAAGTCAATGACAGTCACACCCTAAACTTAACAGGAAGTCCGCCATGTGGGGTGAAACGTATGCGGCCACTAAAATCGCACCTTGCGCAGAAAGATGCAAATCATTGTGTTTTAATCTAAATGGCCCCAAATTTGGTGAGTATCATCTAGACACGTGTGCCAACCAAAGTTGTGACTTTGTTGTTGATATCTTATCGGGTATGGGTGTGGCAAGCCTGTAACGAGGTGGCCATTTTTGTGAAAATAAAGCGTCTCTTAACTCTCAAACGCCTTCTCGGATCGAGTTGGACCCAAAAAGGCGTTTGTGCACATTCATGACCTGAACACAAAAATATGTAAATAAAAGGGTTATCTTTAGAAATGGCTCTCCAGCGCCCCTACAAACTTATAATGGACCCAAGAATTTAGTTTGTCATAGAGACATAAAATTTTGTACACACATCTCTTATGTCATGACGAGCATAAAAGCCAATGACAACCACCCCTATCTATAAATGTGTTGCCATAGCAACGTCCCAAAAATGTGAAAAAGTCAATGGGAAGTGAAATTTTTAGTTTGTTGTAGGCAAATAAAACTTGGTACACACATCCACCATGGGCTTATGAACAAAAAGCCAATAGGGACCACACCCTATCACACACAGGAAGGCGGCCATTTTGAATTGAAAATGTGAACCGACTTAAAATACACCTCTTTTTAAAAGTACACAGAAAAAGCTGCTTCATTCCACAGACACCAAACTTGGGCAAAATGAGCTAAACACATGTATGTAAATGAGACAAGTGTTTTTCTAGACTTTTTGCTCGAGTTATATTTTTTTATTATAATTCGGTATATATTTTTTATTATAATTTTTCTGTAAAATGATCCTCAATTTAACCCAGTAAACGAACAACTAAAAGTCATTTTTATTGGTCCCAGACTTCAAGCCTGGCAAAAATTTATGTATTTGAAGTCGCCGAAAAAAATACGAAAAATGACTCAGTGGCGACCCTACAAAAGTCAAAATACATTGGGCCTATGGAAAGTGGAAGTTACTTTTTTCCAACGTAGAAAAATGAAACTTGGTATATCCATAGGACACCTCAGGGCAAACAGAAAAGTCAATGACAGTCACACCCTAAACTCAACAGGAAGTCCGCCATGTGGGGTGAAAGCGCGACCACTAAAATCGCACTTGCGCAGAAAGATGCAAATCATTGTGTTTTAATCTAAATGGCCCCAAATTTGGTGAGTATCATCTAGACACGTGTGTCAACCAAAGTTGTAACTTTGTTGTTGATATCTTATCGGGTATGGGTGTAGCAAGCCTGTAACGAGGTGGCCATTTTTGTGAAAATAAAGCGTCTCTTAACTCTCAAACGCCTTCTCGGATCGAGTTGGAACCAAAAAGGCGTTTGTGCACATTCATGACCTGAACACAAAGATATGTAAATAAAAGGGTTATCTTTAGAAATGGCTCTCCAGCGCCCCCTACAAACTTATAATGGGACCCAAGAATTGAGTTTGTCATAGAGACATAAAATTTGGTACACACATCTCTTATGTCATGACGAGCATAAAAGCCAATGACAACCACCCCCTATCTATAAATGTGTTGCCATAGCAACGTCCCAAAAATGTGAAAAAAGTCAATGGGAAGTGAAATTTTTAGTTTGTTGTAGGCAAATGAAACTTGGTACACATATCCACCATGGGCTTATGAACAAAAAAGCCAATGGGGACCACACCCTATCACACACGGGAAGGCGGCCATTTTGAATTGAAAATTTGGTCCGACTTAGAATACACCTCTTTTTAAAAACAACAAAAATAGCTGCTTCATTCCACAGACACCAAACTTGGGCAAAATGAGCTAAACACATGTATGTAAATGAGACAAGTGTTTTTCTAGACTTTTTGCTCGAGTTATATTTTTTTTTATTATAATTCGGTATATATTTTTTATTATAATTTTTCTGCAAAATAATTCTCAATTTGACCCAGTAAACCAACAACTAAAAGTCATTTTTATTGGTCCCAGACTTCAAGCCCGGAAAAATTTATGTATTTGAAGTCCCGAAAAAAAAAAAGAAAAATGACTCAGTGGCGACCCTAGAAAAGTCAAAATACATTGGGCCTATGGAAAGTGAAAGTAACTTTTTCCAACGTAGAAAAATGAAACTTAGTACATCAATAGGACACCTCAGGGCAAACAGAAAAGTCTATGACAGCCACACCCTAAACTAAACAGGAAGTCCGCCATGTGGGGTGAAACGCATGGCCACTTAAATCGCACCTTGCGCAAGAAGATGCAAATCATTGTGTTTTAATTTAAATGGCCCCAAATTTGGTGAGTATCATCTAGACACGTGTGCCAACCAAATTTGTGACTTTGTTGTTGATATCTTATCGGGTATGGGTGTAGCAAGCCTGTAACGAGGTGGCCATTTTTGTGAAAATAAAACGTCTCTTAACTCTCAAACGGCTTCTCGGATCGAGTTGGAACCAAAAAGGTGTTTGTGCACATTCATGACCTGAACACAAAGATATGTAAATAAAAGGGTTATCTTTAGAAATGGCTCTCCAGCGCCCCTACAAACTTATAATGGGACCCAAGAATTTAGTTTGTCATAGAAACATGAAATTTGGTACACACATCTCTTATGTCATGACGAGCATAAAAGCCAATGACAACCACCCCCTATCTATAAATGTGTTGCCATAGCAACGTCCCAAATATGTGGAAAAAGTCAATGGGAAGTGAAATTTTTAGTTTGTTGTAGGCAAATGAAACTTGGTACACATATCCACCATGGGCTTATGAACAAAAAAGCCAATGGGGACCACACCCTATCACACACGGGAAGGCGGCCATTTTGAATTGAAAATTTGGTCCGACTTAGAATACACCTCTTTTTAAAAACAACAAAAATAGCTGCTTCATTCCACAGACACCAAACTTGGGCAAAATGAGCTAAACACATGTATGTAAAAGAGACAAGTGTTTTTCTAGACTTTTTTGCTCGAGTTATATTTTTTTTTATTATAATTCGGTATATATTTTTTCATTATAATTTTTGCAAAATGATTCTCAATTTGACCCAGTAAACCAACAACTAAAAGTCATTTTTATTGGTCCCAGACTTCAAGCCCGAAAAATTTATGTATTTGAAGTCCCCAAAAAAAAAAAAAATGAAAAATGACTCAGTGGCGACCCCTAGAAAAGTCAAAATACATTGGGCCTATGGAAAGTGAAAGTAACTTTTTTCCAACGTAGAAAAATGAAACTTGGTACATCCATAGGACACCTCAGGGCGAACAGAAAAATGTATTACAGCCATATCGTAAACTCAACAGGAAATCTACTATGTTGGGTGTATGCGTGACCACCTAAATTGCACCCCTTATGTCTAAAGGCTTTTCATCTAAACAGCTCCAAAAATTGGTGAGTATCATCTAGACACGTGTGCAAAAAAAAGTTATCAATTTGTTTTTTGATAGATTTGTGGCTGTGGTCGTAATGAGTCTGTGAAGAGGCAGCCATTTCTTTGGGAAATAAATGCCATTCCCAGTGCCAGGATCCTTCCTTTAGAGGAGGCCCCTCCAGAGCCACGGCTAGAGTCTTAGAAAACTCCTCAGAATCCTTTTACCGTGAAGTTCACGCTTTAAAGCACGAGTGCATGTGTCCCCGCGGTCTCAAGGGAGGCGAGGGCCTTTATCGCCGCTTGCGGCTTTAATTATTATTATATTTGTTTATATTGTTTATAGTTACTGGGTGCTCATAGTTCTTTACAGGTCATGTCAAATCATGTTATGTCCTCCATGTTAGTCCAAGCATGGAGTAGACATAACTGGAGACATGGCTTGTCATGGGACTTCTGCACCTGGAGCTGGGGCCTTGGGGGAGTGTGTATGCAAGATACACCTCCCACTGACAGCCCCCACTGCAGTGATATAAAATCTCATGTTTTGTTTACTTCTTGAAGCAAAACGCACTCTGTACCTTTGATATATATCCGTGTGTTTGCTTCATTCTTGCAAGAATAAAACCTGGCCTTTCACTTTTTATAATATAATCTGTCTCCGTGTCTCTCTGGATAATATAAGAATATAGAATTCTTATAACACATGTCCATTATGGTTTGGCTAGTGAACAATTTTTTTAGTGTTTGTTTCATATTAATTGTATATTATATGCTCTCACTCCTGCTCCAGTTCATATGCTTATCCACATTCACTTATGACTTAATGTCTTTAGCTGTGTCTCCTACTGGCTCCAGACTCATCCAAACTAGACAAAGACATCACTTTGCACTACATCTAATCATTGTTCAGGGACAAGCTGTCCTGTACACTTAGTGGCATATACATGTAAACCTATACGAATCTATGACTGACACGTCAGCTCAATACACGTCCATCCAAGACCCTGGAGCTGAGAGGCGGGGATAATGTACACCTATAAAAACTTCAGGATGCAGAGTCTCACTGTGGTCCATACCTCCCCATCTCCACCTCAGCGTGTTGCTTTAGGTGTCGAGAAGAAGTCTGTTTAGAGTAAAATATCTCTCCACACAGCTCGCATGGTATCACCAACTCTCGAGTGTGTTGAAGGTAATGCCTCCTAAAAGAACTTGAACTTCTAAATGTCTTTCCACAATGGTCACAGTAGTACGGTCTGTGTCCTGTGTGGATGAGCTGGTGTTCTTTTAAATAACCTGCATTTGAAAATGTCTTCCCACACAGGTCACAGGTGTATGGCTTCTCTCCAGTGTGGATGCGCTGGTGTTGTTTTAAATTACCTGCATGTGAAAATGTCTTCCCACACAGGTCACAGCTGTAAGGCTTCTCTCCAGTGTGGATGAGCTGGTGTTCTTTTAAATGACCTGCCCGTGAAAATGTCTTCCCACACAGGTCACAGCTGTATGGCTTCTCTCCAGTGTGGATGAGCTGGTGTTGTTTTAAATGACCTGCCCATGAAAATGTCTTCCCACACAGGTCACAGCTGTATGGCTTCTCTCCAGTGTGGATGAGCTGGTGTTGTTTTAAAGTACTTGCCTGTGAAAATGTCTTCCCACACAGGTCACAGCTGTAAGGCTTCTCTCCAGTGTGGATGAGCTGGTGTTCTTTTAAATGACCTGCCCGTGAAAATGTCTTCCCACACAGGTCACAGCTGTATGGCTTCTCTCCAGTGTGGATGAGCTGGTGTTGTTTTAAATGACCTGCCCATGAAAATGTCTTCCCACACAGGTCACAGCTGTAAGGCTTCTCTCCAGTGTGGATGAGCTGGTGTTTTAAATGACCTGCCCATGAAAATGTCTTCCCACACAGGTCACAGCTGTAAGGCTTCTCTCCAGTGTGGATGAGCTGGTGTTGTTTTAAAGTACTTGCCTGTGAAAATGTCTTCCCACACAGGTCACAGCTGTAAGGCTTCTCTCCAGTGTGGATGAGCTGGTGTTGTTTTAAATGACCTGCCCTTGAAAATGTCTTCCCACACAGGTCACAGCTGTATGGCTTCTCTCCAGTGTGGATGAGCTGGTGTTGTTTTAAATTACCTGCACGTGAAAATGTTTTCCCACACAGGTCACAGCTGTATGGCTTCTCTCCAGTGTGGATGACCTGGTGTCTTTTGAGACCCTGCACAGTGGTTAACTTGTTCCCACACTGGTTGCACGTGTGCATTATAGAAGCAGTTGCTGTAGTCAGCTTCTTTATTTAATGAGTTTGCTTCTGACCAAGGATCCCTTGTTTCTCTGTAAGAGACAGAAATGTAAAAGTGAGAAAAAGATCACTTTAATACAAGTTCTCAACATCTTACCAACTTGGGTTCAACCAGTTGAACGCAGCAAAAAAAAAAAAAAAAAGGCCCCTGGGACAAGAAAAGAAACAGCTTCACCTTTAAAACCCCATCCAGATTTCTTTGCTTTAACCTTGCAGAACCTTCACAGACATGTTAAAAAAGAATACATTATTTAGCAACAGTATAATGTACATAATTGTTACTAAAATGTAATAGGAATAATATACCCCCACCCTCCTCCGTCTGTGTGCCGTATCTTGAATGAAAAATAAAAAAACAACCTTCATCAATAAAAATTTTTTATTTTTTTATTTGGGTTTGTTATGGTACATCTTAAATACAAAAGACAAAAACAATAAGCACTACTTTAGAGACAGTCACCAGAGGCAAGCCCAAAGAAGAGCAGCTGCTCCTCCACATTAAGAGAAAGGCTCGGTCATTGGTTCCGGAAGCCTTTTGGAGACTTTCTAACACGGTTTAAATAATGTTAAGAGATAAAAGACTGGCAAGAAACGGGCCTCTGGAGGGAAAAGAATGTACTCTGGGAGACAAGACGTACAAGTAGCCGCGCCGTAAAGCTGGGGGGATGCTAGGGTGATTCTCAGGGCCTATAAAGATATTAGTTCAAAAAAAATAACAACTTTGTGTTTGTTGCAAAAAAACGTACAAGAAAAAAAAGCGGGGGTTTTG
This sequence comes from Perccottus glenii, assembly GCA_024416835.2. NCBI lineage: Eukaryota > Metazoa > Chordata > Actinopteri > Gobiiformes > Odontobutidae > Perccottus > Perccottus glenii. The sequence continues at coordinate 10,035,600 of CM044552.2, read as the reverse complement.
CTTGGTTCTAGTGTTGTCAAAAGACCCGGTACTTCGGTACTAAAAAAATGTAAACGTCACGGTACCAAGTTTTCTTAAGTACCGGTAGTACCGAGGACCCGTTCAAACCCGGTTCCTTGATGATGCGCAGTTGCGCGTCCTCTTTATTAAAGCGCTGAGACATGGTGACCGGCGGTGCAGCTGATGTGGTAGCTCTAAATCCACTTGTTGAGAAAAAAGGAGGAAAGAGCCGTGTGTGGAAATATTTCGGATTTGCGGCTGATGACGAGGGGAACATTATTGATAATCAAAAACCCATTTGCAAACGATGTCATCGAAGTTTTCTCTCAAAAGGAGGAAACACATCGAACTTAATAAAACACCTCAAAGACCGACACCCGGGTCTGATGAAAGAGTTCAAGGAGGTAAGTTTCAAACTAATTTCAAATATAGAGCTTCTATTATGAATTATATATCATATTTTATTTTGAATGTCGGAATCAGTCGGATAGAAATAAACAGCCATTTGTGTAGTAACTTAAATCGTTAGCATCCGTGATGCGGCTAACACTAATATAATAGCGTTAGCTCCTATACCTTTAATGAGGGTAAAAAAAAGAAACAGGACGACATAAAGGCGTTTACTGCTTTTACACACTAGAATTGTTTTAATGATTGTATATCCAAAAGGTGTACAAAAATGTATTGGGCAGAGTTCTTCTACTCTGTCCTTCAGACAAGGCGGACGTGTTTTCCCTCTGCTCCCTCTGTTATCAGTATAAGTTTCTCCTGTCTCGTGTCTTCATTTTTCGTTATTTTTCTCTGTTTTTCTTGGACTTTACTGCCTGCTGGACTCCTAAGAACCGATTATGGATTTAATTACCTGGTCTCTGAGCGCTATTGACACTATTTTTCACAAAGAAGGGTGGCCCACTTGCCCTGGCGGAACCTTTGCCAGGCTACGCAGGACGCCTGGAAGAACTGGCAGGTTCTGTGTCTGGAAGCTCTGTGAAGACGTTGAGGACATCTATATGTTTGGATTCATGATAGCGGATTCCTCCTTATTGGTCTGGGGAATGCCTTTAACTATCGGAAAATTTGCAAGACAGCTGCCTTCAAATCTACCCAGCCGCTGTCTACTGAAATTAAAAAGTGCTTCCATGACGGACTGTGAAAGTTTGAAAGGGCTACATCAAAGAGATGCAGTGAGCGAGTCTGACCGAGACGAGATCTCTCAGCACGGACTGCAGACATACAAAAAGTGTTCATAACACGCGAAAGACAGACTGGAGAGCTACTGTGCGACTTAACTGATGTGAAGGGATTACATCAATGCACACGAATCGAAGAGCTGATTCGCACCATCTTGACCCGATCTGAGGACACTCAGAAAAGAGTGGATATCATCGAGAAACTGTCCGGTGAGCTGCTACGTAGTGTTTCTGGGCTGCATATAATTAAGGATACATCAAGGTTACTCCACGACATGGACTCACGAAACTGACGCTGAGGACCAGAACTGATTGATCACGACCCGGACAAATTACCGAAGATCAAATATATAAATTACAAATTTCTGCTGTTCTGAATGTTTACAATCCTTGGCTTGAAATACTTAAATTATGCCATTGTTTTGTTTTTTTTACATTTATAATAATATTTTAGTTTATTAATTGTTGGTCATGGCATATTTTGTTTAATTTATAAAAATTGTGTTTTTTAGGTTTGTAATTTTTCATTTATTATTTGTGGAAAAACTTGAAACAAATTTTAAACAAGTATGAAGAATGGCATTGTTTAACTTTATTAATAAAAATACCGTGTTGTTCAGCTAGCATGTTTTTGTGTTTTGCTTTGGTACCAAGAACCATGATTTTTTATTGGTAAATTTAGTCTTAATTAAACTGGTTTGGTACCGAAATTGGTACCGAGAACCGTGGATTTTCACTGGTATCGGTACCGAATACTGAAATTTTGGTACCGTGACAACACTACTTGGTTCATTTGCCCAGATAAACAGTGATACATGGAGTTGTAAATAATATCTTTGTCGCCCTCTTCTTAGAGTGAATACAGTGTTTGAACCAAGTAGAGCACATTTTGTGTAAATACTCTGCCACTGAAAGATTTATATTATAAAACTGCATGTTTAAACTTTAATTCCATTGTATTTGAATATTGTCTTTTTTAAAGTGACCTGACCCGTGATTTAAAATGCATCAAAAAGGAGGTGGCATTAAACAGAGACCACAATAGAATCCTATTTTACACTGCTTTATTTCTGGTTAATTTGCAAACTAACTCCAGCATACTAACTATGCAATCAATTGGGTTGCTCGATTTATTAGTCTGGCTATGTGGCTAGGCTAACTGTAACATACCAAACATAGTTTGTATAAATGAGCACATAATTCTCATCAATTTGCTGTCGTCTTCTACTGTCTATGTAGCGTGTCGTTTGCCGCTGTCGTCTTCTACTGTCTATGTAACTCGTGGTTTGCCGCTGTCTATGTAGCGGTCGCTTGCCGCTGTTGTCTTGTGCTGTCTATATAACGCGTTGTTTGCCGCTGTCGTCTTGTGCTGTTGTAGTAGGTTGAAAATGCCGCATCTTAAGTTTGATTAAGAAACAGGCACCCCTCTCTTTAATTTGTATTTTTCTAATGTCTTTTTTTGGGGTTACATCCACACCACTAGAGGGTGCTGTAAGCACTACTGTGGGGATTAGAAGCAGAGAGCTCACGCAGCTTCAGAATTAAACAAGCTGTGGTGAGATTAACATGTCTCCTCCTCGTCTCTCCACAGGTATGAGTATAAAGTTATTGTAGTAACTCAAACTTGGTCCAAGTATGCCATTTTCTGTATCCGAATGTATTTAAAGCCTTATTCAAGCAATGTAAATTGCTCAAGTGCTTAATGATATGCATGTTCTTAGTGTTTTAAATTGTAAATGTTGCACAAATTTGATTGTAGTTGAGGCAGTAGCCATGCAGACCATTTAGTTCTGAGGAGTTTGTCGCCATTCACAGGTGCCATTTTCTTTTATGTTGCCAACCCGCTTGTGTGTGTGTGTGTGTGTGTGTGTGTGTGTGTGTGTGTGTGTGTGTGTGTGTGTGGTAAAGGTGTGAAAGATAGATGGAAGTGTGAAATGGTGTAGATTAATGTACTTTGGTTACAATGTGCGATTGAATGTGGTGAAGAGTGAGTGTGTATGTTGATTTTGATTACTGTAATCTAGTTATATGTATTTTTATTTTGCACTTTATGGTTCATCTTGTGGTTTATTTTTAGTCAATATGGATGTGTTATTGTATTTTCAAATGGGTTATTTTTTAATGTATTGTCCTTTTATTTAATTAGTTGATCTTTGTGAGAATGAAAGTAATTGTAAGTAAAAGAATGAGAGCTTCAGAATTAAACAAGCTGTAGTGAGATTAACATGTCTCCTCCTCGTCTCTCCACAGCCACACCACACCTTTTAGGCTACACAGGCTAACCCTAGCTGTGTGCTACTTGCTACCGCCCAGCTTCCCCTAGGGCTGGCGCCAGTAACACTGTCCTACGTAATATCCGGGTAATACTAATACAAATTAGGCTATTAACACTGTTAATACGGCAAACAACGCGTTACATAGACAGTAGAAGACGACAGCAAATTGATGAGAGCAAAGACACAAATCAATGACAAGTTGCAAATTTAAACTACATAGACAGCAGCTAACGACACATTAGCACAACAGGAAGAGCATAGTCATGACAGCAAGTGCAACGACTGGACACAAATAAAGCTCACCGGTAATTTACACAGACAAAACACCTCCCAAATACATATGCAATGTACACATAAACATAATTTTGGCACAAATGGAACCCATACATTTACACTTTTCTGCAACAAAGCCTCTAAAACACGACCCTTTTAAAATGTGGTCACACTCACAAACGGACAAACCTGGATTGTTGCAGGCGTCGTCCCAGACGAGACTGTGACTCTGCAGCGGAGGCGAACAAACAAAGACGTCTGCTGTGAGCGAGTCTTCGTGTTAACACAGAGACAGTGACTGTAGACGATCCGGTTTGGCGTCAGAATTACGATAATAGTCGACACGCGGGAATATTATGACCACGAGCAAATAATTCCAATTCACTTGTGCAGATATGAACTCTCCACGCGCATAGTATCGGCTCTTAGAAAGACTTTTGGCGGATTGGGGGCGGGAACTACCGGTGGCACTGACCCTCCTGTGATTGGTCACCTTTCCAGTAATCCCGCCCCGTGATCCCTTGACCCTTGCACTATATTGATTTACGGAAATCAACTTTGCTACAGATCGTGGGAGATTAAACAGTACTGGAGTGTGCTGAGGTAAACATAATGCCATACAGGTGATGTGTTTGGAAGGAGCAAACAACAATCATGCTTCAACTGCATTTGCTGCCTTCAGAAAAGTAACTGAGCAACATGGTATACCCTCAAGGTAAGTATCAAAACATTTTTATAGCCAAAACATTTCTTTAAAGATTCAACATGGACAAATGATGAGCAGGTTAATGTCCTATCTACTGCCCAGAGTCAGAGCTGATCAAGGAGTGGAGAACGTGAAGATTCACATTTTATTGCCATGATTACAATTTAAATATAATTATATATATTTTTTATAATAGAGTTGAACGTTTATGGCGGGATGTCAGAGTGTGTTTGACATCGAAATACTATGATACACTTTACATCTTAGAGATGGATCACCTTCTTGATGTGTCATCTCAAGGAACAAAAAAGGTCAAAATTAATCAATTGTTACAAACATCATTTTACGAGTTAATAATTACAATAATAATGCAACCTGTATTTGGTGAGACTAACTTCCTCATTCTTCTTTCTGATAAAGAATATCTTTTTGCTGTCCACCAAACATTCCTCCCAAAACTTAACACTGATCTACAGGCATCTGTAGAAGGTTGGAACAACCAGCCTCTGAGAACAGAAGGAAATAAAAGGGGCGGCAGTAGCTCAGTGGGTTATGTCTTGTCTGGTTAAACTGGAATTAAACTATTACAAAAGTTTTATTTATTTCTTTTTATTAACAATGAGACGTTCATCTTTGAGGTTAATGTGATCTGAAAAATAGTTTAAATTAAAGAGGAACAGTAATCTTAATGTTTAACTAAAGCAGAGTTTTTAACTCTATTGAATCTTTGTTGAGATTGCTAATGTTTCTAGAGACGACTAAAGTCAAATCCCCCTTGGACTGCCTGTGTGAGGTTGTTCTCAAAATCAGTGTTTAAGTGCTTTATGGGTAATGTAATGGCAGTAGCACATGCATTGATGATTGGAAAACAGAGTGTGTGTTGTCCATATCGTGAGTCGCAGTCATGGTCAAAGTTTACTGTTATTTTGTATCTTTCCCGTTCCGTCTCTACCAATGGTACATGTGCCTGGCCTGAAAGCCTGAATTTGTTTTCCTGATAATCTGTGACACTATATTTGGGGGTTTTGTCCTTCTCTGCATCTCCTTTAAATAAATGTGACTTAATGCCACTCATTTCTGTAAGGAGGAAAAGCAATTGTGCTAAAGAGGATTTCATTATTTGTTATGGCCTCGATGAGGAATACAAACCTGTAAGGAATCCTTCATCAGTGTATTTTTCTCCAATAAAAGAGAGTCGAAGGGGGTTCTTTGGAGAGGCTTGCTTCTGTCTGGACCACTGCTTAAGACCCCTCTGATAAAGGGCCTCTCTTGTCACATTTATATTAAAAGTTTTGGATTTGTCAACCTTTTCTCCAAGAGACTTTAGGATGTCTGATAAGCTAACAAATTACAACAATATTAGCTTTATAAAACAAGACAGCTACAAACACACACTCACACAAATAGAATCCCTGCTGTGGTGCTCAACAGTGTCTTCGGGTGATTCCAGTGTGATGCTGTTGATGTGGAGAGATGCGTATAAACATCAAATTCATTTTTTAAGGACATGGTCAAAGGGATGGTCATGTGACAGACAAATCAAATTCTATATTGAATTCTTTTTCTATCACGGTTAAGTAAGTAGATTTAGTAGTAAGTAGAAATAGAATGTAGAGACCAAATTAAATCGTACTTGTGTATCTACAATTCTTGCAAAAAGTTAGGGATATTGAATTTTGGGATAAAATGTCTGAAAGCACCTAAAATGCACTTTGACTTTTACATGTGAACATCATTTGACAATCTCTAAACTTTTGAATGCACATACATGTCCAACTGTTCAATCCTTCAGACCAACGCAGCAGAACAAACACAAACATTAGATTTGACACAAACAGAGGCTTTAGTTTGTGGATTTAAGTCATTGTCTGACACTAATTTGACATGATCAGCAAAAATCACAAAGAAAATAACACACTGCAATGTACAGACTTTTATACACAATGGATTAGCTTCAAGACCAACAGTTAGACTCAAGTTATAGACCTGAGTCCAAACAAATACTAAAACACAAAAGACATTAGAAGCTAAACATAAATACATAGAGTTAATAATATTTGTGGAGTAAATATGAATGTATAATATTTAAGTGTGTGTGTGAGAGACAGGTACAAAGGCCCAAAAATAAATCTTCTCAAAATCCTTTTAAAGCTTCTTCGACATGAGATTGGTAGAAACATGTCTAACTCATGGACACAGTGCGCTCTGCTGGACACAAACCTCCAATATAACTTTCATCTAAAAGAAAAACTGAAAGTCAAAGTAAGTGTTGTTGTGTTGGACCTGATGGTTCTAGTTTAAAGTGACTGGACTGTAGCTGCTGCTGAATGTGGCCTCACACTGGAGTAAACACAGCTCTGTTCCTGTTCACACGTCCTTCTCTCTGAGTTGGAGTCAAAAAAGAAGTGACCTGTCAATGTATCGAATGAAAGAAACAAGAGACTCACCTTTTGATGTTTTTGAGCTCCAGCACAGAATCTGTGGCATCTGTAAAAGAAACATTTCATTTCATTCACAGTGGACAGTGTTTTTTACTGCTTTAGTGCAAAAGAAAAAGAAGCCATAGTGACACTTTCATTGTGAACAGACTTTGTGTGAACTCTTGTCCTTTTTCTGGATTTGGACTTTTGATTACAGACAGTTTGGTTTTCTTCAAAATAAAACTCCTTCTTCTTGCCTTAGAGGAAGTGAAATGAAGAGCTATGTTCCTTTGCTGCAAGAATTTATCTCATATTAAAATTTACAACTCACATTGTAGCAGTGCTTTATAAATACACCTTCAAACCTCCAACTTTGTGTTTCTATTTTGAATTTTAAAAAATGATTCTCACATTTGAGTGAGATCCAGCTCTCTGGAGAAGTCCAAATGTGTGGAGATCTTGGGCCTTGTTCTTGTCCCTCACATTTATAAAAACCCTCGTCAGACTTGGACACTGCAGAGATGTTGAACTCACTTTGGGTTCCATTTTGGATTAGTTTTCCATTTTTATAGAAAAGGACAGAAGAAAGAGCAGTAGATGTGTTGAGTTTAGAGCCGAGAGAAACAGGTGGTCCCTCAGTCACAGGATGAACAGGACTCACAAGGACAACATCACCTGTGAAAAGTCACACTTGGACTATTACATTATCACAGCAATAAAAAGAAGAGGATGGCTGTATTCATCTATTCTATGAAAAATGAAATGAAAAAGTCATGTTGAGGGCATTGCTCAGTTCTCCTGATCCAGACTCACACCAAAACACTGCATTAGTTTTCTCTTTGGGGAAAAGTCACATTTAGATGTATCTGTCCAGTAGGAAGTACATTGTGGTAAGAAAAGGCCGTTCTGAGAAAAGCCTTTGAGTGTCCACTCTCCATTAGTGGAGTTGGATTGACAGCTCAGTGAGACTTCGTCAGACGTGAGGTGCTGTGATGTGTCAGGACTCACTGTGAGAGACACTGGGGACTCAACATCTGCAAAACACTAATATAAGAGAGCAGCTCAGAGTCAGTGTGCCTCCAGACTGAACCTCTGTGTCACCAGTCACTGTGGCCTTTGCTTTTTCTCTGCATCACATTATGAAACGAAAAGAAACAGATCCGTTTAAATAAATCACTTTTAGAGAAGGAGCTGTGTCCACTTTCTTCTCACTTTAATCAAACACATGTTACAAAAAAAGAACTAAATCAAGACATTTTATTTGAGTGTATTAAAGAAAAAATAAATCTCAGTCATAAATATGAAAATGAATAGTTGTCCAGACTCACTCAGTTCTTCCAGTGTGGTCTCTCTGCTCCACAGTCTTGTGTCTATTTCTTTTCTTTAGTTTGAGAAACAAAACAGTCTAAATAACAGCAGTAAAATAAACTGTTCTACACACCGACTGATTACAAGTGCTTGATTTCAGATTTAATAAACGGAGTTGGGTAAGGCAGTATTTCAGTGGCTGCCCCCTGTGCAAGGACTGACCTGCAAAAGGACTTCAATCCATCTGAACTTGTTACTTTAGGAGAATTTAAATCTATCCTTAAGAAGCGTGAACTCAAGGAGCTTGGTAAATGTAACTGTTTTTAAACTCTTTTGTAACTATTGAGAGTAAATATTGTTCTTTGTGTTTGATAATTCTTGTATTTGTCACAAACTGTGTGTAATGCTGTCGTCTTGGCCAGGTCACTCTTGGAAAAGAGAGTTTTGATCTCAATGAGGATATCACCAAATAAAGAATATAATAAATAAAGATATAATTAAAAATGTTTTTATGTGTTATAACTTTTTTTCTTAACTGTTCACTTTCTGTTGCTTTGACTTTTATTTTCTTTCAGATCTAGCTTTAAAAACACAAGTGTACTCATCAGTTTGTAAAACAGTGACAGTATTAGTTGATTCTGTGACGATGTGTTGGTCCATCCTCTGCAGGAGTAGACACCTCTATTTGAGACACTGACACCAGCTGAGTTTTACATTTACATTTACATTTATTCATTTAGCAGACGCTTTTATCCAAAGCGACTTACATTACATTACCAGTGTTACAGTCACTGGAGGCAAGGTGGGTTAAGTGTCTTGCCCAAGGACACAACGACAGTATGAACTGTGGGGAGAGTGGGAATCGAACCGCCTACCTTCCGGTTGAAAGACGACCGCTCTACCCACTGAGCTACTGCCGCCCCTGCCGTTTTCTTTCATTGTTTCCCTCTGAGAGTCCGAGGCTGACTATAGTCTGAACCATTCATCTTTAGTTCCTTTAAAGCCTCGACTTCACAGCTCAGAGTCACACTGCTCTGTTCTGGGATGGTGTCACTGGAGCTTTTCAGATGGACTCTGCATCTATTTTCTGAAAATACAACAGAATAAGAAATGCAAGAAAATGGTTACAGTTACTGAGTTCAATGTAGGACATGGTGAAAGTAGTTTTATTGTTTGTTTGTCTTTTGTCCTGGTTTGTCTTCCACATTTTAACTGTGGAGACTGCGATGATGAGTTGAATGAGTTTGAACTGTTTCGGTGTGAACCTTTCCTCCATGAGTCCAAACAGAACAGATATCATTGTGCAAGGCCCTGGGATCCTCCTCATTAATTCCCTGATGTCATTTCTGTCTGGCCTTGGTGGCTACTCCTCCTCCTCCGTCTCCTCCGATAACAGACACCTGTGTCTTTATCTGGTCCTGTATCTCTGATGGTAGGGGGTTGCATGAGTGCGTGTGGCATGGGCAGCTTACACATCTGGAAAGGCACCATCAAAGCTGAAAGGTATATCCAAGTTCTAGAACAACATATCGGGTTTGTATTATGAACATTATTTTCTCTGTTATTTATATTAAACACCTTTAGAGAGACATAAAGGATGCAATGTTCCATCCCCTATAAATCCATGTATGTATTTATTATGAAGTTGTAGGTTTGCCAACATGCCACTGAACTTAATGTTTTTTATAGTAGGGGTTTGGCTTGTCCCAGAAAAAAACTTAATATCCTAAATTTCAAGAACAAATATTCTGGACCTTACTAATTTATAAACTCTGGGTAAGGACCCTACATATGACTTTGATTATTGGAATATTACTGCTTACTAAAACATTTAGCATAGAACAAAATCTGGCACCCAGATGAAAAAAATAAAACCATGTAAAGCACATAACATTTATGTCACAGCTCTGGTTCTGGTCTGTATCTTCAACGTGATGAGCTGATATCTACTGCCCCTTTAAGTACTGTTTGTTTAGCTGAAAATGACTTGATTAATTGCCAAACTTATATTTTATTAACAAAATTCAGCACTGCCTATTACAAAAAAACAACTGTTGATTATATAGATTTAGGAAATTAATGTTAGAGGTAAAAAAAGACCAATTATGACCTACAGTTTAAATCTGAATATTTACATCTCTAAAGCAACATGGACGCTGTATTATAATAATTCAGCAAGATGGGAGAAACTTCATTAATTTTGTTCAGAAATCGTATGCTTTTTTGGTAAGAGCCTTTTTATATTTTTTTCACAAAATGTCAGACCCAGTGCTAGTTGGATACTTACCTGAAGAACCTGGTATGCTGTTAATAAATCTGTGTACTAGAAAACGGAAATGTAATGAGAACTAAGCAACACACTTGATTACAGCAGAGCTTGGATAAATAATCCACAAGTCCACGTTTTACAGCAGGTTTTATTTGGAACATACTTTTCATATACAAACCAGTGACTGAGAAATGGCTCATTGAAGCTGTACACGACATGTACAACGTCTCCATTGATTCATTAAACCCAGGAAAGTTTCCTCCTCTCTCAATATACAGTAAACTGGATGTGCAGGACATCTGTCTTCCCTCAGTGATGGTAAGTTTGATTTTTTTACAAATAGTCCTACAGTACTGCGCTAATTTCCTGCTAAACACTGGACTACTGTAAATAGCTGGACATGAAACATCACACTGAAGTCAAGCATGTCCACACAATTGGGGAAAAACTACATACAGTACAAGCCATTCAATTCAAACAAGAGCAAACTGGCCAAAATCAGTTAATTATTCCTAAATGGACATATATAACCAAGTTTGAATCGTAATTATAAAACCAAAATGGTTTACTTTGGACACATACGTTTGTAGCCTTACTTCTGAAGTGTACAGTTACTTTAATCTAACAAACAGGCAATATATTTAATGGTCTGTATCACTCTAACAGCATTGCCTTGAAATGCACAGAATTGATTCCCCAACCACACTTTGCCAAAAGGAGCACTCAAACTCACGCTGCACAGTAAGATTTTAAGACTGAATATATACTTTGTTTATTATAAGCATTTGTAATTTTACATCCAATGTTAAAATCAACAACATTGTGACAAACCAGCTCCATTTCGTCACCGTCCCCTCCCTCCTGTTTTCCCTAAATAACAAGCTTGTTAAAATAATATTTTCAGACCTTTTTAAACCAAAGGCACATTTGTCAATAAGTGTTTTAAAAAGGAAAATAAAGGCAGACCAGCAAGCAGAGTTCAGTGTGGGAAGCGAAGAAAACGTGAGAGACTTCCTCAACGGCTCCAAAACGCCTTGTGTACCCCGTGTTTCTGGATCAACACAACACAAAACCTGACTTGGAGTAAAAGGTCAGTGCTGTTTGTGTGAGAGGGAGGGTGAGGCCTGAGGGGTTTGGGGTGAGCGTGAGGGGGCAGAGGAGCTGGCAGCCTTATTTCTCCAGTCCACTCGGTTTTTCATCTGTCCTGAGCCTCCACGTGATGGAGGTGAAGTTTGCATTGGTGCAGGGGGCGCTGTGGCCGGTAACACCCAGGCCTGCCTGGATGGTTCATATGGGGGACTAGACAACAGTTCTCCTCTACACAAAAAGCCTGTTTTCACTCAAGGCTACATAGTCTGCCAGTCCAACAGGAAACCATTGGGCTGTGTGAGGTGGGACTGGACCAATGACTGACGGTCCTTCCCTTCCTGTGTCTCTGTTGGTCCCTGATCGTAGGAGGCGGAGTCAGAGGACCGGGCTGCGGGGAGAAGAGCAGCTCCGCGTCATACGAACACCTTTGCCAAAGCATCAGCCCCAGCGCTGGCGATGTAGCATTTAGTTGGATGAAACGCAACGTCATGGATCGACTCTTCAAACTTCTTCCTGTGAGCGGTGAACTCTTGGATACAGGTTTTACTCTCCAGGTTCCACAGACGAATCGAGCAGTCGTGACCTGAGGGCGACACATGCCAGCAAGATTAACAAGTGTGAGGCACAAAGATTAATAATCAAGCAAACATTTACAAAATCATAAATAACTAGAATCTCTTCAACTTAAAATAATGTAAATCAGTGTTCAGAGAGTGATTGGGCACCATCTGACACACACTTTGATGTTTGCAAACACACAGAGGGGACTGTATAGGGGGTCAGATATAAAAATAAAAGGTCACTGATATCTCTAACCAAAATAGCTCCGATAATGTTTAATCAAATCTAACACTTACTTCCTGACATGAGATAAAGTCCATTAGGGTCCACAGCTAAACTGGTGACAGCGTCCAGGTGAGCCACCATCGAGTGAATCAACTTCCCGCTGTTGTTGTCATAAAACTTAATGTGTCTGTCCTCCTCCGCAGTGATGGTGATGGGAAGAGTGGGGTGGCTCAGGACTTTATTGATCTGACAAGAAGTGCCTAATGAAAGAGACAAAAAAAAACTCAGGCTCCACACAGGAGGAGGGAAAATGCAGAGTGACTTTACTGACACCCAAATAATGATCCTAATCCTTAATAATACATTTTAAAGTCTGCTTTAGGTCATTTGTAATATGTATGCACTTCATTTTAAATAGGTTTACTACCCAAAGCAGCCACTAGAGGTTAGCAAAAAGCCAGTTTTCTAACAGCCTTTTAATTTATATGATTTAACATCTGCACCCGTTCTGTAACATTTAGCAGCAGGTTCAAGCAATGCTCTGCGTACCAGGCTCCAAATTGGACTCCAGACTGAGCACCAGCTGGCGAGTCTCCATATTGAAGAGTCCAATTTCACCACTAACAAAAGATGTGACCAAATAGGCTGGTTCACTGCACACCAGATCCACTGAGGAGGGAATACCCAGCTCTGAAAGAGATAAATTACATTTGGATTATCCTGAATGACCAATAAAAACATGACCGGTTAAGAAATAAGAATGAGTGACGTAAGTACTTTTATTTTCATTGAATATTGCCAAAGCTGGGGAGATGCTGTTGGCGTCCCACAGTCTCACAGTCCCATCAGCAGAGCAGGACAGGAGGCGCTGGTGAGCACTGCTGTAGACCAGGCCCCAAACTGAGTCAGTGTGTCCAGTCAACGCTCCTCGCAGAACTGCCGGGTCTGACACATAAGCACAAGACAAGTTAAGACACTCGCTGCTGATCATTTTAAAATATCCTAGCAGCTGAAAAACATTTACCGTAAGAGTCGTAAGGGTCGATGTTGGGATTGGGGGTGTTCCAGCACTGGATAGTCCCATCTATGCCGCCACTGAAACACTGATCCCCTGTAGAGCTCATCACCACACTTAACACAGCGCCCCTAACGAACCAAAAAGAGGAATTACCTAACCGTCCTGAGACGTTTGGGTCAAAGTAAAATCCTTTGAGTATTCAGATTGTACCTGTGAGCTCTGAAAGTGTAGATGGGCTCAACATCTAGAGATGCACTCCTTCGGACAAAGAGTACAAAACAAACATCAGACCCTTTTTTCATGCTCTAAATATAAACATGTTACATCACTGCAGGCTGAATGTGGGCTGGGGAGCTGAGATGTAATGTTGGGAGAGACATCTGTTCTTTTTAGAATACCGTGTTACATCATGTGAAACAACTGAGGCATGAACACTGCGGTACATTCGGCTTTTGGACATCTAACTTTTCAACAATGTCCGTCAAACTGAACACTTTTATCAGACTTAATCAAAACCATCAAATTGTAACTGTTTATTTGGTTTATTTACACAATGAATCTCACTTTTTGGCAGGAGCTGTCTTCTGAAGGTTCCACATTTTGAGCGTGTGATCCTCAGAGGCAGTGACAAGGACAGGCTCGACGGGGTGAAAGGTCAGCGCACGAATCCCATCAAAATGGCTCCGTAAAGTGAATTTAGGGTTCCATGTCTTTCTCATAGCATCCTTATTGTTGCCAATCTGAGAGAAAAATATATATATATATATTTTTAGTCCAACATGCAGTTTGCATTTTAAAAGGTTTCAATTTCTAATTTGAAAAGATATCTAAACATTTTAATTAGCTTTTCTAAGTTGATGTCAAGGCATTAATACAATTTCTGCATTCAAATTGAAAGCAGTCTCACACAACCTTTACTTCATAGCACTTGATGATAACCATAAAATAACATCTGTAATCTACAAACAGTAGCAAAGTCACAAGGCTGAGTTGCTGCCTTTGAGATATAACTTGTTTGTTAGCTATAAATAAAATGTCCTTCTTGAGATCAATTAAGTTTTCAGATTCTAAAAACCCTGCATGTGTGGTAATGTAGTTTGTGTCAAAGCTTAAAAAGTATTTTTCGTTAAGCAAATATCAGCGTTTTGTTCCAATAATAAATGAAAGAAAATGGCTATAAAATGTTAATCTCTTACTGAAATTGTGAATGGATAAGCAGTAAATATTTACAACACTACATAAACTGGCATAACACATAGCTTTGCCATATGTTATTTTGGGATGGTGCTTCTCGTGAGACTTTTCCAAAAACAGAAATGTAGACAGTCCCATGAATTTTAAAACCCATTGTACTGTCCCTATCCTCTTGTTCTACTCACGTCGTATGTCAGACTGTCCGCCTCGTTGGCCACAGTGAGTCCCGCCAGCTCCCCCAAGCCCAGTTCACTCTCCATGGCCTCGTCTGTGCCCATAATGAACGACTTTCCCGAGGTGGGAGGGAAGGTGAGCGCTTCGACTGCACAAAGGACCACACGTTACCAAAAAATAAATAAATAAAATGAAATCCTACCATCTTACTTCACATGCAGTTTCAGACTATTCACCTTCATCTGTCCGGTTCCCGTCATGCTCGTTGAACCGGGACACATTGGGCCGGGACTGGGGACTGGATGGTGGCTGCTGCAAGTGGGACAAGTCCTCTGCATCTCTTAAATTAGCCAGCATGTCCTGCAGCTTCGACCGGTTGGGCCCTGAATAACAAGTTACCAGAGTGTTACCACAGATGTTTGGTTATATTTAGTGTATACTGTTTGGAGTAAAAAAAGAAAAAATATGATTAATTAAAAGCCAGAAATAGAAAAAGTAAAAACAGCAATGAAAATGGATAACTGAAATTTACAAAGCTTAGTATGTATAGAAGAGAATTTGAAGAGAAATCAGCAGCAGAGTTCTTGTTAGGAAAGTAGGAAAGGTTGAGCATAGATAAAAATGTTCTTTAGGAGCTGAAGTCAAATAAATACCAGTGCTTTCATTTTGAAGGACAAAAGTGTTTCTAGTACAAAAGACAAACTGTAAGCTTAAAGGATAAAAAAAAAAAACTTAACATCCTCAGATCATCTCCTCAACACACCCACCAATGTGATAAACACACCGACAAGGTGTGAAAAACTAAAATAGGACGACAGTAGAAAACCACAAGAGAAATCAAAGCGTTCAAAGTGGTGTTGCAATCAAATGAGGGAGAAACTGAGCTGAACTGAGCGAGTTGTTTCGAACTCGTGATTGAATAAAGCACCATTACTGAGCTTGGTCTTTTTAAATGTTGAATCTAGAGGCTCTCAATCAGTGAATGAGGCTCCATCTGAAGTGAGCGATTACACAGAGAGCTGCAGTACTGAGCCAAGTAACAGAGGATTTTTTAAAACTGCTTTCAATTAAAAAACAAAACCAAAAAAAGTACTATTTACTCAAGTATCAACATGGCTGACAGTTACAGATGGTGGTGATAATGTTTTTATGACTGGAGAGGATGTCCATGACTGCAGGGGAGACAAGTGCTAGCCCATAACGGAGACAGATGGACGTGTCAACACAGCCAACTTCCACATTAATCTCTGACGAAGGAGTGTGTTGACAAAATGATGAAGTGAATATCAATCAAAATGTTTAAACAGGAGACAAAAACATACTTCAATCTGAAAGAAGTAGCTCTAGTTGGAAGAAATACATGACAGACATACGACAGCGGAGAGGACAAAGCAATGCCAAAGGAAAAGAAAGGAATATAAATCAGCTGGAAAAAGGAAATGAGAAAATAAAAAGTGAAGAGATTTGTTTTTGGTTTGAGGCCTTTGAACTGAAGTCAGGAGAAGTCAGGCTCTACAGAGAGAGAAGAGGGAGGCGGCAAAGCCTGATGGGACTTACGCTTCACCCCTTTTTTCCCCTTGCGTTCCTTTTTGTACTGCTCCTTGAGTTTGGTTATCAGGCCCGGGTCCACATCCCAGGCCTCAGAAATGGGACCTTGCTCGTCCTTTTCTACACAGGGGAACAAAACCAGACCGAGAGGCTGTTGAGAAACTGCCCTGGTCAAAGCTCAAACGTGGCCCGAGACAGCACAGACCATGTATACATACTCTCCTGGAGGTTACGAATACTTCAACCCCCAAAGAGAGTAGCAAGGAACAGGCTACTTTATGCTTCAATGCTCAAAACTCATAGCCATCCTCACAATTAATCTATTTTCCATTGGTACAAATTAATGCCAGTTGGGGATGTCTTTTGTCTTGTCTCTGAGTCAGTACAAATCTAATCTTTCATTTTGATTTTATAATATTTGGGACTCAATAGCCTATTATATACCCCCCAAAAAAACTAAGATGATTTAGTATAAGCACTGACTCAAAGGAATTATGTTGCGCTGACAGGAGTCACACAGGAGTGGAAAAAGACATTGTGGTCACAGGCTGGCTATGGGAACACACAGTGGAGAAGATCACAAACTATGGGTTAAACAAGAGAAACGTCAAACATCATGAATTATGACCCCAGCATGAGATATGAATGACAACAATCACTGTATTAACAGAGGAAGCCTGGATTTAACTTAAGAGTCAACAAATGTACAGCTCATCATTATGCAACTGAACATAAGTCCAAATTTGGCTACATGTCTAGACAGCTGTTCATAGTGGTCCATATTTGTGTCTCATGCTGCTGAACTGGCCGTGACTCACCCCAGTCTGTGCCGTCCCCTGGGCCTCTGGACTCTGGTGAGGTGTCCATGTCGTCAGGGCTGGACAGGAAGTCAAAGCCCTTGAGTGCTTCTTCTGCGTCTGTGTCCTCGCTGGTGTCCATGCTTGCCGGCAACGTAGATGCGGCTGGCTTCTTCCGCATGATCTGGGGACAAAACACATTAGGTGGATTAAGGGACATTATAATCTCATGATAAGTAATTTAGAGATTACAAATGTCAAATTGTTTTGAACACTGGTGTGGTCCTTTAAGGGATGTTTTTGAACAATTTCCAAGACAATTGGAAGACACTATAATCTAAAATAATGTCAAATGATATACTTTAAAAAAGGGTATATCTAGCATTAAAAAAATTCAGAAAAGACTTAAAATTGTCTTTCTTTCTGACACTTAAGACAACTTGGACACACGTACAACTTTACATTCAAACAAATCTAATCCATAAACATCCACAAATATTACTTTAAGCTATTTGAGTAGGACAGACTAATAGACTGTAGAAAGTAGAGGTTTTCTTACAGTCCTGGATTCCACAGTAGTCCTATCTTTGCCCTCGCTGTCGTCCTCCTCGTCTTCATCACTGAACTCGGCTGCTGCATTTTCAATAAACTTGAAGGCCTCCAGCACAGCGCTACTGTCAGAGAGGTCAGTTTTCCTGTTGAGGCAAATTAATGCATGGGTTAATCACCAAAACAAATATACGCCGTCAAAACCATTTCCTAACAGAGTTACTGACCCTCTGGTGCCCTTTGCTGATGTGTCCGTCCCATTAACCAAAGGCTCAGTAGTGGTGCGCTCGCCTGTCCTCCCGCCTCCATCCCCAGCCAGGCCCAGCAGCGCCCGGACCCTCTGGGACTTTACATCCAAGATGGTGTCTGTGTAGCCCACCTCCTGCAGATACCTGGAGTAAGACAAATCAAACATGAGTCTAAATGTACAGTGAGACATACCACCAGTTAGACCAGGCAATCCAATCAAACTATTTGAGCAGAGGACATTAAGGGTATTGCAGCAAGACCATTTAACTCATATAAAAACTCCATGACAACATTGCACAACCATGAAATGAGAACTGAAGATATTTTTTATTTTTCTGAAAAAAATAACACTTGACCTACTTATAATCAGAATGAAAACTCATGACCAAAAGGCTATGGTAACAAACCATGATTTAATTTAGTGATGTCCTCAAACCACTTTTTCAAAACCAGAGAGTGCTCGCTGATACCGAGCACAAACGTATGAAATATACACTGTTATCTTCATCTATGGTAAAAATGAATCCAAACAAAGCTATAAAAAATAAACGAGGAACACAAGGCAGAATTTAAGGACAGTGTCTGGACAACCTTAATTTAATAATTTGCTCCCTTGTATTCTTAAAACAAAACAGAGCTGATTTTTAAACCATTAAATCAAAATGCGGTCTTTATAAACATTTATTCAGCAAACACAAAAAAGTCCATTTAAATCTACTGAAAAACTCTGGTCAAGAAGTCAAAACTGTCATGATCATCAACTTTGCTCTAGTTCACTCTACGACTCGCGACGCAAAAGCAGCTCGAGCTAATTTGTGAACGACCGAGTGAAGGGGAGGGGAGTGTTTTAGCGCGTTACTGATTTGTCCCTTGACACAGACTAGTGCAAAACGGACTGCTTTATGAGCCAGCATGTTTGGACAGATGACGCGTGAGGAGGAGAAATAGTGTCTGTGATGAGAAGGGAGCCCCATTTATTAAAGTTGGCTCACTAGAAAAATACGAGCAGCATTTACCTCAAAAAGTAACAACCTATAGTACCCAAAAGGGGGAGCTCTTTGCCACTGTTTTTATGTTAACACAACCATCAAAGCCAAAACACATTTTCAAATGCCATAATGTTTAGTGCAGTGATTTGGTTTCCTTGACAGGTTAATACAGGGCATATACTCACTGTCGGAGGAGCTGGCGTCCTTGCTTCCAAGACAGCTGGTTGTTCAGAGATCCAGATGTCTCGTTCTCATTGGCCTCATCTGGAAGTAAAGAGAGCGAGACAAATGAGGACTTTACCAAACAAAAACAGCCTCGGACATTAATGCAACTCGGTAAACATGGCCACAACATTCCTGCGTTGAAGCATCCTGGCAACTACAAACAAAGGCGAGACGACACGAGTAGAAACAAGGAGTTTCAATGTCACTCCAGTTGTTTTTCACTATAATAACACAGTCTTCAGATTGTACAGTAATCTTAGTAGTAGACTTAGCAAGAGGATTTATTTTAATGTCTCATCTCATGTTTGATGTGGATTTTATGACCGTTTACAAACAGTAGAAAGTGAAAGTTGTAAAATTATGACCCAATAAATAAAACTGTGCATAAAGTTGAACAGCCATGTTTGAATAATTATTGCTGCCCTTCAATTACAGCTACTTTCAAAATGGCTGTTCTCTGCTCAGTGCCATGACTCAGTAGAAAGCAGGCAGGACAACACACTGTCATTAACCTGCTTTCTTTAACCTTTTCTTTAGGGTTTGGGTAAAATAGTTATGGGACTCAAAAAGACCAAAGACATGTTAATGAGATTTATATCTGAAAGTGGTTGGCTGGCCTCAAAAATGGGTCATGTCTAAATCCGAAGATGGGCAGGTGGGACACCATTTGAACGACATCGCCCACACATCGTTGTCTCCTCCCGCTGCCCCCGAAAACCTCACACGTCTCCTCCGTTCACCTCCCATACTCATCAACACTTCAAGGGCTGGGTGCTTTGAACAGCTCTCATGAATAGACATGAGGAGAGCGGAGAGGAAATATAGCAGTCGGACTTAATGATGAGAGAGGACTCGAACATGAGAGGCCAATTACGCAACAATAATGTAACTAGAAACAGCTATGGCGCTCATAGTGAGTGATACTGGGGTTAAGCAAGACACTACACAAGAGGCAACTGTTTTTAGCAATACACGGTTGCTTAATGGATTAAAACACCATTCTAATGTGTTTTTACTTTATATTAATACAGGTTCCTCAATGTTTTGCAATATAATGTAAAAGTTAATGAGCTTTTAAAGTATATTCAAGAACCACCTTTTCTCAGAAACAATGGCTCTTTCGCCATTCAGGAAAAGCTACTGTGACGAAAGCTTTCAAGGCGAACAAGATTGAACCTGAACGGAGCCTTCAGATGCCGAACTGTGGCGTCACTCAAGCAATGTGAGCACTGCAGAACAGGGTCTGTGATTTAGTGAAGAAGAGGTGGCTGTGCAAGCTCACGTTCACTTACCAGAGTCGTAGGTCGGGGGCTTCATGTCACCCTGGTTTAACTCTGTCCCGTATTTTAACTTGTGGTACTTTGCTCTGAAAGTGAGAAGAGGAGAAGACAAACAAATGAGCAAGAAAAAACAAGAAAGCAAGATCTGCCATTAAACAAACCATTTAAAAAGGTCATTATACAGCGCATAGCATAATTAGCATAAGCTTTGAAAGTCAATAACTTAACATTTCCACAAACATTTAAGAACAAGAGGAGGGTACTTGTATATAGTGTGTGTCAAATGGATCCATTATTCATAGATAGAGTCATGATTACTTTAAGAGTAATACTCTTGTTTTTTTGTTCACTGTTGACTTGATGAGGTGTCAAAAAGTATTGACCTCTAGATAAAAGCTAAAGGTCGAATCAATACCAAGACAGATTGTAATTGTATTAATACATATAACACTGTATGTTTAAGAGGCTCCTTGACAACAATCAGCCATCACCTTGACAACTATTACATGTAGACATCCAGCCGGTGTATGCGTTTATGTTAATACTTCACCTATTATTATACATTTGTGTTGAAGCTCAGAGGCTCAATCATTTAATGGTAATAATGACAAAGACGAGCACTGAGAATCAGATACGCATGTCCTTCCTTTGTGTCAGTCTAGGTGAATCCGCAGCATTACACTAGCTGCTCACTTCACTACGAGCAGCGCACTACGGAAATGATGAGGAGACCACTGTGTTTGCTCTACTACTGCCCCTGTAATCCAGGAGGAAGCATCCCAAATCTAATTCATTTTAAATTGGGCACATCCTACATTCAGAAAACCATTTCTGATATTGCTTCCAGATACCCTTGGAGACATGACCTGTTGCTAGGCAACCAGGGAAAGTGGTAGCAATTCTGGGTTAAGTGTTGCTCCCGAGCCTGCAGTGATCTCACCGGAGAGACGTGGATAAATATACAGTACAAACAGCGACAGGAAGATCCCCGACTTCACTGCTTTAATCACGGTGTTTGTCGCCGAGCAGAGGTTGGCAAAATGTAACTGACCTCAGATCATCAGACTGGAGCAACACTAACCTCTTCTGACACCACTTTGGTTGTGTCACTCATTAGGTCAAACACTACAAGTTCACATTAGGTCCCAGTCATGCTTTTTATCTTCTTTGCATAACATTAACTTATCAGAAGGGGACTTCTCTGATTAACAACGCTCATTTCAGCAATGCTCTGCTTTGCATTCAAAAAATTCAAGAAATTTCCAGCCACTATGCGTCTGATACAGGCAGCATATATTACTGCGGGACACAGAGAAGTCAAGTGTAAGACCTGTGTGTATTTCATAGAAGGAGGAGAGACAGTTTGGTTACACAGACATGATTAACCACACCTGCAAAGGCTTGTCATAATCTGTTTTGTAGTACAGCCCTGAAGACAGAACACCAATAACAGGGTACTACAGCGGCTCAACGAATGTAGCCTGTCATAATGCCAATAGGCAAAATCCCAGCTAGTGCATATTTCTCTGTGTCATTCATTCTTCTTGTCCCATTTTTCCTGTCCCTAACCCTATCTAATGTAGGCTAAACATTGGACATCTAAGACAGTAAGGCTCCATCTTATTGGTCACACAACTGTACATTAAATAGCATGACATACCACGAGTTGACACAATACCTACATATGTGTGATAAATGGTGTAGAGGTGAAAGCAGAAGGTCATTTACATGAAATATTAGTCTTCTTCACTCAACATGAATTAAAACTTACTATGAGCAGTGTGTTAATCAAATGAAGTGCTCAGTGGTTTATTGAAAGACATTATTAATGCTGTCCTCTTTCAAAGTGAAACCCTGGCTGAAGGATACAAGGAAATGCAAAACTTTCTGACCACCACTACAACAGAGCTGTTGTGGGACAGTAAGGAAAATTACAGCAGTATAATTCATCCCGTGCGTGTCATGAAAGCCAACAGCAGTGATGCCCTCGTCTTGGCGGGAAGCAGAACTCTCCTTCCCTGTCCCGTCCTTTCACTGAGGTAGAGCACCGAGTCATCAGCATCTGACAGCAAACAAAGCATTCCTGCAATGTCCGGTAGGCGCAGGAGAGGTTGAACTGTTAGGTACCATGTTAATGTGAAGATAATGACACCTTTCTAGAATTCCTCTCAAGTGCTAATTTTATTTTAGAAAAAAGTCTGCTTAATATTTGGAAGAGTTGAGAGTTGAGTTTAGTTTTTAAGAAGAATATGGTGTTTCTCGGCTTTGGGTTCGTGAACATAGGCCCCCTTAAAACCTGCCACTAAAATCCGACTGATCCAATAAGGCCAGCATGTGTTATGAATATGTCCTGAGAAATCAGATCTGAGGATATATTCGAAGGTGGTCAGGATGGCAGGTATCTGGATGTATTCAGGTTTCTGTGGTAATGGAAATGGTTATGCCTCCTTGCTTGCTAAAGAGAGAATCTTCGTGTAATTATTTTTAGACACATTATTTTTGTCAATACCCTTGACTTAGATAAAGATCAGATCACATTTTAAGACAAATTTATACAGAAAACCATGAAATTCCAAAAGTTTACATACTTTTTCTTGCCACTGTAAGTTCCACTTCACAAAGCCTTGTTTAAAGACATTAAATCGCTCCAACATCCTGGCTAATTTGCATAAATCAACAAAAGTTGAGACGCTGTTCTTGTTATTCAGTTCCCTGCCACTTCTCTAAACCAAAGTATTTCAGAGGTATGACTGCTTTCTCTTGTGATTATTAGTGTTTATTTAGCGTCTGCTGAGTCATCAGACTTTGGAGCTGCTCAGGATTTAGCAGCAGCATTGGCCACAACACAGTGAGCAGCACAGGGTTGAAGGAAACTTGATTTTTTTCTTTAAATTTGATTTATCAAAATTGCTATTTTTGAAAACTAAATTAATCAAATGAATATGATTTATTTCCCAGCACTATGTTAGTATTTAATACCAGGAGCTTGTCAGAGAAAAATTGGTGTCAGAACTAGCTTTAACTAGCTATTAGCTGGTGAAGTTTGGCAAATAAGCTGGAAAGAAACAATGTAATACAGACTTATGACTTATGGCACATGTATAAACACCAGAAGACAAGTCAAACTTGTCTTCTGGAGAGAGGAAACAGGTTGACATTAAAGGTTTGAAGGGGGCCATAGATTACTCAGAAATTGGCAGTATAACCTAGTCACTAGCAGCAAAGACAGCTTAATTTTATCTCATTGGACAAATACAACGACATGCTAAGTTTGAATGGAATAACCAATATTTCAGTTCAAACAGACTTAAGCAAGCTTCTTTTCTACATAAACACACCTGACTGAGCCAAAATGAGTTGATCCTATTGGTCGAGCCTCTTCAAATAGTGTCAGGTTCAGAAAAACTAAATGCCCGCCCCAGACTTAAGACATTACAAAAGAGTCAGACACACTGCAGTTCTCAGAGAGGCAGACCAGACGAGGTATTAGTGTGTATAGAGTCAGTGGGTGGGCTGTAAAAGGGGCACTCACCTCTCTTGCTTCAGCGCATACTCTAGCATTTTGATCCTCCGCACAAGGTCCTTCTTCAGGTTCTCCTGGCCTTTCCTCTCCCCCTGCAAGAAGGCAATCTGGGCCTAAAAAAGAAGACCAAAATATATCTAAAACTTGTAAAAACACTGCAGTCTTTTATAAATAGATTTTGTTTTTATGTATTTGTCAATCTTCTAACTTAAGACATCAAACTCCACGAGGCAACATCTGAAAACATCTACTTTGGGAAACAGGGGAATGTCAAATCAATACGCATGCCGTGATGGGAAATAAAAAGGCAATCTGTACCATTCTATTTTAATCTAACCTATTCACTCTCCCACACAGCAGCGACGCCCCCTCCCCCTCCTCCTCTCAGGCACTCGGCTTTCTCTCTTCATTCGCAGGCAGCAGCTGTTGACGCACTCCGTCTGAGTCAGCACTACATTACATTACACTGCTGGGTACCACGCACATACAGCCATGTAACGGAGGCTTCCTAACACCTACGACAAGTTCTTTTAAAAAAGGTCCTTATATTATATTATATTTATTGAAAAAGTGCAACTTTCAAGCTCTTTTCCAACCTTGAAAACCCACGTAGCTATGGAAACACTGATGGTAAGAGTACAGTCAATACGAGCTACCGGATTCTATTAGAAAAAAATAATAATAAAAATAAAACACACTTTATTTGAAACCATCTTCTTTTGTAATTTGTTGTACAATTAAAACATAGGTACTGCCAGAAGCCTTAAGGTTAAACATTCAGTCACGTTCATTATTGCACTGCAAATTAGAATCATTACGCTGCTGGAAACCACAGACAAAACATCAATCTTGAAAGGTAAACAATCCTTAGATAGCAGAAAAGAAACGTGCCATGATTGAGCACTATTGCAACAGACATTAGTGTGAAATTTTCAGATAGAGCACTGCTGTGGTGGAGCTAAGAAGGATGAAGAACAGCCAATTTCAGGTGTCAAAACAGGACTTCAAACCACATAATAGCATCTCTGGATGAGAATAAGAATGAATCCTTGACTTTACATGCAGAGGACGGTGCGAGCTCTGAGTGGGCCGGAGCACAGTTTCACACCAATAGCGAGTGATGCTGCTGCCTGCAACAATGAGTCACGACAGCGCTTCAGTCTGCTTCGCGTTATTACCAGTACTTCTCCAATCTATCCGCACAGGATCTCTTGAGTGCCCAATAGTAATGTATTTAACCCCCACAACCTGATGCTAACACAAAGTATGGACAGACAGCAGTCTGCAATTTCACTTTTGCTTCCTGCTTTATAAATAAAAAAATAAAAAAAGGATTACACAATAAGGATTTGCAACAATAGGCGAGTTAACAGGCAGTCTGATAAGAGAGAATAATAAGGACACATGGATTATTATTATTAAAAATACAGTACTGTGCACACATTTTATGCAGGTGTTGAAATAAAAAAAAGTACACTATAAAGTATGGTCTTTTCCATAAGTTTACAAAGTTTTTAGTTCCAGTTTTTGAAGGAACAAGGCAGGTTCTGTTCAAACATTTAGACAATCCCAGACAAAACCAGGCTAAACAAGACTAAACTAAATCTTAAAAGAAACTTTGAATAAACCTTACCATGTAATCTCAGACTCTATGATGTTAGAATCAGGGTTACACCATCACGTCAGGGGGACTCCTTGTTCTGAAATCACTCTCAATAACATGTCTCTTCACTCACTTTTCCAGTTTGTAGTTTGATCAAAAAACATTAAAATTGTATATTGTAGACAGCATTCTTACTTTACTACATAGCTTCACACCTGTCTAAAACATCTGCACAGTACTGTATTATTATTATTATTACTACATCAATTTTATATAGTGCTTTTCCGGGGACGCAAAGGCGCTTTACATATCAATTATTCATTCACTCCACAGTCACACACTGGTGGTGGTAAGCTACATCTGTAACCACAGCTGCCCTGGGGCAGACTGACAGCCATTCCACGCCTACAGACTCTCCAACCAACACCAAATACATTCACATTCTTACACATTCATACAAGGCAAGGTGGGTCTTGCCCAAGGACACAACGACAGTATGAATTGTGGGGAAAGCGGGAATCGAACCCACTACCTTCCGGTTGAAGGACGACCACTCTACCACTGAGCCACTGCCGCCCATTTTGGAATTTGTAGTGGGTTCCTCACTGCTATTAATAAAAGGTGAACTGGTGACTTTGAAAAAAATGTGGAACTGAATGGTTGTCTATTGGCATCTGTCTCTTAGTGCTAGCCCTGCAATTAACAAAAAATTATCCAGAGTATACACAGCCTCATGCCCCAAACCAGTTGAGATAGGCTCCTCCCCCCATGTAGTAGGATAATGGGTAGAAAATAAATGAATGTGCTGATTAAAGACATAATGGGAATTTTAAAAAAAACACTCAGCAGAGATGGAGGCAAAACAAAATAAAACTTTGGCTAGGTAAACCGGTGACTGTAGGTCAAGTGACAAATATTTAGAAAGTAACAAAAGTTTTTCCCAGTTGTTTTAGGGAACCTGTTCCCAGAGTTTAAGCTATGTTGCTGCTGGGATCACTGTCATATTTTCTTTTCAACATCTCAGCATTTTTGATGGTCCTCAGCCACAATACAGCAAAAAATAATTACATTTATTCATACATTACAATTTGTCTCTGCTGAGTTTAATTGACATGTTAAATTCAAAAATGATCATCTCATTTACCTCTTTAGGTTCATTAAAAAGGGGGTTTCCTTGACATCGAGTGATATTACAATTCAACAATAACAGTCCTTGGATTAGAGGCAGGTAAAAGGTAACAATAAACCATACAGGAAAACATTCCATATGGAAAATAATCAGTGGACAGACAGATCTTTGGACAGAGTGAGAGACAGTGAGGCTTTAAAAATAGATTACTCAAGCTGCAGTGGCACCGGTCCAAAGACAAGACTGAACCAGAGCCTCGGGGTATTGAATCCGTTATCACACTCAATTGGGCAGTCCGATTTAGAAATATTGCATTAAGCTAATGGCAGAGCTACGCTTTGAGTGCAGCTGAATGTTGATCAGACGACTGTCAGGCTTGGCTCCAGATGTGAAACAATGCAGACAGTGTAAAAAAACCAAAACAAGACTAGAAGCTGGATTTTGTCTAAAAGATAACGCTCATGCTTGGTATAAAAACAAGTCCTCTGGTTCTTGTTTTGGATGTACTCAGACTGAGCTAACAGAGATAAAACTGACACAGATTTCACTGCAGATGACACTCTACATCTGTGTTCACTGAGATAGCCATTCAGTTCATGCAGTCTTATCTAGGCAAAGTCTCAGCCTGACTGGAGGAGCCCTTTGGCATTCGGTTTGTGCCAGAGATGGAGAAAGTGCGCCTCTGTGAATCTCTGCATCAAACATCAACCTTGGGAGGAATGCAGTGAGTCAACTCAGGCCATAAAGAGACACAGGAAGCATTTAATTCCAGGCCTCACACTGACTGCATTATTAGGCCGCTGGATAAGGGCGCCTTAGTCTGTCTGAGGGAGAGACACACAGAGAATGGGGCATCCATCTCAAGTGCACAGCCTTTCAAAGTCAGGAAAAGGAGGCAAGGAAGACAGGCTAAAGGCAAAAAAAAAAAAACAGAAATAAAACAAACACTGGCTACTGCTTAAAGTCTGTTTAACAAAAGGTAAGAGAAAGAGTTGTGTGCGACAGTAGCTGGCAAAGAGACGGTAGAAAGATACTGGACAAAGAAAAAAAGTGACATAACTGTGAAGGCATGTAGTCAAAAACTTAGCTGTAGCTAGTGAGCATGGCAGTAGGTCACCCTCAGTATTTTTTAGACACAAAAGTAAAGCTTCAGCTTGGTATTTAAATCAGTGTTAAACTGGGCTGAAGCAAAATATCTTTATTTAACCAAGTAGGTCAATTGAAAACCAATTCTCAAACTGGCCCCATGTGCGTGTCTGGAAACACAGACATGGGTAGAACATGCAAACTCCACAAAGAAAACCCCTGCAGAGTAAATAGTCTATTATGTTGTCCTATTATGTATTCATTATAAATGCACATGATATATAATAACGTAGGCGCAACCTCATTCATTGGCTTTGACTCTCAGGTAACTGTATACTAAAATGGTTAAAACCTCATTCATCACTCATTGGTCATTGGCCAGTCAGAGGCTGGGACCCTATCTTACTCAGGGGGTTAACATTGAAGGGCAGTGGTTCTCAAACTGTGGTACTGACTTTCTTGATTGGTACTCAGAATTTTTGAGATAAAATGAATGATATTGGTCGGAGAGTCCCAAGGAATGAGTCTCTGTCAGTCTGCCCTCAGGGTTAATGGCAGTTGTCAAACTGTGGTACTGAAGATTGGTACCAGTGAGACTGCAGATAATGAATAAAATTGATATGTAAAGCCCCTGAGCTCTGGAAAGGCGCTATATAAATATAACAATTATTATTATAGAACTGATTTGAGGTGGTACTTAGCAATACTTTGAGAATCAAACTTGGGAAAGACCCCAACCCCTCCAGTATTAGAGTAGAACATTGTAAATATAATCCACTGTGCTTTAAATAGAAGCTTTGTGAGTAAGCCAGTCACCAGCCATTTTTTTCTTTTGTTCCCAAAACGTTTAGTCTATCATTTGTCTCCAGATCTCTGAGCAAATAGGACTGAAATGGACCTTGTGAAAAGTAAAAGTGCATTCAATGGCACCACAATCATTTGTAAGATTTGTTGTTTTCATGTTTTTGAAAAAGGCACAGGCTTCCTAGAGCAACTTATTACAGAAACACTAATTTTACTATTCCTGGCACAATAAACCATAAATTCAGAAAACGTTTAATATGCAAGATAGAAAATGTAAATTAAGTTATAGTGAATTCCAGATTTGTTTTCTCCCAGACTAAAACCCTCTACGTCATCACTAAAGTCACGTACAGCACAAAGAAGCCTTTAATCCAGACACAGTTAACTCAATGGCTGAGGCTAAACTCACTTTCAGTAAAATAAATCTACTGGATACTCACACAAACCCAAAGCCTTCCCAAAATAAATGGTCACACACTGGCCTCTCAGCTGTGGTCAGGAGCAAAGAAGGAAGTGGACCACGGTAAATCCCACATTTACAAAGTAAATAACCTGTCTGTGAGCCAGCAGTGACCAGGTTTACACTCCACAGTCACCGCAAGCCAATCAGCTCCATGATGCTGTACTGATAACTAGCCAAGGACATTCCTCACATGCCATTACACTAGTAGCAACAGAAAAGAGATAGAAAACAACAGCTCAGGCAGGATCTGGGGGTTCACTGAGCTGTTAGAGACGACTGTAGAGTGTCCACAAAGGTTTAATCTCTGTTTTATAGCTCTCACCAAGTGGATTAGTTATTTGTAGTTATCCAAAGTCTAATACAGAGACAACAAAACACATTTCTATTGAAGAAGTAGAACAAAAAGCTTTAATAAGTTTACAAACATGGTCCTGATATAGCAATGCTATCTTGAATCAAAATGATCTGAATGATTTTATCTTCTTTATTGTTCTTATGCATTAATAAAACGGTCTGTACTGTAAAGATGTGTTAAAGCTGGGATGTTTATTCAAAGGACATTGTGCATATTATGCCTGTTAGGGGTTTTAAATGCAAATTTCAAGTATTTTGTTCAGTCCTACCTAGGCTGAACATAAACAAATGTACAAAAGCATCCAACAATTTCCAGAAATGGAAATGACCAGCATACGGCAAGAGAGTTTTCTTGTCATCTTTCTAATTTGTGAGCTTATCTCTGTAGCAGATCTGACTAAATTGTTGTTGTTGTTTCTTTTTCACCTCTCTGTAGGCACAGGTGTGAAACTTGGCATTACTTACATGCCTCTCACCTTCTTGGGAAAGTAATTTAACTGTTGGCACATCTGTCTCTCCCAAGCGTCACACTCTCTCGCTGTACGCCTAACACTTCTGCGAGTTTAATCCGCTCTTCAAATTTGCCGAGGGGCTGAATTGTGAGGACAGACTTATGGTCGTGGCTGGAGCCTGCTCTTTCAAATAAAGACAATGCTGTTCATCGATCCGCACCGTTCACGGCGTCTGCAGTAAAGGGTCAGAGCGACACTCAGCTCGACTGATTTAATACAGACTTTTTGCTCTGGAATGATCCCATCTCTTTTCTTAAACCATTAGCCTGCTGCGGATCTGTGGTTTTTCACCTCTAAAAGAGTTTTTACATAAGACACTTTTACACTTTACCGCCAGAATGATCACATCAGGCTGGCGCTGCAGTGCTACCTCTCTGGGAAAAAAGCTGCCATGGGATGTTGTCGGGGCGCTGCATCCCATGTTGCTCCATTCAATTTTTTACATAAAACGGCTGCACACAGACAGCAGAGGGACCATATCTTTCCAACATCAGCACTTTCCTTACAAATATAGAAGCCCGTTGACTTAAAGATGTATGCATGGCAGAGACAAATGATGGATCAATACTTTATGTGGACGGAGTAGCTTACAGCAGAACGACGACTGTCTGACTGGAGTAAGGAGTTTGCATAGTGTGCAATTAAAAGTTATATAGTATACACTCACAGGCATTAACAATATAGATCCAGCAAAAGAA
The DNA here is from genome assembly GCA_024416835.2 of Perccottus glenii. Classification (NCBI taxonomy): domain Eukaryota; kingdom Metazoa; phylum Chordata; class Actinopteri; order Gobiiformes; family Odontobutidae; genus Perccottus; species Perccottus glenii. Next base: position 10,005,088 of record CM044552.2, on the reverse strand, counting down.
AGAAGACAGGCAGTGAACTTTGACCTAGTGGTCAGCAGCACAAAACAGAAACACTTAACACTAAATCTTTTAACTCTGGTAAGTCAGTGTTGTTTCACAAAATTATAGTATCTGTAAAGAACATAAAACAACAGAGCTGAATGGGAATAAGATGCTTGCTGCCATTTTCTATAACAATAAAATAAAACCAACCATTAGCAGAAAATGTTTTTACAGAGATGGGAAAGACATACATTAGCTTTGGTTGTCATAAGATGCTGTATAAAGATTGATAAAGGCTGCTAAATAGCTGCCTTGAAATAACATAACATTGAGTCACTTTGCAATTAAACCACAATATTGTAGTGATGTCAATTGAGTTTTTTTTATTTCTCCTTGAAGTATTTCAGTTTAAATTGAATGGAAATATTTTCGGCTTTAATGTCTTTCTGCTTCAGGTTTGCACCATCTGATTGGCCAAATCTATTAACATGCAAACCATGCACAACACTAACATTTACTGAAGCAGTTCTTATGACATTTATATTGTGTCATGGTAATATTGATGTTATTTTGCATTTGATACTGTACTGTACTGACTTCAATCACTGTTTAATTATCAGACTAATGGAAAAAGCCACAAAAGGCCTTTTCTGAAGGTCTAAGAAAACTTACAGTATGACACTCTGATGACCTCAGAGTTAGTGTAAAACTGGAGGAGCAGGCAGCTGTCCCGCACTCCCACAGAGACAGATGAAGCCTCTTAACTGTGAATGGAGGTGATTTGAGGGAATTAACGTGCCCAGTCAGCTCTACAGTCTGGATGCGTTGAGGAGCTGGTGCCAGTCCAATGGGGACAGTGGAGCAAAGCTCTGAGGAAGAGGCTTTTGTTAGTAAACACGTCTTCCTTAGGGCAGCTTGCATCAAAAAATAGAAACCCTTTTAAAGCAGTCTCTATCTGTTTTCAGTGAATATTTGATGTGCTCTGAAATGATGAAGAGTGTAGAGCTCCTCTTCAATGTTATTCACTCTGACTGGACCAGTAATGAGTGTTGCTTGAGTGTTGTACCCTCACATGATGTTAGCTGTTGCGTAGCATTAGTATAGGTTGCTTTATAAAACATTTGTCATTTCCGTGTTGACACCTGAGGGACACACACACACACACACACACACACACACAGGGAGGGCAAACAAAAATAACTGCAGCTCGGGGGTGGATGTATGTAGCATTGACTAAGGAATGACGGTGACACCCATTTCTGCAAGTCTCCAACCACACTATGAAAGTTTGTGCATGGCTCGGTCTTTATTGCTGCACCGCTGAGTTCAACAGTCCTCGGGCTGAGCCTTTGGTAAATCACAACACTGTTAATAAGTCACTACATTAACCTGCTTCACAGGTTGCATTGACAAATCAAACTGTCACAAACTAAGCACGACAAGAACGTTTTTCCAAGTGCAACCACATGGGGCCACCTTTTTCCCGAGTCACCTTCAACCTTCTCCTGGTGTCAAATTCTGGCGGTTGCTGACACAAACCTTTGGCAAGAGGATACCCTCTGGAGCAGGGATTTCCCCAGAACCGGAGGCACACTGGAGCTTCCTTAGCCACACAGGGTGTAACTCGAACAAACCTGTCACCAGTAACTCCTCCGCACTAATCTGTAAGACCATTCATACAGAACAAAAGAGGCAGTGGAAATCTATAGTCTTTCTAGTACAATCAACAAATCAACACTTAATACATGGACAGTACAAAGACAACCAATTAATAAAAGATGCAAAAACAAAATAGCATGCTATCAGCGCTAATTAAAAAGTTAATCATTAATCTTTACCAGAATTCCTAGTCTTTTTAAGAAATTGTTTTCCAGCACCTTTCTGGTCACATTTTTCCATTAACTGCCATATAATCTACAACAGACTCACTTCTATTATTTTTTATTATGCAAGGTTCAAGTGTAGCCATGACCATTCTGACTATTCGGCAAAATACAGCAGCCTCAGAGGGTCAAAACTCAAAGTTTATATTAGGAAAAGGTTTAAAAAGGATGTTGAATCAAAAGCCAAATAGGTTCCAAACAAAATGTGCACCAAAAACACGAGGTACTAAAATGGACAATATAGTTTATTTCTAGGACAATAAGCCATGTTTTGATAAACAAAGTGACTTTATTCATATCATACATCTAAAATACCAGAGTTTTAGGACAGGTATGTCTGAGAAGTTTTATAAATGAAATAACTTTTACATTTTCTTAAAATAAAACTGAACTAAACTGATCTGCTGCAGTCCTTTTCTATTTCTAACTCACACAGCACAGACTGACTTAAACCTGTCACTATTTAAGCTTTTCAGTTGGACTGAGTCAATCAATTATGTGCGAGCGCTGGACTGGAGTGTAATCACAGCTGACAGTAGCCTATGCATTGGCCACACTGTCTGTTTCTCTGTCGGTCTGTAGCAGAGGGGAGTGGCTCTGAGCATGACCTAACAGGCTGGATAGACAACATTCCTTCAAGCCTTGGGGTTTGCCTTCCTCTCAAGCAGTGTCGAGACATGGCATCAACTGTCTTAGTGTTGAAACTGACGCCCGGAAAGAAAAAAGGTGTGACAGACAGCAGTTTAGGAAATACAAGGATAAAAGTACAGTAAAGTATGTTTTCCTAAGTGTTGGGTCACCTCATAATACATTTAAAATGTGGGAAAAAGACCCTTCACTGTACTAGTTTTTACTGTTTGGACTCAACCAAACAAAGCCACAGATGTGAGGCAATAGCGTCTGTAGCCTATCTAGTGTGCTCTATTATTTATGAATCAGAAATGTGAGCATGTTACATCCAAAATACATAGCCTTGCTTCTGGACTTTTGCATGGTTAACTTTTGCATAAATCTTTACCTCTCCTCCTGTAGTTGCATCTTTACCTCTTTAACAGAAGCCATTATGGTTCTCGTATTAGTTCTGCTCCGGGTTTATAAAAAAAAAAAAAAGAATTAAGCAACATTACATGATCGGCATGACTGTAAATAAGCCAAACATACCACAAGTAGAAAGCTTTGGAAAAGGGACTACTGACAGTATTAACACCACTCTTTCAGCGTCTCCTCATGTTAAATTATGTTTAAATTATTGAAGCAAACAAGCTGTGTAAAAAAATCTCTCTGCGGTGATGAGTTAAGTTGAGATGAGATGTGGTGAGAGCTCAGGCTCCAGACATGTGCTCTATGGATTATGGGAAGACAAACAAACATATCCATAGTCTTAACCTCCTCTTCTAAATAAACATCCATTTTAAGTTGCCAATAGATAAAACTATTGCCAATTGCGCATCTCTCAAGGTCATTACAAGGTTACAAATACTTTACATTCATCAATACTGCAAGTTTAAACTTCTTGTATAGAGAAGAAACAGCAGGTTAATTTTCAACAGAACCTATTTCAGCAGGAAAAGGCCAATAATTCTGGTACCATCTATTCAGAAAGGCCTGGCCATTAAAATATAAAGTGTTAAATGAAGTCAACCAGAAGTTGGTGGAGCTGTTGAATTCATCAAAACATTAACCTGCTTTACAATCAAGGCAAGTCAAACAATAACAAGAACTCAGTTTAAGCGCGCACAATTTTGCCCGCCACAAACAAACCACCCAATGAGACTTTTAGCAACCTCAGTGCGCTTTGCCGCAGTTGCTGTTGCTTCGCTGATAAGACTGCTTTATGACAGCACACAGGAAACGCAGGGCACCGAAGGAGACCTGCCTCAGAGCTGATGAGTCAAACACTTACTACAATGATTACCATATGCATTACGAAGACAACTCAGTGTCTCCCTTGCATTTGTTTGGTGGATGAGCTCAGTGAGTGGACTGGACACAATGCTGTCAAACCCCAAATATTAGGGCTTTAGATTATGTGAACACAAACTGATGTAGATAACCATTTTCTTTAAAACTAGAACATAATATATACTATACTTAAAAAATATTTTTTCTGCCTGTAACAATAAAACGTTGTCAAAATGGCCTGTATTTAGTAATGTTATGATGTCATCTAACTAAAGCCACAGTGATACCAATTCAGTTCAACAAGCTATAACTAAGCTAAAGAATGCGTCTCTGAAATATTAGATATGTGTTGTATAGGTCATGAGAAATACATTTTCCAGTTGTGCCACATTTGGTGTCATACTTTGTTACGTTTTTCTTGGGAAAATCCTAGCTCACTACAGGACAAGCAGTTCATTGCATATATCCCTAGATGCTACAATGTAAAAAACCTCACTTTAAAATGGTAGACACATAAACTCAGTGGCCTATATCAAACAGGTTGACAGTGGCAAACATTTGACTGGGGGTCTAAAGCAGTGGCAGTAACATGGCAGCCCGCTTTAGGAATTGTATTAACAAGACAAACTGATCGCGTAGTCTGATTGTAATGTTATTGACTGACAGCACTTTCAGATTACAAAAAAACAAGGCATTTGGAAATAAAACTGTCCAAAAAACTATCAATGATTGCACTGCTTCGAAGAAACGAAGACATTAAATTACTTCACTACAACCGCGCAACTACGATGTACCCAGTCGATGCGTCTTCTCCACACATTGTGTCAACAACGCTGTGTTTTGGAGTCTAGTCTCAGCTTAGTGTAATTATAAGGTACATGACGCTATTTTTTGCGCGTTTACGGCTAAAAGCTCATTCGTAAGTTATGTATCCTCTAAATCCAAAAAAAAAGAAGCTAACAGTCGTCGAGGAGTCGAGTCATGGGGGCGCTGCAGCTCCCCTAGCACACAAGCTATTGCTAACAAGCTAGCACCAGAACAATCAGACACAGACACTCTAAGCGACTTATCGAAAAGCCACACATATATATGCCCCGTCACTGCTATTATATGTAATCGTATGTACATAAAGCGGGTGTTTTTACCTGTAGTTCAGCCCTTTCCACCTCCCATTGCGCTCTCTCTACTTCGAAGCGGGCCCATTCGTGCTGCAGGAAGTGCAAGATCCCCGGGATACTGTACTGCGCCCTGGCCGCCTCCCCAGCGTCGCCATCAGGCAGCGATCCTTTCCCAGCGCCGGGCAGAACTGAGATGTTATTGTTGTTGAAGAACACGCCGGGCCCTGCCTGTTCGTCCATGGCCGGGCTCGGGGAAAGTTCTCTCCGTTGTATCGCTGATTATTGGTGCTAGATACCAAAGGAAGGGCAAAACCAGTAGTCGACGGCGCTCCGTCTCCTCAGCTCGGGGAATGAACTCACTTTCTGACAGCTAGCTGTCATTGAGTGACGTCGGTGGGAGGGCCACGCCCACAGCATGTTGGCAGGAAGCGCTCGATTCATTTTCCTCCACGTCCCGTTTATGGCCCTGGGACTGTGGGGGCATGTTTACACTTTTTTTTTCGGGGGGGGTGGGAGACGGAAAGACAGAAAGACCGAAAGAAAGAGAAAAAAAGACTATATGCACAACAAAATAAGGACAAGTACAGACACCCCAATACAACAACGTCAACATTAGTACTGACAATAGAACAAGTTAAAAAGAGGAAGAGACAGAACATGATTTACAATTACATCTGTACTGCACTGAATCTACATAGGTGTACAAGTCTAAGTAAGTATAAATTATGGATTTTGCACAGGCCCATCCACCACAACATGATTTACAACTTATGATCACATGTATGAGTGTCAATAATGGGGATATGTCAATAATCTCTTTTAAAGATAATATACATCCACAGATATCCCACACAGTCTGTGGACTCACTCTGGAACAATGCCTTACTTTTTAATAAACAGTGATCTCAAGAAACCTATTACATGAGATGCTAAGTCTGAAAGGTAGCCAGTAGCTACTGAAGAATATTTCTTTTATTATTTAAGATATGAGAATTTTTTTTATCTCTGCCACTGTATTTGCCTCAAAAACCTGATGCCAAACTTAGCCACATTTGTTTGTTAACCCATTTATATAAGATATACGATTATATAAGAAATACAAACTGAATAGACTCAAATAAAATACATTTATTATGTGTGCAGCACTCTCACTTTCACAAGCAGATAAACAGACTCTGAAGTACCACAGTGACTGATCCTCATGTTTGAGAATTAAAAGTAAATTTAACTTGTGATTTAAAATAGATCCTAATATTATTTTAGTTAATGGCAAAAATAAAATCAAAAATATGAGGCTGCCTGCTTTTGATAAAACCCACAAGGTCTTTTCACGCAATCAAACCACATGAACACATAATCCTGATACAATCAATATATCTAACATATTTCCATGGTTGTTGTACTGTAATGACACAAAGGAACAATTTATTAAGACAGGAATGTATCTCAACAAAAAGAACACATAACTTATGTCCCTTTACATTAATATGTATCAGTCTGAAATCCAATCAAGTATGCAGCACAATTAAACATTCAAACTATTTACAAGAACTTTTGATAAAAGTTTCAGGACAATGTCAAATATGTAACAGAATAAATAAAGCATGTTTGAAAAAGTAAATGATGTAAATATGACTTTGTAAAAGGTAAAATAAAACAAAATGCTAAACAAAATCAGTTAGGCTTGGTAAAGTCCAGCATGTATTTGCAGTTTTCAAAAGAAGCTTGTTTTGAGTTTGATGGTTGGTGCAGCTTGCACAGTTGGTTGAGTTTGCCGCGCCGCAGCTTTGGCTCTGCTGCTGGCTTGGTTGGCTCGTATGGCAGATTCAAGGCAGGTTTTAAGCTCAGGTGCTGCACCAATAACTATCTTGAATGCAGCTGGGTAAAGAGGGCCAATCCGCATTAAGTTCTGAAGAGCAAACTCATGAAGACCTTTAGAAACTTGGGGCGCAGAGGAAATAGCTTTTTCATCCAGGAGGTAGGAGATAAGGGTTGGTACAAGAAGAGCCAGCAACTGAACCCCTGTATGGACAAGACATTTACAAAGTTTAAATACAACACAAGAGGCATTAGTTAAACACGGTGACTAAAATAAAAAAAATAAATGAGACCATAGTTCCTTTGAAATACAATACAAGATGAAATACAAGGGGCTCAAAAAGAATAAAAAATTCAGATGTTTTATGTCTAAATAATCGTCTTAGACAAAGATTAATTGTATGTTTTAGTACTAGACAATGTGGGGGATTATCTGCTACACACACATAATCTGCTCCCAGCCAGCGATAACAATTAATAGATTAAAAGAAAGGAAGACAGATGACATTAAATCCTTTCAAGAAAACCACATGTGCCTTGTGCAAGAGCCTAAAACGTAGTTCGGATATTCACTTTCTTAACACCACCCATTTCAGGTAGTGTTAAAAATGAAAATCAGCAAGTAAGCGCAGTTTTAGGTATAGGATTAGTGGTCAACACATCCAAAATGTGATTAGTGCATTAGGTTTACGTACGATTCTGCTCTTCACCCATGCAGACAAGGTTCTCCAGGACCCTAATGCCTTCCTGCACGGCTTGCAGCTCAACAGTTGTCTTAGGTCGATTGTTTTCCACTGCCTTCAGCTTCTCCACGAGGAGAGGAGCCAGTGCATGGATGTACGGAGTTGAGAGGGCTCGGCTGGAGTGCTGAAACACTGATAACAGCAGCTGATAACACCGGGCCTGAACCTGTGAAAAAATTAAGCCATTAATTAAAAAAATACACAACTGAAATGAGAAATTGATTTTCTCATCAGAAAAAAATGGGCCAATCCCAATTATCTAACTTACCCCTTCCTCTTAGCCCTAACCCATGGCCCTCCAAAGGAAGGGATAAGGGGTAGGGCTAAGATTATAGGCTACCCCTAACAATTGACACCACATCTGTAGGAGCATAGATGTATAATAAGATAATAAAATAAAATAAACCAATCAGTCCATTAACAAATTCAAGATTAAAAGGAACATAAAACAGGACTGTCATCATTTTTAAAATCTTTCTTTTTGCCCAAATTAGTTATATTTTGCACACTCGCAGCCGTGGAGCCGGTGAACGCACTGTATTATTGGAAATTATGTTACCCCTTTGTTTCAAGTGAGGTCCTCGTAAATCTCCGGTCAGAGGGGTATACAGCCCTTCCCCTTGATCCAAATAAGTATTGGGACACTACTGATTGACGTGAATGTGTAAAATGGGTGCTAAGGCGTAAGGGCAAAATTGGGATTGGGCCTAAGAGTGTCTTTTGTTTCTTTGCAGGTGCTTACCAAAGGATCACTAGAGTTAAGAGCATCTCTGAAGCGCTCCATGCAACTCTTCTGCAGGACAATTACACCAACAAGTTCATTGCTGGCGGACAGTAAAAACAAAGTGATTGCGGTCAACATGCTGATGTCATCCATGTCAGGACGGGAATCATCTAAACAAAGAGACAAACATTAGCATTTAGGCAGAATGACAATTGGCTTACAGACAGTAATTTATAATTTTTTACTATGCTGGCTAACCTAGTTGTGAGGATTCAAGCACTGAGGCTAGACTGCTCCTCACGAGGCTGGTCCACTGAGTCTGAATGCTCTCCACTCGAGCCAGAGGAGAGGTTATAATGGTTTTGATGCCCTGCAGTGCAGCTGAGACAGTCACAGGGACTGAATTGTCAGTAGTTTTAACAGCAGTTTCCCTCAAGACCCCAGTGATTAGGAATAGCACAGTAGGTAAGATGGTCATGCTTCCTACAAACCAACAAAGAAAAGAGTATTTTTACAGACTAATTTTAGTTTCTAATAATTGGGGCAAACATTTGGTACAAAAATGTACAATAGTCATCAAGAGAAACATAAAATGTGTCTACCACTTGATTCCTATTTCACTTGATAAATCTGTGTTGTGCCTCACCAGCAGGAGTGCAGAGAGAGGGCAGTTCTGCCAGGATGGAGACTGTGTGTGCCACCAGGCGTGCACTCTCTTCAGGTAGTCGTTGTGGTCTGAGTGCCGCATGGCTGGGTGACTCCTTCACTCGTGTGTTAAGTTGTGGTAAATGGCGAACCAGGATGAACACCAATAGCTCCATTGCAGCAAACACCAGAGATTTTCCAGGAACAAGGTCCCCTGTGTCTCCCCCTTCACCGAGTTTGGACACTGATTCTTTTTCAACCTCTTCCTCTTTGTCTGTAAAATATTACCACTGATCACTGAAAGGTTTATGCTACAGTAAATGTAAACTTCAAACAGCGTAATGTACATAAAAAGCCACACTAATCATATTTTAAACAAAGCTGACTGGCTGATAATTCTAAATAAGGGAACAAGGTATGTGTCTGACTCTTAGCAGTCCGTTGTTGCAGTAAATGGTCCTGTGCTGCCTTGATGGTCTCCTGCACGACCGCAGTAACTTGGAGTTGTACACCTGGTGGGTCCCGGGTCAACAACAGCCTGTGGAGCACATTCAGGAGCTCCACTGCCAACAGCTACACAAAAGAGTACATTATTACCACTCACTCATCTTAGCCAAATTACACTCATGTTAACTTTGTGACTGTAAAATGTTAAGATAATTATGTTTAGGTAAATATGTTTAGACTGCATAGTAAAGTTTTGAAGTTTTAAGGAAGGATGTGAAGCCAGCTACTATTGTTATAATAATGCTACTTTTAGCATCAAAATACTTTGATAGACACAGTAACAAAAGTTATAACTGTATGGTCTAAATAAAAAATAATCCATAATCCAAGCAGTTTCAACAGGGCTCTCACCTCTCGGTGAGAGCTTAGACCTAATAAAATAAATGAATAAATTAATTGCAAACCACAGTCACACAATAAGGTCATGGCTAGAACAGCTGTTTGTACATTATATGAGGAATACATTACTACTGATTCTGGCCATAATTACCTAACTCAGGTGAAAGACCTTCCTAAGTCCATATTTCTACAAAAAATATCATAAACCTAACCCTAAATGCACATGGGGCAAATATTTGGTACAAAATGTATCCAAAGTCTCTTTCTTGCTACAAGAAATTTTAGGTGTGTAGTCTTGTCACATCTCTTTACCTGGTCTTCTGCGATATGCATCTTAGCACAAGGAGAATCTAACAAAGTGCACAAGGCCTGTAGGCAGGACAACACGTGTTCAATTGGCTCCTCGGGTCGGGGGAAGCACAGAAACTCAATACTGACACCTGAGATAGAACACAAAAATACACTTAGGGTGTGTCCACACTTTTTCTGTCAACATGTCTGCTGTTGTTTGTAGACTTAAAGCGAACATGTAGCTTTAACAGGGAACCTGTAACAAAATATAACCATTTTGGTACAGGTAAAACAGTTACCAAACTCCAACAATCACAAATATCTGTTTACCCAGAATAAGATGCATTCTGTCTTTGACTGATTCCTCAAAAGACTTTGAGGTAAATTGAGGGACAACCGTCTTTGATGGAGCAGAGGGTGTCTCTTCTTTCTCTTCAGTCACTCCAAACCCAGTGCTGCTCAACCATAAGGCCACAGCGTGCAGGACTGGGGCCCATGAGCTGCGGTAATGAAGCCGTGCTGTGTCTATAGTCTCAGGAGTATAAAATGCCCCACCTGAACAAAGACATACAATAGTGGTATCTTTTCCAGAACAGTAATATATTGATGGAGCTTCTCAGTAATAAACTAGTATTTGTTTTGAAAGAGACTCATCCTTCACCATCAGGAGGCAGCTGACTGGAGAACTCGGCAGGCAGAGTGAGCAGAGCGTAGTCTCGAAGCATGGCCAGCCACAGACGGCTCAGCGAGGGCAGCTCTGGTTGTACCAGAGTGATGAGGCTGTCAGGAGGGAGCACATTAGCACCTAGCTCTTCATCATCATCTTCATCTCCACTACTGATTGGTTTAACAGGCCTAGACTCAGCCTCTTTCTTGATCTTCATTGCCACCACATAAACCTAAGTGAAAGGATCCATGTGTGGAACTCGTCAGCATTTTAGCAGTGGATAAATAGAGGACAATACAGCAGAAGTCACCTTACCTCAGCCCATGCCTTGAGTACAGCCAGCTTCTCCATTGTAGTAGCACTCTCACTGTACAGTTGGCTGGATGACCCCTTTCCAGCCTGCACCTTGTCCAGGGACGATACAAGCAGGGTGTGGACTCTTCGCAGATCATTGAGGTCACTAACCACACCACTACCAATCCACGTACTGCACACCTATAGACAAAAAAAGAAAGTGAGCAGATTTATGCAAAGTTAAAAGTACTACAGCAATTATATTTAGACCGACACAGACTTCATTCTTATTTAGTTATACACAGTGTACACAAAACAAATTGTTGTTGTCTTGGCTAATCATAATAAAAATGTATTGGAAAAAAATAATTCTAAAGCAAGCATATAGTTATTGCATATCAATTGTTCACAGTCGTTTAACTAGTGTACAGTGTAGCACTATTTATTTGAGTAAACAAAAGGAATCAATAGTTTGGTATACAAGTAGCAGTTGTACATGAAGCTTGTTGTCTATCAGTGTATGTATTAGCCCAGCAATTAACTCAGGGTTAATTGCTCAGGGTGTACCCCGTGCATCTTTTCAGCCTCTTTGAGAGAATGGAAATTTTGAAATAGCTTATGACCAATTCATCTGAGGTTCATACAGGTTTGTAACAATTTAATTCCTTGATAACTTAATCTTTTTCAAAAGCCACATTGGAACTGGACTTTGACTTTGAACATCTCTCTTTGTGACACTCTTAACAATAATGAGGGTTTCTGCTAGCTGTAAATATATATATATAAATTATCATGCCAGTAGACATGCTTGTTATTCAGCATCGTCATGTACATTTGGCATCAAACAAAGAGATTAATTGAGAGTCAACTCGACAAGGCATATCTGTCGGAAGCATTGATAACTATGAGTCATTAGTAACTGTACTTTTCTCAGTAAAAGGTATAACAATACTTTCTAATAGGGCTAATTAAATTACTGAAGTTTGTACAATGTAATCATGATTTACTAGGTAAATGTCTTTGAGGTAGACAGGCTTACCTGGCAGGCTTTAGCTGTTATGTCAGAAGGAGTATCAGGTGAAAATGCAGGTCTGAGAGCAGCTCCGACCTGAAAGCATGTGGACAGCACATTAGTCTTCATTTCCTTCGGACTTTGTACTTATGCAATGTAACTTAATTTAACATATTTAGACTCACATTGGCCTGGTACTGTTCCAAGATTACATGTCCTGGAAACTCGGGTTCTGGTACAGAGGCAAATTTTTTAATAATGTCCTCCAAAGCCTGCAGGCCGGCCATCCTTAACTGGTTACTGTGGTCTGTGGCTGCCATAAAGGCCATGCGGATGAGGTCGGACAAATGAAGAACCAACAGATCACCTGAGGAGACAGCAATGAAAATTTAATTAGTAAGGATTTTTCAACAACACACAATCTCAATAAGAATAAAAGATTTTTTGTAATACTGTGATGAATACTGTCGGAATGTACAATTTCAACAGTGAAATGAAGCCTCTACTGTACTTCAGTGCATCAAACGAAACCAGATATAGCCTTGAGGCTGAGATTTAATTGAGTTTTAGTTGAAGTGCACCTTTCAAGGGATTAGCTGGACACAGCAGGCAGACCTGCCATCCACACTATCCAAGTCCTAAATTTGGCTTAGCTGTTTCCAGGCCATTGGAAAATTACTGTGTTCCTCCTTGTCTAGTCTGTAGCTTGTGTGTAGGTTATATGCTGACTCGTCTATTTTTCAGAGGAAAAAAAAATCCTCACTCTTTAGATTACTCATTTCTAGCTGCTAGTGTATAAAAGAATATATAAAAGCAAACAAAACTAACACACAGAGAGATTACACACAAAATCTATGAAGAATTACAATTCAGATGCTAATAGTGTGGTTAATGGTACCTTTGGGGTTCTTGCCGCGTGCAGAGCGGGCAGCTGCCAGGTCAAAGTGTGCTTTATTAGCATTTTCACAAAGTAAGATGATGCGGCATAAACAATCCGCAGCAAAAACCCGTGTCACCCAGCGCGGCGCCACAGAAGGCTTGGACTTGTCATCTTCACCGAGACCTGTAAACATGGTGTCATCGTCTAGCTCCTCTTTCTTCTCAGAGTCCTCTTCATCCTTTTCCACCACAAATGTAACTGCTCCTCCAACATCTGCTGGAACATAATGGCACATTTATGACAAGCTCAGTAGAAAATAACAAAATATTATTGTTGTTTTAAATATAATTATTTTCATGTAATACCTTTACTTGTAGTTGCTGCCAAGACATCCTTACAGAGTTTCAGCCAATGAGAAAGTTTGTCCACAGCTAGAGATGAAAGCATGTGGCCCAGTGTGTCATGAATATCTGAACACAGTTTCCTGTCCGTCTCTCTGTCAAGCATGCCAAACAGAACTCCCTCCAGACCCGTCTCTGTGATGTTTAAATCTATTTTGTGGATAAAAACAAAACAATAATTTTATCAAGCTAATGCAAAAAAACAAACTGTCAGCTTTAAGGCTTGTACTCACTGATGGTGGTGCTGTCTCCCGCCTTCTTTGCCAGACTCATGGCATACTCGCAGACCTCAGCAGCTTCTCTTTGGGCAAGTTGTCTGAGACAGGCCACAGCAGCACGACGCAGCAGCAAGTGAGAGCTACACAGGTGGACCTATATTGATCCAAACATTATTTATTAATCAATAATCACAATGACTGTGACCATTACATACAGTAGGTCTACAGACTTACACAAAGACAAGGGACCAGGCTGGAGAGGTTGACATGGCGTGGAGCAAACATATGCAGCTGCTGCAGACATGAGATGGCACAACCCACTAGGCATGAAGAGCGGATGGTGGAGATAGTAGCTCCATTTCCTAATAAACACATCGAGACATAAGATTCTGTTGATCATACTGCCCCCTGCTGGAAATGGAGGTATAGCGGGGCGGCAGTAGCTCAGTGGTAGAGCGGCCGTCCTTCAACCAGAAGGTAGTAGGATCGATTCCCGCTCGCCCCACAGTTCATACTGTCGTTGTGTCCTTGGGCAAGACACTTAACCCACCTTGCCTCCAGTGACTGTAACACTGGTAATGTAATGTAAGTCGCTTTGGATAAAAGCGTCTGCTAAATGAATAAATATAAATATAAATATAAGAAGTGATTACCCCACCTGGATATTTGATATATGCTATTGTGTAACAATAGAGGCTTGTCTGTAAATTTGTTCCCACAGTTACCTTGTAATTCTGGCCCAACAGTAGTAATGAGGGCTCCCAGGCAGCGGCCCAAACACTGATGCACCTCTGTGTGAGATGGGGGCACAGTCAAGAGTAAAGTGAGCACAAGGGACAGGGTGGGCTCGACGTAGCCTCTGTACATGGGGCCACTGGAGTCTACGATCAGGGCCAATGAGTGTAGCGCCCATGTCTGGCAAAAATGACATAGAAAATATAAGTTAGTGATGATGTCCAAAGCATACACATGACTATACAGTGGGGATCGAAAGTTTGGGCACCCCTGGTAAAAAATTTTAATAATGTGCATAAAGACGCCAAGAAAAGATGGAAAAATCTCCAAAAAGGCATCAAATGACAGATTAGACATCCTTATAATAAGTCAAAAATGTTAGATTTTATTTCCATCATTTACACTTTCAAAATAACAGAAAACAAAAAAATGGTGTCTGCAAAAGTTTGGGCACCCTGCAGAGTTAATACCTTGTACTGCCCCCTTTGGCAAGCTAGGACCTGACAGTGTCATGGATTGTTCTCAATCATCGTCTGGATAGACCAGGTGATGTCAATCTCAAAGGTTTTAAATGCCCAGACTCATCTGACCTTGCCCCAACAATCAGCACCATGGGTTCTTCTAAGCAGTTGTCTAGAAAACTGAAACTGAAAATAGTTGACGCCACAAAGCAGGAGAAGGCTATAAAAGATAGCAAAGCGTTTTCAGAAGCCAATATCCTCTGTTTGGAATGTAATTAAGAAATGGCAGTCATCAGGAACAGTGGAAGTTAAACCAAGATCTGGAAGACCAAGAAAAATATCAGACAGAAAGGCTCGCAGGATTGTGAGAAAAGTAAGTCAAAACCCACGTTTGACTGCACGATCCCTCCAGAAAGATCTGGCAGACACTGGAGTTGTGGTACACTATTCCACTATAAAGAGATACTTGTACAAATATGGACTTCATGGAAGAGTCATCAGAAGAAAACCTCTTCTACGTCCTTAACACAAAAATCAGCATTTGAAGTTTGCAAATGAACATATAGACAAGCCTGATGCATTTTGGAAACAAGTTCTGTGGACCGATGAGGTTAAAATAGAACTTTTTGCCCGGAATGAGCAAAGGTATGTTTGGAGAAGAAAGGGCACAGAATTTAATGAAAAGAACCTGTCCAAAACTGTTAAGTATGGGGTGGATCGATCTGTTTTGGGGTTGTATTGCAGCCAGTGGCACAGGGAACATTTCACGAGTAGAAAGAAAAATGGATTCAATAAAATTTCAGCAAATTTTGGATGCTAACTTGATGCCATCTGTGAAAAAGCTGAAGTTAAAGAGAGGATGGCTTCTACAAATGGATAATGATCCTAAACACACCTCAAAATCCACGGTGGATTACATCAAGCGGCATAAACGAAAGGTTTTGCCATGGCCTTCACAATCTCCTGACCTCAACATAATTAAAAATCTATGAATAGACCTTAAAAGAGCAGTGCGTGACAGACAGCCCTGAAATCTCAAAGAACTGGAAGACTTTTGTAAGGAAGAATGGGCAAAGATACCTCAAACAAGAATTGAAAGACTAGTTACAAAAAGCGTTTACAAGCTGTGATACTTGCCAAAGGGGGCAGTACAAGGTATTAACTCTGCAGTGTGCCCAAACTTTTGCAGACACCATTTTTTTGTTTTCTGTTATTTTGAAAATGTAAATGATGGAAATAAAATCTAACTTTTTTTGACTTATTATAAGGATGTCTAATCTGTCATTTGATGTCTTTTGGAGATTTTTCCATCTTTTCTTGGTGTCTTTATGCACATTAATAATTTTTTTTACATGGGGTGCCCAAACTTTCAATCCCCACTGTATAACAAACCTAATGTGTATTTTTGCTGAATAAAGCAAGAATATAACACATTCAAGAGAAGCCTAAATTTACCTTACCTGAACCTCATGAGAAGAGCCATCCTGAGCCAGAGCCAGGAGAATGCTGACACTAGTCTTTAAGTGCTGGCCTGAACCAATTCCTCCAACATATCGATGCAGACAGCCGAGAGCCAGCGAATGACCCGTCCTTGATACAACATCACGCGCCGACTTTAATCTAAAAACAGAGGAGCATGACATATGAACACATGATTAAAGAGTACGAGAAAGGGCCCAGTAATACATGTAAATTAAAAAAAAGGTATCATCTAAATTACTTTGGAACAGAGATCACAATGCCTCTGATCAAGAATTGCTATGTATTTAGTGCCACTGTAATGATGACACAGTATTTTATTCACTACAAATACATACTTGTCAAAGCTGGTCTGTGCCATTCTGGCGATAAAAGTAGCCTCTCCCACCACCTGAGCCATCCTGCCTAGGGCCTCTCCAGCAGCACAGCGAAGGATGGGGTTGGGATTGTCCAAAGCCCCCATCACTAGAGCCAAAGCTGACTTACGCACCTCCTCTGGGCCCAGAGTGCTTTTGTTTTCAGCCAAGCCCTTAAAAAAGACCAGAACGATAATACATAATAATTACCCAGTAAGCTACATTGTAAAAGGTACAAGTCCCATCCCAGTTTACTCACCTTAAGAGCACTGAGCACAGCAGTAAAGATATTGAGTTGAACAGCTTGTTGTCGAACTCCCTTTGCCTGCTTAATGCACTCTGCAAAGTGATCCAGCATCTGGAGCCTAATACACATAAAGTTTAGTCATTATTTATATGCAATTAAATGACAGTAAACTATATTTCAATAATTGGATTGGGACTAACCTGTGTTTGAAAGACACATGGGGGAAAACCACACCAAACAAAGCCACTGAAGCATCGATGACTGAAACACCCAAAGGAAGAGGCCCTGGGATAGCTTCACCGACAGGGACCCTGAGGTAGATGGATGAGGGGTCATGCTCAAGAGCTCCACTGCCAGACGCACTGTTCGGCTGTAGCTGTAAACCCCATTAATACATATGACTCATGATCAATGTAGTGGCAAAACATCAAATATTAATTAAGAATCTACAGGGACTGTGTTTTTACTTAAAGAGTAAGGTTATTTAGGTTATTTTACCTGATCTTCGATGGATTTGTGGTCAGTCTCCTGCAGCCATGAGCCCATCAGCACACTGTCGTCATAGTGACAGAGCGAGCGCAGTAAAGATGTGGTGGTGTTTGCTGAATTGTCAGTCAGTGTGAACTCTGCCACCAGCTCCCTGAGGAGAGCGTTGAAGCTGCCTACACAAGCAAATTACAGGTCTTACAAGAAAATCTCTTGCAGGTACATTTCAAAATAATCAAAAACAAATCAGTCAAATCAATTACCTTCATATGTTTTGGGAGGCAACAAAGCCAGGATGTCGTACAATCGGAGTCTAACCATTGCGGCACTTGCTTTTAAATGGGCACCATGAACCTTGATAATCGATGGAACACTGAAAAAATAAAAAGATAGACAATTACACGTAAGACGTATTTATCACTGTACATTACACCTCAAAGAGATCAAAGATAGATCTTACTGGGACATCATGGTCATTGCACATTCAATGGGTGTCATCAGTCGGCGAATCACATCTTCTGTCAGCAGTTCAGGGCAGTGAGCCACAAAACTTCGCATAGCTACGAAAAAAAAGAGTTGTGAGTTTGCAGACAACATATAGCAGGTATCTAAGTTATAAGTAGAGGTTACTGCTTCTTTACCACACAGTGCTCCAGCACGGCCCTCTAAGGTGACCTGCCAGGAGAAGGAGTCTCCCCTGGCCTTTTCTGCCTCCAGCTCTTTCTGAGAGCGAGGGAAAACATTTCTCCACAGAAGCAGCATCTTGGGAAGGTGATATCGCACGAGGGAAGGACCTAGACACAAATACACAAACATATTAACACTTTAAAATAACCAAAGTGTTGTATATAAGATTAAGAGCTAAATGTCAAAACAAAATCAGAATCACAGTGCTACCAGGTATTAAAAGACAATCTAAAAAGTCAGTCTTTAGCCTAGAGTAAGGGCATTAATAGACTGCAGTTCTACAGATATGGTTTTACAAAGTCTGGGTGCAGCAAAATAATATTATATACATTTAATTGGTTATATCCAGCAATTAAAGTGACACTAGCTAACTTTTTACCAGAAACTACATAGCTTTGAAATCTTTAAAATATATAGCCACAAGGTTTTGTTGGTTAAAAAAAAAAAAAAAAAAAAAAAGGTCCTTGAAATACACATTGTATTTTGCTTAATTTATATTACACTAAGTCCGAAAGGCAGGGCACACTACCATCTAAATGAAAAAGACACATCTCACCAAATATATCTTAATAAGAGATATATAGCTGTCCCACATGAGTCTAAAGAAGTGCTTTTGGCAGAGACCATTACTATATACAAGTCCTAAAATGTTATGTAGGGTTGCACTCACAAAAGACACAAGTATTGTTTGAGCTTGAGAAAATAACCAAGAGGAATATTTATGAAAAACTCACCAAGGGCCATTAGGGCTCCCAGCAGCAGCCACCCCGCCTGTGTGCGCTGCAGGGACAGACGACTATTCTGAGCAGCTGTCCGCAGGAGGTCCTCAGCTATACTCACTACCAACTGCAAGCAACAAATCACAGAAATGTTCATGAGTAAGCCTAATTTAAGCAATATAAAACCTAAAATTAATACATTACATTTTAGGTCTGTATATCAATAGTGCTATGACTACATTTTTAAGGACTACACACACACACACACCTTGCCCTTGGAGTGGGGGATACCAAGTGGACACTGATGAACGCCGCCGAGGAGAGCAGCCATAGCAAAGCTGTAGCCACTCACAGCCTCAGGCGAACTCTTCAGGTTGTTGATTCTCTCTGCACAGCGGTCCAGCAGGGGGGTTAACTGATAGGGCAGGGCCACAGCGACACAACGCAGGCACCACGCTGCTGCCAAGCGAGCTGCCATGCTCGGGTGGAGCAGCACTGAAGTCACCGTCTCAAGCAGTCCTAATGAGAAAAGGAAGTTTTATTTTATTATTCTATTACTATACTATTTGTACATCAACTTATCAGGTGATAAATTATAACACGGTTGATATATCCGGAAATGTTTAATACAGACATAACAATATGAAATGGTTATATTTAAATGTGCATTATGGAAAAAAGTTGATATGGTAAAAGTAGAGCTGTATCCACACTTAGAAGAGAACATATTGAATAACCTAACATAGATTGAACTGGTACCACTGACTTTTACATTTGGTTCTCTACAATGGGATTAAAGCTCTGATTGAAAGTTTCTTGTGAAAATATCTGTCACATAGAAAACCATTGTACTGTCATATTGTAATATATTGTTGTTAAAGTAGTATTATGAAGATGATACAGTACACAATAAATGTATAATGTATTATGCGGTCCTTTACAGAAGCAACTTCATTTATATATGAACCACTCTTACCTATGGAGGGTTCTTGGATGAGTGGGGAGGCTGTGGCACTCAAGCTCTGAACCAGACTTCCCAGTTCTTTCAGTGCACATACCATAACGTGCTGACTGGCAGAGACATCAGCTGCCCCTGACTTGTTCTCTCCACTGAGATCATTCACAACCGCCTCTGCAAAATACACATGGAGGAAATTTAGTAAAACATTCATACAAATACTGTCGATGGAACAAACTAATTAAAAAAATTATTTGCTATTTATTTTCATTATGACAGCATTAATAGACAAGGTGGCTCACAAATCTGGGACTGAGATGTGTTATTTATTTGATGTATATTTTAACAAATATCAAATATTTCTGAGAATTAGCCACATTAGTCTCTTATTGCTGTGGGTAGACATTATGATACTGATTTCACAAGTTTCCTAACCAGAGCTCTGAGGATTTATCATAAAAAGGCGAATGTTGAAAGAAAATTATGGCAGTTTTGGTGGTTATCTATCAAAACAAATATTCTCAGAGCTCTGACGGAGCAGGTTTATGTAGAAAAGTAAAGAAGAATCACATTTAAAGTAGAACTGTATCTGTAGCAGTCATATTGTCAGATTGGGGCATTATAGGGAATCCTGTAAATCTAACTGGAGCTGGGGAAGCTATAAATAATTTAAACACTATATACACACTATAAAAACTTTTTTTTGTCAAAAATCACAGAATAATTTAACATTTTCATGGTTTCAAAGCAAAATAGAGTAAGTAATCAATGACAAAATAATGTGAGTATTGCTTAAAAAGTAAGCATCTTGTCACTGAGTGAATGTTCCTAACATGCCTTCTTGTCTGTAGTACATGCACAGTCTGCCCCAGGTGTGAATGTGTGTGTGTGTGAATGGGATAAATGGAAGCACGATGTAAAGCGCTTTGGTACAGCCAGGCACAAAAAATAAATGTACACCATTTACTTTAGCTGCTTTGGTTAGAATAGGCTTGTTTGTAATGCAATAACAAAAGTGTGCATGAATAAGGTAAAGGTTGACTTGTCAGTCATAGTGTTGCTGACATTAAGATGCTCCTTGTGTCTGAAAAAGACAATGAGACTGCTAATAAAAAATGAAAAGCAGAACAAAGTGGAAAGCTGAAATTGAAAAGCCATATCCACACACAGCACACAAGAGAAAAAACATATCCATAGTCAGAGGAAGCTCACACCATGCAATTTCTTAAGAATGATTGGAAAATGTAATGATGATAATGGATGAGTACTTACTCTGTAATGCTCTGAACCGTGATATTTCCCCCCCATCCTCCTTACCCACAGCCCTCATTTGCTTGCTGATGGCTTGGCAAATTTCTTTGCCTGCAGCAATTTGCGCTTTTTCTCCAAGCAAGCCCCCCAGAGTGGCTCGTAGCATGAAGGACACACAACGGCGCGAGTACACAGCCTCAACATGAGTTTGTGTGGCTCGTGGGTGAGACACCAGGTCCAAAACATGGGACAGGAATGTGGCAAAGTTGCGCTCTAACCACTGACCACCGAGTGTAGTGACAAAGACAACATAGGCCTGTGGAGTACACAGTTTGTATCATACAGCTAAACATTAAAGGGTTTATTGTAAAGTGTACGAATTAACCTCACCTGTGTAACGCCCACTCGGACTTCCCTGCTAACAGAAGCTCCACCCTTTAGCATCTCCCCACCACTTTTAAGGAAACCTGAACCTCCTCTCAAAAAGCCTGTGGCCATTAGCTCAAGCACCTCATCCAATGTAGCACGCTTCACATTTTGACGCATTACTGGAGTAAAGAAAAACATTATTTCAAATCATAAACAAAAAAAGTGCAGATAAGTGGTAGTACCACAAATTATTCTGAAAGTCAGTGTAAATGGTACCTGCTGCTTGTTTGGGCATCAGGGCAGTGGCCATAACAGTGCCCAGGAGTTTGGCTACTGCTACCCGGACACCATAGTTGGATCCTTCCAATGCTTTAAAACACAATGTGGCCAAGCTCTCAAGCTCCGTGGTCCACATGAACACAGCCTCATTCTGCAACTCTAATAAGCACTGACCAGACAAGAAACAGATAAATAAATAACTAAAAGGAATGTTGCTGACAAAATTGCCATCAAGTTGTACACTTATCATTGTCAATAAAGTGAGTACATTTAAAACCCTGTCAGTAGTTACCAACCTTTGCTACAGCGCAGCGCACAGCCATGGACCTGTCTGTTAGCAGGGAGCGTGCATTCTTGTAGATATCTCTGTGACATGAGGCTGCTGCCCCACCCAGTCCACTGAGCACCTTCTGCAGGCTGAGGAGGATCTCCGCTCTCCCTTGTGACTAACATAACAAAAACACACAGAAGAATTTATAAAAAGAACTAATAAATAACTAATACATACAATCATTTTCAAAAGCCTACCTCTGCACTCTTTAAAGCCTTGAGAAAGTTGTTAATTGTATCGGGAAAGGAGCTCCCAAGCATCCTACCCATTTTTTCATAAAATGCACCCACACATGCCACAGCAGCACTGCAAGAAAATTATAACACAAGACTTAATTATTGTTCAACCATCTCTAAAATAAACTACTTTTAAATTAATAAATAACTCAGTGCAGGCCACAAGGGAAGTGCAACTCCTTTTAAACTACATTAATGGCAAACAGACACACGTATCTTGTCATGTACAGTTAATCCCCCCTTTTAAAACATAAAACCTCATTCTGCAGATTAACATTGAGCTTAACCACTAATGTTGTTGAAGGCATCAACTGAGCAGAGCTGTTTATATTCCATCTACAAGATAGTAAGATAGTGTAAGATACACAGAAAGACTAAAATATGTTTTGAAACATACAAAACTTACAGTTTTGTTGGCAGGTACGCAGGTGTGTCATCCTTGCTTTTGATGATTTCATTACATTTATCCAGAGTCTGGAAAACAGTGAATGTGTCTCCGATACTGTACAGAGTTGCTAAGTTCTTGGCCAAGAGTTTTCTTGTGGGTGGACCAGGAGCACTGCTAATGAGCCCTGTCAGCTGCTCCACCAGCTTCTTCTGCTTCTCCTTTACATCCAACTTTTGAAATCAGATGGTAAAATTTGTCACACAAGCCAATAACACAACAGCACACAAACCCCACAATGGCAAAATGTGAATCTGACCTTATTTGCTGCTACAAGCACTTTATCCAGGAAGCGAAGCCACTCAAAAATGAAGACAGGCCTCTTAGCTTCTGTAATTTGGGCCAAGGCATCTTCATTGAGAAGCAGACTGTGAGCCAGCTCCATGCCGAGAGTCTCTTATCACAGTCTATACAACTCCCTCTGCAAATAAAACAGACCTTTTTCAGCCCGCCCAGTGTTTGGGCCCTACACACCAACACCTGGCTGTCATATATGTACTGTCATATCAATACAAAAGGTGTAAACGTCAGCCATGTACGTTGACATGGACCGGTTGCCAGCTTCATGGGCGCTTAGTTGAACGCAAATCCATTGTTCACCTCTAGTATCAATGAAACAATATTGAAATATTTTGCCTAAATCGTCTCAGCGGCTCGTTTTACCTGTGTTGACAGTTGCCTACTGCCTCCAGCTGCTGATGGCGAATAGGTTAGCGCCGAGCTATGCTAGTTCCTGTTTAAGCCACCTAAAAACTGCGGCTGCTACACTCTTTGTCAAGCTCATCGTATACAGAAGTCAAATTATGCTAATGTTAAGTTGTTATAATATACAAAATGTTAACAAACTAGGTACAAATTGAGAAGATGCAGCCGTCTTACTTTTCGTTGAGCTAGGATGAAAGACGACAAGTGTTGGTGTCGCATAAAATGTAACCGGAAAGAAACCAGTGAAATGAGCAAAAAACAAGATAAATTGTTAAAATAACAAACAGAAAGTGTAATCTTGATTTATCCACCACAAATTACACCTATCCTATTTATACTGTTTATACATGTAATATGTTATGCATCTAAAACTATCTTCACAGGCTAAACGTAATTTTAGTTAAACGCCCATACTGGCGGAACTTATTACTTATCTGGACCCGTGTAACTACCCGGGATGTATAGTTAAATGTACCAAACACAAGCTGGAAAGAAATTGTACCATAACCGATAACAAGAGGATTTTTATTTATTACTTTTGGTGTTTTTAAAGAAGACAAAATGTCTGATGAGGAAGAGGATTATATGTCTGATGCATTCCTAAGTAAAATGTAAGTATGTATATTTTGACATACAATCAAACAGTAGCCTATCTAACTGCTACACCCCAGTCTTCTTTTATATGAGTGCATTTTGGGTGTAATTTATTGTTTAACGCATTGTGTGTCTGTGGTAAAGGTCATGTAATGTGCTGTATGTTTTTAGTCAAGACGTCAAGCCTGGTGTCAGCATGGTGAGAAGGGTTAGAGAAACCATGAAGAGAGAGGCGCAGCATCAAGAGAAGAATATTATGAACCGACAGAAACCGTATAAAGAGCAAGAGAAAGAGAGCCGTGAAGCAGCGTTACAAAGCTCCATTAGCAATGAAAACAAAGGGTTTGCACTTCTGCAAAAAATGGGTTACAAAGCTGGTCAAGGCCTGGGGAAACAGGGTACGTTACTTTTGAATAGACCTTAAGTAGACCCAGTTTTATTTGTAATTTTGCATGTTTATTATCTTCTCATTTGTTTTTATTTAGGAGCAGGGAGAGTTGATCCAATTCCCCTAAATATCAAAACTGGTAAGTAGTTTAAGAATTTTTTAATAATAACATTTGTATGTGAGCTTATGGCAGTTTGTGTTTGTAAAATTCAGACAGAGGTGGCATTGGAATGGAGGAGTTGAAGAAAAGGAAAGCTGAAGAGGAACTTGAGCATTACAGACAGAAAGTACGAGCCAAACAACAGAATGAAACCAAATCATTGGAGGATTTTAGGTGAAGGGTACACATTACAAAGTTGCACATCAAATCATTAACACTTTATTCACATTTTATTAATGCCTTTTTTCTGTTCTTTTCATTATATTAATAACTTTTTTTGTCGTTTTTTTTCAGGGTAAGGGTGAGGACAGACAGAGAGGAGCGTAAAATCGAAGGCGATCTCAGAAGAAGTCAGCGGTCCTGTGAGCAGCTCGACAGTCAGCAGGTTGGCATAACAGTTTCCCTAGCAATATTCTAGACATAAAAATAGTATGTTTACATGTCATTTATTTTAGGGCGTCACTGCCCCCAGAGAAGAATGGTACTGGCCAAAAACTGATGTTGATGCGGATGTTGATGCTGATGATGATGATGAAGAAGAGGAGGAGGACGATGGAGAGGAGGCTGTTGAATTAACTGTTAGCATACATTTTCTTTGATAAGTATTATAGATCAGTGCCTTTTACTATCATATATATATATATATATATATATATGAAAATACAATACTCTACCAGATGCACTGAGAATTATATATAATGTGTTTCTCTCACAGTCCTTTGATAAACTACAAATTTTGACATCTTATTTAAGAGGAAGGCACTTTTACTGCCTCTGGTGTGGGACAACTTATAACGGTGAGAGTGCAGACTTGTATGTTGTATTTTCTATTATGTTATTATATGCCTATAACATGTTGTATTTTACAGATGAAGAGGACTTGTGCTCAAACTGTCCTGGAGACACAGCGGCTGACCACGAGTGAACCTAAAAGAGAAATTTACAAATGTTGGACTTCTGTGAAATGTGTTACAAGCTTGTAAACAGCTTTTTAATCACATTATTTCTCTCTTACACAAAAAGACTTAGGCCATATGTTAAGTCGGAGTATACATTTTCTTTAGAATCATGATGTTTTGTTCTGAGTTTGGTTTAAAAAAAAAAAAAAAAAAATAGGTATTTGTGAATGTTATTGTAAAATCAGTAACTTAAACTTGTTTTTAGTAAAATAAAATCCTACTTTTGTGACCATAAGATCTTTGTCCACAGACCTTGTAACAGCCTGTCACCAATCTACAGTGCACTGTAGGATTACATTTTCATATATAAATCTAGTTTAGCAATATACGGTATCATTTATTTTAGGTAAATATGCGAGGATCAGGTTATTACAACATGATAAATGTGTTGTCACTAGACTAAACGATTAAAGAAACTACAACTCCCGCAAAGCTTAGCGACATCGGAGGTACCGATGGAATTTAAGTCAGAGAATAAATTGCCTAATAAATGAATAATTTGCCACGTCGTCACGGTGTGTGTTTGCTGTTATTTTTTTTTATTTTTAATCCAATTTACAATGATATTTGTTGTTGACATTTTATTCTGAAACGGGCGCGCAGCATATGACGCAGGTAATCGAAACTTAAAACTGAAAGCTGAAATAAATCGAAAACAAAGTCAGTAGAATAGAGATGGATGCAGAAGGGATGAAAGGGCTGGTACTGTGCCTATAAATCATTATCACAATCTCATGAATTCTGGATTATACTACAAACATCGTTTAGTTAATCATGGACACCACAAATTATGTCGCTAAATTATACGAGTTTGCTCAGAGAAAACGCTGGGAGTTAAGGTTTGAGGACGTATGCGCTGCTGGGCCTGATCACATCAAGACGTGAGTCTAATCAATCCTTATTGGTAGCACTCACTGTAGGCACTAGGCAGTACTTTGAAGCTGCTGCAGATCATGTGTTCCTGTCGAGTGTGAGGCGGGCTGGGGTGGACTGAGACTGAAGACTATAACAGAACCAAACCCAAAACCAGGACGAAATCAGTCCAGGACTAACCTCGGGCTAAATACAGGTGTGAAGCCATAACTCACCCAGGACTCACCCCTGACCAGACTCCACCCTGTCTGTGTTACACAAGGACTGAGAATAAACTAGAACTAACCCAACTATATTCAAGGCCAGCACCAGAGTAAAAAGCAGGATTAAACCTTGAACTAGCCAAACTAGTGCTAAAGTCCTGTCTTAGTTATGTTGGACTTGAGTGCTGCATTAGAGGAATGGCTAGCCATCTCTGGAACTGCTCTTAAATGGTTTTAGTTCTATCCTGAAGACAGGGAATACTTTGTTTTGGTTGGTAACTGTGTATCAGACCAAATGGCCCTGACATGTGGGGTTCTTGGGACCCCTATTTTTCAATCTTTACATGCTTCCTTTAGGCCAGTTAATACGTGACGTATCCTACCATAATTATGAAGACAAAACTCAGATTTACATTTATTTATTTATTCACATTTTTCATGAGGATTAATCCATTGAGATGAATCATCTCGTCTTTGAGGGGGTCCTTCAACTCACATTTATTCACTAATAACCTATACATGCATGTCTTTACACAGTGGGAGGAGTACCCGGAGAGAACATTTACATTTACATTTATTCATTTAGCAGACGCTTTTATCCAAAGCGACTTACATTACATTACCAGTGTTACAGTCACTGGAGGCAAGGTGGGTTAAGTGTCTTGCCCAAGGACACAACGACAGTATGAACTGTGGGGCGAGCGGGAATCGATCCTACTACCTTCCGGTTGAAGGACGGCCGCTCTACCCACTGAGCTACTGCCGCCCCAGGTTATAGAGAACCCACGGTAATGTGGATGTTTGAGTCGGCTGGGTTTTTTAACTCACAACCTTTTTTCTGTGAGGCAGGAGTGCTAACCACTCTGCCCTGTGCACCCCCATTTCACTCACAGCAGGTGAGTGAAATGCAAAATAATTCACTGCAAAATTATTTTCTCCAACTGAACAGAGACTAGACTGAATTTTGGGCCACAGAAACAAAGAAAGTGTCAGCAGTCACCTCGAGTCTCTTTCTCTAAAATCTAAAAACCAGGTTAGAAATGTAGGGGTCATCATGGACTCAGACTTTTAATTTCCACAGTCACATTAAGTCAATTACATCATCTGCATTTTATCACCTTAAAAACATTTCCAGAGTCAAAGGGATGATGTCTCAACCAGACTTAGAGAAACTTACCCATGCTATTGTCTCCAGCAGGTTAGATTACTGTAACGGCCTGCTCACTGGTCTCTCAAAACGAGGGTTAAGACAGCTGCAGCTTATTCAGAACGCTGCTGCTCGGGTTCTAACCAAAACCAGGAAGTACAACCACATCAGACCAGTTTTAAAGTCTTTGCACTGGCTTCCTGTTGCTCACAGAATAGACTTTAAAACAGCACTTCTGGTTTACAAGTCACTTAATGATTTAGCACCAGAATATATTTCTGACATGCTAGTTACTTATTCAACTTCCTCGGACTCTGAGAACATCTGAGACAGGCCTTCTGTTTGTGCTCAGAGTTTGAACTAAACCTGGTCAAACAGTGTTTAAGTTTCATGCAGCAAAATCTGGAACAACCTCCCAGATGAAGTAAAACAAGCCTCAACTTTAACAATGTTCAAGGAGGTTAAAAACCTTCCTCTTAAGCCCTGCCTACATTACAACTTAAAGTGCTTTTTTTCTGCACTCTTCTTTTTAAATATTTTAATTTTTCTTATGTTTCTTAATCTAAATCTTGGAAATTGTCTTTTATTCCTGCAAAGTACTTTGAGTTACCCACTGTATGAATTGTGCTATATAAATAAAATTGCCTTGCCTTGTCTAAAGAAAATATACACTCTAGATAGCACTAAATGTAGAGGGGACCAAGTAAAACAAGACTAATCCAACTAACTCCTGACCAAATACAAAGCTAAATTCAAGACTTAGTCCAGACTAAACTCAAGACAGCTCTAAGATAGTGAGACAGAAAGATGAGGTTGTGCTCTTGTGATTTGACAACATTCTTTCTTCTCTCCTGTTTCACAACTACAGTATGTGTTTATTTCATTCTGTCTTAGGTTTACTGTTAGAGCTGTTCTAAATGGCAAAACGTATCCTGGCGGCGTGGGAAAGAACAAGAAGGAAGCCAGACAAAATGCAGCTAAAAATGCAATGGAAGGTTTACAAGATTCACCAACTGAATCTGTAAGAAAGTCAAAGTTGTTGCTGACTTACCAAATGCTGCAGCTCACAGTCTTTTTGACATGTTTATTATTCTCTCAACAGACAGAAGCCACACAAACACACGCCAGTGCTTTGGCTTTATTGCATCCGACAGGAATCACTCAAAGAAATTACATATGTTGGCTAAATGAATATGGTCATAAAAACAGAGTTTCTGTTGTGCCGGTGGAGTCAACAAAACTAGGACCAACTAATGCAACTCAGTAAGTCAAGTGAGTCATTCCTAAATGCCCAGAAACCTATTACAATGTGTAGTTTTTGTTCTAGATGCTGTAGCTTTGTGGTGGGCGATAAGGAGTATCCTCCTGCCTATGGGACAACAAAGAGAGAAGCAAAGGAAGAAGCAGCAAAGCTAGTATACCACGAGATATATGGCATGGTATTTACACTGGCTGTTATTAATGGATGTCTTAAATGTCTTTAAGTGTTCTGTACAAAAGTCACATGTTTTTATAAACATTTTGAAATGCTCCTTTTCTGTTTAGAAGACTGGTGACATATCATCTCAGTCAACGGAGGATATCAATCTAAATATTTCAGACATGTGAGTATAGAGCAGAAATATTTTGTATAAAGTTATATAAAAGCAAAGGTGTTAATGTCTATATATATATATTTTTTTTTTTATAGTGAAAAGACTCAGAGCTTGAGTGTAATAACTGAAGATGAAGGATTTACTGATACAAACTTCATTGGAATTCTCAATCACTACTGCCAGAAGAAAAGTCTCCTCCTTGATTATGTTTTTGAGAAAAGAACAGGTCCCCCCATATCCCTCAGTGAGTCTGAACCTCTGCATTTTAAACATTTGACTTCACACAGAATTAAACACGGTGTTTAAATCTCCCCCTGCAGGTTTTTCTTTAAGGTAGTTATTAATAACAAGGACTATCCTGTGGCTGAGGGAAAGAATGTTAAGGAGGCAAAGCAAAAAGCGGCACAGCTGGCCTGGTCCGCTCTACAAGAACAGTCAGACTGGGACAGCAAGGTATACACTTCTGTTTTATACAAATATAACTGAAAAGGTAGCTAATGGATTATAAGATTAGAGTCAATGGCCTATTTTTTCCTATACTGACACCACGTCATAATAATGTCTGCACTCACTCTTTCACTGGAAATAATTTTTATTCTAACCTTTCTTATTGACATTTTGTGTCATTTAGAAAACCACCTAGCTTTAGATTAACAATTCAAAAACTTGAGTGCCCGTCTGTAAAACCACAAGTTGTGACCCTCTTAGACCACTGTAGTTTGAGTTTAAACCAAGCTGCTCTCATCAAACCCTTTACATGTAAGCACCTCGATATAGCGATAAATAAATGTGAAATAGCTCTCTTGAATTGTTTTGGAAAGAGTGGGAGCTCAGATTTGCTCATTAAATTTTTATCTGAATGTCAGCAATGTGGTTATTTCAGGTGTCCATCAGGTCCTCTGATGATGCACATGCCCGGCTCAGCGCACCACCACCCCCAAAGTAAGACACTGTAAAAATAAGTCCAACCAAGAGAGTGATTAATATTGTAAGTGTCAAACAGATTTTTGTTTTGCTTTATAGCTCCGGGGCTCTTGATGCAAACTCAAATGGCAAACCGGCAACTACATGTGACTCAGTAGTTTTTTCTGAAGCTGTAAGCCTTCCCAAAAATCAGGTTTGTAAGTTATTATTTAATCCATGTTAAATCTTACAGTGTTGTAGTGACATTTTTTCTCTTTTTTATCTCACAGGGCAAAAGTCCTGATGTTAAACCAAAGATAAGGTAAGAAGTCTTGATGCTCCTCCAATAATTCCACTGTTTAAAAAATAAATCTAAACTTTCTCCTGTCTTGTCAGAATTGCAGCAAATTTCCCCAACGCCCACAAAAGCAAAGAGGTACACTGAGCCTCAGATTTGAAGCTGTTTTACTTGAGTTTCAGCTCTATATTATTGGTTTTCATTATTCTATTATTTATAGGACATAATGCCCAACTTAAACGTTAAGGATAAAACTAGCCCCATTGAAACAAAAACAGCTCAGCCTGTCAGCTCAAGGTCAGAAAAGTCTTATAAGTCAAAAGTTATAGTTTCTATAGAAGTCTGTATTTTGATGACATTGTTTTACCTGGGTTTTTTTTCAGATTTGTGTTGGAATATGACTGCATTAAGGGTATTGGTAAAGGAGCCTTTGGAAGTGTCTTTAAAGCAAAACAAAAATTGCTTGAAAAAACTTTGCCATAAAGATCATCCGCTGCAAAGAGTAGGTTTTATAGTGCTCTGTACATTTGTTCAATTGTGGTCTTATTGACTCTTGTGGCACTTGTTTTTAGGAAAGCTCTGCGAGAAGTGAGGGCATTATCCGACCTGAGCCACGATAACATAGTGCGGTACTACACATGCTGGATGGAGGACACAGAGTACCAATGGGATAATTCAGCTGACAGCTACAGCTCATCTCAGTAAGTCATTGCCCAGGTTTTAACAGCCTAGTCTGAAAATTAAATAAAATTTAATTAAATGTCTTTTTTAGATCTACAGGTAGCCCATCTCCAACGTTCCTCTATATTCAGATGGAGTTGTGTGATACTAAAACCCTTCGAGTATGGATCGATGAAAAAAACACTCAAAACGTAAAGAAATCTCGACGTAATCCCATACGACGAGAAGAAGTCTAAAGATTGCTCAACAACTCGTCAGTGGAGTCGAGTACATTCACTCCAAGAAGCTCATCCACAGAGATCTAAAGGTGAGACAAACGATGAAGAGAATCACCACAGAGTCTTAACATTTTCTTAACTACTTTATGTCAATATTTAGCCTGCAAACATCTTGTTTGGGAAAGATGAGAAAGTGAAGATTCGGAGACTTTGGCCTGGTCACTGATGAGAACAACGATGCTGAGAATTTAATTGAGAGAACAGTTTACAAAGGAACACCGTCGTATATGGCCCCTGAACAGGTACGAAGTGCCCTACACCCATCATTTGTGTTAAATATTGTGCAAAAATCTAACAGTTTTCTTTGTGGTTAATGACAGAGGAGCAGGCAGACATATGATAGCAAAGTGGACATATTTGCTTTGGGACTGATATATTTCGAACTCCTTTGGAACATCGTAACAGGTCAAGAACGACAAGCGGTGAGCACCTGGTGTTTATGTCATTAATCACTCTCTCTTCATTGGACAGGTCTTTAACTGGGTCATGCTTTTTTTTTGTTTTTGCATTCATTTCAGATTTGGGATGAACTTAGAATCCAGAAACTGCCTGAAGGGTTTGCAAGCAATTTTCCCAAAGAGGTACACAGTTTTAAATTGTAGACGGGCACTATAGTGACAACAATAATATATATGTTGTTTTTTCCACAGAGCTTAATTATAAAGTCATTGCTGTCTGTGCAGCCGCAGGATCGACCTGAAGCACATAAACTGAGGACTGACCTGGAGGAATGTGCTCAGTCACTCCAAGCAATTAAAAATATACGTTCAGTTTGATGCAGGACTAATTATACATTCATCTACATTTCACCGATATCATGTTTCTAAGCTGTGTCATATATTTAATCAACTTAAATGTGTTCATGAGCTGCTATGACAAATAATAACAAAACACATTCTGTGGTTTATTTTTTAAAATGAGTTAAAAAACGGTGCATGGAGGCAGAGGGGTTAGCACTCCTGCCTCACAGAAGGTTGTGAGGAACATCCTCGGTCCGTGTTATCAGTGTCCCTTGTGAATAAAGTGTGAATGTTAGTGTCTGTCACTAAATGTCAGCCCTGCAACCAACTGGCCCACAGCTGCTGTAATAGGCTCCAAGGAATAAAAACAACATTAATCACGGTATAATCATGTTACCTTTTTAAATGTATTGACAGTGTAAATAAAGCCATTAGTTTGTGTGATCAATAAACTGAGCTGAGAGCTGGCTTAATGTCGGCATGGCGGTAGAGTGGTTGGTTTATGTAGACAGTGGCAGTAATGCACTTATATGAAGTTATGCGTACATTTTATGCTTAAAACACTTAAGTTTATTTTGCATTACATTACTAGTGGGTCTGGCTTCAGTCTGTGAAGGTGGTATTCAGAGATGGCTTGCCAATCAAATCAATAGGATTTAACTGTTTTTAAAGCTATGTTTAAGTATTTGTTTAGGCATTGGATTGTAAGTGAACGTGATGTTATGGTGGAAGTAGAGGATGCTGCAAATTACTTTTTACTTTCAGTTTCAACCAAAACAGCTCAGTGGTCGGAAGAAGAAGGGATATGAAAAGGACTGAATAGAGAGCAGCGCAGAGACAACATGGCGAGGGATGAAAGAAACATAGACTTTTACTTCATTATAATTAAAATTTTGTCAATTTTGTCACTATGGAAGAAAAGGATTTTAAACTAAAAGAGAAAAACCAATGTAATCCACCGGAATATGAGGACCTCGGTCCCTGTGGGCCTGACCACATGAAAAGGTTTGTGAGACATTTGTCTGGTTAAAAATGAATCATGTTGCACACCGGAGAAAGAGTAAAAAAATCTATTTGTATCAAAGTGTAAGTTTTAAGACAGTAAGTTGGTAATGTAGAGACCGACTCATGATCTGTATTTCCTGAACACAAAGTGTAATTTGTTTTAACACTGTCACATTTAACCTAAATCTGTATTGCTTTAAAATATGAACAGGATGAATCAAACACAATTAATACATTTTTTAAACCAAAACTTAGGTGTGACCCAAATTAAAAAATATAGAAGCAAATAAAATTTTATTCCAGAAAGCTTTTTAAAGTGTAATTAATGTCATCTACATTTTTATGCATAAAGTATATTCTCTAAACCAAAAGAAAAAATAGGTGAGGCCAAGAACAAAAGGATTAGCTAAAGCAGAGTCAGAGCAATGTGTCTTTGCTCACATCTGATTGGTCGAGTTTGGTTTTGTGGACTCTAAACCAGAATAAAACCTGCTCTGGGGTGGAGTGCACCAGCTGGGCGTAAAATAAGCAGGTCTTAACTCCTACAATGGTCTTAGCTGTGTCTGACGTTTGAAATGGAATTTAGTAGAGTGCAGTCTTGCTTTGTCTTTGTTCCTTCAGAACAAGAAGAGACTCTTTAGATATCCCTGCCTGTTGTCTAACATGCACAAGGAAAAAAATTAGTCTCTGACAAAGTAGAAGGTAAACTATGTTAGGGTGACACATTTTTAACTCAGTGTGTCCTTGCTTTTGTGCATTCATTTCTAAAATATATACCGTGGAGATATTGATATGCTTAATTCCTAATAAGTTAGACACAAAATCTGGTCATTGTGTTACTCCCTCCCTCATATTAATCTTCCATAAGTGATGGAGTTTCAATTGAAATTCATGAAAGTAAATGGAACATGGGTGGTTGTGCAACTGCCTCTTTGTGAGCAAATGACAGTCATTGTAAAAATGAGAGCTTTTACTCGACCTTAAACAGTCGCCAACATTGTAGATTACAAAATGGAAATCACACTTTTGTAGCTTTTGGGAGGGTACTTTACTTTACTCTGAGGTTTGGTGCACAGATCTCTGACAGTGTGGTAAATCGGGAGATGTTTGTTGCAATCATAATTTTTATCACAGAAAAACAATACAATTTTGAATGTCAATGAAACAATTAATAATAAATGCTGTAGTACCTATCTTCAAATATGTCCACTAACAAATGAGCCAGGTCTTTTCCACAATTGCCAATGATCCTAAAAACAACACTGCAGCATGACTTTCATCTGCATGTCTGTAAGCAGGCCAACCCAAATAATTTGATGCCTTTATATTTTTACCAGTTCTTGTTTCTCTCAATATAAGTGATCAAGTTGAGACACAAACAACCTTTGAGGTGCACACAACATTACTGTCAATTAGTGCTGAGCCATTCGAAGATATGGCAGTGTTTGGGCAAAATGAATGTAACACTCAAATAGTGAAAAGCCATCTAACACACAATGTTTCAGCAAATACCCAATCAACACTTATCAGCTCAAAATAAATGTGACAGTTAAGTCAAAACCTAAAGCAGCATTATTTTTTATGTAAAATAGTGTGACCCTCCTGCATCATTAAATGTAAGAAACTTACATAAATAAAAATAGCTTCATACTTTATTTTTGTCCTCCAACCAAAAAGCCTGAACAAAGCCTGAGGGCAACAACTCAAACTGGCCCATAAGTGGATGATCGTGGAACAACTCTGACACAAACACCAGCTGCTTTCTGCCAGGGAGAAAGTGAGTCATGCTCACTTTTTAGTGCAGGATATTCCTGACTTTCTTACAATCTCAAATCCTCCTAGCGCTGGCATGAGTAAAGTGGATCTGTCTTTATCCTACAATGAGAGAAGTTTCACAGAGTCACCTCCAACATAAATGGGACAGTTTAACCTTTTAAGAAATCAATAATGCATTAGGTGTGGCGCAACTGCAAAAAAAACAAGAAAAGCCTTGGTTTATGGAACTTTGAATGTTTGAATGTTTCCCTTGATAAGCTTTAGATTAAACAAAAAACATGTTAGACCTTGAATGTTTGGCCGTACTAACACATCTGGGTTACACAAACTTAATGTTTTGTTGTTTATAGTGCCTTCAAAGACATTTCAATAAATGATTTATTTTTCCTCTTTGTTTTTGCTATGGAAAGTCAAAACTGTAGTATGTCCATCAGCTTGGAGTGGAGCGTGCACCACAGTTGCACCAGTGACTGAACTCCTTGTGGCATGGACCTGCATACTGGGATATCTGCTCCCCTACAGTTCCAAAACAGAAAAAAACTATCGACCTCGAGGCGCCTTTAGCTGGCCAGTTGGAAACGAAAAGTCTTACCTTAAACCTCACCTTCTCAGGGTCAAAGCGATGGGGAGTGATCTGGTGTGAGGATGCTAAAAATTTGTTCCAACTGAAATACATAATGCTGATGTATTTCAGTGGGAGTCCTGGTAGCAATTTATTTTTTCTAAAATTAATATTATTACTACTGAGTTGCTATAGTTTACATTAATGCATTGAAATGACATAAGTAATTGCTTCCACACTGGCAAAGACCTACACATGTTTATGAAAACACAAGAGAATTTATCAGAGCCGCCCTCTAGGTACACTGTGTCTAGTTTTTGGCTTTGGCAATATTACCTACTGCCAAAATAGCAATTTAAAGTGTGGAGAAAGAAAATAGGGTCACAACACAGCTATTGTTTCTCCAAAATGCAAATATTTGCATACTTGTTTTACGGAGGCAGAAACAAATATGAGTTATTTTTTAAACTTGATCTGAGATTATTTACATCTATAATTTGAGACCTTTTTCTATATTGACATTTGTTTTCTTCTTCTGAGTGAACAGTTGTTTGGTCTGGCACACGTCTTTATCAATGGCTTTTATCGTGCCATCTTGTGCTTCCTGCTCTTCCCAGCAGCTCGAGGCTCTGAAATGTATCCAGGAGGTGAGGGTCTGCAATATTGTTCACTGGCACTATGTGGCGCTGCACAGACAAATGCAGTGGAAATTGGAGGTAAGGGTCTGTATAGGTAGACTGAGGTAATGTGTCTTTATGTCAGATATAAATTGGGCTAATATAATCTAAAAACAGGAACATATAGTATTTGCTTCTCTTAACAGATGATTAAAAAAACAATGGTCTCATAAAGCTTTATTTTGAGTTCAATGATTCATGTTTAAGTGTTACTTGGGGATTTCAGAAGGAGGGCCGTATGTGGTAGTGTACTGTATTCGTGAGTCGACTGCTGAGACAGTGTAGTCTGAATGTGAATTTACTGCCAGGAAAAGAGCACACTTAAAATGCCAAATGCCAGACTTTTAAATTAAAATCTGTTTAGAAGTTTTCTAAATGCATTAACATAAACTGAGGGCTGCTAAATAACAATTTTTTTCCCAAGAGGGATCTTTGGGAAACAAATGTGGTAATTTTAAAACATTTTGTGACCAGACAGGACTATATTTTTGCAGTCCCCTGGAGTCCCTACCATATACATATGACAGGCCATTCAGGTCAAAATACAAAGTTGTCAAATTGATATTATACAAATAGCCTACAATTTGACATATGCAGCTATTACCTCTTACATGAACAGTCAAAGTCTCACACACTCACATAATATAGTATTTATTATTTATTACATAATTCTCATACACAAACCATAATACTTATATTGTCATAATGGTACTAATGAAAGACTGTGCTAGTCTGTGCGTGAGACTAGTATGTGTATGAGATTATGCTACTATACTGCTATATAATCTCATTTACATAATGTGACACATACACTAATACAGTCTTTCATGAACGCTACTAAACTGTTTGATGGTTTGAGATGTGCATGAGTAAGTAACTATAAGTGTATGAGGGTGTGTAAGACTATGACAGTACATGTAGTTGCATTTGAAAAAAAAGGCTGTATATAGATAAGATAATGACTGTGTGTGACTATTTTGACCTACATGGCTTATAAAGTCTTAAAAAAAATCAGGTTTTTGAAGCAATATCAAACTCAAACTTTTTTAATGTTCAAAACTGTGGTAGAGTTATCTATTGGCTGCTCCTTTTCTTCCCCCAACGCCTGTAGAAATCAAGGGTCAAGTTGCTGCGGACCCGTTTCCAGTGAGGCTTTTTGGTTTCAGGAGCTTGCTCTTTCAGCTGTTCCATCATCTGCCTGTCCAGCTCTTCCATCAGTTTCAGGCCCAGCTCCTCAAGGGCTTGGCTCTTCTCCTCCTCCTCCTTTAACTGATCTCTGAGCAGACGGCAAGTGGCACTCTTTTTCTCCATCTTCTCATTGACTTCTCTCAGATGGTCTTTGAACAGCGTCTCCCTGTTGCTGATGTCTCTCCACAGCAGCCTGATGTAGTCCTCCTTGTTTTTTAGCTTTGACTCTTGCTGAAGCTCTTTCTCAGTGAGCAGCTTACTTATTTCCTTCTCTTCATTGAGTTTTAGAAGAAGCTCAGTTACACATTCCATGAGCTCTTCAATGGTCTGTTCCTGTGCAGTTAAAGTGTCTTCACCACAGACCTCCTAAAAGAAGAATATTATAAATAAGTTAAAAGAAGAATATTATAAATAAGTTCAATTGCTCTATACTGCAAAAGAAAAGTATAGTTAAAATGAGTTACTTACTTTAAGCTTCTGCTCATTAAGGTTTGTCTCCAGCATTAAACTTGTATTCTTTTCTTCACACAGTCTTTCAGTGAGAGCTCTGATGCTTTCTTCCAGATAAGCTATCATCTCTTTGCTCTTTTTCTCTGCTGCTTCATACTCCTGGTTCTTTTTAGCCATAGCTTTCTGAAGGACCCACACAGCTTCCTCCAGTTTCTCAAACCTCCTCTCATGTTTGACTTTGACTTTGTTGTTGGTACAGTGGTGTTGTTCAGTGTCCAGGTTCTTGAGTTTCTCTTTAGTCAATTCATCGCATAACTCCCGAGTGGCATGTTCTTGATCGAACAGTTTTGTCTGGAGTAGTATCTTCTCTTTCTCGAGCTTCTGCACTTTTTGTGCATTAACTTCTCCAACCTCTGCAGTCTTTTGGAGCAGTGTGTAACGCTGCAGCAGATCCTCATTCATGAGTTTCTGCGCTTCGAGCTGCTCTTCGAGGGCCTCTCTCTTCTTTTTCTCCTCCCTCAGTCTTTGCTGCTGGTGGTTTTTGCTGCACACAACAAGGCTCCTTTGCAATTTTGAGTCCTTGTCCATTTTCAGAGTCAGTCCTGCACCTTGTGATCGATGGCAGGGTCTCTTGCGCTTATGCTTTATCTCCATTTGTTGAGTTTTTCTCTCAGGCTTGTATTGTGTTGCGTTCTGTTTGCTCTATGGCAGGGAAATGAAAGTTCTGTACAGTTCTGTTCTACACTAAAGTTCTGTTAGTGTGTCATACACTCTACGTAACCACAGCAACCGAACAGTTTAAATGAATACACAAACTGCTTTGAAATATCCCTATGGCAGGTTTAGCAGTATAGCAAGTTTTTGTTTTTTCCATAGTCTGTTTCCCTAAATAAAGATAATGAACATAATAAATCATAGTAACAAATGGAGTTTATTTGATTAACAATTAGCAATGTCCAGCCAATTAGAAACAGAAACCTGTGTTTAAACCTCACATAGAGTCTACATTTTATTGATTTATTTTGTTTTACAATAATGAAAAAGCAAGCATTAGCTGTATTACAAGGTCTCGCTAACAGCATGTAATTAGCATGTGCTCACAGCATGTGTACGATGAAACTCACAACTTCCTTTTCATTTAACTACATTTTTTAAAAATGAGAAGAAAAGATTACGGGTTGAGGACTCTAACTTTTAGTTTAATAAGTTTTTAAATGAGCAAATTAGCAGTCTAGCAGCCCAGTCAAGCCCAATGTCACTGGCCTTGCTATGGCATTCTCCTGCCCTGATGCAAGCTTTTTCAACAACTCCAGTCAACCACTCTTGTTTTGTGGAGTACACTGTAAACAAAAGACAAACAAATACAGTATCATCTTCTGCTGCTTCTGAAATTAATTTAACCTCCTTCCTTGCAACGGTCTCACATGTAAGTGCAGCCTTAAAGATCAAAATGACCCTCGTGACCACGTGATAGGAATGACACCGCTAAAGTTGTCGATTTCTGTCATTTCGTTGCCAGTCTCTTCTTTCAAATAGTGGACACAGACAGAGAAAGAAAGCCCACAGCAATAGCCGAAAGACCATTCAAAGCTTTGTGTAAGTTTGTGCAGGGGAAGAGAGACCTGACAAAAAGTGGAAAGGGAAGATGAGGTGACTTCCATGGCTCAAGAAGTGAGTGACACAGGTTCAGAGCACAAATGTGTTGGCAGTTCAGAAACAGCAGCCCGGTACACGGGAATTTCACTCCAAAGCTCTACTT
The DNA here is from genome assembly GCA_024416835.2 of Perccottus glenii. Classification (NCBI taxonomy): domain Eukaryota; kingdom Metazoa; phylum Chordata; class Actinopteri; order Gobiiformes; family Odontobutidae; genus Perccottus; species Perccottus glenii. The sequence goes on along the minus strand of CM044552.2, from coordinate 9,965,684 downwards.
TTAAACCTCAGATTTCAAAAGTACTGTATAAATGTTTGATGGTATCATCTTCTCAAATGAAGTTTCATAAAATACTCATTGTTGTAAGAGCTGCTTATTTAAATAGCTTACATCAAAAATGAGGGAATGGGAATGTAATCAATAATGCACACTGGTGAACGGGTAAATAAGAAAGTCCTTTGTAATATAGATTTTACATTTGTGTTTTGATCCTATTATATTAAACTAGGAGTAGCACAGATAAATGAAACTACAGCTGCATTAACCCCGTCACCTTAGCTCAACCCAAACAGGAGTTTGGCATCAATAATTTCCAAAAGGTGTCAGCTTGTCAAAACAAAACCTCTAAATGAAATCAGTGTCCGAATATAACTCCAATGGGTTTGATCAATCCCGGATTAGTCTCTCTCTGCTTTTTCATTATTAAGTCTGTAAACCGGATGCCATGTTGCCATCTTTTTAAGGTGTTCAGATCAATGTTTCCTAATTTTCTGTTAGTTACTATGGATACTAGTTTGATCTTTCAACTTAAGTCTGCTCCACACTAGGCGTAAAAGATGGACCCAGGTGTAACGCACATTGGGCTAAAGTCTAAGTGGTGCACTAGTCATAACATTAAGTTGGGCGTAACTTTCAATTCTAAGTCGGACTTAAGGCTACGACCAGGCATAAGACCAGGCGTGTGCACTCCGTTCCTGGGGCAGGGCAGCTGTGTAGAGTTAGTTACCATGGAGACGAAACCTGCTCAAAACCTACTTATCTGGAGCAAAACCCAAACCAGCTTCAAGCAACAGGCCCCTGTTCTTTTCAGTGTTGTTCATAATAAAAGCACAATTTTAGTTAAACTCTCGCCACAAGTCATAAAAATAAAAATAATATATCTTAACGCAGCTTACCTTTTTAAAAAATGGTCCAGGTTGTAGTTGGGCTTCAGCGCGAGTTAAAATAAAACACTTGTTGTCTGAATGTCTGAATAAGGTTTTATTTCTGGCACCTATTATGACTGCTCTGAATGTAAATTATCTCCAAATTTCTGTTTTTTTTTTCCTCCTATAACAATCTGAGCTATTTCACTTTTCTATCAAACCACACCCACAGATTCTTCTTAAAATGACTGACTGTGTTTGACTTGGTCCGGCACCTCTTTTTTTCAGGAGGAGTTTGTTACAGTAAAGGTTCATGTGGCCTAAAAATCTGATTTAAAATTAAACTTATATTTATAACTCAGGCTTTAAAAATTGCCCATTGTTCTGTTAAGAAGAGGTGGACCACAAAGTAGAAAGAGAGAGACAGGTGAACACATAGAACGAGACAGAACAGACAAGGAAAAGGAAAGTGGAAAGACAGACCACTTAGTAGATATTCTAATACATTTTATGTGACACAGGTGCATGTAGATTAAAGATTTGAAGAAGTTAAAGATCCATAAACTCAAATCCATAAATCCAAAATAAAACATTTTTGCGACAAGTATCTATTATGACAAGTATCAGTATGAAAGCACTTAGAATAACTGAGACATAGTTATTGGGGATAGAATGAAAATGACCACTTTGTAATGAAAAACACCCTGTAGACAGTGAATAGAGCACAAACCGTTGTTTGGGTTAATGGCCAGTGTTCCCACAGTAACATAAGATAACAGAGGTTTCTTATCACCCTCCCTTTACTTTGCTCACTCTCTTGAGCTGGACTTTTGTCTCCACTGTTATTTGGAGACTCATTAAATAAACCTTTTTAATGTTGCAATAAATGCTTTGTTGAAAATGTCAGTGACAGAAAAAGACTGCACTGAACTGATGTGTTAAAGAAAGGTTTATGATACTTAATTAGGAAAACTATTTGACCTTCTGACAGGTATGTTGATGCGAATATAGTCCACATTTGGGTTTTAAACTAAAGAACAAAATTAATTGGATTAAATATTGTTTGAGAAAAATATTGTTTGAATAATTAGAAAACTGAAATAAACAGTTGAAAATAAATAATAACCAAGGGTTTATTAAAATGGTATTTTATAATCAAGGAACAATATCTGACCCTAAAATAGATGCTGACTAGTGTCATCTAAACAATACAGATTTAAACTGTAATATAAATTTTCAATCTGGTGAGTTAAAACATATTTATATGTTAAAACTGTTAAAACAGTTAAAACTGTACGATTGTAGAGGTATATATTTGAGAAATTAAAGTAAATCAGAAATAAATAAAAAAATAAAAAAATAAAAGGTAATTGTTAAACTAACAAGGTAAATTGTTAAAGTTTAAGAGCATATGTCAAGTGCTCTCTGTGTTTTAATCAATGTTTGGAGTTATTGATTTATTAAATTTTTATTTTTAGTTGGATTTATTGATTTGAATGTTTTGAATTATTAATTATTGCGAGAACTAGGAGGACAAACACAATAGTCTATCGTTTTGAACAGAATTAAAATAATTTTCTTAGAGGTGTTCAAGGTGAACACTGCATCAAATCTTTGGAACGTAAAGATAAAAAGTTGAAATGTTACATTTAGTAATTTTAATAAATTAACAGTTATGACAATTACTGATTGTACTTTTGGTTAATTTGAATAAATAAAGAGAAAGAAGTTAATTTAAGTTTACACTTGATGTTTAAGTTTCTGTTTAATAATAAGTTGGGTGCATTCTTAAAGTGGACAAAAATCTGAATGCCAAATTAGTGGAAACCTTAGCAATTGATAATCTGTTTGAATATGTTGCAGTTGAGATTAATATGGGAAAAATGCAAAAACAAAATGGTTTATTGTATTTATAGAGCATTTGGTGCTAAAACAGATTTCCTTATAGAAAGTATGGAACAAATCTAAACTGAACAAAATCCTAAAGATATTTTCATATGTGGGGATTTTAAAAGTAAAAGTAAATAAAGCACAATCTTACACAGAGCTTTGTTGATATTATGCTTAGTTTTTCCTGATAAATGACAATCTCAAGGATGATGGTGTTTCGGGGGAAAGCTAGGTGGCCAGAGCATGTGATGCACACTGCCCAGATACTGCAGTGAGTCTGGCTTATGGAGGACAAAGAAAATGTACAAAAAATTATTAAAGATTATTATAGAAATTAAATTGAAGGAAATAATACAATATCCGGAGAATATTTCTTTCCCTAATTAGATTATTTAAAAAGGCAATATGAAAGACATTGTCAATTTGAAGACTTTTCAAAAAGCTTGTGAACCAAAACCATGCGAAACTATTTATGATTTATATAAAGAATTGGTTTGATCATATTTGCGTCTGATACCACTTACAGTTACAGTTAAAGACCAACAACTAATGGTGACTGAGATTACAACAGAGCTGAACAAAATGAAGGTCCCGAGTCCCTGCCTGGTCCCGAGTCCCGAGTCCCTGCCTGGTCCCGAGTCCCGAGTCCCGAGTCCCGAGTCCCGAGTCCCGAGTCCTGAGTCCCGAGTCCCTGCCTGGTCCCGAGTCCCTGGCTGGTCCCGAGTCCCTGCCTGGTCCCGAGTCCCTGCCTGGTCCCGAGTCCCGAGTCCCGAGTCCCTGCCTGGTCCCGAGTCCCTGGCTGGTCCCGAGTCCCTGGCTGGTCCCGAGTCCCTGGCTGGTCCCGAGTCCCGAGTCCCTGCCTGGTCCCGAGTCCCTGGCTGGTCCCGAGTCCCTGCCTGGTCCCGAGTCCCGAGTCCCTGCCTGGTCCCGAGTCCCTGCCTGGTCCCGAGTCCCGAGTCCCTGCTTGGTCCCGGGTCCCGAGTCCCTGCCTGGTCCCGAGTCCCGAGTCCCGAGTCCCTGCCTGGTCCCGAGTCCCTGGCTGGTCCCGAGTCCCGAGTCCCTGCCTGGTCCCGAGTCCCTGGCTGGTCCCGAGTCCCTGCCTGGTCCCGAGTCCCGAGTCCCTGCCTGGTCCCGAGTCCCTGCCTGGTCCCGAGTCCCTGGCTGGTCCCGAGTCCCTGCCTGGTCCCAAGTCCCGGTCCCGAGTCCCTGCCTGGTCCCGAGTCCCGAGTCCCGAGTCCCTGCCTGGTCCCGAGTCCCTGCCTGGTACCGAGTCCCGAGTCCCGAGTCCCTGCCTGGTCCCGAGTCCCTGCCTGATCCCGAGTCCCGAGTCCCGAGTCCCTTTCTGGTCCCGAGTCCCGAGTCCCTGCCTGGTCCCGAGCCCTGGTCCCGAGTCCCTGCCTGGTCCCGAGCCCCGGTGCCGAGTCCCTGCCTGGTCCCGGGTCCCGAGTCCCTGCCTGGTCCCAGTCCCGAGTCCCTGCCTGGTCCCAAGTCCCGAGTCTCTAGTCTCTGGTCCCGAGTCCCTGGCTGGTCCCGTGTCCTTGCCTGGTCCCGAGTCCCTGCCTGGTCCCGAGTCCCGAGTCTCTAGTCCCTAGTCCCGAGTCTCTAGTCCCTAGTCCCGAGTCCCTGCCTGGTCCCGAGTCCCGAGTCCCTGGCTGGTCCCGAGTCCCTGGCTGGTCCCGAGTCCTTGCCTGGTCCCGAGTCCCTGCCTGGTCCCGAGTCCCGAGTCCCTGCCTGGTCCCGAGTCCCTGCCTGGTCCCGAGTCCCGAGTCCCTGCCTGGTCCCGAGTCCCGAGTCCCTGCTTGGTCCCGGGTCCCGAGTCCCTGCCTGGTCCCGAGTCACGAGTCCCTGCCTGGTCCCGAGTCCCGGTCCCGAGTCCCGGTCCCGAGTCCCTGCCTGGTCCCGAGTCCCTGCCTGGTGCCGAGTCCCGGTCCCGAGTCCCTGCCTGGGTCCGAGTCCCTGCCTGGTCCCGAGTCCCGAGTCCCTGCCTCGTCCTGAGTCCCGGGTCCCGAGTCCCTGCCTGGTCCCGAGTCCCTGCCTGGTCCCGAGAATTAAAACTTTAAGAATTAAAGTAGATTTTCAGCAGTGATCCAGCAGATCCACAGAGAGGGTCTGCTGGATCACTGCTGAAAATCATTTGTATGTCCTAATATTTTTATGGTTTGATATGATAAGGACCTTGGAGGTACCTTTCTAACTGTATCATGTTTCATGTGATGGTGATTATATTTGTTTGTTCTTTATATGGATGGAAGTCAACTACGACAAGTATACCAGTTCTGAAAAGAAGCTTTGACAATTCATATAGCCACCAGTAAGAGCTAATATTAACATAGTTCTTTAAACTAATATTAAATAATCTTGATTTACACCTATGAAGGGAAGTACAACTGGGAGCAGGTCTAGTGACGTGAGTCACTTAACTTCCTGTGACATCACTCTGAACTTGAAAAAAAGAGAGATCAGGTACATTTGCAATGCAGGACGGACGTCTAGAGGTTTTGCGAAGGTAAGACCATTAGACCAGCTTTGCCTGCTGACTGGACACATGCGTACATCATTTAATTGATTCTCTTGTTATATGTGTTCACATACAATGTGACGGAGAACAGCAGAAACTAACACCTTTAGGAGCAAGAGAGCAGCTTCCTTTAGGTTCATTTGATAGCCACATATACATCAACGACAGAGGTTTCCCTCGAGGTGTCCCTAATAAATATAATGCTAGACCAGGCCTTTGAAAAATGAACTTCACACTCTAGCAAATGAATGAGTGTTCTGTTAGAGGACTTAATCTAGACCTGGTTTGACAAAATGTTTGGGGAATTGGCTGGGATTTTAAAATCTGTATTGATATGCATATACTTGTGTTGCATTCCATGTATTCTGAGCTTGTTGGGATTGTTGGATGGTCTGGGGGACATCATCGTTTACCTGTACACCAAATGCTGGGTTTTCGCTCCTGCCATAATATATAATTGTATAATTATATAATTTATGCTAATGTTTTATCAGCATAAAGAGGAGGAAGATGTAATTGTATATTATATTATGCTCTCACTCCTGCTCCAGTTCATATGCTTATCCACATGACTTAATGTCTTTAGCTGTATCTCCTATTGGCGCCAGACTAATCTAAACAAGACAAAGACATCACTTTGCACTACATCTAATCATTGTTCAGGGACACTCTGTCCTGTACACTTAGTGGCATGTACACATAAACCTATTCACATCTATGACTGACACATCAGCTCAATACACGTCCATCCACGACCTTGGAGCTGAGAGGCGGGCATAATGTATCTATAAAAGCCTCATGTGTTGTAAACATGTGAAGCAAATCACCACTACCAAAAAAATGTAACATTGTTGCATGTTGTCAGATTTCTTTCATTCTTGCAAGAATTAAACCGGTCTTCCATTCCTAAATTTACCATGTATGGTCTCCGTCGTCTCGTTTGTGATCCGAACCGGCAGACTGGGCGCTACAATGACTGTAATGCATGTTGTTTTTTCCACAGAGCCCTAATATAAAGTCAATGCTGTCTGTGCAGCCGCTGGATCGTCCTGAAGCAGGTAAACTGAGGACTGAACTTGAGGAATGTGCTCAGTCACTCAAAGAAATAAAAAATATGCTTTCAGTTTATTTTTCTGCTGTCTACAATATACAACATTTCATAGATATCATACACAAGAGTTTCTAAGTCATATATATTCAACCTAAATCTGTTCATGAGCTGCTAAATAATAACATATTTTGTTGTTCATTTTATAAAACATGGATTAAAAACACCATTAATCACTGTATCATCATGTTACCTTTTTAGAGGTGTTGACAGTTTAAATAAAGACACAAAGTCTGTGTGATAATTAATAATTAATAATGTATTTTTATTTAACAACTGGAAACTTCTGTCTTTAATCAGATTAGTTTAACATATTCATCTCAGTGTGAATGTTTATTTTCTAAGTAGACAGTGGCAGTAGCCTAATGCACTTTTATGAAGTTATGTTTATATTTTAAGCTTAGAACACTTAGTCTGTGGCATTCAGAGATAGATACCAAATCAATATTCATTAATTCATTCATTTTCTACCGCTTAGTCCCATTAGGGGTCGCGGGTGAATGGAGCCTATCCCAGCAGCTTTGTGCTTGAGGCCGGGCACATCCGTGGACAATGGCCAGTTAGTCCCAGGGCTCCAAATCGATATGAGATTTCTAAATTTTAGCTATGTTGGGTGACGTGGAAACGTGGAAGTGTGATGGTGGAAGTAGATTATGACGCTGCACCGTTTTACTTTCAGTTTCGTTTAGGCGAAACAGTGAGAAAAAGAGGGTGGGGAAATGAAAATGGACTGAATATAAAGCACCGCAGAGAGAGGAGTGAACGGTTAATGAAGACTAACACTTTTACTTATTCACACGCCGTCACTGGCACAATGGAAGGAAACGTTTGTGTTATTAAACTAAACGAGCATGCTCAAAAAAACAAATTTAATCCACCGGAATATGAGGACGTCGGTTCCTGTGGGCCTGACCACATGAAAAGGTTAGTGAGACATTTGGTTAAAAATCAATCAGTCGATTAACAAAAAAAGTAGACCTAGCATATGTGTTGCATTGAAAGTTACAACAGCAGAGAGCTGACACGCATCCAATATTTAACTAAAGTTTAAATGCCTGAGCTTATGGCCGAGCATGACGTGGAACTTTTTCAACATTAGCCAACCACAGAGAGAGATGATTAAAAATATTCCTTTTCACTCGTAGCAGATATAAACTATACAGATACAGGCCATTACACAACCAGGAACCATGGAATTATTATTATTATTATTATTATTATTACTGTCACTTCTAGTCAGTAACTCAGAATGGGATACATTTCAAGGCTTTTTTTCTCCATAGCTTCACTCTAAGAGTACGTTTAAACGGCGAAGTCTTTCCTGATGCAGTGGGTAACACCAAAAAAGAAGCCAAGCAAAAAGCAGCTAAAAATGCATGGGAGGTCCTGTCTAAGAGAGGACCATTGGAGCCAGCGGCTGCAGAGGTAAGTAGGAAGCTTTATCTGATTTGAATAAGCTTTAAATAGTGAATGACTGCTTTAAATGTACATTATCTCCAAATGTCTGTATCTGAAGACTGCCCCAAAGAATATTAGTGTTGCATCAGGTCAACGAATGGATGAAGATGACCTCTGGTGAGTAAAAATTATTGTTAGAAATGCTTTGTTGCGTTAATTATTCTGCTGTTATTTTCTTTTTACAGTACCAAAACAAATGAACTCAGTGTCAAAGGTGATCTCCATAATTACTGCCAGAAAAAAAAAATCCCCATTAAATGCGAAGAGGTTAGGAGAGAGGGTCCATCTCATGACCCCCAGTGAGTATCAACAGTCAGTCTCCTGATTTATGATACTTCCACAACAGTCTGAGCATTTTCTCTTTACTATCAAACCCAACCCACAGATTCTACTATAAATACGTGATTGACAAAAAAAACTACCCTGTAGGAAAGGGTAAATCTATTAAGGAGGCCAAAGAAAACGCTGCTGAGTTGGCCTGGTCTGATTTCCAAGGGCAGTCAGATTGGAACAGCAAGGTACGGTGGCCTACAAGCATTTATTTACTAAGTTAAAATACACACACAATTTAGAGCACTATTTTTGGACTATGATAATCCCAAATGTTTGAGCTTGTTCTTGTAAGACTACTTTTCTTCTTATTGTAGGTGTCTGTTGGATCTGCAACGTCTGAGGATGGCACATCATCGACATCATCAACTACACAGGCTACACAGTAGGGCACATATAAGTGAATACTGAATACTAAACCAAACTGTGCACTTGTAATGTCTCACATCTAATCCCTCCAGGGACTCTCAAACCATTCAAACCAGTTCAAGTGACTGGATACAATTCAAAGATTCATCAAAATCCTCCAGTGCTCAGGTTGGTGCCTGTTATTTGTTAATTGTTAATTAATTTATTAAATTCTTACTGCTGATGACCTTTCTTCAACAAAATCACTGTTAATATTTTCCTGCTTATTTAAGGACACAACTCAAGAAAAGAACAGTGGAACTGGTTTGACAACAACTTCAACACAATCCAAGTATGCCGATTTTATTATTGATTTATTCTCTCAACAGACAAAAAGTAAAATAAGTAGATTCACATATGTCATTGTGAATCTACTTGTTCTCTCCAAACACAAAGTGTGTCTATAATTGATGTTATAAGTTATTTTATGTTATCTGTTTCAACAGGTTTAGTTTGACCTATGATTCTATTGAGTGTCTTGGAGAAGGGTCCTTTGGTTGTGTTTACAAAGCAAGAAAAAAAGAGTTGAACAAATTTTATGCCATAAAGGAGATCCGCTGTAAAGACATAAGAAGGAGAGAGTAAGTATGTGGTTGGTATTGGTCTATATTCAGTCTATAGTATAATGTTACAGTATAACATTGGTTTGCCTTACCTTTCCTCCAGTGTCTGTGGCACTGGTGTATGAATATGTGAGGATGTTTGGCAGTCGGAGAGGCCCTAGGCTCAATATGGCTGCCACGTCTCCACCACCAGTGTGTGACTATGGAGTGAATGAATAATGGACTCTGTAAAGTGCTTTCAGAACCTTGAAAAGTGCTATATACACCACCAGTCAAAACTGTCAGTGGAAATCCTATCCATTATTAGTCTCGAGCCAGCCATGCAAGGGACTATTGTAATGACTGTGCAACACACTCATCAAAAAGTGCGCAAAGCGTACTAATGCCAAGTCAGAATATTCAAAAACTCACCAAAATTTGCCCAAAATTCAAGTGTGTGAATTTTTTTCTATATATTGCAAATTCAAAATTCACAAACACAAACACTGACAAAATTGAAAAAGTAAGTTTCCTGTATTTTTAAACATTAGGCAGCCTCCTTAAAGAACCCAATCTGAGATAGCAACGCAGTTTAACCTCGGCACTAGCACTGGGTCGCAACGGCAAGGGACAATCATCGCCGCTTGCAGCTTTAATTATTATTATTATCATTATTATTATTATTATAACTGGTTTATTACCTCTTTCTTGTGAACTAGGAAATCTCTGCAAGAAGTGAAAGTATTATCAGACCTTCACCACCCTAACATTGTGAGATTCTACTCTTATTGGCCGGAGGATACTGGGTACAAAAGGTACATCACAATGAATACTCCATTAAGTTGTTGCATATGATATTGTATTATTTATTTTGTATATTTTTCTAGTTTGCCCGTTAATTCAAAGGTTAAGTACCTTTTTATTGAATTGGAGTTATGTGTCGAAAGAACACTAAAAGACTGGATAGTTGAGAAGAACAAAGAGCCTGGACTCTCGCGGCAACAGGAAGGTCTAAGTCTCGCTCAGCAAATATTAAGTGGTATTGAGTACATTCACCAGATGAAGCTCATCCACCGAGATCTCAAGGTAGGGCCACAATCTATAAGTTTAACATAATACCTTGAATGAAACACTTATAACCCATTACTTTTTGTCTGTAGCCTGCAAACATCTTGTTTGGACGGGATGGAAAAGTGAGGATTGGGGACTTTGGTCTGGCCACTCAAGACAACGATGATGATGAAATAATGGAGAGGACGGTGGGCTGTGGAACTACCAATTACATGGCTCCTGAACAAGTGAGGATCCACAATGACCTATAACACATGATTACAGATGAGCTAAAAAGCCTAGTATTAGTACTAGTATTTAAAAAAGCAGTTTTTCATCTGTAGTCCACTAGCTAGATGTTACAAGGTACACAAGTACACAGAATTATCAAGACAACACAGACAGAACATGGAGAATTCAGCACAGACATGAGACAGAACCAAACAAGTCATTACAAACAACTGAACAACATGTTCAAGAACAATAATGAACAGGAACAATAAAAGCAGCAGTGAAGTATAACAAAATACACACAGGTTCTCATTAAAAGACACATACAACAATTGATTTTACAATTTTAAGTGTATGTGTTGATCACCCACTGTTTTAACTGTCTAGTGAAAGATAATAGTGCATTAAATAAATTTTTTGTTTCTATGATTAGTATTTGGACTTCAAATTCTTTATTTTAAACAGAAAAGTGCAAGGTATGACCGAAAAGTGGACATCTTTGCTTTGGGCCTGATCTTTTTTGAACTATTTTGGAGAAGTGCTACTAGCCACGAAAGAGGAATGGTAAGTCACAGAGACAGTATTTCATTCTTTTCTATACTAAGTAAAGTAAGATAGATTGGTTTCTATCATTGGGCAAGTTAAAACTGGATCTCACTGAACAGGATAATGTCTAACTCAATTCCACAGATCTGGAATAATGTCAGAAGTCAGAATTTGCCCAAGGACTTCTTGGTGTCTTATCAAGTGGAGGTATAATGACACAGAATCTCCTTGGTTTAAGCAATATGAATAAATATATTACTGTATTTTCAGAAATAGATCTGTTTTTCATATTTAAACTGTGGTACAAATATTCTTTCAGAGCCGCATTATTAAAACTATGCTGAGTGAGAAGCCTGAAAAGCGACCAGAAGCAAGTGCACTGAAAACAGAGCTAGACAAGTGGTGTCGAACATTAGAGATGGACCAGGGGAATCAAACTGTCTGATCATCACAGACAACAATTATGTCAGTGTTTTTTATGTGTATTTTATATTGTGAATTTTCTCTGTTTTCTGCTCTCAGAAATCTCAATGAAATTAAATTAGCTACAGTGAGGGAACCCTACAGTTTATGTCACCTTAAACTTTACACTCTGGTTTGTTTTGCAATGCACTGAATGACTTAAGTTGAGGACAGGGTGGTTTAATGTCACTGTTTTTAGTAAAGAAAAGAGTCCCCCTCATTACTTCAAGAGCTTATGCAATGATTTTTTTTTTTTTTGCTGGAAAATGTCAAATGTAATGGATAATCATGTCTCGTAACAGAAAAATTATGTCTGAAAATAAAACACTGACTGGTACAGTATCATTTTTTTTTGTTGTTGTTGTAAAAACTGTATAAAAGCTAATTGACTTTATAGAAGGTAGTTTGCAGCATGTTTATAGTACGAGAGTTAGAAGAATAACTAAAACACATTAACTATTACTGGCCAATGCAATTATCACTACACACCGGAGATTGACTTTGAACAAATGCAGCTGCAAGTTCATAAACACTAAGGGAGTGATCTCACAGTATTGTGGTGTTACGACATGTAAAAGACAGTAAATCTTATATTAGGTTGACATGAAATAAGCAAACACCTTTTCATTGTGCAAAATAATAATCCTTTTACACTTTATTGTTAAATATAAATTAAACAATTAAATATCTATTACAGATAAAGCCCATTGTGCAGGTTTTAAAGGGAAATGTTTTCAAGCAGCATTGCTCATCATCATTCACGTCTTTACTGCTTAAAATGAAAAACGTCAAATTTAGGTTAGTACTTCTCTGGCTTTTGAACGTCCTCTTTATGTCACTGCCCACTATGGGTAAGTTCTGTGTTTGGGACTTGCTCCTCGTTTTTGCTTAAATATAGGGTCATTAGCCTATCTTTGAACAATAGAACATCACATAAACACTGCAAAACACTCTGTATGTTGACAACATCCATCCATCCATCCATCCTCTACCGCTTATCCGGGGCCGGGTCGCGGGGGCAGCAGTCTAAGCAGAGACGCCCAGACTTTCCTCTCGCCAGACACTTCCTCCAGCTCTTCCGGGGGGATACCGAGGCGTTCCCAGGCCAGCCGAGAGACATAGTCCCTCCAGCTTGTCCTAGGTCTTCCCCGAGGTCTCCTCCCGGTGGGACATGCCCGGAACACCTCCCTAGGGAGGCGTCCAGGAGGCATCTGGAACAGATGCCCGAGCCACCTCAGCTGGCTCCTCTCGATGTGGAGGAGCAGCGGCTCTACTTTGAGCTCCTCCCGAGTGACCGAGCTCCTCACCCTACCTCTAAGGGAGCGCCCCGCCACCCTGCGGAGAAAGCTCATTTTGGAGGCTTGTATCCGGGATCTTGTTCTTTCGGTCATGACCCAAAGCTCATGACCATAGGTGAGAGTAGGAACGTAGATCTACCAGTAAATCGAGAGCTTTGCCTTGCAGATCAGCTACTTCTTTACCACGACAGACCGGTACATCGACCGCATCACTGAAGAAGCTGCACCGATCCGTCTGTCAAGCTCACGTTTCTTCCTTCCCTCACGCGTGAACAAGTCCCCAAGATACTTGAACTCCTCCACTTTAGGCAGGATCTCTCCAGCAACCTGAAGGGGACAAGCCACCCTTTTCCGGCTGAGAACCATGGTCTCAGACTTGGAGGTGCTGATCCTCATCCCAGCCGCTTCACACTCGGCTGCAAACCGTCCCAGTGCACACTGAAGTTCCTGGCTTGATGGAGCCAACAGGACAACATCATCTGCAAAAAGCAGTGACGAGATCCTGTGGTCCCTAAACCAGACTCCCTCCGGCCCCTGGCTGCGCCTAGAAATCCTGTTCATAAAGATAATGAACAGAACCGGTGACAAAGGGCAGCCCTGCCGGAGTCCAACATGCACTGGGTCTGACTTACTGCCGGCAATGCGAACCAAACTCCTGCTCCAGTCGTACAGTGACCGGACAGCCCTTAGCAAAGGGCCCCAAACCCCATACTCCCAGAGCACACTCCACAGGGCGCCACGAGGGACACAGTCGAATGCCTTCTCCAGATCCACAAAGCACATGTGGACTGGTTGGGCAAACTCCCATAAACCATATAGAACCATACCAAACCATATAGAGCTGATCCAGTGTTCCAAGACCGGGACGAAAACCACATTGTTCAACCTGAATCCGGGGTTCAACTATCGGCCGCATTCTCCTCTCCAGTACCCTGGCATAGACTTTTCCGAGGAGGCTGAGGACACACACAAGAGGTAATTATCTTATATTGCCAGGTTATTAACTGACTCATTTCTATGCCTTGCTGTCGACATGTTTTGCTTTTTCAAGCGCTTGTGAATTGTCCTGAACTATGGGCAACACTCAATTTCTTCCCTATGCTTTAACAAAGAATACAATGTAATGACCATTTACAATTGAACAACTATATTATTTTAAACGTCTGTAGGGGAGGCTTTTCACAGTTTAAAGGTGAATTAAAGTTTGAATATTGTAATGACATAGCCTGCGCATCACTGGAGCATTTATACTTGTTGATTGAGTCACACATAGATCATGTTAATGTAAATTCACAGTGTCTTTGGAACGGAAGCCACAGTAGCCTGTCAGTATTTGGTTGCTATGACAATGAGCTACGTTACAGTCGATGATTGGATGAGTTCTAATGTTGATGTTTCGCTCCTGATGGGCGAGGTATGTGTGTGAGAGACCAATCCGGAAGAAAATTGTTTTAAAAAGTCGAGTTTAATACTTAATACTTTACGGTTCTGTAATCTGGTGGTTGTTATGGCCCATAGTAACCTGTGTATTCCTGAGTGAGAGAATAAAGAAAAAACAATATACTGCAAAGCGTAGTTTCTTCAACTCAGAATGCTTCAATATCAGGACTCCCATTTGTCCAACGCTCCTGAAAGGCATGTCTTCTTTTCCTCCAATTCTTTTAAACCTCATTGGGTGTCACTACAACCAATCCGCGGCAAAACATTTTTGGGAAGCCTGTTACTATTGGTTTACGGTAAGTCTAAGCCCCGCCTATTCAAAGTATTTAGGAATTCGGCGTGCCTCCATTTTATTTTCTGTTCAAGACTTCTTTAGATAACTTGCTTCTGTTCCCCATTTTGTTGTTGTCAATAATGAACATAGACAACTTTTTCAAAAGTCGGAAAAACCATAAATTAAAAGGGATTTTAAATTCGACTGATCAAAAATCGTAAGTCCGCATTAATTAGCTTACCACCATTAGCCATGCTTTGCGACAAATTAGCTAACTACCCAAACACAGCAGCCCTTTCTTATACTACAATATTTATTACTGTCTGTTGTCCAAGGAGCTGGTTTTCTACACAATTTAACACTTTTTTTTGCTTGACAAGGACACTGGCCAGAGCTCAAGACGCTCCCGGAGGGGGGAGGGAAACCAAGAGAACTGCTTCTACAAATGACAAGGAAAACTTGGCTCTGGTAAAACCGTATTCTTTGTTATACACCAATAACAGACTAATGCTGCGTTCACACCAAACGCGTAGTTGGACGCTTGAACATTTTGAGTTTATTCGCTTCATTCGCGCGTGAAATTCACTCAATAACAGACGCGAATTCGCGTCATGGGAGGGGCTGTCTGTCCATCTGTCTCCAGTCAATATTTGGTGTGATTATGAGTAATTAATATGTGGACAACTACAGTCTTCTGAACACAGTTATTAGTTCAGTCAATATAGTATGTCTATAAAATCGTATTTAGAATTGTATTTATAACATTGTGTTGTATCTCTTATTTGTTCTTATTTCTTTAATAAATAGAGCCAGCCTCCAAAAGGAATCTATGACTCATGGCTTGTTTCTCATTAATACAACACTGGTCCAATCATAAATAACTGTTTTCTTACTGTACTTTTGTAGATGTGTTTGCAATAATAAAAATTAACAAATGTTTACCATAAGTAATCTAGTCTTAAATACTGAACATTATAAACTTTCTTCTATTTATTTCTAAATAAATCAGTCTGAAATATTGAAATGTTTGTGACAAACACATCAAAACCTTTGGTCATTATATAAAACATTTATTTAAAAAAAAATGGAATTAAGAAAACCATACACAAAACTTAATGCACTATTTCTGAGCAGGAATAAAATAATCCTAAAGTGAAGGAGAGGAGAACAGAGAGAGTCTGGTTTATTTCCTGCTGTGACAGCTGCATCATTTAAAAAAAACTATACACTGGGTTTCAAATGAAGCAGAACTGTGCTGCTTTCATAGATTAATGTATGTATTTGAAATTTGACAAATTGTTTCGTCCAAGACAGTAACTTCTGCAGAGAAGGGACCAGACTCAAGAGAAGATCCTCTGAACCTGGAGCTACAGCATGTTCTGAGAGCTTCTGAACTGGGTCTTCTCTTTGGTTGCTCTGTATTAAATGACACATGAAAAAGGCAGAAAAACATTATCTACGCAATAATAAACCACCAGGGTTGTGTTTGTATATGAATGTAAGAGGCTATGAGGGCTTACTGTAAATGATTGTATATGATATGTATATATTGCCTGTACACACCTGGGGGGGGGGCTGGCTCATTGGCATCAAAAGTCAGCTCTGTCATGACAATATATATAATATACATATATTATTAAATTATAATACAAGTTAACATTTGAACATTACACCAGTCACAAACAACACATATCTTCTGTGTGGCTTCACTTGTCAACACTCCTCCTGTCTCTGAATGTCCTGCTGCTGCTTCTGTCTCGCCCTGGTCCTCGGGGTCCCCTCTCGCTTGTCTCTGGGAAGACAAGGGGTTGAGGAAAGACTTCCACGCGCGTCTAATCGCGTCTTTGCATTGACATGTAAATCACTCGCGTTTAACGCTTAATTCACGTTTGGTGTGAACGCACCTTAAAATCTATAGTGATGTTGCTTCCTAGACCTGGACACAGTTATTTTCTCATTTCTGTACTGTCAGTGTTATTGTTGTTTGCCAGTCTTTACTTTACAGTGGAGAGAAAATTACACGGTACACTTTGTTGGGTTATTGACAAAAATGGCTATAATACTGTTTTTTTTTTTTTTTTTTTTTAGGTGCCAGATGCATTCAGGTCTCCCAAAGTAAAAAGAGCAAATATTAAGCCTTTTACTGAGAGACTGGGACCAAATGACTGTACTTTGTGAGTTACACTTTCGGAAAAGTATAATTATTAACAAACTGCATAATAACATACTGCTGTGCATTCATAACATTGTTCATTATTGTAGGCCCGATGCTGCTGTTAAATATCCCGCTGTCTCTGAAGCAACTAATAAAGAAAATGAAGTTAAAGAAGCAAACCAAAACTTTGAAAATGACGTCTCAATGGTCAGTACATAAACACACCAAATGCCTTCAGTTTCTATTTCTTTTTACATTTGCATGTTGGCATAGTTAAATCAAAGTTGTGTGTTTCAGCAGACTTTGTCATCAGATGAGCCTGATGATATTAATATGACCACATCTAGTCTCCAGACACAACAAACTACACTGTAAGTTACTGCCCGAAATTATTATTATGTAGTGTTTCTATTTAATGCCCCGATCCATCTTTGTTTCTTTTAAGGGAGTCCTATGAACCAAATGATACAACATCAAGTGATGTTAATTTTTTACCTTCGTCCTCCCAGGTATGGATTTGATTTTTTTAATATAGTATTTAAAATTGAAATAATGACTTCCCTCAGGTTGTGCTATTAACCCATTTGTTCATTTGAATGTCACCTTTTGGGTTGAGGTGAAGGGTATAGTCAATCATGACATGAATTCGGAAACTGACTCCAGTCAGACGTCATCTCAGTCAAAAATGACAGGTAAACACATTATGTATATTTGTGTTACTGTCATAATGTCTACTTTATACAGATATTATTCAAAAGGGACAATGTTGTTTATGTTTTTGTTTTATCAGTAAAACGTTTGTGTCAAAATTTGATTCCATTAAGAAGATTGGTGAAGGAGGCTTTGGTAGTGTGTTCAAAGCAAGAAACAAGATGTTGGACATGTTTTTTGCCATAAAGACTGTTCGCTACAACAAGTAAGTTTATTTATTTTTTATTTTTTTTATTGACTTGTTTGTTTTACGTCGTATTTCACACTGTTTTAATTGTAAACATTTTATTTTTTTTTTGCATCAGACATTGTCTTGGAGAAGTACAGACATTATGTGCGCTCAATCATAGTAACATTGTTCGCAGCTATAACTGTTGGATAGAAGCGTGTCGATATGACTCGGACAGTTCATTAGAGAGTGACAGCGTTTCTGAGTAAGTCCTGTAAATATTGTAAAACCTGGGTTTATAAACCTAATATAGTGTCTCAAATGTGTTTTTTTCATTTGTCTAGGTCTCCTTCTAATTCTTTTGCAAAGTACCTTTATATTCAGATGGAGCTGTGTGACGGTAAAACAGTAAAAGACTGGATTGATGATATAAACTCTAAAAGGTCTGTGAAAGTTCCCGAGAGGAAAAAAATAAGCCTTAAGATCATTTTACAAACTGTGACCGGTGTTGAGTACATTCATTCAAAAAAGTTAATCCACAGAGACCTGAAGGTGGGACACATTTGTTTTGTGCAACATTACTTTTTCTCAAGAAATTGCATATTTAATTCTTATTTTCGATCTTTAGCCTGACAACATTATGATTAACGACAATCACGAAGTAAAGATTGTAGACTTTGGGCTGGTGACTGCAGACGACAATGACAATATTGACAATGTGATGAAGAGAACCGCTGAAAAAGGAACTCGTAGTTATATGGCTCCTGAACAAGTGAGATACTATTGTTTTTACCTTTTTCTTTTTTTTAATTTAAAATCTATCAAATTGTTTGTATAGTATGTGTTTCTTCTAGTCTTGCATTTCAAACGTGGTTCCATCTTCCCACGCATTTGCGTTAGCCTGGAAATTTAGATCTAAAATCAATTAAAATGTCCACATTTCCTGGAAATCTTTTTTTTTATTTTTTTATTTTTTTTTTCTAGTCCCTGACATATTTAATGATTTCTCTATACATTTTCTGATTTACCTGGCTTTAATTAAACCCTTTAAAACCAGGCATGTGTAATCTGAGGCTTCTGAAGTTTTATTTTTGTACTGAAGAAGATTAGAATATTCAGAATATTTCCAGGTGATGGCTGTATATTAATCCAGTGTATTTATGCATTTTCTCTGTCCCTGTTTCATGACAGACAAGCAACACATACAACCGCAAAGTTGATATATTTGCTGTGGGATTAATACATTTTGAACTTCTGTGGAAATTATCTTCTTACCATGAAAGGGCTAAGGTGAGTTATTTACATATTTAGTTACATATTCCATAAATGTACTGTTGTCAATGTTAATAATGACTATAATAATTTTAACTTGGTTGTATTTCCAGATCTGGGAGGAAGTGAGAGGACAAAAGCTTCCCAAAGAATTTAGAGAATTATTTTTTGAAGAGGTTTGTTGCTTTCAATTTACTTTAAATTTTTTACTGGAAAGATAAAATATTAATTTGTAATTATTCTCAGATTGAATTAAAATTGTCACTCTTACAAACGTTTAAATTTTATGTGACCACAAGGGTAGAGAAATTAGCCAAAAGCAAAAATATGGTTTACAATATTTATTATGAAAAGAAACAAAGTTATGTTACACTGTACCCAATCATTTATTTTTTTATTGGAGTTAGACTTAAGATTAACCCAAGTGACACAATGTAACACTACAATTTCTGGCTTTTGGGACAATGTGCAAAAGAAGACAAGTGAAAAACAAAAGGAAGGGATAGACTAACTAAAAGAAACATTCACTCAAACCAATAAAAAATAATATATACAAAACTAAAAATGTAGAAATCTTAGGTTCAGCTAAAACCTTCATAAAACAGTTTGCATCATAACCACCTCAGGATACCTCCGTTAAATTTCTGTGCAGAGATTGTTTTAGAGGTCAAAATTGTCCAAACAAATTTAAATCAAACTGTTGTGCATCCAAATGAAAAGGTCTGGGTTTAGACCTGGTTTATTCCTATTTTCCAAAGTTCAGTGTAATGTTTAATCCTGATAATCTTTGATTTATCCCCTGCTTTGACAAAGTTAGTCCATAGCGTTAAATTTCTTTTTCCTGTAAAAGAGCATTCAAATATTGTATGATAATAATGTTATTGCGAAATATAAATCAAAGATATAACGTTTTACTTTTGACAGTGTCCATTACTTTGTTAAACATTTTTTAATGCTGATTTATTTTGTTTTTCAGTACATAATTTTAAGTCCAACTCTCAGCGCACAGCCGGACAACCGACCTGAAGCTAGTTGTCTGAAGACGGACTTGGAAGAGTACGCCCTCAAAAATAATATTCAGCACATGAGCACTTGCGCTGCAAGCCAATAGGCAAGTCAGGCAAATGTTTCCAATGTCAGTGGTGGGATAGAGTCCCTAAAGGGGCCCCACCTTCAACTCCTTAATAGAGCATTCACACCAAACCCGAATTGCGCAAATAAATCACGCTATTCACAAACTTGGATAATGAAATGATAATTAAAAAATTAATCTCAGCAAATGGTAACGCGAGGGTAAAGCTTTGAATCAAGTATGTGTTAAGTCAAAAGGAATATTGTTTTTATTTTTTAAGAAAAAAATAAGGGGAACCAAAGATTTTGCATTTGCAAAAACAAATGCATATTTTATATTTGGTAATAGGGAACAACAATCTATATTTATAACATTGTTTTGTACCTGACTTAATGTTTATTTCTTTAATAAATGGAGCAAGCATCCAAAAGGAATCCCTGTCTCGTGGCTTGTTTCTGATCAATACCACAACACTGGTCCAGTCACCGATAACTTTGTTTTCTTACTATATTGTGTTTTTTTTTTTTTTTTTTTTAATAGTAAATAAATTAATCATGATGACAGTAGTACACAAAGTAACACATCAAAAACTTTAATCATTATATGAAACATTTATATATATATATAAATATACACACACACATAATGCACTATTTACAATTAAAGGCCCAAAGCACACTTCACACTTTACATTATAAGCTTTCAGCTACAGACAATTATTGCCCCAGCCTCTGTTTCTGCAGCAGTGTAGCTCCTCTGTTTGGACTGTATGGGCCCTCATCCCCCCAGACCCTCCACTCCCCTCTCCTTCACACTCATTGCGGTGCACCACTGGAGTGTCTGCTTTGTTATTTTGTTGCCAGTAGGGGGAGCTGTGGCTCTTTCTATCCCAGGTAAGGTTAAGGGTGCAGACTTCAGACCTGCCCAGTCTGTGGGTGAGAGAGGTTTATTCTCAGCAAGAGGCCAAAACTGAGAGATGTGTGACATTTAATCATGCCTCCGGCACATGCGGCATGATTAGCATCTCAGTGGAAAACAACAGAAACTGGAGGCAAATGCAGGATAGTACACAATCACCTGGCCGTGGAGCACAGAGCCACACAGACTAATCAGCACAGATCATCTCCTGTGGCCGATGGTGTGAACAATCAACACACTGCTATGCTCTAAAATATTCTCAGTATATCTGCAAGTTCATGTTTCCAGCAGCTGAAATGAAAAAAATCTATATAAAAAATACTATTAAATTTAAATTAATTCCTTTATTATCTATTTAGTTTTTTCTGACACTTTTCCCACGCAAGCCTCTTTGTTAATACCCATTCCCTATTCTTCCTATTTCAGGTTTCAGCTGAATTGTTTCTTCCACTGGTTTCAAGGCCACAAAAACAAGTCTCTCATTTAAGGGGTATCTAAGATAAGAAAGCTGGTTATGTCTCCAATCTTCCACAGCTGTCGCGCTTGTGCGAGCAGGATTATTGGATGTATTGAGGTCACTTCCTCTGAGAGCAGTGAGAGCACTGAAGCAGCGCTGTAGCCAGTGGCCTGGACCATGTAGCCGCAGGTAAAATTTACTCACCAGTCAGGACCGTCCCAGGGGTTGGAACAAACCATTACTCTGTGTGTAGCCTCATTGCAGACGAGTTTGTCCCACACATGGATTGGCAGATGTTGTCATCATGTCCCATACATTTCACCAGTTTGAATTAAGTTATAGGCCTCTTGACCTCAAATGAACTCTAGTTAAATGGAGCATGTCCATAAACTAGAGGCAGTTGTTTTGTAGCTTCCTGCCAACGTCCTCTCCATCCACACTGTAGGCCACAGCAAGAGCTGTTCAAAGAATTGCAGACCGAAAGTTCCCCTCTTAAACATTTTAGTTTTTCTTTTTCCATCTGAAATGACTCACTGTATGTTCAGACCTGCCTCCTTTAGTTGTAGATAGTACCAAAATATACCTATAGAAAAGGAATGTCTAATGAAAAAAAAAAGTCTAAATCAATGGGTTCACCAATCACAACAGAGGGACTTATCTAACCAAACTGAGCAGTCTGTTAGTGTGTTGGCTGCTTATTGGCCACAAGTTAAAGTTTATAAAGGATAGTAAAGTTGGCGTAACACTGCAGACTGTTCCTAACGCCCTGTGTTAAACCTGAGGGGATATCTGTGTCAGAGTTTATACGTTCTTCTTAGATATGTTTAATTACAAATAGAGAAAAGTGATACATGTGCACTCGCGTCCCGAAAGATGTGTGCTCTGTGCCTCTGAAGGAGCCGTCAAACTGACACAACTTACCCTGCCTTATGTCACAAGTGTGGCCTGGTAATTTACTACAAATAATATTGCACTCTCTTCCTTGACAGCCTGCCAGCACTAAGACAGGGAAAGTTGTTTTTCAACTTCCTGCCTTCTTTGCTGCTCAGATATGCTTCTCTGCAGTGGGCGCCTCTCGCTGCAGCTGTAAAGGTCAAGGTCATGATGGCAGACATAGCTGCTAAATCTTTAATAGTCAAAGAGTCTAGCCCATCTGGGGTTCAGTAGTCCACCACAGCAGAGGAGACAAGGCTGACGGTTGTGTCAAGAGTGTAATCTAAAAGCGGCTCCTTTCTTCTCCTGCAGATATGACACCTCCTGACAGCCCAGCTGCCGCGCCGATTTCCCGCTCACATATGAGACACGTGAAGTGATGCAATCATGATGTAAGCGTGGATTTCTCAAGAGAGCACATGGTAAGAAAGAGAAGTAAGATGCCAAAAATGTGCCATTCGAACACACAGAAAACAGGCTTGGTATAGAAATACACTCATGCTGCGTTTTGGCAGGTGTTCCCACTCCATCCACCAACACTAATGTACCTAGACAGATCCTTTTAGCACTCCCCCACATATCTGTCAAAAATATACCAAGCAATAGGCATTTTTGAAGAGGCTTGAAGTTACCTTTGAATGATTGAGGAGACATCTGCAATAAAGACAGGACTACGACACTGTGTGATATTAAAGGCTTATTAGCATACTGAAAGATCAGTATATTTAGGCTCCACTAATTCACAAATACCATTACAAAGTCATTTTGGCAAATTATTGGTGGCTAACCAAAGCATTTACCCCATGTATGTATGTGCAAGAAGCTCAAATCAGAGACTCCTACGGCTTCTGTAGGAGAAAAAAAGAAACTTACTCAAAAGCTAGTTTTAGTCTGACATTGTTTAAAACTTCATGAATGTGCTGATAGATTGGATAGAAGTTATATAAAAGGGCTGAGACAGGTATTTTGCTTACACTTATTGTGAATTATTTAAAACTCGCTTTATTGAAAATATACCACTTATGTTTTCGTTAAATGTTCATAATTCAGTGCGCTCTCAGGTTGAAGTAAGGTGACTCTTTTGAAGAATTTATACAAAGAGTGCTTCATTTAGGTCCCGCTGTTAGGACTGATTAACTGAGCTAAAATAACACTTCTTTTTCCACAAGGTCAAGGTAAGAATTATACAGGAAAGGTAATCTCATCAAACTGGCACATGGACAAAAAGATCAAGTGAATTGACAGGAATTAAATGCTTTTGTAATGTTTTTTTCTTGGGGGTGGAGGGGGTCATGTTTGCTTGTGCTTCTTTATGTCAGATGTAATTACGTCGACACCTATGGGAGAGACAGCCGAGGAAAGATGAAAGAGCTTCTGAAACCAGGACACGAACAAAGCTGGAACAGAGAGAGACGGGGCCAACGCTTGAACACCGTGCCATGACAGACAGCCTTTGGGCCTGTTTTATTCAGCTGCCAGGAGCTTTTTAGGATTCGTTTTATCTGCTCTGCCTTTTCTAGCCACCCACACGCCCACCCCTATGGATGCTGCTCCAGATGATTTGTGTCCAGTTTGGCTTCACTCGAGCCAACACTGACTCTAAAAGCAGATTCACTGTGCCTCCTCTTTGCAGTCATCACCTGTCTCGTGTTGGAGGCTGTTAAACCTCTTTTCTGCCTGAGTAGGCTGTATATACTGAAGCAGGGCTAATTTAGGTTATGCTTTTTAAACAGGATTTACACTACATACGTATCAACCTACACGTGAGAGGGCTTTCCTTTTCATAGATTATTATGACACGTGAAGCTACCTCACAGAAAGGTGGGATTAAAGAGGAAGCAGTGTCACAGAACACTCATCCCACTCAACTAATCCTTCTTTTGTAGGACATTGTAACATGTTTTTTTATTTTCTGTACAAATGAACGGTCCTTTTTAAACTTTAATAATCTCACTTCAGCCGAATCAATCTATAATGGGTCACAGCAGACACTTGTATTGATCCTAACCGTATAGACTCCTAATTAGTTTGGTGCAATTGAAAAATCAATATCAAAGACAGTGAATCCTTGTCAGAATATGGCTTATCCACAAATGTGCTTGATCATCATATTTGGATGTGCTTATAAGCCATTGTTTCTAGCCACTGACACTGTGCTGTTACCTCGACACATGTTTTCTTGTGCATTTCAGGTCTTTGTGTATCGTCTGTAACTCGATAAAGCCACCTCCTCAAAGGGCCCTGCAGGAGCTGAGTTGAATCCAATTCGATGTACAACACATCTAGGCTCCCAGAAATCCTTTTAGGCCTGCCTGGACGTCCCCATTGGTGGTGCTCGGCTTGTGTTCTTCATCAGACTCAAATTAGTGGCATAGCACTCAGAGCCATCTCATAAATGGATTTCTTGTTGTGTGTGACGCGTCAGAGGGGAATCGCTGCAGCATGTGGCCATCTGTCTTCATACTACCAGCCTCCTGAGCCACTTTCCCAGAAATCAACACCCCGTGGTCTGAGCACACTCACT
Source organism: Perccottus glenii (assembly GCA_024416835.2). NCBI lineage: Eukaryota > Metazoa > Chordata > Actinopteri > Gobiiformes > Odontobutidae > Perccottus > Perccottus glenii. The sequence goes on along the minus strand of CM044552.2, from coordinate 9,941,052 downwards.
GTCCCACCACCATCGAGGTATGTGAGCACTGTTTGTGCCTGCTGTGCTTTGTCATTACAGTCATGCCATTCGGCTGAGAGCATTAGGGGTAATGTCGCCTAAGAGCTTTTGCTGGGCTCTATATCATTCCCACTAAATGACAATTCATGGCCTAGAGACGCTGTAAGCAATGTTGTCCTATTGATTTTTGACATCACATCCATTTCAGGAGAATATTTCAGGGGCCAGAGCATCTGTGCCTTTTTAGCATCTCAGCTTTAATGGCTCCATTGTTCACAATAGAAATGATCTTAACATCTATATGGCAGAAAGTCCAGTGCAGCACAAAGGTAATTGTATTGATTAATCAGACTATTTTACAAGGCGCAGAAACACCAGTTGCCATTTGTATAGTGTATTTTTATATACTATTATTACACTGCACTACAGATGCCAGATATAGGGTTTACTACATTATTTTTATGCAAATATATCTAATAGTCTACTTAAGTGTATAATTTCCCTCAGAACCTTGATCAAGTAGCTTTCATAAAACAGACTGAACTGGCACAATACTGCTGCTCCTTATTATTTCTCACTCAATCATATGTGATAGTTCAAAGCATGTTTTATTCTAATACAGTATATCATCAATCTTTGTTAGCTGCTGGCCACTTTTCAGTCCCATCTGCCGACTACCTAAGAGGACAATGACTGGGCTGGCACTACCAATGCTACTGGCCAATTCCACTTGGAGAAAATGGCTCGCCAATTTGGCCTCTTTGTGGAGAGGCACTTGGATATTTGATAAAGCCACTGCTCTGACGCTAATTGTGTAGCAGAAAAAGCCACACTGGCACCGAGTGCTTCATCTCACTATTGTGTTGCCCCGTTCCCAAGGACAGTGCCAGTCTCGAGAATCAGGGCAAGGACAAAAACATATTTACTCTGGACACCATATGACAATTTGACCAAGTTGTTTTGTATTACGGCATCTGACAATAGACAAACACTCATGTAAGAGCACCTCAGTGGTTACTCTATAAACGCATAACATTTTCAATCATTTATGCTTCGAAAACACCTCATTGAGCTCTATTTCTAAGGTGTTGTTCTGCAGCATGTCCTTGAGGGGACACTGTTGTACCAGGCTACATTTATTAGCTCTGAGGGAAAGGAGAAGCACTGTCTACTGTCCAATCTGTTTGTGTCCTCACTTTGTAAGACAATGGCACTATATTCTTATCCGATCTAACCTCTACCTGGAGAAAGACACGGATACCGCAACACTTTCCCTTCTGCAACAAATTAAATCAGACTCCCATTATTGAAAAGCAGATAACACAGCTACAATTCAATACCACTATTGTATGACCAAAACAGGAAATATGTTACTGCAGGATATACAATATTTCTGAGGGAAATAATTGGTTGGTATAACTCCCATAAATCGATACAGTGTGTAATTGTTATAGCTCTTCTGCTAATAGACCTGACGAGCTCATTTGAATTATGTCTAAATGACTGGAGAAGTCCGGTGAGAACAAAAGATCCGATCCCTGTCTCGGTGAACAGATGAGAATATGTAATTAGTTAGAGGTTACAGGCAGTGTGTTGTCTGTATTTAAGAAAAGGAGTTAGCGGTGCTCGTATCATCAGTGCATAATGTGCTGCATAATTTTTCTGACCTTGCCCTGACTACTTTATTGCATCAGTCTCCTTCAAATCTTTGATTGGCCTGCCCCTCACATCTCACCTCCACTCTTTTCACAACCAGTTAAACCCACTAGCACCTCAGGTATTTGAATATGGATACCATCTTTCACTGTGTTATTGGCCTCCTTCTTGCCCCATCCTTCATTATAAATGATCTCTCACTGCTAATGAGTACATGTCTAAAAATACTCTCCTTGTCCAGAGAGCTGGATGTGTCATACTGGGCTTTAAAAATGTTAATGGTTATGGGACATCACAGTGAAGTAATGAATAAAAGCCTCTCTGACTTCATCTTCACAGAACATATTTAATATGCAACCAGCATCTGCATCCGCCCACTGAAATGTGCAGCCATAGATTTAAATCTGACCCCTCTCAACGCTACCTTCTTAACATACCGGTGGTGTTCTGGTTGCCACAGCAACACCACATGACCTTTTGCTGGGAAGGTCGTGCTCATGTCATGAGTGTTGTTCGAAAGATTTCATTCCCCCATTTTTTTCCTCACTGGTGGTCTTTGCAGTTGGAAATGCTCAGTGGTTTGACGGATGAGGGAAATGTTCCAACTGGACTCGGACTTGGGGTGAAAGAAATGTAAGGTGATGGATGGAGCTGTCACCACCCTTGTCTAATTAACTGACAGGGACCCCTCTTTGCTGCATGAAGTTCCAATGACTCAATTCACGGAGAAATTGTGTGGGCATGGACACATTTACTCGTGCCAACTTTTTTACACACTGAAAAAAAAATATAAGCATGAATCAAGCTTGTCTTTACTTGAGATAAGCTGCCAGAAGGTGTTTTTGTCCGGCTGTGATTCAGATGCAAAGATAACATTTTGGTGAAGTCTTTATATAATATAATTCTCTACCACAGTTAGATATGACTATAAGCCTATGCACACTATGTCTCACATCCCACAATGCACTGCCCTTATTGATGTTGCTGGATAACAAATCTTTACTGTAGCCAAATTTATAGACCCTTTTTGTTTTTGGATCCTTTCCCCATTTTTATACCCAACCTTCTGTCTCTAGGTCTTCTCTGGATAAATGGGACACCACTGGTAAACTCAGACATAATACTGGGACGAGGAAATTCAGAGGTAGAAATGTGGATTGAAAGGATATAAATTAATTTGTTGAGCCAATAGTGGAGTTGCCAATTCCACTCATAACACTGCAATTATATCCCATTTGGCTCAGATAGAGTTGCAGACAGTGTAAGGCAACAGCTTTCAAAATAGTTATTGTATAGATATTATATTATTGTATATATTGTTTTGTTATCTTCATTTTTCTTATAAGATGGTCACAATGTGGTTATAAACATACTGTATTGTATTTTTTTTTCCATTGAGAATAACGATACTTGCAGTTCCAAGGGGGGTTGGCTGAAAATAACAAAATATTATAACAAAAGATTAACAAATTACTACTGTTACTGTTTTTTTGAATGTTTGCTTCTAATCATTAGTAATGTAGAGTTTTTACACTGCACTGCGGATTACATGAGAAAGATAGTATAGGAGCACCAATTGTAAATGTGTCATTCACTGAGTCTTTAGTTTAGTTCTGTACTCTGAATTACCCTCTGTATCAGAGCTGAACACAGAGTTGATCTAATTATTGCTCACTGCTCTAAGAGAGTGCAAGAGAAACCAGAATGAAACCATAAAGTGGGCGCCTCCGGCTTTTGTCTGCATTAACTTAAGTCTCTAAAGTTTAAAGCGAGCAGTAATACCTCTTTAGAAAGCCTGGTATTACAAAGTGATGCATCATGACTGTGCACCACGTGGGGAAAAACACACTGGTGATTTCATCAGACCTATGAGTTCATTATGACCAGATCAAAAGTGGTCATAGCGATGTGTTTGCAGCCTGAGCAGGCCTAAGGGGTTTGGGTCTAATTCAGACAAGATGTGGGATGTTCGACTGCCTCCTTTTCTCATTTGTGGAGCAGGTCTAGATAAAAAGGTGGCAAGCAGTGAGAGCAGACCTCTGTGGAGGGCTTTCATTAGATATTACAATCTAAACTTCCTCCAAGGCCAGGGTCAAAGATGGCTCCTATTTACACCTTATTTCATGGCCAGGAAGATAATCGACCCACGCAGAGTCCATCTGGTTCACATGGAGGTCTTGTTTTCGAATGGCCTTTGTTCTACGCAGCTCGCACAGCCCCTAAATGAGATGAAAACAAGAACTGTGAGAAAGGAAACAAAAGACAATTTGTTTTCAATTAAGCCCTTTTTTCAGCAGAAGTACAGTATGGGTCAAATCAGTACATGTTTATCTGCCGTTTCCTAGTAATAACCGCATACCCTATAACAAGCCACATTTAACACCTGTACGAAACAATACCAATATGGAGGAAATGAAACTAAAATGTGGAACGGCTTACTGCACGGCATTGATTGATTATTGGGAAAAAACAAAAACAACTTCAAAGATTGTCTTCTTGTGATAAACATCCAAAGTTTATAAAAATGCAAAATGCGACATGCTTTTGACAAATAAACGTCAATGTGGTGAACTGGTCTTCTATCAACATCTGCTTACAGAGTGTGTGCTTTGTGAATGAAAGCACTTTGTATTTGTTGTTTACTTTGAATTAATCTCAACCAGAACATCAGACATTACAGAATCTTGTGTAATTATCTTAATAGATTTGTTTTTTGGGGAGTTTGAAAGCTTGCTCTCCTTCTACGGTTTAATCCAGCAGCACATTCAGCATTTCATGTGTCTACACAGGAGAGATTGAACTTTGTGAAAATGAGGTTTCATAAAAATTAACTTTGACATCATCACCGTAACCAGACAAAACACAGAAGTTGATTCCTCAAATGCCTCAAACTTTCTAATCTAGAAACATGTGATGGTCTCATGGGTTTCCAAACGCTGGCTCTCAGTGTCGTCCTCGCATAGTCTTATTGATAATGCCAGCACCGCCTCTCCTTGTGTCCTCATTGTAGTCTGCCTTGTGTCCTTCACGGCCCGTAATCAGATACAGTGGACTGATTGTGGAGCGAGCGACCTGGGGCAGTCCAGCTGCACAGGAGTACAGTTTCAACCCCTCAAATGATGATGTCACCGCTCCCATGTGATAGGACTTGGTTTCACTGTCAGATCAATTATTCACAGAGTTTAATTGGATCAGCTGAATCCAGATCGCTCCGGGGATCCATTTCCAGTAACAGCAGCTGCAAATAAACCCTGAGCCAGCACACAAGATATAAAGCCCTCGATCGATAGCCACAGACTGCAACACACCTCAGTGATTACTTTTATGACTTTATGAAGGCTACATGGACAAGAGGAAAGTTTTATCTCAACAGTTGGGGGTAACCTAGGTGTATGGGATGACAACATATACACTCTTTATGCATATTTATGCAAGGTCTTGGTACACTTTGTTGCCGTCACCAGTTCAGGCAGGCCACGTGCTCTGCTGTCAGCTGACACCCAGATCAGCTGATCTGATTGCTATAGCACTCAATTGGTCCATTCAAACAGGGCGCCTTTGCTATTTAAGTGCATTTTCAGTCTGCTAGGCTTGGCTGTTCCACTATTGCTTGCAAAGCATATCTCCTACCTACTTTTTTTCATGAACTCACCCTCACAATATGGCTTTGATGCTACTGTTATTTTGGGCTATGAGCTCACCAGTTTTAAAAGATTAGAATAGCAGTTACTTTAATAGACAAATTCTAGTTAATGGCTTTGAGGTAATTCTCTCACTTTCCAAATGTAACTTTAACATCATGCAAATAAAAGTCTTGAAAAATCTTGCCTTGGTCGAATTGTCTATGGTATTTTTGACTCAAGTGGTCCTGACTGAACTAGTTCTTGTGGTCACTCCTTTTTTAGCAATTCAAATATAAATACAGACATTTATTTATATGATTGTTCTATAACACTCTATTGCGGCAAATACACATACAACATTGGGATCAATCATATAGCTTGACCTATGAGTGTACTACCTCCTGTTTTTTTTTTTGTGTTTTGATATTGTACTTAGGTTCAGAAGTTCACTTCTTCACACTCCTATATAAGTAACCCATACAGTTTAGGGTATGTTTCCTTTTCAGATCATGCTTGCTCGTTCCTCTTCCACTTGCGAGAGAAGCTGATCTCAGAGGGTTTGGGAAAGGGCCTGTTGTGATGATGCCGCATTCATTAATCAAACAGACATATACAGTGGCGTTCACAGCCTCTTAGTCATCACATATTCCCCCTTGGCCTCCACTCCACTCCCTCCTCCGACTCATTACAGGCCTCGCCGGTCAAAGATGGCTTTTGTGCAGGGGTCAAAGCAGGGACCAGGACTGTCCTACTCCCATGAGTTTCCATTACAGGGTTTCAAGATGCTATAACGCAGAGAGTCCCCCATTCACAAGGCGAGGAATTGAACACCAGCTTTCTATCTGTGAAAAAGCAGAAAGAGCAGCCCATTCATCTTAAGTCACATATACAAAGGTCTCTGTGACGTCCCAATGAAACGCCGGCTCTGTTTTTATATGAAAGCCACTGTGTTTATCTATTACTGTTTTTATATGTTCACCAAGTATCAAGAGCTGTTGAAACTGGCTTTGTTCTTAGTCTAAACTTGACATAATCTCATTGATAAATAAAAAAAACAAGCACTGAAATAATGCAGTGTAAACACTAATTAAGAGCAACGCTTGGCCTTGAAGCCTCATATGATTGAAAAGATTTATGGGGCTCCCGGTTCCCATGATCATGAACTGACCCTGTTGGAATGAATGCGTCTTTTCATTGGCTGCACCACGTTCACAGACTTTTCGACCACCTAAAGAAGCAGGACACACAAAGTCCCGAGTGTCTTTTGGGAGTTTGTCAGATGCGGTTCTCAGTTAACAAGGTAACAAAATGACCCACGGTTTAAGTCCTTTTATGTCGTCGCCTTTGACTGGGAAACATTAGATTCTTTGAGTGTCTTAGACTCTCCATCACTTCTTGCCCTATCGCTTGAGCAGTAATGAATTCAGGCTTTGTGCACCCATTGACCTTTAAAACACTGCAAGGGCAACAACTCATGTATATTAGGCCAAGTTTACAGTCAACTGTTTAATGAAAATATATTTTACAAAGAACATCTCATATCACATTATGCAACTACAAATTGTTTTAAGGAATATGCCAAACCATTAGGTGATGATAAATTGAATAAAATAGCATGATTAAATATCAATGAGATTCCTGCATGAATCAGAGCAAGCACAGAGCAAACACTGATCATTTTTTTCCCATAGTTTAATTCTATTAGTCATATGCGCTGAGAGGCTGAGTGGGTACAAGCAGCAGCTCCATGGGACACGGCAACCTTGTGACTGGTGACCTTTTGGGTGTTTCTCTTCAACCTGAGGGACACGCTGCGAAGACTTGGCTAATCGGCTTTGTTCGCCACTCAACTGCAGCTCTAATAAGCCCATTGATCTAGATAGGCATTGATCCAGGGGAGCTGGGCTGTATGGGTAAATGGTGAAGTAGACTGGTTTAGATTGATGATCAGGCTTTTCCTTTTTTACCTGGAATTGGTTTTAAGGAGCAATTTTCTGTAGGGATTAGCTTAGCTTCAGTATTAGCCACTCATATGTAACAAGACTTATCGACTCAGTAGGCTGTAAAAAACGTTAACGTCGCTTTATGTTTAGCCTTGCATTGTTCCTCATGGCTTTCCCATCCATGGAGATGCTGCGTGGGGCAGGTTTTATATTCAATACATGTGTGCCACCATTTTCTCTGTCATAATGAACTATGTCTGAAATGTTATCACAAAGAGGATGTTTTGAAATGGTCCATTCTGCGCTTACACCGAGCTGTAAGTAAAGACCTGTGTTGAAAGATACCACTGTTACAATATATTCCCGTTGTTTTTGTTCAGAAAAGTAGACCACATTTAACACAGTCACTTGATGTGGAGCAAAGTGAGTTAGTTCCTAAACTCATGACTAACGTTCAACATTACAAAATGGGCTGCCTATTTTTGACCACTTACATAAACATCCTCTGTTCTGCCCCGGGCCCTGACAACTCTATTTACACAAGGGACTCCTGGGACTGCTGTCAGCTGCACACAAATCTTTGGTGAATCCACAAAACAAAATGACTCACTCACTGATTGGTCAGGCAAATGAGTTTTCTATGGATATTATCTCCACAGAGCCACACCTTGTTTACTCATGACACCTCTGACCAACATTCACAGAGACCATGATAACTGTAATTCAGTCATCATCATCACAACAACAGTAACACTTCCCAGACAGGAAAAAAAAAGAACACTCTCTACTCTTTCGTAACAAACATGACCTGACAAGAGCAAAGGCCGGCATAACAAAGCACGGAGAGTACATTCAAGTTGCAGAAGTGAAATAGGGCAAAAAAAGCAGGAGCTCGAATGGAACAGACAAGCCTCAGTTCCTTCGGGGCAATTACAAAACCAGCCTTTACAGTGAAATGATTCTCCATTCTGATGTTTTCATGAAACATTGCTATTTTTGGAACTATCCTCCCTTCACCCTGACTGGCCAAGCACACGAGCATCAGAACATAGTCAGCGTGTTGGACATTGTGAGGGTTGTGTATGGCAGATGTAGTCATCCGAACAGGAGTGTGCACTTCTGAGTGGGATTTACACAGGACTTCCGTGCACAACAAAAACAGTGGAGACGCTTTCTCTTTTCATTGGTTTATAGCTACAAAGACTAACCTAATCATTTTTTCATACTTATGCCTAAGTGTAATACCCAATAACCTTTACCAGGCCTTTGTTTTTTAGCACTCCATGAGGATCCACTGGGTTTGCCATAGTGTGTGTGTTGCTGTTGTTGAGTCTAATATGCTCACCTTTACCATTATGTAGATTCAATTTACAAGATTAGCTAGACATGTATCTATCTGAGTAGCAGCAACAACCCTCGCTGTTTGTGAAGGATGACAAGGCTTCATGTTTTACAGAATTTACCTTAATTTGACAAATTTCTTTGGATGAGGGACACAATGTCTTCTGTTTCCAAACTATGTCCAGATGCCTTCTTTTTTAACCCTTTAGCGTTATGACTACCTGGATGACTGAGAACCTCCACAGAAGTCTTAGCAAAATTTTATTAAAGGTCAATATGATTTTTAGAAATGATTAATTCCTAATAATCTTTCCCCAAACTGTCCCTTTTCCTGTTTCACCAAATTCTTGTGTTTTAAATCCCATCACTCATCTTGAACTGTTTTGTGCCCAGCCATAAAAAGGATACTGTATGTGTTGCATACACAAACCCTGCTCGTGAAAGACTGTAATCAAGGTTGAGTAACTTAAGCATTGCGTAATTCTTTGTTTTCCCCTGCACCAATGTGGAAACTGTACTCATACAACAGCTCCACCTAATTCTCTCTACCATCTCCCACAAAGAAAAACAATCCCACCCACTCATGCTAATGTCCCACGCAGACACACTCTTGGCCCTGTGGCAACACATACTTCATGTTCGCCTACCCTTGCACAGTGAGATCACCAGTCTGTGTGTGTTGCAATAATTCTCTGCTCCCACAGCCAAGTCTGCCCTGCCCCCGTCAGACAGCAAAACGCTTGCATGTGTAATTTTTGGCCTGGAGGATTGATGAAGGAAAAGTAACAGTTGGTGCGCATGTGTGCGTGCTTTACTTGTGCCAACGTGCTCGCGCTCGGTTCCTCTTTAGCTCTGAGCCTGGAATGCTTTGTGTTTCTCTAGTTGTGGAGGGCAGGGTTCACGTAGCGTATTGTCCCAATATGGAAACAGCTCTTCCAGCTCTGCGACACAAAGACCTGGCCATACTGAGCTCTTTGTCGCGACTGCCAAAGGACCTGAGTCAGGTCAACAGCCCAAGCTTTCCATCCAATTAACAAAGGATTTGCCTTTTGTGGGCCACATACGCGCCTGACCTCATCACGTGTGTTTACCACAAGCAAAAGCCAACCCAGGATTCAAGAAATCACAGATACATGGTCACACAATGTTTTCAGCACAGAATTATTTTGTTGTTTAAAATACTGAATCTGATATTGTCCAAAGTAGCAGCAATAGGCTCCACAAAAGGCTGACACGAGTAAGAAAAAGTGGAAGTAGATGATGTACTGTGTTGTTTCATCTCTCTAACACTGACCTGTTGTAAGAGGTTAAACATTACCTGGAAGCTATATCTGGAATGTCATATGCTACAATGATTAGTGGAAAGGTTACATACATTTGATTTTGAAGACTGGGTGGGGAAAAACATGGAAAAAACATATGTTACACTAGATGTTGTAAGAACCATCTGTCTTAGCTCCAGCTGTTTTGAAACAATGGCGAGGAGGATGTTGCTAGGAAGAGGTGGGGAACACATAAAAAGGATGGAAGCGCCGGGCGAATGAGACGAGAAGATGGAGGCGGAGGAGTATCTGCTGTGAAGCCCTGTTATGCAACTCGTTTCTATGGCTGGCGTATTGCATTTGTTAAAAATGGACGATGCAAAACAGCTTCGCAATTAGTGCTCAGTTGTCCTGAGGGTCTTGGTCTCCCCCAATCACATCGCTCTGTCCTTCACTCCCCGGCGTGCCTGTTGCTAAGCAGATGATGTGACTCAGTCTCACAGTGTCGGTGCGGTGCAGACACACTGATAGCATTACACTGGCTGCATACGCTCTGATGTTTCCCGGAACAGACCAGTTGTGCAAATTAAACCAAGCTGGGTTGTTGTTTTCTCTGTGCCTTGGCTGCTCCTATTTAAGTGCTGTGAAAGTCAGAGATTAACAAGAAGGGCTTTTATTTAGGGATGCATATACAAGGTTTACAGTGACTTTGGGTGTGGTCTCCTTACACTAGTGCTTCCTCCGCAGTAAGTGGGGTGTTTATGGGTCTGGTCCTGTTTCCTGTGTCTCCGATAAGGACCACCCAACAAGTCCTCATCAGTTCAAATCTTTCAGACGCTAATGACCCCAAAGGAGGCTTCTACATTCATATGGCAAAACAGTGAAGTAATTACTCAGCATTTATCAAAGTCTCCAGAAACACAAGTAGAGAAAAGCATAAACAGTAATATAATGTTTCCCTTGTTAACACAACGTTTTATATACAGCGCTGTTTAATAAATACAACATGGAAGTATGCAGCCCCTCAGGGTGTGCTGTGAAAAAATATATATTTATACATCAGGTCTTGACAACCAAGCTCAAGCCAAGGCCTTTTATCTGCATTGTACTGCTAATTGTTTATGGAGTTCTTTGCAGAGGTTAAGCCAAGCCGAAACTAGACGGGAGAGTAACCTGAGACCAAAAAGATCGGATGTTGAGGTTGTACAATTAGGTCAGGCGGCATAAAAAATGATGCCTCATGAAAGCACTCAAGAGCAGCCAAATGCTCTCTGCACTGGTTGTTTAAACGGGAAGCTGTATCTCATTGTTTTGTGGGGCTAATGGTCTCCATCCCCGGTGTGAATGGAAGGTATTTGTGAGAGAGTGGGATGCATTATTTAAGAGTAAACACGGTGGAGACAGAGAGGCCCAGCGCTGGTGGGGTAGTATTGATTGTGACAGGCCAGAGGAGACATGCACACCTCTCTAAAGTGTCTGGGGCTTCGCCCAATGCCCCCACAAATCAACTTTTATTGCTCCAGCTTTGGAGTCTCCACCGTCAGCAGCCTCTCTGGCAAAGCAGCTTAGCAGAGATAGCCTGCGGCTGTCCCACTGTGGGCCTTAGCGCTATCAATCGATCATTCATCACCGGTCCCTAAGAAACAAAAACAAGCAGCTAAAAGACGAGCAGTGGGGGGAGGTGGCTCAACTGGACAGTGTCACACGGCTTTTGGGCTGATGGAAAAGTCTTTATCAGGTTTTATTTTGGAATAGTCCATGGCCTGTTTGGTGCAGGAGGTATTGAAACATTTAGGAGTAGAAAAGTAATGAGAGAAACTTTGTGGAAAGAGGTCGGATGAGACGTGGCCCCCCTGGTGCCCCTCTCTCCAAAGCCCTCCTGCACATTCCTCTCCCCTCAGCAGATCTGGCATACCCCACAGGAGGCGGCGGCAGCAGCAGCACAGTAATCTTTTCAAAAGGGCGGATTTGAGCGGCCGCCAGGGCAGCAGGCCAACTATTTCTCATTTGGAGCTGGCCTGGAGATGACCCTCCTGTTGGAGCCCCACTCTCAGGAAAAACAAAAAACGCCAGCGCCGAGTAAGGGAGCGCCTTGGCAACGCTGGAGAGCCGGGAACAGGGTAGCAAAAAGAAAACAGGGAAACCGCAGGCCTGCTCTCAGGAACATCTGCACCGCCTTCCTGTGTAAAAAAAACTCTAATACAGTCTGCATGAACCCGAGGGACTCCACAAAAAATGAAAGAGCTGTGTTTCTTGTCTACATGTCCTTTTTTTCTCTTTGTCCATTTCCCTCTCTGTCTAACAATTTTCCGACCCAGAAGCCCCCCTCCACTGAGCCTTGGACTCTTGCTCCTCCACTGGAAGCCCACCCTCAGCTGGGGAGGAGCAGGTCTGGGTCTCCGTTATGTTTGCTAAATGATGGATGGACAGGAAAACATAGAATCCAAGTCCAGCATTCATGCTTTTACAGTGGGATAGGCGAGGGTTAGGAAGAAAAGAAGAATTCCTAAATGTCTTTGTAATCACTATATGTTTGACAGCAACTGCACAGAGCGTCCAAAGATGTGGTCAGCTCCTAGACAAGAGTGCACGCATATCCATAATTATCTGGGTGTTTCTTACAAAAGTAGAATAAAAAAGACAGCTTCCAGAAAAAGTGAAAGAGCGAAAAGGACAGGACATGTGTAAATGTTTGGAGAGCTAAAGCTTTTCTGAGTCAGCCCTAAGACATCAAATTCCACATGCTGGGTTCAGATATCGTGTCTGTATGCAATGTTTACTGCCACATTCAGCCATTACTTAGCCACTGGGCCAATAAGACGCCCTTGTGGCCAGCTTTAGGGAGGAGGCAATGGACGAAAAACAAAGAAAGCCCTTATGTTTTCTCTCTAAAACCCGTCTCTCACCCCCATACACACAGACACACACAGAAAAAAACAACACTGCAGTAAAAACTCATCACACATCTGCCAGATCCACTGAGGCCTGCCTCCAATTATCCGCCCACCACGCTGGAATCCCAGAAAGGCTCTGTCCGGCCGAGCGTTTGATGTTGCCACGCAACATTTGACAGAGAACAGGGCGGCTTTGAAAATCAGAGTGTAAACTTGCCTGCCAAGTTTGACGTGAAGAAAGAGGGGTTGGCGGTGGTGCAGTGGGCTGGCGTTGGGGGTAGACAAGGAAAATGCCACTAGATGGAAAGCAGCTGCTAAAAACTGGAAAACATTGCTTTAAATGGGCCTCACTTTGGTGGAGACCAAGTGGTCAGCATTTACCCTGCACTGAATTGTAAAACTAAAGTAAAGAAAGCATTTCAGATGAAAACAGAAAATTGGGTCAAAATCTGTAACTGGTTCAAGTGAAGGAAAATAAAAAAGCAACATGTGCACAATGTTCTTGGCTTAACTAAAGCCTATACTGCTAAATCTTTCAGCAAATATTGTTTTAGTAATGGATCCTAATCATTCCTGTTACAAAGACAAAAGCTTAGCCATCCTTGTGAATCATCTTTTACACTAATGATCATGAATGATGGCTGTAAAGTGAAACCATGGCTGTTGCTGTGAACGTCCCACGGCAAATGAGGTCATCCTGGCTCTAGTTTGTTTAGAGTCGTTCCCCATTACAGTATCAGCTTGATCATCTGAAGGGTGACACCTGGGAGGCAGGGCTGTCATGAGAAGCAGTGGCAGCGCTTCACATAATGACCTGGCCACACCTCCGACACAAAGGAAAACAAGTACAGTAGAGGAGCCGCATTCTTTCCCACGATTACTGGAAGAACGAGGTAAGGTGAGCCAGATTAGTTGCAGCGCAAACAAATGCCACCAGGCTGCACACAAACCCACACCCTCCTCAACCTTTCACTCCTGTCTTAGTTTTAAATGTTACGCTTTTAAAGTCACATTTACTCATTCACCAAAATACTCAAATGGCATAACCATGCATTTTTCTCCAATTAAAAAAAAAACAAATATGGGACGGGTTATGACTTAGACTGTTCTTGAAAGCATGGAACTCCTTTTGTGCACACAAACCACAATGACCAAGTTTGTCCAAAGCCTAAGGCTATAACTACCCTTAAGTATTACACAAGATACACCAGGCACACCTGTTCTCTGAGCTGTTTGAAGAGTAAACAATGACGTTGACAGATAAAGACTGTATTTCTGAAGCCTACTGGCCTAAGGCTCACAGTCTCTAAGCAAATGAAGATTACCGGCACCCAAACAAGCTTTGCCACTACTTTAGGACTAGGCACTACATTGAGCAAAAGCCAAGACAAATAAAGTATGGCTGTACAAGTGAGTAGTTTGCAATGTCTAACCATGCTGCCATCAAATCCTATCACACATGCAATACTTGTAATATGTACTTTCTTATAATAAGTTGCCACAGAATGTCAGAAAGTCTCTTTTCTAACATTTTTAAAACCCTGTCCATTCAGCAGTGCTCATAGGGCTACATAAGATGAGTGTAATCTCAGTTATAGCATTATATTCTCTGATAATACAGTTGGCTCGGATCACATGGTGTAAGAATATCTTTCATGACTTGCACAAAACAGCAATTGGAAACTGAGTGATGACACACACCCACTGTTGTCTTCAGCGGGACAGTGGCAGTAGTGATACACAACTATCCCCTGACGCTTTGTCTTGCTCCATTTAAGCTGCAGATAATGTTACATGCTCTCTTCCGGACCCCCAAAAAAGATCACATTGTCTCTTTGACAAGGCAGAGTGCATAATGTGTTCAAACAGGCCCGATTAGTTTGCACAAAGCTCGTCTTGTTCCACAGACAAGAGGTATGCGTAACATATGCAACATGTGACTCACGCGGCGACATGCTGAATACATTAACAGGCAGTGAGTGAAATACAAGGGTATGTGCTTGGAAACAGGAAGCCTATTTTCCAGGAGCAAGAAAAGCAGTTAAGTAGGCCAACTGGATGACTGTTTCTATTATCCACCAAGCTGCTCTCTTCAGTCACTTCTCCCTGTTATTTAGGGCTTATATAATGGAAAGTATTCGACCATGCTGTGGCTACATAATAGTCCGATCGAATGCTAATGTCCAATATGGGTGTAATGTTTAGTTTGTTATTAGCTATTATCTTGTCATTTAAGCTACAGAAGAGGTCCTCAAGAAACACCATAAACATAGACCTTACACAGATCAATAATGAATACTTTTGACTCACTGCTGTGTGTAAATGTGAAGCTCAAGTAAGTCTTTTAAATAGGTTCATACAGTGCCGCTGTTATATAAAATGATTACCATTTTGATGGTGCACTTGTATTCTGTCAGTTCCTCTGTGTTATAGCACCTTCTCGACAGCTCGCGTGGGCTGTTGTTGTTTTCCACTTTGTGCTCTCGATGGGCACAAAATGGCAGAAGCAATTTGTGGCAGAATGTTGTGAGGGGCTTTCTCCTCACTGAAAGTGTAATAAATAAATAAAGATGTTTGAAAGGATTTACCCAAAGGGCATCAGCTGACTGTCTACAGCTGCTTTTGGCCTGTGGAGTGGTCTCCATGGTAACAGGCCTTCTAAATCTGGCCACTGCCAGCCTCGCTCCATCATAACAACAAATCCCATTGATGCGTCTCTGGTATGTGCGCCCTGTTTCCAGGGGAAACCTGGGGCCATTTGTGCAGCTGCTCTGCGTCGAGTGAATGTACAGTGTTCAGTGCTGACTTCTCCACTCTGCCGAGAGAAAACCGCAGTGAAAACCTGAGGTGAGGCTCTGACATTCCTCACAAACTCACTTTTGAGTTTGAAATATTCTTCATTTATATAATCCATAACTCATTAAACACAGGCTCAAGTGCCGCTCCATAATTCAAACTCTATGATGCTGTTTGAAGATAGAAATGTGCAGTAAAACCAGTGCATTTTGCCACTTTTGGATTTTTTAAGGATTCAAAACCATTTAGCACCAATCCAGCTGCATCTCGATCATTTGACACTAAGCTTCTCACTCATTAAGATGTAATTGCTGTTGTCAAGCAACTGGCACATCATTAGTCAAAAATTAATTACTTCTCTGTGTAAAGCAGGCTCTCAATAATAAGTCGATGTGTAAATAAAGACTGAAGGGGGCCTTGAAGTCAGACTAGTCGGGGCAAAGTGGAGCACACTGTTGATCCACAAAGGACGGCTGACAAATTAGTCGGCTTAATGAGCACAAACTTATGTAATGCTTGAACGGTTTGGTTATGACGTGCTTTCACTTGGATGTGCACAATAACCTGCTTCAGAACTCTGGAGAGAACATTACTCTCTTTAAGTCCGAGAGAGCAGGATGGCAGTAAAGTAAATATATGTCAGTTCTCTTGGGGAGAGGTGAAGTCAATGCTATGTTTAGATGTTCATTGATGGTGTATACATGAGAGATGGACTGATAGAAGTTAATGTAGCTGCTCTGAGCTCATCCTAAAAGCATCTCTGGAAACTCAAGCCATAATATTAACTTACTCTAATCAACTACTTCATGCTATTGATCTAGTTTGGCCCGGCTGGCTGCTTGTGCGGTGAATGGACGTGCACAGAACAGTCTGGTCTTTGTGTGAAGTTCCCCTTCCCCCTCGCTCGCTGTCCTCTGCAGTAACCCAAGCTTAGATGTCACGAGCTCCACTCCTTCCCTCGCTTAAGCAGGTAACAAGATCAGCCGTCGCCATGGTTACCAGCCACAACCATTCTCAAGACCGATGGGGTGAGAGTAAAGAAGGAGAGACCGGCCCCCAATCACAATCACAAGGACGACTCAATCACATCTAGTATCGGCCAATCTCTCTTCTCTCTGTCTCCTTCTCTGTGATGCAAGATTTAATCACGCTGCTGCCATTACGCTAAACCTCTTCAGATAAATGCCGACATTGTGAACAAGAACGTTATCAAAGGGCCAGAAGGTTTAGGTAATAGACTACCTTCTGTTACATATAAGCAACATATTATAACCAAAATGATGAAAGCACCCAGCAAGAAAGCCAACACTAGCAGCTACAGCTAACTAACATTTCTACAAGAATCAAATGACTGTAGCCTGAAAGTCAAAGTAAATAAAGTCATGTTTGTCTAACCTAGCAGCTGTAATTTAGGCAGGCGGGCATGGGAAGGCCTTGAGGGTGAACTGCAGTCAGACAAAAAAAATAGCAAAGATTCATATTGGGTTCTTGGGTTAGTGCTGCACATTTAGAAAACTGGAGGAAGCCTTGACCGTCGCTCAGAATAGCCTCATCGACCAGTTACTGTGAGTCAGCTGCACAAGCAAACAGGCCATCTGGCTGCTAGCTCACAAACGATGCTCTCAGCCAAAAGAAGAGAAAATATGGAAGGAGTATGAATGGATGCATCACAAGACAATGAGCATAACTCCTCAGCGCTGCCATGTTTGTGTACTACTAATCAAATATGAATAACTCCTGAAGATATTTAGGTATTTATTTGGTACTTATTTGTCTTTTAGAGCCTAATAACATGGTATTGGTCAAAATTTGTGTACATTTTTAGCATTTTAGTGCTAAATGTGTTACTTTTAGTCTTTTTGCAGTGTGGCATTTGAGTCTTTACCTATTTTTTGCTACAAACATAAAACCGTTTAAAAGAATCACATTTGACCCCTGCGTAGGCCTCGAGTATGATCTGTGTGACATAAAGAGAAAATAAATCTGCACAATACGGTGTACAAACAGTTCCTCGTGCTGCATCCTCGTCTCCTCATCCATTCATCTCACTTCAAACTCTGTTAAACCGTTGCCATGGAAACTGGGGAGAGGGGCGCAGCTCTGAAACGTGATTCTTCTATAAAATCACAATGTGTGCTATTCATATGGATTCCTCGCCCCTGGCTCGGCATGTGAGGAGAATAAATTTACCCTCACCTGCGTAGGAGATTTGTAGTTGCATTATGGGAAATGTGGATGCGCGAATTCCCATGTGTCGCTACTGGAGCATCTGTTACCCACCTACAGATGCTGCAACTTCCTTAACCTTTAAAAAAAAAAATCAAACACTACAGATCAGGCTAAATGAAATATTAATCAACTTAAAAAAGCTGTCTCTGTGATTTTAATTATTCCGCGGCACAATTAGCATCGGTTAATTAGCATCGGTAACATACCTCCATCAATCCTAATAACAACAATGCGACCGATTCCCTTTGAAATGTAAAACGGCTGAAAATGCTTTGTCCCGAACATGAAAGACATTTAGACAGCAAAATAATAAAATCCTCACAATGCTCCTCTCATCAGTATTATCATCATTACCGGTGAATAAGGCGCTCGAGCCGTCTCTCATCAACGTGTTTGAGGGATGAATCACTTCTACTCCCGGCCCACGCTCCCCCATGCATAAATTCTCATTTGTTCCTGCATTAGGGTCATTCTGCAGTAATTATTTGTTTTACTTCTGTTGATTGAATAACAACCTCTCGGCAGTGCTATGCTGTGTTTACCACATGTTGCTATGGTTCACGGGCTTCTTTAATTGGATTTTGTTGTTTCCTGGGAAACAAGGTAACCCACTGTATTGCTCAGCAACCTTACCAATTTGCCCTGTGTGTGTGGAGATGCACGCTGATGGGTGCACATTTCAGATTCAGAGTCTAAATGTAAGTCAATGAGGTGCTGGGGTGCACAGCATCGCACCCTGAGTAGAAATGGAGCTGCGCACCTGTTTATTCAGCCTTATGTTTTTAAATGGCTGTGCTTCCAGTAACCTGTCCAATATTCACTTTTAGCTTATGCACTAATGGGTTTATTGAAGATATAATCGTCCTTATATGCAATTGTCCTTATATATAAAAGGAAATATATCTATTGATGGAATTGATAAAAATATGGATATAGTAAAAATACACAATGCCTTGAAGATTGTGACTTTGCTGCAATGTAGTAGCCGACAAAAATACCAGGGACATTGGAAAAACATTTCATAGCCACTGACCTTGTTGCTATTAAAACCAGGTTCTTTTAAACCTGACTCTGACAGATAGAACTGCTCCACAGTACATAGTCTGTTCCACAGTACCTCAGTACTTTCAATGAATAACTGGTCGGGGCTCAGATTTTCAACAGTTTTATCCAATCAAAGCAGCGCTATGTTGTTTACGTTTGATGCTACATCTTCAAACCTAAAACACACCCAGACCTGTCAGTGCTGCCACCTCATTAGACATTACAGCCAGGTTTGGCAATGGTTTGGATGGTAAATAGTTTGTTTAGAGCAGTTCAAGATGGAGTTGTGTGAGTTTGCAAACTTAGCTGAGGTTAGGTTCTTTTAGCACATGCACTAATGAGTAACAGTCTATTGAAGCGATTATTTTCTTTCTAGACCACAGAAGAAGCATCGGAAGGAATGTTTCTATAACTTTGAAGTGAGTGTGTGGGAGTTTAGAGAAAGCTGTTTCCATGTAAACTCATAGGTCAGTCATTACCAATGAGTAACCATTTTGTGGAGACGGTCAAGGCACAGAGAGGGGAGAGCACTGTGAGGAGTGGCATGTAATCATCATGGCCCACTGCCTCTGTTCAGCCCCGAGGAGCTGGACACTGTCAGGCAGCCCTTCATGTAAACAACAAACAACAACAGCGCTAAAATGTCCTTGAGTTTGTCAGGGGGCTGCGAGCGCTTCTCTATCAGAAGCTTCCAGACTTTAGTCCACTCGATGCCTGACTGACTAATCGCTTTAGAGAAGCAGGCAGCAGCGAAACCCAGGGGCGCATTGGGAGTAAAAAAAAAAACTTGCTACTCCACTGCGGCGGTGGAGTTTGAAGAGGGGGCAAAAACACAAGGATAGTGTCAGGTTTGAGTGACAGGAAGCCTCTTGGAAATGAAGGGTTGGCAGCCGGACGAGGGAGATGAGTGGGATTCAAAAGGAGGGGGACTGTTGGGAGAGCCAGCAGCATATCAACACCCACCTGACTACAGGAGGTGATTTCTGCCCATGTAGGCCCCCACTTCCTCAGAATATTTCCAATAGTGAGCAGGTGCCCTGCTTTGAAATCCCTCTGAGAAGAGATGCTGGAGAGTGTGCAGGATGAACACCATGCAAAATTGATGCCTCTGCCTCCAAACACTTGAATTATATAAGTTTGCCTGCACGCATAAATCTATTAATGTGTCTGCAGTGCTCTGTTTACAGCTCCATGTCTCACGGCTCTGCACAGCTGGTGTTTGGAGATGAAGAGGAGTCTGTCTCTCGCCTTTATCTGATAAAGGAGATGACTGGAATATTAATGGACTACACAGGCAAACCGGCACACAAGCAACGCCCAAGCTGATTTATTCAGCAATCAAGAGGAAGTGATAAGGCAAAGAGTGACTTTGGATAACAGAAATGAAGGCAGATAGGGTTGTCAGTAAGACCCAAACTTGTAAAAGTGCGTGAAAGAAGTTTTGGGGTCTATACCATTTAAACACTGTTTGTCCTCAGCAATAAACTATAGGTCCTTGAGTATAGGAACAGGAATAGTGTCGCTTCAAAGGCCGTGGTTCATCCACTCTTCATTTTTTTCTATTTTTTCTTTTATTTTATCATATACTATGACCTCTATCACTGGGCTGTTTCAATCCACCAGCCTCCCACAAAGCAAACCCGCCCTGCGCTGAGACACGGGGACAGCATGGAGGACAGACGCTGAGTGAAAAAGAGATAAAAGATTTAAAAAAAGATAGATCAGATGAATGACAACACTGAAATAGGCAATAGTATCACTTTATTCAACCATGTCTCAGAACATTTCAAGAAATCTGAGAGAAAATGTTGTATGTAGCCTATTTGCTAAGGCACACAGTGTATTTAATGACAGTCAATGTAAATGAAGTGCACCCTGGGGAATGTAAAATAGTAACACAATATTGTCAGAGACTCAGAGAGGTTCACATAATGAGAAATGATTTGTTTATCCTTTCGCTACCACCAAGGACATTAATAAAGGCCTTTGTGTCACAAGTGCTGTTCAGAGAAGATTCCTCCTCATGTGAGTGTGTTTCCCATGGCAACAGTCTCCTGATCCTGCTGCATCCTTACCAACAAGTGACCACTAACGAGAGACGGGTAAGCCCCACACAAGAGACAAATGGAGATCTGGGAACAGGCAAATGAGCGGATACATTTATTATAAACATGCCGAATTTATGAAGGTTGACATTTAAAGTGTACACTCTTTAATCATTACAGTTCGTCGACAGATTGTGCATCATATGTGTCACCAGATAGAGCTCTCTCAGCGATATTTTGAGCAATGACAGACAGCTCGGGAGCATTAACAGCTGTGAAATGATACTGAACGGCGGCATTTACCATAACCCGGCATCAGCAGCATCAGTGAGCATGTGTGTGTGGTGCAGAGTGAGCCAGCTTCGGGATGATAGCCACTGCAGTGGTCTCTCCTGGAGCCAGGCCAATGTCATTTCACAGCACTAAGCCTTGTAAGATAAGATGGGGGACATCAGACCCTGACCAGCGCAAATGAATGGGATGTCACTTCTGCTTAAAACCACAAGCCTCGCCCTTTGCACAGGTTTTGTGTGTGCCTGTGTGTGTGCCGACTCTAAACAGAGAGGACATATCCAATCCGAGGGAAAGGGGTCTACTGTCTGTGCCCAGTCTGGTGCAATGTAACAAGATTTCTCCTCTGTGCAGTCAAAAAGAGCCAGGACATCTGTTTAATAAAAGTTGATTTTTAATCTGGCCGAGGCAATTTCCCCGAAACAATGGTAGCGTCAGAGGATTTTGTGTTGCCTCCGGCTTTGAAACAGGTGGGCGTGCCTTTTGCCTTCAGTATTATTCCAATCTCACATTTTCCACAAACAGCTCCACGTGAAAGCGACAGGATAGAGATTCACCTTGTCGTGGCGCCAGTGTAACTCGAGCTTGGCCACAGATCATCTAAAGGTTACACTGCTCAGATGAGGTTGAAAGGTTGTTTATTTCAAACTAGGAGCCAAGCCTGTTTCCAAGGCAACCTTTCACAGATCTGGCAGCGCGGGCACTTGTAGGCGGGGCTTGGCATCGAAGGCAGCAGGCTCACAGGTGCCCCGGCTCGAGCAGCTGCCTCCCCATTGCATAAAGAGCGGCTTGTTGTTTCCCCCCAAACGCTCACGTCAATCTCCTTCGGCCTTTTCATTTCTCTGTCCCCTCTCGCTGCTCCTCTCCTTTTTCTCCTTTTTTCTCCTTGGCCTTTGATCAGGGATTGGGTTTGCTGCTGGGATGACAGAGGCAGGAAGTGCTGGTGGGCGCAGGAGGGGCCCAGGCCCGAGGGCATCTGGGCTAAGGCCAAGCCGGTCCACAGTGCTCTCAGTTTCCTGTGTCTGCGTCATCACTGGCCCAGCTCTCATCATGATCTATCTGTCAGGCGGCCTGCCACAACAGAGGGGGGAGTGGGAGGGCTGCATGGAGCCCAAGGCACAATGAATACATGTATTTATTCACAATTCACAGAGGTGGTCCTTCTCTGAGGCCTCAGGCAGGATCATAACCTTTCACCTTTACTTCATGCCCACTAGGCTCACAGGAAGTAAGCATTTCGATGATCTTAGGCAGCAACAGGTCCCTCTGCAAAATATCAACACGCTCTACACTTGAATCTAATATTCATTGTCATTTTTATGTAGATGAGGTGTGGCTCTCTGCTTTTTCAGTTGGCGTTAATATCATTGTCAATCTAAATGTTACTTGTTAAAATATCTTCTATCTTGTGTTTCCTGATTGGTGCAAAGAAGGAATGTGGTGTGACAAATTCAATAGATTTAATTTACTTTGCTTAAAAATACCTGCTGTTTTCTGGCCCATGTGTCCCTCTTTCAACTGTGGTAGAAAGTATGCGGCTAATTTAGCAACAACAGTCCTAGCAAAAGTAGTTTAGCAGCAAATACAGCAAAGGAATGTTGTGTTTCAGCAAAGTGTAATTTGGTAGTTTTTAATGGTCCGTCTCCTGGAGCTATGCAGCAGCCACTGACAACAGAGCATTCCAGACAAGACTTTTTGGACAAGTGAGCCGCATTTAACCATAATTGTAATTGGCAACATGTGAACTCAAACAAGAATGTAACTGAACTAGAGACGAAAGTGGCACAGTTCCTGACCAGAGAGTACAGTTATGATTCAAGTTTTACATTTTTATATGAACTTCTTTCTAGAGGGTCATTTTTAGATCATTTCCAAATGATTACGTGACAAATTACGGGTCAGTTAACTGCCTCAGTTAATTGTGTGAGTTACAGCCTGCTCACATTACAGTCAACTATTTTTTTGACTGAACAAGGCCTTAACTGGTTCTAAACCTAGACCTAAACTACAACAAGGTTTTTTATGAGAGTTCACCTTGTGATGAGCTTTGGCCAATCACATGCTCACAAACAAGGGGGTCTGCTCCTGTTTGAATAAGGGACACTTCCATTGGCTGTTGGTCTAACAGCTTGTCAATTATTTAAATAAATAGCGTCAGAAAAATCATACGAGAAATTGTGTTGCCAACACCGGAACAACTGCTTACATGATAAAACAGCCTGGAGAAAAATAAGAGCAACAAAAAAAGAGAAGCAAAGTGTATAATTATTGGCGATGCAATTGTGTTGATTTGACATTGAACTCAAAACTCGGGGTTTAAGGCAAAAGCTCTCAACTTTGTTTTGACGTGATGCATTCATTTAAATGTATGTTAACGGTTGGTTTGATTTCACTTTGTTTTAACAGAGTAAAAGCAGAATGGGTCTCTGTGTTGTCGAATGGGGTGAGCAGAGTTTACTGCAGCTCTGAGTGAATGGAGAAGGAAACACATAGTAGCTCTACTGTAGTAAAGACATTGGAAAAAACCCAATACTTACAGTATGTTTTATAGTTCCATGTTTATGTAGTTACAAGTATCTTGTTCCCAGTCCAAACTGAAAAGCCCACGTTGCTTGTTCAGCTTGTGTACATTGCAGCACATGTGCCTGGGCCGCGGGGGGGGGGGCTGACCTACACTGCCGCTGTGCGTGGACAGTGTGGGCGAAGCAGCACCTGAGTGCAACTACGAGATCTCCTGCAGTGCCCTGCTCTCCTTCCAATGTTTACTGCCCAGCTTATCCTGTTTATTTGACTAAATTACAAAACACGCTCTGTGATGGATCTGTTTAACGTGGAACGCAGCCAGAGAAAATAGTTATGTTCCCAGCGATTCCAAGAAAGAAGCATACAGTGGTCCCGGGGGCCATGATGATGACATGTCAGAGCGAGGCTAACACACCACGGCCATTACAGTCACAACTCAGCAGCAATGGGGAGCCTTGGCCGATTGTACAAGCTGTGCTCACATGTGCTTTGTAAAGAGATAATTAGCTGCTAGTGGAAAATTATTCTGAATATTTGCTGTAAGGAGAAGTAATGTAAGTGTACAAGTAGAAATGTGGCTGAATAAAGTAAATGTACAATCTTTTTCCTGTATCCCTTTCTCATCCAATCCGTAACAAATAAACAGTTTGCACATCCTCAGGGAGAAAAAAGGACAAAGCAGAGACAAGCCTCTTCTCCTGTACATTTTTACAGACGTAGCATATATAGACGTTTTTAAAATGGGTACTTTCAGCGGTTTACAAAATATCTCTATTCCCCTGACTCAGCTTTAAACACAGCTGCCAGCTCACTCGACCCACAGACAATCAGGTTTAACTGTTTTAGCACTGTCTTACATATACAAAACCTTTTTTTTTCTATACAGAAGGAAAAAAAGACACAAATACTTAGTCACATTGTGAAGTATAGCACTCTTCTTTTTAGATGTGGCTAACTTTGATTAACCTTGTGCTGCAGCTGGATTCTTGTGAGATTTGTAAATTTGCAAACCCATTGTGTCCAATGAGGGGACAGCACAGACAGGTCTGGAAGTATTTTAGGTTTGAAGATGTAGCGACCATTTTACCGTTACAAACGTAAACAACATGGTGCTACAAAACTGCGGTTGATAAATCCAATCACTGACTAGGTATTCATTTAAACTATCTGCCTTTTTGCAAACGCTTTCATCGGGAGCCCTCTCAGATGTTACTGTGGAACAGACTACGTACTGTGGAGCAGTTCTGTCTGGCAGAGTCAAGTTAAACTTTGCTAACCACAAATGCTCAAGTCTAAGTTGACATTTCCACTTGTTGATTTTTTGTGCATGAACTGTATTTCATTTAATTTTCACATCCCCCGCTGTACATAGATATCTTTAAACAAATCTTATACATGTTGAAAGAGTTAAAGAGAGGACCCAGGGGCCAGAGATGAAGTAAAAAGTGAACTGTACAGCTTTACTTTCTCCAGCTCAAAGTTCATTTGAGCCTCACAGTTTTTGGCATTTACTGTGTCTCTGTATCTCTTTTCTTTCTCCTCTGAGAGAGGGTAAGAAAGTTCAACTTGATCTCCCATCAAATCATTCCAAAATATCTTTGGAGCCACTTCAAAATAAGCATGAGGCATTCCTGCGCCAACATTGTAAAAATCCAAGGCAGCTGTTTTTTCTGCTTCTGAGGCTTATCTTCCCCATGTAAAGACATCCCTGCGCTTCCAGAAAACACAAAAGCCAGCTGTGGCCAAATCGAGATAAAAAACACACACTGCAATTTAAGCTCACGCAATTACTCCACTGTCCCCTGAAAACTCCCCTCACGTTGGTTTAAATTAACACTATAACCGTTCAGTAATTTCTTTGGCAACAGCTCGAGCCGATGTGTTTCTGAGAGCCACCGAGCTGCTGAGGGATTACAAGCCGTTTCAAAGCCGCTGAAGGTATGTGGGTTTGGACGGCTGATGTTTTTCCACAGCAGTAAATGGTATTGCAGTTAATTCTGTATTTTGGCACTGAAGCTGCAGCTGGAAAACAACTTGTCGCTGCCAGAAGCTGTTTATTATTGCAGAGAGCTTTTACCCAAAATGGCCATTCAGCTTTTGCGGTGTCCATGTTGTTCGGACCCGGTTGCATGGTAACCGAGAACGTGGCAGACTGAGAGGATAAACAAGGGTGTGAGATATGCATACGTTAGCGCATAGAGAACAGGATGTGTTTACTGCACAGATATTGAATCTGAAGTTCAAAAATTAAGCTTTTCCATCCACACACTGACACAGCAGTTTTCCAGTGAAGTTACACAATGTCCACAGTTATTATTTTGAACTTTTTGTATTTAAAACCAAGATTTTTGACATTAGGGAGAGCTTCCAGGAAAAGTATGCATGTGGAAAAAAGCAGAAATTTTGCTTTTGGTGCAATAGTGTAATTTTTTTACACATGCATTAACGTACTTCCTGGTTCCCGTAGTTACAGACGTGGGTGTCAAAAAACAAAAGGAATGCACACAATAATGGAGGAGCCAAGTGCCAGGAATGGGTTAACAGTGGACTCTGAGCTTTCATTTCCTCTTCTGTTCCATCTGAACAAACAAGGCGGGTGACCTGACAGAGCACAGAGGGGCGGGGATGGAGGTGGAGGGGGGGTTGCCGTGACTGGAATATAACCAAATAGAGAACAGGGAGGAAGGAGAGAGGGATAGAGGGGGGTGGAAGGGAGGGGGAGCGGCCGCACTGCACCACGTGACGGTGAAAAGCCTGCAGGCTGCCGTGCTGGGAAAGGCAGACAGAGACATCCCCCCATATTGACGCTGCCGTTTCACCACAACAACAGTTCTGGGAAATGGCTGCCGTCTGTACTGTAGCCTCTATTTACACGGGAGAGATTCAGCTCAGCTTATCTCTTTCATCATCACTGCTGCACTGACCCTAATGCCTCCCATTGATTCATTTTTTTCACTCAAGCTTTATCTCACATGAATGAAAAAGGGGAGGAAATTTGTATTTAGGGAAATGAACATAATAAAAAAATAGGAGAGATTAATATGAAGCAGGGTAGGGAAAGGCTGTTGTGCTAAAGGACGGAGCGAGGGGAGGGGGCGAGCAGTCTGGACCAGAAGCACTGGAGACATGAGTCATGGCGAGCAGTCTCCCAGGGGGCTCGTTGGTGCAGTCTATAAATGGAAATAGCAGAAAAACAGCGGCTTCCCTCGCCCACCCAGCACTAGGTTATGCCTTATTAGAATCTGATGACTTATGACAGCGGCAGCTTTGTTCAGACCCAGCCTGAACCTTGCTATCTTCCCTTGACCAAGCAGTGGAGAAGTGTAAATAGAAGCACATATTTATAAAGTAAAGCAGCTTAGTGTCAGAAAAATAGTTCTGGCGTCTGAGAGTGACTTAAAGAAAACAGGTCACAAAGTGTTTTTACAAGTGCATTTTTTTTTTTTGAAACCCAGCCCATATCTGTTGAAATAAGTTGATGAGTGACATGAACTAGTTAACTTGGCTCCTTGGTTTCCCCTTGGCTTCCCTGCTGTGGAGCTGCATGGCCTAGATCAAACATCCCAAGATATCTGGGACAAGCTCAAAAAAAATGATGTGACCAAGAGGAAAGCAAGAAAAAGTTGTTTGAAACCGGAACCTTAAAAGTGTCTGTATTGCACTTGATGTTCAATGACAACATTTAGAGCAAAGCTAATGTATTTTCAGGGTTTGTTGATTTGTTTGTGGAGTCTTTGTCCTACTTTGAGTTATGAGAAGTTAATGATTTAAGATATTGCTAGTTGGGTTTGCCGCATTGCTGCAAAAAAGAGTCACATGGACGGTAAAGATTTTGGAGAAAATCTAAAAAAATATTTTTTCCTAGCATCTTTTACACAAGATCAAGTAGAGTATGGATTTTTAAACATTCACTATCTGTTCAAATTATAGTGAAAATGTTATTTATAATGCCTGTAGATTCTCTGTCATGGTCACCAAAAAGTACAGAAGACAAAAGCTTTTGAAGGTGGAAACTCCAGATGCCTTGTTCTTAAACCTTTTGTATTATAAAATGTTTATGTCATAAAAATTGGTGGTTTAAAACTATTTGATCTCTTCTGGTGCAGGATTTTAATGAATGGGGACCAATCAGATGTCTGGTGAGTCATGTGATAACTTTGTGAATCCACAATTACTTTGATGTGTTTGTTTTTTGTGAAATACCTGGAACTGAAATCAGGTCACAAAAACAGATAACCTAAATGTATTTACACAATGTCTCAGTTGTTTAATCGGTCTCTAGCTCCTCTGCATTGCTCAATGATGTCGTCAGCATCGTGTCATGTTGACCTGGCCCTCTGGGGCCACCTCACCACCTGCTCCTTTCTCCTCCCTCATAGGCCTCCGAGCAACAATCTGCCCACCTGCCTCCCTGTTGCGACACACCCTTCTCACCGTTGTTCCTCCCTCGTCGCCCGCAGCTAAATTTGAGTTAGCAAGAGCGTAGCAGGACAGACCCAGACAGAGCAGAAGCATGCCTGGCCACCGCTGCAGAGCAGGGAGGGATCTCCGTCTATGCTGCAGGCCTTTTGTTTAGCTGCCGCCACTCCCAGACAGGTCCTGTTTGCTTTTCTGTGTGTGTTTTACCTCCTCCACCTGTCGTCACTCTGCTCTCTTTCATCTCACAGGGTGCGTTGTAGGGACCATGCCTGGAAGCGTTCAGAACATTATCTCAATAGAGTAAAAGCAAGAGGTAAAGCTAGAAATGTTTGCTTTTTAAGTGTCTGGGCCAATAGCACACACAGAGGCCCTTTGGCTGTTTTTGTAAAAGACAATAAAGGTTTTCAGGTGGGATTAGGATGAACAAAAGGCGGGTGCAGGTGAGGGGGCGCGGCTCCCCTCTGAAGGCGACCCCTGTGTTTATTGTTGCTGTTGTACTTTTACTCATAATAATGTGTGTTTATCTGGAGCTCATGCTCACATTCCCCTGGTGAGGTTTCAGACATTTGCACTGAATGTAATCATTTACAAAGATAATTAATAAAAGTCAATGTGTTTACAAATGTCTGTGTCTATTGTGTTACTTAAAATTCAAAACATTTGACCAAATGATCTGAAGTTAAAACATTTTTATTATCAGCTGAATAGGTTAGTATGCAACAATAGGTGTTTGCTGTTCAGCCTCTAATGAATAATTACATTGACATGATATGACGGAAAAATGCAAAACATATACATTATATGATCACTCAGACACAAAACTTACTCAAGTTATAAATCTAGCATTGTACAAGCAACAGAACAGTATAAGAGTAGAAATAATGGCTGCTACGTTTGTGAATAAATAAATAAAAAGGTAAAATAAATACAAGTATAAAATGCAAAAGCACTCACATCATTTAAATTAACAAAACACATTTAATTAGTTATAGCTGAACAGTATTTTTACATGGAACAATATTTTGATATTCACTCTTAAAGCATTCGTGAAATTGCAATACGTCAATAACTGGCTCCATCTGGTAAAAAGTATGTCCTTATTAAGAGCTGACAGTTGCACAAAATGGAAAGTGGCGAGGAGTTCAGCATGATGCAACTGACAGAAACTAGTAATAATACATCAGGGCAGTGGTAATGATGTGTTTTTTTAGTTGGAGTTTAGAGGCTTTATTTGTTTTTCCTGCAGCGAGATGAGAGGACTGCTGCTTCAGCACGGCATAAACAGCCCACAGGGGCTCATTCTTAAACATAGTCCTCCTCCATAACTGATCTCACCACAGGGCTTTGGCTCGACGTCCCAGCAGCCCTCTGGCCCACATGACAACACCAGGCCTGTTTTTCTCTGCAACATAGCAACAACGCCCTGAGCTAACTCTGACCCTTGACAGAAAAAACAGACCAGTGGCGCAGGTGACAGCAGCAACAGAAACAGGGGGATGCACACTGGAGCTACGCAGACCTGCTATTCAGCTGACAACAGATCAGATGAACATTTGAATACCTTTATTTCACATTTGTTTGGTTAAGTGGTTTGCTTTTTCAAATGAAAGCAAAAGAGTGTGTTCTTATTGTTGTATGGCTAGATCCTCGTGTATCATCTTTTAAAGCAACAAACACTGGGTCTACTCAACTGTGAGCATCTGGATGTAGTTTTGATGCTTTTGTCTTAACTTTTTTCTTACATGACAATAGGGATAGCTAAGAATCTCTACAGACATGACCTCTTGTTGTGTTTTCCAAAAAGAAATACACAAAAATATTACAAAGAAATGGGAGTTTCCAGTATTGTGAAAACTACTGACAGTGACTATAAACAATGAATGAACAATGAATGAAAGCAAAGAACCCACATAGTAGCAATGCTCAAAGCCAAGTGGGACAATTTCATAGCGTCCAAACAGGTGGAGTTCCAAAAAGATTTCACTCTAGAGCTGTTTTTTATATTTGCATCTTCAAGTCAGTGAAATAAAACAAAAGAAGAACCTGCTGTGTAATAGGCATCTCACTCACTTAACAAGGTTAACAAGGTTATAACCTTGCGCTGTAGCTGGATTCTCGCGAGAGTTGAGTTTACAAACTCGTGAAAATCCAGCTTGAACAGTGATACGGAATATAAAGTATTCACAGTCCGAACCCTGGCCTTACCGGCTCGTTGTGTCCAATGAGGTGACAGCACAGACAGGTCTGGGCATCTTTTAGGTTTGAAGACGTAGCGACCATTTCACGGTCACAAATGTAAACAACATGGAGCTGCTCTGATTGGATAAAAACTGCAGTTAATAATCCAATCACTGTCCAGGAATTTATTTAAAGTACCTGCCCTTTTTCAAATGCTTTCAGCGGGAGCCTTCCCAGATGTTACTGTGGAACATGTTTTATGAAGCGGAGTCACGTTGACAAGGTTAGAGATTCAATAAAAAATCAAATATAGCATGGACACAAAGGTGTGTGTTAATATGGCCATAGGAAAATGGAGAAGTACTTTTTCATTAACACCCCAGGGGCTTGAGTCATTTTGGTGGATTGTGTCTCACTGTGATGCCAGCATAAGTCATGGCAAGTCAGAGAAATAGATGGTTAATTCACCAGCGTGTCCTTACACCTCCTTCAACAGAGGGTTGTTAGTCCGAAAAGACACACTGCTGGTGTTTAAATGCCCTCATACATATCAATTACTTTACAACTTAGTGTCATCCTCAAGGTGCCTGGAAAATTGGGTTTCAATGTCAGCTGAGAGGCACAATCCAGACAAAAATAACAGCGCTTTCACCTCGTGGCGACGTGGCCTCACCGTCTGAATGACTGAAACCGAAACCCTGCCATCTAAATAGCACTGAAATCTGGGCTTACACAAGCTGTGTGTTTCTCTTGCATCAGCAAATGAACTTCTTTCCACACGACAGTTTAGCTGTCAGCAACTATGGTGAGTGTTTATGAAGCAAAAGAGGAGGGGAAGTGAAACCTCTGCATGTCTTATTGTTGCTTGAGCACATGGAGCATTGGATTCTTGAAAACCCGGACAGCAAGAAAAATATGGCGTCACCCTCGCCGTTAGTCAGAGAGTGCCCTGTTTGAACTTCCTGTTTCAGTCTGCTGCAGATATAAGGTTTCTCCAGCCCAGCCGCACAGGAAGTGAGTCACTATTATTCACCAGTTGTCTGGAGGCTGCACACCGGTCCAACCCCAAAGTGACAGGCCGCAGAGGGGGCCAAATTAACTTCTGAAACTTTAATCTCCTACAACTCAATTATTTAATATCTGAGCCACCCACTTCAAAGGAAAACCTTAGCTCACTACTCCACAGCAGCCTTGACAGAGGCTTTCAATCCTGTCTCCTGAAGGACTTTTATATCTCTAGCCTGTGGTTTGAGTGATGCGCCACTGAAATCTTACAGCACTCACTAAAAAATCCCAGATATACCGTGCTAATAAACCGCAGAGCCTTAAGTGAAATTAACTTGTAGCTGCAGCACTGTCACACAAACTAACGCTGGATTCTTCAACCAATTGCGAAACAAAATCATTTGCAGCTGCAGAGGGTAATCTCTTAAAAAAGGAGGAAGCAATTACTGTGATTTGAAATGGGGCATGAGTACAAAGGGCTTAATGGAAATATGCAAAACAAGCTTACGTAATGTTGTCAGTATGTATTTAAATGTCAGCAACTGCAGAAAATACACCGGGTGACAATATGAGTAAGGGTTTGTGAGCAATAATAAAGCAGAACATGTCCTTTCAGTGTGAATGACGTCCTTGTTTACTGCAATATTCATAATGGGGGTGAGGTCATTGTCAAAAAGGAATAGGAAAGTCAAAGAACAGAAGTTACCTTGAGACAGGGGTCATAAATTATTTTAGAGCTTGGCCTTGATTTTGTGTCTCAGCCAGCCACAAAACACATTTCCAGACCGGCACATAGCTATTGGCTCTGTGGAAAAGTGGATCACAGAAGTGGAAAGTTAATCCCCAAGACCCTCCCTGCCAGAGATGGGAACAGCGGAGAGAGGAGGAGGGGGGCTGCTGGCATCTGCAATGAGACGGGGGCTTCCAGTCTCTGTGGATTCACACAGATGCAGACAGACACAAATCTCTGCTGTAGAAATTACACTGAGAACTTTTCAGTACAGTCCAATTACGTCAAGCTATAATCACAAAGGACCACGACTTTTTAGCATTACATCTTTGTCTTTATCTGATTTCATTATCACTTTTTTGTAATTTTATTCACCTTGTTGTCCAGATACTGTTACTCACAGATAGAAGCCTCTTGTGCTCCTTTAACCTCCTTTGATACTGCCACATAAGCACTTTACTTGCTGCAGTGTGAGCTTTTATTCACCTTTTCTCTATACAGCGCCGTTTGTAGGTATTTTTACATTTTCTTTTTTACAATTTTAATTAATTTTCAGTACATTCCTACCTATTATCTAGTTTTATCTAAACTGTACTATTCCTTGACAACCAAGCTGTTTTCGTAACTGCAGAAAAAGCTTGTAAAGGCTTAACATTTGGATCCTTGGCAGAAATATGTATAGTTTCCCACATTAAATATAACTGTAGTATTGTAACTTTTAATATGTTTCTGGCTGGTCTGGGCTAACCACATAAAACCAGCTTTTAAAATGGTAAACAGGAACAACAATTGCCGCCAACATAACATCATATCTGGCACGGTTCTCCTGGAGCAGATGGCTTTCCAGGCAGACTATATTAAATGCAACTAATGAGCCAGGGCATGCATGATCTCATACTAGCCTACTTTCATTCTTAATCTCTCTGTATCGTGCACGTGGCGCGGGTGGAAACAACTCGTCTGTGTGGACTACATACAAATGCAGATGTGGCAGTGCTTCGGCGACTCAGGATACTACTCTCTGCTCCTCCTAACAGCCTTCTCCAAAGTGGAATGACTCTATCAAGGGAACAATGGGTATTCTGAGCCCAGCAATGTGACAAAGGTTCACACTGACACGCTTTCCTAAATTAGCCTGTTCATGCACAGAAGGGAAGTGAGTCCCGCTCCTATTCTTCTGCTCCACTCGAGGGTCATTGTGTAGACAGGAAAGGCTACAGAGACATATGACTTGACATGCTCGATAAAGTAGGTTAAGGGTACTCTACTCGCAAATGGGAAAAGCACAGGAGAGGCTGGTTAAACTCCTGAAGTTAATCAAATGAAAAATAAGTCTGAGGCATGTTTAAGCTAACGGATTCTTCCGAGAGCCAAGACAGGTTTTAATAAGGATTTACTAAACGAGGAAACCATGCATTTAGAAATTCTGGTGACGACCCAATTCAGCAAAGAGCTTGTAATTACTACACTGATGTTTTCTGTATGAACTGCAGAGGCTTACTCTGTGGAGGCAAGAGACTATATAATAGAGACATCCACTAAGTTTAAGGTTTATTTCAGACTTGTCCAACACAAAAGATTAAATAATGGTCACTACTACTAAAAATAAAGTAAAAATCAAAATTCAATTTCAAAGTGTTGCACTAAAATTCATCAATAAGGTGTTGTTTTGGAGTTGCGCATCACTAAAGGTTATTTTGGGTAACTTTGACATAGTCCTATCATGTTTTTGGTTAACAACCATTGGGTTTAAAAGAATATTTAACTTGCCTGCCCACTGCAGAGTTCAAAACTGAATCATGGAGTTTGGTACCTGACTGGAGATTCTGACCAAAGCTTGACGTTGGTTACTATAGTTATTCTGGACAATAGACACTGCTTTATGTTTCTTTAATAATGTACTGATCCTGTGATTAGATCCGATGACCTATACATTGAATTTAGCCTAAAAGTGCCATTAAACAAATATTTCACACAGAAGACAACAAAGACATGTCATTTTCTGTCAAATGGTCCACCTTGCACCTTAGAGTTGTGGTAGTCATCGTTCATACATCTCTGACAGCTGAAGAATGAAAACCTGCCACATTGACTTCACATTTCCACCTCAGAACAGGCCAAAACCCTTTGGCTTAGCCTTAACCCATGTCATTACGACCTGTCACACTGATGACCAATGTCAATAGAAGATAACCCGCTTTATGTCAAGCCGTATTTCAACAACACATACTTCCCATTCTCATGAACAGCATATGGAGCTGTTGCAACACTAGAGCTGAGCAGTGAACAGAGAGGCCTTTTTAAGGAGCATAGTCTGGGCCTCCTCAATCCATCTCCACAGTCCAAACTCCCACCGCACAAGTGCTTCCAGGAAAGCAGCTGTTAGACTGCGGAGAAGGGAGGAGGTGATATTCTATATCAGGGCTGTGAATCACAGTTCCCTCTCTGTATTTTTCCTTTGGTGGTTTGGCTCTCGAAGCGGCTGGCAGGGAGCACCAGGAGGAATGTGTTATGGAGCGGGCCCCAGCGATGAGGGACTGACCAGGAGACTGGGATGCTGGGTTATTACACTGCCTCGGGGGTGCTTATTTAAACTAAAGTCCTGTCTGGACTGTTCCACTCAAACACTGTTATTGTATTGCAGCTGCATGGGACACAAAGAGCTGGAAATAGAGTGGACAGAAAGAGAACGGCAGAGTGTTATCATGGGAGAGGTCTGGGCAATGTCATTCTTTCTTCCCAGGAAGCAACACAAACAAAGTTAAAGATGTGAGAGCCCAACGAAGCAGAAGCGTGGAAAAGAGGAAAGACCTTGATTAGCCATTGACACAAACTAAAAGTCAAACATGCCAAATAATAATGTAAATAGTCATTTGTCAGGAAACATGGAAAAAAATTGTTTTGTGTTTATATAACCGATCCATGCATATTGAGCACCCTTGTTTCAGATAAGTGAAGAAAGTATTCAGGCAAGAAACACATCTGGTTATAGTTATAAAAGGCAGCAAGACTTTATGCAATATACTTTTGTACACAGTAGTAAAATAAGTATTTGTTCGATCAAGCCAAAATATTTCTCAACCTACCTAAGGCTAAAACCAAGAAAATGTGCCATGTCATGTTTTTAATGGGCACAGAGTATATATTTTTGTCCTTTAACTCCTCGGGGAAAACGTAAAACGTAACATTGTAACTTGAAACTGTGTTTGTGTGAAGCGAAGAGGCCGGATGGTGAAGGTCAAAACAAAGGCTGCAGCTCTGACTGACACACAATTTAAATGGCATCCGGTCTGGAAAGATTTATCTCCGAGTTGGGGAGTAATCAGTTTAATGGAAGGAGATGGATGTGTTTTAGCGATGGAAAGTGGCTGTATCGTCATGCAGAGGAGCAGAGGAACCCGGCCAGTGTGTGTTCGTGAGAAGCCAGAGGAAAAACTCAGAGGGAGTCTGGCTTGCTCTGTGGAATGGCGGAAATCCTGGTCTGATTGTGCAGCGGTGTGTTTGCTTGGGTTCAGACAGCTCCTAGGAAAAGAATGTGTGGCCTACATTCATTCCTCTGTCCCGCTGCCTCCCCCCTGCATCTGCTACAACAACACCAACACTGTCAGCACCGCACCACGTTTTAGAGGCTGCATACCATCAACAACAAAGCACGGAAACATTAAAAGCACATGGGGCCTATTTATTATCTGACACGGACACTGTTCAGAGACACACAACATGGCGGTACGTTTTTTTTATAGGGTAAATACCAGAGGACCAGGAGGCAGGAAGGGGTTAAGTCTACTGCAGTGGGGCGAGGAGGGGTTGGGGAGACAGGAGCGGTGGGGGAGGGGGGTTAGCGCTGCATTCAGATGAAATTAAATGGAGGCTAAAGTGCTGACTCATTGTGCTGGGGCCCTTTATTACTTG
Organism: Perccottus glenii; assembly: GCA_024416835.2. Classification (NCBI taxonomy): domain Eukaryota; kingdom Metazoa; phylum Chordata; class Actinopteri; order Gobiiformes; family Odontobutidae; genus Perccottus; species Perccottus glenii. The sequence continues at coordinate 9,905,161 of CM044552.2, read as the reverse complement.
CTCCGTCACCCAGGCTTTAAGGGGTGGGCTGCCAGAGGAACAAGGCTGGGGGGATGCAGTGCAACAACAGTCAGACAGTGGTTATAGTGCAGCCAAAGTCTGGTACTCAAGTAAAAGTGGTGCTACTTCCAAATAGACAGTAAAAGTAGTTATCTAAATTTTAGCTGAGTACTAGAAGAGACTCAAGTACTGTGTTGCATGTTTGGTATAAAGAAGTATCATGAGGCAGAGCATAACACTGTACTAATAATTTTACTCTCAGCCAAGTCCAGAAGAACATCATAACAGTCTATACTGTAGCCTACCCAAAGCATGGTTTAGATTAATTGTCTACTTGTCTTCCTCTATTTTTTGTAGAGGTTTGAGAGACACAATTTGCCGATTATAAGCTGTTCCTTTCAACAATAAATGAATAAGTCATTCATTTTAACTCCTAAATGTTGGGTAGATGCCAAAATTGAATGATGCTTAAATTATACTGGCCTGTGTAAGGCCTCTTAAAACAGTCTTGCAGAACTGATTATAAAATTATAAAATATTCTTAAAACAATAATTAAAAAAAAAAGGTATGTTTCAAGAAATACTGGTAAGAAAACGAAGACCTAGCGTTAGGGTTAGCTGCAGCAGGGATTGCCCTTGTTTACGGAAACCTTCTGGACATAATAACACTGCAGTCAGCCATCAGTCCCCCCTCCTCGTAAAAAGGCTTAACCCAAAGTGTCACCTGCACTCTGCAAAAGCCCCCCCACCATAATAACCCACACCCCTCTCGTTTTGGGGTAAACAAGAGGAAGCCTGCGTTTGCAGCTAATGAGACATCAAGGGGAGTTGTGGAATTTAGCCTGGTTTGTCACACTGCTTGTGTAAGGACTAATAAAAAAAAAAGCCTTTGTTTGCTTTTTGATAAAATGCCACAAGCAATGTGACAAACCATGTGCTGAATGAACATTTATCATCATATTCATCTGTGAAATGCTTTTGTGTCCAAGTGTTTACTAAACGTGTGCATATGAGTCATTGCCCTCGGCGTTTTGGCATTGTGCGACGTGTAAGCTATCATCAGGGCGGCCTTTGCATTCCTGCTCGCATAGTGAAGGTGACAGCACAGAGTGGTGAGCAAACAGAGGTGGGACCATGATGCAAGAGGCAACGTGTAGGAACAGCCAATATTTCTGGTTTCTGGGGATTAGCTCTTTTCTCGAAATGACAACATGTTGTAGCACTATTCCAGGAACAATGTGTTTATCTGTGGTATGTAGCACTTCTGCATTTGTCACTGTCACATCCTTTTGCTCCACAACTCTTAATAAATCACAATGAATCATAGTTGTTGAGTGATTAAGGTTCAGATAATTTGGTATTAGGAGAAATACAAAACGGAAGAGGGTGCATATAAATTTGTTGCAGCTATCGTGATTCCTAAAATGCCTGTGCAATGACTGTGCTATAAACAACATGTCCAAATCCTTATCACAGTTGATAGTTCATAATTGATAATTGGTTTTATTTCAGACCGATCCAAAATATTTTCCTATTATTTATTATTGTTACAATTTACTCTAACTGTTCTGCACTTTATGACTTTTGTATTGGTCAATAGGGCAGCAGTATGTGCTACTCTCCTCTCGATGTGCTGACCTGCTGCACTGACAGAATGATTGTTGATGAAAGTTGTTGAGATTGATTACTGCAACTCCCCTTCTGGGATAAATAAAGTTTTCTGAATTGGAATAAAAAGTGATTTAGGTTTAAAATGCCTGTAACAATATATTTTAACAGTTGTGTCAAGAAAGCAGTTTTTCCAGACATAGGGGTTTGTGACCACAGGTAAAACTCTGGAGGTGTCTTCCTGAGCAATAAATACACATAGGCTTCCACAGTAACTACAGTAGACTTTCGCTGATGCAATATTTGTAAAGGCCCATCAAAGAAAGAATGAATGAACACTTGACTTGAGTTTCGGTTAAATGGGTATTACAGCAAACCTCTGTTAGGTTTCTCTCATATTGAGATAGATTACAACATCACTGGGTCAAGTCTGTGACACGCTGAAGTGAATGTGTGTATATGCTCAGTGATGGTGCCGTCGCTGGATAAACACACATAATGCAAATGCTTTATATAATGGCCCATGATGTATTGCTGCTGCTGGCGCGGAGCACTCACTGGCTGTGGAAAGCACTTATTGCTGCTGATCAGACGAAATGGACTCCAGCACTGTGTCAGGCTCCAGTTTGTCTCAAATGGTCTGGGCAATCAGAGCGCACCGCCAATAAATGGATGCATTCTCCGTGTCCTGGCTCTGCTTCTCCATCTCCCTCATTACTCTCATTACTCTGCAGCTTGTGGGTTATCTAATGCTCTCCCCATGGCTTACGGTTTGGCTGGGGATTAGACTCATTTTTCCAAGGGCATTTTATAAACAACTCTGTGTGCCTCCCCCGTTCCCGTGGGCCGGGCCGATGTAGCAGCAGAATTTATGACCTCGGAGGCCTTGTGGCTTCACTCCCATTGCAATACATTATTCAAATTCATTCTCTCTCTCGTACAGAGCAGAGGGCAATTATTTGAATATCCGCAGGAGTGCAGCCGGAGTGCCACCGCTCATCTTCAACGGCAAAGATGGCGAAATTGCCTCACTCCAGCGGATCAAGGTTGAAAGAAATGAAACACTATTATGGCACAGTTTGATATTTCGGTGAAGTCATTGATTCCCTCATGTCAGGCCTTGGCGAGGATGGCCCCTGAATTTGCCGAATGCAATTCCACTTTCCGCTTCGATGAGGGAAATTTTTTTTTTTCCACTGCACTAATTGGACATTTGGCCGACTGAACATGCTGTAAAATGGATTTTCCCCTGAATCAACAGAAACAGCCTTAAGAAATTCCACATCATGCCCATGGCCTACAAATTATTTCCAATGCTTCTGGACAGAACAACCTTCTGACCAAAATGAGTTGTACGCTAATACTAGTGCTTTTTCTTTTTTAACATGGCCTGATGGGGGAATGAAACAACCTCTGTTCACATTAATATTTTAACAGTGACAACAACTATGAGGCATCTTTGTTGGACGGTACCACAGCAATTAAAAGTTCTGTCTTTGTTATGTTCATGCGCTTTCCAATCAACAGAAAGTTGTTGACTCACAAATCTACTGTAACTAATAATAATAACACATTTGAGTTTTAAATTTGGCTGTGACATTTGAGTTTTTAATTGAGCAGGTGTTTCTGTGCATATTCCAACTTGGATAAACATGAGTACCTTTTTTATAAATCAATTTAATTCACATTTACAAATATTACATTAAATATTCACTGGAAACAGTAAAATTGGCAAAAAAACTACAAAAAAAACCCAAACTTACTGGACTGTTTCCTGACATCTGTTTTAAAACAAAACAATATGCAACAATATTTGTACAGTCAAGACGAGAAACCTATTCGTCAGACCCGTTCACTCCCGTTCTTTCAGAAAGAAGATGCACCACTGTCAGTGAATCTACCTGCTTAAAGCTGAAGCTTTTTTATTAGAATTTTTTGGATATCTCACCCCCAATAGCAATTTGTTGGTGGACCAATTTGTCATCTGCAAAATACAGATACAGTACATTACATGAAATTGTAGTTTAGAGCTTATCATAAACTTTAAACTTTGCCTTTAGCAAAGCCTGACTGAAGCAGCCAACAATTATCTCCACCGTTTTAAACATTGGGTGATTGAAATGCTCAAGTTTATCTCCATTTAACATAATCTCCCTTTACTGTATGTTTGGTTTTTGCAGTGTTTTGCTGCAATTTATTTGTTAAAGACAACATTGAACTTTCTCTATTTTATCAGTAGCTATTACTTCCTCATTGACAAGCTGTGTTGACCAATGAAAGCGCTCCTTTTTCAGGAAGCAAGTTGTGCTTGGCCAAAGTTGCTGTCCTCGACTGAAAATTCTCATCTATTAAAATCCTTGATAAAAAAAAACCCTAGATGACTTATAATGGTCTTGTTTTTTTCACAGATGATTCCTCTCAGACTCACGCTGTCAGCTGTTTCCTATTTCAGAGATTGATATCTGGTAATAAATATTGGTACAGAGCGACAAAAAGACAGAACTATTTCTCTGTTTGAATAATGACACATGATGCATAATCACAAGATACAGACAGAAAACAGCTGTAAAAAGCACCACTATGTCAGAAAGAACATGACCCACTGCCTGGAATAAAATCTAATTTAATGTTATGTCTCTGGTGCTTGGTGGCTTTAAAAAAAACATCTTTGTTGTCACATTTCACAGTAATTAATTTCTTGTCACAACATTTCAAAATTCAGCTCAAAACTGTTTATATTTTATGAAAACAATTAATTTCAGTATATTTCTGCCACCACAAGAAAACCGTTTTGTATCTGTTTATTTGGATTAATTGGTTGTCATAATACTGGTTTGCGCCGGTAACAGATCAGAGAAGACATCCAGTCAGCAAACACAGGACGCAACTAAAGGACATGAAAAAGAAATGAAAAAGTATCAGTGTAGACGTAGCCTGGAAGCAGTGACTGATAGTAAGTAATTGAAGCTGTCCCAGTTCTAAGAGTGAGCAGATGCAGTGTCCTGGTATCTTGTGCAGCGAAGCTCTTCTCTGTCACACCTAGAGCATGATGTAAGTGCTATTCACACCAAAACAACACATGCGTTTGTACCATTCACAGATTCCATTACAGCGCCTCGCTCAAGACAGACCAAGAGTCGACAAGTCACACTGGTTCAGACACCTCCCTCCATGCGACGACTTACTAATACTGTACTCTGTAATTGTGAGGAGGTTTGGGAAGTTGTTTCTCCTTTGAAACGTGACCTCGCCCCTTTTAAACCTCAGTCCTGTTTCCGGCTCAGGGAAACAGCAGAGTGGGTTAATTCCTACACATTAACAAAGTGTTTCAAACCAAAGACAAATCATAACTTGAAGGATGTCAGTTTTTCCATTTGCAGGATTTCTTTGAAAAGTGGTTTTCAATGGCTTACATTTAGATTCTTTCTATAAACACTATCTAACTACAGCAGTTAGTTCCACAATACATGTAAAGAGCTGAATACACATTCCAGCAGCACATAATAAAGTATATATATAAATAAAATGTCAATGTCATTTCTTAGTTTAACTCAGTGGTGTTTGATACATATGTAGGAAACATAGCAGTATGATAATTGTGTTAAACTTTATCATACACTATTTTGCTGACTTTTTGACAACATAACCTTTAAAGGAAAGCACTGTTATTTGTAAATTTGGATCGGGTCTGTAATTACTTTATTTTTAAGTAGATAGCTTTCAGCAGTTTTGCATAGAAATGTACAGCCGTACTCTTAACATTTTGTAAAGGTCTTTGTCTAGTCATGGTCTCATTTTTACTCTGTCTTGATTTAATCTCAGACAACTTTTATTTAATAAAAACTATATTATATAAAATTCATTGGATTTATTTTTACATTTACAACTATTCCTTGGTATCTATTATACTGTATTGTAGACTGGTTTTGGTCTTGACTTGGTCTTGACCTGCCATGGTCTTAGTCTTGACTCGGTCTCAACACCTTTAGGTCGATACTCTTTGGTCTTGGACATGACTTGGTCTCGGTCAGTGTGGTCTTGAGTTGTTTTGCAAAACAGGCTGCTGTAAACTGATTTAACATTTAAAACACTGAACTACTTCAATGTCCATATAAATTGTTCATAAAGGATATTTCCATCACACTTGCACTGACAGTAGTTTTAGACATTTATTTTAGAAACCTTTTTGTTTGTCTAAAAGTATGTTTTCACTGGCTCCATTCTTTCAGATATAATGCAAAGGTTTGTCATTTTTTCCTCAGAAGCCTTTCATTTATCAGTAAAATACTTGAAGATATAAAAAGGGTTAGCATAAGGTTTTGTTTATTTTATTTTAAAACTGAAAACTGCCAGCTACCTTCAGCAGTATCCGTACCACCGTTTGAGAACTACTGCTCTATTACAATACCAACCATTAGCTTTCGTCAGCTTTTACGGTGGCTGTACTATCTTCTGAAAAAGAACCCTGAATGAGTAAGTGTCTGTCTATTCTTCATATTGCCTCCCACTCATTCACAAGTATCACTACGTATTAGGTTGAAAGGTCAAACCGAGCACAGGAAGTGGTTTTGAGTTGTGTCTCTTTTGTCACTAAGCCCTGGCAGCTCCTCTGTGCCTGTGCATGTGGCTGTTTGTATGTCTTTGTATGTTTTGGCAGTGCAGATGAAGTTTCCACAGTAGCACAACTGCTTGAAAAAAACAAGCTAAATCTCAGGTGGCTGTCTCTAGTTGCAGACACTGATACCATGGAAGCAATCACACAGATAACAAAACCTCAATTCAAACGCTAAAAGCACGAACAAGGACAGGTAAGATCATGTTTGCCCGTTTTCCCACAAGCCCTTCTTTTTTGAGTGCTTTTGGGCGTGCCTTTAATTGATGAACAGTACTATGATGAAACTGTCTTCATTCATGACGTTACACAGTGGGAGGGTTTAGTCTCAAATGCCTGCAGCTTTGTAAATAAATCCTCTAAACTTAGAGAAGACAGAAAAAAACTCTGAGTAGAAAAGATTTCTCTTCCACAATGGGTGAGTCAGAGTTCAAAGGAAAATACAGGCCTTTTCTGTGGCGTTTGGGCATCAGTTTTACTGCTATGAAAAGCCAGCTGACAATAGGGCTAATTGATGAGGATTATACAGCAGAAAAAAATACAACAAGGATGCTTCAGTGTGACTCATGGCAGCCATCTGTGCTGTAGTGTACTGTTGTAGTTTACTTTTGAGAAGAACGACTTCCTCTTTGGCACCAAGCCCCAGCAAACATCACTCTTGATCTGACCCGACTCGAGCTGCCTTAGCTTCTGCATGGAGCGGACTTTCACTTGCACCTGTGCTTCCAAAATGCACGGGGAAGACAAGCCCACCCACTGAGCGCATTAATACTGAGAGGGAAATATGAGTCACTGCCTGCATCAAAACACTTCTCTCAAAGTGCTGAGACTTGAGTTCACGCACAAATATTTGGTAAAATTCCCTTTGAGCAGACTTCTGCTTCTGGCAGCATTTTTCCATTACACAACCCAGTCTGCCAAATTACTTTTATGGTTATGTTTAGGCAAGAAAACCAAAATGAAGTATTTCATACTAAACAACCCCTCACTACCTGCCACACCACCCCAAACCCCACTGAACTACAAACAAAAGACACAAGCCCTGAGTGTCATAGACATGTGGGTGTTAACTGTGCCAAAACACTTATATCAGCTCACTGTTTGCTGCTTTTCAAAGTTTTGTGTCAGAATTATCCTAATTATCCTTTCTTGAGTAAAAACTGGTATCCTAAATTTAAACAAAAAGTACATGACTAATTAGCATAAAGAAGCACTAGTGTTTGGGGTAGCATTACAAACTCAAACTCAACAATTTCTTTTGTGTGTTTAAACATTTACAATCACCTCCAGACATGAAATATCAATGGTGTATCAGTCATGAGTTCATAAAATTCAGATTGGTCCCAGTGAGTGTTGAGTGTTTGAGCAGCACAACCTTTTTTTGTAATTCTATCACATCTTCCTTCAACAGATTTATTTTCCCTCTTTTCTGCCTTCACCTACTTTCATTCTTCCTTTATTAGGACTGTACATTCGATCTCTGTCTCAACGCCTAACCACAAACTCGTAATGTCTGTGTCGCCCCGGTTAGATTATTTATCTTGTATGTGTGAGTGTGCACCTCAGTTTCAGAAACATAAGATCATCCGGCCACCAGACTGTGTCAAAAACAAGTGTGTGACTGCTAAAGACGCATCAGCTGGGCTGGCTCTCCTCTGAAGGGGAAATTACATTGTTTGACGGGTGATTTTTTGGAGTCAGTCAAAGTGAAAATGCCCTTTAGCATCATAGTGTGACAGGAAGAAGAAAATGAGAAAGTGGAGGAGATCTCTCAGATAATAACAGAAGTGGGTAGTAACATTTACACAAATAACTTTTAGAAAGTGTGGATTTCCCTTTTTAACCTGGAGAATGTTTGTAAAGGCAAAGTGACTTGTGTTTCACATTTGACAATATTTAATCTTTAAATCAAACAAATACATGGTGTGTGATTGGATTTATCATCTGTTAGTAACCACAGTTGTATCTAATCAAAGCAACAACATGTTGTTTATGTGAGTAACAGTAAAACAGTTTGTCAAAACTAAAACACACACATATCTGTCAGTGCTGCCACATCGTTGGTCGAGCCACCAGCCTAGAGCGCTTGGATTGGAGCAGTAAAAGTTTCTGTGAGTTTGAAAAATCACAAATTGGTGATTAATATAAGATATTGTGTTACTCATTCTTATTGCAAAACAACTGTACTTTTCCCAGAACACACTTGTTGGTTGCTCCGTCCACATCCTAATATAAACATAGATAAATGCTAAAGTATCAAAAGAGAAAGTGATGAAATAAAAAAGCCTGCAGTTTTAGTTAGAGCCTGCTTCGACACACACCTCCCCCCAGCTGCTTCCCCTCTGACTCATGGGGGATTACTTGTCTGATCACTTTGATCTGCTTGCCAGTGCCAAAGCTATTTTCTCTGCCCAGCAAGCAGCGTGCAGGCCACATTAGCCACAGGCAGGACACACACACATCAACAGCTTGGGGTTTCATCTGCCCACCAACACTCAAGATTGCAAAGCCACGCCACACAGTTTAGAGCCAATTTCAGTTGAGTTGCCAAGAACAATATCATTTTTTTCCATTTTTTTTTTCTGTAGGATGTTGCACAAGAGCGATGAATAACAGTCAGTTGTAACCACAAACAGTTCACTCTTGATGCAATAAGCTCTCACAAAAATGATTGGTGTACAGATGTGAATCTTATGTGAGACATGGATCAGCCATTAAACTATGAAAACAAGTGAACATTTTGTCTTGGCTGTTTTTTGAATTATATGTACATGTTTTAGAGCCAAGACAAAGAAAAAGATCCACTATAATGGTTAGACAACAAGGTCACAGCATCCCCAAAACTGCAATTATGAAATATTTTGGTCAAACAATCCACTTCAGCTAGCAACCTTCAGGATTTTAATGACAAAAAAAAGATCAAATGGGTTGTCCAAGTACATGTTTTTTTTTTTTTTATTATTGCTTTGGTCCATGGTTGTGAGTCTATCAAATTACTTTCAGAGGTAGTTTAATCTGCCCTCATTTATTCCCCTTGAAATCCAACTGAAATTAAGAGGGACCAGACTGACTGAAGTCTGACCAGCTTTTCTCTTGGCGTCCAGGCATCGAGGGCCAGGGCTGTTTTGGGACAAAGCGTGGCCTATGGTTAAGGTTATTAGCTGGTTTTAATGTCATGGCATTGTTGTTGCGTTTCAAATGTTAATTGTGAAGAAATGTGCTGAATGCAAACAGGTCAAAGTGTAATTTTGCATTGATCTGTTTAGAAGATGAAATAGGTGTGGACCTATAGTAAAAACAATCCAAATTATCCAAAGCTCAAAAATTCAATATCACTAATTTAAGCCACACTAACACTATGTGAATGACTCCAGGCCATAGTGAGGTTTTCTATGTCTGGATCACCGTGTACCTTTACTTTGATGCCAGCTAACCGGGGTTGTGGAGGGAACAACAGTTGGGCTGCAGTGCGGTTACATGACTCAGTTTTTCTTCAGGATATAATCATCTTCTGCTTCCTCTTTCTTCATAATTTCACAGCCTCCTGCCCGTCCTCTCAGGTACCATCGCTATCAGTGGGAGTCGTTTTTATAAGAGCCATCATCAAAGGCAGCTGCCTGGTTTCCGTGGCAACAGCCCACTCAAGGGGAGGTCTGTGTGCTAGAATGCTGCGCGTTGCCATGGAGACTGGAGCGACGGCTTACATAAGTATTCAGTGTGCGTCTGTTGCACCAGGCACATTCCTGCGTATAATTAATGCTCAGAGTGTTTGCTCGCTGCTGTCGAAAATTACAACAATGTCATTTCTGGTGGCAGGCGGCATCGCTCGTCGGACGTGCGCCACAGTCAAGGTCGGGCTAATTTCCTCACCAATTAAGCCCAGAGTGTGCATGAAACAGCTGTCAACTGCTATCTCCAAGGTGACACATCAAAGTATTCTTTTTACCATCCAATAGTGGGCCCTTTCAAACATTTTACCTTCAGTGCCAGATGTTCAAAGCCAATCTGAAATATAGAGGAGACATGTTCCATAAATGCGAAGCTAAAGCATGATCCATGACAGCGCTAGGGATGGAAATAGGATACAAATGTGGAAGCCAATGTTTTTTATTGGCCTCTAGCTATTTTGCCAATAACTAATGGATCTCTTTGAAGAAAAAAACACTGCAGTCAAATTGCCTTGAGTGCCTGGTCTCCAAATGGAAGTAGACAAATGATGTCCATCTTATCTGAGCACTGCATAATGCATTTTCTCTCTGTGTGTCTGATTTATGCACTCATCATATCATATATTTTCCTCTGAGCTACAGCCTTTTAAGTCTTGATTGCAATTAGGTTCTGTGTATATGCTTCACTTTCATGTCTATTGTATAACCACAGCTGCAGCTGTCAGCTGCCATTTACTGTATACAGTCTGTGACAGAGAGACCAAACAAAGAGATTATTTCAACAGTGGGATCATAAGTTGGTAAAAATAGCTCATTTTCTTTGTGTGAAAAATGACAGTAAAAAATGAAACCTTAATTGATTTCATATGGTGTAGTAGTTAGTCCAAAACTGTTTTCCATATGGCACTTAATCAAAATGTAGTGTTTTGTTTCAATGTCTGCCTCAGTGTTCAAGGTTTTTTCAGAAACAGGGTTTGCTCATATTTTATATTTAAAAATTGCCTGCTCTTTTCTGGACAACAGTTTCCAAAGAATTTCAGCCCAAAGTTAACAATGGTAAACTGGCCTTAAAAAAATGGCATGATACTCACACTGCGCTGACTGGATGTTGAAGACAGGATGTTAGAGCGACTTTGTAAAAATATGCATAGTCTTTGAGAAACGTGTCACCCTTGTGTAACCTTTTACCGCTATATGTTTTTTGTGTGTGTGTTTCAGCTGCTGCATTGAATTAATCAAATATGTTGTATTGTAATAGATATATTACAATTACAACTGCAGTGAATTAAAACACACAAGGGACACATACAGCAAATAAAATGGTGATGATGTAGTAAAAATTACATTTACGTGACTTATTCAACCGTTTACAAATGTTTTAATGATGATGAACAAAACACATGAGGCAGCGTTGAAGTTAATAGGGTTTAGAAATGCTTAGACACTAAGCCCCACCTTTTACCTAGTTCCCTCTGCTTCTCCAGTCACACCTCCATACACACCCAAGTAAAGTGTGAAAACAGATGCCACGTGACTGCATGCTAAATATAATATAAGATCTGCAGGGTGTTCATAACCTGTCTTTGTGCTTATGCTTTGGATTTGGCCTTGAGGAACCTGAGAGCAACACACACTGATGCGGCTCCAAAGCCAGACTGCAACGTGGTGGTAAACGGAAACCATGTGCTGAGTGCAGCGTAGCCCCCTGTCTGCTCTGGCTTCTATCAGGCCTGAAAGCTGTTGCAAAAAGGGGAAGGGGGCAGGGGCTGCAAGTAGAGGTACACTGGTCAGGAAACCGCAACATGACAAGTGTTGTACTCATAACACTGTCACAACAGCCAGTGCCAGGTGGGGAAGACTTATGTGAGAGTGGGCTAGTCGTTTGACACTTCTATATATGGACTTCCCCATGGCCCTCCTGAGAACATTACACAAGGCCTCATTACAAGGCTGAAACTGCAGTCGGTAAGTTTTATAAAGACATTACAAAACAAGACAACATGTTAGATATGACTGATATGTGTATTTATAATGTTTGTAGTATTAAAAAGAAATATACACTGTGTAATTATGTTAATGTCAACATAATATGAAAAATGTTTGTTTGATATCATGTCTGAGGTTTAAAGTAACATGCAACCTTTCCCTAAAGCTAACCACATAAAGAGGTTTTTCTAAATGTAACCTCCTCCTGCCAAAACTTAACCACAGTTAATTTAATCTACAATGGCCATTGAGCATCCATTGAGGAGAAGCCAATGGTGATATATACTCCAGCCTACTGCCCTCACTCATAGTGCTCACATTAACTTGGACAATTCAGGATTTTTGAAAGGTCTGTGTCAAACAGCGTAGGTTTGGGTCAACGCTGGGAATTAAACAGCATAGGCAGTGGCACACAGACAAAAAAAAAGCATTTTAAACAAATCTGAGAGGAAGAGTATTTCTTTTAATTACATGCACTACGGCCCACTAAGACATTTCCATTATGGAAAAAAAAAGTTTGGGCACCCCTGCTATAAGAGAACTATTTCATTACCTAAAATACAGTATATGACATGTGGACAACAAGATGGAGCACCATAGCAAAAAAATAAATAAATAAATAAAAGTGCACCCCCAGGAGTCAAGTTGTTAACTGCAGTGTCTTGTTGAGTATTTGTATTTTTATATGTAAACCATAGCTGCAACCTTACCTCATATGAGAAAAACCAGAAAGCAGCAACACTGAACATTGTACGGTTCTTTATTACACCTGTTCAAAAAAGACATCAAGGGAGCGGAGAAGCATGTTGGAGACTGTGAGGGGAATCTGGGACCAACCACTATCATATTATTTTGGGATTTTACAATTATAAAGGCCTACTGGGCAAAGATAGGTGAACACATAAACAATGTGTTTGGAACTGAAAAGTGAAGATATATATTTTGGCAAGACTGATAAAATTGGTTGTTATTGGGAATACTACTAGCGGCAAGTAGGAAAGCCATTACAAGAAAATGTCTAAACCTCCGAGCATTGAAGAATGGACAAACGGGATACATAAAATTTATGTCATGGAGAAAATATTTTTCACTCCCAGAATACAAAAGGACATATTCTACATATTGGAAAATGTGCTCTTCCCATTTACGTTTGTGTTAATTTGTTAACAAAAACATATTCAAATAAAAATGTATTTAAAAAAAAAAAAGCATGAACACTATTTTTTCATTGTGAGTTTAAATCTGTAATGATTAGCACAGTACCTGAGCTCCACATAATAAACCACTCATTCAAAGTCATAACTTTCAAAAGACTGTAGTAGGTTGGCATCAGCCCAACGCAATGATACACACAGCCTCCCACATCCGGAGAACGGCTCTGTACAGGTGACGTGAATAACTATCGACTCTAATGCCCGAGACAGATGGCGGGAAGGGAATGCCGTCTGACTTCGCCAACCTGGAGTGTGACGGGACAAGCTCTACTAAGTGAGAGAAATGCGTTGTGACACTCCTCCGGGGCACCTTGTGAGCGGCATAACAGTGACATGAAAGCGTCAGCATGTCAGTTTTCACAGTGCACCACGACACACACTTGAGTTCAACTTGCTCTGAAGCTGCTGGAAGAGTTGTATAAAAATATTACGCAGTCTTGTTTTGTTTACCAAGAAGTGTGCTCATGATGAGGCATCAGTGGTGCTGCAGATAAGCTCATTACAGGCCCGAGGTGGTTGTTGTTTTGGAGGGCTGTAAATGGCTTTGATAATTTAATTGACTCCATCTTGGCAGCATTCAAGGTGATTCAACTTGTGTGAGAGCAGCTGCTGGACAAGAAGTTACGCAAAGACTACAGTAAAAGTGACTAACCTACAATGGTATTTTTATAACATGCAGCAACAAAACAAAGATGATTGTCTTGGGTTGGCCGCACAAAAAACTCCCAAAAGTAAAATTCTGTTTGTTTAGTCATCGCTTGCTTTCAAAGCCCTTCCCTCTTAACTTCAAGGCTGTTTGTTCTGGCAACGATACAGCCTTTAGTGAGAACCGGAGAAATCAACCTGTAATCAAAGCACTGTGACCAACGCCTTTCCTTTGAGCATTGAAGCATCCGCGTTGTTCCCTGCATGTGCCCAATAATTATATAAACACACACGTGGTGCATGTAGAAGAAAAGTCCGCCAAAAAACTGACATAACCTGTTGATCTCAGCAATGGGCCATTGTAGTGGATGCAGTCTCTGGAGCCAGACCATCACTGGAGAATGAATCAGTAGTCAGTTTGCAATTTCAGTCACAAAATGTGAAAACCCCTGGAGGGTCCAATTTTGGCCCCGACCCCAGTTTGGGCACCCCTGCAATAATCATTGTCAAAAGAGTGTTTGATAAAGACAATGAAGCTAAACTAAAGATCCACTATTTTTGTACTACACCAAATTGTCCATCCTCTGCTGCACGTTCAAGTGTAGAAACAAAATGACTGCCTCCGTCATTCAAAAAAATATTCAAGCTAGTAATTTCCTTGTCTTTCCTTCCAGAGGAGTGGCTCGTGAAATAAGCTCTGTTCTCTCCACATGAATTATTACCATTCAGGCTGATGCCCGGCAGGCAAGTTACACATCATAGAGCTCTATACGTCTTGGCAGCAAACATATTTGAGTTTCAACCCCTGTCATGCCTACTCCACTACCTTCCTGATCCTGTGTGAGCACCTCCAGTCATAATCAGAATGTCAGCCTGGTGCAGAGAGACTGAATAATTAATGCTGTGTCTTTGGGGTTTGCTTATTTCACTAAGCAAGAAAGAAGTTTTTGCCTTTATCGCCTGTGGCCAAATACTTAGCTTGCTTGGCACTGTGATTACCTTCTAAAGGGATTTTATTTAGTTTTTTGCCAAAACCTTACATAAAATTCAACACATAAAAAACAAACTTGTGCAGAAAATGAAACTCTTGATGAACTCCTACAGCGTCAGAACTGGAGGGAGTGAGACATCAAAGTAGGTCCATGAGCAAAACGATAATAAGGCTAGGTGGTGGCATTAGCAACATTTACTTGTTCATTGTGAGGTGGCTGCGTGACTCAAGAGGCATGTCAAAATCAGGGCAGGAGTATGTTTCCTCATAGCCTTTAAAACAGCTATAGTAATACCTATACAGTATATAAAAGTGGGTCAGAAACTATAGGCCTATAAGTATTTTGCCAGCTGCCTCAAAAGTAATTGAGAAAGTAGTAGCTGAACAACTTGGCAAACATTTGAATAGTAAAGATCTCCTGCACCCAATGCAGTTTGGGTTCAGGAGCAACTCTTCAACGGAAACGGCTTGTTGTTATTTCAAAATTAAATCAGCATTAGACAAGAGAAGAGTGGCTGCTGCAGTATTCTTGGATTAAAAAAAGACTTTGATAGTATAAATAATGCAATGTCATCAAAGCTTACAAAACTGAATCTCAAAAAATGCTTTAAAATGTGTCAGAAGTGGCCAATAAGCTCTCATTAGCACTTGATAAAATTGCCCAATGGCTACAAAACACATGCCTCACATAAACTTTGACTCTTAAAAACAAGTCAAACATCTAAATAAACGATCAAAGTGTAGTATTGCTAACTTAAGGCATATTCAAAATTCTCTAAATACAGATGCTTCAATATTGTTATTTACAATATTGTTTAACTTGCTGGTCCCAGGCTGGTCAAACATTACAAAAGACAATTGAAACACTTTTTAAACTCTCTTAGAAAGTATTTGACAAAAGATTGTTGAACTACTATCATTGTAATATGCTAAATAGATACAAAATGCTACATTTTGATCATATGATCTATTACTCTGAAATGCGTCTGCTCTTTAGAATCTTGCATAATACTGCTCCTCCTCCACTAAGAGAGTTTTTTCAGTTACGCTCTGATCAAACGCCAAGAACATCTGTAAATTCCAATCTGACCATCCCTCTCAAACGTACTGCTATGGGACAATCTTCCTTCTCATATTCTGCGGCAAAAATTTAAACTCACAACCAGTTGAGCTTAAAACATGTACCAACAATAAATAAAATAGAAAAAGCAGAACTTACAATGTGAAATAGTGATGTAGGAAACTTTTGCAGCTCTCTGAATTGGAACCTTATAAAGTTGGGTAACCTTGCTCAGCAGCTGGATTCTCGCAAAATTTGTGACAAAACAAACTCACAAAAATCCATCTTGAACTACTCCAAGTATTTGTGTCTGAACCGTGGCCAAACTTGGGGGTGTTTTGGGTTTGGGTTTAGTAGCGGTTGTTTTACCCTTACAAACATAAACAACAAAACAATCACCGACCAGGAATTCATTTAAAGTACCTGCTCTGTACCGAACGCTTTCAACGGAAGCCCTCCCAGATGGTAGTGTGGAGCAGTTCTCTCTGTCAGGCTCAGCTGCTCTTTATTTTTAATTACAACACACCCTAGAAATGTTGCTTTAAGTCTAATAAAATTAAATGTGGGTAAAGGAAAAATGACCAAAACAGCAAGATGTCACAAAATGTTAGTAAACACTTTTTATATGAAGTTGTAAATGACATAAAACTGCATTCAAACATGTTTTCCATTTAAACAAAGGCTAATAAATGACCAACACATTCAGCCCTTCTCTTCATCTGAGTTTGACAGCACAGTGCTGGTGGAGATTTCCATCCACTTGTTTATAGAGGCCACTTGACGGATCTCTCCTTTATTGTGCCCTCCCTGCCTTTTCCACGCTGCCAGGAAACTCTGGAGTGTCCCGGGGTCTGTCCCACAGCGTCACAGAGTCCAGCTGTCTATCTGTTTCCACTGCGGAAAAAAAAACATTATTCGTACACGCAATCTTAAAGGCCCGATAAGATGGAACATTACTCATGACCTCGACCTGGCTAATAATGAACCGATTACAATTCACTATTCAAAAGCCTCCTCCTGCCTTGGTTACTGTTGCTATGCTGTAGTTGGCTGCTGTGTAGTGAATGGGATGTGATTTGGTCAGTATTTTTGTACAGAATGGATAATACATTTCTGACTGGCAGCTAGTAATTTTGTGGGACAAATGGCAGCCTGCTCTTGACAGATAGTTTTTATATATTCCACTGTTGAGCTCTGGTTTAAAAAAAGGCACTACCCTTCAAACTTTAAATATGCTGAGTGCCTCGCTTGGGCATGTGGGGAAATCCAGAAATCGACAGGCCTGCCACTGCTGACTGCTGAGTCATAATTGGGCGATGATGACTGTTCGAGGAAGGAATTTAGTGAATGTTAAAGTGCATTTCTATTCATTGTCTGACCTGCTGGACCAATCTCCTGGGAGGATATATTGACATGTTTAAAATCACTTCCATCTTTGCAGGTCAGTGTTCCCCAGCAGCAATAAAAGCCTTTTCTTTTCTTGAGCCACATGCTAAAGTTAGCCTCTGTGGCCTTATCTACAAACAGCAGCACACCTGACTGTCTATAGTCGGCCCTATCTGCCTGTTTATATGACCTACTGCACCTGCTGCCTGTCACTGATAGACTTAGCCAACTCTAAATCCAGCTTCAGCACAAGTTTACTGTTGTACTCTGTGGCAGGGAAATCTCTTCACAATGAAAAATGTCCAGGAAAGTCCTTATTGCAGACTACTAACACTGAGGATGAGTTATTGGATTCACACTATTGATCTATTACAATGGTTTCCAAACTTTTCACAGTATCATCTTAGAAAATATTTGTCTCTGCAAGTCTTTATGGCAGCCAAACACAGACGTCTATAGGCCTGTTAAGTAGCATATATACTTCACACAGCAGACAGCTACTACAATGGACTGACAATAATTTATTTTCACTTTTATTAATTCTACTGGATTGAAACCACTTCAGAAAAATGTTCCAGGCTGGTACAGTAAAAACAAATAGGCCTGGTGTCTTCCGGGCTGCTGCCTTCAGAGATTGCCACAGAAGAGTGATCCACATGTTCAGTTTAGCATAAGGTTTTACTCACAAGGGTGTGACCCCTTGTGGCTATCGTTGCTCCTCAGGGGATTTGAACCCTCAATCTCCTGCACTCCACTAAAGATGGCCAGTGTACCAACCACTAGTATTTTCATGCAGTAGCAGCAGCTGATGTTTTAAAATGGTTAGAGACAAATCCTCTGCTCATTGCTATATTTTTAGTATCTTAGTTCATGTTCACTTGAGTACATTTAGGATGAAAAGTGTAGGAACTTAGACGAGTGGTTTCAAAGCACTCACTTCAAAGCAGGAAAATACTCAGTAGTGGTAGTAGTAACAGTTGTCATAGTCATTGTCTTGAGTAATATTATACTGTACTTTTACTTTAGTCCTGTTTTAAACTACTCTTTCCACCTGTGCTTATAATGAAGCATATTCTCACATCATATCATCTCAGCTCATCAGATCAGACAAGAAAAGGAAGACCCAGTGCTTCTCAGTCCTTTTGTTTGACTTGTCAACATAAAAACACAACATCAGCATCAATTTGTCAGCCCGTCTGGATGGCTCTTAAAATGGTGTCATTATCACAGCAGGAACAAATCCTTTCCCAGATTGCCTGATGTAGCACTGCTTACCTAAGGCTGCACAGACGTTTATTAAGCCATAAACGTATTACAAACATTCATTGCTGCGTCTGCTGTGATTAGTACAGTAGGTATTGTTCAGAGACAAACTGTTGCTTGTGCTGAGCAGGAATCTCCTGCAGCGTTTGTGTGAAGGTCAAGTACAAATGTGTCACGGTCAGTAGGAGATTATGGCAGATGGAGTCATGTGATCTGGACTGAGCCATGCAGTGTGTTGAATAAACATTATCAAGAGAAAGAGAAGAGGTTTTTTAAGATGTAACAAAAAAGAAAGTGAGATGGAGTAAAAGAATCAGAGCATCTTATGTTCAGGTAAACGGATAAGACATTTTCTTTAATTTGGATAAAACTAGTGGTCTTAGCAAGGCAATTTTTTTTTAATATAGCACAATTTATACACTGGGTCATTCAATGTGCTTTACAGAAATTAAAAACAAATTTAAGATACATAGACAAGAATAAGAAACATAAGATGGAGAGTGCAAATAAAAAACACTTTCAGTTGGTTTTACTGAATGTAGGCAGAGCTACATTTAGCTTCTTCTTAAACATTGTTAAAGTTGGGGCTTGTTTTACTTCATCTTGCTGGTACATTTAAAATCCAGTATCCTGTTTTACTGAGGCAACACCAAAACTCATTATCAAACAATTTAACAACAATCAAACAGCCTCACTAACTATCAAGAACTAACTTTTATGGTTGAGCAATCATGTGGAATAATAGGTCCCTAGGCTGTGTTTGAATCAAAACAATATAGTGAAACAAAATATCTGCAAAAAACAGAAGCTGAAAATTTTATGAACAGATATTCCATTGTTTTGCTGCCAATTGTTTCTCAGCTGTATCCTCTAGTGTGGGATAAGAAATGTTTGACCTCTCCGCTAAAACAGCTGAGAGACTGAAAACAAAACAGTCTGGACTAACTCCTTATTACATGACTAGCTCTGGTGGAGTCAGCTTCTTCACATGACCAGTCATCTGTTGTGACCTACTCAGATCATCACCAACTGAGTCATCCGCCAAGGCGCCTAACACCAACATATTCCGAACATTTCAGTCCTTTTACTGTTACAAACTTTTAGAGGATGCATTGCGATTGGGTCAGACCACAATGAGCCATAATAACTGAAGGATGTTTAATAAAAAATGTAGCATGATTTTAAAGTGTGTTTGAAAGGTGAGATCTGAAATATTTATTTACTCACATCACAGGATTGTAGCATCTGTTTTTCATTCCTTTGAATCTCAAAAAGCTGTTCCTCAGCGCCCTCATTAGGCCTGTTTTGGACTGGTCTTTTCCAAAGCGTAGCTGCGTTTCTGTGGGGCACTGTGTGGTTCAAGACGAGGCTATAGGGCCGGGTTGCTTTGGTCTGTATGTGTGGGTGGCTAGTTTGTGTCTGAATGAAACAGCATGGGAGAAGAAGGAGGAATGAATAACATGTCAGGCTTTTTAGTTGAGAAACTTCTTGTGTTGATGAATAATTGAGTTATAGTCAGGCAGAGAGCTGTTTCATGAGCCCCTCTTTTTCCAAAGTTAAAATTAGACCTTTTTTTCTCTACGCCAACGTCTCTTTGAAGCACCACTGTCTCCAAGCATCACTCAGTCCTCTCTTCAGCCCACTTGTGCCTTTCAGAAAACATGCTCCGAGGACAAGGCAAGAATTGGAGTAATAAGTCAAGCTCCGGTGCTATCGGATCAGACCGGAGATCGTCATGTGTGAATTTGTTTCTCGGGCAGAATAAAAATGTGATAGCACAAGCATTTTTGTTGTTTTGACTGGGGACACTAATTTGATATTCAAAGCTTCTTCCTGCGGCTGTTATAATGAAGTTCTGTCTCTCCTCTGTCTACCTGTCATAGTGCAATCCCCCAGGCTTTCCTGTCTTCTCTTGGCCTCTGAGCACCAGCAGCCCATCTCAATCTGTCACCGCTGTCAGACCCTCAACGCCACCAAAGAACCCCGAAAGTAGGACACTGAGAAGTCACGTACACACACCAGAGAAGTGCTTTATGGATTGTAACAAAAACAAATCCACATTTGGCGACAGATCCTTTGGAGTCCCTCTATGTAATAAAGAGTTGTCAAAGTTAAAATTGCTCAAGGGCCACATGAGTAAATGAAAATCCTGTCAAGAGGCAAAAGTATTGGTAATTGACCAACTTTTATTGAAGTGGGCAATAGAACCTTTGCAAGCAACGTCATGAAAAAGACACACCCTGTGCTGCAACAAAAAGTTTTCTCATTGTGTATGTCATCACATGGCCCGTATGTTTAACAGAGTAAACATTTTATGGACAAATATGTCGGCTGCTGTGTTGTTTCTATTTGCAGAATGCTAAGTCATGTATTTTTGCTCTCATGCTGTATGTGTGCAATACTTGATCTAACATGTGTTTGTATAAGGTAAATGCCTATAATGATGGCATGCCTTTACCTTAATGTCGATTTTGCAGCTTTAACATTGTGTGTGCTAATCAAGTCAGGAAGATCTCAGTTTAATTGACTCTAATGTGGAAGCACAAGTCCGAAATCTATCTGTTGGCTCCTCCACATGGTTCTGTGTAAATCGAGCATAACAAACCATGATTTAAACTTGTGTGGACTAAATGCTTGTACATGTTGGCACAGCTAAAGAGTGAGTTCCTAACCCACTCACTGACAGTACACACAGTTGGTTTTCCACTTGCTATAACCATGTCCTACCACCTATTAAAATGTAATTAAGTGTATGTGTATATATATACAGTATAAATATACTCTTAAAAAGTCCTCACTTGTAAGTCGCTTTGGATAAAAGCGTCTGCTAAATGACTAAATGTAAATGTAAAAACAACATAGTGTGTGGTGGTTTTTTTTTTTTTTTTCTGCAAGCAACATTTTCTGGACAAGAACTTGCAAAGGGCTTGGGTCCCTGTTTGTGTGTGTGCTGTAATATCTACTGTTATCCCTGGGCAGCCTGTACTAAATGGGGCATTCAGTGACTCTTCAAAGCCCCTGTTTCTTCGGGGCAACTCAAGCTGCATTGTTACTGTTTTAATTAGAAGTGCTTTTTGCCCGCACTCAGAGATCCACCCAGCTGTAACTTCAAAGTGCTGCCCTGAATAATGATGTATCCCAGCATGCCTGAGGTACAGCCTGAAACTTCGAGGCCCCATCACCAACACAACGTCTTCATCTCTACCTCCCTTCACACCTCTTTGTACCACTCAGCTTTCCAATTTACAGGGATTTCTCCTCATGCTGACATAACACTATTTCCCCAGGTTCAAGGCAGAGAGTTGATGAAATGCAATGTTTATCTGAAATGTAGTTCAACTGGGATTTGGCTCCTTTTCATTTGCAGGTTGACATATGCATACTATTAGTCTGGCCATCCATCCTAATTTTTTCTAGTTTTTATATTAAAGAACTAGTCTGATCTCTGTGTATTTGGATTTCCAGAGGACATTATAAGTCATTCAGTCGTTAAATAAAGCCCGTTCTATTTTGTTTACAATTGGTCTGACAGGATGTGCTGTGAAAACTGCTGTGAATGGAATTGGATCTTATATAAAAAAACTGGTTTATTTTGTTTTATTAAAAACTAAAACACCACTGACACACATTAAAGAGTTTTTGACTTATTTTTTTTTAGAAATGTGCTAAAGCTGCTACTTTTTATCTTCCACATCAGTAGATGATCTTTAATCAGCTGCCATCAAATGTCATCAGTTGTTGAGACAAACCTTTTGACACGCAAGATCTGTGGATGTTATCGTGCTGATTTTCTTTTTCATTTAAAACTACTGCTCACTGTAAACACATCCGTGTCTGTAAATAAACACTGCATCATGTGCTCGCTCAAACATAACCTTGTAAAAACTGGTCTTTATCTCAGCTGTGACTTTCTTTGTCGATCCCGTTGCTGACTCATTCCTACATTTCTCTTACGCTGCTATTGTAAACACACACAACTATGAGGCAACACCGAGGCGTCTCATGTAGGGTTATGTAATGCTTTGAATCAGCTGATGGTACTGTTGATGTATTTCACTAAATGCAAAACAGGTCATGAAGTGTCCTCTAGTCAGGCTCATTGTGGGAACTAATTTAAAAATCTGATTTACATAAAACTGGAAGGCTTACTTAAAATGGCTCAGCCTACTTCAATAAATGTAACTTCCAGCGTTTGACCCTGTCAGGTGGGACAAGTTATAACAAACCGTGAAAACATCCTAGTTATTTACCTCTTACAGCAGTACTTTCACTTTGAGGAAAGTGCAGTTTAGGTGAAAGGAAGCTTGTGGTTGACAGGAGATGGATGTACAGTTGTGCTCATAAGTTTACATTTGAGATTTTTTGTCCATTTTTCAGAGAATATGAATGATCCCTGATAAAAAGTTTACATACTTTATGTCTCAGATGGTAAAGCTGCTCATTCTTTTTAGCAAAAGGCCTCCACTTCCTGTAAATTCTTGGGCTGTCTTGCATGAACTGCACATTTGAGATCACCTCAGAGTGGCTCAATGATAGTGAGGTCAGGAGACTGAGGCTATGTCCACACGAAGCCAGTGCATCCCCTATCCGATCTTGAGTGTCGTCTCAAGAAAATATCTGCGTACACACGGCCGGCTGAAAACGATGTAGTATATATGCCCGACCAGTATGGGGCGCTGTAATTCTGCCACAGATATACACTATACACGGAGAAGAAGACTTTGAGCATGCGCATAACCTTGCGCGCTGCAGAAGAAGACGAAGACCTAAATATTTATTTTCTAATAAAAACAAGTTCTCAAATTGTTGCAGTCATATATTTAGAGTGTAGTAATTGGTGCCCTCATGTTTGTTGTTTGCTCTTCAATATACGGACTGAGTTCTGAGTGCTTTGGACATGCGGAAATTCTCTCTCCATTCATTTTCTCCTGGTTGCTCTCCTGGTTCTCTTTTCGCGGTGGATCTAAGAGCATGTGGCGTATAGTGTTGTCCATTATCGCTTGTTGCTCACCACAACTGCATAGAAGCAATAGATTTTGCTGTAATAAAGCTAGTAGGCTTAGTAGCTTCTGCAGCACGAACTCAATCATGTAGTCCGCCATTATTGTTGTTGCTGTTACGTGTGACGAGGCCGACACGTGATGCGATGACATCATCGTTTTCACAAAATATACGGATTGGCTGTACACACGACACCGCTAGGGTGTCGCAAAGGTGTTGTCGAAAGATTTATCCACTTTAGAACCCTGTTTCAAAAAATAGCAGATTCAGTCTCCCAAAACACCGGATCCGTGTGGACGAAAGGCCAATACGATACAAAATGTATATGGATACAGTGATTTGTACTGATGAGTGCAAATGTTCCTCCAGTATTTTCTGATATCATTCTGCATTCATCTTTTTCTGTTCCTTTGTAGCTCACACATCCCCAAATCATCCACGATCCACCTCCATGTTTCACAGCAGGAATGGTGCACCTTTCATCATAGGCCTTGTTGACTCCTCTCCAAATGTAACGTTTATAGTTGTGGCTCTAACTGACTTTATTTCAGAAGTTTTGAGGCTTGTCTCTGTGCTGTTTGGTGTATTGTAAGTGGGATGCTTTGTGGCATTTGTGTAGTACTGGCTTTCTTGACCATGCAGCCCATTTTTCATCAAGTGCCTCCTTGTTGTGCATCTTCAAACAGCCACAACTTTTTTCAGAGTCCTGTATTTCATCTGACGTTATTTGTGGGTTTTTCTTTGCATACTGAACATTTTTCCTGGCAGTTGTGGCCAATCTTTTTGTTATGGGGTATTTTCTGTTGTCATCATAATTAAAAAAAATAGTAAACACAGTTGTTTTACAATAAATGGCTTCACCCAAACACTAACTATGAGTGAAAGAAAGGTTTTTGTGTTTCTGCCAGGGTATGTAAACTTATGAGCACAACTTCATGTGCACATATACAAGCTTTTTTTGATGTAGTATAGTGAAATATAGTAGAGGATAGTAAAATATAGTATATAGTAAAGTATATTATAGCATAGTATAGTCAAATAATAGTATAGTTTTCTCACCAGGCAGATACAGTTTCTTATAGCTTGTAGTTTTAGCCTAATACTCAGGAGGCTTGTTTGGTCTTTTATTCACTGTTACTGTTGTTTTGTTGACTTTTAGTGTATTCTCTAATACATATTTTCAATGTGCCAGTCCAAACCTCAAGGGCACACTCCTTCCATCCAAAGCCCTATTTCTTGTCTGTGCAGCCTATTGTTACGCCCCATGTTGTGGGATGCTAATTAAAAAAGACTAGCGTGATAATAAGGTCAGCTATAAAAAAAAAAAAAAAAACATATTTTCTTGTGTAATCATATTAGGATGTGCCTGATACGGGGGTAGAAAATGCATAATTCAAGATTCATGTTTCAACTCTTCTTTTGTTAGAGGCAGCTTAGCCTAGTAATCCCACTTTGATCACACTGTGAATAAACTTTAATCTCAGGTACAGGCGGCGCTCACTCTCTGTTATTAGGACAATAACTGCACCGCTACAGCCAAATTAACATCTGCCCGTGCTAACGTTTGTTTGTTTGTTGTTTGGATAAAGGCCTGTCAACTTGTTACAAAGCCAAGATTAATTGCGGCGGTTAAGGTGATCCAGAGCACCGCTTGGCTGTGTATTGATGGCCGCTCCTTTGGCCTGTTTAGCCTGCTAAGCCTTCGGGGAGTTGAACATTCAGAGCAGCACAAGGCCAAAGCCTGACGCATCTATCATGTAAACTACATCACGTACATCATCAAAGGTCGAACACTTTAGCAGCTCAGTTTCCTGTGAGAAAAAGCTATGTTTTCACACATTAAAATGTCAAAGCGATTTAGATGGAAATTAAACCGTAGCGAACCAGTGAACATAGCTTAAACTTAGCTTTAAATAATCATTAATATGCAGGAAAGATTTTTGTTCATACTACAAAACTGAGCGTAAGTGATGAAACAATAAACAAAAATACATAAACTAACAAAATTACTCTGAAAGCAAACATTGGCTGCATAAAATTAGCAAAAAAAAACATCAAAGCAGTGAAATAGTTGACGGCTCCTACACAGACAAAAGAGAGATCACTGTTAAGTCGAAAAAACACCAGAGAAGTGTGAACTCACTGGTCTATTTTTGAGACATTCGATGATTACATGAATGTTGGAGCCTGCGGGTGGGTGCGTAGGTGTTTTACAGTGAAACCAAACCAATCCTGTGCACCTCCATTTAGATACTGAAGAGTCTGTGGCCCAGAGGTCAGCGAGAAGAGGAACCATGACGGTGACATCACAGCCCAGAGCACAATAACAAACAACGTCTTGTTTTAGCAAAAACAAAGCGTGTTTGTTTGAAGGCCCCCTTTTTCCTCTTTCAAGATTCATCCTGTGAGCTGAAAATGTGACGAAAGAGTACACTGACCTTCTTTTCAATGTAACAGACGCTCTCTGTGCTGCTCCGAGGAGGAAGGCGAGGGAGGGGTGATCACATGAGAGACTAAAATAACAAAGCAGTCTGATTCTGGCTTTGTCTATTCACAGTCATGTGATTCAGCTCTGCAAAGGACTGAACCAACAGTGACTCATAAAAATAAATAATACCGGATAATGTTAGGTAATAATTGTTTTGTGATTTAACTGCTCTATTGATAACACATAACACACAGAGGATATGTGGCTGTGGCAACAAATGTATAAAAAGTTCTGAAGTCCTAAAACTAAATAAAGTGTTGAATATTATTGATACTCAGACACAATATTTGGGTCCCAGTCCTTTAGTGTCCACCTTTTCTCTTTATTAAAACATTGCTGTAGAGTCAAAGCAACATCCATCTGCACTAATGTTAAACTTATTCTCCTTTGTCGATGAGACCTCTCTTTGATGAAATGTCAAGGCGCTTTTGTTCTATGTAAACATACAAGTGTGGACATGGCTTCTGAAATAATGAGGTTTACTGAGAAACACAGATCAATTATGAATCATGACTTTGGTATTTCCTGAACGCCCCACAAATCTTCATTCATCTTATTCAGAATCCAATATCGCTCCATACATATGGATTTAAGAGGCTTCATATAAAGTCTAACTGGGGAGAAATTGATTTCCTGAAATATGCTATAAAATCCTTCCTCGAGACTCATTAATGTCATTTTATTGGTGCAAAGAATTGAATTAAAAAGCTTCCTATAGGGGCCTGCTGCAGAGATAATGTCAAGTGACATTTCAAGATTTAGTTAACGACAGAAAGGTGCTTCATGACTTTCCTTTTGAACCTGCCTCGGTAAAGTCCCAGATGTTGTAGATAACAGCGTCAGTGAGTCAGCAGACTTAACCATCTCTTTGAGGTTATTGCTGTACTCCTCTGAAAGGAACATGATAATAGAGCTGCCTTTGGTCTTTACTGAGGTGTACACTGCGAGGAACAAGATGCAAATTGCAAAGTTAGGCCGAGCATGACCATGTGAGCAATATGATTTATAAAGCAATCTGTGAGGATCCCTCTTAATTACTTTAGTGTCATACTGTGGAAGGAGGAGGCTTTCTAATGAAACTAGAAAGCACTGGGATTCCTGGTGTGGTTCCAGTAAGTAGCAGGAAAAATAAATCAAGGTAGGAGCCATGTAATTAAGTAAATGACATCTCATCTTGGTGTCAAACGCCCAGACGCCTGCTGCACCATCATTGCACATGTGAGAGGAATGTGAGCCTTATGACTGCAGTGATTCATGACAACATTTATCCTGCAGAGACTTGGAGCTCCTATAATGTTTGACACTAACATTTTAGATTCAAAGCAGCTGCTGTTATTGAGGGAGGCTCCCAACAGATGCACAAACCTCTGATTCATTTATCACAAAATGCACAGAAATACTGCATGTTTGAACAGCATTACTTCAGCAGAGGTACATCAATAAATACATATCTCATATGTCATCATTATAAAATGTGATATAGTCATTTAAATACTGCATTAGTGGTAATGGTGGTGATAATTTGCAGGTTTTTGTGAAAGCTGCTGAATGAATCTGATTTAATTCCCTTATGTTGTTACTAAAAGACTGAACATGTGTTATTTTGAGTTATCTATGGGTATTGTGCTGTTACATTTATAGCTCTTGAATGACTCAGCATTAGTTGACACAACTGCAATCACTGCCATAAATACTGACAATAAACTTCATACAAAGCTTGTTCCTTCTTATGAAGAGAATAACAATGAAGCACATTTTGAAAAATTCTTTGTTAAAGTCAAGAGGCACAAAAAATGAAAAAACATCTGAAAAATCAACATGTTTTTGAAGTTTTTCTAAAGTTTAAAAAAATATCTGCTCTTTTTGTTTGTGAGTACTCAATTTAATGTACTCTCACTTGTTCTGGAAAGTTGGTATGGGAACACCTAATTTCCTTTGCCGTCAAAGATTCATTGTACTTATATGTACTGTACATAGAGTTGTCCTTAATTTTAAATCACATGTACCTGATATGTCTCTATGATGGTTTCAAAATTGAGGTCATGAGTGTAGAAAACTCAACATATGGAGATGAGGGAATCAAACAGTGTGTGAAAGCGTTCTGGCAGCGATCAACAGCCCATCGCTTCACAACAAAGACAGAAATACCGGTCATCGTCTGAGACATGAAGCGCCTCCAATCTGTGAGTGTCACATTTGTGCCCATCTCTGAGCCTGGGACTGTCAGCAATTCCTCTCACACCCCACCCACCCAACACTACCGTGCCATGTGGCAGTGGGGTCACATTGCATTCTGGGAGACTCTCAGATCAGATTCCCTCTGGGCACAGTCCCACCCACACTCACACCCCGCCCCCACAATCTCCTCCAAAAAAAATCTCTGGCCCCGAGTGCACCGTACAACCCGAAATAACACTACACATCAGCACTTTCATCTGCATCCTTAAGCAAGCTCAGACAGTGCCGCAGCAGCTGTTAGGCCGCTCACACAGAGTTCACTGAGCAGTAGGGTGCTTTAGTTGGCACCCCCTCCCCCCGGCTCACTCCTCAGTGATACGAGAGCCGACGGAGCCAGACTTGGATAAGAGTGCCAAGCTAGGTGTGTCTGACAGCACTGTCCTTAAGATGTCCTTCTGCTCCAACAGAAATAGACCCCCCTCAATAAACTGCCCAGTGGTGTGTACAGCAGCATTTTACTGTCCTTTTGATGCATTTATCTCACTGGGATTACTTCAGGGTCATTAAATACCAATCATTAAATACCAATTAATGTATTTGTTTACATTTTAATTAAAGATTGACAGAAAGGTCACATTAAAAACAATCTGTGGGACTATAATGTTGTCTCTATAAAGGGCTAGCACTATCAGGCTATGGACACTCTTGTTACAAAGTATACTCTTTCAACAAAGGCCAAAACAAGTTGTTCTTGAGTGACTGATTTATTGCAGCTTACTCAGAAACACAGTGCACTTACTATATCACTTTATCACTATTAAATGAAAAATGGTGTCAGCAAAGAGATAAAGATGCTATCCTTGATCAAGGTCGCACTCAAGACAAACCTATTGGGTTTGCTGGCTCTTTGCTCCTCATTCGACATCAACACATGACTTACGTTCCAAGTTCTGACTTTCCAACACTGCCTGTATTTGAGGTCATTCTTTCACAATATCTGAAGGAGGAGTACAGGCCTGCCAGCAATAAGTCACAGCTGAGTGCTGCAGGGTGCAGTCACCGACCTGATAACACATTCACCGAGGACGAGAAATGCACTCCCTGCACTCACTGTATCAGACAAAGCAAACTGTACTTTGACACAAAGAGGCCAAGAAGGATGCAGAATACCAACAGTAATGTGTGTGAAACAATACAGTAGCCTATTGATGCTGTAAAAAATTTAAAGGCATCTGTATGTATCAGCCTTAAAGTTATTACAAACACACTGTCACATTTGTGTACCTTGAATGAGTTAGCAGACCAAGTTGATTACCATGTTGGGGAAAAGGTCAGAGTTAAGAAAGAACAAAGCAAGCCTGTTGTATAGCAGCTGTAACTATTGCCTGGGCAAGTCCATTGATATCAAGGTTAACTTCATAAGACTGACTGTAGAATGTTCATCTGACCACCTAACCAGCCCAACAACAGCTGCAGGTTAAATACGCTACTTTAAGGTAATCCCTAGCTGTAAATCAGAATGGCCAATAATCTCTGACGGTGTATTAATTCCTTCAAGTCAATCAAATGCATTGTACACAGTACACAGTGTTTTTTGGGAGGCCACAGTTAATAATTTTGAATGTAAACCTCTTTTGTATCCCGCCCTTGTTGCCATACTTTAGAGAAGCACTGTTTGGTTTGAATCAGAAAGAAAAGATAAAGAATTGAGGGAGGTTTTCTATGTTACTGTGAGTGCTCTTCCTGTTTCCTTGGCAACAGCCATACTGACATGCTGCAGTGCTGCTGCTGCTGGAAGTTGGACCGAAGCCAGGAAGCACCCTGCCTGCACACAATCTCACACTCTGTCTTTTTGCCAGCACAATCACTCCGGCTTGTCGCATTACACATATCACTGTTTTGTTCTCCATCTCAGTAGCTGCAAAAATATCAGAAGAGTAATGACTTGAGTGGACAGTGCTTTGAGTTTGTTGGGAATATTGTGTAGACAGAAATAAAGAGAGCAAGCCAGTGAGGGAGAGCAGCATAAGGTGGGGAAAAACACAAGGAGGGAGGGGTGACGTTTGTGCCATGCAGTACTCGCATGTTAAGATGAATAGAGGGAAAGGCGAGCCTCGTGTTATGTTTCAAGTACATAGTAGTGGCTGGGGGGGTTGGGTGCTACATCAACAGATGGATAAACCCAGGAGAGGAATGCGTGCCAAGCGCCAAATGTATCAGCGGCTTGCCGGGGCATGAAAATGTCAGGTGTCAGTGATGAGCCACGCGGTCGCTGCTATTTATATGATCCACCATGTGCTGGATGTACACATAAGGCCTTGAGCATGGTGGTAAGGCTAAGAGTATTGCCAGGCAGGGGCGGGTGACTCACCTCTTTATCAGCCTTGAATACAGACAGCCCAGAAGGAGCCTCTATGGCCCTATGTGTTCAGACAGGTTAGGCAGGGAAATGTCAACATTTGGAAGGGCTGTGCATGGCTAACAACCTCGTGGACGGATAAGGGCTAGCATTATCTCATCTACGCAGAAACACTCAGGCTCATGCTAAGGCTGTACTTAGACCTTAGGGCAAGTGTTGACTGGTCATGTTAGAAACATAGCATTGCATACCAGCAGCTCAAGCCTTTTCTAGAGCCGGCTTTGCTTTGAAATGACACATGGACACTCGTCAGAGAAATTCACTTGAGCTCAGTGCTGACTGAATGTAATTTAGCAGGTTTTAACTCTCCAATTAGTAACTGACTGGTGAACATGTAACCCTTTCAAAACACATCAGTTGGCATTTTGTTACGCGGCCTTTTCCAAAGCCCTGGGGGTCTGTGTCAACTGCGTCCTTGTCTGGACAAAGCCTTCTAAAGCAGGGATTTCATTTCCACATTGTGCCCCGGTGTCCCCTTCATTGTTGATTTTTCCACTATGTGCAAGGCCAGGGCATTTGTACCAGGCTGTTAGGCCCACGTCAAAAGAAAAAGTATCCGCTGTCGA
Source organism: Perccottus glenii (assembly GCA_024416835.2). Classification (NCBI taxonomy): domain Eukaryota; kingdom Metazoa; phylum Chordata; class Actinopteri; order Gobiiformes; family Odontobutidae; genus Perccottus; species Perccottus glenii. The sequence goes on along the minus strand of CM044552.2, from coordinate 9,874,076 downwards.
CGGCTAGGCCATTCTTGTTATTCATGTCATGCCTGGTGGTTTAGTAGGGCAGGGTGCAGAATTTTCCAGAAGCAGCTGTGTGCTAGTGGAGCTGACAGTGTGCCAGCCCAAAAGGATTTGTATCTCCTTTTCTTTCTCCAAAACTCCCCCACCCCCCGCCCCTGCCTTCCCCTCCATCGGCATGTTTGGCTTAGTGCCCGGACTTACTCAAACTCACACTGGACCAGAAATATCCGCTCCCCCTCCCATCCCCTGAACATATCCCTCTGGCTCAACAGAGAAGCTTCCATCACTCCGGATGACATTGGATCATTTTTCTCCCCTTGCACATTCCAGCCCAAGAGCAGGACGTGAGGGGAGGGGTGCAGGAGCGGGCTGCTGCTGTTTCTGCTCTGTGATTATATCATTACAAAGCAGCAGACATGTATACAGTATTTCAAGCACAATCAGTCATTAGCATACTTTATTTGATGACGGCTAAAGCTAAATACAAGTGTGCTTTTGTTGGATCCAACTGAAAGGATCGTCTCCGTGCCAGGAACACAGATTTAAATTCGGGATTGTTTTCTCCTCTTGCTCTGAATTTGCAATCAGCCTTGAGCCATAAAAACCCTCTCTTATTCACTTTACCATTATCTGCCTCCACCTGTTGCAAAATGCCCCACTCGCGTTATCAGATACTCCAAGGCTCTGGCCCGTTAGCGTCCTAAATAAACGTGTCCAGGCGACACAGTTGTGTAATACATTCGAAGTCACCGGCTCCAATAATAGTACACACCTGTCAAACACAGGCTCTGCTTGTTCTCTGTGTTGACCTGACCTCCGCTCGCTCCTTAACTCCAGCTCAAATGTTCCATGGCTGGGAGACAATGTAAACACTTCGCTAGAAAATTATTTCCAAAAAATACAGACACAAAGAAGGAAAGTGAAAAGGAAGGTGAGGGAGAAGCAAACGGATAGAGCATTTTGACTGGCAAGGGAGAGTGAACAAAGGCGATAAAAGGGTTTTTCAGCTGCTGCAGAGATTGTACAGTCGCTGCCACAAAAAGGCTTGATTGACAACAACATTAGCACTCGGAGGAGAAAAAGCTCCCACTCACAGTTATGTAACATGCAAAGAAACTAGAGCGTTTGGATGGTTATTAGCGTGCATGTGCTTATGTGTGTGGGCATGTTCACACCGTATTCTAAGATGAAAACAGAAATGACAGAATATCTAAGAGTTGTTCTTATCTTCTGACAACTGTATGGCGTCAGGGTGATGAAAGGCACAGCCTCTCACAGGAATCCTGTGTTTATGCAGTACATAAAAGTCGTCGCAGACATTTTTGAGACACTTTGTTGTTTGGCTTGTGCATCAGTGAAAGTTTAATTATGTGGTTTGGGTGGAAGGCAGCTGATTCTGTCACATGGAAGCAGCAAGAGCCATGTCCCAGCATGAACTAGCAATTATTGTCCAAAGCCAAGACCCTGCGGAGCAAAGCACAGACAGGGACAAGCAGGAAATGAGCTGCTATGAGCATCGTATAATACATCACCACAGATCTGCTGACACACCTCAGAAAACCAGCAATACATCAGGCCTCAGCCCCCTCCTCATCAGAACAATCCCACATGCTCACCAGCAAAAAAAAAGCGTGTGCAGACAGTCAGCTAAAACATTTTTACGGTGTCTTATCACCCAATCTGCTGTGTTGCTTGTTTATCTAAACATAAATCTCTCTGGCCCCAACCATTTATTTTAAATAATCTGCCTGGCCTCGGCAGCGTGACTTCAGGCACATTCTGTGTTTTTCCCTTACATGGCCTTTGTGTTGTTATTTAGCTTGAAAGGCTGTGCACAGATGGCCCTCACAAGCCATCACATCCATTTGTATCACAGCTCTCAGCTGACTAAACAAGTCCCTCAGGGGTGCAGCAGGACAGTCAGTCACCTGCTACAGAGCGGCGCTGTGACACACATGCTACAAAGCTAGCTGACAGGCAAAAGCCCATTCATTGTCCGATCAGAGCAAACTATTGTGTTTCACCAGAAGATTGCCGTTTGATTGAACCAGCAGCCCTTACTGTCTTTCAGAGTGCACACTGTAAGTCTATATCTGAGCAGCTGGCCCAGGATCTTCTTACAGGAATGCTTTGCTAGCAAATGTTTACTTTTAGCTCAGCTCTTACTGAAAGCTACGTCTAACTTTAGCTCGGCATGTCGAAGGTAGCAAAAAGCATCTCACTACTGTGACACGCATGGCCCACTCCGTGGCCCAAAATGGAGCTCCTGTCTGGAGGAGCTCTGCCGGAAACAAGGGGAAGTAATAAACTAGGTTTGACACAATTGAATCTCTATGTTGTTCAAATTTGCAGGGATATCTTTACTTCCCAAATACAGTAAATTTAGGGTCTGATGGGCCTCATCCGACAGTCATATTGTTGTGTCCTGAATGTTCTCGATGATAGAGGATAACACCCCCCATTCTCTCGCTTACTATTTTTACTTGGCATAGTAGCAGCACACCATCTTATCAGCTGATCCCGAGCCAGGAGCCTGGAGTAGTTGCTCAGCAGAAAAAGGAGGGATTGTGCTGGGCTAGGCTTTAATACGAGCAAAAGCCCAAATGCTCTTGGATCAGCCCCTTGCTTTGTCCTCATCTCTCTGGCTGCCTCTTTCCCTTGTTCATTTTTCATTCTCAGGGCTTTCATCTTTTTGTCCTGCGCCCCTCTTCTTCTTCTTCTTCCTCTGCATTCTGCTCACTCTTTCCCTCCACCTCTCTCTGCTCCACTTATAAGATTTGGCAGCACTCCAAGATCTGAGAAAAACATTGGAGGCATAGCCTGGTTTTGATGTCTGGAAAGAGAGGGAGGCTGAGAGTGAGAGAGTCCTCATTTCCATTTCACAGAGTTTGATTCACTGCAACAGCTCCACGACAGAAAAGAGTGAGCGTAACGCAGTCACGCAGAAGAGGATGGCACAAAGCCTTTTTAGATGAAAAAAAAGAAGGATTATTTTATCAAAATATGATGACGTTCCAGAATGGAATCAGGGGAGAGAACAAAGCACAGTGTCTGAAAAAGTCATAAAAATAGGAATGTTGTTGGTGTCAACGCTCAAAGATACACTACAAAGGTTATGCTACAAAGAAAATTGCTGCAATATAATCCAGATAAACTCATAAACTGATTTTATGGAGTCTGAAGTCATTGTGATATTTGGAGGAAGGTCAGAATTTGAGAAGCACGAAGCGATCCAAAAGTTAGACATAACTATAATTTATGTAGCTTGTGATGCTAATGCACATTGAGCATTATTGAAGTATACTGGAAAGCGTCTGGCACAGAAAAGACCTTAACAATAATACAATTTTTATTATGATACTTTTGTGAAGCTAGTATCAAGCGAGGGAGTTGTTATTGTACCGTTGGCCAGATTTCTGTCTTGAAATCTTGTTTAATGAAGCAATACTCTTATCATTGGGAGGCGTAAATAAACTAGTTCTTGACATTTTTAAAGCTTTCCTCCTCGGCTCCTTGTCCCTTGGTCCATTGTACTGTACTGTCTCTGGTATAAACTCAATTACCTCTGGCAGAGAGGAAACACAGTTGTTTTTGTGCCTTTCTGTAATCTATCTCGTCTCAGAAATAACTCATCTGGCACTGTGCATTGTAATCACGCTCCCATCGCAGGGCTTCATGGTAAACAGGCCAGAGCCGTCACATGTAAACCCCCTCTATGTAGATCCAGCCAGAAATCAGAAGGGGAAATTTTACACATCCTGCGGATCCGGCTGTGCTCCACCTAATTGCTGGTTGGAGCTCCAGCCTTTCCCCGGTTGCTCAGAAGAGAAACCGTCATTACTAGTCTCACAGGAGTGTGTACCCAACTCCAAAGGGAAACTTTGATTGATGAAAAAAAAACGAGGCAGATCCGAGCGTGTCCTCGATACAACATTTGCTGCGACCTTGTTTTCCCTGACAGGTCTAAAATTAACCACGCGGATCAGTTATACTGGGAGCAGAGAAATGTGGACCAGATTCTGCTTTTGGCGCGTCCCTGTCTCTGCTCGCTTTCAGGGGATTACAGCAGTACGAGCACGCCTTTTGATTTATTGTGCTAAACATAGATTCATTAGTGAAAAAGCTTGCTACATGTAGTGTTCTACTGTCTCCCACACAAGCCTTTCCTCCAAACATCCGCCCACTGGACCATGTAAAACATTTAAATCCTCAAAAGAAAGCCTAAGGTTTCAAAGTGTTGATGTGTTTTATGTGCATGTTGTCAGTATTCATGTTACGCTCACTTTCTTTTGCTGCTTAAATTACTATTTTGCAGTCTTTTTTCCCCCCCTTAGCCATGTGAGCCATATAAGACAGTTATCAGAGTAGCTTGGTTTGTAAAGAAAGAAGCTGCACCATTCACTCCAGAGATAACAAATATGAACTCTGACCGGACCAGTTATAGCTTTACTATGACAATAACATCTGAGTGTAACTGTGCCGACTGCCTTGAGGTTAATGGTTTAAAGCGACTCACGCCACTTCACCTATCTGTTATTGCCTTTCACTTAGCTTGATTACAGGGCTCTGTCAAGTAAATCAGTGTGTCAGTCAATGAGGGCTTTTATGGCCATTGATTTGACTGTATGTTGCAGAGGCTGGATAAAGAACAAGAGCGTTTTTTTTTTTGTTGTTGTTGTTGTGGCCCGTTTTCTTCCGAAGAACATCAAATGCTTGGATCTGATCATACAAACTTACACAAGCGATAGTTAAAAGTGTTTTGTAGCTCTGGATGAAAAGCTCCCATCATAAAACGCAGCGGAAGGAGGAAGTTAATCTTTGAGCCTGAGGTGATATCAGTTTCACCTGGACTAGAGATGACGACAGATGTCTCACTCCATAAAATCGTTTCGGGTGGAAGCACATCAAAGTCATACAGCAGTACACACAGAAGCTTATACATTAAAAATCCCTACAGGCTCTCAGAAGCAAACAAATTGTAACCTCCAATGGCTCCTGCTGGATAGAGCTTCTTCACTCAACAAAAATAATTATATATATGGGACAAATTGGGGTAATAAATTCAACGCTGCAACCTTGTGTGGATTCACATGGCGCTTGTTTACCCAGTCTACCTCTTAATGTCCCCTGAATATGAATCGAAAGGCTGCACCGGAGCATCTGCTGTGCCGTGCTGATTTTCCTGGTAACTACGCAACAGCAGAGCGTTGTGTTATGACAGAGCCACTTCCAGGGACACATTATCACTGCATTAGATATGGTGCGAGCTATTTTAGTCAGCACTGGACAAACAGGTATTGGCGGCGCCATGATAAATGTTTCCAGGGAAAGAAATGTTCTTTAGTGTCAGGTTGCATCACACCATACAATACGCCAAGGTCAGAAGACTCTGGCTCTCGTTTGTGTATTTCTCGGATGTGAACATTTTTAATTTGGCTTAAGGTGCACAGTTTAAAAGAGCCAACTAATACATGCACAAGAACACTAAGTAATGACACATGAGTGGGTGTGTTATTTAAATACACAATAAGTGTTGCCTTTTATCAAACTGGGCTGTGTTTCTGTTTATAAAGTCCAACTGATAAGTGACTGATAACTTTCGAAAGAACGGAAAAGACTATAGAGAAGCGGTTATCGTAAAAATATGTAACGTATATCAAATCTTTAATCTTATCTTGTACTTAATGTAATATTTGATGATTTACAGGTTTATTTTTCCTGTTGTACACTAATAGTGCCCCTTAACCACAGGACAATAACTGGCCCAGCCCTTTTCATTTGACTCAAGACTGGAAGGACAGAGGCCTTGTTTTCAGCCAACATTACAAATCAATAAATCAATCATTTAATCACGAGAGTGACCCCTGCTTTCAAAAATAATAGCATGAAAGAGATGCGTTAACACACTTATCATTCCAGTGAGCTAAAGAAATCCACACAAACTGAAGAAACACTTTTCCTTTTGCTTGTTATTGCAGATTTTAATAACCGCTCTCTCCGACATGTGCAGGAAGCAGATTATGTCTCAAAAAAATTACGCAACCTCTTACTCCACCAACTTCCCCACTCTACTAGAAAACGGTTCTCCATGTTGTCAGCGTCCGTTTGGTGCATCGTCACATAAACCAGAGAGAGCTCTTTGTCTCAAATCAAAAAAGACTGCACACTGTTATAACTGCAGATTGCCATTTAACAACCCTGTTAAGCTGCTCATAGCTTGTACAGATTAGTTGAGCTGCTCCTTGACATCATTGACACAGAATGTTTGGTTTTATTGCTACACAGAGCACTTTGAATTCAAATCCTTCCGCGTAGACAGAGAGAGGAAAGTATGCGAGGCACTAACGACATTCTTTACTCTCAAGCACACGTTGCAGACCATAAAAGCAGAAATGTGCTTCTAGCATGTGACCCTGTGAAAGCATGTTGTAACAGCTATTGTAATTAGCTTAATTTTCCACAACAAAGGCCAAATTCAAAGTGGAATTGTGTGTGCATCTGTGAGAAAGTACCTAGGATTTCTCAAGATTTTAATTTGAATATTGTTTACTATTGGCTGCTCACCCAAACTTGAAAGGTATGAGGCTCCAGGAAAAGAAAAAGAATCATAACTAACGGTGTTGTTCAGGAAAGGCTCTAATTTGAGGTTACACAAAGACTCCTGTATCATGTGGACACTCATGCACTTTCCCACATTACTGACTCAACAGATTCCGGCTGACTGAACATGACTTGGCACCTATTTCAGTGGCGCTACAATCACTTACAGTGTGTGTCATAGTAATTGTATATTATATGTTATGCTCTCACACAAGAAGTTAAAGATCCATAAACTGGATCCAAAATAAAACATTTTGCTAAACTACATATTTTGCTAAACAATTTTATGCATCTATTAGGACAAGTATCAGTATGAAAGCAATAAGAATAACTGAGACATAGTTATTGGGGATAGAATGAAAATGACCACTTTGTAATGAAAAACCCTGTAGACAGTGAATAGAGCACAAACTGTTGTTGGCCAGTGTTCCTACAGTAACATAAGATAACAGAGGTTTCTTATCACCCTCCCTTTTCTTTGCTCACTCTCTTGAGCTGGACTTTTGTCTCCACTGTTATTTGGAGACTCATTAAATAAACCTTTTTAATGTTGCAATAAATGCTTTGTTTACAATGTCAGTGACAGAAAAAGACTGCACTGAACTGATGTGTTAAAGAAAGGTTAATGATACTTAATTAGGAAAACAGTTTGACCTTCTGACAGGTCTGTTGATGCGAATATAGTCCACATTTGGGTTTTATTGAGTCTATGGAAGAGTTTTTTGTAAACTAAACGACGAGATGAATGGGATTAAATATTGTTTGAGAAAAATATTGTTAATTAGAAAACTGAAATAAACAGTTGAAAATAAATAATAACCAAGGGTTTATTAAAATGTTATTTTATAATCAAGGAACAATACCTGACCCTAAAATAGATGCTGACGGGTGTCATCTAAACAATACAGATTTAAACTGTAATGTAAATGTTCAATCTGGTGAGTTAAAACTGATGTATATGTTAAAACTGTTAAAACAGTTAAAACTGTTAAAACAATCTTGGACAATTGTAGAGGTGTTTATTTAAGAAATTTAAAGTTAATGAGAAATAAATAAATAAATAAATAAATAAATAAACAGGTCATTGTTAAACTAACAAGGTAAATTGTTAAAGTTTAAGAGCATATGTCAAGTGCTCTCTGTGTTTTAATCAATGTTTGGAGTTATTGATTTATTTAATTTTAACTATTTTTGTTGGATTTATTGATTGGAATGTTTTAATTATTAATTATTGTGAGGACTAGGAGGACAAACACAATCCACAATCCTAGTCTATCCTTTTGAATTGAATTAAATAATTTTCTTTTGCCAAACCCTCAGAGGTGTTGAAATTGACCTTTCTAATTTTATCATGTTTCATGTGATGATTTTATTTGTTTGTTCTTTATTTGGATGGAAGCCAACTATGACAAGTATACCAGTTCTGTAAAGAAGCTTTGACAATTAATATAGCCACCAGTAAGAGCTAATATTAACATAGTTCTTTAAACTAATTTAATTGATCCTCCTGTTATATGTGTTCACATACAATGTGATGGAGAACACCGTGAGCAGAACCAAACCTTAGGAGCAAGAGAGCAGCTTCCTCAGGTTCATTTGATAACCACATATACATAGACAACAGAAAAATGAACTTCACACTCTAGCAAATGAATGAGTGTTCTGTTGTAGAGGACTTAATCTAGACCTGGTTTGACAAAATGTTTGGGGAATTGACTGGGATTTGATTTTAAAATCTGTATTGATATGCATATACTTGTGTTGCATTCCATGTATTCTGAGCTTGTTGGTGAGATTGATGGATGGTCTGGGGGACATCATCGTTTACATGTACACCAACGGGACAACAGCTCCATGACTGATCATACTAAGTCCTAAAGGGGCGTATGGTTCACTGAATTTATTATGCTTAAGAGAATTGATTTTAATTATTCTGAATGTGCATATGTCTCACTCCATGTTTTGTTTCTTTTCGTTTTAGGGACAGAGATGGATAGGCAGGGTCGGGCCGGAGCTCTGAGTTGACCAGTTCATCTCCGGCATTTCTGAATTTTATTTGTTGTTTTGGAGTGATTTTGTGTCTCTGATTTATTGAATTTTGATATTACCAATGGATTCATCAGTTTTACTTTCTTGTCTCGGTCCCTATAGTGGTTACACTGCTAAAATAGTAACCCTGTTATACATTGATGTATTTATTGTCTTTAATTTGGTTAATGGTTAAACCTCCTCAAAAGTGAATTGACACCGCCTACGGCAGATGGGGTGGGCAGGAGAGTTTTCCCCAGCGATAGGTCATTTACCTCATGGTCAAATGTACTTAGGGTAGGTCAGCTGCCTGCTGGGTTTTCGCTCCTGCCATAAAATACAATTCACACCCAAGCCAATATTTTGTTTTATGTTAATGTTTTATCAGCATAAAGAGGAGGAAGATGTCATAATAATTGTATATTAGATATTATGCTCTCACCTTTGCTCCAGTCCATATGCTTATCCACATACAAGTATGACTTAATGTCTTTAGCTATATCTCCTATTGGCGTCATGCTAATCCAAACAAGACAGAGACGTCACTTTGCACTACATCTAATCATTGTTCAGGGACACTCTGTCCTGTACACTTAGTGGCATGTACACATAAACCTATTCACATCTATGACTGACACATCAGCTCAATACACGTCCATCCACGACCCTGGAACTGAGAGGCGGGCATAATGTACACCGATAAAAGCTTCATGTGTTGTAAACATGTGAAGCAAATCACCATGTACCATTGTTGCATGTTGTCTGATTTGTTTCATTCTTGCAAGAATTAAACCGGTGATCTGGACCTAATAATTTATTTAACAGTGTGCACAGGCTGGAGCAAATGTGAACCAATGCATCTGCGTTTTCCTCCGACCATGCTCTCCCCATATGAGAGGCATGTGTGCACAGAAACGCACCCCTGCAGCTTTTCATTAGTGCTGCAGCTTTGAAACAGTAGCCTACTTTTCGTTGTGCAGCGTAAATCAAGTAAAGTCTCCCCCAAGCCGTCACAACAAGCCTGCGTACCAGAGCAGAAGACTTAATCACTCAAAATGAAGCAAGCTCAGACAATTAAGTTCATACAAGATCAGAAATTGTATTTGGCAATTTTAAACAAGTGCATACAAGTACAGCTAAAAGCATTTCAGTTTTGCCAAGTGCTCGTAGAGTAGCATTAGTCACATTCTACGTTAAACAGGAACTGCCACCAGACCTAGAAGTACATCAAGAATTTTGTTAAACATCAACAAAGAGGAACGTAGTCCATTATAATGAGTACATACCTTTATCTTCAAAAATATAGAAACACAATGTATTCAAAAATCAAAAATTATACAACCATGTTTACGAAGTATACTCTTCCCTTGGGTCCAATATGTACAAGTCCGTTAGTTTGTTTGAATGGTATGTATGTGATATTTATATATTTATACTCATATTTTTAATTCCCCGCCCCAAAAGAAGTGTTCAGACAAAATCAAGGGTCCCTCTCCTTTTTTACTTTGACATCTCCTGCCAGGATGGTGGCGATTTCTCCTTGCATGAAAGCCCATGGTACGTTCGAGCCAACCAGGGGGCATTTCTCTCCGCTGGGACAGTACACCTCACCCGTGGCACCTTGCTGCTTTATGCTTTCCCTCGAGCACGGGAAGCAGAACTTGTGAGATGGAACAGATGGGCACTGAACAAAGTGTGTGTCCTCCAAACGCTCGTGGCACAGCGTACAGCACAGAGGTATGCTGCCGGGTACCGAGGAGTCCGGAATGCTTTGGGGGTGCACTTGGTCCATGCCCGGGACGTGTGGGGTGCCAGCACCTGAGCCGTCTCTCTGTGCCAGCCTCCTCTGGTTCATGGAGGACGGTGAAAGGGGGCTGCTGCTGTTCCTGCGAGTGGTTGAGTGCACTTGGTTGGCGTCCTTCGGGGAGCTGTTGCCCCCTGCGTTGTCTGCTGCCATAATGAGTGCCGCCATGGGGGACTGGCCGTTCTGGGCTGCCTCAGGTGGGGTGGTGCGGGACTGAGGGGATATTGTGGAAGGTGGGGAGGAGAAGTTAGGAGGGGGAACGGGTGGCATTTTGTGTCCGTCACTGGGTGGTGGTAACCACTGCTGGCTGTCTCCGTTGAGCTTGGCAGCGGTGCCCTCTCCCTCAGGCTCCGGCGACGCCTTTCGCTTTACGCTGCGAGGGTGTTTTCCTCTGTCTGGGGCAGGAAAGGGTTAAACAACAGGGTGAGTTTTACAGCTCACACAAGGAACAACAATTACACTGGAGACACACACACACACACACACACACACACACACACACACAGGTCCTGCATTTGTTCTGTTTCCTGCAGCTCACAGTGGCATGAAAAAGTATCTGAAACCTTTGGAATTTCTCACATTTCTGCATAAAATTGCCATCAAATGTGATCTGATCTTTGTCAAAATGATATAAATAAAAAAACAGTGTCTGCTTTAACTAAAACCACCCAAACGTTTATAGGTTTTCATATTTCTAATAAGAATAATGTGCAAACAATGACAGAAGGGGGTGGAATAAGTAACTAAACATCACATTTAATATCTGGTTTGGCAGCAATAACTTCAACCAGACGTTTCCTGTAGTTGCAGATCAGCCTGGCATATCGATCAGGATCAATCTTGGACCATTCCTCTTTACAAAACTGCTGCAGTTCAGTCAGATTCCTGGGATGTCTGGCATGAATCACTGTCTTGAGGTCATGCCACAGCATCTCAGTGGAGCTCAAGTCAGGACTTTGACTTGGCCACTCTGAAACGTGTATTTTGTTCGTCTGAAACCATTCTGAAGTTGATTTACTTCTGTGTTTTGGGTCATTGTTCTGTTGCAGCATCCATCCTCTTTTTAGCTTCAACTGTCTGACAGGTGGCCTCAGCTTTTCCTGCAAAACATCCTGATAAACTTTTGAATTCATTTTTCCATTAAAAGTTGTCCAGGCCCTGAGGCAGCAAAACAGCCCCAAACCATGCTTCACGGTGGGGATGAGGTGTTGATGTTGGTTCGCGGTTCCATTTTTCCTCCACACATGATATTGTGTGTTCCTCCCAAACAGTTCAACTTTCGTTTCATCATATTAGCAATATTTTGCCAGAAGTTCTGTGGACTGTCCAAGTGCCTTTTTGCAAACATTAAACGTGCAGCAATGTTTTTTTTAGACAGCAGTGGCTTCCTCCGTGGAGTCCTCCCATGAACACCATTCTTGGCCAGTGTTTTACATATAGTTGATGTATGCACAGATATTGGACTGTGCCAGTGATTTCTGTAAGTCTTTAGCAGACACTCTAGGGTTGTTTTTTTACCTCTGAGTATTCTGCACTGAACTCTTGTTGTCATTTTTAGTGGACGGCCACTCCTTGGGAGAGAAGCAACAGTGCCAAACTCTCTCCATTTGTAGATAATTTCTCTAACTGTGGATTGATGAATATCCAGTCTTTTAGAGATGGTTTTGTAACCTTTCCCGGCTTTATACAAATCAACAATTCTTGTTCGCAGGTCTTCAGAAAGCTCTTTTGAGCGAGCCATGGTGCACATCAGACAATGCTTCTCATCAAGACACAATTCTTACCAGGTGTGTGTTTTACAGTGAGCAGGGAAGCTTTCAGCCACTCCTCAGTGAATGAACACACTCTTGACTTAAATTGTTTGGTAAATATTGGTATTAATTGCTCTCAAAGTCTCTTTCTTAGTCTTAGGCCGAAGGTTCAGTTACTTATTCCACTTCTTCTGTCATTGTTTGCATGTAATCCTCAATTTACAATATGAAAACCTATAAATGTTTGGGTGGTTTTAGTTAAAGCAGACACTGTTTTTTCATTCAAAGATCAGATCACATTTGATGGTAACTTTATGCAGAAATGTGAGAAATTCCAAAGGCTTCAGATACTTGTTCATGCCACTGTACCTGTTTAAAATGCACAAAGTGCACACATTCAATTTAGAAATAAAATATTTTTTACTTGATTACTTTGCCCAATTAGAACTGATAACTAATTTCTATACAATCAACGATTTCAGTATTCAAATTATGTGACCTAAAATGTCCATACACATCTAATAAAACACTGCCCTGCCATTATTTAGGCGTATTTACCTGATTTGGACGCCGTGGCGCTGGACTCGTATCCCATAACCCTTTGTTGCATGACCGCATGGTCCTTCTTGAACCTGTCGAAAGTGTGCAGCGCCATCAGGTCTCTCACGGTCTTGCCTTTGCCTTGCATCCAGTCCTGCTCAGCCCTGATTTTGTGGCTCTCGCTGATCTCCGGTGTCAAGCTGTCTGGCCGGTGCTTCTCCTTCCCCTCTCGGTCGTGCTCGGTGCTGGACACCGAGGCGGGTCTCTTGCCCATGTCCGCGGGGCTGCCAGCCGCCAGCGCCGAGGGCAGCCCCATCGGTCTGCCGTTCACGGTGTGCACCTGGGGCCCCGGACCCCCGTTCACCAAAGGCACTAGGTTTGGGGGCACCGCATTGCTCCTCCGCGGGTTGGGGCTTTGGCGGTTCAGCTCTGGAGGCTCGTCCGGTTTAGGGAATCCATTGTGGACGGTGATGCCATTCGGCTGCCTGCTGGGCTGGTACTCTGGTCCCAGCCTGGGCGGCCGCTCTGAGGACAGTGGGTATCGGTCCAGCGGCTGCGGGGGCCGTGAGCCCGGGTCTGCGGCGCCATGGTTCATTGACTGGAAGTCCTTCTTTCCCGGACCGGGAGACCTACCCTCCTGAATGCCATGAGCCCTCTTAAGCTGCCTGGCCGTCTCTATGACAAACTCAATGCGGTCTGCTCCTTCGTAGTTGACACATCCTCTGCATACGGGCTCGGTAAAATCCCAAATCATGGCCCACGGCATGCGGGGCAAGTCGCACAAATAACACGACTGCCTCCGGGAAGAAGCAGCGACCGCCGCGGACGACATGGCTCTCCTCAGCGTCGTCAAGTCGAGCTCCTTTTAGAAAATAAACCCCAAAATGTGTCTTGTTCTCCCAATTTCCCTTCAAAAGCGAATAAAGAGCAAGTTCCTGCGTCAAAGAAGAAATGAAAACGCGTCCTCTCCCGACTTTTATCGAAACAGGGGCGAAGTTTGAGCGCAGAGAGAGAAGTTCATGTCGGTGCGTACTTTACTATGGCGCGGCTGTGTCTATCTCCGCTGAGTCGCTACTACTGCCTCAATGTGGAGCAGTGACGTCAGCGCCTGCTCTGGACGCAGCCTGTTTCCACTTGAGTTTCTATTGACTTGATTTCTTCGACAGACCCCCCCCTCCCCTCCTCCTCCTCCTCTTCTTTGCCTTTTCCTCAGTTTACTGCAGCCTCTGTCACTCACTGCCCCTTTTTTATTATAATTTAATCACTTGAACCGCTTCCCAAACACTGCATCTCCCTCCGCCGTCTTGTCTTTCACCAAAAAGGAGCAACAACCCCGGTCAACCTGCTCCAGCTCGCCTCGTTGTTGTTGTTGTTGTTCGCTAAAAATATCGCTGAAACACGCTTCAATATGAAGATTTTTGCAGAAGCCTTGTAGGTTAGCGTCGGAGAAATAAACACCAGAGCTCCTCGTGCTGGCTGCTGCTATGTCCTCAACTCAGAGTATTATCCGGTTAAGGCTGAAGCTTCTCGCTGCAGATTGTTTTTATCAATGCACAGCGCCTCTACGCCATGAGCTGCTGCTACTACGACTGCTGTGCAATGAATGAGGTGGGTCGAGCCTAAAAGAAGACGCATTTTTATTCTAAATGCAATCGATTCAATCTTGGAAATGTTGTGTTTGTGCCGAGCATTGTGGTGTAGCACAATAGAAACGACTCGCTATGTAAAATATACAGGATATTTTCGGATTAGTGTGCGTTTTTCTGCAAACACGGACTCCTTTTTATAGCTCCGCCTTAATCTAGTTTTACAGTATAGAGGCAGACGGACTGTGGCACAGTGTAAATACCATTTATCTTTCGCTGGGGTGACTATATAAAAAGCAAAGGCGCCTCCATTAGCCAGTAACCAGGAAGCACTGTCATGAGGTGGGGATTTCCAGCCCAGTGTTGTAAACTTGAATGGATGAAGGTTGACTATAGCTCTGCCCACATTTTATTCTAGTGCACTGCACAGCCAGTCACCCAAATCTGGCACCACTAAATCAAATTACAGTGCAATGAATCAGCCATTGAGACACTTTCTGTTGACTATTAAACCAACACAGAGATAAAGGAAGTGTATATGGCCATAAAAATGACTGCCCTGTTTCCCTGAATGTCTTACACAAGGAAACAGAATATTTCACTCGAACAACATCCTATACAAAAAGCCCAGCCAAGTTAAAGTGTAGTTTTGAAGCAGATCTAAAAACAGGAGGAGTGTCCCGGTAGTTCAGATTACTGCCTCTCATCTGGGCTCATTCCAACTCATTGCAGCTTAGCCTCGGGCTTTGGGTGAGGCAATGCGTCTGAAACCTGCAGACACAAAGCAGGATATGTTTGTGCAAGTCCGTGTGACGTTGGAAAGAGGAAGCAAGATGTTTAGTCACGTACCCTCGTCCGCCTCACCCATCTCTGGGACATTAGGCCATTTGGCTCTCTGCCCGCAGCCATGATCACTCACTGAAGCATGAGGCGGTCTTCAAAGGGTTTCCATAAACTGTATGTTACTTAGAAGGCTCACATGCTGCTCTGTCGACACCAATTGCGTATAATTGTAGTGTAGTAAGCATATGATTTTCACTTGATGGTTGTTGTACAGCTGCCAACTTTTGAATAAGCACCAAACAATGATACACAGTAAAATCCCCAAGAGATTAAGTACCAACGTCACATGTCGACTGTGAACTACTTTAACACATCGCTTCCCATCACAGCTTTCGCTCAGTCTTAGGCCTTGTTGGGTGAACAACGCAAGGAAGTGTTGTGAGGCAGTATGACATAGTTAGGAAATGACTGTTGTGTGGGGCAAAATAAACAAATGCTTTCCTTCAGGATCGGTGGGAAACAATTGCCTTGTGCTTTGATCCCCTACTTTGCACCAAGTTAATGTTTGTGCAAGCAAATAGCATTGCTCGATTATGCAAGAGGAGCCCCTGCTGAGATTCAATTAAATCCTAAATGACCTGATTCTGTAATCGAAAGATCCAGTGATTTAACAAAACACCGTAGTGGCGATAACAAACGAGGCTTTGAAGAGGCAGAGCTGTGCCGAACCAAGACGACAAACATCTGCAGCGAGACAGACACGCATGTCTCAGAGTAGAAAGCGTGTGTACAGTAAAACCATCGCCCTCGTGACCCATCTGACAGCTGCCTGATTTGAGATTATCCGCCACCACAAATGCAGTGGCAGCTCTAAACCTTTTTTTAATAACTGTATGTAAATTGAGACATGATACAGCTAAATAAAGAATGAGCGGTAGGTGTCAACCAGGGGAATACCCAACATGTGACACTGTGACAGACCAAGAGGAGATGACGTTATTTTAGTTCTATTACTTTCTGAGGCTGTTAAATTTTATATTGACCATCTTTTATTCATGGAAGCAAACCATTACAAATTCTCTGTGTAGTTCTCTGCCTAATAAAGCGCTGCACTGGCTGTTCTCCCTCTGTTTTTTTCTCTCCACAATGAGAACAACGTTTTATGTTATATAACCTTTTAGCTGGGAGGTGAGCACCACACCAAACTGTAACATGTTGCACAAATATAAAAGGGGTTTATTGCGGGCCGCTGTGATGACACACGACTGAGGTTAAGCTTGTGGTGGAATACGCAGAGGGAGGGCAATAAGACCTAAGTTTAAAAGTCCACAGTGGCTGTAGATGAGATTATCACAGGACCCCAACTGTCCTGTAGCCTATATACAGCGCATGGGGTTATTTTTAGCCACAGATTTACAAAGTAAGGATTAGTGTGCAAATAATGCAGAGCTATCTGAAAATATTATGGTGATGCTAACACATTTGGCATTTTTAAAACACTAATTTATTTATGCATAGTATGGGTAGGCTAGAAATCAAGTCTGTGCAGAAACAGGGCATACATATTGCATTTTTTCCCCAGAAAAATGCCTAAAATATAGAGTTGTTGACATTGATTTAGTATAAAATGGAGGAATCCAAATAAAATGGACGGTCCACGGCGAAAGAGGAAAAATGTGCTGGGCGGCTGGAATCCGGGGGTTGGAGGCTGCAGAGGTGATGTCATTGGACCAGAGCAAGAGGCGAGTGAAAAACAAGTCTCTCTCTTTATTCTGATCCTCTTTGCAGTCCCAGCAGGAAAGGGGGCTGGCATTCAGCCAAGGCAAGGGCTGCTGGGAAATGGCAAAGGATGCCAAGCAGGCCCCAACGCCAACATTAGAAGCTCACATCTTTGTTCTCAGAAACCTGGTGTGCTGCCAAAGGCCTCATTTCGGCTCCATGGCATGATTACACTGGATGTAGGCCAACTACTGAGAGCCTGCTCCCTCCCGCCCGCGCTGTATCCCTCTCTTTTTATGCTCCCTCCCTAGGCGCTCTCTCTTTTTCCACTGCCATCAAAAGCTTTCCGCCAAACATGCAGCAGTTGCCATGGCGGCGGAGAATGGAACATAAAGAAGTGAGTAATGAGTCAAGCCTGGACACAGATGTGCCACATGTGTATCCATTTAGAAAAAAACAAGATGGAAACATATTCCCTGAATCTGTGTCAGGGACAGGGAGACTCAGTAAATAACAGCGAGGTGAGAGGAGAAAGTGAAAGAGAGAAAAAAAAATCCCTCCAGAAAAATGTAAATTAACAGCCATGTTTTCTTCAGAAGTTAGTTTCAGTGGCTGCAGCGCTGATTCAATCTTGGCAATAAAGGAGGGCACAGACCTAAATTTTGCTTTGTGAGCCGACATCACTTCCTGTTCTAATGGAAAACCCCATACATTTTGAGTCACAACCAAAGACCGATGTAAATTAAAAAAATTCAGACGTCAGCACATACTTATCTCCAGTGAACCACTAAACTACAGATCCAGCAGCTGTGTACTTAGTGTTAGATTATAGTGTACTGAGATGGTGCATTTAAGAAATTAGTAGTGAGAAACAATTATCCATCTTTGGATTTGTTCTTGAGGCCAGTCACTATACCACACTTCAAAATTTGTACTCGAGTTACTTTAGAATTATATTTAATATATTTAATATTATGAGTACTCAACAACGGTATTAAAGTTAGAGTAACAAAGTGTTACACTACTCAAAAATAAAATGTTTTTGATTTATTGGAAGGAAGTTTAGTAAATACAAATTACTTTCACTTAGTTAATATTTTATTAAATTTTAATTTGAATAAAAGTAGCATCCAGAGTATATTTATAATTTTAAATGGGGAGTATGTGATTTTTATTTTATCCATGTAAAAATATATATATATATATATGTTTAAAAGCAAATTGTAATAGGAAACATCTGTGCAAAAAACCTTAAGACATCATTTAGGTTTATTCTCAAGGATTTTAATTGACAAGAACTGACCAATCACAACTTGCTTCCAGAAAAAGAAGTGTTCTCATTGGTCAACACTGAAGGAAGTAATGGCTACTGATAAAACAAAGAAAGTGTATATTAAGCACTGGATACATCTTTTTACAGAGAAACAGCTCAAAAACATGAACCGAGAAAAGGGACGTACGGTGAATTTTGATAAATATTGTCAATTTAATCAATGTTTAACGAGGCAGAATAATATCCGTTCTGAGGCTGAAGTCGGAGATAAAAGTTTAGAGTAAGCTCTAAAATTCAGTTTGATGTAATAGTATTTGTGGAAGAAAAATTTGTCTGGTTTTACTTTTTTGTGTGCGAGTGGGGTCGAATACAGGGACAGCAAAAACAAAATTGGTAGTGCCACTTTAATCCAAAAAAGTCAATTGTCTAGTTAAAATCTGTGCTTCTTTTAAAAGTTAATTTCATTCATTAATGTTTTTTTTTAAATTATACTTGAGTCAAAGTGACTTTTTCTTGCTCCAAGATGCACGTAAGTGTAGAGTATGTTTTAGGACATCTACTCTAATAACTAATATTTAAAAAGAAAATGTCAGTTGCCTTTCACCACAAACATTCATCTGTTATAGTCATTATTGTGATTATCATTAAATACTACCAAGAATATTGCAGTTTATTAGTCATTTGTTAGTCATAGCTGACGTAACTGGACTTGTAGACTTTCCTCTTTAATCATAAGTCTTGTAAATAAAAACCACACATTGTTTACTCATTTTGACCCCAGTTCCTGAAAGTCTTGGTCTAGGTTAGTGTGCGTTGACGTTTTTCTACTATACTACTTACTGCGTTCAGTCACATGCACATATAAGTGGATGTTCAGTAGTTGTCCTTAAAAGGCAGTCTCATGGCTGACTCATGGTTGCTGTGTTTAGCATACTGAACTTTGCAGAGCAGCCATTCCTTCTCTGTGACAACAGTGATGTTTAATGGAGACGAACTATTAACAACGTCATTCATTTGTGTTGTTGTGGGCCACTCCTGCGACCTGCAGGAGTGGCCTGCGACCTGCAGGAGTGGCCTGCGACCTGCCAGTATCTGCTTTTTATTACACCTTGACTAATACTTCAAGAAAAAACAATACAATTCAAGCATTCACTTTTGGCATGTGGACAATCAGATAGAGGAGTAGTCAGAGATGGCTTTTTTGAGATACAAATGAACAAGAAAGCATTTCACTCGTGTCCGTATTTAGCAGCTGTAGTGTAAATGACATGTGAACGGCTAAGGACATGTTTATATTTGGACTGAGAAGCTTTTTCCCAGCATCAATTAATGTCAGAAGTTTATATTTTTAAAGCCAAACCAAGAGAAGTATGAGGAGTATTTAGTGTTATGTAACCTTACCCTCTGAGCCAAAATAAAACTCCCCAAAGCAGGCTGATTTATCGGAGCCCCTGCCTATTTTGGAACTGCGCAGCTCCACTGTGCTGCATTTACACTGCTCTCGCCTCTGTCTCCAGGTGGCCAGGATGTCATATATGTTCACAACACTTTTTTTTTCAATTATAACCATGAAACACAGCCCCCAGTTTCACACTCCCATTGTCCTCTTCATCACTAGGTGAAACAACTGTCAAGTGGTTTGTTTTTACTCGTTTGCATTAACTCATTATTTTGGCCACACGCTTGCATAATGTAAAGTGAATAAATAAAGCATAAAATATGTGTAAACATGAATATTTATGGTTTCCTTTTTTAGATCAGTGCTGAGATCAAAGCTTTGTTTCCAGCAAAAGTACTGTATATATACAGGCCTTTCTGAAATGTAAAGGGGAAAAAGCTGGGTAGAGAAGAAGAAAATCTCTAGCAACGTATTTTGTTTCAGTTAAGGCTTACTCTTAACATAGGGTTAGGGTTTTGTGGCTTTGTCAATGCATATGCTTATCCCACCTCAAAAATCTGTTTAATAGTGTTTGATGAGGAAGCACAGGTCTGAAACTATCTGTGTGTAATTCTTTGTGGAGTTATTTGGCGTTGCGTAATGTCTGCTTAGTCCTAAGCATTCAGTGATTTGTAGCTGGTGTAGCCTAAATGCTCTTTTATATCAAGCTGCTGATTATAGTTTATAGTTTAGGGGCACACAAAGAATTAGAATACTTACAAAACCTCAGTTCAGCTTATTTTGATGAAAAATAGCATGTCTCTTTCTGCGGCTGGATAAATCAAAGAGTAGTAACTTGTGTACAGATTCTGTGGTGACCTTTGGAAAGTGAATTTTACTTTTCCCGCAATCAAGAAGTAAACACTTAGAAGCTGTCTTTTTTTGGTGTTGGTGATAAATCAGCTGAGGTTCATTCTTTAAATGCTCCACTGCCCTCACTTTTGATTGTCTGGTTTATGGAGGATGTCTCATCGTACTGTGCCAGCGTCCGTCCCCAAGATGTCCTTCCTCCCCTTTCCATAAAAGTGCAAGTCTGTCACGACAGTGTGGCATTCATTATCCGCCTGTGGTTTTGCACGCAGGGCCTCCTGCAGCTGGGGAGCATTGCTTGTCACGTTGAACCTCCTGCCTCTGTGAAAGATTGCAGGGCAGGAGATGAGTGCTGTCCCCCGTCCGTCTTTCTGATAAAGCCCCCTTAACCACAACGTCCTGGCATCTGCACACACTTCAAAGCTGCATCTCAGTAAACAGTTCACTGCGAAAAGCTGGAATAGAAACTAGAGCTGAATAGACGAGGACAGCCATGTGTTTGTGAATTCAAGGTCAGGAGTTAACTGGTTATTGCATTAGCTTATAATATTGATGCCTAAACATCAGTGAGCACAATCAAACTGTTTCTTATAAGGCTTCACCGATGACTGACTACTTAAAAACCTCACAGTCAAGACAAGTGAGGGTTATTTTCATATTACACTTGCATATGTTTTAACCTTATTAAGGAAGAATAACAAAAATGACTACCCTTTTTTTATATAAACTACTTGAAGTGCAAGATGAGAGTAGCCTTAATGCTAAGTTAGCAGGCCTACATCATGTCTGCTGGCTTTAGTGAGGACTAAATCGCCTTGGCTCCATTTTACAAAAGAAAACATTTTGCAGACATGACATGGCATTATGGGTTACATTTATCTTTGACAAACCAGTTGCACAACAAACTGCTGTGTTGTGATAAATGCAGTCATACTCTCAGTGAAAGCACATTGTGGTGTGTTTAGTCATGGCTACCTACACCAGTGCTGAGGAGCTGCTACAGTAATACTGTGGGAAGCACACAGGATGAATAGTCGAGTCTTGACGCAATACTAGTCCCCAAGCGATACAAAGGACAGAGCAGAGGGAGTTCGGTGGGAAAGTTCAGTGCCCTTGAAGGAACCTGATAAGCCCGAAGTGATATGAACCCGACTGTTTGTATTGTGCAAATTTGTAACGACTACGAGCACATTGCTGATAGAGAGCCGTCTTGCACCATGTGTTTGCTGAAAACCTGTCGGTCCAAAGGGCATCAGTCTGGGTGTGTTGATGTTATCAGTGCGATTGGAGCTTTTGCAGATGGTAATGGAACACCCGGTCTATATTCAGGCTGTTTACAACATACTGTTTTAGCATGTGAAAGCTTGCGATTACTTCTCTCCTCCTTGTGTTAAGTGATGGGATCCGCATTGTTCAACAGACAAACACGTGTGTAATCTGACCTTACTTAGGCTAATCATTTGAAAGCTCTTTCTCTTAACAAAATGGGATAAAGTTCACCTGCACAACATTGCCACACAATAGGAGGGTGGAGCCAGACAGCCTTGAAGAGGAAATGGTTTCAGCCTGACTGACAAGTCTGACTACACCCAGGGTTGCCCTGAAGGACAAACTGAACGCCTCCAGCTCTGCACTCGTGTACATATCTACTTAACTCATCTGATGCATGTTGGCAGTTTGTCTCTGTCTTCCTTCCTGAGACAGTCTGACATGTTCTGCCCTCGCTCTTTCACTTGATTCAATCACTCTGATCAAAGATGCTTAAAAACATGGGGGCAACGTTCATCTTGTATGTAACAACAAGAAAAAAAATTACATGCTGCTTGCTGAGTTAACCATTTACACAAGGAGGAAGAGCTGAGCAGGTTGTTCTGGGTAAACATGTTGCTGCGTTTGCTATTTAAACTGGCATTAGCAAACCCGGGCTATTCATTGGGCTTCTGAGCTCATTAACACACAACATGCAGGAACAAGAAACTCGTCAGGCAACAAATCCTCCTGCCAAAAAGAAAACACAATGAATGCAAGCACTCAGAGTAATGCTGTCATTACGAAACCACTCTGTCACAAGACCAGTGCCTCACCGGAATGCTGTTGTGACACCCGCGCACTAACTGTTGACAAAGGGTTAAACATTAAACTGCACACACACACTTTGGCTGCCAAAAGGGCGGGAACTTTAACCGCTCCAGTACTGGTTTGTGCATATATATTTTTTTTATTTATCTTTCCATGTCAGATTCTGTGCCGCCTCCCAACAGTTGTGTTGTTTATCAAAGGAAAGTCCTTAGTCTAACTACAGCCAGGTGCAGTGCCGTGTAATGAGTCACACACCAGTCACAATTGCCCATAGCAGATTGCTTCGTTGTGTGTGTGCAGCTTTTAGAGGTCACTGGGTGCACCACTGTGAGCTGGATGTCATGTGGTGCTGATCCCTGGCTCGGTGCTGGTGCAGAGGGTTCAGCGGGAGTTCAGCACACAATCATTATTCATGCATTTGCGTGCAACAAACCACTACTCTGCCTGGATATTTTTCTCTACACTTCCATTTTGTGCTGTGGAAAAAACATTCTGACAATTACAGAGTATATAACAGTGGATAGTGGGAGCTGCTGACAAGTAAGCTCGAATGAAAGTGAAGGTTAGCTTCAAGAGGCTTAGCTCCCATTGACTTTATTTCAAAAAAGGTTATTGCTCTATTAAGGAACTTGTGTAATGGTTCGGCAAAAAATTCTGTTCTAAAGTCATAAAAAAGTTTGCGGTAGTCCATAGGGATTTATAAAAGAGAAAATGCTGACACTGCTAAAAATCATCCAAAGGTCACAAAACCATGATGTAAAAGGTCAAAACAACAATAAATTAGAAAAACAAGAAGGAAATTGGTGTAAAAACAGTTAAAACACTATAGAAAAAGACAAAACCTATTACAAAAAAGAAACAATGATAAACCAGATCAGTAAGTGGGGTCAAGATTCTTTGGGCCTTTTAAAATATGGGTCTCATAAAAAAACGTTTGGAGATGAAAGCGTCCTTTACTGACACTAACTTTAAAGATTTACTTTAAAAGCTTAACATTAACACTTAACTAAAAGCTTCTTTTTAATAATAATAATGTCAAAGTAATACCCCACTCAATTTAGGGTCTAATGCTTTACCTATAGTTCCCTTGGCTGTTAGCACAATTAGCTCCAAATGTCAGCTATGGCTAACATTATGAACATTATTTTCCATTTCCCAAACTCTGATGGTTTTCCAAATATGGTAACCACTTGAGGCTGCATGAACTCAGTCCCAGCATCTCCTGTCTAGTTTAATTTTACATGGCTGACCGAGAGTCCTGCGGTAGACTGTGAATGGGAATAACAGACTTTCAGGATAGTATTTCTGAAATACTATCCCGAAAGTCTGTTATTGTGTTATTGTATGCATGGTGTGGATTTGAAAAGGCATTTGTTGTGCTTGGCCAACAGGAAACATAAAGGTGCACCTCTTTTGGGAAGGGTGTCCTCGCCTTAATATGTTCTGGCAACACACTGAAAAGTCCCTACTTAACAATTCGAGGAAAGCCAAGCCACCTGGAAATCTCATGACTTCCTGAATCTAATTCCAGGCCGGGCTATCAGACTGTCTGACTAGCAGCTTTCATTCAGGGGTGTAAACGTTGAATGTCAGGCATGTTTGCCAGAGCCAGTGTTGAATCAGGCATTAGTCCTACTCATGTAATGCCTCCAGTGTACTCAAATGCCCCAGCAAAACCCTGATTATATTTTCTCCCCCCGTCTAACAGATTTATAATACACTGTGAACTCTGAGGGAAAGCTAAGCCTCGTAAACAGGGCCTCTACTCGGTTGTTTTCAAACTGGGCCCGAACATAAAGGATAATAACACATGTCAGATATAAGCTTTGACTTTTGATTACATGTAAGACTATCTAATGGGTCCATTTAGAAGCTACTCTTGACACTACCTGTGGGTACAAAGTGGTATAACATGCTGGCAAAGTGGCACTTAATGGTTAAATGGTACAACAGATGGATCTCTTGAGCACATTTTACAGACGGTTATTTCACCAATATTATTCTTTCAGTTTTTTGAATTAGTCATAATTTTGTGAGATATTTCAAAAAGATTACATAAAATAAAATAGTAAATATAGCAAATTTAAGATTACAATTACTTTGGATGACATGCTAATGGGCTTATGGGAAGCTGCTCTTGACTCCATCTAGTGGTACTAAGTGACCAAGTGGCATTTTTTATTATTTGTAGGATGTTTATTAATGTTTTAAGTTAAAATAGTACATATATCAACTTTAAGAATCACATCCCCATACCAGTTTGTGGAAATAATTTGATTTGTGTAGAATAGAGAAAGGCTACATGCTAGATGCTTTAGGTCAATGTTTTTAACTTTGGTGATTGCACTTACGTGTTTGTTTGTTAAACACAGCCAGGGGTTAAAAGCACACAATAGCCAAACATTTCTCAAGTCTCTCTAATGACATGACTTCCCTGACATAAACGTAAAACAAGTCTTGATAACAACACACATCAGTTATAGGCATTTTACTTAAGCCGCAGAGTAAAAGGTATGGCACCACCGAGGGAGAACTGAGAAAACAAAATCCCCTCTCATGTCGAAGCCTGCTGCGTTGGCGGACCCTGACCTCATCCAAAGTTTACACGCAGCCACCTCATGCTGCTTTGTTATCTTGAAAAGTTGCAAACCAGCACATTCCAGCTCTCGGCAACGCAACAAAAAATGTCAGCACAGATCTTGCTGCGCTGTGAGAAACGAGATAAGCAAATAAATGAATGCCTAGACCTGACTAAAACGTTTGCAGCAAGACACAGACTTAAGTTCTAGCATCTCATAAGCAGAATGTTGGAGATGCTGTATATGGGTCAATTGTAAAGTCTGATTAGTGCTTTGCGAGTGCGCTTACTCAGCAGTTTGTACCAAGCTTAGCTTGCTTTTAGTCTTTTTTTTTTTTTTTTTTAAACAGACCACAGGGTAGTAAATAGCTACAAGAGGGATCACAGCCTTCACAGCTGATTGGTTTGATGCTCAACCGACATAAACAGGAAGCGGTGCAAGTCTGAGCAGGGAGCAAACAAAAACCAAGAACAAGAGACAAGCAGAATGCTGTGGCAAGGCAAAGAGAGTGAATGTGTAAAAAGCCTGAAGGACTGCATTGAAAAGAAGGGAAAGGGGGAAAAAATATGTCTGTGTTTGTGTTGTACCATGTGACTCTTCGAGGAATTCAGCTTGTGATTCAGTGCATTGTCAGCAAACAGTATGCGTTGATAATGGTGATGATGTAAAGTGCAGTGTGTTTATATTTCTCAAAGTAGGCTGACGGACCACAATATAAAGTGACTCATTAACAGCACTCTGATACTTTGAATGAAGATTATAGTCATTATTACTGTGTGTTCTTTCTTTGGGTTTATGTCACGTGTTAGAGACAAACCTTTTTGTAAAATATAGCTTTGACGTGATTAGTTTGCAATGTTAATTCGATCCTTGAGCAATGTAATGTAAAACACAAGGCTGCTTTTGTTATTTATGAAACATTATCTTGTTCAATAATTCCACAATGAGAATTGCGTAATCAAAACATGCAGCAACTGAAAAGGTTTCACTTCCTTGTAATTTACCATTAACTCATTCATGACTCAGCTATATTTAGCATAAAAAGAAAACATTGAACAGATTTTGATGTTTGACCCGGATAACCTGTTTATTGTGTTTATGCAAAATACTAGCTGCTATAGTATTTTTGAATGTGTACGCTGAGTTCTTTCCTATCACAGCTTGTTTAATAATCACACAGCCAGAAGTTAATAGCACACGAACAGTGACAGATTGAGGTAAATCTGCTCGGATAACCAAACATTCAGATGTCTCTAGGCTGTGGCTCAGCATGCAAGCAGTGGGTTGTTGCATGCTTCCCTGACAGGGTAAAAAGCACAGAGTGGAAATAATGAGTGACATATCAGCCCTGTTACCCAAAGAGCTTTTAGAGCGAAAAAACAGCCCTCCTCCCTCCCTCCCCTGACAACCCACTGTCCCTGCGCCTGGCTTGAAGGTCAGATGAGAAACCAGAGAGTGACTGGTTCAAACAGGCCCGGGTGGAGGCGGGGGTGGACAAGGGGGTTGTATATGTGGGGCGTGGCCCACTGAGCATGCCCAGTGAGGAGGAATGCCGTGTGATGGCAACACAGTGGGCTCTCCCATCTGCTGATGCACCGCGATGCACTTCTCGCCCCCGAGCCCTTTTCCATCCAGTCTACTGAGCAGCCGGATCAATTTACTGTGGAATGAACACAAAGTCAGGAGCTGACACACACACACACACACACACACACATAATCACACATTGTGCATGTGCAACAACCGCAGTGACACGTAGTAGCCCTGCAATGCAGTTAGGCTGGAATACAGACAGATAGGAATTTACTTTAGGCTGCTACAAAAATCAGGAAGGGGTTAAGTCTAGGCGGTTATATTCTATTCAGGGAAAGTCCAACTTCTCTTTATCTGAAGTTTACACTACTTCAATCTGCAACTAACCCATTCTTGGGACTAGTTTGCATTAAATTCCTCTGGCAAAAAGCTGAGCAATGATCCACAGAGATGTCTCCTTAAATCATCAGGGCGGGACCTGACGCCACATGATGTTTTTACTATGAATAACTCGTATTGTTTAGTCGAGTGTTGTCATGTCTACGGTGCTGTTTTGCGAAAACCACTCTAAGATCTTGCACAAAGCAGGGTGGGGGTCTCTTTAAGGCACCCATACATATGAAAGTGGGCCCACATGTGTGTTAGTGCTTATAAATAATTGAGAAGGGCCTGCCTCGTCGACTTGAGCAGGCGCTGACTAGACACCGAGGGTGGCAATCTTAACTACTGTGACAAAATGCTGTAGTGTGAAAAGTGACATTTAAGTGTGTGCAAGCGGCCTCAGGAAGAACAAAAAAAAAAGATCTGTGTCTCAAACTGTTTATATGGATGATACACAGTATTGTGAGATAAAACCAACCCTAGTGTAGTGTTTACCATTCCCAAGCTTATGCCTTCATACTGACACATCCTAATAGTGTTAATTGCATTAAAAATGTCTGGATCTACTGCAGCTCATGACTGCATCTAGAGGCACAAAGTCTGTAATACAACACTTTCAATTATTATAATTGTCCAACAACTTTTAAAATAGATGTCTGATTAAATGGTGAGCTACTGACCAGTATAGTATAGTATAGTATAGTAGGTCTTGTGTTGCATGGTTTACATTTCCTTTTGGTGTGTGCAGATTAGGAGCATATCTGTTCTTTTACCCCAATGACAAGACATCCTAACTGGTTCTTTGGTGTATCTGGGGCTAGATCAAAAAGTCATAAGATGATACTTTCTGAATTGACAGATGATATATCTGTAATGTGACAAAAAAACAATTTATTGTCCGGGTCCAATTACCATTAAAATCAAGGAGGAACAATAAAACAGGGAACCTAAGCGGTCAGACGTTGTGCTACTGTCGCCTCCTAAACATGTAAACGTGGCATAAATGGGTGAGGTCAGTACAACAGGTTTGATACGGGTCACTCCTGAAGACGCCTATGTTTCCACTGTAATGTGCTGGATATTTTATAGATTTTGACAATGAAAACATCAATAGCATATTGAACTAAAATGTGTCTTTAGTTGGAGGTTTATCGGCCTTTTATGTATGTTTTTATGTATTTCTAACTTTTATGTTGACAGTTATGTTCTGTACATCAATGTCTGACCAGAAATATGTTTGTATAACAAAGTGGGTATTGCATAACACAGTCAGACACATGCCAATAAACTGATTGAATAATCTGATAAAACTGCTTATAAACTTACAAATCCAGCTACTGCCATCACTTCTAGTGCTACTGTTTTTTGTGTATGAAGCAGGATATATAGTCTCCAAAAGAAGTGAGAAGTGATTTCCGTTTCCATAGCAGAATGCAAATGAAGGTGTGGGTTACAGCTACACAGCAGGAATAATTCAAACGTATTGCGCGGGGGAAGGGGGGGTCCTAATATGTTCTTTATTTGCAGAGTCACGCCTGTGCTCTCTGATATGGTAATGAGTCTTCCTTTGAGTAATTGAGCAGTGCTTTAGAAATTCAGCCTGGGCCCTAATGATGCATTGTCTCAAGGATGATCAAAAGAAAAAAAGCCGGATGAGATGTTCGAAAACAAAACACAGATGACATCAATATTAAAGCACTAGAAGGAGCTGTGACGGTCACATGGTCATCGAGGAAACTGATCAAATTTCATGTCTCATCAGGTGTGGATTTGTTTCAAAAAGAAAGTGAGATGTCCTTCACAGCCACGGCCTTCGTTTTCCTCCCCCTTCTTTTGCCCCTTAACCCCGAACCATTACCGCCCACTGCAGACGAGCACTGCCACCCCTCCCGAGTGCTCTTGCTTGCTCGAGGGTTTCTAAATCGGGAACATCTGATACACTCGCCACCTACTCATGTGTCTCTCTCTGCCAGCCTCAGTGACCTCGTTCCACCCTTCTTTTTTTTTCACACTGTCCACTCCAATCTTCATGTAACACTTTTGTTTATGGCCGTCCCATGTTCAAACATATCCCCATTCCAGGACCACATGTATGCAACCAAAAGACAGCTGCACTTCAAAGCTTAGCAACAGCTGTGTTTCATTGTCTAACCGGGAGCTGACTGTTATTTGATGCCGCGTTTAAACACTTCTATTCTAATTTGGTCCAGTCCCTCTTTGTTGTCCAACCACCTTCCTTCATTCCTCTAATGTTTTGGGTTTCGTCGAGGTCTGCCTAGATACCGCAGTGTCTCGAATTCTCGCTCGGTAACCGAGGGAAAAGCTGCTCCAAATGTGCCTCCCACTGGAAACTCACACTCAATCCACCCTCTTCATTGTTGACAAGCAGTGTTTTGCACCCCCATCCTTTTCCTTCACAATGTGTGTATGCATGTCAAAAGTCCTTCGTTTCCCAGAAAGGCACCCAGGATTTAAGAGTGCATGAGCTGCCGCGGGCGACATCTCCAGAGCAGGATGAGTGTTTCCTGCAAACAGTTGAGGGGGAGAGGTGCTGGCGCTGTGTGTGGGTGGACAGCTTCCATAGAAACACTATCCAGTAACACTTGAAGAGCGTCATCAAGGGGAGGTGTGCATAAAGGGGGTGTTTTTCTGAGAAAAAGCCCACGAGGCCTGTGAGATTGACAGTTACCTCTGCTGATTACTGCCCCTGGGGGGACACAATCTCCATGACAGCTGCTGCTTCAAACTCTGCACTGTTACTAACTTCAGGTTCACTAAACGCGTCCAAAAGCTGACGTGTCATGTTAAAGTGGTAGTTAGACTTTGCCTACCCCTCTTTTTTAACGCTTCACAGGACTGCGACACAACATGGCTGTGACTAATAATAATCCCGCCGATGTATTTGCAAAGCATCAGGTCTGTGGCTTGATCTGATCCAAGCAGTGGGTTTTGCGGACGTGACAACAACACAGTGACTTCATGGCGTGTTGTGTAAGAGATTGCTCGCCGGGCGAGGCTTTGAAAACTGAGACAACAAAAGTGCTGATGTGCTGAAAAGAGAGCCATGGAGAAAGAGGAGTCAGAGAGGACAGAGGCGGCAACTCATGGAGGCTGTGGACAGTGTGTGGTTCAGGGCCAGATCTCGAGGTGGGAGGGGCGTCCGGGGTTAGAGGGGTTGGGGATCTATTCCAGTATGAAGAGAAAGGTCACAGTGTAAGCTGATAAAGGCAGGAGGCAGTGCTAGTCAGCTGACGCCCGCAGCTGTGTTTGGGACATCAATATGAGCCTTGTTCAGCCGACCCCTCCTCCTTCCTTCTCTCTCAAACTCGGCATCCCTTCTCACCCCTCCCTCTTCTCACTCTGTTTCTTTTTTTTCAGCTCTGATTTATGAAAGTAGGGCATGTGCCCATAACTGCTGCATCAAGGCACACGGCGGAGCCTCCAGAGGCTCTGAGGCTGTGTTTACATCAGCCCAGACAACTGCACCACATTGCACAATTGCCAAAGGCTGGCTCTATTATATAAAGCAGGGAGGCTTGCTACAATGTTTTTATCCTAATGGTTTGAACTGCCTCCATCTGTATTTCCACAAATGTACTCGGACATGACGTCTTCCAATCTTTGCTGTCATTAACACAACCATTAGCCAAGCTCTGAATATGTTCAGTGATATTCTACATTTGCCAGGCTTGTGTTGTGGAAAAATGTATGAAGCTATTTCTATTATGTATCAAGAGACCCTAGGCTTCAGTAGCTGTTTTTGTTTTGTGCAGTTTGTTATTTTCCAGCTATTTCTCCCAGTCTTAGATTTAGAAGTCTTTGTGTTGTGTTTTTTATTGTGGAGAAGTACTGGAGCATGAGAAGACGGCAACAAAGAGAGCGACAAATGGAGGAAGGTAATTTTTTTTCTGCTTCAGTAGCAGTGAGTGTGAGTGGAAAAGCATGTGTGTTTGTTTGGGGCACGACAATTAGTCCCAAATGAAGCACGGAGCACTTTATGATCGGTTTCCATGACGACAAATCAGACTGCTCAGCCGGTGGAAGGCAGCAAAAATGTGTTTTTAATGAGCATGAACAAAAGCATTCCTGCCCCAAGCCGCAGACAATGCAGATATGACAGTAAAAGTGCATAATCATGTTGCGAGGCACCGCTGACAAAAGGCAGCTTTAAGGTCAGGTCGAGATGATTTATGTGGATAAAGGTCATGACTGTTAATGCACTTGTTTTCGATTTGCAGATGGGATTTTTGTGGGTGTAACCTGCCTTTGAAAGGAACCAAAAAGGAACTAAACAACATGGCCAGCTGCTTTGATCACAAAACATTGACTGGTATAACCTAAAGCATTACAGGCTGCTAAACAAGTGCTGACTCATCAACGTCTGGTTTGCTGCAGTCCCATTTCTGAGCCTCCTGGACGACAAGGACAATCACTTTGAGCAGCCAATTTCTGTTTCGTATCAGTGAGTCATTTCCAGTTCAGCACCCAATTACACAGTATTCAAAGGGGCACTTAATACATTCATTATACACATTCATTGTGCACATACTATTCATATTATTTCTATACCATTGGGCACACACAGTCTTTGATTACATTGGAGCTAAATAAATTGCTTATATGTTTTCAACGCAATTCCCCTTTAGCCTTGCTGGCCATCTTAATTACTTTTTCCACTTTATCCAAACAATACAGGTCTCTGTGGATTTCAGTTGGACTCCCAGGGGACAGTACAAAGAGACACAAAATAAACTGCTTCGAGACGCAATTAAATAATCATACAAGCACAATCACAGAAACAAAGCATCACATAATTAAAGTGGAAATGGCTGTGAAGGAAAGAAATGTTAGACCCATTTCACTTTGCAAAGTAAATGGGGTAGCTGGCCAGGCTATTTCCTTGTGACTTTGACCTAAAAAAAACCCAGTCATAAAGTATATTATATTCAAAATCTGTTATGTTTAAAATATGTTACACAACACTAAAACTGGAAACATTTCTTAACGCAAGAACTCACATCTTTAGTTCAACCCAGCCCAAATTGTACATAGAGTATTCTTTGGAAGCTGTAATGGCTGTAATATAAGTTCTACTGTCCATATAGTGTCTCCTCAGTCTGGTGAAATCATGTGCATTAGGGTTTCAAAAAATTACATCAGTGCATTTAAAAACTGCATATTTATCATTTTACTATTTCCACTGAAATTGTGGACAATACCTGATGCTGAAGGGCCCACCAAAACATCCTGTACTTTTTACAGGGTTTTCTAATGGCCTTGGCAAAATTGTTGCTCAACCATTCTTGTGTAGAATTTGAAGCAGGGTCACTTTATATCTGTATTCATGACTCATTACCGGTCTCTGTCGCCATTTTTAAAAGATGCCAAAACGCTGCCAGACCTCTGCTATACACTCATTACTACTATTTTCTTTACATAAAAGCAACAACATGAAGCATTTTGTCCACGGCCGTGCTGCTGCTTTGCACAGATCTTGGCATCTCTTATAATTCTATTTGCGTGGCTTTGCCCCCCAAAGCTTTGTGATGCTCCAGAGTATTAATATTCTGTGGCAGGAAGGCACACAGAGAGATGAAAGACGTCTTATTTTCAGTACAGAGCCCTAACCTAAATAAACACGTTTTTCGTTTTCTTTTTTTTCTTACCCTCAGAGATATGTCTGCGCTCATACTTCCAGTCTTTGTTGTTGGCTGGCTTTGTAGAAGTCCTTGTATACCCCACCCCCCCGCCCACTCCCCTCTTCGACACCCACGCTTCTTCGCTCTCATAACTCAGCTGTTACTTGGCAACGTGGTCCCAGCTGGACCAGCATCAGCCCTGTTGCCATGGTAACCGAACGCACACATGCAGTAGACTCAGTAAACATGTTAGCTGCTTTTCTTATTTCTTTTTTCCTGAAAAGGAAGATGCACATGCCTTTGTTCGATGCGCATCTGTCAAAAGAAACGCCCAGATTAATAACAGCATTATCTCATCTCTCATGCACCTGCACCATCTTCACTCACCACAGTTAAAAATAGACTACACTGAGAAAAATACAGAACGCAATGTGATAGATTACTGGTTTTGTACAAACATTTCTCCCATCTGGCTGCTTCTATTTACCTCCTAATTTTCTCCCTTTTCCTTTTAATCTTAATGTGGCATCGTCGCTCTATATTTAAACTGCGCTCATCATGGAAAACAAACCCTGTGTCCTTTTCTAAGCAGCACTGCATCTGTCGTCATAGCAACGCGATCCATCATCTGCAAGGGGGTCAATTGATTCATTATTGAGTGAGGCGCAGCCCCCCTTCTCTGCTTCCAGTTCACGTCTACTTACTCTGCCTCGGAGCATCCATTATTGACGTGAGAGGCTGCCCACTCGCTGAACTGACTGAATAAAAAGCTGTCAGGTCCGCAGCATGGAAGTGTAAGACATATTGTGCATTCACAAGAGGGAAACAGCATATGTGGTGATCACTATGATTAGTAGTGTTGTTGTCCATATCACACAAAAAAGGAGTTAGTCATAACTGAGACCAGAGTGTATCAAGGGCAAGGCCAAGAGCAAGGAATGACACTTGAGATACAAAGGAATGGTTCTGCAAATGACACTGAAACACAAATCCAGTCTTATCTTCAAACTAACGGATTCTTGATGAAGGGAAGGTTATCAGTAAAGCACCTTTTTATGCTCACGTTTCATTTGGGGGATATTCCTGTATTTCTTACATCTCACCTCATTCTTAAAGGCGCAGTGACGGAACCCAGTGAGTTATTATCCTGCAAAAGGAGGTATTAACAAAGGCATCCCAGAGTTGAGACGGCATAAATGGGACGGCTTAGTGTTATGGAAAACCGATGACGTACTGTGTTATGTGCTTGTAGCAATAATGGCGCAAAAACAAGAAGAGAATGGGTTTGATATGCAGTGTGGTCATTTCAACATGAGATAATTTAGTCTATGTATGTTCTGCTTTTGAATCAGTGGTTGTAGGTTACGCTGGATCAAAAATCTCGCAGGTGAAAATAAATCCTGCTACAACCATAGTATAGTATTGAGGTCAGCTAAATGGTTAAATAAACAACATAATACTAAAGCTCCTGGACGCACCATAAAAGGGGTCAGTGGCTTATGTTTTTGCTATGTAACTCAGGAAGCATAAATGGGGCACCAAGCTTACTGTGAAAAGATATTTGTGTTAGAAAAGGGGCTCTAGAGTGATAGTTAAGGGTGCAGAGGTCACAGGTCAGTCAAAAGGGGAGGATACACACCTCGAGAGCACGGCATTTGTAGTTTCAAAACACTTTAAAGACATCCTTCCTTTTTGCTGCACTACAGCATCTGACGGCCAGCGATGGGAGGTGGACGTCCAGTTGCTGACCAGAAAAGCTGAGACTAAAAGAAAAAAAAAAAAACACAGACAAAGTGTGTTATTGGAAAATGTGCACTCAAAGGATGATGTCAGTTGTGGCACTTTGACATTTTAATGTCATCTCTGAGGGAATTACATCATTAGCCCTCTTTCCTGGCGTGTCTCGATGCTGGGAAACCTCCTAATGGATGTCAACAAGCTGTCCCTCTGGAAGAATAGAGCTGGGCGCCACTTTTCAACCGTGCTTTTCACCGTGAGGCCTCACACCGGGCGCCATCCGCACTAAAAGCATGTACAGTGCATTATGGTCCAGATTAACCCAGTCTGCGTTAGCGTCCTTATCAGACAAAGTGCAATCATCTGCAAGCTTCGACAGTCCATCAACCCCAAATGACCCGACATGTAACAGCCTCAAAGCCTCGTTGTTTGTTCATTATTTTGTGCATTTATAATCACACAGGCACACTGAAAAGGCGATTGTGCTCCTTTCAATTTAAAGACACGTCACTGCTGCACATGCTGTAGCCAATAATTGATTCATTAATCATTCACAAGTTCATTAAATTCAAATTGTCTCTGGGAAAACAAACAGTTTGGGCAAAATGGTGGGAATAGACCTGTTTATTTTCCAAGCTCCGCGCCCCAGCCTCGTGAACTAGTTTAAGGAGAAAAAACTAACCAGAGAGCACAGATCAAAATAGACTTTTATGTGTTAATGAATGTACCAGCAAATATAACAAGTCGCTCCTATTTTAGGAAGTAATGTCAAGTCACCGCAGTAGCCGCAAATAGACTCCAAATAAACAGAGCGAGATCAAGGCATGAGTGTAAAATAGGTCAGAGGGAGGATATTCGTATAGCTGCATCACAGCGCAGTGGAGTCTCAAAGCAAATGGTAATACGGGACTGTGAGCTACAAGAGTAAATAAAACACTACGGGACTTCTTGTTTTTGAGGTTTCTGCAGTAGACTTAAAAAGTAAGGGAAGTAACGGGATTGTGTTATTAAAGTAACAATTATCTCAGTACTGATAAAACATCATCATGATTTAGAGGAAGTAGTCCTGACAGTAAGTTAAACTAACACACTAGGTCAACAATTAATACAGCTTTAAGTCCCATTTCCCTTAAGTAATCAGATAACATTAGTTTTATATTGCAGTACTTAGATTACATTAGTGATTACATTTTCTAACAAGTAATCCTCCCACTCCTGACCTGCACTGGGGTAAAGACAATTTAACCGGTTACACGTTTAGGGTGAGATGTAATCCAGTTACAAAAAGAACAGAATGTCTTTAGTATTGCTCTAGATATCCACAATATATTCATCCACACGATGGATCAACTCGAATTTGGTCTGGAATGAGAAAGCAGGGTTGAAGCTAAGGGGAAGAGTGGTGTAGCTTAAAGGTTCCCCGAACAATCAAGAGCTGACCGGCATTTTTAAATGGATTGAGGGCAGAAGACGATCATATTTCCACTCAGACTTTGAGAAGGCCGTATTCTTGGCTGTTTTCTTGAGGACTTTAATTTGACTCAAATCCCGACAAAGTGTCATTATCTCACTCACTATGGGACCGGCTAATCTTCCTCCAAGAGTTCATTGAGAAAAGCAGATTGGATGTGACAAATCCAGGCCCCAGATGACACATAAGTCAGGAATTTTCTGTTTGTCATAAGTCACTGTGGCGCGTCACATGGACTGAGTGTGACATCTTCATGCTAATGTTACAGACTGAGAACAACAACAACTAGGAACCTTTAAATGACTCTTGACTCTTTTATGAACTGCTAACTCGTTGTTTGATCATGTTAGTTGATGGCTAAATCTCCGCTATTGGTCACTAGTTTTGGCCTAAAGCTTTAAATGGACAGGAAAAACGTGCTAACTTGGTTATCAGCTCCAAAGAAGTTTTTTTAATATGACTATGACATTTGCTAGTTTTAGTTTTTTTCTCGTCTTTTAAAATATGACATGTACAGCAGCACTCGTAAAACACCTCCCCCACATTTCAGATATATCCTCATCTGAGTGACATTTTCCATCATATTGATTCTTCAATAGTGCACAGTTACATTGAAGCACTGAAGAGTTAACATACCATTAAAGTTTTATGTCTTGTATGTTGTAAACTTCTGAGAATGGATGAAAAACAATGTTTCCTGTGGCCTGTTGCACTTTCTCCTGAATTTCCAAACTGTAGTGGGATCTCTCATAAACAAACCAGAGGTTACATAAACAGCCCAAAATATAAAACAGTGCCTGACGTACAAATAGTGAGCATGAATGAATACCATTAAAGCAGTGGGGCAGATAAGCAACCCCCTCATGTGCGCTCCTCAGATTCAAATGTATCTTTTTGCGTAGGGAATTGATGAGATACAGAGCTCAAAGCCAGAGTCTTCAAAGAGCATGGTTACACAAGATGCAAGCCATCAAACCCACTTTGTAGTCGTCGGGCGAGCGAGTGGGTTGTTGCTGAGGCGGTGCAGAGGGTGAGACGGCAACTGCCTCGGAAAAGATGATAACATTAAATAAAGTTGCAACAAGGTTACACGACGTTAAAGGAGAGCAGTAGTGATTTTTGTTGTAGTGGGAGTTGGGGTTGCTTTCTTATGTTTCAAGGTTAGGGTCTCTTCATCGTCGCAGGTGTGGGAGACAAAAAGAGCGGGAATGCCAAGGGGAGAGTGAGACAAAGAGAATACGATAAGCAGAGAAAGACAGAAGCAACGGTATAACAGTAGAAATGGTTTCATCACCCTCAGACAGAGATGCACGTACAGCAAGGGGAGGGATGCAGAGCTTTGAAAAGAACGCTTTATCCCAGATTACTTGCGTGGAGTCGTATCACTGTTGTCCTGTTTTTGCAACTAGACCACTGGTTTTCAATTTCAGAGGCGCACTCCTGCTGTGAGACAATTTGAATCCCTCTTATGTGTGGGTCTGAAATGAAAAAGCAAAGCACATTTCTATTTACCTTCAGGGAGATGTTATAGGCCTCCTAGAACAGATCCATGTATAAGAAACACATGCCTTATCCCTAGTGCTGTTAGGTTGTAAGTGAAAATAGGGTCATGGTTGATATACTCAGTTTCACTCTCTATGCATCTACTTAATCTTTATCTTATTGATGTGCTTCTTCTTGTATTACCATTCCTGTTTATGTATCTTATGTACTCCTGCAGCCAACATAGTGGACCAATAAACAGTGATGTCTCTGAAGCAACAGACTCACAGAATTTGATTTGATAGCCTTCAAAAAGGAATTTGTCCAAGAAAAAAACGTTACTGTGAATGCAGCATTGTGAAACATATTGTAAAGTGTTTGACTCAGACTTTAACTAAAGACATAACAATGGAATGTCTCCAATAACATCATCAGTCTTAAAAAACAAGCTTAAACAGTAATTTTCTTAAAACTAGCAGTACGTCTAATTCTTTTTCTACAGAAGAGACCATTACATGTCATCGTCCTATTTGTGTAAAAACTACTTAGAGTTTTGTGCAGTTTTTTTAATGTGAGTGAGGCTTCCTGGAGTCAGCCCTTGATCCCTTTGTCCACTATTTGTCTTGTCTGCTTATGTTATAGCACAGTACGTCTCCAGATGAATGTATTTTTCTTACATTCATGACATGTCCTCTGGTAACACAACACAAATACAAATCACCGCACGAGCTGACAGTGAAGTTTCATATTAATATTGCATTGCAGCATAAAACTACTGTATACTGTATGTGCTTTGGTACAGCTGAGAAAGCAAAGTGAAAGTAGAAGCTGGTGGTGGAGGCCCCACATTCCCCTGAGCACCACACCACAGCGGGTTGTAGCTCGAACACCCCCCTTCCCCTTCTTATTTTCTCTCCATTCCTGCACTCACACTCATTATACACACACACACCCCAGCTTCCTGTGCAGCAGCATGGCCACTCAGCCTCTTCCTTCTCCCCCTGATCTCAGCTCGGTCAAGCCCAGCCGCTCCAAATACATTATTTACAGCCCGCACCCCTCCCTTCATCCACCTCTGCCCGTAAGAATCAGGACACAGGCAAATAACACCACTGTATAACATCCCTCCCCCTCGCTGCACCACCTGCTCGCTCTTTTCTCACTTTGTGGGATGGAAATACAGTGCGGGGCCAGAGCGGCAACAATGGGAAAGTCTGTGAGGCCCGTCCCTCCCATTAATCCCATCTGACATGGCTCCCGAGGGCAGGGTTTTGCTACAAGTCTATGCAAGAAACTTACAGTGTGCAAAACAAGCCTGTCTGACTCTCAGGATTTTTTAAAGCGGCTGCACTGCGCTACACCGTGAGACAGGAAGACACATCACACACAGCAGTAGAGAGAAAAAAATAACTGTGCACAAAAGTCTGCTTAGTTAACCCCTTCCTCACCCTCCTGTTTAGTGTAAGTGTCTCTTCCTCTTTTCTCTCACCAGATAAACTCATGACAGGATGTAGGCTGAAGCTCAAAGCAGTGTTTTTATTTTCACTCTGTAGCTTTAAATTTAGCCCACAAACATGAAACTACAAGGTGTGTAATAGTATAGTAGGCCTTGTGACACACATGTGATTTTTTTTTTTTACTTTATATTTTGAGAAATCTTAAGAATATCATGATCAGGTTTGGAAATAAGAGTCTTGAGAATGACTTCAATGTGTTACAAGTGCCTGTTATTTTCATTTGTTCCTGTTTCCTGGTGTTATATTGATTTTGTGCAACATTTTCCACTAAGGGATTTTTGTTAAGGTGCTGTCCTTTGATTTGCATTTTATAAAATTAAAGTGTCCCAGTTTTGAGGTTTGAAAATCTGGTCACCCTAAGCAGGATGCTAGCCGTCCTCAGTCTTGTTTATCTGTAACAAACCTTGCGACCTTCTTCTGCACACTACTCCCTCTATTGTTTATTTATTGCAGTTTATTGGTTTTTCAATGTTACAAAAAAAAAGGATATAAAGACAAATGAAGCTACTTCCTAAAATGGTCATGTGCATAACAATAATTTATGTTATGTTTTATATTGTCTTCAGGTTGTTATTGGCTTTTTGTAAGTGCCATGTTTTGAATTGCCATAGAAGCAGTTGAGAATATAATTTCAAACAAAAGGATGTGCAGTGATCTAGTTTCCTACCAATGTGTTTGACCAAGAGCAGGAGACATGAAATAGTCTAGCTTTAAGGCAAAGTAGTGAGTATTGAATTTCCGGCTTATCAGTGATCTAGTGATGAGGAGATATGTGTCGGCTGGATGACTTAGATGATGATTAGAGAGGCTAGGAGGTGAATGGTAGGCCGAGGGGGGCTGTCCACACCCTCAGCTCCTACTCACAGGGAATGTAAACAACCGGGCTCAATGGACACAGGCAGGAGGAAGCCTGTTCGGAGGAAGAGCTGCTGCAGTAGAATATGTTAAATTACAGAGTGGGAGCGACAGGGAAATGGAAAAACAGATGACAGTAAGGCATTGCCCCACAGAAAAGGAGAAACCCACCAGGATTTGTAGACTGCTTTAAATTCACGTGATTGGCTGCACTGCTTTTCCACTTCACCCCCTCTCCCTCTTTTTTATAACCATCCTCAGACCCTTTGAGATGGAAAAATGGGTCATCAGTGTGGAAGTTAATACTCCAAGCACGTCCAGTGCTGCTTTATTTTTAGGACGTGTCTTGGAAATTTTTCTTCCCTCTGCCTCACTGGTGAATGACACAGTGAGGCGCTGGGGGTAATTAATATATCGTGTTGCTGCTGTGCACACAAGTGGCAGTGCAGAAGAGAGCAGCAGTCTTTATTATAGCTCCTGGCAAGACCTGAGCTCATATTTCTGTCAGACTGCCCTCTCCATGACAACGTACAGTAGGCCCAGCCAGGCCACCGCAGCCATGACATCAGTGACGGCCACCGACAAAAAGGCTTGGTGCATCAAGAAAACATGCTCCAAAACACAAGGTCAACTCTGCGGACGCCTAATGACCACAACGGCACGTATCTTCCCAACAGCACTGGGAGCTCAGTGCTAAGAGGCAGCACTCAGAGGATCTCAAATGTAGACTGGTGCAGCAGATAGGCTGCAGTCCTGCCAAGCTACGTGAAGCTGCCATAGCAACCACATATAACAGAGCTATTTCTGTTCGGCTTTCAACTCCCAAACACAGCTGCTCCAATGGAGGCACACATCTCCTCTGGTCAGATATCTAATCTGTGTACAGCATGTGGCACAGCAAGGAGTTTTCATCTTTGACATTCACAAACCCACTGCTAAAAGAAAGCAAAGGTAATTATTACTGTGGATCATTATTCGACAGGATTTCCAGTAATGAGTTGTGCAGCTAAACTCATTACAATATTCCCAGAACAATATTTGACATATGATAGAAATCCATGCAAACAAATTACTCTGGCAGGATCAAACAGTTTCTCCCAGAGCAGTGTCATGGGAGCAGAGTGTTGCCTTCAATAACAGGTTATTTCCTGCAAGTGTAATAAAGAAGCAGGGTTCATCTGTCATTGAACGCACATTACAAAAAAGGATTAGAAACTGTTAAAAAGCCGCCCTCCTGAGCACATGGTCTTTCTGCTGCAGGCAGCGCCATTGTTATTGCTGTCAACTGGAGCTGTTGTGCTCTCGGCTCAGTCCATTCACTTGTCCTTCACAGTCTGCAGAAACAGCCTGGACCAACAGTGCCCCCTACTGCACCACAACAGCGACGTCACGTGTTTTCGAGCTTAAAATCCGACACAAGGCGCTGACTCATACTCCATTTGATCAGGCTCAAGCTTGGGAGTGCAATGAAAATAACGTTCAATTTAAAGACCTGCACTTGACGCTGGATTGCTTCTTAATATTAACATTCACCACAACGAGTCTAATATTGAACACATTAAGACCACAATTTAGTCCAGTTAATAGGCCTAGTTTATTTATATATTACATTGTTTACATATTACCTGTAGTTTTGTTTTACAGGTAATATGTAAAGTTAATTGAATTAAAATGGGTACAGTGGTCTGAACTTGTCCTCTATTTAGTCCTCGCTCGACATTTCTGGGCCACTGTTCAATTTTCATTTTTCATTCCAAATGTAGAAAAACTATTCACCGGCTGCTCTCGTTTCCTGGCAACCACCACCAAGGGCCTCGCTGCTGCTCCGGCCAGAGCCCTTTAGAAAAACAGCTGCAGACGGGGATAAAAATAATTACAGCTCTATTTGTCTTCAAAGAGACACTTTTAACAAGACTCACTCCCTTTTTTATATTGTGGGATCTATTTTTCACAGATCCCACAATGAAGCCATTCTCAACAAACTACACCGTGTATAATACTGTAGGCTTCGACATACGTGCCCAAACAGAAACTCATACATGTACATATTCAGTATTCATTTGTCACAAGCTCAAATGTCATTCTAACAGTTTGTAAATCAAACAACTTTTGAAGTAAATGTGCTATTTTAAGAGTCCCTTTCTCCAGTATCACATAAATACATGTTCTTTACACGACCAATTCATCCTTGACTTTTTCAAGCCTCACGATAAATCTTTACACGTCTTGAGATTTTCAATGCACTGCTACTGCCCCCTGCTGTTGAGAATAAACGAGTTAACAACTGGATTTCCACATCATTTATTGCATGTTTTTTCTAATTTATGTTTAGATATGCAAGAGACTAGGTTAAAAAAAACATTTAACATGATGACTGAAGAACAGGTGCACTCTTTAACACAAATGCAGCAATATGTATTCAAATCATCTACACATCGTTGGTTTCCCCTTTACCAGCAGCACATTGACATCTCAACCACAACCCCCCACCCCCATAAACACATTCATATAAGAGGAAAATAAATTAAAAGAAGAGATGGAAAATTAAGTAGTAAGGAATGCGTGAAACATTTCCCCACAGTGCATAAACATGACCAACAAGTCGTCCTTTGAGTTCGGAGTAAAGAAACAGAGGGTCTTTATGATTGAGACTGTGCTGGCTCTGTCCACCTCAGTCAAACAGCTGTCAGGTGAACTAAACAGGGCTTTGATAGAAAGGTCTAAAATCCCTTTATGGAATAGTAACAACACTATTGCACTCAAACTCGGACGTCATTCAACGTCATCTTCTGATAAAGACTGGGCGCTGATGATTCGCTGTAAAACAAGAAACAGAAGAGAGTCATGACAAAGTGAGCAGAACCACTTTAGGCAACCAACTTTTAAAAGGACAGGGGTCATTTAGTTTTTTCTTTATCCATAAATGCCCACAAAGAGCATTTTTATGTCTGATCTCATTTGTCTTAGGGGTGAAATAGCCAAGAACAACTGACATGTCTCTCAGCTTTGGATAATCCTAAGGTTATTCTTGCACCCTTTCTTGTCCCAGAGACAGTGTAGAGCAACTGGGGGGTTTTCAAGGATGCGGCAGGGATGAATAAAACACTGCGTTCCTCACCTGGCCGATGCTGGGGAGTTTTGTGAGCAGCATCTGGAAGACTGGAGGGGGCAGCGTCTGTTGAAGGACTTGAAGAAGCTGTTGAGGTTGGCCACATACTGCAATGGCGTTGGTCAGATGGTCTACACCGTTCTCAAATTCACCTTTGGAGAGAGAATGTAACTGAGTATAACAGATAGAATTTTGTTGTATATTTGCCAAAGACAGCGCCACATTATTTGTCTTAGAGGTGAAATGGCTGAGAGCAACTGACATGACTCCCAGCTTTGGATAGTTCTAAGATTATTCTTGCACCCTTTTTTGTCCCAGAGACTAGTCAGAGTAACTGAGGGGTTTTCAAGGATGCTAGACTTCATATTCTTTTTCACCATTGCTTTCTAGTGACTGGATCTGCAACATGAAAATATAAATTGTTCCAAAGTTCCAGATTTTTAATTTCTATAACTTTCCAGGTTCACTATAGCAGATACAACTGTATGAACCAAATCTGAATTAAAGTCTCTCAATCAGCTAATGCTAGGTATTACCAATGGGTAGTACATAAAAAGCATCAAAATGGTTGATTGACTTCCTTATTCAGAAGTTGAAATATTACACTGTACAGGATGTAGCACCGTCGTTTTAGACTTATATGTTTTTTACCCCAGAGGCAAAAGCTGTGTAAAACCATCTAAAATCTGTTCTCCGATTGTTATTTGTGCTGTGGTATCCTGTACATTTTCATTTAGGTAGTTCATTTTAACGCACCTTGTGACAGCAGTTCTTCTCCCAGTTGAATTTCCTCCAGAAAAAATTTCTGAACAGCCTCTGCGTCTTTCAGGTCTGGTAGCTTCAAAGTTAAAGAAAAAGTGTAAGATACTTTGCAGATAAATTAATACGCTTGTCTATTTTACGGTGTACCTTTGCCAGCCCAGTCTTTTCTGTAGAACTATTCTGTTTTCTTCTTCCTGTAAGAAAAATGTACATACTGTGACTGAAGAATTTAAGTTAACGTGACACACGTGATTGCCATTAGCAGTTAGCAACATATTGGCTACTAAGCGAGTCACGGGACGATCAAATTATAAAAAGCATAGTATTTTAACTCATATTCGTTTGTACGTATAACCTCACAAATACCCAAATTATTGCACAAGCAGGACACCGTGTTAAAGCGATAAAAGTCATCGTCTTATGTGGCTAACATGCGCCTAACCTTAGCTTACCGCACTTATTTCACTAACTTAGTGCATCTAAAATACTTACGTTCACGTAGCTTTTGCTTAAAGTTTGGGTCACTTCGCCGCTTTCTGTCAAAATAAATACAGTATGCAACAAAAAGGACTCCACACACCCCGGCGACAATCGCAGTCGTCCTACCGCTCATCATCACTGAAGCTATTCATGAGCTACAGAGCTAAAGGCTGCAAACGAAAAGCTAACACGCAGCGGCGGAATATCGGGACCGGAAACACGTTATCTGAAGTCTTCTTCTTTTGTTTTTTAATGGCGGTTGGTAACCAGCTGAGAGAAGCATTTACTGCCATCTGCAGAAAAAAATAAGAATAAAACGGGGACTACAGACTACATACTATAACCTATTAATTAGACGTGTTGCTGTTAGATAATAAGCAATGACTTTCCAAAGTTTCTGTAAAAGAGCTCCTAGAAGATTTGTCATTGTGAAGTCCTGCCTGTTGTTCCTGCACCATACAATCAAGTGATCTCTTTCTCATATCTGCTGCAATGGATTAACACGTGCTCAACTGTTTCTGGGTTTAGACAGTGACTGCAGAGTCCAGTGGGGTGTCTGTTTATTCTATAAAGATAATATTTAATGCAGTATGGACTGTTCTCAAGTGGGTGTAAGCTCTTTCTTCCTTTGAGCTTCCTGCCCACAGTACTGCGTGAACCAACATGTTT
Source organism: Perccottus glenii (assembly GCA_024416835.2). Classification (NCBI taxonomy): domain Eukaryota; kingdom Metazoa; phylum Chordata; class Actinopteri; order Gobiiformes; family Odontobutidae; genus Perccottus; species Perccottus glenii. The sequence continues at coordinate 9,829,445 of CM044552.2, read as the reverse complement.
GTATAGATGCCTACTAGTGTCTGATATGTCCCAATGCTCCTGCCAATTCTTGCGTATGTTTGTTTATTATTGCTTTAACCATACATTTACTCATTGAAATTACTGTGTAATTTGCGGGAAGTTTTAAAAAGTTCTTAGACAACACATTCACTATTTCATTACCCGCCACGCCAAGATGTGCAGGAACCCAAAAGGAAGAAGCTGTCCAGGCCTCTGCTGTGGAGAGCCAGGGGCAGACAGAAGATGGAGTGAATGAGATCCTGTCCACATTCAGATTTTCCAGACTTGGTGCTCTTTAGGGCTGAGAGACTGTCTGAAGCTTCTACTATGTTCTGGTTTGTTTGAGAGATGTCACCTCGTGACAGCTGCCTCAAGATGAGGGATAAACCAAGCAAGAAGCTTCTTGCCCAATTAAACATTTTCCCTCCTACACCAAATTTGCACAACTTAATGAGCAGACCCTCCTTCCATACCATATCATATCATAGGCTTTTTCAACACCAGAGAACACTGCAATAACTGTTTAGTTTTGGCTTTTTGGATTTCTGATTCTAAGCATAACACTCACACACAGTCTTTCCTAGTTAAGGGGTCTGAAGGTGGCTTTCCAGGCTTGAGTTTTGGCACTATAAGTGATTGTTTCCAAGATGACGGATGCACTCAGTATCCCAGATGAGATTAAAGAGTCTCAAAACTAAAGCAAGTGTGTGGTCAGACATATGGTCCAGGATAGCACAGCACACATCATTCTTTCCTGGAGTCGTTTGTCTAGTCTTTGAAAGCGCTCTTCAATTCAAATAGGTTGAACCGGAGGTCGTAGGTCATCCACACGTGACGTCTTTACGTTCTTCTTCTTTTCATGGCTGTTGGTAACCAGCTGAGAGGACCATTTACCGCCGCCTACTGGACTGGAGTGTAAACAGCAGGAAAAAATAAATTAATAAAATAAAATAATTCTTTAGTCTACCCATTAATCCTGTTACTGTAAGGAAGTTGACAATTGGTTTATATAGCTTTTGCGATGGCGCCACTAGGATATTTGACATTGTAAGGTCAAGCTGGTTCAAACTAAATAGTCTTTATTTCACCTAGCTCATACCTGCTACAATGGATTAGCACGTGCTCGACTGTTTCCGAGTTGTGGCAGAGTCCAGAGGGGTGCCTGTCAACTTTGTTTGTGCCTTTGCATTTGCCACCCATCTTAAACTATGAAAATCCATTTTGTAATGTTCCCAACCTTCTTTTAGTTTTTTTCTTTACAGAATGAGCCCCGCACATTTAATAAGCCAGCATAAGTTTTATTCTTCGGAGTCAAAGTGGAATTTCTCAGCCAACCTGCTTTGCAGAGACAGGGCCTACCACAGACACATAGAGCTGGAGCCTGTTCAACGTCAAGTTTCAGAAAGTTACTCTTAGTTCCCTTCAATTTGTCTCGGCTGCAGACGTTTTTACATTTTACTCCGCTGTACTTGTTAACACCATTATAATTGTATTTATGAAGTTTATATTTAAATGCTAACCTTTATTAACATGGCATCTTGCCATGGTATGGATAATTAAATAATGGATACAGTAGGTTTATTTTTTAGCATCTTAAGCCAAACTTTTCTAGAATGGATTAAACTGAAGAAAAAAATTGTTAGTCATGCAAACTTGGCATATCAAATGACATTCAAAGTGTAAACAATAAAAATCAATAAATGTTGCCATTCCCACTGACCATAAACACACTGAATACTTCACAAACTATGGCATTTTATTCAAACAGAAGCTTCTGCTTTGCTTACATTTTTACAATAAATTACACATGACCATCATGAGATGAGCCTAATAAATACTATTAAGCATTGTCCAATAAGCTTCATTAATTTCCATTAAACTAAGCTCCAGAACACACTCCATTTACAGGTTCATACAACTTTTAGGCCATGTACATGTCAGAGAATAAGTTTGCCCAACCAAAACAATCATTTTTCTCTTACAAGCATAAGAAGTAGAAAACAAAACAGAACAAAAAATAATGCCAAACCTAAATTTAAAGAGACAAAGAACATAATTATGGGAAAGGCAGACATAGCAGTAAATGAACCAAAGTAACTAAGAAAACAGGAAAAGGACAAACATGCTGTAACCCTCTGTATTTACACTTAACTACAGTTAAAATCGTAAAACTGTCTTTACAGAAAAGTACATGTTATTAACAGTGCAAGATATTAAATAGCTTGACTCAAAACACTTCTCAATATACAAATGTATAACAAAAGCATACAATTACATACAAGTGCCAAACAAAACATAACTTCAGGTTATCATACAGTAGAGCGTCTATACAAAGGAAACACTGGAGATGTCTTCAGAAATGTACACACATACATCACTTTATGATATAAATGCACATTTACAATATCTTTACCTTTACTCTGGTCATAGCACATACAGACCCCTGACTTTCTTGGGAGGGATTGACGAGTGTGAGAGAAAGAACTGATTTTGAAAAAATGCTATTAGGAAATCTAAAGATGGAGCTGCATTTGAATGATTGTAAGATTTTTTTTTAAGTAATGTTTTAAAACACTGCAAATGTGCGATCAAGCCTCATACTTGTGTCCTGCACTCGAGATTATATGCAGTAAATACCTATGACAGCCCTCAGAGTTACAGTGATCCAGTTGTGAGGAGCATCACCAAATCATCAGTGAACACAAAGAGGGACTGGATAAAAGCTGAGATGAAAACATGATGAAATAAAATCATAGATATTTGATGAGACAGTAAAGGCCATTTAAAGCAGGACTGTTAGATGTACAACCACACTTCAAAGAACCTGAATTATCACTGTAAAGGTGGATGTGACTAATGCAGTCAACATTGCACATTTTTAACTGCCATGCTGCCGACAGTTGTATGAAAACTCAGTAGTAGATTACAAGTGATCCAGTATCTGAGTTTTACTTAAAAGCTGTATTTAGAATTACTTTTTTAAATTTCACTATTAGCCAACAACAACCATCAGTGTCTGTCAGACACAGCCCTTTACTGGCAGCTCACTCATTCAGCATTCTCAGTCTTTTGGTAGAGACACATTAATCCAGGTAACCCTCTGATTTGAAAAGGGGAAAGTGCTGTCCTTTCTCAAAGTGCCCCATAAAGAAGAACAAAAAGGCACTACAGTATAAATCCTAATAATCATCCACTTTTTCTGTGTAGGTATGCAATGGTCAAAATCCTATCCATAAACAATGATAAGACTCAATGCAAACACATACAGGACCACAATCCTGTACTTTGTCAACCATTTAAGGTTAAAACACAGGAAGGCCTTTTCCAATGAGAGTTGACACAGAAACATGGCAAAGTTACATTTAGTACGCCCTTAATGCCAATGTGGCAGTGTTCCTCTGATCTCCTCGTAATAAAATGGTGAGCACAAGCTTACCATGTGAGCTGTGAGGACAGAGCACAGAGGGGGTTTCACTGGAAAGTATCCCTTACCAATACAACTTTATCAAATGGACACAATTATTGCTTGCAAAAACAATTCTTATAAATGTTAAATTACGGAGAGCGCAAAAGACAAGTTTGTATTTTTTGACAAATTTAATCCCCCTACACGATCTTCATAAAAGTGCACTTAAGTGCCATTAGCTTGCCAAGAAAACAGTTGTCAAATAGAAAATAGTGCTTGTTTCTTTGTCTCTGGTCTGGTATTTGTGCCCCAGTAGTTACAGTCTGTAGTTGACTCGTCCGTCCTGTTGAAAGGAAAGGGGTCGTGACCCCTGGTGCTGGTTAAGTGCTTAAGTGCAGTGGCTCCTCGCAAGTGCGTCCTGTCACCTGCACTCCACTGATACCCCAGAAGTTTGAGAAGAGGATGAGGAGGATGACACCGGTGGGTCGGCTAGTGTCAGCATAACGGCTGCTGTCAGGGAGCTCGAGGACGGTGAGGAGGACGACGACGATGAAGATGAAGCAGCCACTGCACCTGAACAAGAGGTATATTTGGTTATGATCCATTATGTTAGTAATGTAGTTAATTATTAATGTGTAAAGTGAGTATATGTAGAAGAGCTTACATGACCAACAACAAAAACATCAAAGAGATAAAGGGACAGTTCCACTGGTCTGCATAAAATGTAAGGCTTTTTGCTTTGAGTAAGTCTCTTAGAGGATCAGAATATATTCGATATTGGAAAGTGAAACACTACATTAACTTCCTGTAACATGTATTTGTTTTCTAAAATCATAGTCTCTTGGTGAGTGCCAACATACTTTCCCGTTCCTTCTTCTTCATGCGTTTTCTTCGTCTGTCGATAGAAGCCACCTCAGATTTGAGTGAGAGGTAGTGGTTTCTAATGTCCTGTAGTTTCTCCTGAAGAAACGATATCCTCTCCAGACTGCTCATCTTCTCTAGATCAGCTGAATAAAAAAATAAAAAAATAAAAACATGTAGCTTTGGCAAACAAACACACAAAAAGCCCAAGTATACATAAGTTAATTCAGTATTCAGGACACATACACATCTGGAAGCTCCACTTATAGACACGTGGCGATCTCCCGTGGTTGTCCCGGTGCTGGGGGTGGTCACTGTCTCCCGGCTTGTGGTACTTATGGCTCGAGGGGGGAGATCGTCCGTGACACTTTGGTGAAATGGCAGCCTTCACGTCTGATGTGGTGTTTTTAGAGACCGCTGATTTGGCAGTGCCCTCAATAACAGATTGGTCCTCACTGTCACTACTGTTGGCTGTAGGTGAAAAAGACAAATAATTAATCAAAGTAATATTGCAGATGCTTCACCATCTGTTTTTTCCAACACTTTCTCAAATATAAAAAAAAAACTGAAATGGCGGGTGAATGTGGAAGCAGAATGTAAAGCTGCTCTTACTTGTTTTCCGATTCTTTTTGGGAGGCACACCGAGGCTCTTGCGGTTTGGCTTGTGTTTCTTTGAGGCCCCCCCTGGTTGTGACTCTTTTTGTCGTTTTTGACTTACCGATGCTGAAACAAAAAAAGAGAGAAACAGTGGGAAACAGGCTGAAGAAAGACAGAATCTGACTCTCTTCTAAAAGCAAATTTGTTGTACCTTTGGATTTCTGCTCGTGGTCCTGCTGGCTTCCGCTGCTCAGCTCAAGGCTGCAGTTGCTGCTGCTGTTACAGGACAAACTGACATCGAATGGTTTTGAGGGGGATCCTGCCCCTTCGTCCTGAGGAAGGTCTTGCTCCCCGCCGAGACTCTCCACCTCCACTGTGCTGCTGTCTGTCTCACTGCGGCCGCCTGCCACTTCCTCTGCTGTGGGTCCTGGGAGCAGCGGGGCAGAGGCCGGCTCTGAGGGCAGGGCGGGAGGTGTGGATGGCCGGGGTGAATCTGGTGGAGCAGGGCCAGAGTCCTCCACAGTGCTGCCACCTCCTGAAGGGGACTCGGGTGTAGTGGGGGGGGTGTTGAGGACAGAGTTACTGCCACTGCTTGGAAACTCCTGTTTGTCAGTGTCAATCTGCTCCTCGGAGACCTCATCCTCGGGGCCTTCATCGTGTGGTTCATGAGGGTCCTCGAGACACGATGGCATGGGGGGAGGAGGGGAGTTGGCCGCTTCTGTGTCAGAGTCTGAAAAAAGCTCTTTGAGAGTCTTTTTGGGCCATTGGGCCTGGATACTGGACCATACATCCTTCTGGCCCTTCGAGCGCACACAAGCAGGACGCTCCTCTGGATTAGCTGACGTCTTGGGCCTTTTCTCTGGGATGTCCCAGAACGCAGATTGTCTTCCTGTTTTGTTCTTCTCTTTCAACCCGTTGTATTTCTTTGATGAGGTGCCTTTGGTTTTTGGGCGGCTGCGTTCACTCTCCTCAGCCTGGGGTTCTGCATGTGCTGCCCCCTCATCATCGGTGCCGCTGCTGGATGAGGCGCCCCGCTCCTCTCCTGGTCCGGGACCTCCTCTCCCCTCTTGCTTTCTGGGAGAGGCTCCAGGCAGCCAGTCCGAGCTCCTTGTGCTCCTGGTCTTGGCTTTGGAGTGGCCTTTTGGGGTCCTCTCCACTGCTCCGTCAGACTTCCTCTTCCTGCTGCTGCCCTCTGGCTCTGTCTCGGTCTGGTTCCTGCGCTTTACTGTTTCTGCATTCTCTAAACCCACCAACTCCTGGGCCTTTACTGGAGCTGGAGCCGGTTTGGACACTTCAGGAGGAGGGCCTGTCTCCCAGCGCTCAGATGTTGGAGATGGCTCTGATGGGCCCTTTCTGCTCCGAACAAGCCGATCCTCTTTGTTGTGCTCTCCTTCTTCATCCTCGTGCTCACTCTCATCAGTCGACATCTCAGAGGCTGGAAACAAAGACACAACAATAATCCTCAGATATTAATCAGACCTAATGCTGCTGTGAGTGAGAACCTGTTGTTACCTTGAAGGCCGTTGAGAATAGATGTGATTTCTATGGACTTGACTGGAGACTGCGGAGTCCCCTCCTCAGTGTCATCCATTTTGGAAAAGACATCCTGACTCAGACATTTAGATCGAGGGCTTCGGTTTGAGGAAGAGTTGAGGCCTTCCCTTTCATTGAGCCTCTCCAATCTGTCACGCTCCCTCTCAGCTTTGTTCTGTCGTTTGTAAAAAGTGAATCAGTGTGTTGTTCCATAATGTCAATTTGTGTTTCAAAGTCCATTTCTCCAAACAGTTTTACCTTTATTTTCTTTCGATGCTTTATTTTGGGGACATTCTTATTTGCAGGTTTTAAAATCTTGTCTGCTTTGATCCATTCGTCATATCTAAAAGGTAGGTACAGAAGCAGGAGACACTTTAATTATTCAGATCAGAAAATACGCTGATATTAAAACAGCACAAAAATGTCTTGCACACCACCCATTGCACAGACACCTCTACTCTGACCCCAACATGTAGCTGTGACACAATAAGCCTCAAGAGCAAAGGAGGAAGTCCCATGGAAGTATGAGGAAAAGACAAACCTTTACAATAAAGAAAGGCAAACAATATTAACACCAACCACCACAGAAATCATATTCAACATAGTTCCCACAGTACCAAGGGTGCTATCAGGGTCAAATGAGGAGAAATGAAAAGATTCACAACAGCACACACGGCAGACGATGCAGAGAACATCCCTGTGTCTTTTATAGAGTGCTAGAGGACCACACCACAACAGTGAGACAATGAAATGCTTAAAAACTGATTCCTCTAGTTGGTTCCCTAACACTCTACTGAGCACTGCGTTAACCCTGACCCACGGGGGAGGGGGGAGAGGGTTGAGAGGTAAAGGTGAGTGTAGCAGCACTTAGGCTGGCCTTTCAACATTAAAAATATGTTCTTCACATTAGTAGCTCACACTAAGAAGATTGGAAAATTGGTAAAGCAAAACCACTGCTTGCATAAATTGATTCAAAGCCAACTTGTCTGTTTTTTGAGACAGACAGTCAGGGTACAGACAGACAGGGGATTCAGTCAGAGCTAAATAGGGACGCTGAGGAAAGACTGAAACACTTCTAGTTTAGTTCTGCCACTAGATGGCCTCGTTTGAAAAACGAAGGAGCAGCTCAGATGAGGGAAAGGGATGGATCTGCTGCTGCTGCAGGGATAACCCGTGTAAAGCTTATCCCCTTGAGCTGAATTTGAGGTTAAAAGATGTTGATTTTTAGGGTGAATATACGTTAGGTGATTCTTCCCCAGGTCCTGTCTTACCTGACGTTCCAGCCACAGTAGTGCACCAGGTAGAGCACCTCTCCCCCCTCCACGTCTGCCTCTTTCACAGTGGCCTCGTACGTCTTCAGACTGCGGCCTCGCCCATACCTCACCTGCACCTTCATCCCCGGGGGGTAACACTCAAACTCCTCCCCTTCCTCCCCCTCCTGACTGCTGTCATCCCTGCAAGAAAAACAGTTCAGCACTTCCTGGCCCTAGACTGCCATTAACAGACCACAGCAAACCCCCTCCCACAGACTCCCACCCGCCTAACTGCCCGCTGTCTCTACTCTCACCTGCCTTAAAATATTAGCATCTTCTCAGGTAGAAAATCTGAATTACCTCCAATGTAACCTACAACAAGCCCATTTACAGTAAACCAGTCAAAAAAAAACATAACATGGAGGGTAAATGAAAAAAATTAAAAGATCATTCTTTCATAGGAAAAATCTTACATGGGAATTTATCAGCTATTTAACCCTCTTCACTCAACACACCGATGATCTCATTCATTCAAGCACACGCGGTAAGAAACAGCCACAAGGAGGAGCTAGTGAGAGAACAGTCAGGATACATCAAAGCCAGAGGGGGCGGTGCAGCAGTGCCAGTACAGTAAGTGGTTCAGGCTCAAGGGCTACGGGGGCCACAAGGTCAGGTTAGCAACAGCAAAGCACGACTTGGCAGGCAGTGCAGCGATTCGATGTCTACACACAGCGTTAAAAAAGCACAGCTGCAATATCCAACTTGGTCTGCTGCCACAACAAACAGCTGCACAACAGTATCCCTCTCATGCCGACTGCTGGAAGCATTCACTCTGCTGACAGCTAATTTTAAACAAGCAACAATTAAGAAGATGCAGTTACAACTCCAGCAAACTGGGATGCACAAGTCCGAGCCCATTTTAACTGAATATCACTAATTACAACAAAAAAAAATCACTTCAAGATTCAAACTAAAACTGATTTCAAATTAGTGCCTGAGCAACTGAGCTCCTACTGGTCTTTGCTGCTAAAAGAAAATCCTCTCAGTACAGGTCCAGTCCAGATTAGTTGTAAACATCAAACAGTATCGATAACATCAGAAACGTTATTATCAGATCAGGTTGGCCAGCGGGCAGTCGGTCTGTAAACCACTCGCTACAGCAACGTTTATGATTGAGACTGAGAGATCAGGAGGATCCAACTTGTCAAAAAGTCTGACTGTGATCAAAATGTGCCTCAGGCCATGAGTGCTCAAACCAGCGCCAGTGAAATGTAGTAAAAAAATAAAAGGATGAAGCATGAACTGACCTCATTGTGGGAATAAGGGATTGTAGGCGTTGCAGGGTTTACAGTGAAGAAGGGCTCTATGATGATGACAGCAGTAGATTTTGAGCACACAGACAGGAGCTCTAATTATTAATGTGTGCCCAATTGTACAGAAGATATGTTTTGACTCTATATTTCTTGAAAACCCTCAGCTGCATCTCCAAATTTCAAGCTAATTCATAAAAATAAAAAGTGTACATGTGTTTTTTGTGAGCTTTTATGAGATATTTATGTCTGTGTGTAGTATGTTACTCTTATTTGTGTCTGCAATCCACTGTAGCTTTTACATGAGCTACTCAAGCAAGCCCACTTAAAACCATTACCCTAAAGCTAATCAAGAGCTGTAGACTTTCATGGACCAAACTAAGAGAGGGGCAAAGTGTCCTACTGAGACCAAACCAAAGATCCACAGTAAAAGCTCTTGCCTCTAGCACACCATCTTCCTTCTCTGTAGTGGAATCTATCACTGACATCACTCACACACATGGAACATTTAAGAAAGCCAAACAAAATGAGGAGTGGGAAGACAGAAAAGGTAGAGATCAGAATAAAAAGGGCAGAAATCAACAAGAGCGGAGGCGTGAGACAGAGAGAGAGCGAGAGGACGTCGTGACATGTCAGATGAACGATAGCAGTGAAGGCTGGGAGATCTCGGGTCCAGCTGATGCCACTAAGAAATAATAAAAGCAAAAGCCGTGGAAGCAGCTTAGTTGGAGAAAGAGAGAGCTCTGTCCTTGTGTTAGCAGCAGAGGGGGGTTGTGAGTATACGAGACAAAGGCCTTGTCAGCACATACAGATATGGAAAAAACAAATATGTTCCTGTACGTTTATGTGCCTTGTCCACACACAAACAAGAAACTAACGTTATAGTGCTTATAAAAGTATACTATAACATTAATGGCAGGGTGTTAATAGGTTTTGCATTATTTCCAGTTCACTACTCAAAGATATTTGCTTTTATTACCTTGTATTATAAGGTGATGCTTAACAATTTAACCTCCGTGTTAATCCATACAAATCAAACACTTTTTCTGGTATCTGGACTAGTTTACATTTAAATCAGTGTATGTGTAGTCAAGGCCTTTATGGTTTGTTCAGTTTTGTGGTTCAACAGTAAAAGTTTCCTCCATGGAAAACAGAAAGGGCCCATCCCTCCATGTCACCTACCCAGAGTTGTCTTTGACCTCCTGCTCCTCCTCATGTTCCTGTGTCAGGTTTTCAGTCCCCAGATGAGCCATTGAGGAGCCCTCGTCTGCATCTCCTTTACAGGAACCATTTTCTTCCGCTTCCTCATCATCGTCTTTGTTTTCCTTTATGTCTGCTTTTGAAGATTCACTCTCCACTTTGTCGTCTACCTCAGGTTTTTCATCCTAAAAGAACAAAATAAAAAAAAAAACTCATTTAGCACACATTTAATTTGCCATATTTTCACTGAGCAGAATGGTACAGTCTGGGTCAGTACGGCACACTTTGGATAACTCCTCAAGTGGCTTCATATTGTGTCTCTTTGGAAAGGGGCCTTCCAGTTTTTTTTTTCTCCAGTGGACAGTGCATTTATTTGGAACGCTCCATACCCTTTTGGTGATGGACACACCCCTGCTGTACTGACCCAAGCTGTACTCTACTGCTCCAGTGGAAACGTGCCCATTGTGTGAAGGAAGGACAAAGACTATTACGTAAGAGGATTAAAGAGAGAGTACCTTGCAGACTGTGGACTCTGCAGTTCCTGGTTCTTCCACCGGGCTTTTGTGCTCCTCTGAACCCAAGGATGTGGAAGCTGTGCCTCCAGTCTCTCCCTCCTGCTTCACATCAGTCTTCGGACCCTGCTTTAACGGGAGGTCCATCCTGAAGGTGATGGCAGTGGAGTTGCAGTACTCCTCAAATCCATACAAGTACCTGTATTCAACACACATGAGTCAGTTTTTATCTGTTTTCTGTTTTACCCTTACAACTTTGAAGATTGTAGCCTATTGTGTTCTGAGAATAAGCTATAAAGGCACCCTGAGGTGGCCATAAGAAAAGGAAACTGCACTACAATTTCCATCATAAAGCTTCGTAAAAATCTACAGAGCGCATGAAAGTATAAAACTAGAGCTGTATCTTCCCGACGGACTTCAAAGCTGCATTCACAGTGTGTACGTACTTGCGGTAAGCACATTTGACATTGTAGCCAGCAGCAGAGTTGAGCACAGGGATTCCCAGATCCTGATAGACCTGCTTCCAAACTGAGCCACTCTCAATCTGCACAAACACAATATGTCAACATGGAGTATGACAAGTGCAATCAAGACTTAAACCCAGACTAAGAACTATACTCACATTGTCAAAGCCTCCGAGTTTGTGCACTAGCCTGTAGAGTTTGAACAAGTTGAGGTTCCTGTAGCCCAGAACAGGCCGTTTGTTGATAGGAGTCCCTGAGAAAGAGAAAAGTACTTTGTGATGGCAAACACAGAGATAAAAGCTTTAGTAGAGCAATATTCTTGTCTTTGTGCTTTACTAAAGTTAAAAACTAATTCATTTATTGCCAAAAGACTACAACATCTTGAGTGCAAACAACTGTTTATCTGTTTGAAATCTTCTATAAATAGATATTTGAACATTATAAACTGGAGGATGTTTTGTGCCTGAAAATGTCTTATTGTCTAGTGACTAATTCTGTATATCACCAGAGCGACTGAAATATTTTTAGGACTGCACAGTACAATAAAGTTACACATTTTTTATGTGCAGGCATGTTAAATCCGTCCAGCTCCGGCCTGCAGTATGGCTCACCTCTGTCTTCCATAAACTTGTAAAGCTGCTGCAGAAAGTTCTCCCTCTCCTCGGGGAATGGCTCCACCTCCTCCTGCACACAGCACACATACACTGAGTTAAAAGGATGTTTGAGGTGGACAGTAGTGTGAGAAAAACAGTCAGTACCTCCTCTTCTTCTCCACTGGCACCTTCCTCCTGTTCCTCCTCTTCATCTTCGTCATCCTCCTCGCTGCTTGAACTCTCTTCTTTTACCTCAGTCTTCCAGCTGCTGGGCACCACCAGATGCTGCTGGAACTCCAGCGCTGCATCGAGCGCTGCCAAAGCCACGGACAGTGACACATTACAGTTAGATACAGCCAATAAGAGCTGCCCATCACTTCCCTGTTAGTGCAGCCAGAAAACTCAATTCACAGAGAGATTACAGTCAGGATCTGAGTCGCTTCAAAGAATCAACAAGACAGGATTTAATCAACAGAAGTTAACAATGTTATATGTTAACAAGATCTATTTAACAAATAGTAGCATATACATGACTCCTTGACCTCCTTTTTGTGCTTGTTGATATATGTTAGGAAAGATAATACTGCAGCCAAGTATTGTAGGATTTTCATATTACTGATCTGTTCAAACAACTATATGAAATCCTACATGCTGCCAATAAACTAAACTATGGTCAAATTGCTGACTACAAATAATAAAACAAATTACATTTAATGGCTTTATATAAATAAAACTATTTTACACCTATACAAAGACTGCAACTTGACAAATCTGTTGAAAAAGCAAAGCAGTGACGCAGGAGAACAGCACCAGTGTCACAGGTGTGTTTAAGAGGCATCTAACCATTCGGCAGATGCTTATTTTATGCTTTTGTAACAAACAAGGATAATGTCACAGTGTGAGCCAACCACCTGTGTGTACCGACAACAGAAAACACAATGCATTTTCTGGCAGTAATTATGAAAAGTGAGAACTCTGCAGCATAAAAATTGGGGCACAGTATAAAAAAAAAGGGCCAGTAAGGACTTCACATAAAAATAGACTCAGAAGTGACAGGAGCTCTCCACCGCCGCAGTTACAGAGAACAAAACAAAACCTCTCTTTAAACCGTCTGCTTTGCTGCAAAACCCACTCTGAAGATTTTCTGCCGTGTATCAGCACACAGAGCAACCCACAGAAGTCAGTGAAGAAGAGGTACACTTTGTGCTGTAGCTTTGTCAGATGCCGTTTTTATATACATCTATACTTTTATAAACTCACCTGGTTTGAGCGAGGCATCGGCTTTAGGAGTGGAATCAATGTTTATCTCACGCACATCCTTTCGTAACACCATGTAACTGCAAAACAGAGCAGAGCAACACTTTGACATAGCACACGTTGGATTTAAAGAAACCTCAATGGCACAGACAAGCTACCAAACTAGAAACAGGGCTGAACTCCTTCCCATTTTACAATACTTTCATATCAAAACTTGGAATAACCACTTCCTGAAAGCCCTTCTGGATTCGACCTTGCTTTGCCAATGTTTATCAAAGCTATTGTTTTTTTAAATGGCACAGGGAGTGAATGGTTACTGCTAACAATGTTGGCTGCTGTTAAGGAAAGTGAACGCAGTGACCCCTGGTCCTACTCGGGAGGGATTTGAAAACCTATGGATGTGAGCGCTCTTCAAAACATAGATAGTGAGCAGTGAGTTACATTTACCCAGTAAAAACAGACACAGAGTGGCTGACATGAGAAGGGGTGCACGTTATTTAAGGGGAATGGATAAGGCACACTGCATGAATAAACTTGTTTGTTTAATCTGTTAAAGCTACTCTTCTGATTTATTTGTCACTCCTTATTCAAAATACAAAGGCTTGATAATATGAATTACAAAGATTTTTCCAAATCATTTTCTTTGATCTACTCATACTAGCTGACTTTGTGACTTCAACTCAACAAATACTTCATCACGTACATGTAATTCTTTGATTCATCGTCACATCTCTTTTTCCAAAACACAAGCAACAAGGGTTTTGTCACACTGCTGATGTTGGAAAGAGCCCTCTAGTTATGTATGCAGCATATTTTACAAAAAGAGCATCGTAAGGACATCTAACTTGTACTGCAAATACAATTACTTTGAGTTTTAGAGTCTTGGCTCATCCACTTTAATTTGAACAGACACCGAGGTAATCTTCGAAACAGTCAGAAAATACTGCGGTAATTTATGCTGAGATGTGGACTCGGACTCAAGCCACAAAAGAAAAAAAGAAAGAAAGCTCAGAAGACAGTGACACACCACCAGCAGAGAGCTCTCTCCTGACAGGATTTATTCTTCCTTTTGCCACAGACAAAACAATCTGGCTGTGCAGTTTCATGCCGAGAGCAGGCTGTAGGGAGGTTACACCACCAATAACTTACAGCTCATAGAAAAAGCAAACACTGTCATGAAGCATTTGTGAGGGTTTGGAAACAGTATTTAGGATTTCCCCAAACTTTAGATGACCATAAAATTCAATGCAAGACAGAAAAAATCATCATCAAATCAACTTTTTAAAGAAATAGGGCCCGCTCAACATATCATGACAAAAACTAAAGCTATCATATGTAATACATTTTTCTTTTTGGGGGTAACCAAGACTGTTATAATAGTCAACATTATGTCAATTTCCGGCTATAATTATATTTAGACATCATTAATTAATTAAGGATAACAAATGACTGATTGTTAATTAACTGCAATAAATCACTCACAATTTTCCATCCTTGAATGATCGGACGAAGATGTTGTCCTTTTTTACAGTGATGTCTTCATGGCAGTCCGGGGAGATGACCTTGTCAAGCAGAAACAAGAGACAGAGTCAAGAGGTCAGAGAAGGTGCTCTGTGGCAGAGAGAGTGAGGCAGAGTGGTGTGAAAGGGGGGGAGCCGGGGTGTTAGCAGCATTCGAGCCGGTGACTTAAAGATGTTTCATCCAAAGGCCACGCTGATGAATTACAACTACTGTACACTGTCTGTGAAACTTGTTTCACAGACAGCGTACATCGGTACATCTGAGAGATGTAGAGCGATGTGTAAGGTCACCGTACCCAGCCCACTCACAGCATGTGCAACTGCTGTTTACCGGAGCGGAGGAGCATAACAGAGGGAGCTGTTCCAATGACGGGGTTTAGCCCAGGGGAGGCGCCATTTCACACATTCGAGGGAGGCGCCATTTCACACATTCGACTTCATTTTGTTTGCTGTCTACATCTTTGCATGAGCTGACTGTTAATGTGTAAATAGGAACATGAAAATGCTTTTTTTTTTTTTTTTTTATCAACTAAGGCTTGTAAATAGCTCAGTCATTTTGGGGAACTTCCGTCACTTTTTGCACACTTTTTGTGTTGCCCAAAGCAGTAATGGAGAGCAGCACTTCAAATGAGACCTTGCTGATCTCTCAAAATCTATAATACTACTCTAGAGTCAAATGAAAGTGTCACCAGATTTAGCCATTGTTTAAAACCCCGTCAATGCAGAGACAGTATATTTATTGAACACGTCTTTGTAACTGTACACTATATCCTTCTCAGCAAATTAGCACTTGCTACAAACACTATGATGCCTGCAGTTTGTCTATGACATTAGACAGTGCTATCTGTCTAATGTTTATTTTTAAAATAAATATAAATACATGGACTTGAATAGAAGTCAAAATGTTTGCTGTATTTGTTGCAAAGCCGGGGTATTGAGACGACACTATGAAAGTGGCATCAGGATAGAACCTTTTAATCTCATTTGGACAATATTATATCACTATCTTCTCCTTTAAAAGTAATGTATAAGAGGTCTTGTCTGTTGCTGGCTGCATCCATCTGAATGCTGCTCCACCCTCTGCCTCATCTTTATACATTTACACTGTAAACAATGACAGGCCACTGTGTTGTGTACTTCTCCTGACGCATCACAGGGAGGCAGCATGGAGCTCAGTCAACAGAGAGCCCAGAATAACAAACCCAGGAGGCGGGGTCACACTGACTACACAGTTAAAGAGACAGCTCTCAGCACACCCGCTCCCATTCTCCCACCTCTCCATGTAAAACTTACATAAAACAAACAACAATGCCTGTCACCGTTTCACTGCATGCTAATGGTGGCTGACAGCTCAGGGTGGAGACGAGTGGATTGGAAAAGACTCAAATCATGCAACTGCTGTTTTCGCACACGATAGAATAAAACAACTTTCCTTTTTGAAACTAGAAACTGAGTCAGGGGGCAACTAGATGTCTTTTATCCCCAGTAAGTACAACAAAAAGAGCATATTCCCTGTATTTCTCACTGAAAGCATGCCATAACACAATCCTGCTTGGTACTGGTGTTACATAAGCAGAGCCTTAGATGTAATGGCACAAAGCAGAGGAAGTACAGAAGGCTCAGCAGCAGTGGCCCCACTTTCTGAACAATTATAGAAGTAAGAGTGTGAGCTCACCAGCGCAGGGTACCACGTGGTCTTCTTCTTGTCCCCCGTGGCGACCCCCTCCACACAGACCACTTTTCCAAACAGATCCTCATTCTGCCGCTGGTCACTCTCCTCCTCTTCGCTGGAGGATGAGGACAACTCTTCTTCTTGACTGCAGGGGACACAGAAGGACCATTGAGTTATTTTAAAACTTTGCAGCTGAAAAGTTGAACGGCCTTTTTTTTTAATAATTGCATGTTTGTCCACAAGAGGGCAAGTGTAGGATCTGGGAAAATAAAGAGCAAACAGAGCAGCATTTGTTTCACTGCATTGGACAGATCTGTAATCACAGACCCACACAAAAGTGAAATGTCTTCATAAAAAGGGAAATGTGTCACAAATACTTCTAATTACAGACTGGCGGTACAATCACTAGCTCACAAAAAATACAATTTATTATACATGGAGCCCATATACCACTGACTCACCTGCACAGAGCAACCCCACATTTCCTTTATATCATCTCTGTAAATTTTAATGCCAATATGCCCCAAAATAATAGTAAAATGTCTTCTTGTTTAATTTTAATAATATAAAACAGTATGACTACAACCATACCATTATGTGTATTATTGCTATGCAAAGATCACTTGTGTATATAGGTCTCATTCTGTGGCTAATTCAAAATGCTCTCTGTGAAAGTTTGTCTATGTGTAGGCCCAGGGACTTTTTTACTTTCTGGTAGTTAATGAGATTCAATGAAATGAAAATAATACAAAGTTCAAAATAAAACTTCAAATCATCAATCTCATATCTTTTTTTAAAAGCATCCAGAAGAATATCCTACTGACCTAAATATGTACCACAAAAATCAGGCCTCATCAAAGTGCTGCTCACTGCACCAAGAGGCCTGCCCTGGTCATGATGAGCTCGCTCATTAGGATCAGTGTATCGACGAGCCGGCTTGTTCTGTGCAGCCTGACAGTCATGCTGATGCCCCGACAGAGGCCTGAATGCAGCCGGCAGACAGCCAGCCGAAACTCTGAGTGATCCTGCACCAGAAAACCCATACTCTTGTCCTGTTTAATGCCTCACAAGGGCTGGTCTGAGTACAACTCTGTGTGCACATGTGTCCACAGACTCCACATGTACACACTCTGCCCACTGTGATGTGAGAAAAGTATATCAGACAGGCTGCTGCTACGACAACAAATAAGCAATGAATCAAAGTCATAAACAAAGCACTGCAACTACTCAATGGAAAAAGCAGAACGGAACAATAGTCACTGAGACGGGAACAATAGTAATTTGCTTATAAACTTATTTATTCTACCTTATCCTTACATTAAAGAGAAGAGACAGAAAAGCAGATAAAATCCAACATGGACGGAAGATACAAACATCCACATTCTGTCGAGTCAAATAAAGTTAGTTTAGCTTAGCTAGATTCGGTGTTTGAAATCAGAAAAGTAATTGGAGTACTCTTTTCTGATTAGATAAAACTAGGACAGAATACCAGAACAGTTTGTGGCAAAGAAGACTAGTTGTGTTTAGTTGTGTTTCTGTAAAATATAAAGTGAATTAAAAAGTGAATTTTGCACAAATCTCTCTCCCCAAAAAAAATTTATAAAGAAAAAATATAAAGCATTTAGAAAACATTAGTTTGGTGTGGATAACTACTAATTGTTCTTTCTTGTTGCTTAATTCTTGTTGTAATGCATCACAGCTACAGATGATATAATGCTCTGGTTTGAAGGCAGTGAGGAGCTTACCACAATGACAGACACATCAATATTGCTTTTTTACCCATGTCTTATATTCAGCAGAAACTTATTGTCTTTTTATTATACTATACAAATATCTAATACCACATAATTAACACTTTTACAGAGACCACAGCAAAGAAAATTTGTGAGTTGTTCCCAATTTTACATCATTAATTTCTAATGTAATATAGTGCAATGCTGATTAAGTTACCAAACACTCTATAACAGTAAAGGCTAATTAAATATAAAGCTATTTAACACTTACTTTGTGTCTCCTTTAAGACACCATGCGCCGAAGGAATCTACACCTTAAAAGGTGGTAATGTGCAGCTGGCACAGTACCGAGTCAATATTGCATCAATGCGTGGAGTAATATTGATTTTTGTGTAAGTGCCATTACCCAGGTGTCACCAAATACGATTATGTAGTTGTGTGTCCTTTTTACTACAGGGAGCAGCCACAATTATACCCTGCTCCAAAAACCCTCAGCAGTTCCTATTCCCTGGAGGGGGACACGTTGCAGTGTCCCAAGAGGAGCCCCGTCAGAGCATAGAACTCCTACTGGAACATTTGAGTCAAAGGAGGGAACCACTACACCAACGCTTAAACTGAGCAGGGATCCTCTCACGCTGCCCTGCCATCACGCATGCACACACAGACACTCGCAGTGATTAGGAAACTGGAGGAGGTGAACAAGCTGGTTCTCCTCATCCAAGCCTCGGGGGCAGTTTATGAGGAGACAGTGAGAGAAATCTTTCATTTGGACGGCTATCATGGGGGCGTCTTGCTGATCTCTGAGGGGTTGGTACAGAAAATCCTGCCTCGAACCAAATCACACGCTTTCTCTTCATTTCAATACAAGCCTTCAGTTCAAGACTCAATACTCACATGGGGTTTGATCGTCGGCCGCGGTTGCCTTTCTTGCCGATGACAGGTGTTCCGAAGTGCTCGGGGTTGGTGAGAGGCAGTCTATCCAGAGTCTGCAGAGAGGACAAACAAAACAAAGAGGCTCAGTGCCACTTTGTCAAACGCTAAATGAAACGACAAAATATTTACCCTGAAGGAAACCTCTCCCTAAATCCTCATCAATGAGCTTTTCTCGAATTTAACCAACACAAACAATACACAATTTACATTTGACAATATTCATGCAATGTCGTGTTTGTGTTTCTACTGATGGAAATAATCTTACTTGGAGTTGGATTTCTCAAAGTCAATTAAGAGCACTTTGGAAACAGGATTTAACTTAGCAGCAGAAATCAAGTCTGAATGATTGAATATTGGGCCTGACAGTTTAAATAAAGTTCAATAAATAAAAGTAGAAACTAGGCTGAAGTAGGAGCAAGGGACAGCTGCACAATACTCGCCTCGCTCTCTGCAAAGTGCCGTGCTCCTTTCAGGCAGAGAGAGGAGCGCCTCAGGGTCTTCTCGTCGCCGTCGTCAAACACTGCAGAGGTGATAGTACGGGAGATAAAACTATTAGGCTGCTGTATGTAGGCCAGCGTTACACAAACACAAATAAACTCTGGGCTCAGTTACAGCATGTGTGCTTGCTTTTTTCTGCTTTTGGCTTTTAGAAAACTTTAAGGGGCGTACATTAAGCTGACACATACTCTGTAATGTCTTATTTGAATATTACTTATTAAAGACTTGATGGATAACACCTACAAATATGGCCTAAAGTGTAAAGTGTGACCAGAAGCAGACAGTTATACAACCCTGACACAAATGCCCCTTATAAACACAAATTCCTCCTAAGCCTGAGCATATACTTTCAGGTTTGCAGAAGTTTGTAGTTTTTAGCTAGCCAAAAGGAAACACAAGCTTCTCTGTGGGAGTCCACATTGTACAAAACATTTTAAAAGCTACTGTACCGAACACACGCAGCTTCTGAGAGGTTTGCCTGTGGACTATTGACTTACCAACAGTATATATACTGGCATCGGTCAGCTTATTGATTGTGGCCTCCTGGTAAACTCCATCCTGATTCTTCACTTCTACAACAGCACCCACCTGTGGGACAGAGGCACTGCTGTTACCTCGCACAATGACAGCCCACTGTTACTTAAAGAAAGTGATATATGTTTGGCTAGGTTTAAATAGCTCGATATTATAAAGCTATGCTGGAATTTTCAGTTGGTTACATAGGTATCCTAGTCCCTCTGCTATGGAACAAATAAAGACAACTTTTTTCTGGTATCCCATCCACTTTTATCCAATCAGAAACTGCAAAAGTTTGGATGGTTGGAGGTCTTTTTTCATGTCTGTATGTTTACAGGGCATCAGACCATCACAGACTAGATTAAAACAATCAACAGGTAAAGATATTCATTCATTCATTTTCTACCGCTTAATCCCGTTTGGGGGTTGCGGATGACTGGAGCCTATCCCAGCAGCTTTGGGCCTGAGGCGGGGTACACCCTGGACTGTGGCCAGTTAGTCGCAGGGCTGACATTTAGACATAGACAGTGACAAACAACCATTCACTCTCACATTCATTCACTAGGGACACTTTTAGAGTTGCCAATTAACCTGTACATGCATGCATGTGTTTGGACGGTGGGAGGAAGCCGGAGTACCCGGAGAGAACCCACGGAGGACATACAGACTCCTCACAGAAAGACCGGAGTCGGCCAAGGATGTAGAGATATTGTACATTAAAGTAGCATTGTGGGTGTTTGTTTGCTCAGTGGGTTAAACTTGAAGACCAAATACAATACCAACTAAAAAAACAGAGAAAGTTAGCAAAAATTCCAAAATCACTAGCATCTCCATACACTCAATGTATTTAAACCAACACTTGCAGCATCTTTTCCACAGTGACTATGAAAGAGGCTGATATGATTGACTGGTTTAATATGAAGCAATTTAAAGGTTAGGAAGATATCAGTGAAAAAAAGCCAATACAATACACCAGAGGCCTTTTAAGGGTAATTTATTTAAAATTATGTGTGCCGCTGACAGTCCTCCAGCTGAGCCAGGTAAAGCTTGTCCATCCTTCCTGTCTTACCTTTAGAGGTCCTTTGATGTTTTCATCATGGACCTCTGCCGTAGACAGATCTGGTTTAAAGGTCACCTGGGGAAGAGGAAGCAATGGGAGCCGATCAGTCAGGAGAATAAACAAACATCTACCTAAAGGCTTGTCTGGGCCTACACTGCAGGACTGCAAAAGAGAAAACAGCACAGTGACCCTGGGTTGGCTGGTGTCTGGTGGCCGCCACATGAGCTGCAGGGTTTCTATTGTTAAGGTTTGGGCTGCGCTGCCTGACCCTCCCCCCTTCGAGCATCTGCAACCTCCCTAAGTGAACCACAGAGCATTATAATCTGATTTGGCTCTCTGGTAATCTTACATTTGCACGGCGACCTGGCAACGCTGTCCTGACAGAAATGACTGAAATGTACTTGCAGCTTTTTACTGTCACATATTTTCCAAGAAGCATGTGTGAGGCGTGTGACAGCCGCCAGAAACACAAGATCTGTTCTACAACTACATTAAGAATCACAAGATGCTTTTTTTCTCTCCTACGGGAAAACAAAGTCCTTTTAGAACAAATGCTAGTAAAAGTCAAACATAATTGTGTTGCAGAACTGCCTTCACATTCATTGGCTTTGATTAAGTATGGAGGCAACCACAAGAGCAAAAAAAAAGAAAAGATGTTAGGCACCATGTCAGATACAGGCCTGCAGGAAATGCATTTACATGATCATCCTGAGCCATTTTCAAATGTAACACTGCCAGAAACAGCAATCACAGTCACGCTATGAAGCAGGCTGAAGACAAAGAGTGAAAGAGATACATCATGTAAGATGCTGATTTGTCAGGTCATTAAATATCAAGGAACAGAGAGAAATAAAGAGCTTTCCGTGGCAGCATTTCATCTGTTTGGGAGATAATAACAGGTCTCCCAGATGGAATAAAAGACTTCATATTTTTTTACAGAAAAGGAGCTCTCCTCTCTAAGACACAGTCACTAACAAACTGTCACTAAAGCCTGACCCTTTTACCTCTCAGCACTGCTCCCATCGAGAAGTGACAGGAGCAGAGCGAGTGAGCAAACAAGCTGCATCATTACAGACACGCGGTATCAAACGCAGGAGTGAGAGGTCACACAGCTCACACAGAGAAGATCTAAAGTCTAACACAGTGTAAAAAAAATCAAGGAATAGGATGTGAGGTCCTCCTTTAACAATGCTTATTCCCAAAGTCAAGCCCAACTTTTTTTTTAGTACATTATTTCATCCTATTATAGTTGTCCTAAATTAAGAGGGCAGATATAATTGTCTCATGCTCACTCCTAGGAGTATGTTTGTTTTGAGAGTCAGAGTAAAAGCCATAAGTCATTGAAATATTCCTTTATCTTCATGTTTCTATTTTCGGAAGAATCTAGTATTTAGGGATGTGCTCATTTTTGTGAAACCTAAAACCACTCAAGTCATGAACCAAAGGTATTTTTTTTCTCTTGTAGTTATGTTATGTTAATTATTATTGTTGTGGAATTGAAAAGAAATTGCCTACCCCGGCTTTAAGTTAAAATAATCCAGTAAACAGAACTGGGGGGAAAAAATGCAGACATCCAAAGTATTTAGAGCTCTGTTTGGCAAAGCATATTATATTTATTTAACACCAATCTGTTCATCTCCAGTAAACTACATTTGTATTGTACTGCTAATATTAAATAAGACAGTGACCTAAAACTACCAACTACAGTTTTATTATTCCTGGTCATAGCCACTTTTGAGAAGGTTTCCTGGTTTTATGAACAAAGCAGCTTTAGAGCCATCTTGCATATTATACTTTTAACTGTCCTGTCCTTCCTAGTAAGTTCTTATTATTGGCCCCTGGGGCAAGATGACGGAAATTATCAGCCTCACCAAGGGCCAAATTAGCCAAAAGTGCTTTGAACAGTTAATTCCTCAGTTGCAGCATTTTTTTTAGGTTTATAATTAGGTTTAGAATCTGCAGCTGTTTTATAATCTTTACACTAAACCAACAAATCCATTTTTAAGCACAGATGAGACACAGTTACTTTAGATTTAAGGAGTTAATGACAGACTTTTTAGCATTTTAGTAGTTTGTTATACAAAACCACAAGATAATGAGCCTAACTACTACCTTTTTATGTCTTGCCAAGTTCAACTGAGCACTAATTTTCTTGTGTCTTACCTACATTTCTTTACCTATAATTATTAAATGTAGAACAAAAGTTACTTGTCAAAAAGTAACCTCTCAAGAATTTTTTAGAGTTGATTTGCCACTACAATCTATACTGCTTACTCTGATTTAAAGAAGCTAATGTAGCTTGTTGCACTGCTGCAGGATCTTTCCTGATAAACACGTGTGATAACCATTCATAATGAATAATAAAACTGGCTGGATCTCTCTTTAAAAAAAAAAAAAAAAAATACAGATTATTGTTACACGTAAGAAATGTCTTTTTTTTTCCCCACTGGGTTTTAGCAATCACTCAAAAGACATGTCGCCATATGCTGTGACTGCCGACTTTGTTAAACAAACCGACAGAGATTAATGAAGCAAAGAGCTGACGAGACATTCATTACAATGAAATATTCACTACTGAATCATTGTCACATTTCAACGTTTGCGCAACAGAGCACACTTCCACATTATTTAACTGGAAATAAACAGAGCTCAATTAGTATGGTAATTAATTTATGAGACAAGACTCTGCCATTATCTCCATTTTGCTCCGTAATGTTTAAGTAAGATCATCACATGGTCTCTGTCATGTTTTTGTCTGTGCCACGAGACAAAAGGCACGTCATTCCATTCTTTGAGTTGCTGGTGTGCGTGAATATGGCAAGGCATCAGTGCTCCTTTGTCTCTTATGGGGGGGGGACAGCGCACCGACACACTAAAAAACTGAAAAGCCAGCCACCAATCTTTGTTCCTCCCACACACTCAGCAGCCGAACGACAGACGTGCGATCTGTCTCTATTGTATTATCCAGATGCTTGGGCTCCACTGGGAAATGAGGTACTGTACTTCAAGCAAAGGCATAACACCAGTGGGAAACAGCGGCTGCCGTCACATTGCGTGGAAGAGGAGAGGCCTACTTGAGGATCTGAGGAGGACCTGGTGGACTGGGACAAACCCTACATCTGTCACAGCTGGGCCCCAAAGGTTTACAGCGTCTGAGCAGGACTAAACCCAGCAGCTGGTAATTTAGTAGAAACACAGCAAATTCAATTCATCTTGAGCTTACAAACTTATCCATCATCAAAAACCCATAGGAATGTTTTCCAAGGCGTAGCGTTAGAGAGGACAGTACATTCTAGTTGTCAAAGATATTGTATGTATGCAAATTTTAACACTTGATCACTGCAAAATTCTCAGATTAATTGATCAACCATCACAATGATATTAGTGATATACTTGTACTGCAATAATTTTAGTGTATACCGTATAATACACAATCAAGGTCAAAATAATGAGTTTAAACTATCCAAATAAAAGAGGCACGGGTGAACTTGAACTTTTAATATTCCAACCTGGACATTCAAATATTAAATGTCATACCATTATTGCTATTTCAACATTATAGTTTGTTGAGATAGTATACATTTCATTAATTGTAAAAACAAAAATGCATGAATGTATGAACACTTATCATCACATACTGTGCCTCAACAAGTGTCTTCATGCTTCATTCTCAGCTCAAACCCTACCGTCCTTAACCACAAACAGACAGTACTTTTATTTTTTTCATTTTGAACCACCACACGAGCACCTGAATAGTGACTTACCTTGGCCTTGACTAGCCTCTTGGCCGTCTTAATCTTGGCCTCGCAGAAAGCCCCTCGGTACTTGGCACTCACGTCCGTCCCTACTGTTAAGTAGGGGGGCTCCTCCAAAGTCTGCAAACACAAGAAAAGACTGATGAATCCCAGGACTTTTGTTTAATATATGTGGCTTTAACAAACAGGTGTATTCTCCAAAGTCAGGGAAGGACACATACACACAGGCTCAGCTCAGTCTGGGCCTGCTACACGCAGCTCAGTGATTCATCCACAGAAAACACATACCATCTGCTGTGGCTTTTGGAAAACAGGGCTCGGAGGGAGCAAACGAGAGGGCCACTTCATTACTGCTTTGATGACTATGAGGAACAAATGAGGCTAACTTAAACATTTAACACCAGATTTGTAGAGAAAAGATTTGTAAATTGAGAGTTAAGTCATCTGACCCAAAATCAATATTAGGATTATAAACCCTTTGCACTGATGAGTTTCTGCCATGCAGTGTAAACTTGGGACTTTTAAAAAAATAAATAAAAAAAATAAACACACACCGGGGTCTCCATTCCTTTTTAAACAATCTGGACTTTTTCTTGACAATTCAGGAAACCATTTTTCTCTTTCTTCGTCAAATTATTCACAACCAACCTATTTTTATTTCTCAAATCATGTTCAAATTTTATATGTACCCATCACCTGAAATTATTCCTTCCTCTCGGCTTTGGTTTCAAAACTATGGCAACTTAAGGTGAATGTCAACTTTGAGTAATCTTTGAGGTTGCACTGATGAAATAGACACAGAGTTGAATTAACTGTAGTGTGTTCCTACAGGGCTTAAAAAGACCTAATCTAATAGTGTTGTGTCTAAACTACTTTCAGTGAATCCTAAAGTGGGCCACACCCCCGGCTGAGAGCACTCATTAGGACACATTTCAATACAGCCACCGCTACAGACAACTAATGAATAAATTGTAAAAGCTTTAAACAGACTATTTCACAAGAAAACTAAGTAATACTCATTAAAAAAACTATGTTCAGTTCAAGCAAAGCACGAGGACTCTGTATTTGTCAGCTTTCAATAACGACTCACTGCACTTTTGTCAGAGTGTATTTGTAGCTCAGCGTGATTTGAATCACAACTGAAAAAAAAAAATCAAATTGGCTACAAATTTCATTTTATCTTTTGAAATGGCATCTGAGTAGAAAAAGTAGGACGCTCTGACAGATGGGAGTCTGGGGCAGAGTCCGGTGCACTTGAGCTCCCCACCTCTCAGATAAACACCTCATTAGTCCTCGGTGCTGTCTGGACTCGGCTCCAGCTGCCACCATCAGCGCCAGGTTTACACAATGTAGCAGCCATTGCACCAACTCCTCTGTCAGGGGCAAAATAAAGCAAAGATCCCTATACACTCTTCAACTTTTACCCAGAGACCGTATAGAAAGTGGACCATGGGATCAGTTGCTAATGAGAAATCTTATCTAGAAGCTGGCTCCAAGAAGCCTAGCCTCATTTGACCTTTGTTCAAGAAAGACTCTAGTGGTGTTATGCACTGCTAATAGAAGGTTAGGTTTTCACACTCAACATCCTCCCTCCTGACAATGTGGCTGAAAAAATTGGTTTCAAATTTGACCAAATGGTTGAACAACAGGATTAATGGCTAAAACCGTAACTGTTTGTTGCACCATATACAATGTATAGCTTTGAATCAATACAAGGCACTGGATATAGAGGAAAGCAGCCACATTTTCGCAGTAAAATTAGGCTAGGTAATAATAATGTATGTACTAAGTGTGTTGTGAGCGTTATTTTTTGAAATTGCTCAGCTTATGAGTACGTAAATTTATTCTCACACTATGTTAGCATACAGTGAGCAGATGTATGCAATTTGGGCATTCACAGATTTTTGCTCCCTTGAACCAGATTTTGAGAAGAGGCTGACTGTCGTGTTACTCAATGTTGAAGATGACAGACAGGTACGATTGACAGCAAACGACTCAACAGCTGGCTTTAACGACATACTGTCAAAGCTTCTTTTAGGTTGAACTGTGGTAAGCTAGACCTTTTACACTGTGTTCCACTTAAGCTTTGTGAAGTTTACCAATAATATACAGACTGCTAGCATTAGTAACTAATGCTAATGTCCCAACTCTGACCTTTAACAAATTTGAAAAAGTCTCTTTGAGAAGTCCCTGTCAATATTTTTACTGTTTGTGCTTATACTTCAAATTGATTTATTTTTTATTTATTTGACCTTTATTTAATCAGAAGCCCTACTACTCAGCAGCATCTGGCAAGCTTCCACAACTTAAAACAGACAGGGGTGATAACACAGTACAGAAGCCAGATTCACTTTTGTCATGATCACCTGCCAAAACAAACACAAAAAACAAAAACAAAGATGGTTTGTTGTTGCCACTGATAACGTCCCACCTTCCTGCATTCAGCTAAAACTATGGAGGAAAATTCCAAGCTCAGAATTAGATTGCAGTTTAGCCCACACTGTCTGCAGAGGAATACTCATTCCTTTATTGTTTTCTTTAATTTTGCTGGAGCTGAATGACTTACAAGCGTTTGATGACTAAGCGCAGAGGTGGAATTCCTGCTTTATCGGGAGGTGTAACATCCTCTCGCCAACGCAAAGTAAGCTAAAAGGCAACACGTATCAGAGCCACACTCACTTGTCATGAAAACAGTAGTATTTATCACAATGCTAAAGGATCCACTTTAGCTTCTGCATGTTAAAAGTCTAGATATTGCTTTTAGGAATAGTAATAAAGACCAGCTTTTTGGCTTTGCTTTTAGTGTCGCTGATGTGGAAAACACTCTCCAGGAGCGTACGCTTGATTGAACACATACAAATGTGATTTGGCACGAGGTGACAAAACACACCTGTGGCCTGCACAAAATAGGAACAAGAAAAAACTACTCCTAAAAACATGTGTTAAAGTTATCTGAAAAGAATTGGCACCGTCTACACAATTCTTGCCAAATTTCTAATCAAATGCTGCTTAAAGTGTCCAAAGTGATGCCTTCCAGACCTTAAAAAAGGAAGCACTTCATGAAAAACTGGTGACTACAAACTAGTCTAGCATTTTTAATCAAAGAAACCAGGAATTGTAGCAGTCTAGGCTTAGAGCATTACTGAAGCAAAACACAGTGGAGTGGCGCTGGCAACCGTCGAATGAGATCAGTTTCTGCTCAGTAAAGACTCTGGTCATGAAAAATTTAACAGCCAGCTCCAGAGAGTGCAAGCTCAAAATAAGCCTCTGCAACTGCTTATGGTGCATTTCTTTGACACTGATTGCATTTATTCTACAACTCAGAAAAAAGGTACTTCCTGTGCCATCTCAGGAGGTGAGAGCCCACAGTAAACTAGTGACACTCTCCACTCATGGAGGACCATGGGGATTCCTGATCATTCACGCTGCAGGCCTCATACTGCTCCTGGGAGGCGTCCCGCAGATAACTCACTGCTTATGTATTCAACCACTTGCCTCTTTAATCAGATTAGGACAATTTAAAAACAAACCCATTGAATACACCAGACTAATTTAAACTGTGTTAAATTTATTACTGTTACAGTTTAAAAACATGTGTTAAATTATACTTTTCCTGAAACTCTGTTTTTAAATTTATTATGTATAAACAGATGACTTTTGCAAAGATAGAATTATTAATTATACTCCCTTTGTGATACTTAAGTTCAAAGGAGATAAAAATCTATGTTTTATTGAGATATGAGAGTGCTCTTAGAAATCTTAGTATCAGTAGCATTTCTCAAATACAGTTGATGTGTAGGGAAGAAATTCATAGAAAAAGTATTAGTCTCTGTACACTTCCTGTCATATAATGTAGGACAGGTTTTTTTTTTTTAAACACACACATAGGCCTACAACAAATAATAAAAGTAATAGGTAATTTAAAACAGGAACTCAATACAACTGAAGCCCAACTATCCACTTCTGTCCTGTTTCAACTCCACTGACAAACTACAGCAGCCTCAGAGGTTCAAAAATAGTAACTGATGTTTTATTGCCTTGTATCAGCCCTTTGTTAGAATAAAAAAAAATAATAATAATAATAAAATATGACTAGTTAAAAAAAACTACAATCATGTGTCTCAGTGGCCGACCTGGTAGAGCACATGCCACATACTCATGCGACCCGGTTTTGATTCCGACTTCGGTCCATTTCCTCATTGTCCCTCACCCTGTTTCCTGTTGCCCCCCCCCACACACACATACACTTTTTCCAGGACAGTTCCCCGTTTCAAAACCTACTCTCTAAATATACAGGTTTTCCAGCTGAAATATTAGCATTGCCAGATATGAACTTTTTAATGCACTATACAAACACTACATTTATTTAAATAATCAACAGTTTGTAGCCCATTACGTTGTTGTATACAGAGCAGGCTTGTGATCAGAACAAAACAACACACAAGAGGCCCACAGGAAAGAATTAAGCTCCATCGCAGCGCGGCTCATACGTCCAATAATCCTGCTGTGAATCACCTCTTTGTCCAAACTACGCTCACCTCCATTCTGTGACCGCTGCTTTAGAGCTGCCTCATTAATACACAGGCACTTAAACTAGAACAGTATACTTTAACATACTTTAGTTCATGCACTTGTTCTCATGCAATATCTGGGACAATTCGATAAAGCGTATAATTAGCAACTATTTATGTGACCACTCTGAATGAGCCTCGACATACATAATGCAGTCTTAATAAAATAATTCAATTTTGGTTGCACACTTGAGACGGTCTTTTTCTCTTATACCATAGTAATGACTGATTTGTGTCACAAACCTGAATAATGCTGTCTAGGATCATGAATGTTCAATGTACTGTATCTATCTGAGCACGAAACTAAAAACAGTACAAACAATACTATGAACCGGTTATCTTTAAGATTAAACACTTTTGCAGTAGTCACTGAAATTGGTTAAATATTAAAGTGGCACTACCCAATTTTCTTTTTGCCGTCACTGTCTCAGACACCACTTGCCCCCAACAGCAGCCGAGGGACTTCTCCTTTTATTAAAAAGTAAAAAGAGATTTTTCCCCAGTAAAATGCTAATACATTACACCTAAGCTCATAACAAGCTTTTAGCTCCAACTTTAGCGTCAAAACAGCAATTATCTCGATAAACATTGATTGAATTGTCACTATTGTTGCATTTCATGTTGCCTCCCTTTGTTTTGTTGTTTTTTTTTGTTTGTTAAAAGACAATTCTTATCACAATCTGCTGTACGGTGAGCAAACTGTTCTTTTTTTTTTTACATGCACATAAAAATTGCATACTTCCCATTGAAGATATGCTGATGTTATACAGTATTTATAAAATTGAAGATTACCCCAATTACAAAAATAGTCAAATTATTAAAGTGTGGCCTTTCTAAATGTCACATTTTTCTGGTGTGCTCTTTCTTATTCTTTAAATTATGTACAAAAAGAAAACAGTTTACAGACCACTGAAAAAGAATAAATGACACCAAAGCTTCACCCTCTTATTAAAGTTTTGTTTGTTGAAATTTTAATAAATATTTATTGATGTTTAAATAAATTGTAAAGTACTCTGCCTTTTAAAAGTGCTATTAAAATAAATCCCACGTTCGGTTAAGGAATAAAAACTAACACTAATCAGTTTGCTTTAGGACTGACAAAGGTTGGGTGAGAAATGAAATATCTTATTCAAAACCATGTCCAAATGCCTTCTTAACCTTTTACTGAATTATAATCTTCATGCCTGAGCGTCTCCACAAACATATACATGTCCAAGCCATATTATTTTTTGTGTAGAAAAGTAAAGGATCAATGTCAATCTATTTTCTAGAAGTTCAGATTCTGTAAATAGTTTATAAACGCACAGTTGTTGAACATAAGTCAAAGTAATATTGAGGGCTAAGTGAACATCATGAGAAAGTTGTCAACAGATTGAGCAGATGCTTTACCAAACAACTGCTCCCAGTCGCCATAGAGACCACTCAAAGCGACATGAAGAAGAGTGGAGCCAAACATTCACTCTGTCAGCAGTTATGAGATAAAAATGAGAGCATAATAACCAGTGTCTAATAATAAAAGTCCTGTGTTATCATCCAGCATGCTTAATACACTTTACATATCAGGCTTTATTCAGGTAGTCACTGGCAGAAGCTTACACAGCCAAGTTAGCCAAGTTAGGTTCAGTAATGTGTTTCTATTTCTCCGCAGCCTAAATGCTCTCCATTTTGATTTTGCATCTGCACTCAAACAATCAGGGTTTGCCTCTTTGTGACACATTTCTTATTATGTAAGCACGGATAGTCTGCAGTCAGAGAAAGTCTGAACAATGAAGCACATCTGAACACAAGCCAACAGTGATGCTTTTAAAAAGAGAGACGCTATTCAAGCTTTTGTATTCATTCAATCCTCCACCATACCATTGATGAAACGCACTGCAAAACTATTTAACATCACTGTGTTAGACTCTGCTTTACATTGTTTAATTGGATACTTTGGGGAGACTACTTAGGTGTCTATTAACGAGCAGTGGTATAGTTTAATTAAACACAATAAGCCGGAGCACCATTAGGAGCAAAACAACAAATCATTACTAGAGCAGCCTCTAATTTGTCTGATCACAAACTGCTTCTGCCGTGTTCATTTGTACCTGTTCTACCGATTTCCCATGATTTGTAAATGTACAAAGTATAATTAAATCTATGAATACACTGCTGCTGTATGTTGCATTATTATTTGAGAAAGAAACATGCGTCTATGTACTGCACATAGCAACAAATGACAGGCTGGACGGGATGCAACAGCCTGAGGGCACAACAACACAACTGATCTGCAGAAACAATAGCAGCCAATAGCTCACATCCCAAACCATTTCCCCAACAGCCTCACTTCAGAAACACTGAAACAACATCTTTACTATCATGTCAATTCAACACCTTTTTCCTCAGCTGCTCGTGGAGGGCGTTACATTAAGTATAACACTTGCCTTGACAATAATATCACAGCACCATTTTTTTGTACAAACTGACAGACATTACCGCCCCTTCTTGGCATTTAATCTAATAACAAAGCATAAAATAATGATTACAGTTGTCAAATTGTGTTTTGCAAATACAGCTGAAGCCACTAGAAAGTCCATTTGGTTAAAAGCCAGTAATGAAACCTTGCATTATAAAAACAATTATATAAAATCCACACATTGTTTTACCATTGATACAAATAAAAATGTTTTAGGCTCAGGACTGTATAACACGTACCTTCATCTCTCTATAAGTCCTCTAGGTGTCCAGTGCCTCGAATCTGTAGAGAGAAACAAAAGGTTTGAGAAGTTAAAGGGATCACTGATAGCGTCAAAGTGAGTATGGCACAACAAGAGAGGTTATAATAAGATGACATCACTGCTACACTGCTGGATGCTCCCAAAGCCCGGTCGACAGGCGCACACTTTACATTGCTTTTACATTGCTCCGAGCTGCTCTGCATAACTAAATCACACCGTGTGCACATGGAGAGCTTAATACTGCTTTTAAAATAGACTGGTGGGCTGGACTATTGTTGGGCACATTAAAAGGATCTTTGCTCAAATGATCCGAATAGAATAACAGTGGATGGACTTCAGATTTTGTGACACATTCCCATGAATATCTGTGTTGCAAAATGAAGCGTGGCATTCGCAGAGCCTTAAAGTCGTTTATGTAATGCCCAATGTACTGTAGTCACTCAGGCAACAGACTTTGCCTGTAGCTACAGAAAGACAACCAAACACAAGTAGCCACCGAGCCAATTCAACGGCACACTTTCGGTCTAGAGCAGACAAAAGCACGGCTATAACATAGTTTAGGTCACGCCGAAAGGATAGTGTTGAGTCCACGGCGTGGTGTGTCTGCGCTGCACTGAGTATAGCAACACTACAGCAGAGGATGACGCCATTTCTGTAGCTGACAGTGGGCTAAAACCAGAACAGTTCGCCACAAAGGCTGCAAACAGCTGAAACTCTGTTGGTAATTCACCTGCCCGAGCCAGAGACATGGCTCTATAGAGGACTTGAAGCTGCGGTTTTCTGGAAAACAGTGAAGAGACGTGTCTTTTTCGTTTTCGCTCGTGTCCCTTGTCTCGCCGCGCTGCTCTCTGCGGAGAGTGCACTCGACTGCAAAAATAGAGCGATAACAACACTGCTTATGGGCAGCCACCACACGACAACACTTATTAAAATGTCATAGGAAAGAATGTGTCGTACTAACGAAGTAACAACGAGCGGTGCAGTCCCATTAAAAGTCACTTTCTTTCAATACAAAATGTTCTCTTCTTTATAGACGGCTCTGGCATTTCGCTGACTGTTCATGGAGTGCCTTTGCTGCTGCTTTTGACAAAGAAACACGTCGACGAAACGCTTCACAACAAGGTCAAGCTGTATGAAGACTTATAACTCGGCTACACAGCATTAGTACAAGATTTTATTGTTCAAACAAAAGCCAAGGTCGGATAGAGCCCTCGATAGTGGCTCCTGGTCGCGGGGGATACAATGTCACCCGCCCCAGACAATTTCCAGAGTGAATGACTGACCACCAGCAACAATAATGTCACCCACACAACCAAACCTCGCCGTTTAACACCTGAGACTTCGGTATAAAAAACGACAAGCGCATTTAAACCGCTTTGGTGATCGTCTCTGCACATTTACTTTGACAACGACGGTGTTTAAAGTCACGGAAATGGACAAAAACACAAGTCACGCATGCACTACACTGAGAAATACAAGTCGATTTCTGTTAAAGGCTAAAATACTCCACCTCTCATCGTCAAAACATGCACAATGCACAAGCGAAGAGTGATACAAGGGGTAACCCATCTTGACCAGCCCTCACTGGTCAGCCCAGATAGCGACCGAGGGCACAAAAGAAAAGCCTGACAACGCATTTCACCTGTTAACTACATCGTTTAGACGCTTTTAAAAGGATCTACCACATTATCCGAGCCTGTACAGTCGACAACCATCCAGCAATATCACTTTTTGTCAGGGATCAGACAACCGTGACAGACGCTGTTCAACGATAGCTCTTTCTGAGGATTCCTCCGCTCAACAACACGGTCCAGCAGCAGCCTTCAAACTATTCAGCACCTTTCAATACCCCCTCCTCATGGTTTATAGCTTAACTTGTCATAGATTTGACCAAGTATTTCGAATAAACTTTGCCTTTTTTGATGTCTGATCTAGTTCATTCATTTCTGAAATCCCAACAAACACACCTCAGTCAGCATTAAGTTAGCGTCGTCAAGGTTGGCAGCAATCGAGCAAAGGAAAATGTTCAAAATAGCGACGGATTTTGCAGATAAAAGCGGACTTACCTATGCTGTCAGTGTGAGAAATATTCCTATTCGACGACAAAAGTGTAGTAATAATCCATAGGAACATTTATGTAGGAAAACAGACAGGTTTAAGCGTCGTTTGTTGGCCCCTAGTTGATGTTGGATGCGGATGGGTAAAAGTCGATTTCGCAGGGCTCTTGTTGAGTTGCTCCTCCAGCCCAGCTCTATGATCCTTTCCCCGCCTCATGGAGATGATTGACGGGTACATTAATCCCGCCTCTACCCATATAGTGATACCCTATTGGATGATACAACAAGTAATATGCCTCACGCCCATAGGATTTGCTATTTGTGAGAAAAATATTTATGTGAAGGCAAACGGAGTCCTGCTATTGGATGATTATTGCAACACAGAAAGTTGAATAGTACAAACTACAATACCCAAGTACATCTTAAATACAGGCGTGCTCGATTTAAATAACAGCGTGATCCGGCGAGGTTTTATCTAACGTCATCATAGTTTGGGCAAAACACTCGGGACGCATTAGTATAAAACTGAAACACCTAAAATGAGTGACTGCGCCCATGCCATGTCCACCTTCTACGCATGCGCTTTAACCGCGCCACCGCATATATAAATGTAGCATTAGAGCTAACTCGCCTTAGCAGTGCCAGTGGAATGTGCGGCGTTAGCGGATGTAGCGTAGCATTCAGTCATTTGGACAGTATTATATGGTATTAAAATTATATAAAACATAGATGCCACAGTTATATCGTATGCCTCATCGGCTTGATTTTAATAGCGGGCCCTTTATTCTTAAAAGGACCTTAATGTCCTGCGATGGTGCGCCGAGCTATTTATGTTATCTCATGCTAGCAAGCTAGCCGGGTGGCTAACAAAAACATTGGACCGGGTGTCAGCAGCTGACAGGCAGCAGTGGAGGTGGGTGGAGTTAAGTACACTACAATACATCCCTTATATAATGTCACAAAAACAGTGTAGCTTCTTTGATAAGATTTGTGTGCAGTCTTAGGACTTGTAGTGGTTGTTTAAATTTGTTGTAGAAAATCAAGATAATTTGTTTTCTGCTATTATTTATTATCTTAATTTACTTTGGGAATGTTTAATAATGTGAATGTAGATGCATCAGTTTTCTTTTATAAAGTAAAATTTGTCTGTTTGGAATCTTTAAGAAAAGACCATAGGCAAACAAGGTTAACATGATACTCATGATGATTGGTTATATTTTCTCATCTCAAGTTAAAGATACACCATTCAAATATTACGAATAGTTATTTATTGATTGATTTTCCTCAGCTTGGCCACTAGTGACTCATTAGTAATGTAATAATTGTGAGTTACTTAGTCATGTGATCAGTGTGTCACTATACACATGGGGATTTTAAAGTTCAGCACACTCAGCAACTTCAACGCTAAACTATTTCATGTGACCTTTATTTCTTTAATCAGTTTAGAGCTAAATTTAAGTATAACTATTTACTATGAGATGATTCATTTGTTTGTCAAAGCCAGGTTTGTGTGATTGCCATACACTAAGGGCTGATGGGGAAACTCCAGTTAAAGTATTTATTGTTTTAAATGTTGCAAACCTTTTCTGTCAACAAACTACACTAGAGTCTGTTACTTTATTGACATTTTTAGTTTTACAGTATAGTTAGTTTAGTATAATATCCTACAATTCCCAAATTTATCTTTGTGGTATTAGGGTCAGATATTACCAACATTTTTTCCAATGTCTCTTCCAATAGATTTGTTTAAACTGTAAACAATGGACAGTGACTCGCAATCACCTTCTGAACGGATTCTCTTGGAGCCATACAAATACCTGCTGCAGCTCCCAGGTTGGTCATTTCTGCTGATGTTGTCTGCTATTGTCTGGTGTGTGGGGCAGGACTGGACATGGATATTTAGCCAGAGTATTTTAAAAAACACACCAAAGCAATGAGCTCAGAACTTGCATAGAAAATATGCATTTTCACAACAAACAAGAAATACAGTGAAGTTGTTACACTGTTGCTTAACCTACACTGTAGCATTCTGCGTTTGTCTTTGCTTAGTAATAAAGCCCGAAGTTTCTTTAGTTTTTACTAAATTGGACAAAATCCATAATTATAATTTGTAATTATATATTATACTATATTATATTACTATATTATTGCTTTGTCTGCTCTAATTGTATTGTTTACTGTGTAACAATGAGACAAGGATCAATTGATAATAACCCAACATGCTGATAGAGTTGTCACTTGCTTGGCTCTCATTTGCTGTTGTTAGTCATGTTTTTAGTTTTGATTGGTCAGTTTAATTGAGTGCACCAATGAAGGCTCTATCTCCTCATTTGGGTAAATAGAACAAGCCCTGAGGGTCTCCACTAGTTGGGATGGGATACCTTCTGCGTGGTAGTAGACATAAATGATGTTACTCGTGCAGCTAATTCAAAGACTAGAGAAAATAAATATTTAACTATTGTATGATAATTCATTTACATTTGTCTGTTTTGGGGCATTGTTAGATTTGGTCACTAGTATCAACAAGAATAAAAAAAGTGCTTAAAGACATAGATAATGATGTTACTTTCTGAAATAGGAAAGAAATCACAATATTACAATTTAGCAAATATTTTCCAACATCTACAATCCTGCTGCCTTAACAGAGGTGTAAACTGATCCATGGATTAAAATAACAAAAGCATGTTTCCACTGGAGCAGTAGACTACATGTTAGGTTGGTACAGCAGGTTTTTAGACGCGTTTCCATTGTCAAACTTGTCCGAAATAAGCATATTGTATCTCTTTGATCACTCATAAGTGATCAAATCATAAGTTGAAGCTACAAGCTGTTGTTTGCTGACCAGACAATGGATGTAAGGCCTAAATGAGAATTGAAAGTGAAACAAAAATTAGCCTGCTCTAACAAAAGCCTATCTTGTTCTTGTGATACCCAGTCATAATCAAAGAAGAAAGAATGCTAAATGTTGTACTTTTCTTTGAGTTTAAAATTCAGAAAACTGGGGAATAAACTGTACTTTCAAGAATGTAATCACTTCTTATTTATAGTCAATGGAAACGCAATATATTTTTGCTGCAGATACCACTCTCCTCCAAACAGCACAGTATAAACGCAGGCCTCTTTCCTCAGGGGTTACCTATACAAACCAGTGCAGTACCAAACCTGACCTTGTACCTTACTCAGTGTAAATTTCTTTTTTCAACACTTTGACATTGTTATCTTCACTCAATTGGGGTTAAAACTCTGCTGGTCCCAAATGTATGCCCTCATCTTTAAACTTAACTGCTCGTGAAAGAGCAGTCTAATATTTTAAAACCTAATTGCGGGTGTTTTGAACAGAATCGTTGGACCTGTAAAGCAGTTAGATGCAGAGCTCTCCATCACTGCAGCAGTGAAGATGATTACAGTCTTGCTTACCTATTATTATCCTGACTGAAATTATGACAATAAGACATGCAGTAAGGAAGAAAATTGCATATTTGTTCCAGCACTGCTTTTCCCTATGAACATTTATCGCGCCCCACCCACCGTCTGTGTTAATGCGTTTTCATAAACCTTACTAATCATAGCAAAGTGCAGCTGTAATACCCCATTTATTAAACTGATGGAGTCATTAGAGGTTGTTTGTTTGCTGTCAATCCTCATCTGATATATTTAACTCTTTTTTTTTTTAGGAAAACAGGTGAGGACAAAACTGGCCCAAGCGTTCAACCACTGGCTGCGTGTTCCTGAGGACAAACTGCAGGTGAGAGTGAGCCTCTTTCACAGTTCTCTGATGTTTCTGGAGACAGACACATCCTAAAAGGTGAAATGACGCTGTGCAATATAATTTGTAATGCAATATGAATCTTGTCAGTGGAGTTTCTTCTCAATGAAATTAAACACTTTGCTGTAAAGTGTAGAGGTTGTTAATGGAGCTGTGGCAGTGGAATGACAGGAAGAAATGTATTCAACTTTACTTGCCCGCAACTGAAATGGTGTTACATCTCTAGCTGTCTATATTAGATAATGTGCACACTGCTGGAGCAACAAAAAATTAATCAAATGCAAAAAGAAAACTGGAGGTAAATCACGTTTGCATGTTGCTAAGTGAGCGCAGCAGCATGAGAGTTGTGGGAGATGCTGTTTGGAGACGGCTTCTCTTGACACCTACAGAGTGATACTAGCAGTTTAGTAATAGCCAGAGAAAGGCTAGATAAGGTCACAGAATTTGTAGTAAATGCTACAACTCCACTGAAAACAAGCACTGTATTATCTTTGCTTCTTTATTAAAGCTGATTGTGCAACATGCGGTGGTCACAAGCAGGGGGAAAAGGAAGTGATGCTCAGCTGTAGTGCTACAAATCCTAGCAGAGGTCAGCAGGTTTGAGCTCATGACCAGAAGGTCAAGATGAACCATCTGTGTAATAACATCAGCCCCTTGTTTATGATGTGACAAATGCTGTTTCTACGTTATTCTAGTGTTAAACATAAAGCACCACGTTTACATTGTTAGCTGAACAGAATCTGTACACAACAAACTTTTCACAATGTAAGCCATGTCAGTAAATTGGTGGGTAAAAACAAAATAATCATTATTAATTCTCCATCCATCCATCTTCTACCGCTTATCCGGGGCCGGGTTGCGGGGGCAGCAGTGTAAGCAGAGACGTCCAGACCTACTTCTCCCCACACACTTACTCCAGCTCTTCCAGGGGAATACCGAGGCGTTCCCAGGCCAGCCGACATAGTCCCTCCAGCGTGTCCTAGGGTCTTCCCTGGGGTCTCCTCCTAGTGGGACATGCCCGGAACATCTCCCTAGGGAGGCGTCCAGGAGGCATCCGAAACAGATGCCCGAGCCACCTCAGCTGGCTCCTCTGTGTGAAGGAGCAGCGGCTCTACTTTGAGCTTCTCTCGAGTGACCGAGCTCCTCACCCTATCTCTAAGGGAGCGCCCCGCCACCCTGCGGAGAAAGCTCAGCCGCCTGTATCCATGATCTTGTTCTGACCCAAAGCACATGACCATAGGTGAGAGTAGGAACGTAGATTGACCGGTAAATCGAGAACTTCGTCTTGCAGCGCTCCCTCCTTCCCTCACCCGTGAACAAGAATCCAAGATACTTGAACTCCTCCACTTGAGGCAGGAGCTCTCCACCAACCTGAAGGGGACAAGCCACCCTTTTCTGACTGAGAACCTGAATTTGAATGCTTTCTCCAGATCCACAAAGCACATGTGGACTGGTTGGGCAAACTCCCATAAACCCTCTAGCACCCTGGAGAAGGTATAGAGCTGGTCCAGTGTTTCACGACCGGAACGAAAACTGCATTGTTCTTCCTGAATCCGAGGTTCAACTATTGGCCGCATTCTCCTCTCCAGTACCCTGGCATAGACTTTTCCCTGAGGAGTTCGATCCCTCTGTAGTTGGAACATACCCTCCGGTCCCCCTTCTTGAAAAGAGGGACCACCACCCCGGTCTGCCAGTCCAGAGGTACTGTCTCCAACTGCCACGTCATGTTGCAGAGGCGTGTTAGCCAAGACAGCCCCTCAACATCCAGAGACTAGAGGTACTCAGGGCGTATCTCAGCCACCCCTGGTGCCTTGCCACCGAGGAGCTTCCCAACTAGTCCACCTCCGAGCCCTCGGCCTCTGCTTCCTCAGTGGAAGACGTGTCGGTGGGGTTGAGGAGATCCTCGAAGTATTCCTTCCACCACCTAATAGATACAGTGGAGATCGAACGTTTGGGCACCCCAGGTAAAAAAATGTATTAATGTGCATAAAGACGCCAAGAAAAGATGGAAAAATCTTCAAAAGGCATCAAATGACAGATTAAACATCCTTATAAAAATTTAGATTTTATTTCCATCATTTACATTTTCAAAATAACAGAAAACAAAAAAAATGGTGTCTGCAAAAGTTTGGGCACCCTGCCCTGATTAGACATCCTTATAATAAGTCTTTTTTGACTTATTATAAGGATGTCTAATCTGTCATTTGATGCCTTTTGGAGATTTTTCCATCTTTTCTTGGCGTGTTTATGCACATTAATAAAAAAATTTACCTGGGGTGCCCAAACTTTCGATCCCCACTGTATAATATACACACTATACACAAAATCATAATTTTACATCTGTGATATATTCACCATCCTGGCTTATGTGACTATATGCAGCCAGGGAGAGAATACTAAACCAATGTTACACTTCTTATTCGTAAAACGCCTCTAGAGAGGTGTGTCTAAAGACTTGACATGCTTTAAATTTCATACCTCTGCAATTTTCCTATCGAGATTGAAAGTGCATAGCTCTGGGTTAATAGTTATTAGATTATTAGGTAGTCAGTCAGATGGGACTTTCCTGAAGATTGTACCAAACTGGTTGTGTGACTCTACTTGACCCTGAACCACAAAAGACACTATTAATTCCAATCCATTTTTATTTATATAGCACATTTTGCCAACAAAAAGTTTACAAAGTGTAAAAAGTAAAACTAAATAAGAGCAGACTTAAAGTTAAAAAAAAAATATATATATATATATATATATATATATATATATATATATATATATATATATATTATAAAATAAATAAAAACACAATAATTTAAGAATAATAAAACAATAACAGAGGATCACACAAGAATAAAGTGGGTCTTAAGATGAGACTTTCTACATTGGACCTGGCCCCATGTTCCTTTATTGAGTGCACTTGAGCGAGTAACTGTCAAATCAAGGTTTTTTCTTTTGGCTTTTGAATAAACAGTTGTCATATAGATTTTCTGCATTTTCCTTTTCTTAAAAGGTTAAGCACAGCACTTCCTCGTTCAACAAAAGAGGCAGCAGGAAATTGGTTTGCAGATGCATTTACTTCCACTTTGTTTCAGCTGGCCATCGTTTAGTGAAAAGAGATTTTCCATTGTGCAAGGGTTTTTGATGACAAACATTTTTTTTTTTACAATGATTTTAACTTACTAAAAGACAATTGCTCCACTGCAAAAGCACAGTCCCCTCACAGACAATGTGTATTTAAAAAAAATAAATAAATAAATAAAATTTACCCAAAAAAAACCAAGGGAAGAATTACAGACTTACAAACATGGCTATTTGCCATGAACTGTAATAAACCTGACTTGAAAAGTTGGTGAAAAAGAGGAGAAATGTTAGCTTTTTGATGCAAGAATGAAGTGTGTCTTTATTTAGTCGTACACAGCCCTTTTCAGAACTTGGGTGAGCCAGCCTCAGCCTACTATTACTCATTACAGTTTTTGATATCTTTTTTTTTTTTTTTTTAATAGCGCTTTTCCACCTTCTGTAGTAGGCACTCAAAGCGCTTTACATACATTAAGCTATTTACCAGTGTTACAACTGGAACACCACTGGATGCAAAGTAGGTTAAGTGTCTTGCCCAAGGACACAATAACAGTATGTGGGGGAGAGTGGGATGTTATGATGTTTTGGGATGTTTCGAGCAGGGAACAAACCGCCCACCCGCCGGTTGAAGGACAGCCGCTCTTATGTACTTCTTACATTAAAAAACCGATTGTTGCATTTGTATCAGTACCAGAGATAGTATTCAAGAGTTTATTTCTGGTGATGAAGCAGAAATGTCAGAAAGGTGAGTTGCAGCCACCTTCAGAATAAGTATTTTGTTGTTATACTTAGCTGTCTGATTCAGCTTTATTCACACATTATTGATT
Source organism: Perccottus glenii (assembly GCA_024416835.2). Taxonomy (NCBI): domain Eukaryota; kingdom Metazoa; phylum Chordata; class Actinopteri; order Gobiiformes; family Odontobutidae; genus Perccottus; species Perccottus glenii. Next base: position 9,787,756 of record CM044552.2, on the reverse strand, counting down.
TCTTTGATGTATGCTACTCCAGCCCCACCCCTTTTGAGTTCATCTGAGTCTCCAGAGCGTACACCAGGTCAGGGTTGGTGTTGTCGCTGCTCTTCATGGCCTTTTCAATCATCAGTAAAAAGAGTTTATTAACTGAAAGTGTATTGCTTTGTTTTAGCGAGAAGCTTGGGGTATTAATATTGCATCCTAATATTACACAAGAAGTTTAATTCATGCTTTTGAAATGAAAAGAGGCATTTTAATATATCTGTAGCAATAAGCTGCTGTGAGAAGATGGTATTTGGCAGTATTTTTTGATTATTTGTGAATTTGTTTTTTTCTTTTTCATCTTCTTTGTGTTTCCATCTTGTCTTTAATCCCAAGTTGTGGATGATTCAAAGCACACACACAGCTTCACGGGCAAACATACGCCACTGTTCATCCATCACAGCGTTGTAACGTATTCTTGGATGCGATCTGATTAGATTGCCACAGACATATTGGAGCGCATATACAGCCTGACTGGCACTGCCTTTCTTGAGTCAGATTAATTTTTGAATTAGCCTACTGAGGATTTATCGGTTTTATTGAGCAAGACTCACTGCTGTGCCCTTAGGAAGTCCAGTCCAGTGACCTTTTATAGTAATAGCATTGTTTGGTCATGTGTCCAGTTATGACTGTACAGGGACTAATGAGTGTTTTGTGAAACTGAATGGCTTTTGCTGAGCTGAATGCTAAGTGCCGAGCCCGTCAGAGCTCATTAGGTCTGCCGTTCAACAGGTCTCACTTTGTCCTGAATGTTTTATAAATCCTTCTACTTCTGCAGAGGGCACGCTGCTGTGTCTTCTGTGGTCGTTTCATCTTTAAGTCTGTCGTAATAAACCCTCCTCTCCAGTGGACGATTGTTTCAGACTTCAATAAAAATGGGTACATGTAAGTAAAAGAGTAATAAAGTTGTCAGTTTCTTCCGAGGAGTTATCGAATATTATAAATCAGTGCTGTCATGTCGGTCTTCTTTACAGTTGGCACCAGCAGAGATAGATTTAATCCCAGCTTCACACGGCTTCTTTTACAGCAGGTTTCAGATCATATAATGGATAAATCCAGGTCGCAGAAGTAATAACAGACGAGTCCCTCTATGCAAAGTGACACCTTCCATTATCGCCACATTACAAGCTGCCGCAGTTTTTGACTGAAGTGCTGACATTTTAAATTGAGGAGGACATGAAGCTCCTCGGGGCTAAAATGAAAATCATCTGTTGAGGTTTCTCTTGTGGTTTCTTCTTGACATTCATTCATATTCACATTGTATCCAAATCCTTTTTTTTTTTTTTTTTTTTTTTATTCAAGCAAGAAAGGCACTTAATGATTCTGATTTGGTTGCAGAGAGAAGTTTATATTTGTGTCTCCTCCTTTTTATCATTGGGGTGCCTCTTTCCCCTATGGCTCCTCCGGCGGAGCTCTCGCTGTGCAGCCGCTCTGTAAACTCCTGCTGAACCCATTTCACAGACTGAGAGCTCTCCTCTCGTCATCATTAGCACACTGCTGCCAAAGAGTCGCAGCCATGGAAACAGCCGTGCCTTCAGATGGATGCAGGCAGTGACGGGGCACACGGTCTCATTCATTTGCCAGTGCATTTTTTTTTTAATTCGAGTTCCCATATGTGCTTCTCAGCTGTAGTACACCGCAGAGCTTCAGGAAACACCCCCCGTGTTTCACCTGCAACACAATCTTTAGCAGATGCCTGTTTCACCGCTCTGTGGAAAGATTAGCTTTAAAGAAAGTATGTGTCTTTCACTCAGCACTAGTGTGAATGTGTAGTATGTTGCCTCAGGCGGAACTTCAGTCTATAGTGTGGATAATCTATCTGAAGCATCAAACTTCAGTGGAGCTCCACCACTACAAAGCTAATATCTGTGTGTGCTTTATCACTGAGATAATAAAAACCTAGTCATGATTGTGATTTAAGGGAAGGGTTATCTGATCTTTGTAGATCACAAAAGTGGAGTGAACAGCAGCAGATTGTGCGGCACAATGACTGAATCAGAGAATACAGTTCATTTGTTATTATTTGCATTGCAGGGGTTTTTCCAGGAAACCGTTAAGATGGTTCAGCTCTCACATTATTTGGTCCAGTCTGGTTTGAAGACAAGTAATCTTTTCTTCCTTCATTGTGGATTTGAAAAGTGTTTTTATTTATAATTTCTTTTTTTTGCTATATTGTTAAATGGGATGGTAGTGTTAAGCCTACATTTGGTCAGACTTTATTTAATCTCTGTGAGTTTGCTTGATGCACATAACTGTCCCTGAGATTAGCAATCTTTACGTGAAGGAGTCTTTGCATTCTTAATGAGTCACTGATTGCAGTTTTGGCAAACGGACACTCAGTGACCTCTGGTGAAAATCAATGAGGTCCTGTGAAGCAATTGAGACACAGTCCGACCAATGAGATTCATGTTGACAAAGTCCAAAACAAAATCTGTGTTGCTGTTTTTTGGTTTTAGATCTGCTGGTACCTAACGCTGATCTGTTCTGAGATAATTTTAGCTGCATAAGAACCCATTTAGTTGTGTCCTAACTTAGTGTAACCCCTCAAGCCTCTTTAAGTGTCTGACTGGTCCCAGGGTGAGAAAGTAGCGGGCCTCTTCCAAAGGAAAGGTTGTGTTTGGAAGATGAACTGCTCGACCGGCCCAGCCTTGGCCATCTGCCTGACCCACTGAGCCAGTCTTTGTGCTCGCAGCGCTCGTACAAACAGCTTTCATTACCAGGCTACACCACTTGTTTTTAAACGGCACAGCACTCGAGCCGGGTGTGTGGCCAGCTCTGGACAGCAGACGCACAATGGTAACTCTGGCCGTTGATGCCGAGTGTCACGCCTGAACAACGTCACATGAGCCGATCAAGTTGCAGCTCCCTGTTGTTGCCCGCAGCACTTTTACTAGTGCTCCGTTACAAAGACTCTCAAAAGTTATGACATAAACCAGTGTCGTAGCTCAAAAGACAAATCATCATCTGCGGTTAGTCTTTAGTCCTCACTGGAGCAGTAAACGTGCTGTAGATTGATAGAGGTTCACATTTTATTAAAGCTGTTGGAGCTTGTTGTTGGCAAAGGTTAAGCACTGGGCTCCTGTCATTCTCAGCTGACGAGGAGAAAGTGCACTAAGCCACGCACTGTCACTTTAATTGCTTTCCCATGTGACTATTATGTTTCTTCATACTCATCCTATCGTTTACCCTCATGCCTTCACTTTGACACAAGCTTTGGCTGAGGTTAAATCCTCAGCGTCTCGTAAACCCGTGTCTCACCATCAGGCCTTTGCTCCTTTAATTGCTTTCCCATGACTATTATGTTTCTTCATATGTCCTATCATTTACCCTCATGCTCACTTTGAAATTGAGGTTAACGTTCTAAAGGCCTTTGTCTTCTGGCAGTGGTTGAGCTTAAATGTTTTGTCTGCTGCTGGAGACTCCCAAAGGCAGAGCATTCCAGTAGAGCGTAGGCATGGCACCCTCTACTGGGCTAGATTTGTAGTGCATTGTTTAGTCACATGACACAACATATGGCAGTGTCATAACTGATGAAACATGAGGCCTATTTGTTAGTAAACTGTACTAAAACCACATGAAATGTAAAACTCAACTGGCTTTAGACCACATCACATGTTGTTGTAGTATGTGGTGGAATAGACTGGATAAATTGAGTGACACATAAAAAAAGCATTTTACGAAATTATGAGCATTAACCCAAGAAATATTAGTCAAATAATTGTTGATTCAGTTTGATCATTTTTAACTTGTGGATAACAATGGTATCAAATATTTTTGTGTTCGTGTTGTTCAGGTGATCATTCAAGTGACAGAGATGCTGCACAACGCCAGCCTGCTCATCGACGACATCGAAGACAGTTCAAAGCTGCGGCGAGGCTTTCCTGTGGCCCACAGCATCTACGGCATCCCGTCCGTCATTAACTCGGCCAACTACGTCTACTTCCTGGGGCTGGAGAAGGTGCTGACCCTGGAGCACACTGAAGCCGTGCCCGTCTTCACCCGACAGCTGCTGGAGCTGCACCGCGGACAGGGCTTGGACATCCACTGGAGGGATACCTACACCTGTCCCACTGAAGAAGAGTACCGCAACATGGTGCTGCAAAAGACGGGAGGCCTGTTCGGCTTGGCTGTGGGGCTCATGCAGCTCTTCTCTGAATGGAAGCGGGATCTGAAGCCTCTTTTGGACACACTAGGTCTGTTCTTCCAGATCCGGGATGATTACGCCAACCTGAGCTCCCGCGAATACAGCGAAAACAAGAGCTACTGCGAGGATCTGACCGAGGGCAAGTTCTCCTTCCCCACCATCCACGCTATATGGTCCCGCCCCGAAAGCACGCAGGTCCAAAACATCCTGCGGCAGCGCACTGAGAACATGGACATCAAGCGCTACTGCGTGGACTACCTGGAGAAGGTGGGCTCGTTCGCTTACACCCGCCAGACCCTGCGCAACCTGGAGGCAGAGGCCTACCGACTCATCAAAGAGCTCGGAGGAAACCCTCAGCTGGAGAGTCTGATTAAACTACTCAGCCAAATGCACCACGAGGCGGAGGCCAGCGCAGAAGCCAGTACCAAGCAGGAGTCTAAACAAAACCAATGACCACAGCCTGCTTTCTGTTACAAACCTCTCCACACTCCTCAAGCAGCGCTGAGGCTATGTCCACACGTACACGGGTATTTAAAAAAAAAAAAAAAACTTTCTAGGAACATATCTCGCATATCAAAATATCTTTATCCACACAACCCAACTGTAAACGCAAGTCCTCCTGACCACTTGGTTAAGTATACACCAGTGCACAACATTATGATAAATTTGAAGCAACATAACTTTTACCTCAAAATATTGAAGCCTGAAAATTATAAAAATGGTAAACTAAATTGTTTTAGTAAATTTCTTTTTTTTACATAATTCAGAAGGGTGTAACCTCTCCTTAAAGACAAAGTGTGCATAGTTTGATAGATACTTCAGCAACATCTACAAACCTTTTGCCAGAATAACACAAAATTATAAGATTTTTGTCCCCTTTTTTAAGAATTTGTCTCCTTTAGTAGCTGATACCTTAGATACACACTATACCACAGATACATACACATATTTAACCATAAACAAAGTTGGTGGCTTTAAGATGGCCTTCTAGACACTGGCTGCCAAAACACACAGAAATAGTAACACCCAAAATCTTTAGAGATACCCGACCTCATGTGGACATGGCATGAGGCTTTTCTAGCACTGACGAAAAAAAACAAAACATTCCTGGACACATGTTACAACATAAAACACCCTGAGCACTTGAATCTCTGGAAGCAGCTGTGAGAGCAAAGCCCCAAATGTTGCCTTTTGTGTGCTTTACTTCACACATCACTAAGACTTTGATATATATTCACTCAAAGTGTAGTGTGTAGTCAGTGGAACAAAATGAAAGATTTAGGCTCTGAGAATCGAAATTATGTAGAAATATAAAACACTTAAAAGCCTTCCTTTTTCATATGCGCCGCTGTGCATATAAATGTATTTTTAATGTGTCGCCACAGAATGAGGATTGTTTGTCTGGGGCTGAGTGAACGCAGGGTGTTTTGTTAAATCCCTTTTGAAAATGAGTTGTCTTTTGTGTGAAGTGCTATTTGGGAGATCCTTAATCATTAAACCGCCACAGTGCCAAGCTTGTATTTGTTATGTAATAAGCTGGTGAAATGCAAAGTAGTGTTCATGCTTGACTGTGTATGAATGCTTTGTCAGCGCTGGTTTATTCACCTTTTTTTTAATCCAGATCAGACAAAACAAGAATATTTTATCGGGTTGTTTTCTGTTATCTTTTAGGTTTGCACTGTCATTTACAACAGTTTAAAATAAACCTACATGACTCGTCTCTGAGGTGTTTGTAGGTTGTGTAGAGACAACTAGCACCATCTACTGAGCACACGGTTGTAGATGACAATTCAGTAAACTGTAAAGTAAGGGCTTTCAAGAAAATAAAATGTAATGTTTATCAGTTTGCAAAATGTCAAGTGAAGTTAATTTGCAGGTAGATTGTAAACCTGTACCTAAACCTCATTCTGTGGGCTTTTCATGTTCATCTCAGACTCCATGATGTTGAAACCAGGGCTCTGTCTCCTTGTTCTTTTTACACTGAAGATTGTTCCTAATGACATGGTTGGGTATATGTGGTCGCTCACTTTGCCTTTTGTTAACTTGAAAAATAAACATGTTATATTTTACAAAGCATTCTTACTTTCCAGCATTCTTTACACCTGCCTAAAACTTTGCACAGTATTATAGTAAATTGTCGGGCATCTTCAACTTTTTACTTTTGTTTACAGATCTGGTTTAGTCTTAGTTTAGTCATAGGTCATATATAATAGGTTTAGTCCTGGGTTTAAAACTGGATATTACACTGTTGAGTCCTATTAAGTCCTTTATAGGTCCCGTGTTTAGTGCAAGATCTTATATGTCCTAGTTTCTCTGGGTATTAAACTGGTCTAGTTTTAGTTTATGTCTTGGTCTTGGTGTTAGACCTGGCTTGTTCTTAATAAAGTCCTGAAAAAAGTCTTAGGTTTTGTTCTTAAGTGGTATTCCTAGTAAAAAAGCATTGGTAAACGCAATATTCCCTATATATACAAAACTTTGTACACTTACACTTCACTTAAAAAAACCATTCTTCACTTTGGCTGATGTAAAAGGAGCCTCTGTCGGTCCTTTTAGATAGATTACCACAACAGCAGCACATTTAGCCCTAAGCCTTATTGCACCATTTGTTGAATGAGTAATGTGTGTAATTGTGAATCAGGCTAAAGCTAGAGCCCTGATGCAACCCACTGCCTCCCGAGTGTTTTGTTTGAGGAACCTTGACTGGAAACTCACATCGGCTCCGTTGCCATGGACGCGGCACTGTCTAACTCAGAGTTTTGTCTGAAGTACAAGGCACCAATCGTCTAAAGCTCCGTGTTATCTCCATCTGTGTTAATTCTGTGGTGAGTTTCTCCCAGCAGCAGCTCCGCCGACAGAGGCTATCAGTCCCAGACACCTCTGTTGACTCAGTAAAGCTCCTTTCCCTTTGATGGCCGCAGTTTGATTAATTAGCTGTCTTTCACAACAAATTGCAGCTTCTCTGCTTATTTGTCAAAATGTCAATTGCTGGAAATTGAGACGAACCTTACCTCTGCTAATGTTTCTTCCACAAGACAAAATGTGATTTGAATGCTTTTGTGATTTGATCAGCAGCAGAGGCGTATGAAGTGGCTTTTCTTGGAGCTGACTTAAGTCCATCACAATAATCAAAGCCTCTCAGGGTTCTCATTTTCTTCTCTGTCTTATCCCTCCTGGTTGGCTAGATTGATTTTCTCCACCCACAGTGTCTGAGTCCTGTTCCAGAGCAAAACAGAATAGCTTTTGTATGACGAGCGACATGGCTCACTCATCGTCTCCCTCTTTCTCTGCAGGCCTTGGATTATTTATCACTGGGCTGTGCTTCACACATTGAGTTGCTTTGGGTGCACTCCAGTGGATATTTCATAAATATTCTGCAGCAACAACAAAAAAAGTTGAAAAGCTGAAAATGGAAACGGATGCAGTGGTGTTTGTTTGAATCCACTGATGTTTTTTTTCTGCTGAAGTGAACATAAACCATTTACTTCTCTCAGGTTTTCCAGATTAATGAGTTGTAAAACCTTACCAGCAAAAGTTTGAGGGACCACTTTTCAGGTGTAGTTTTGTGGACAGATGTAGTTTTACTGTGACAGCTGCAGGGCTTTGCTGTGGGGCTCTCTGCCTCAACATTTTACTTTCCTCTGAAAAGGGAACTTGGAAGAAAATGAACAAATGTGATAAACGGAAAGTCATAGATTAATGATCAAATAAAGGTTAAACAGCTCTATTTTTAAAGATAGATCATGCTTCAGAGAGTAACAGGTCTCTCTATCCCTCTGCTTTGCAACACATGATACAGTTTATAAAAACCCGTCCAAATTTTATCAGAGTGAAGTGAGAGCAAATAAACTGAACATTCATAAGGTTTAAAACAGCAGCTGACCAGGCACTAGCATATTATTAACACAATACTTTAGGTTTGTTGTGAAAATCTGACTGTGTGGTGCATATTGCATATCTACAAACACAACTGTCTCCATCACAAATGTCCATAAAAGCTTCCTTTTTGTACAATATTCATGCAGGCTGTGGTGATCATATTTATGTCAGCACATAACAACTTATTTCCACCTGGCAACAGTCACTTTATGTCGACGCTACAACATCACTCTGTAAACATCTCTGCGTTACATCACGTGAAAATATCAAAAACATGCGTTAATCCATGATCCTCTTAAGTCTGAGACGGTCCGTAATGGCTCACTAATTACCTCTAACAAACATTATCTTAGTAGATGTGCCATGTTACTGCAGCAGGGGTCAAGTCGGCTTATAAAACCCCAGTGCTTTGTCACAACGTGTGCAATTATCTGTTCTGTCTAATAGCCAACCTTCCACGCAGTGTTTCATCTTGCGGCACAACAATTTCCCAGCTGTGCTCTGCAAATGTTTGGAGAGAGTGACAGTCATAACCTCACCAGGCTGAGAGTCGCACGCTGCTATGGAAATGAGGGAGCTGTGGGTGCGAAACGTTCAAATTGGGAATGAAAATGTTTCCCCATTAGGGTATAGTTGTGTGTCTAATAATATCCCTCATTCCTCTGAATCAGAAGCACTGGTTTTGGATGCCGCCTGTCATGAATAAATGATTTCCTCCTCGTTTTAGCGCTCACAGAGGAGGAGGGTGATTGACAGCGGAGTGTAATGCCCTGTGAGGGGAGTCAGAGAGTTTCACATCATTTCAATGAGTATGCAGATGCACAGCCCTCAACACACTGTACAGCTCTGTCTCAGATCTGTCACAGCTGTGGCCGCTCTGAACCCACAGACCTGAGAAGGAAACTAGTTACTTTTATTTTTTGAACAAATAGAAACAAAAGTACATTTCTGATTTCTTGTTACTCAAGTGCATTTAAGTTTTATTTAAACATTTCACATCAAAAAGGAGATGCAAGTCTTGTTTGGTTTTGTTTAATATATTTACATTTTTCTTTCTCTTAGCCATATATTTTACTTTAGATATGAACACACTGTATGCTCCTCTGAGTCCGCTCTGACCCAGGAGTCCTGAGGTGAGCAGGGAGTACCAACATTTACTTAATTCACTTTTTGAACTTGACTTCTAACAGTAGATTTACAGAAATGTGGTTTACTTCTACAACTTTATATTAAGAAAAAAAAGTTACTTTTAATTATTACAAGTGTTGAGTGTTGAGACCAAGTCATGTTCGAGACCGGCGCTTATTATGACCGAGTCATAACCAACGCAGGTCAAGATTGAGTCAAGACTAAAACCAGTGTATGATACACTGAAACATGTTTTAAATGTACTAACAAGTCCAGTTTTCAACCAAACCCAATCTCATAAAGGGGAGAGTGTTTGGCGAAGGAGGGAAAAACAAATCAAGAAAAAATATTACATTTGGTTGTTTATACTTCTTTGCTTACAATCTGTAAATAAAAAAGATCTGCTTTAGCAGCCCTTTGAAGCTGATTAAAACACTGATGGGCCATTGAGAGTACTACACTCAGGTTTCAGGTGTGTCCAACGATATCTATTATTGAAATTTTACAAAACATAAATCAAGTTAATAAACACAAGTGGTGTCAAGAGCATTTTTCTTTTAAATGTTGTCCATTTGGAGCATATTAATAACTATTAGAAAAACACTGAAGGCCTGCAGTAAATGTAACAGTAGAGTGAGTGAAACCCAAAGTCAAACCCAGTCAAACCCCAAGTTCAATCAATATTATCATAACATGAAGTAATTATGACTACTATTCATTTTACTTTTGTAGTTAGCATTGTAAAGTAATAATTTGACAGTCCAGACTTTACCCTCCTCTGATGGTTTCGTCTCATTGGCCTCACACGTAAGTCCACAGTGTAGAATAATGCACGGCACAGAGAAGGTGAGTCCTGCTGTCTCACTGCAGGAATATCATTTATATAAAAAGTGGCATGTTACATTAAAAATTTAAATTAGAGTTGCTCAGTCATTTTGTTGAGTTAAATTAACTTTCTGCTGAAGCCAGATGAGAAAATAACACTCACATTTGTAATGTCAACACATTCTTGTAATCAATCTGTGGCAAAAGAAGATGAGTTTGGGGAGAGGTGAGACTTGAGATGAAAAGGATTTTATAGATACAATTAACTCAGGCGCTCAAGTTCTGTCTATTTTCTCAGAGCGGTGCTTGTCACTGGGCTAAACGGATGATTGCACTTTCACGGCAAAATATTAATAGAGTGAAAAGAAGTCAGCGGCTCGGGGAATTGTACTCTTGCCGACGCTTAGGAAAGATTACATACACACTTTAGGGCAGGAATGATTTGTAAACGTGTGTGGTCTATTTATAACCAACATATGGACGGATAAATATTCCAGCCCAGACAGATTTCAGAGATTTTATTTATACCCTAGCTTTGTTGTTATGATTTGATTCAGTCCTGAGTTTTTGCAGCGACTTTATGTACAACAAATATTGATCTCACGGAGAACAGAGGAATATTTGAACACTGTTTTCTTTGACACCTTCACACCCGGCGCACCACAAACTGATTTTTTACCCTCCAAACAAACACACACATTATTTTGTGAGGTGGGAGCATCCTGAGCAGCAGAATACATTACCACAAACCCACACTTAGATCCAGTCTCAAGTTATTGCAACGCAAGTGGTTGGTTGAGCTTGTTTTGTGAGATTTAGAAGCCAATCTTGTGGAAAAAGCTTCCAGTTTCAATGTCTCTGAGTGGCATCACACTTCAGACTTCATGTTTTAAAGAAGCACCGGAGCAGAAGTGGCTTTTTGTGTGTTTCTCCCATAATAGCACGTCCTGTTTACTAAAAGGCCTTGGAGGCAAATGGAGAAATACTGCTGTGGAGAAAAACAGCATCTACTCTACATTGTGGTGGAAATGATGCAGATATAGGACCATCATGCATCTCGCTGGAAGAGAAGAGTTGAACAACAAATAGGGTGAGGGGAATATGCACTCCGACGTCAGGTTAATTGCATGAAGAGATTTCTTGGCAGGTAACAGAGAGCTTAATAAAACTAATGGCATGTATTATCCTCCATTAGTAAAATATCCCACATCATCTTTCATTATTTACAAAAATATACTGAGAGGCAATCTGACTCGGGTGAATCAGCCACTCGCTCTGTTGTAACAAACAAATGAATCAAAACCTTACGCCAGAAAAAGGCAAAGTCATTTCAGGTTGTGTGGTGTGTGCTTCATGTTGGCACCAGTTGTGTTGCAGTCGTTAAACAACAGCTCCAACCTTTTCTCTTTTTTAATAATTCTTGATTCTTGGAAGACTCCACACTCACTTTATTTAGAATTGTTTTTTTGGCTTTCTTTACCACAGGAAGAAAAAACATACAAGAATGGTTTAGAGATTGTAGACCCTTTGATCATTCCCTGAGAACTAAGGAGGAGGAGACGGAGTGCCCCACCTGAGACCCAGTTTTGGGAAATAGGTGACATGATATTTAGAGGCAGTTTAACAACACATTTTATTATCACTCAACGGAAACGCTAACTTTTGAATCAGGCCGACAAGGTGTTTTTGTTCAACTGCGTCTGCCGCTTTCGTGTAACTCTGAGAACAAAGATGTCAAAAACACAACATACATGGCCAACCAACGTCCCTACAGAAGAGTGAGTTAAAGTAGCAAAAAAAAAAACACCCCTACTGGTCTGGCATTAGTACTACATCATTTTGAGTGAACGCAGACCGAGACATTAACGTTGTCATCTCAACGCGGTTTTGCGTTAGCACAACTGTTGCATTTTCCTGACTGTCGTGTAAACGGACTCTTATTGGCATGGTTTCGAAAGATAATCAAGGCTGGAGTCACAATCTGTAAAAACTCATTTAAGACTCATTTAACATATTTAAGAACCTGAAAAAGAATAAAAAACATTACTGCACTGTATTGTCATTTAAAACCAAATCTCAAGGTCAACAATAATAATAACAACAACAATAACCAAAAACATGTAATGCCAGGTTAGTGTTTACGTACCATCTAAAATTCAAATATGGGGGATTTTTTTTTTTCATACGAGACTGCTTTCATCTCCAGAGTCACATACACAAGCAAACCTGGCAAATCCACAAAGAAACAATAACAAGCATCATAAAAGGTCCAAGTATCTGTCAAAGTGCAATGTTTCGAGATTGCTTACAAGAAATCTTAGACTAATATGTTTATGCCCTTAAAGATGTGTGTCTTTGGCAGCATCTACCGGTGGAGCCCCAGTGGAAAAAGGCAAGTCAAGCATTAAAAAAACAAAAAAAATAAGGATTGTTTATTCAAAACATGAATGTTCTTCTTCTGATTTCTCCAAGTGCTTAGTTTGTCTTCTCCTGGCAGTTGTAGAACCATGAAGTTATAGGCAAATACAAAAAGTGTTATTTTGGAGCCTATATAAACTATTAAAATCAGTTTAGACCAATGTGCTCCAGGTTCTTTAGCTGTGTACTGCAATGTTTTACTCAATGAGCCTTTTGAGAAAAAATGTAATACTTTTAAAGCATCTGTAGAAAGAGAATAATCCCAGATGCTAGGGTTTTACTGTGAACCCTCTGATGTGGCAGGTATGCTAAGAGAGGGTGCAGATGGACAGTTCACTCTTGGTCTTGGTTCTTGTAACTTTGAGAATTTCCCGCTGTGGGGTGAATAAAGTCGATCCTGTCTTCTGTTGTGCACCGGAGTACCCTGCCTTTGTGGATGTCCAGTTGTATTGATTGACATGAGGCTTCTGGTCAGTTCAATGCTAAAGCGCAAACATTCCCAGCTTTCTCTGTTCAACATTCTGACGATGTCCTCCTCACTGTCTCACAAAACAATCGCCGATGGAGATCAAAGTGACTCCATATTCCTTTCAAGTAAGAACAACGCATCCGTGGAACAGCTTGAGCGCATTCTGTTCGGGAGGCTCGTGTTTTTGATTTAAGGAACAAGTCGCAAAGGGTTTAACGCAATGTGAGTGTGTCTCTCCAAACTGCTTTACCCAAAATAAACAACAGTGACATCATTCATCTGACTTATGTGGTCTTTATTAAACATGAGAATCCGTTCAGAAACAAGTGTTAGACTAATGGGTCTATTTCACAGTTGAGTTTCAAAGTCTGTGGTATGTAAATACATGGATTTGTGCAGAAAACAACCAGAGCATATACATTTATAAACATACAGTAAAAACCAACTTGGACTCAAAAAGTTGATAGGAAAGCATATAATCTGCCTTTTACAGTAACTTAAGATAAAGAAATAATGCTTTGTTTTGTCATGTTTTACCCTGGACATAGTTGGGCAACATGTATTTGTGCCATGTCCATTTTTCCAACTTGGATTTTGCTCCTTTATATTTTATCTCTATTGTTTATCTCTACTTTCAGAGGAAAAGTACAGAGAACCACAAACAATGCAGGATCTCTATTCGAGACAGAGGAAACTGTCAGCGTCCATTGGCTTTTGGCTTAAGGCAAAATCATTTCCATCCATGTATTAAAAACAGATGTTCAATTCTTCAAAAGTCTCTTTGCATAAAATGAATTCAGCTTCTCTAAATATGTACTTTAATCTTTTTTTCTAATCCTTTCTGGCGATGTAAAAGAGCAAAGGAAAAAAAATGTCACATGCTTCTTAATACCTAGTCTTTAATGACTCATTGTGGATTTAGTCAAATGTCCACTACATCTATTTGTCAAAGCATTTCAATGATTATCCCAAAATCTAATGCCAGGCTTTAAAATACAGTAAGGCCACATCACTATTTGCACAATGAAAGCTACATTTTAAATTGTGTTTGTGAGAAAGCTTGTCGTAAATCTACAAATAGTGAAGAGGACGTCAAGCTTAAGACATTATTTACAAAATATAATGTAATCAAAAAGACTTTGTCAAGTATTGAAGCTACTCGTTACATATATAACCAAGTTTCACAGCAGCTATTGCACATATTCTTTTTTGTCTCCTTGAATATATGTACATTGAATGAAATAAGTTCATGATATTGAACTTTATTTTATGCAACAGCAGAATGTGCATTTCTTTTTCATTTTGAAGCTACAAATGTATCAATGTTTAGTGAAATAACTGCAAGTAAATCCTAAATAAAGCAAGAACTGTTTTCCAGAAGAAACACTTCCACATTTGAAGTGTCACATTGTGTTGTGTTAATTGGTAAAACAGCTCAGTGTGCGTCTTTTTTTTTTATAACAAACCACAGTTTTAAATAGAGACCTGTGCTCATTGCTATTTACCCACAGTGCCGTGCGGTGGAGAGTGGTGTGAGTCTGAATTAGCGGCCCCAGGGACAGCCGCAGGGGTCTCCACAGGCTCGTTTCCGGTCCCAGAGTACGTGCAGCTCCTCGGCCGTGTGCTGGGGAGACGACAGCATGTCCAGGTAGCACTCTTTCTCACAGAGCCAGCCGGCGTCCTGCCAACAACGAAACAGACGTTAGTCATTTTCTATTCATAGGATACATAATGGATTTGTTTACAGCAGCCTCCACTCGTTAACATTGAATCAAAGAATCTGACAACACAGGACATGTTCAAAGGAGGCAAAAATCACCATCACATCTTACAAACAACACGATTCAGCATTTAAGCCAGTTTGACTATTCTCATGATGTTGTATAAAGCCTATTTTGAGTGCTCATTATTTTCTGCCACGTTTGGATCTGTCATAGAATAACACTCGTATCTCTGCTGTATAATAAATGTCAAAGAAGAAAGGTTTGATTGAGCTGCAGTAAACACATTTTGACCCTGGAGGACTCTGCTCTGAGAATTACACCGCAGAAAATAAAACAACAGCATCAAATGGAGACTATTGACTTTGACAATTGTTATACTGTAATTAAATAACTTTTGGAAAATAAATGCACTTGAATCCATTAAATATTTTGAATACATGCATTGTGTTGCTGGTAGTAATGTGTCTTCCTTTATAAAAAAAAAATTGCATTGTGTAAAAATGAATTCAACTTTATTAATTCCCTCAGAATAATTCTTCAATTTTTTCAATTTCAAGTTCTCTAGGTCTCCTCAAATAAATTTAAAAGCAGATTAATTCATCTGCCATTCATCTGCCATGAACTGATGAAGAAGTGTGAGATATTCTAATTAATGTTATGGTATTCAGAATAAAAATGTATTACAACGGTCAAAACTATGCTATAATCTTCTCAAAATAACACTTTTTGCATAGTATATCTTAAATGAACAGACATTTAAAGTTGCTTAGAATCCAGTGGAAAGAGCCGTTAGTTCAAACCTTCCTAACTACAACTGCCCAAAACGGACAAAATGAGCACAGCTAAAGGAGAAGCACTGCTTTTTAAAACACACAATGTTACTATATTGGACTAAACCAATTTTGTTTACAATTTTTTATAGCGATCGCACTATTATTTCCTATTTCCACAATGATATACACTTCCAGGTGTGAAAAAACACACTGCACCTTTAACTCTTTCAAAAGTTTTAATTTTAAACTTCTTATTCTCTTTTTCTTAATCACAAATTGAAAATCATCATTAATTCTTAGCACACTTTAATATTAACTAATCAGCCATTTCTCTTCTGCTAATGAGAGCAACAGGGGAAGTGACACAAGACTCAGCGTGACTCAAACTTAATTAAGGTTTAAGTTAAACTCAATTACACAATAAAATGTATAGACAGACAGTATATCGTATTACGGTATTAGGTACAGTGAAGAACCAAATCCAGTTTCTCTCATTACCTGATATTTCTGTGGCCCAACAGCTGCCATCCAGATGCCCATGCTTACATCTTCTCCCTGAAAACGTCACACTTTATCATATTCAAGATCAAGGTTTAAACTATACTTCTTCCCCCAAGACCCCAGCTGCTGAGTACTTCACCTGGTAAGCCTTAAGTTGTCCTGCGTTACTGGCGAGCCACTGGACCAGGTCACGAGAGACCACGTATCCTGAGCCGCAGGCGAAAGCCGGGTAGGCCGGACTGGCGTACTCCAGCTCCTGCCACTTCCCAATGCGGTCCACTGCCCAGCTTTGCCTGAAACTAGGTCAGACGCAGTGAGTTATCATCACATTTGCCTATTCACCTGACCTTTTTAAAATATGCATATTGTTGTCTCTCTTTTTTTCCTCTAAAGTTCAGAAGACTTTATTGAAGTGAAGCGGCAAACAAAACCCAAAAGTGCAGTCAGGAACTAAAAGTACACAGTCGACAGGATCAGTCACCATATTATACTTACTTCCCCCACCAGAAATTGCTGCGCTTGAGACCCTTGTGGTCAATCTTCATTAATACCGAGTCTACGTCGATGTAACAATCATCATCCGTCTTCAGGAGCAGATTAAAGTCAGCGTTTCCCACAGACCTATCAGAGGGAATTTGTGACCTTAATTAAAAGTTTAACTTCACATTCTTTGCCATATCTCAGAGTGGATTTATATTCAAATACCAGCCAGACTAAAGGGCGAGAGGCCTTGAAAATAAATAATACACTTGCCAAATCGAAGCTTAAGAACAGTCTTTATGTTTCTGCAATCCGATGACTCACAACTGTAGTTTTTCCTGCGACTGAGTGATTGCAATCGAGATTGTAACAGCGAGACATTTTGAGAGAGAACGACACACTTTCATTTCAGACTGCTGATTTCCTCAGAGGGCCCGGGCAATTTGGAGACACAGAATGGAGTCATTAGCACTTGGGCTTACCATTTATAGAACTGAAGCAGTTTGGAAGGCACGTTCCTATAGGTGTCTACCACATCCACGAATACCATGTCGCCGTGCCTCTGGCTCTCCTGCTCCAAGGCGGCATCCTCCTGTTTTAGCCTCGAGGCATGCTGCTCCATACGGGCAGGACGGCCTCGTAGGAGCTCCGATAGACCCTCACCATCTGTGGGGAGGCGAGACAGAGAGGTAAACGATGGGGGTTAAAAGAGAGAAGCACACATCAACAGAGAAATATCTACATTTATATTTGTGTTTGTGGAGCTTCTCAGTAAGTCATTATATAATAAAATTGGTAAAGAAGAAAGCATCTGGACAAAGTTTACATAGCTTTCCTTTAAAACTATATCCAGATGTCTTCTTAATCATTTGGTTACTCACACTTTTTTGTAAATGAAAGCACTTTGAGAGCTACTCGATAAATCTCTGTTTGGTGTGTAATACATAATAGTGTTGTACAGAATGGGTCATTAGTTCTGTTTTCAGAGTTAATGATTGAAGAACTACATCTCTTTGTTTTCTTAATGGCAACAAATCTATGTTACATCAGCCTAAATGAAAACACATAAAGGAGGAAAACCAAAAAAGTACAACAGGTCATTCAAGGGAAGACATATTTCCCATTTGGCCTGTATGCGGAAAATAAAAAAGAGGCTAATCTCATAACCTGCCAAAGTGAACAATGTTTTTGAATTTAATCATATCAGATTGTCTTCAAACATTTGGCTAAAAGACTCTAATGGTTTTCATAAATATCTCAACACAAACCGTAAATAGTAAATGTGAAGCCTCCAGCCAAACCCGGGAATCCAAGAGCACTTCGATGAGGCAATATGCCCTCTGCAATCTGCAAAAGGGAAAGTTTATCCTTCCACTTTAAAAGTGAACAATCACATGAGTTTACCCTCTCCATTACTTAAGAAGGGACTTACAGAGGAAAACCTGAGGACGCCTCCTCCGTCACTGAGCTGCACAGAGGACGAGTTGACTGAAGTTAGACCAGCAGAGTCCAAACTCTCCCACACCAGCGATCCCTCAAAACCCTTAGTAAAAAAAATAAATAAATGAAAAAATAAAAAGATTTTCCACCACAACTGTAACTTTTAGAGTCAGCGAAAGTGTGAGAAGCTGACCTTAGGCAAAATGAACTGCTCCACTGGTTTGTACCACACGCCGTTCACCAGAGTCCCAGTGCTGATGGTGCTGAATCGAGCAGTCACCACCGCCTCCTGAAAAAACGTAATGAAACATTTTTCCTCTGCACAAAATCTTTCTCTTTACACCAATAAAAATATGCCTTTTATTGCCACTGAACGCTCCTCTACAGTCCATTATCTGAAAGAGGTGCTGGTTTGAATGTATAACTGAGGCTGTAAACACAAACAGCGCTGAGTCCTCCAGCTGCCCCGAGGCTGTGCGATGTGTCTAGCAACGAAAAAAAGGCAACATACGAGCTTCATTACACTCCCAGGCACAAGCTCTATTACCTCTTGGTCCAGTTGGAGCAGCTTCACAGTCACATTGCGCTGTGGCTCAGACTGCATCCCGCTGGGAAACACCCCCAGTCTGGTGATCACTACTGGGTGCAGCACCTTGAAATCCAGGGCAACGGCCGTCACATCGGTGGGAACGAGCGCTGAGGGGTCAGACACCGTCACAATCTCAATCTCAGCATTCTGCCCTGCCCCTGGGAGACAATAAAAGTTCCAACAATCCCGACAAAGCTGATGGTCCCTTTTTAGTGATTTTTTTTGTGGTATTTACAGATGAAGCTATGCCATCAGCACTCTACTCTTATTCTTGGGTTTGCGGTCTTCAAAAGCCAGCTGCTGCTCATAAGTATGGCTTCTTAATTACAAAAGAGCCATTTATTACCCACGAGATCAATGAAGAGATAAAGGCAGCAGCACAAATCTTTATATGCCTCCTACATAACTTCTGTTGCTCTTTTCTAAGTATAGACAATCAGAGGGAGTAGTTAATTAAACCAAATGCTTTTCAATATGAGAAAAGAGTTGAACTAATTTGTAGATATATTTTAGGTTTGTTTGTGAAAAGCTTAAAATTTATGGCATGAGACTATGAGAAAGGAAACTGTTGACATTTGAAGAGTAAAACTGAAGAGACATAAATGCATTGCTTAGTTTAAATGCTGCAGTAAAAAACTAAATGCCTCCATTAAACAGAGTCACCCTCCTTCTGCAGCACTTACCACTGTGCTCTGCAAAGACTGTATATTAGCTGAACAATTACAGCAATATTATCCAAATCTCCTTGACTCACAGAGCTTCAAAGAGGCCCACACCTATAAATCGTGTTTCCCATTTTATATAAATCAGGCCTCCTTTACACCGCATAAAGACGGAAGGCACAACTCTGTTACTGTCTGGCAGAGTCTAAACAATGATTAAAACTGTCATTATGCTCGCTCTCTGAAATGACTTACAGGGGTCTTTTGTCACAGAAGAGATTTACAAAGCCCTGACGATGAAGCCAAAAAGAAGAGGAGCACAAGAGCTAAAAATAACCGAGTGAATATTTCCCAGAATTAGATTATTTTCAATAGATGATTTTTATGAATACATTTTGTTGCTTCTTTGTAATATTAAGTGGTAATTTATTACTTAGCCAAAGTACCTCCCCCTTTTAAATCAACTTAAGTACAGATACTTGAAAATTAAGAAGTACAATAACATAGTAATGAGTATTTTTACTTTGTTACATTGCACCACTGCATATTATTTGTGTCTTGTTGATCTCTTTTGTCGTTTCTTATTTCAAATTAGAAAACCAAAATGGTGCCACACGGACGATTTAAAGGTGGCCGGGGCATCTTGATACTAATTTCACCCTCACACTCCATCAGCCCGTGTCACCAGATAGCTTTTCACCTTGATGGGAAATCTTGTCACGTTTTGACCTTGCGAGATCTTGTGGCACAAGTTCTTGTCACAGCCCTAATACATATAAAATGAATGAATAAACAATTCCTAAATGCCTCGGGTCATTTATCCAATGTCACTCCCCTCACTCTCACCCCTTTTCCTCAATCTACTGTCTACAAAATAAAAGCATAAAGAAATACACACGCAAATGCATATAAAACTAAACATGAGCTTGTTATTCACGACTAAAACATTAATAAAATGTTAATTGTGCTTATTAATGCAGGTGAAAAGGCCTTGTAAAGGATACATTAAGCTGTTACAAATACTTAATAGTGGGCTGTTAAATTAAAACACAGTGAGCTTGTCTTAGTGCTTAGCTTGACTTAGTTCGATATTTCATGGTCAAGCAGCAAAATAGTCCAACTTGTTGTTTTTTGTTCCACCTGTTGAACCAATATTAAACTTTTATTGTAGGATGACAATATAAACAAGGATTATATCTGAATAGACTGAATTTTGAATATATAGTGAGTGTGTAAACCCATGGGAAAACTTAGTGGCATGTTTTTTCATCACAGTACAATAAATGGCCACTGGAGGAATTAGACACTGTCAACCCAAAAGTGTAGATCCCGCTTTTCAAGATAAACCAGAATACAATTTAAAAGCACCAAGAGCACAGAATACTAATCTAGGTACCTCTTAAACACTATGTAGATAATTAGCATTTGCGGTTTGTCCAAAACACAAAATCCCTTTGATGAATGCAGCACAAACACACCCATTTCAACAACAATTAGCAGTTTGCTTAATGTGTGCTCTGACCTGAATCCAAAGTCAGGTACCCACTGTGTTTAACAGCAACAAATGTCTTTTCTCTTCCCATCACAACCAGAAGCTCCTGCCTTCGTTTGTGAAGCAAAGCACGGTAACACTAACACTATTAACACCACTGTGAGATTTAAAAAAAATGGACAAATTAAACATTGCAGTAACCCTTAAGGCTGCATGTTTAAAAAGTACTATTTGGAGGAGCGGTAACGGTTTTTGTGAGGCACAAACACAGAAAATGTAGTCAAAAAAGAAGTGGCTTTGCAGAGACATTTCAATTTGACATGAGGCCTTTATTTTAAATATTAGTACTCTGTGTTTTATTTAGCTTAAATTTTCAAGTGATGTGTTTTTGTGCAGTGCTCACGATGATTGGCAGCTGCCTTGACTGTAAGACACTTCTGCTTTGGCCTTGGGTATGCAAAGAAAAGAACTATGTCCTTGAGCTGTAGCTGAACATGAATAGAGATGTTTTACTGCTTTTCTGAAATGTATTATTGCTATTCTTTCAACACCTCTGCTGTTATTCTGCCCACGCTCCACTTTTTTTACCCATGTACATGTGCAGTAACGGACCGCACCTTGGCTTATTAGATACTAGCGGTCTGATTGGCATTGGCTTAATTTGTGCTTTAACATAGATTTTTAGTATGAATTTTATTAAGGAAGGGCTGGAGTCTACCGCAGGATGATTTAAAAAGCATAAAGTGAGTACATCTCGGACAAGTGCTGGTTAATTGAGGGGCGTTCAGAGACAGACGTTCTCAGTTTACCTCAGAATACATGAACTGAAGAAAGCACACAGGCAAACGGACAACACCACACTTTAAAGGTCACAGCCATCTGAAGGATCAAAATGACATTGTATTTTTATCAAGGGTGTATAATTTAACATCCTATTGAAAAAACTTCACCAATTGTTCAACTGTCTGTTGAACCTGAGGCTAAATGTGCCTAAATGTCTGTTTAAGAAAAAGCAGCATTATTAGTGGACAATCTCTGTAATAATAGTGTTTCTATTACTGCACACTTTATTTGACAGTTTTTGTTTGACCTTTATTTGAAAACTAAAGTCCACCTGAGATTGCCAATCTCATTTTGAAAGGGGTGCTGACCCCTTTGGGGACCAATTGTGGTTTTTTTTAGAGGCAAAAGAAACCAGAGCATCTATGAAGACAGGAGAACAACCTTCCCAGACCGAGGATTGAACCCAGGAACATTTTTACTTTGAGGCAAGAGTGCCAACCACATTAACAACATGTTATACTGTGTTGGGTGACTGCACAGTTTTTAAAAGTGACCGACAGGAAATATCTGAACTTTTTTGGGGGTTGATGTGGTCTCAGGGAAAAATGTAATGCAAGTAATCAGTGATGAACTTGGTACTGCAATGATCATGTTTATTTATTTTTATATAAGAAGCAAAGGCAACATTTCTGTAACAGTTCAATTTAATGCTAAGTTTGGGCAAGATTTATTAAGAGACAGCAACATTATTTTAAGGTAATAGACAGAATGACCCCAATCTTACAGTTGTATTCATTTTGATATCCTGTGTGAGATGTGGTATCATTTTGATTAGATCTCTGAGTTTTTGCAAAGGGGTACAGGTTCCTTGCCAAAGTGAGCCCAGCCCATAAAAACAAACTCATGAGAAATCTATTAGCTAAATCCTTTATGGGGAAAATGTATTATTGAGTGTTACCTTGCTCGGTGAAGTTTAGGAGGGAGCAGGAGTAGGGGTCCTCTCTGTCCTCTTCTGGGATGGGACAGCCATGTTTGCCCACGATAAACCTCACCCCCACTCTGAAAGAATGAAGGTAGGACACAAAGGACTTTTTTTAATTCATTTTTTGTAAGGCAATATTAGACTGGGAGATGGTTCTAAAGCTTGTCCATCTAGACACCTTCGTTACCATGGCAACGGAGAGTTGCTTAAAGGCTATCACACCTTATCTGCGCACAGATCATTGAATGAGAAGGGAAATGGACAAAGAGGAAAAAAGAAGAACAATATCAGCCGGCGGTGAAGATAAAAGGGGTTGATGGCCACTCAGTTATTTGCTCTCAGCTGCGGGCTTTTTTCATCTTTAGGAGTGTGACCTGTGAAAATGAACAGGATAGACAATAACAGGAGGTGAAGTTGGAGAGACAAACCTGTGCTGGAAGTGGGGGTGATGCTGAAGGTAGCCCAGCCAGGTTTCTCTTATTGCTTGTCGCAGCTCATAATGGTGCCTCGCTGACAGCACTCCCACCAAAACATCGTAGAAGGGCAACGCTTCGTCTGTAACACACAGCCACATTTAAAATATTCATTTGTAAGTACAGCTGCTTTGATATTGCCCATTACCCCATGTGGCAATAAACTGTGCCCTACAGTGCTGAAACAATAAAAGGTTAGGGAAAAGAAGCAACCATCATTATAATCTCATGCATTAATACAGTTTAAAGCCCTAATTTGTGCATTTCATATAGACTTCTATCCAACAATTCATATTAGTTTAACTGTATAGCAACATTTTAGGACAAAAGTCATCAAGATGCATGAAATGGAAACAGAGCAGACCCTTCCTTCAGAAAGCACTTGTCGACAGCAGAGTGGAAAATCCCTTTAAGATTTAGATTTCATTATTATTCCTGAAAAGAAACTGTCCTGTCGTACTAGTGCTGCAAATTGTTACATATTTATATGAGAGATGCCAAAAACATACAGAGAGTCAGTTATGTTAATGTGTAAATACTTCAATGTTAGATTGGCTACAAACAAGCCCATTACATCATGTAGTAATAAACTATACCCTACAATAATGAGGCAAGGAAGGTTGGTAAGGGGTAGATTAATTGGGTAACGACTGTCATTATTTAACACCTTAAGCCCCACAGACATTTAAACTGTGTATCACCAGGTCAAGACAAAGTCCATCAAGACACGCAAGAAAACGCAGCAGATTCTCCTTGAGCAAACCCTTTTCGGCAGCGATGAAGAAAATCCCCTCAGATTCAGAATATATTACAATTCCCAAAAAAGAAATTGTCTCGTTGCAGCAGAAATTTAAGTCGGCACAATAAAGAACAGATATTGATGTAAATGTGAACAGGCTGTGTGCAAGGCAAGAACTTAACAAGGCAACTGTCATTAATTACCCTAATCTATCCATTTCATACTTGTCATAATTTTTATGTGTAGCACCAGTTGAAGTGATAGTTACTAAGACAAGGAAACACAGCAGAGACCCTCTTTGAGCAAGCACTTGCCGACAACGGAGAGGAGAAAACCCCCTCAGACGCACATACATTATTATTCCTCAAAAAGAAATATGTTGACACTGAACCTACTGATACAGACTACAGTGTGAGGATATGCTTAATAATTGGCCAATAAATACAAACAAAATTCAGTTCACTGCCACTGCTTTGACATGAAAGTCTCACACATTTTGTAACATTAAACGGTGCCCAACAAGGTAATTTAAAGTAAATAATATATTTACAATTTATAATGACGTTCGGTCCCTGGGCATTTTGTAGAGACTTGAATTAAACCCTTCAAAACTGGTTTAGATAACTCGATCTTGAAAGCAAATAGTTTTTTTATACTCTAGAAATATCAAAGAAGACTGCCAAATATAACAGCAAATGAATACTTAACTGTATAGCTGAGCTGCAAACAAGCTGCATAATTGATCAAAAAGCATTTCTTCTTGCATCAAAAACGGAATAAATACATTCCTTCAATAATGAATATGGACGTGTATAAAAGAAGTGACAATTGCCTAAAAATCAGCCCAAAGAGAGATGCACTGTAACAAGAGCATCACTTGACATCATCCCACCACCAACGCCCAGCTCTATTGAACTGTCACATTCACATTATTAGCTCTTAAAACACATAAAGCTCTACACACAGCAGCGGTAATAATAGGATAAAGGGATACAGCCTGACAACTACCTGTTTCCATACACAAACAGACAAGCTGACTCCGAGGCGGTACAAGCAAAGTTAGCCCATCTGCGCTTTGGTAAAACTAAGTTATCGGAGGAGAAAAAGCCCGGAGTAGAGGCTAAAAAAAGTACCCAAGGTTGTGTTGTAGTCCAGCGGATCGGAGGAGTGTCGTTGAGCCAACCACAAGTGCACCAGGACGGCGACAGCACAGGGCAGCAGAGTGAGCGCTAGCCTCCGCATGGACAGAGCCCTTCAGTCAGCGGGACCAGCCTGGAGCTTCAGCGGCGCCGAGCAACGTCTCTCTGCCGGAGCTACGCGCCTGTGTGCGGTGTGAGACCCTCCGTGTGAGCGCCTCATTTCAGCAGCTCTCCGCCGGACCGTCAGCACTGCCTCATGTCTGCCGCTGCCGCTAAGAGAGACGGACCAATGGGAGACCAGGAAATCCTGCCGCGGTGCCAACTGGGAAATGGAGTTCTAATGTATGTGGCCAATAGAACCGTTGAAGTGTATGAATAAAAAGTTTTGGTTTTGTATAAAGAGAAAAGAAGGAAAGTTTAATTTATTTATTTATTTATTGTTTCATATTTATTTATTTATTAATTTTTATATTTGTTTTATTTGTTGGTAATATCCACATTTATTATCTATTTATTTTAAAATGCAATATGGTCAGTTTATTTTTATTGTTCCCATTTTATTGCAGACTAAGGCATTTTGTGTATGGTTAATGCGACTCTAACCGCCTCTCCGACACCACTGCAATTACACAAATTCATACACCAGTGGCCCAGACACTGGAGGCAAGTGGGTGAAGGACCAAACAACAGTGAACTAGAGGGGATCGACCCAGACAACCTGCTCTACCTACTGAGCCCCTGTGCCCCATGTATTGTATAGACCAGGAGTGGGCAATTATTTTTCCCCAAGAGCCACATTAGAACATGGAACTCTTGTGGAAGGCCGGGCCAACACAGGGAACTCAATAAAAACATGTTTATTTTGCCTATAGGAAAGGTATTTACCATTTGGAGCATGTCGTATAGTGGAATCAACTGATATGCTGCAAAATATTGAAGGAAAAGGCAAAATATATGCAGTGTTTAATTATCAATAAAATATTAGTAAATGCTTGGCGGGCCACATTGAACATCCTAATGGGCCGCATGTGGCCCCCGGGCCTTAGTTTGCCCACACTTGTATAGACTATGGCAGGCATTTACTTACTTTGCTTGAATTAACTCCTTGTGCTCTTTCTAACTATTCCCTTTGCTGCCTCTTGTACATTTGTGTTGACCCAATAACAGATAATCTTACCTTAAACAGTCATTACAAACGTAGTGGCCAAATGAATGAAGAGTCCATTTTGACTGCCAACATCATCATCTTAGTCTTCATTAACATAATTCAATTAAATGGTTGAGAAGAAGCACCTAGGAGATTTTTAAAGGCAAAATAAGTTTTATCCTTAATGCAGTTTGAGGCAAACTGTTTCCAGGTTCCACCTTTCTAACATTTATGTCCTGGATGAGAATCGTAGAAATGGCAAATGAGCGCTGTCCCAAATCAAGCTAAACCAAGTCATTATATTACAGCCATAAAATAATATTTTAATGAGGTTTAGGCAACATTGACTCACGTTTTGGTGAACACGGCTGGGATTTTTTCTTTTATTTTATTGCAGCATTAAACTAAAGCAAACCAATGCAGTTTTCTGCGAAAGATACTTAAACTAAACAGAATACGTGAGTAAGCAGAATAAATAGTTTATCACATGTCCTTAAATTGAAACACTAAAATACAGATAAGAGCTGTTGAGCTCTGTTTATCACATAAAGATGTGTGTTTGTTTCTTCATCATCAAACCTGCAAAATTTAAATGAAGTGAGAAAAACCCTTTAAAGCAATGCAATAAACAAACAAATGGCTTACTTTATCCTCGTAAATCCCAGGTGACGCGCCAGAGCTTTAAGATTAGAACATAACTTTATTAAAGCCGTTACCGTGGGCTGCACATAAATCATTTGAACAGGATCTTTTGTGCACAGGGAGGTGGGTTTGAGGAGGATTTCATGTGACTCAGAGCAAAAGGAAGACAGAAGATCTCGCCACCAACTCAGAGCCTTGTAAACATCTCATTTCATTTGATGCAAGTGAACTTTCAGCCTTGTATAAATGTCATTTCATTGACCTCATGAACTAGTTCAAGAAAACACAGAGTGCAATGGAAACACTAGTATTTAACATATTTCAGACTAATACATCCCTCTAAGGCTAAGAAACATCTACAAACACCTAAGTTCACTGTTACATTATTAAATATTCACACAAGTATTCTGAGCAAAGGCCTAACATTTAGAGGACGCAAAGTGCTGGTCTGGCATATAGTCCAAGTTGAGCCTTGGATTAATCCAACCATTAGGTCCTGGTTAAGACCCATGTTAGTTTATTCTTGGGTTTAGCTTTAGTTTGTTCTAGATTTAAAATGAATTTGAGTCTGGTCATGGGTTTAGTTTAATCCTTGTTTTATTCACTCTTCAGTGTCAGTTTAGCTCTACTTTAGTCCAGGCTTGACTCCAGTCAAGGAATAAACTCAAGCGCAGTTTTGTTTTCATTTTCAAACATTGACTAAACAAGGAAATACCAAAAAACTAAAACAGGACTAACCATAGAAGTAAACCAATGTTAAACCAGGACTAAACTCAAGACTAATAAGTGGTCTTGTGCAAAATGCATTTGAAATTGGTAGTTTCAAAAATTTATAATGAACATATTTTGCTAATTAAACTCATTTTTAGATTTTAGTCCCTAATAAGTGCAGTTTAGTCTTGACTTAGTGTTAATTTATTTAACATTTTAGTCTTGATTTCTACCTGGTTTAGTCCTGGACTTGTTGTTAGATGTGTCCCATTCCATGCCCTTCATTTAGGTTCACGTCAGGCTTCTGCTCGGTTCGTGCAGATAGTACTGAATAACCTTGTGCCTCGGGCAAATTAAAGCCATCTGCATTATACGATTGTTGTTTGTCGTGTTTGTACAACCTCATTAAAGTGATTTCTTTTCTGCCAACAACACAATATTCATTTGAAAGGAAAAGCCTGTTTGTAGCATATTCGTAGTTTCTTGAAGCACCTCCCAGCGTCCTGTCACAGCCACACTGCAGATATCCAACACTTTTTTTATTTATGTCTCGTTCATCACACAGCATTCTCCTCTCATTTCTCTTCCTTTTGCCCTGCAGAGTTTCAAACAGCCAACGCACCCCTTAAAGAATCTATATGGCTTTATTTATGTGGTTATCAGCTGAGAAAAAAAGATTAGTTTCAGTTTCTCCTCCATGGTGTCACGACAAAACCACTGCATTTATTTTACCCAAAACCTTGTATTAGCCTGGTTTTTGAATGATTATCTGCATTAACCTCATTCAACTCATCATCTCAAGTTAACATCAGGTTGTATAAATCTAAGATGTGAAGAAAAAGGGAAAGATATTGACACTGTGATGACACACGAGATTTATTTAAAGATATCTTATCAGTATAAACGCAGTTAATAAGAGTTGCCAGATTTGCTCATTATACCAGCTGCTAATATCAAGATTTGAATTGGTCTGTGCAATACAGCATACTTCTGTTCTTCATCTCTGTTGGGATTAGTATTTAAAAAGATGTCTGTGAAGGTTCTCAGTCATCCAGGGCATCTTGAAAAAAAAGGTTAAAGTAAAAGCATCTAACTGTTTTCAAAAAGTTTTCATTAAAAACTGTGTCCAGATGATTTTACTTTAACTTTTTTATTTGTAAAGATAAAATAAACACTATATTTAACATGACCTTTTATATTAGCAGCAAAGTTTTATCTTCTCTCTCTAATCTAATCTAAATAAAGTTGTAAAAGAATAAATAGCAAGCAGCTGGGCATTGTTTTGAAGGTCCTTGGGACTTTGTCCATCCCTCTCGTCGATCCCTCTTGTCCTCTATACACGTATCTTTCCCAAAATGAGCAGCAACATGTCTGCATAGATTCTTTGTCATTAAGTTCATCATTCAATATACGTCTTCTATACCTTCAAAATGATGCCCAGATGCCTTCTTATTAACTGTTTTATTATGACCCCAGGATAACACATTTCAACACTTTTTAATTTTTCATCAAACTTATGGTGGTTCTCAAATTTATCATAAAATATTTGTCTCTGTCAGAATCATCAACAAGGCAGTACATAAATCCGGGCTTTTTTAACTTAATTTATTGATTTAGACTTTAATCTATTCTGATATTATTGATGACATTTCTTTACTATATTTTTATGGTTATTTCATACGTGCCATACACTATAGTTTTAGAACCACTGTTGTGTATGGCCCTTGAAACTGTTTTTAAGTGTCTTTAAATAATATTCCCTAATGGCACTTATCTTCTTAGTTTCCTTTAATAGGAATTTGCATATGCTGATTAGACCTAATGTTAATGTATTTTCATTATGCTATATTTTATTCACCATAAGTGTCGTTGAGGAGGCCATGGTGTGCGTATCATCTTTATCATCATTCAGTGCACTCTGCAGTTTAATATGAGCCATAATCCATGATTTTTCAAAGTCATTGTGACAGAAACACATTAAAAACAATACGCCAAGGCCTGACAGACTTCAGTGAGTCCTAATTCTGGTTCAGTCCCAGGTGAGACTGTTGGTGCACGCTTGAACGCTCACATCAAATCACTGCGACAGACTATTTCCATGTTAATACCAGAGCGTGAATAATGATTATAGGCTTGGTTTATGAAACAACCCGCGGTCTTGGCTTGTGCATGTGTTTTTTATTTTTTTGTCTGAATTCCGTCTGAATCCCTCGGTTGAAGATGCCATTGCACATGAGTGGCTTGTCCAGACGGTCTGTGGTGGAGTTCAGCCACAGGAGGTCTCCAGCTCACACCACCGCAGCAGCAGCAGCAGCAGCAACAGCAGCAGCAGGCTCCACACGCACCACAGACACCAGGAACAGACATTATGAGATCAAAAATTATCTACTTACTATTTTTATCTGATATATTTGATCATGTGAACCTTTCTTTTTAACAATGAGTAGTTGGTTTATGACAGGTATAAGACACTCTTTCTTTTATGATCAAATATTTATCAGGTTAGAGCAGGTGATTTTTGAAACGTAACATATTTAAGTTTATTCGATTTTGAGTGAGCTTCAGGAAGTCTACCCCATAACTTTACTTTATTTTTATTTTAGGAACCTAAGACACTCACTTTTTGCTTTGACTTTGACGTTAAACAATAACTCTATTGATTATTATCATCAGTCTATTGATAATTTAAGAATATTATATTTCCTAACAGTGAAAATAGCCCGTCAAGACCATTAATTTATTTTATCCATAAACATCCAAAATATAACCCACTGTATACAATTTTGGTTTAGTGTTCAGCATTTGTATTCACAATTTATAAATATCTGTTCTGACATTTTTGTTCTGCCTTGTGTTTAAAATATTCTGTCTTTAGTTGTGTACAATTTGTAGTCCTCAAACAAAGTAGCCTCTCCACATTAATGAGCACAGAGCATTTGACTTCAGTAAATAAGTCAGTGGAAATGTTAGTGAGCTGAAAAAAAAAAAAAAAAACAGGACTCTCCACATGAAAAGCAACACCATGTCATCATCTTATTAATAAGGTAGACTTTCATTGAACCATAATCAGGTCTGGTTTATGCTGTATGCTGCCATAAACTCTTGAGTCCCACAATGAGATAAAAACAGTGACGACAAACAGAAGTGGGTTGCTGTTTCCTTTAATTCATTTGATCCATCAAAGGATTTACAAAGCCTGCAATATTTAAATGCTGTTTTCCCCCCGAAACACTAACATCATTCATGAATACATCTGCACCCGGACTCCAATGAGAACAATGTGCAGAGCACCCCAGACATCAAAAAAGAGGCGACAGTTCATATCATAGTCTCTGTTATAGATATAAATAAATCCATGCAATATTCATCTCGAGGCTTATGTTTCGCATTTGGCACCATCTTTGTGACGAGGTCAGTGAACACAACCCGAGGTCAGGTTTAACACAGGAAATTGAGACGTTTGTAATGCTCCATATGCTTAAAGCAGAGTCCGAGGCTACGTTCACACTGGAGGGAAAAGTGGCCCAGATCAGATTTTATTTTTAGATTTTTTTTTTCCATCTTAATTATATAATGAGTTGAAGAGTTGTGTTTGTGAGATTTTCTGAGTATATATTTTTAAACTTACAGTGTACATTATCAGTTGTGTTTGTCTTGATGTAATGTAGCTAAACGTTCAGCCCTCATCAGACTTTGCATTGCAATCCGTCCTCCCTCTTTTTGGACAAAAGTGGCCTGCTTGTCTTCAATTGGAACTTCCGTGCATCGTCTTGAGTCTGCATTCAAACTTATCCACTTCATTTGTGAAACTACACTTGTGTTTGATTGGTTACAGCAATGCCTTATTTGACCATTCTACTACCTTTCTTATATTGAAAAGAAAGTTAATTTCGATGCACAGCAGCTCTATAGCTCCTGTGGTGTCATTGTATAAAGTAACTGTAAACCTTCAAAGTCTATGGCTACACCCTGTAATGATTTCTCTCTGATGTTAAACACTTCATAAATGAGCACATATTTAGAGACGTATTACTAAATTCTGCAATAATTAGGAGCTTAAACACAACTCCACGCAGCTCCTACAAACAGTACTTTGACTACTTCACACAACTTCCCTCTCTCTCAATTTGAGCCTCAACAGAATGACTGCTGCCAGACGAACCTCAGTGCAAAACTAACAAGTGCTTCCTTCTGAACTCTGGTATGGTTTTGATTAAAATGTGAACCCCAAGTGGACTATAGACGAGCCCAAACAGGAAGAATTTTATAAATTGTTGAGGAAAACATAACGTTTAGTTTTCCCAAGAGCTGGAAAAATAAAAGTGAATAAAATGATCAGAGGGCAAAATGTGAAGCACTGAGAAGGTAAAATATCTCATCAGCGTTTGGGCTGACAGCGCCATCTAGTGTGTTTCTTAAGAAAAGTACTGTTTTTGTTATATGGTTCACAATTTAAAATGCCAGCTGTGAAAGCTAGCAGGACCAGGGCTTTTTCCTCAAAGACCAAACTTAAATGGGGATTACTTAGTTTTTTTACTCCTGCATTTAGTTTGACAGTTTATTTAATCTAAATGAACTGTCAAAAAATGAGGCTTTATAATTAAGGATTTTAATAGATAAGAATAATCCGCCCTCTCCCATTGGTCAACACTGATGTAAATAATAAAATAAACCAGGAAATGCGTTATTCCAGTGTTATTTTACAGCTTAAAAATAAAATAAAATAAAGAAAAGGGCAGCAAATTAAATCCAGATAAAAGTTAATTTAGATAAACGACGCAATGTTTAACGAAGTGGAGATAATTTCTTAGATAAACTCAAAGCTAAAAGATTTTGGTAAGCTCTAAACTTCAGTTTAATGTAACATATTCGAACAAAAGGAGGAAATGATGAAAGGCTGTGGAGCGTTGCAGTGTGGAGATGGCACTAGACGTGGCACTGTAACATACTGTACACTCAGGAAAAGACGGTCAGTCCCTTTGGAAACACGGGAGGCTGTCAGAAAGGAGCAGAAAAAAACATGCAGGCCTCTGATTTATTTTGTCGTTTATGTCAAAGGCCTTGCCATTCACTTAGGACAGGCAAAAGGAACCAGCTCAGGAAACATGCCCGTGAAGTCCAATCAGAGAAGGCAGATTCTGCGTTTGAGTTAGTGAGGTCTGATCTGTCGGAGTTAGGCTTTGACTGGAGAAGTGAAACTGTAGCCTCTAGTTTTTGTCCTGTTTCAGATTCCTAACACGATGGCTGTTCAAGTACCAAGAAAGATTACTCACATTATCTCACTTAAAAGCCCGAACCATCAAGGATTACACTGTTATCTGCCACCCTTAGCGCTCATTACAAAATATCAGATAGTATCAATAATTGCATGATTTATAAATGTTTCTCATCCTAAGTATCATACAAGCTCCGTAGCACTACACGTCATGTAGCTGTCAGTGCTGTGCAACAAATATCCATTAGTACTACTCAGAATAACAATATTAATAACAATCATAACAATTCATCGTAAAAATTAGCAAATGCTAGATTAATAATAATAATAACTACCATTAAAAAGGAAAAGGGGTTTTTGACCATGTGCTTTTTCGTTCCCAATCGAACAAAAGGAGGAAATGATGAAAGGCTGTGGAGCGTTTGCAGTGTGGAGATGGCACTGCGCTCACAGACGTTGGCACTGTAACATACTGTACACTCAGGAAAAGACGGTCAGTCCCTTTGGAAACACGGGAGGCTGTCAGAAAGGAGCAGAAAAAAAACATGCAGGCCTCTGATTTATTTTGTCGTTTTATGTCAAAGGCCTTGCCATTCACTCTAGGACAGGCAAAAAGGAACCAGCTCAGGAAACATGCCCGTGAAGTCCAATCAGAGAAAAGGCAGATTCTGCGTTTGAGTTAGTGAGGACGGTGTCGGAGTTAGGCTGACTGGAGAGGGGCAGTAAATTAAAGAATAATTATAGATCGGAGTTTCGTTTGAAAAGTGATAACCCTGAAAAACTCACATTATCTCATTTAAACATCGTCTGTTTGTTTATCTGCCACCTCCTCCTCATTACACACACTTTTCTGAGATGATGTACTCCGAGCGATAATGGGGCTTTTTCAGGCTCCGATCTGAATCTGACTGCTCGGATTACTAAAGCCAGCGGGTTAATTGTTGCTGACTCTGAATTGGACTTTAAAAAAACACCAATAATGGAAGTGTCACATTGCAGCAGTACTTTAAGTGTTGCCACAAATAGTTGGATGTACACCGAAAGCAATCGGAGCTCATTATGATTTAAAATAATGGAAAGATAATGTTTTGTGGCGATAAAGGGAAGGGGGATTGAATGTTTAAAGACATTGGGCAAATTTCTGTGTCCTGAGGCATGTCAAATCTAGCACAAGGAAAGGAAAGAAAAACATCTCTTCTCATTAAGCACTGAGCAAGGCTGTTCTCTAACAACAAAGCATTAACAAACCTATTTAACAAGACATAGTACGCTCACTGGGTTGCCAGTTCGGTAGCTGACTCCCCCCAAACCCTCAGCCACCCCAGGACAGAGCTGAGCAACAACACAGTGTCCACCTGGTAAACTCTAACCCAACGCCAACGGCCAGTGGCTTCAGGAGTGGTGAGGACAGAGGAGCACCGCAGCACGGCCCCAGACAGCTCATCAGAGGATGCTGCAGAAGAACTTCTTCTCCCTGAACGGGTTCTCGGAGGCCGGGACGGGCACGATGAGGGGGTCCTCGCGTATGTGGGCATCGCAGTAGGCCATCAGGTCGGCCGCTGCTTTGGAAACCTGCAACAGGACGAGAAGACAGAGGGGAATATTAGTGTTGTAGTTCCATGGACATTGTCAGGCTTAAGCTAACTTTTTAAATATGCAGTGTGTGACTTTTTTTTTTTTTTTTTAATTGAAGAAAACCGTTAAATCATCTAAAAACAACACCTTAAGAAGTCAACTAGCTTTATTATCGAGGATTTTAATAGAAGAGAATGCTTTGGCTAATCACATACTTGCTTACAAAAGGTTCTGCTGCCATTCGGATAAGAAACACTCCCTTTAAATGTTTGTCAACAGGACTTGTGAACATTGTGGTGGAAAGTCTTACAGAGAAAGTGTCTAGGAGGCGGAGGAGCCTTGTTTTAGTCTTGGACATAGAGGCCTATGGATTGTAGATTTTTATATTATAAGACCAACAAAGACCACATCATTATTTAGACTGGAGGACAACTAATATCTGATATGCCTCTCTTACTCTTTTAGAAAATGCCAAACCCCTCCAGTCCAGATTTTGTCCTGTTTCCATGACTGGTTACTGGTTTCACTGTGACTTTCTATGGCACTTTTTTTTTTTATTAATTATACTTTCTTGTAAAGCATTCATGAGGTCTGAATATATCTTATTTTTTAAAATTAATTAATCCAGTGACTACATTATATGCACGGTGAAAAATTAATAGTATGATGTTGCATTTTAATGAAAAACAATGACCTTTGCGTGGGCTACAGAAAATTAACATCTAGAAGAAATATTAAGACTAGAGGCGTTTTGGATTATTAAGTAATGGCTGCAAAATCCTAAAAGTATTCAACAGTCACTTTTGTGTTGAGCCTGCAGTAACACAATGCAGCAGTTCATATTCATAACTGACTGCACTTTTAATCCAGGACCAGGTTAAAGTTGAGGCTGTTCTAGATTTTTGCTGCATGAAACTTAAACGCTGCTTCACCAGGTTTAGTTCTAACTCTGGGCACGAGCAGAAGGCCTGTCCCAGATGTTCTCAGAGTCCGAACCCGAGCAGCAGCGTTCTGAATAAGCTCGTTTTGATTGACCAGTGAGCAGGCCGTTACAGCGGATAAGTTTCTCTAAGTCTGGTTTAGACATAATCCCTTTGACTTTGGAAAGGTTTTTAAGGTGATAAAATGCTGATGATGTCATTGACTTAATGTGACTGTGGAAATTAAAGTCTGAGTCCATGATGACCCTTAGATTCCTAACCTGATTTTTATATTTTAGAGAAAGAGACTAAAGGTGACATTAGTGAAGTTTTATAAATCTTAAAAACAACTGCTGGAGCAAAACACAGGCAGCTGGAGTAAAGTGTCAGGAAGGTTCATCATTTTTGGCCTGTAGCCCGTGGCATTAAACTGCTGCCTGTTACCTCGGCCTGAGGGCATGTGTCGGGGCAGACAGCTCTGCAGCACAACAGACTGATGTTTGAGGCAGGACCTGTTCTAAACCGAGGGGGCAGGACATGCACATGATTCAGCCACTGTAAGAAATGATAGTATTAGCTTGATTCATGTTAACCTTTAAAAATGAGGTGATTAATCTGTATTAATGGCTTTTCACTCAAATAATACCTTTAAAATAATTGTAATAGTTTCTCTACGTAACATTGTTTTTTCCTTTGCCTTTTCATTTTATAGAGACACTAGATCAACAGGAAACAGGGTGAGAGGGGGGAGGGGGGCGTGACTTTAGGCAAATGATCCAAGCTGGAATCGAGTACGTGGTACGCGCTCTATAATCACACATATGTAAATTAGCGAGTAAGGTCATAGTGTTGCAGACTCCATTTTAATTTGAGTTATAGTATGGGGACACTTTTAAAAACAAAAAAAGTTCTGTCCTGGTCAGTTAGCTCATGTTCTTTTCTGGATGATCACACTCATCTCATATGACAACAGTCACATGTTCAGGTATTTATCATAACCTAATCAGGCTACTTTGAGTAAATTGGCAACCATCTCTACTGTGATCAGCAAAATGAAATGTAGTGAGATCATTTAAAAAATGTAAACATTCAATCATGTCCTGCTAAAATTAAAGCTTGAGTAGTTTTTGGTCGCGTTAACCATTGACCTGTTTATAGGTGTATGCATCTTTAGTATGTTCTGCTTTGTTAGTATTGAATGTAAAAAACGTTTTAGTCTCTGAAAAAGGGTCATCCTCCTGGCCTCATTAAACATGAAAACGGAGTCATAAAGTGACATTTGAATCAGACTTGAGGTGAGTGTATGTTTCTGATTAGTTGAGTGGAAGGTTATGGGACAGAGGGGGGTGGGAGGGTGCCAGTGGAGAGCAGAGGAGCAGCTGCATCAGTGGGACATGGGGGCCTTGGGACGTGTGTGGACAACAGAGCCATCTGATCTCAGTCCGACACTTCACTGGAGAATACAGCGGCTCTGTTTAGTGTGTTTAGCCTTAAACACACATTATTACATCCACAACATGAGATTCTAGAGGCATATGTCCTCTGGGATGTCCTCTATTCCTTTATCCATCTGCCGTTAGAAAGTAAACCAAACCCATTAAAATTTTCTGTAATTTCTTTGAGCAGCGAGAAAGCTTGGTTGGTTTTAAATTCTGATCATATCGAATAATATTAGACCAATCAAAACTGACAGGACTTAAGGGGGAGGGGCTTAAAGACACACTGACAGACAATTAACCATTCAAACAACAGAGCAGGTCTGAAAACACAGTTGGGATTGGTTTACAGAAAACTTTAAAAAAAATCAGTTGATTTTGTGGATTTTGGTCCAAATGATTTTGTAATTGGACCAAAATCCACAAAATTAATGTTTCTAGTAAAAGTTTTAAGAAACTATTTTCCACTTTTTTGAGCTGCCCTTTCCGCAACCTCCAAAAACTGTTAAATGAAACAGGCTGAGAGAGCAGAGTGAGTGTCTGACAGTGAGACCGACCTCTGTGAGAAGAGGTCAGCGCTTCATTTAGAAAGGTCATGAGCCAAAAGTTTAAGAGCGATACCTGCATGGAGTCTGAAAACCCCACAACAACAACAAACACGCTTTTACTTTGATTGCTTTTTACATCAATCCATTGGCTTTAATAAGTTCTTTCATGGAAATTAATTGCATCCAGTTGCATTTTAATAGGATTTAATTAGAAGGGATTAAAAAGAAAATTAACTGTATAGTATTTCCACATGACTCTACAGGACGAACCCACGAGACTAAACTAGGACTAAACTCAGGTCTGCGGCACTAAAACGGAACAAAACCAAGGACTCTGACCAGACCTGAACATAACCAAGGACACAACAAACACTGCAATGTGGAGCTATTGGGAGCATCAAGAGGCTAGACTCCTTTAAACAAACTGTGAGCGGCTACGGTAGCCTTGCAGGGACATGTCGTTGTCTATAAACAAACAGTTTTAAATCAGTTCAGTTCATAAAATCCTAAACCTTATGCAAGAATATGTAAAAAAAAAAAAAAAAAGGGTAAATGAATGTGTAGTCTTGACCTATGTGTTTTTTTTTCAGCTGCATACTTTAAAAGATTAAAACCTAGGCCTAAGGTTTAACCCAGGTCTAACCCCAGGACTCAAAAGATCATGATGGTCAATACAAGCTCAATATCACGTCATGTTCTTTAAGTTTATCATAACTTCCTTCGGACTAATTTTACTACAAAGGAACCTGCAGTGTGCAACACATTTTAGCAGGCTGCCTTCCTGCAGCTAATGTGCCTCAAATATTTATGTGAGCCGCTGTGTGTGTGTGTGTGAGCTGGAGATCTCCCGAATGTCTTCACTTGTCTCCAGTCAGTGATAAAAGCTAAGTAATTGGCGTCGAAAACAGCCTCTGTATTAAAAAAAAAAGGAGCTGTCAGTTTTTAAACAACTGTGGAGGATAATAAAGCTGTGGCAAGACCTTATACTGGCTCATTTTAGACTCACTTAAGAAGAAGAGACAGTATTATCTGTTAATGAGTAAGTCATCATCATATCAACAATTTAAGCATCGTATTTCTTTTTAATTCTTTGTGTCTCACAGATAAAAGTAAGTAGGCTTTACTGTTACTGTTGTCGTAATCAGAAGGTGGTAAATAAATTTGGTTCAAGTTACTCTAAAAATGAAAATGATTGAAGTGGAAGTAGGTAGAGTAACAAAGTACTTAAAAGACTACTCAAAAACAAATTTATTTACTTACTCACTATTATAACTTATGACAGACACAATAGCTATTGCAGCTTGATGTGCAGGATTTCATAAAAATTGAGGTGAATACATCTTTAACACATTCCCATCTGTTGTTGACCATTTCCGTCCTTAATGTTTTGTTGCTCTGAGACAATCCTGGCTCAAAGAAATACATCTAAATGGGAGGTGACTTAAGTCAATTTAAAAGCAGGATGTGATTATTATTGTTATTATTTTGTCTTTAAGTAAATGTATAGATCCTACTTGTTTCTGCCCATTAAGTAAATCCACTACAGCCTCATGTGGCAGTGAGAGAGCAGGGAGTAGGGCAGCCCCAGAGGAGTAGGGTGGTACTGCAGTTTCTGTAATTACACGTCAGGACCTGCCTTGGAGTCCTTATAATTAGCACAGATCACATTCCTTTGTCTGATTGAGCAATTAATGAGAGAGAGACGATCCCCTCAATCAGCTCTGCTCTCCTCCGTCACAGCCTTTAATTAAATTTAAAGGATTGCTGGATGTGGCCGACTGTCTGTTTTCTCTCAGTGCTTCATCAGGTCCGTTAAGACTCTTGATAAAGTCTTACTTAGTTCTTTACACTCCAATCACTCACTCACTCAACACTGATGTCCCATATTCTGCTCATGTTTAGATGAACCATTTTGTTTATTTCCTCTCCATCAAAGCTCAGTCTGGTTGATCAAATCTGATTTTCTACAAGGCCCACTCAGCAAAGTCTGATCCTAAAACCACACTTAAGAATATGGCTACATAGTGTTACTTTTACAGAAGATCACTAAAATTATTCATATGAATAATTACTTCACATAAATGTTGCCATATTTCCATAAAGGAAAAGCCGTTTGGACTACTGCGTTTCTTATAAAGTTTCATTATACTTTTGTGATAAATAAAAAAAGTATGATGTATTTTCAGTGAGAGCCATGAGTGAAGCCTCTTGATATAGATCTGTCTGCTGTGACATTTCAACTCTAATCTAAACCCACATGACTTCCTCCGTAAAGTGTGAGGATGTTACTGGATGATCTGAAAAGTTCATTTGAGCGAACACTTTATTACTTGAAGCTTGTGCAACATAAGATTTTTAAGAGAAAGAGAAGATTTTTTTATTTTGTATTTTGTAATGCTAACTCTAAAATATATGGGTGTCTAAACTTTATACATGAACGCTGACAGACCAGAACTTATACAGACTACTGGTCAAGTTTTTGAGCTGAAATAAAAGAAGTAATAATTTAATGGCATTTCCCATTAGCCATAGAGCAATAGATTATATTGATATTTATGGGATCATTATATTTGCATTCTTCTTCTTTAACAGCAGTTTAATGTCACCAGAAATGAGTATATTATCGAGTATTCAAATCAAGAGGCCTCTGCATCATGTGCTAGGGCACTCTGTCAGAGGACTTCCTGTGGCGCAGCTCTGCAGCGACACAAGCTAGTGCACAGCCTGTGTGTTTGCTGATTACTTGTCATCTTAATATTTTGTCCACAACAGCAACGTAGCACCTGCCCAACACAAATTTCCTCTTGTGGACAATAAACTTTATTCATTCATTATTCATTCACCCCTTCAAGCTCTGTAACCCACCACATTTATATGACTTCTCTCTTAGTAACTGTGCTGTTTTTATTGAGGCCATGTGGCTGATTTATGGACGACTGATAAGAAAGCAGATGATAAGGCTTTGTGTATTTTCTGAATAGTGCTCACTGTATTTGTTTTTTTTTTGTTTTATGGACAGTGTACATAAAACTTACGCTGGCCTCAAAGTCAAACACAAAAATAGACATTATGATAAACAATAGGTGATTCTGATGTGAACAATGGGCAGAGTGGAGTTGGCCTTCGTTATGTGAAGTGTGGATGGGAGTTGTAGTTCTATACTGTACCGTCTCCTGCGCTGGCCATAAGCCTCACGGCTGCAGACCAATCATTCCCTGAGCACCACACTGAACCAGATAATGACACAAGAAGTCGTTCATGAGGGTTGTAGAAGAAAATACCCACTGCTTCCTGTAGATACTATACACGAGGCGAGGTCCTGAGCGACTGCGATAAGAAATGTCTGAAAATCATCGTATTGAACGAAGGGGGTCAGAGGATGAGGCTTCTATTTACAGAAAGACATTTTCCTCACTGAAAACAGCAATAAAAACGCAAATAGAGCTCTGAAGTCAATATTTAACCAGGTGCTGTTTGATGAGGACACAGTGAATTGCCTGGTGGCCAAGGGTTAAGGACCGCACTGTAACAACTGGCTCGAATTATCCAAGTGTAGTGCTGTGTTCAAAATTAGAGCAGCATGAGTGGATGTAGTCCGAAACCTAACACTGGCTGTGTAAGATGAGAGGAATCAGATTCGAGGAAAAGCAACAATGAAAGAGAAAGGGCTGGAGATGGAAGATACAAGGGTTACTTTGAATTGTCAATGTGAAAATTGGTTAAATATATGTCCAGGTACTCGTCTAATTAAATCTTGTACTCATACTTTGACCTTCTCAGATACCCCCAAACAAGTACATTACCCACTGCAGTGTGGGTTTTTGTTCCTTCCTTTTCTCTTAATTATAGGAAATGTGTAATTTTTAACAAAGAGGCAAGAAGCTTAACGCTGTCTTCTTCAAAACAAGTCACTTAGAAAATCAACATGGCTCTAAAATCTGTGTTTGGTAATAAACATTGAGTATCTGTATCTACACTCGGTATCAATGAGTACTTAGTTTTATCTGATTCTTCTAACATTTTCATTTATGGGTCCCTAGAAAACGCATCTGAGAGTTATAGCTTTATAGATATTTGCAGTAATTAGTATGAGAAGCTGCTCTGACTGGTGCTGTCTAGCCCCCCCACCTAAATGTAACTTGCACATATTTAATCATTTTAGGCCTTTATGTCATTGCTTAACATGAATTGGCAAAGAGGCCCAATACATCACCCAGAATCAAACCCAAGATCTTTTTGTTGTAAAATGATTAATGTGTGATTAATGTTAGCTCCGGATTGGCATTGTATTGTCTTCAGTACAACAGCAGTTTAAATTTTAAGTACTAAAAAGACTGCTACCATAGCTTGTGTTTTTTGTGCTTCTGGTTAATCTAAAAACATAAAAAATGCAAACTTACTACTAACAAACACTTGAATGTGAAGGAAGCAGTGGTCAGTGCCTCTCACAGTTTGACACAGGGACCACTGGGACGTCCTGCCATGCACAGAGGACGCAGTGTGACAGTGTGGGGCTCTTAAGGTGAACACTGGCTCAAAGTGACGCCTGTCAGAAGATGTAGCTCTGCACTAAGACATTCACTCAGAGGCCGTCTCCTCTGTTGAACTAAGTGTACCGACGACTACAGTGATTGCAGGAACAACAAGATGATGGTCTCCGAGTTCTACAGATACAAAGCCATGACCAAAAAACATAGTGGACCTCTATAAATAGTGTTGAATTGTGTTCAAACTAAAGTATGCAGCTTGTCACAACTGGCCGAGTGACACGATGCATGTAATCTCAGCCACAGGAGAGATCTCAGACTGAACAACAACACATTTAGTTTGGATCATTGATGGTACAAAATGTTCAAATGCATTTAAGAACTGTTCATATTTAGTCAAAACACTGCACAAGTATTTTGTAGATATAACATAGCATTCAATGTTACACTAAATATTTAGGTTTAAATGTATTACTTCCATTGATATTATATTTACTCAATGTGGGTTTGGAAATGTAATATAAAAATGTATGACAGCCATTTTTAAATCCCTTGTGTGTTTTTAAGTACAACTTTAATATTGAGTAAAAAAGCCTTGTGTTTCCTGACGGTGAGGTCTGCTGTGGATTTTTTAGAAAATTTAGTCTTTAATGTGTTTATGAGGTTTAGATTTATTAGTCCTACAGGACAAAGTATATATATATCCTACTTATCCAACACTGGACTTCAACTGGACTTCACTGAAGACATTGCTTTTTGACTGGAGGCGCTGTTAAAATCATTGCAGATGTGTTTTGGGAACCCTTGTGTGTTTAAAGTTTAACATGTATAACAGTGGGTTCAGAGTCGGCCTCCATGTAGGGTTAAATTTAGTTCTTACCACTAAATTTGTACTATTTCAGAATTCAAGACACAGGTATATGATGGTCCATTTAGTTAAAAAATAACCTGGTATTAATATTTGCACTGCAGACACTAAAAAGGACATGTCTGTGTAAAGATATGGCTCATTTAATAAAACAAGAACAAATTGAGAAAATACTGTACGTTTTTCTATTCCCATATTATGTATAGATTATTGAGGCAACAAATATCTAAACTGTCTTTGGAGCACCTGTGGTTCACAAGGTACAGCAGGTCATGTGCGAGTGGATGAATGACACTTGATATAAATACAGGTAGAAAAGGTCGATATCATGCAGAATCAAGAAAGTGAAAGTCCGTACCTTTATCCTATCCATGCAGGCCTCCATCTTCAGCTGCTCCACGGATTTCCTGGCATGGGAGATGCTGGCCGTGCTGTTGTTGGCGATGCCGTCCTTCATGTTGCTTCCTGT
The DNA here is from genome assembly GCA_024416835.2 of Perccottus glenii. NCBI lineage: Eukaryota > Metazoa > Chordata > Actinopteri > Gobiiformes > Odontobutidae > Perccottus > Perccottus glenii. The sequence continues at coordinate 9,745,074 of CM044552.2, read as the reverse complement.
GACAGAGAGCAACAAAGAGGGGCACATGGAGTCAGTGGACGTGACGGCGTCTGGTTTAGAAAAGACCAACCCTTGAAGACATCCGCTGTGCCCTCCCTCAGAGCTGACCACTATGTTGTTTCTAAAGCTCTATTATGTCTGAGGAATATGTTTTACAATCGCCTCTGCTCCATTTTTATCTGTGTGGACAGTCTCTGGTGGTCACTTATCAGTCAAGACGTGGGTAACACTATCAAGGGGCAATGGGAAGAAACTAGTATGGAGCACTATGATGAGAGTAGGCTGGTCTACAAAAGGAGGAAGTCAATCTAATGTTAATTAACAAGTAGTAGTGGACTTTGTAGAGCAGTGGTGATTACCAAAGTGCACAAATTCTCTGCTTAAAAGGAGAATTTGTTGAATAATTCATTAAGTTTTGGAAGTTATCTTTGCATTTTGCCATTACACACACAGTGTAACAAAGCACACTGAGCAGCTGGACATCTATATATGGCTACTGTAGAGTCAAACCTGACCCTTTTCTCACCTGCTACCACAATGTTTAATCTGCAAATGCTCACCCAATGGCAAGGACTACCAGAGTTATCGAATGCAAGTGGATAGCCTTCTACAGAGATAACTTTCCCCGCCTCAGAGCAGCTGCAGTGCACTCTCTCCTCTCCACTGAAACCACAGAGCTGCATCTCGCACTAAACACTGCTCTCATTTCGGGGCCTTTCTTGACCTCCTCAAATGTGAAATGTCCCAGTTTTACTTGAATCAGAAGAAGAGGGACACCTGGCCACATGTGTGTTTTATGATGTGTATGGCAATATGAGGCGGGGTGCTGTTGAATCAATCGCACCGACTTCTTTCCTTTATTTCATCCTAATCGCTTCAAGGCGAAATAAACGGATGTAAACATCATTACGAGACATATGTTCTGTAAAGAGGACGCAGACGGTGGATTGGCCTGTTCAAATCCCAGTTATATGTGGCTCCAGAGCTAATTTATTGCTTAAATCACACCCTCTTTTGAAGCATCAGGCCTTTTCCAAATGGGTTTCCCCTCATATTCCCCCATCTCAACGCGCACACCAATGTTTCACGTCAATAACAGGCTCTACGCGGTTTTGTCCAAATGTAACGATTCCTGTTGTGCAGATATCTGTCAAATACGCGATGTGATTTAGAAAAATGGATGGAGACGTGGACACACATCGTGCGAGCTGCGGCCCAGCTCTAAACAGCAAACCACGTTCAGTAAACCACAAGCAAACGAAAGGGATTCCTGTGTAAAATATTGTCTAAAAACGCTACATTATTCGGAGATGAATATGGAGATGGACGTACCTGAAATGTGCCAACGCTTTTCCAATTTGGAGAATTCCGGGTTGACTCCACCCAACACACGCGCAAACACACACACGCGCACACACACAAGACGATCTGGATCTGTCAAATCTAAAACCAGAGGAAATCCCGTTTTGGTTCTGGTCAGGGCTAAGCCCGACGAAGCTGAAGGAACCTGGGTTAATTTCGCTCGAGCGGCTCGCCTCGCTGCGCGTCGTGCGTACTCCGTGTGGGAAGATGAGAAACCGAGCGGCGGAGGTTTGGTTGAGCACCACGGCTTGGACTTGGAGAGATGTTACGCATGCAGCAGGGGGGGAAACCTCTGTGTGACGAGCAGATCCGGGCTGTGGGGCAGGGAGCACTCGATGAGAGGCACCAGGAGATGCAGCAGTGGCGTTAACGCAGTGTCTAACGCGTCCCTAAACGCACCAAACCGCTCTATTAATCAAATAGACGCGTGTTGCTTTCTTCATTTGGTTTATTGCTCCAGAAGACACCAGAGATCTGCAGGCTTCTCCTTTTCATTTTTACATCAGCTTTGACATCACTGGGTCCCCCTACAGTAAATGAAGGGCCTTAAAGCACTGTCTTCATCACGAGCAAAACTGTGAAGCTCCTAATGTTGTTTCAAAGACAAAAAACACACAGTGCAACCATTATTAATAATGTTTCATCAAATATTTATAGATATTTATATATTTATACATCTGTCCATACACACATACATATATTTACATCAAGACTTTCAGAGGTCAGTAAATGCAACACAACAACACAAATGAGGCAAAACTAAGACAATGATAAATTATGCATAGCTTAAGTTATTACACAGAAAAATAACATTTCCTTCGGTGAAAGCACAAAATATTAGCTATTTTCTCCCAAAAACATAATCATACAATCTCAAAAGTGGAAAAAAAGAGGGTTTCTCACAAGCAAACATTTATTTTACACATGCAGCATCCAACTCAGTAACTCATGTCTTGTACAAGTCTGAACACAAACTGAAGTTAAAGGAGGGTAGAAATTAAGACGACACGTTAGGAATGATGCTCTGACACGATTCCCTTTCTTGTAAACATTATTCAGACATAAAATGTGAAATGTCTCAAAACACAGGTTTCTACAGTCACTAATAAAGGCAGGTTTGCAGCTTCCTGGGTCCTTGCCAAAATAAAACACGACCTCCTATTGCATGTCTGATATTGCTTTTTGGATTCTGTAGTAAAATTCAAGCAAAGCTCAGTTCCTATTAAGACGACACATCAGTAATTCTCGTTTTCTCGAGTCATGTAAAAAGTGCTTAGACCATTTCACATAAACTGAAAGTGCAGGGCGTTGCCAAATAAGGAATGTGAAAGAAAAGCTGCATGAAACTGTAAGAGGACGAACATTTGTTGGTTGATCATTTGTCAAACTGATCAGTGTAGTGTATTACAAATGAAAAAAAAGATGCCACTATCATAATATAAACTTTAAAGCCTCTTAAGCTGGACATAACACACCTGTTTCCAAATATAATTCATATCATTGAGGATAAAAAGAAGGATTTCTCTATTAATGCTTTAAGCTTAATTGACAATTTATAATTTCCATCTCAGATTTTCCTTGTTATGTAGTTAAAGACTAAGGCTTTTGACGTGCACACTTTAAAACAGAAAAGAAACAACGGTGCAAAGACAAGCCTCGAATAAATAAATGTTCTCAAAGCAACAGGACTTGTACAACCAAGGCAGGCCTTAATAAAGAAGTGTCATAACAGAAAAAGTCACATTCACACAGTCGACATCCTTCGGGCATGCAATGTTAAAACAGGATATCAGGCAACACGGGGAACAGTTCATCCTTACGCCCCGCCCCCTGCTCTCCTCTGAGCTGTGGGACAGAGGAGTGACACTAGTGCTCTCAGACTTGAGTGGGACAGACAGCCCAGTTCGAGCTGTGTCTCTTCCACCACAGACACTGACAGACACGAGAAGGGACCACTGCAGCGTCAGCAGGATACAAACTCTGAGCTCCGTCAGCGATCTGTCACGTGACACGCTGCAGGACGTCCACACCTCGTCGACCTGAGAGACGGGGGGCTTCAAACTTTGAGCCCGGCTCCGGCAATAGCAGCTTATCAGGAAACAGCAAAATCAACACTGGGATCACAAACACTCTTTAAGAAATGCAGTGTGTATAAAGTGTCTGCAGCCAAAGCATACAACCCGATAATCCACCCACTTCATACATTTATAAAAATGACTGTAGATATAAACATATAATACTATTCTCATCTGTGGTGGTGCTAGGACAGGCTCTGGTAGAGTCTGCTCAGCTATAGACAGATTTAATTAAAAGCCAGGGAGGGTCCAGGGAGTTGAAGCCATGCTGACTCTTCATCCACTGTGCTGATGGAGCAGGAGGAAGAGGAGGAAGAGGAGGAAGAGAGGGAGGGCAGCTCCATTCATTGAGTCCAAAGCCTAGAGGGAAGTGCACTGAGTTAATGTCACACACGCGGGCCGTCAGCCCGCAGCGTAACTGCTCAGGAAGGAGTAGAACATGGGCAGCTTCATGCGCTGCTGGTCGCGCCGACACCACGCCATCACTGTGCCCTCGCTGTTGGCCGTGTACAGGTGGTGGCCGTCGCACGAGTACGTCAGGCTGCATGACACACAACACAAGGTCAGACATGTATAAAGGCTTTTCTGACTTCCAGACAGGAGTTTACTGAACGTGTGGTAATTTGAAACCTAATTTATTAACCGTAGACACAACAGATTACATATCCCTCTATGTAAACACCATTACTACAAATATTTTACATTTTGACAATGCAATTACTATACAGTTGTGCTCCGAAGATTACATACCCTGGCAGATGTGGCAGGTGATGTTTTGCCAATTTTCAGAGAATATGAATGATAATCACAAAAACCTTTTGTTTCACTCATAGTTAGTGGTTGGGTGTTTACTCTTTTCAAATCACAACAACAACAGAAACGACCCAAATGACCCTGATAAAAAGTTTACATACCCTGGTGAGTTTGGCCTGATAACATGCACACAAGTTGAAACAAATAGGTTTGAATGGCTACTAAAGGTAACCATCCTCACCTGTGACTTGTTTGCTTGTAATCAGTGTGTGTGAATAAAAGGTCAGTGAGTTTCTGGGCTCCTGACAGACCCTTGCATCTTTCATCCATTGCTGCACTGATGTGTCTGTATCATGGGGAAAACAAAAGGATCTACGGGAAAAGTAATTTAACTGTAGAAAACAGGAAAGGGATATAAAAAGATATTTAAGGAATTGAGAATGCCAATCAGCAGTTTTCAAACAATAATTAAGAAGTGGAAAATGAAAAGGTCAGGTAGACCAACAAAATTTCAGCCACAACTGCTAGAAAAATAGTTCGGAATGGAAAGAAAAAAAACACATAACTTCAGCTGAAATACAGGACTCTCTGGACAAAAAGTGGTGTAGCTGTTTCAAGATGTACAATAATGAGGCATTAAAAAATATATTTCACAAATTCTGAGTATGTAAACCTATGAGCACAACTGCATAAGCTGAGTAGGACACTATTCCTGGAGCCTTTACAAACCTCTTTTTAGGTGTGGCCCAGGGTATACCAGTTGCCTGCTAATCTCAAGTATAACACAGACCTACACAGACACTCAACTCAACAATTTAAATTCATCAATTCATCTAAACATGCATGTCTTTGGAAGCTCGTAAGATACATGTGAAACAATAATGTGGTCTTTTCATAGATACCTGATAATAGGTTTGCTTGACTTTGGAAAGGTGATCTCTCTCACTGGTTTCAAATCCCAAGTGCTCCACAACCTGATGACATTTCAAAAGCACAAATATAAATTAATCATTCCTACAGAAAAAGACAAAAAGCAAAAAAAAAAAATCTTGTATGTTAAGCACCATCTGACCTGACAACACCATTCTCCAAACCGCCTGCGATGACATTGACAGAAACGCCCTCCGTCTGGTTTGAGAACGCCACAGAGCAGATGATTTCTCTGCAGTGGACATGTCCAATCAAGTCGCCGTTCACCGTCCACAAACGCAGGTCGCTGCCGCCTCCAACTGCACACAAAAAAAATCAACACTCAATACACAACAGGCCATAACCCAAGAGTCACTGACACAGACAAAAGACTTTACCTGAGTCACACACTGTTGCGATGTCTCCTGTGGTCTCACTGGCCGACACAGCAGTCACAGGGCTTTTGTGACCCGTCAGACTTTGTACATAACACAACCTGGAGGAATATAGGAAAATGTAGAGAATCTGTCAAGTACTGTGTGGTAATACTTTAGTTTTTTTAAGTAGAACTGATTGTGGTTGTAAATAATGTACTAGCTCTAGATAAAACCTTTAGTGAGTGATGACCAACAGCAAAAAGACAATAAACAAGAAAGTGTCAAGAAATACAACCCAATGTATACAATTAGAAATACATTACATAGTTTTCTTTATTTTAACACTTATTTTTTACTGTGATGCAGCCAGCATTTTGGGAACAACTGTCCTTCGATTGGGGTGAGTATGTATCCCCAGGCACGAGACATACACTTTTTCATAGGATGTATTACTATTCTAAAAATTATTATCACATACAGCCCTACTGAAATATTGCTTTCACAGATTTCACACACAAAGTGACAATTGCTTTATTTTGGCTCGTACCTGTTGAGGTCCCAGAGGATACAGGTGCCGTCTCTGCTGACACTGACAAGAATGCTGTACGGTTTACAGACGAAGAGGCTGGTGACTTCTGCTGTGTGTCCGTACAGATGAACCTGGGACTCCACCTCCATCTCTGAGGGCTGAAAAAGACGACCACAGAAAATAAGAAAACAAACTTGTGTTGTAGTCAAGACCACGTCATCACTAAGATCATAACAAGACCTATTGGGACCAAGGTTGAGACCAGTGGACAATACACACATTTATATAGGAGTTCTTACTGCAAAACATCAATAATTAAGACTTATTACTCCCCACTACTAAAAATGCTCTCAAGAGGAGCAGAAGTTGTTTTGATCTCAAGGGTTAAGGTTTCTATATTTTTCTCCCATGGGGGAAATTTGTCCTGGATAAAAAGCAAATGCTGCAGTACAATATAAAAACAAAACCTAATAAATAAGTTGAAACAATGTTAAATGATGTGCAAATGTGTCATATCTACTACGTACAACATTCATACATAACCATAACATATAGCTTTGCATACATACAGTATAAAAGGTGTGAATGTATGTTGTGGACTTTGCCTAAAATGCGGAGAGAAGAGGTCCTTAATTAGGTTTGAAGATACAAGTTGTCCAAATCCATCTCAATAATACTGCAGACAAATAACTCAGGAATATTCTTAACCCGTCCTGATCTAAACATACACATTGTAGTTTTATGCAGACGTGAACCAATCTCGAGACTTAAATAACATTCTGTAGCGAGACATATTGGTATGAATTTGTTCTTTTTATAAATCCATTTCCAATCCTGATGTGCTGCATATTAAATTTATCAATTGCTATTCAAAATCCCTTTGAGTGGGAGAAACCTGAATGCCTATTGGTATGGGCCGATGAAAGTCTGCGCGCCTCTCTGATGACTGAACTCCCCGACCCCTAATCCCACTTATGGGTTTGGTGGAAATGTGTTTCAAGGGCAGCTGTGATGTGACTAATGAAGCCGAGCGTTTGGAGCACTGTGCGGCTGTCTAAAGAGCGCGAGGAGGGGTAATGGGAGGTGGGTGGCTCCGGTGCCGATGTGGAGGCGGTAGGTTAAAGGGGGACGTCGCCATGGAAACCCACCGTGGTGCTGGTGAAGCGGTTGCTGTAGGCGGTGATGACTCCACACTTGCTGCCCGTAAATAGCTGGCAGCCATCAGGTACCCAGGCGCAGCTGGTCACCTGTAGGAGAGACAGAATATTTCATTTCACTGTTGAGGGAGCGACGAAAACCCAGGGGAACAAGAAGGTGTTACATCAAGTGTATGAAGCTATACCTTTTGCTCTGGCCTTAAGAAAGATGGTGAAATAACTGAGCTTCCTAAACATACACTGCATTGGTTTGTTGTCATAAGAGCAGAATCAATTTGATTAATTAAAAGTAGATGCGTTTCCATTTGGACTATATTAAATTTAAAGTGAAATTTTAAAATGTGGCAAAAAAGGGGGAGTTTGTATGCTCTTCCCGTGCTTGGGTGGGTTTACTCCAATTTTCTCCATTATCATCAAAAAACATGCTAGGTGCCCCCTGGTGTGGCTGCCAACTGGAATTTTCCCCACAAGGATACTAATAAAAAAAAAGATAATGATAATGAGATGGATTTTGAGAATATGCTGAGGATTGTGAGTAACTGTAACCATAGCCGAAATGTAAAGATGAATTAATGTTGTAGCTTTTGGCCATTAAACAAAACTGAAACCAAAAAAGGTGAGTTAAAAGAGCAGGTTCTATTACATTTATTGCATTTCTGTGTAAAGTCACAGCATAATCCTGAATGAGGTGGTTAACCTTCCCATGACTCCAGGAAAACATCCATTTCTTTTGTCTTTTGTATTTACCTGGTGAAGAGGTGAGCACTGGATGAAGTTGATGGGAGGCTCACTTTGCTTGCTCTTCAGCCGCAGTATATTGTCCGCGTAGCCCCAGCTCAGTATCGCTGACCACTGGATGTCTGTGCTGTGCATGCTCCGAACCCCTTCAGAGAGAAAATAAAAGTGCTTCAGTTACTTCAGCAGACAGAGCATTCACAGAGTTATATTTTACACTGGCGCTGAAGTGTGGTCTTACCCTGCTCCTTGCTGTAAATCATCATGAGGCAGAACTTGCGGGACAGTCCACAGATGGCCCGTGTCGGCAGAGCTAGCAGAGACCCAAATCTTTCTCCGTGAGGCTGGCTGAAACACACCACAGGGTCTGGAGCGCTGGGCGACCCCACATACTCACCCCACTTCAGGCCTTTGATCCAGGGAAGTGGACTCTGGGCATGAAAAATGGTAACATCCTATTTTCAGGACTTTTTTTTAATTAACAGACAATTTACCCTAGACCTAGTTTATTCCTCTATTGGTTATTTATTTCTCAGGTTCATTTGTAGTCATCACATGGAATTATTCAGACTGTTGCTGTGCGCTTTGGTTTAAACTCCAGTTCACAGTACCCTCATGCTACAGTGACACATCACTGTTAGAAATTAAAAACTTCAGGTCTCTTTTTTCTTTTTTTTGCTAGAGTCACTTTTTATCTTAAAGAAGCACCAAAGGTCAAAACTCCAAATGTCTAATGGGTTGATCCTATATGGTTTAACTAAAGCCAGTTGAGTTCTACAACATAACCATCTGAATAAAACTTAAAGTTTAAAGTAAAATACATTATTACCAGTTCACTTAAACATTGTATTTTAACCCTGACTGAAAAAACTCCTCTCTCAATTTTCAGGTTTTTCAGAATGTGCTGAACCCTGGACATATTACGTCTGACTGTGTTTATTTAGCTACACATAAGGCAGTATTTGCTCTTACCGGGCAGACTATTTCTTTGGCTTGTTCTCGTGTTTCTCTGAAGGCGAGCTGAACCAAAAGGCCCATGGCTGCTGGCAGCTCACCCTCCATCATGAGTTTGGGTCCAGCCCGGCTGATATGGGAGGCGTTGAAGAGCTGCCTGGGCGTCTGTCCGTATGTTTTGATCATGGTTTCCAAGGCACGACGCTGGACTGGATCTTCTACCGCTGACACATCCACACCAAAATATGTCTGCAAATGGAAAACAAACCAGTCAAAGAAAACTCCAAGCAAATATTTGTTTTCAAAATATTTTAATCTAACACGTGGTGATCCTTACAGCAGGGTGGAAAACATTGATGGCTTGAACTGCAGCTTTGCCTTTCTGCTTGAGTCCATACACCAAGTCGATCCACTGGCAAAGAGTCTGGGAGACTTGCTCCGACTCTAGTGCTTGTCGATGGATCAGGATGAAAAGACGTGGGTCATTTCGGGCCCAGGGAGGCAAATTTACATGATTGACCCGTTCTCCATTCTGACGAACCCCAAAATCAAAACCTGAGGCATAAAAAAAGTTTTTTACTTGTAAATCTTTGAATATAATGAATAGAAAACAATTTATAGCTTTAGACACAGTGGCGTAATTACCTTCTCTGTTGACGAGGAATTCCGGGAGGTAGAAAAACTCTGGGATGAGCTCTTTCACGTCGGTCATGGACTCGTAAGACGACAGGCGCCATGTGGTGTTCATGGAGTGAAATGTGCGGTCGGGAATATCAAAGCTCTGATCTGATTAAGGCAAAGACCAAAGACAATCTCATTAAAGACGTGACCCACTGATTTAAACTAGCCTCTTTCAGGACCTTGACAGATCACACTTGTTGAATACATTTCTGATCACAGGAAACGGACGTCCCAAGGATCAGAGGAGAGATAAAGATGAATGAAATAATTAATGTGATTAAGAGATGAGAAGGGCAAGGGCTGGATTAGAGGTAAAATCTAAAAAGACCAAGTGAGGACAATATGGCAAGGGAGATCAAAATAGCATTGGCACTAAAAGCATCATTTAAAATGGAGACAGGTGGCACTCACTGCTGCTAAAAGCTTTTAGGAGGTAATTGTCTGTTATTAAAAGCCCACCAATTGCCACCTAATTGACAGTGTTGGGTAAAAATATACAAAAAAAATGCAACAGTTCTCTGGACTGTGAGGCTGCTGACATACTCACCCTGATAGGCCAAGAACATCTTAGTAAACGGAGGCATTCGGACCAGGAAGTGAAGCACAGTGCCGCTGTTGGAGTAGTGAGAGCCATAGTGGTAGGGCTGGACAGGAGGCATGGGGTCATCTTCACGGATGCCCTTCTTGTACTCGTCCTCAAGGTACTGCAGCAAACACAATGCATAAAACTTAGTTTAATGTGATATTCTGTGGTTTAGGAAGTAGGTTATGTGGTACTTGACTGTAGTAAATTTCTGTTCACACACGCAATATATACTGTTCTGTTGTTCCCAGTTAACTGAACATATACTACTTCTAAATTAATAATTATTTGTTAAAGCAGAACTAAGTAAGATTTGCGAAACTCCCCCTACGACTTCTTTCAGTCAATCACACTGTTGGAAATACTCCGCAGCGCGCTTCAAACACACCACTACAACTCAATTAACCATCGTAAGGACTGAGAAAACTATTTATGAAGGTAAAAATGTTACTTAGTTCTGCTTTATGATTTGTTTTGATTTTTGTTTAAAAATTAGCTTTTTCCTGATGAACAGCTTTATAGTTCTTCTCTGATCCAGGCCTCTAGACCACAATAAGTATTGTCTTAAACACCAACATTAATATTTACTTTGCAAATAATGGCTATACTTAGAAACACATGTAAAGTGTTCAAGACCTACCTTGTAATTATCCACATACCGATCCTCTTTCTCCTTTGACTGTACTGCAATAGGTTTGACCAAGTTCCTAAAATTAAAAAAAGTAAAAGGATCATTTAAAATACAATCTAATTCAGACATTATTCATAGTATTTTCAACCGGTGGCTGTCCTGATGCATTTCAAACAGGACAGACTAAAATAAAGAGACAAGGAAAGCGATACATTAAGTCCCTTTGGGGATATTTGTTTTTTGTTTTTACGCATCAGCCATCCTGGAGCAGTGCCAGAATGAGGGGAGGGAAGGGAAGTGGTCCTGTCTTCTCAAATGTGAGATAGTAGCAGAAGTGTCAAGAAGTGTCACAGAGGTGACAACTCAAGCCTAAATGGGACAATCTCTGCGTTAAGGATAATAAATTTGCCAAATTGTCTTTTGCTCAGTTTGGTTGTGTTTCTACTGAAGAGTGTTTCCACCGAGCTGTGTCCAGAGAGAGCTGTCTGCTACAGAAACAGTGACATCACACAATTTATGTTTCCACAAGTTGACAAGAGCCCTTGTTAATTAAAAGGGGCGCCACTGGGTTTAGCAATGGAGTCTGTTTAAGCGGCAAAGATTCTTTAGACAAAATGTTAATATGGGAAAAGGCTTATAAAAGATAAAAAGTTAATAAGTGGGATTATTGTTTAAAATGTGAATTGTATTGTTTCTCTTTTGAGGTATGACATCACAGACCTGTAGATGTTAGGGTCCTGCAGGTCGAGCGTCTCATTGGTGTAGTCTCTCAGAATAAAGGGGAACACTGGATACTGCATGAGGTCATTGAAGGAGCGACCTGCATGTTTGTTCAGATGGGTGAGGTACTCAAAGTTGGAGATCTGACCGGAGCCCCACAGCTGTGTGAGCGCCGTGATGTTCCCGTGCTCTAGCAGATTCGGGAGGTCAGAGGTCAGGATGTTGTGGTACACGTCGTCACGAAACTGATGAAAAAGTCACAGAATAATGATTTTCAAGAAAAATTTAGAAACTATTACCCTCAGTGATTTATTTTAATAGATTTTTTTTCAGTTTTTCTTTCATAACTTTGAAGTTACAATGTCCTATTGTTATAGTGACCATTATTCCCCCACAACACCGTTATACACCGAGTACCACCGTTATACAGTATTTTCTACTTACATGATTATCTTGATTCATGTTTTTCCAGCCTCAGTCGGGCTTTTTATCTGGAATTTCTTTTAAATAACACCCTTTCTATTTGGCTGTATTTTCATATTCCATCTGAATGTTTTTGTTGTACCCGGCTATTTGAACAAAAAGCAATTTTGTTTTGGCAAAACTGAATTAAAATGTTGAAACAATAATTTTCTGAATGCATTCCACCCACAAGCAATTTCAAAATGAATCTGAGAATTTGTTTTTTGCCTCACCTTGGTGGTGTCAAACGCTAACAGTAGGGTCCGGCCGTTGGTGAGAAATATCTCCACAGCGTTATCTCTGAGCTGCCACCATCGTTTGTGCACCTCCTTGATCTCTTCGTACTTCCAGGAGAAAGAAGGGGCTTCAGTCTCGCCGTGAAGGCTCTGCCCAGACATAAAAACAGCAAGTTTTGAGAAAACAGGTCATTCATCCTTTTGTCAGTGCTGAGGGAGTAAGCCTTGGCTTTACCTGGTTTTCATGAGCCTCAGCAGCGTTATCCTCCACAAAGTACATCCCTGACTTTCCTGTGAGACAGCAAAGGGTGAGTGAGATTTGAAAAAGTAAGAGCAAGACAAACAGAGCTCCCCTCAGTGATTAAGTAAGAAACACTTATGTGAAAAGGGACAGTAATATTCTCTAGTGCCTGACAGAGTATATTACTGTCTGCTTTGTGACTGGCTGGGTCTATTATGCATGGAGCAGCTGTGAGCAGCGGTCACCGTCTTACCCAGAAGCAGTTCTCCCGCTGTCTCTCTGGAGGGGGCAACGCTGATGCACCGTCTGGTAAACCTGAGGACAAAAAAAAAAAAGACACGTTTTATAAATGGAGCGAGCAACTGAAAAAACACCTCACCTCTGAGAGAAACACCAGTTGATAAGACATTTATATTCAAGCTGCAGCTCATCTTAGCTGACTGTCAGGGATATAATATTTACTCAAGACTCAGAGACAGACAGAGCAGAGATTTATACCTGATGGGTTCACTAGTGGCTTTGTCTTTAACAGTGGAGGAGAACGAGGAGTGCGTCTTCTCCTCAAACAGAAACGACAGAGGAGGCTTCACAGAGTCTAAGAAACACAGAGGTGTTACACAAACTGAAGTTGGCATTGTGACAAATGTACTTAGCTGTGTACAACACTGCATTCACCTTCGGGCTTGCGTCTATCTGTCAGCAGATACTTGTTGGGGATGGTGAGGTAGCATCTCTGTAGCCGTCGTCGTTCTCTGTTAGGCCCTTCAGTTGGGTCCAGCTGCCACGATGTTGGGTAGGAAGTTGGGTCATACCAAACAGCCCTGAAAAAGACAAGTGCAATTCCCTCAATCACAGTGCACATTGGTATACAACCCTTTCTACAACTTCGATCTATTGCTAACATATGTTCAATAAGGAGAGCCCACCGGTCATGTGTGAGTTGCTGCACCAGCTCCTGCCAGTGACGGCTTGCGCTGAGGTCTGTTTTGTAGAAGCCTCTGATGTGCTGGATGACTTTCTTCCGCTCCATGCCTTGCCGCAGTGACACATTTTGAGTGATATCAGCAGCTATCTTAGAAATGTCCTTGGACTTTCCATCGAGCCTCTGGATGAGACTGCAGGGGAAATAAAACAAGTAGGGTAGATACAAAAACAGAACAAAGAAACGTACATTCTTGTAAAATAAATTCTTACTTTTTCTGACTGTTGGCTATTTTCTTTTCCCATGCAACTTTGCTTGTTTTCTCTTCTGCTTCATACTTTAACTTTTCCTGTTTGAATAAAAGAAGCCTTATTAACACACATAAGAGTTTATACGCTTATGAAAGACGTTAACAATGGTTTGTAGTCTTACTTCCGTAATGGCCTTGAGCAAGTCTTGTTTATGTGGAGTATTGGGGGCGATGAAGCGATGGCCACAAAGCTTGAGCGAGGTCATAAAGGTGCCCACAGCGTTCTGCTCGTCTTTGGTGAGGCTGTCCTTGTGATCCTGCAGCATCTCGTAAAGGTAAAGTGACAACTTTGGCCCATGCTGCAAGACAAGGAAAGAGTAGGAGTAGTTAGGCAAATAAAGATGATGTATATTCTCCTTTTATGTTGAACTTAATAAATATATATGCTCAGTAAGTACTGTAAATTTACCGACCTCTAGACTAGGACTAAGGCTCTCTTTGAGGATGTCCAAGTGTCTAAGATCAGACACAAACTCCAGGGCCTCCTTTCGGTCAGACAAATTAAGCGCAGGACTCAGGGTGTGCACCAGCAGGCGCCCGATTTGGACCCTAAAAGTGTCCCGACAAGACCAGCGGATCCTTCTCCACTGGTGGTGTGGGGCTCCGCCTCGGCCTGTACTGCCCTGTGGAAAAATGAAACAACAAAAAGTCACAATTTGTCATTTTGTTTGAAGAAAAAAGTTTGGAGATCTATGATAATGTTGTTGACCTACCAGGCTGATTTTGATGCCGTCCATCATGAGTTTGAGGATGTCCTTTTGAAAGCTCTTTTTGCTAGCAGGTGGCGGGGTAAAGGGGGTGGGAGAGTGCGGGACAGAGGTGGAGCCACTCTCTTCTGGAGCTGGATCCCCTGGTTCAGGTGTGTACAGCTGAGGATCGGGGGAATCTGGGATATTGAGCAGGTCAAACAAGTCTGGGCTTACATCTAAAAAAGGAGACATGAACACAATTAGACCAAGCTTGTCCTCACAAACACTGAAAGCTGAGATGAGATTCATTTGTACCAAGGTAAATGAGTCTGTTTACAGCCAGCACCACAAGCCTCTGAAGTCTCTGGACAAACTCGGTCTCACTGGCACGAATGGGGTTTTCCTGGCTCATTCTCCTTTGCATCATCTGGTGGAGCTCATCGCTGGCTACAGAGCGCATCCGCATCAGCAGAGAGTCAGTCTGGGCCAGAGAGAACCGGCGCCGACCTAGAAGAACATTACGTGCATAATTACGAGAACAGAAATGGTGTACGTACACATGAATAAAGAAAAACACTATTTGTAAGTTTATACACACACACATGCTTTTTTTCATGTTCAGAGCAAGGTTAGGCAAATGCATTAAAATCAGTGAACAATGAAGACTATAAGGAGTCACTGTTCTAATGCCATCTGTGCTGAAATATTCAACACTGATTTAGTTAAACATTCCAACATGCACAAACAAAATGCACCAGTAGCACATGAATGTACTGGGCAAATCATCCCCAGTGGAGAGACATGGGGCGAGGGTGAGTGCACTGCAAAAATGGGAGACATGTCCCCACTTTAGAGCAGTGTCCCAGCTACCTGCGTCACAGTGAAGCATGTAGGATGGAGCTGATGGGGAAGGGAGGGGGGAGTCCTGGGACAGGAAGCTGAAAGTAGGGGACATGGGGATCTGGCCATAGGAGCAGTAGTGCTGTCTGGGGATGCGGGGAATAATGGAGTCTTTCATGGCAAATGGACCTTTTTGGGATGAAGATGATCAGTAAACAGGTCAGGTGACAGTCAAACAGTGAAATGGGAAAAGATAGTGACAAAAACAACACAAAAAGATGGACTAAAACCACCTTACCTGCAATGCTTTTACGTTTCTGATGAATGGCATGATGTGGAGAAGTGGGTGCATTAACAGAGCTGCTCAGCTTTTGAGGCTCCTGATTGGCTGTTGTCTTGATAAACTCTATTGCCGACTGAAGGACACGAAACTGAAGAGCCACGGCCATCTCTACAAAAGGAACAGACTCATTTAAATGCAAGTCATTTACCAAGTGACAATAAGCAATGTTATAATAATAATAATGAATTAGTATAAACATAAATTGGACTTTTTTCTGAGAAATCAATCCTGTTTCAATAGAAAGGGTCAGTTTCATTAACTACCAAAAAGAGGAAAAACGAATGTGACAAAGTATAAATTGGATTTTGCTGCTTGAAGAAAAGTAGATATATTTTTACAGGTTTTTCTGAAGTTAATAACTAGCACTCGATTGTTCTTTTGGTTTGTGTCTATATTATTGGTGTGCAAACTAAGGCCAGGGGGACACATAGACGCTTGAGCTGTATAAGTTGGTCCACCAAGCATTTACTAATAATTTATTAATAATTAAAGACGGCATATACCCTGCACTATTTTAAATGAATTTCCCATTGGAGATTAATAAAGTCATTTAAAATTAAGCTACTGTTTCTACACACAGATAATAGCTCTTAACATTTGCCATTATTGTGACCTTAATGACGACTGGACAAAAGAAAGATGATGAACTGAGTTTTTAATAAAAATTGGACATATATTTTGTCACTGAAGTCTCATTCGCCAAGGAACTGTTTTTCTGTGGTTTTCCAAGAATTCAAAACAGGCTGCCACTTTTCAACTAAAGAAACCAAACACGATACTAACCAGTCAGTGCAAGGAAGGACAAACTGCTAAAGAAGTTGGCAGCCAGACTTTCAGGTGTAATTTGGATTTGTTGATAATTTACTCGTCTGGCCAGTCTAATGATTTTAAATCCTGTAGCCCTTGAGCTAAAAAGTTTTCCCACCCCTGGTCTATATCTATATGTATCTGAATGTCCACTCAGCAACGTGAACAACAGTATGAACCGACAGCAGCAGGACCCATACGTCACTTAATAATAAAGAAGCCCATTTTACTGTTGTGTGCCATTATGTATTGCTGTTACATTTCCAGAGAAATAGCTGTCTTCTGCACATCCTAGACAAGATATGTAATGTAAAAGTATAGCCTGTATTGGATGCCAGAATTTCAATCCTTACCTTGTGTGCGACGAATCTTGCTGGTCTGCATAAAACCGAGTAAAGTAATGAGGTCTTCAATGATGCGGAAGTACTGAGACCCAGAAGAGCTGCAGGAGTGGATTGTCACAGCGACTAACAGCTGCTGTATGTCACACACCAGGAGCTTGTAGTCATTCAGGGGAATACTACAGACGGGCGACAGGAATAACAAGGAAATATTAAGCTCAAGAAGTAACTCTGTCACTTTCTATAAGCCGAATTAATGAACAGTCAGAGGATTAATGATTTTTCTCATGGCTGAAAGGTTTAAGACAAGCTTATGTGGCGGTGTGTTTGAATGAATCACCCTCTGTCGTGGCTGCCTTACCCGTTCTCCATGCCGTTGAGAGTGGAGAGGGTGTTAAAGAGCACGTAGAGCAGCCCGTGATCTAGTAGGATGTCTGCCAGCTTGGGGCAGGCATTGAGAAGCTGCAGCAGCATACACAAGATGTTATGAACCAAGGAGTTTTCATACAGTGAGTTTTCAATGAGACCCAACACAGGGATGATACAGCGTCTTCTGAAAGGTGAGATGCTCTCCATTTCCTCAAGGTCCAAACTACAAAATGGCAAAGATCAGAAAATGCCACATGTTTACTAAAAATATGTATTAATCTAATTTATTCACACATTACCCTTTGTAACATTATAATGTAACATTTTGTTTCTAGTTTAGCATCACTTACTCTTCTTCCAGGCCCACCGGTCGTCCAAACAACATCTCCAGAAAACATTCCAGAAGCCCCTGGCTGCCCTGGTGAATGTACAACTGGTTGGCCAATAACGAAAAGCCGTGGTTCTTCAGAAACTTTTCCTTCTGCTCCTTTTGGGCTCTGCTAAAATACGCATCCAGCAGCTGTGAAACAGAGGCAGAAAAGATGTCAGAAATTTTGAAATATGCCTCTAATGCAGCACTAAAGTCTGCCTCTTGTAATAAAACCATCCCCAAACCCACATCTCATCTAGACTCGTCTTGTCTAGGACACCATGGGCGCTACAGAGAACTCAAAAATAAATGCAGTGATGAAATATGACATCGATACATTATGTCACTTTGTCACTGTGAGCTGTTTGGGACAAAAATATTCTCTGAAAGTTTATGAAATACAGTTGTGAATGCAGCAATAAATAAGGGCTGTTACATAATATAATTTAAAATGTAATCTTCTGGCAAATGTATTTTACAGACAGTAAAAAATGTAGTAGTACAGTATTAGATTCATTTAAAGGGGTAACAAACCAACCTTCATGACGCCTTGCTGGATGAGGGGTGATGAGTGGTTCACCAGGACAATAAGAGATTCAGGTTGGATCAGTTTATCCATCACCTCCTCGAGCATAAGGTCCGGCAACAGCAACAGGACTCCCCTCAGAAGGTCATAGAGTCCACAGCAGATGAGCACCAGGCAGTCCTCTGTGCTCGTCCTGGGACACACAGCAAATACAGTTCAGCAAATATTATTACCATTGCTGAATAAATACAATATAACACTTGAGTGAGGAGATTACATACATAAAGTACATAAATGCTGAGAAGAGTTTAGATGGGAGTGTTTTATTCTTAAAATAAAAATGCATTATTATGGATTTGTTTATTTTATGTTAATTTATTTTTACCTGTCATTGGATTCTGTCTTGCTCTGAGCACGTTCGTAGCCTGGAGAATAGGTGTAGCTCTCCCAGTCCTCCGGCATGGAGCCACGGTCAGCTGCACTGGGCCATCGGCCGATTGCCATTGAGCCGTTAGGAGCTGGAAAGGCCAGGCCCAGACTGGCCAGGTTGCTGTGACTGCGCTGGAAGGACTGAATGCCTTTTAGGCTGTCTGGCCGACGAGGAGCTTCATCACTAGCCCAGTCAAACCGGTCCTCAGACTCTGCGACCCCCACGCTGCCCTCTGCTAAACTGTCAACCTCAGCCTCCTCGTCTCGTTCTTCTTCTACGCTAATGGAAGGGGTCCGTGCTCCTCCACCTTCACCTGCTTCCCTCGAGTTACAGATTGTCCTGGCCGACTCACAACTGCTAAGAAGCTGCTCGTCGCCTCCAACTTTTTTAAGAGTCTCAGTGCTGCCCAGAGCCTGCTGAGCCAAGGGCGAGACACCTTCGCTGTCACCAGTCACATTTGCACTTCCATTTCCAAGTCGAGGTGTCAACATGGGGGATGAAAATGGGGACGGTGCCAGACTAGGGGGCCGTAACAACTGATCATCAGCTCCGTGTTCGGCATAAGACGGCTGAAGATGGCCTGGAGGAGGAGAATTTATAGCCTGTCACATCTTCATGAACAAGAAACTAAAAATAAACTAGCAACTCTATTCAATCTGTAACATTCGGATTACAAAGTGCCTCCATTCTTATTCATTTTTACTTTGTGGAAAAACAGAAAAGTTTTTGACAAAAGGGATCTTATAAAACAGACAATTTGTACTGTTATGGCGGAACAAATTATAATAATAAACATAATGCATTTATATACTTGTGTTCCCAAAAGAAACTGGATTTGTAAATGTTACTTACATTTCTTTTAATAAGAACAGGTGATTATTACTGTAGTATTTAAAGTTGAAAAGATGAAAACCTAAAGATATACACTGAGTATGCTGCAAATAAGAGCACAAACTGAATGTTTTAAAAGCAGAACAGGGAGGAGAGGGTATGTATATAATGACCTCTTGTTTATGCATCTACTTTGGCTTTTTCCCAGAGGTATAAGTGTTTACATTAGCTACTTAAAATATAACCCTGGTGACCTTCATTTTTCATCAAGAGGCTGATGCAGCACTGAACATATCCTTTTTAGATGCTTTTTTCTGCTGATTATTGTATTTATAAGAAGTTTAGAGCACAGACAGTTGAAATGAATGGCCCTACAGTATGTGGTGTCACCCATAAAAGTTGCAAAGGGCCTGTGAAGTCATAGAAGTTGTCAGACTGAGGTTACGGAGGTAGAAGTTAAAACTCAATTACCAAATGCGATGACTTCAGAAAAATAAATAACACGGGTCTGGCTCAGAAAAGATACTATCTGCGGTCTAATACTAATCTGTCTGTCTAATACAAAGACAAGCTATGAAAGTATGCCTATGACCTTAGCAAAACACAAGCAAGCCCTCAATCTCATTAACACTAGTGTCTGTAAAGAGTAAGAGTTGATTGGCCAGTTTGCCTCAACATTGTGATTAATGGAGCAATAAAAAAATAATAAAAAAACAGACATCCCAAACTAAAAAAAGGATTAAATAAAGGCAATGGGATCTAAACAAAGACTGTAAATGTATTTTGAGTGACTTGGTCAGTGAATGCTGCATAAGAAAACCAATCAATCACTGTCCCTTATTTTTGGTGAGGTCAGATAATAAACACATTATAACTTTGCTGGATATCTGTCGGTGCATAAAGATCAGTGTAACCATCAGTGTAACGCAGCTGTACCGTCATTGGGGAGCATCGGCGAAGACAGTGGGGGAAAGGGACACCACGGAGCTGCCGGCAGACTTGCTCCCGCTGTTGGAGTGTCTCATGTGCATAATGGACTGCACCTTCTCGTGGTACAGCTTCCCATCTGAAAATAAAAATAACAGGCAAAAGATGAAGTGCCATGAAATACAGGTCTTTCCCTTATATGTGAATATTAGCAGTGCTCGCTCAAATTAAACCTTTGAATTTTTTCTCACTCAGTGTCAATTTAAACAGTGACAATTAATAGGTATAAGTGGTTAGTGGACCTCTTTATAAACACAACGTACCTATGTGTAGTGAAAAATAAAAGCTGGATGGTGTGTGGCAGACATAAGTGTTGGTTGGAGGATGAACAGCCAGCAGAAAGTTGTAGATCAATTTGAGTAGATCCATATCAGGAGGCGACCCTAGCACTTCTTGAATGATTTTGACGAATGACAGACAGACCTCTTGAGGGATGCCAGTGAGATGCTCGTCTCGATGTTCCTTTAGACAATTATACAAAGTTAGTAGAAGTCTTTGCTCGAGTATTCAAAAACTGTTTATGGTGGGCGAGACAGACCTGTAGCACTTGGCAGGTAAGCAGAAAGCGATGGATTACTTCAGCTTTGAGAAACTGACGAATATTGAAGACTTGATGAGGATGGTGGACTCTGATGAGGATCTCTAAAGCAGCAAGAAGCGTTTCCCAAACTCCACACTAAAAAAAGAGAAAACATGGATTACAACACAGCACTAAAACTATAACTATTCCTATTTCACCAAAATATAATTTAAATATATTTTTTTAAAGAATTGTTTTTGATCATTTCAATTAAAAGCTTTTCAACATAAAGGCCAGGAGACTGGGAAAAACACACGTATAAATCATGTGTTTTGAATGAATGAATTTTAAATAACTTATATTTTTATATCTTGTGGAAGACCTTAGAACATAGCAATTCTTATTTTGATAGCACTAATATTTCAAAAACAAAAGTAAAAAAGGGGCCATTTCTTTTTTTCACAATGTGACCTCAGTACAAATCATCTTCCTAATTTGGTGATTGACAGCGCCCCGCTCCCTTGCATTATCAACTAATGGGGCCAATTTGATTCAGCCCAGAGACTTGAATTTTGGCAAAAGACAGAGACATACAGAGGAGAGTGAAGTGATAGTATCAAGTGAAGTTGTATTGCTCTAGCTGGTGTGAGCAATTGATCATATGCATTTTAATACCACACCCCTAACTTTACCACCAGCCACTACTAGCCATGTAGCCAATTGTTATTAAAAAATATGCTTTGGTTTTTATTCTTCCTTGTGTGTTTTTGTACAGGGCTGTGTTTGCTATTTTGGTAGTGGCTTTAAATAATAAAACACTGGACTTTCACCCCCTACTCTGTATAAGTCTATGCCTTTCTGTCTAATTGTACCATTGATATCCAGCAGTAACATGGGTTTTTACCTCAGCTTTGGCCCAGATTTTCCAGTCCAAAAGGATGTCTGAGAGCAGCTTGATATCCTGAACCACGGCAAGGGACTCTGTATCCAAACGAAAATGACCATCATCCCCAAGGACTAGGATGGGTGCACTGCAACATCCATCCAGTAGGGTCTATGGAGACACAATAGGGACACCGCATAATAAAAAAAATATAATATAACTTACTACAAGACAGATGCTCTTGACATATAGCTCAAGAGACTCATAATGATTACTTCTCCGGACTTAACCCTACCGTGTGTGACCCCAGACTGGAGCTAAATCAATACATTCTCATGACTTTTTTGGGAGACGTTATAACTCTGTCAAAACCAATGCCATTAACTCAGCGCACAGGTCTGTCAGTATTGATCAATGTCTATCACTTGTGACCATTTGCACTGCAGTGGTCATAAATCCTTGAAGTCCTTTGGGTTTCACAGACTAAGAATTAATGCAAGCTTGTAATTTTTATGTTTTTTGCTCCTTTATTGACAACTCACAAGAACCTAATTTATTTATTCATTTTCAGTATAACTAGAACTAGTGCATACATAGAAGTGGATACCAGAAATACTAAGCCCAATGACTGAATTTGAATTTGAGAGCTTGTTTCTTACAGGTTTTGGGGAACTAGGCTAGAGCCTGTCTCAGCTGCTTTGGGCAAATTGCTAGTTGCAGGCTGACATTTAAAAACAGACTCTTACATTCATTCTCTATGTGCAATTATGACCAAATAATCTAAAAAAGACTGTCCAAAGAGAACCCACAGAGGACATAGGAATCTTGGCTGCATTTTACAATTTTTTCATTGTAGTTGCAACAATGATAATAATTGATTAATTAATTAGTTGTGCTCTTGGTGGGGTTCCGAGTCATATAAGCTCAAGACTGTGAGATAGGACAAAAAAATTGATTTGATTATGTATCCATGACCTTAAAAAGTCCTCTTTAAGCCTGGTCTCAATCACTTATTATTCTTTATGCCTGGTCTTAACACCTGGCCTTGAGTGCCACAACACTATAGATTACTGCTGTGGGTGGATGAAGTAACAAAGACAATCAGTGCTGCCATGCGACTCTGCAGAAGCTCAGTGTTTCATCAACTGAGACAGAGTCCATTTCAGCACAGAGCCATCACACGGCTCAATTACAGACACAGCCAGAGGGTCAAGTAACAGCGGGGTCACCAACATTGAGTCAGAGAGGCCCTGGTCTGTCGGTCTGGATCAAATTCATGATAAAAACCACTGCCAGAGAATACGCTTTAATGCACACACAGGCAGAGATGGTGCAAATGGAAGACAGCTGAGAGTTCAAGGTGTGACTCACTTTCAGCATATGATATCCCACGATGCATTTGGACTTGATAAGGACCTGGTGGATCATAGCGTATCCATGGTAACAGTCCACTTCATGGATACGGTGCTGGTTGCACTTGGGTAGAGACAGCAGCACCCGCAGGGCCAGAGCCTGGGTCCTCTCACAGTCAGTCAGCTCCACCGTCTGGACATCACCAACCGCAAGGGGATACACAGAGACAGAAAAATAAACAGGGAAAAATACAGATACAACAGGAAGAAAGATACAAAAAGCAACTGTGAGGTTTAAAGAACCACTAACAATTAAATAAAAAACACAATTAATGGCATGCATTTTTTGAAAACCTCAATAATGTATAAATGCCTCAAACACTCAATGCTTTTGTCCATAAAAGCTGCTGGAGAAGCACATGCTATGAACTAAATTGATTTTGTTTCTAAATATGTGTAAGTTTATGTGAATTCATTATTTGACCTACTTCCATTGAGTCTCTGCAAGGCTACTGTAAGTGCTCATACTGTGTAGAAAACTGCGTGGTGTGGATTTGCTGCACTTCTAAACCAGGAGCCTATTGGCGTGACCCTACCTGTGCAAAGAGGAATACAAATGTCCCTGTCCCTCCGATCTTGTGCAGGACGCTTTGTAGACCTTGTGTTTCGGTGGGGAGCAGCAACCTGAGGGCATTGTGCTCCAGGGAAACACTCTGCACCTCTTTGGAGCTGAACGGCCTCTGATTAACCACAGTCTTGGCTTGTCCCTTCAGTCTGATTACTGGCTCATAGATTGTGTAAACTCTAGGACTGCTGGGGGCATACACCACTGCCAAACCCTCCTGTACAGAAACAGAGTGTACAGTCATAATGTAACCTCATAATGCATGTTTCCATTACTGCACAGCTTCAGATGACAATACAAAATACACTTTCTCAATATCATTAGTCTTTAGTTTTTAATGGCTAAAAAATATTCATTCTCATTAAAATAGCTGCAGCCTAACTGTAATAGCTGTTCATATTGAGGAAAGATAACTTCCTGTAACATTAATAATAACTAATTATAACAGCACATTACTCACCGTGAAATGAAACAGTGAATGAGAGAGACAGCATAAAGACAATATCAGCCTGTGATTTTAAAATGATTTAAATGAAAAACAAGAGACTTACAACCAAAGCTGTTGTGTCCACATCCTTGTTTTTGGTCAGAAGATCTCGCACATAATCACACTTCAGTCCCTCCTGAGTGACAAACTTGGACAATGACACACTGGACTTGCCGTACTTGCAGGGCATGATGGAGGTGAGGTCAGGTCCGTTTGCATAAAGGTAGAAGGCCTCCTCTGAGCCTATTCTTGATCCTGAAATTAGAAAGATGCAGGGTTAAAACAATAACACGGATGAGAAAACATAGCAGTTAAACTACGCAAGAGTTATCAGTTTTTAGACTTTTAATATTCATGTGGTAGCTAGAGTGCTGAGACTATTTTTTTTATAACACACTTCTTTACCCAAGAGTTATCACTGGCAATTTAGGAACTTAGATAATGTGGTATAGCTAGACTTTTGGGACACCATAAGAAATCTTGATGATTGATGATTCTTGCTTTCAGAAAACAAGAAGAAATGTTTTGCCATTATGAACAGGAACAGCAGTGAGACTAAACCATCAGCTGGGCTCTAAAGTTGAGAACGCCAAGTCGTAAGCCATTCACAATCAATTAGAGGCAACAAGAGAAGTATTCAGTAAGCCTCCCGAGAGAATGCAGAGAATCTACAGCATGCCACACATCACACCAGTCACAGCCACATTTACAGCAAAAGACAAACTATCAAAACACAACTGCACCACAAGCCATAAAAAATGATATATTCTGTTTATAAGATGGGAGGTGTGGCAGACGCACCAGCAGGGGACAGCAGTGATGCCAAACAAATTAAGTTACACAGCAAAAAAATATTAAGGCACGTTGGAAAAAAAGTGATTGATGGAGGGTTTATGAGGCAACATGACAGGGGTCTGACCATTAAACAGCAGCACAGTGCCCATGTTCCAGCGTGGGCTCTGCTTCATTAGCTCCTCAGATGAAGGCAGGCAGTGTCCCAACATGCACAAGGTCTTGTTGCTGTCAGACGATAAGCTTGACTTTCTGGGTAAAGTGTAGTCCAATGAAACTTCACATTTTCTGCAGAAAGAGCAGCTGAAGTTTAGTACAGACAAGATCCATCTAACAGAACGTATATTTTACTGTTGTGAGCCTCACCTGATGCCACACACCCAGACCACCACACAACCATGGATGTTCTTCTTTCCCTCAGGCTGCTGGCTGTAAGTGAGACCAAGGTGCTGCCACTGGCCAGGCTTGAACAGCCCCTCACTAGACTCTGCTTGAGCCAGGAGCCCTGCTTTTAGCTCATCATTTGGGTCAATACAAATCCTGGTGAAAGAGTACAAGACCCATATATTATTTGCACTTGAAAAGCAATACCTGCTCAAGTATACTTTGAAACTCACCTGAATGTCAGAGAGCCTGTAGAGAAGTCCGCCCACACTTGAAGCATCAGTGCCTTGGAGCCCATGGACAGAATATGAATGAGGCTTTCTTCTACTAATGTCGTCCCAGGCTGAATGGAGCCGTGGTGGGACTCGGCTGTAGAAAGGATTCTCTCTTCTGCAAACCAGTGATAGCTGAATTTCAAAACCAGTTCATGTTTCTATAATATAGAGCAAGACTTCCCAACAAATAAATGTATTCTCACCTGTGTCTTTATCTTGGTCTTTCTCTTCTGATTCTTTCACTCTGATCCACATCGAAGCGCTAAAGCCACTGGCCATGTGCGGCCAGCAGTTCTGCCCCACGAGGGGTAAGTGCAAAGGAGCGGCATGCCACGGAGAAGTACGGGTGTTGCTTGTTCGGATATCAGTGTCCCCCTCCCGGCGCCCAGGAGACAACTTTCCTTTCCAAAGCAAACCAACACTTTTGCCCCCTGCCGAGCCGTTCTGTCTGGAGCCGGGGGAAATCCCGCTCGGCGTCAAAGCCCCAAGGATCACGGGAAATGTCAGAAAGTGCAGAGGCTCCACGCTGATGTTGGCTTCCACAATCCTTTGGATGCCCTTCAGTAATATCTCCTGCAGGTAACAAAAAAAGTGGGATGTAAGGTGGATTGTTGCACATAAAAATACAACTGTATATTTATAGTTTTCTAATTCTAGAGAATTGAAATTAGAGTAAAAAATAAATCAAGTGGCTTGAGGGTAACAGTGTGCTCAATCTTGAGTTGCTGTGAAAAAACGCCTCAAAGAAATTAATTCACAAACAAACTTTTAAGGACAACTGTAAATTAGAATTAGAACACACTGATTTATGGTCTTTTTTAGATGATGGAAAAAGCAGAGGTCAGATATCTTTCTGTTCACATGGTTTAAAACAAACTCCTCTTTCCCCTTCAGGAGAAATATTTCCAGGAGAGAGGTTATAAATTATGCCAGTTTGAGCTTAGATAACAACAGTACTTTGGATGTGGTACTGAATTATAACATCACATCTTTTCTGTGCACACTGACACTAATTGTTTTGAAAATCAAAACAGGCACAAGGGAAGATCATGTGTTGTTGATGAGGTATTCGAGTCTATCATATAAAGCTAAGCTTGGCAGACAGGAAGGGTAGTACTTTCTCAGCATAGGTCTTAGAGTTTACACCCTGACAGTGAGCCAACACTGTGTTTGTTGATAGAGTGACAGGGTTTGCCATTTACTGTAGGTGGAGTCTTCTCGAGGAAGAGTCGAATCAATAGAGCCAGTTCCTCCGCTGTGATTCGCTGGCTCACCATGGTAACCAGCAGCTCCACCAGGACAGTCTGGCAATCTGAACATAAACCAAAATAACAGCAGGTTACATAAACAGTTTCAGTCACATGGGCTAAAACACCACATAACGAATGAACAATTTCTTATCTGGTTAGAACAACAATGTATTTAAAGAAGTATCTCTGAAATATGATAATTATTTATTTGAAATAAGAGCAAATAAAATAATACAAATAAATTAGCAAATGTACAATAAAAAAAAAAGAGAAATAGCAACAAACCTTTAAAAGAGGGGTCTGTTTGACATAGGATGTAGTGAAAGCCAGACAGGATAGTTTTAACTACTCCCTGTGAGAAACAGAACATGAAAAAATGTTACTGTATAAGGTTTGAGCTGAGGCAGTTGAGGCAGATTGCGGCGTCTGACCTGGTCGTAAAGTAAGGCAGCATTGTGACGATTGGCGTGGACTGCCCCAAGGAGGCTGTGAAACACATGACTCAGGACGTCCAGGTCTGGAGAGCCTGAGGCGAGTAGCTGTAGCTCCATTGTGCAGATTTCTGGGAACAGCAAGATCCCCCTCCTGGACCCATCCACCGCAGCCCCGAACTCATGCAGTGCAGCAGAATCCACCTTTAGACCTGAAAAAACACAAACAGGTAGTGAGATTGAGAAAAACACAAAACGTGAAAAGAGTGTGAAGAAATCAGCTCACAAGGACAAAAATTAATAAAAACAGAAAAAGCTTTAAAACTAGTTGATGATCCACATGCTTCTCCTGCTCCAGCTACATCTTTCCATCATAGAGACAGCTCATAAAAATGAATTAAACCCGGTCCAGTGCTAGTCTCAGAGCAGTAGGGGAGTCCCCACATGATTTACATGAAATAACACACTCCACTCTCTCTCGGCTTCTTGGACTTCCTTTAATTAATCAACCCACTCTCTCTGTAAATGCAAAGTCCACATCCAATAAAGCAGCTCCCGCTCAAACACACAAATATCTTGTAAAAGAGTCAAATAAACCTACCACTATCATCTTTAAAAGCATTTTTAGATTAGGGTTAACCTATAATTAAATGAAATCTTATGTAATTTGATGACAGACATAGAGTAGCTAGATAGATAATATGTACAGTAATATAAGTTTAAATAATGTTAACTTCCCACCACAATTTTCTGGAGATGAAAAGTAGTCTGTGAAAGAGCAGAAGAAATATACCACATCTTTAGCTAGATCATCAAATGTACATGATCAGTATTTTAAATTAAGAAATTTGAACATTTAAAAATATTTAAAACCAAATAGAGACTTCAAAGCAAGGCAATGGGCGGAAATTAATACAAAAATAAACCATGTTTGAGGAAAAAAAATTGTTTTAACTTTTGACTAGTCTTGTATACAAAGTCAAGGAGGCAGATCCAAAAAGCAATGCCATTATGCAGCCGGTCATTTACTATCAAGAACAAGTTAGAGAAAAACTTGGGTAAGGTACGTAATACAATACACCTTTGACTCTTATTGAGCATTTATTACTAATGCCGACTTTAAGGAGACTTCAAATCTCTAAAGAAGGAACAAGAAGCTGCCAATCCAGTTAAGTAGTATGCCCCAAAAAGGGTTAAACAGTTCGAGCAACTTAAATTTAGGAACCTTGAAAATGCTGGCGGAAACCTGTTTTTTACAGCGTCACAGTCAGACTGTAGAAGATTACAAACCACTAAAGAAAAAGTGATTAATCAAACATGCTTGATGAAGAATTAAAATAGTTCAAGCACTCAGTTTTAGGAACTGTGAAATTGCCAACCCTGTTACTAAAGCAAATAGTTACAGTCAAAATCAGTTATTTCATATTTTTACTTTTTTTGTTTGACTATTTATTTCTATGATAAAAGTTTAACATAGTTAAAGTCTACTTAAAGACATAAGGGGAACGTATTAATTCATCCAGCTTTTGGAGCATGCATTTTAATGAAGGATTGCCCCTTAAGATGCAACATCTCATTTCTGAGGGGGTCCAAAACACAAAACATAACAGATAATAAACCTTACACACAATACAAAGATACACAACATAATAGAGCTTGCTCGCTTGCCCACCCCACTCCTATCCCATCACAGCATATACATGTATAAAAGTTCAGATAGAAACATGGGCAAACAGTTTTAAAATAAATACTGTAAACATGGATGACCTAAAGTGACAAAATTAAGTTACAGATCTACACCAAGGAGGTAACCTATTCCAGTCAAAGGTTGCTTTATAATAAAATGTATTTGTCAAACATAAGGTCAGTTTGAAAGATTAACCCTTTCCGAAGACGTAACATTTTTCCAGGAAGTCTTGATGGAGACTTTAAGTCACAAGATGTGGCTCATGAGTGCACAGAGCATAGTAGCCTGCAGATGTAAAACATCAAACAATGGCTCTATTGTGATAGGATCAAGTAAAAGGGTGTATTAAGGTCACATTTGAAACCTGCTACAGCAGATTGGAGATCAGATACAAGAGGCTACTGTGAGAAAAGAAAAGAAACACACACTTGTCTATTTTCTGTCCTGTTATATGTTGATAATAGGATTGCAGACCATGTTATTGCAAAACATCAGCTACAGCAGACCAAAGGAGGATGTAGTATTTTACACAAGACGGACTGAAGAAGTGACACAGCAAAAAAAAAAAAATACTGTGCAACTTGTGCAACATTCAATTTTCAAGTGAATGCCAAGAAATGCATTATTGCTCAACACACTCAGTTGAATGATGAATGGAGGAGTGGGAGAAGTAAACACTCTTGGTTTTCCTCCAATAAATCAGCAGGTTTGAATGCTGATGCAAAAATATGCCCCTCATTCATTGAGACTTTAGTCTGCTAACGTTTGGTAAAAAAACGTACATAAGGTAACTGCAGCATATGGTATTTTTTAAACTTAAAATGAGTCGTATGACGTGTGTGACAGTGACTATGACTGTGTGTTGCTAATGATGCTAATAGGAGTCACAGCAAAAGAGCGGGAAAGCCAATTTATGTTATGTGCCCTACCCTCTTCCTGTTTTGCCATGTCGTCAGGGTTGCTCTCACTGTCTGCGTCGTAGCCCTCCTCCTCCCCCAGGGGCTTGACTCCACAGCTCTGCGCCTCGTCCACCTCCTCAGACAGATCTCCCGCTGGGACTGCACCTTCCACCAGCACCTGCACCTTCTGACAATACAAAAGAAAAAATTGGATTCAATACAGTCCATAAGCTTTAACAGACATGCTTTCACAAGAGCTCACCCATATCTTGAAAAAACTCCTCGATTAAAACTAGTCCAGTAAAATATGCTCAGTGAGACTAGCGGAGGTCTAACCCCTAAAGCAGCAAATCAATTTCTAACAAAATGTTTTCAAGTGAGAGGAAAAAGTACAAGATTTTAGTCATAAGACGGATATCAGCTGACTCGTACAGAACTCACACAATACAGTTCCTTAATGTGTACACTTGGTCACTCATGTACACGTAAGCAAACAGGCACACTTTAGACACACAAACACGTGCACAGAATAAACTATCAAAATAAAATATTTAAAGAGGTGGCTTACTGTAATAAACGGCCTTTTAAAAACAAGAATAGACGACTGTCTAACATTTATGCCTGGCTGCACATCAAAAGCTTGGATAACCCCAGTCTCAAAGTGCAGTCGCAATGAAATGTGAACACCACACTCTGCTGGACTCAATGAGAAAAGGTTAAGCTGTTAGAAAATTGTTAAATCTATTATATAAAACCTAAATCCTCCTGTGTAGGAAAAGGCTTAGTCAGACAGGCATTTTAAGACTCAAGGAAAACACATCATGCCAGAGAGAGAGATAGAGAGGAGACATCCAGGAGGAGATAGATCATATGAGGAGAATAACTTCCTTTCGCTTCCCTTTTTAATATCTTCAAAATTAGATAACTCTATCTACACCTGACAAAATATGGCTACATATGCTTCACCTGAAAGCTTTTACTAAATTCTTTCTCCTACAAAAAGACACAAAGGAAACCACCTGCTTGCATTGTAAATGTGTATATAGTAGCTGTATAGTCTGCCAGCTCTAAAGAAAGGGCTATTATTATTTACTCCTGCTGTTTTGCTTTACATCTGGGAGATAATGGGTGCTTAGCAACATATTGTGAGAGGCTACAGAGTACGCACAACTGATTCTTGTCGATGGTAAAAAGGTTTTTCTGTCTTTGTCTGGTTGTCGCTAAGATAAATAGCGCTGCTCATTAAATTTTGTCACAGTGTTTGAAGAGGCAGCGGACACACTGGGAAAGACCTTACACTGACTATGTCAATCCACACTAAGCAATCAATAATCAGCAAATCAGTAGGGACAGTGAAAGACAGAGTATCACAGAGGGACACACAGCAAGGTGTTGTTTTGCTTGATTGAACTTTCAACGTGACTGGAAAATTAGATACTGTAGATATGAAAAGTCAATATCACAGACAAAAGAGACGTCTCCACCACACCGATTATTGATTTATTTGCCTGAATGCAATACAATATAAAATATAGAATTTTCTGGATTATAAAATGACTGTGGTATAAAACTGTCACTGTAACCTAATGTCTACTTTCAAATCAAAAAAAATCTTAAAAGAAATATGTCACTGTATATACATTTTAAGCCTTACCTTCTCTGGCTTCTCCTCAGGTGGATCAGGACAGGACGACACTTCGGCTAATGCTATTCTTAAGAGAGAGTCAAACAAGGGTATGGCAAGATCTGAGTTCACCACTCCTGAACGGGCCAGCTGGTCCCTCACCTCAGACAGGGTCTCGTCAACAGACTGTAGCTGTAAAAATAATTTAGACATAGACATTCATTTATTAATATTTTTGAGTGTGCATATGTGGTTTATTACTAAATGACTTGTGATTAAGGACATACCTGAAAAGACAGCTCAGGCTCTACTCTCTGTAGGGCGGAGTTAGCGCTGTGTAGACAAATGGCCAGCAAGGCTTCGAGAAGTCGAATACTTTGTAGTTGCCACTCTTCTTCCAGTTTCTTTGCCGGGTCTTTTATCTTTCCCTCAGGTTTGTCCAGGGCTGTCCACTGGGTCATGACTCAGCTCTTCTTGTCCCAGTGCAGCATTAGGAGCTGTGGACTCGGGGCTACCTTTACCCTTCCCCTCCCGTTTCTTCTTGGCTTTACCATCTTTTGTCTTACAGGAGAGCTTTTGAATAACCATGGCCATGAGGCGTAAGCACACATCTAGTCCTCCGAGTCTGAAGAACTGTCTTTGGAACAAGGGGCTGGCCAAGTAGACCCAACGACACACCGACCACACATCAGCCGCCCGTTGCACCTGCTCCTTGGAGGGCAGGGCCACACTATCAGGGGACAGGTAAGGCAGTCGTCCACCCAGCGGTTCACTGGCTGTACTGTCATAACCTGAGGTATCCTCTGAGTCATTGGCCGAGTCCCGATCAGAATCTGCCTCTTTACTGACACAGAGAAAGGCCAAACATAAAAAGAGGTTGATGACGTGAAGGTGGGTCTCTGCTCGGCTGTGTCCCGGGCCACGACTCTGTCCACTTCTGTTTTTATGACATGGATATGCCTCTTTTAAACCTTCATAGAATTTACTAAGGCTCTGCGGGCCCTCGTCGGCTCCTCGAGACCCCAGTTCCTCAGCTAAGGCAAAGACAGCCTCCCTCTCTTCTGCATCAGCACTCTCCAGCTCCTGAAGAACCCCCTCGGCCTGCTGGTGCCCAATGCCTATAATCAGAGTCTCGAACACTTTCAGAGCCAAAGATCTGGTCTGGTCTAGGTACACCAGCTCTGTCACTTGGTTCAGGCCATTACAGCTGACAAAGAGGTCTCTAATCACTCTGTAGGAAGGTAAAAACAGGAGATAAGACAAAAAAGAGAAAGTTGATGTGTTAACATCATACGACAACTTTAATTTAAGGTTAAAACAAAACTTCATTAGTTGTAATAAAATTAAATAAATCTCTAACTTAGGACTGAAAGTAAGAATGAAACAAATGCTGAGAAAACAGATACATTACTTGAATCATGACCTGATGTGTTTTATGTGAGATTGCACTTGTTGCAGAAAGTTTTTTCAAATCAATTAATTCTGATTCAATTGTTGTTGTACATAACACAACAGCGCTTGTGGTGACTGTAAAGCCAGAGAAGTAAGACTTAGCATTAAATAAACACGTTAAGTTTTAGTCCAATAAAAACGTCACAGTGCCAGAGCGACAGTGAGCAGAGAAAAATACTCTGAACTACTGAATTTTGATAAGGAAACCTATCAGACCACTGCTGACAGATTGTCTCAAGGCATTCATCCATCCTTTTTCTAAAGTTGGTTTTCCCGTTTTGGGTCACAAGGGGCTAAGACCTTCTGCAACATACATCGGGCAGCAGGAGGGAAATAACCTCGACAGGTCAACGGGGCATGAAAACACATAGGACACAGACTTTTGGATACTTTGAACTGCCTTAGAGCAAAGACTACTACACTAGATCTAAAACGAGGCACAAAAATGTGCTATAATAATTTTGAAAAAAGAACTGAGAACCTTCACAGATATAATGATTTTGCTATGTTCAATATTAACCACTGACAGTTGCATAATCAGTTCAAGAGCTCCATAACACAGCTGTTATAAATTATTGACAGACATTAATTAGAAATGAGCCAGTGAGACAGCTCTAATGACAGACAAGGTCCAAGCAGATTAAACAGGTTACTCGATAGGGTACAGGTACAGTCTGGCGCTTTCTACATTTTGATGAACTGTAGGAAGGTTTGGGCTAAAGATCAGATTTAAATTTTATTTTTATTTTTAACTAAATAGGCCTTAATATGTGGTCAAGATGATTTGTTTTTGTCAGTTGTAAAACAGCTCACCTTAACTTGAGCAGAGCAGGTAGTGTCTGCAGGTAAACCAGTAGTATCTCCACAGGCAGGCAGTGAGTGTGATAGGTGCAGACTTGAGTACACACAGTGGAAACTCCCAGCTGTTGGGCGTGGTGGACCAGCTCTACGCCTCTCTGCAGCACAGGGTTAAAGATGTGCGTGTAGAGCTGCCACTGCACTATGGCGTTCCCGCGCAGGGTGAGGTGGCACACGTGGCCTGCTATCTGCTGGCTTAGCTGCCAGTCTTCACCAAACACTAGCTCCTGATAAGCCTCTAGAGCATCCCACTTCAATAGCATGTCCTCAGCCCCCCCCCCACTCGGAAGAATACCCTGTGAGCGGTAGCACAGACTGGTGGTCACTGCAGAAGGCTCCCCCTGCTGCAGAGTCTCCTCGAGGCCCGGCAGCTGGCTGCTGTCCAGAGTGCAGATGTTACAAGAGGCCAGTTTAGCTTTCTCTGAGGGCTGCCCTCCTCCGAGCTGATCCAGAATTAGTCGTCCCAGCACACTAAGCACATGAGACTGGTAACTACGCAAACCTGGGGCTTTGAAGGCATGTAGCAGCGGTCCTATTACAGAGCGAGGATCCATACAACAGCAGATTCCCACAGCCTGGACCCCAGCCAGTACCTGCAAAACAGCCGGCCCGGTTGAGGAGAGCCGCTGCAGGAGACGTAAACATTGGTGAGCGCAGGCGGCCAAACAGCAGCAGCGCTCTGGGTAACGCCCCGTGTCACTCTCCACCCCATCTTTACCGTCGCCATCCTCTTCAAAGGGGTTACGTCCAGCTGCCTGCTTAAACGCAGAGACGGGCAAACCTGACAAGTCTCTGTGGTGATGTAGAAAATGTGAATACTCACAGCGGCGGTGGCGTCGCCTGGCGCACACAGACTGATGCAGCTGCTCAGACTTAGCCTTCTTTACTGCACTAATGATCTTAAAAACACCTGCAATGAGCCCACGGAGCCTCTCCGCAGCCTCACCTCCTATTTCAGAGTCCCGGGACCTGCAGAGGCCCTCTAGTCGCAGCACTGTAGCTTCAAACAGCTCTAGGCCGCGGTGCTGGACAAATTCATGGATTAGCTCCAGTGCTTGGCTAAAGAAAAAGGGGTTGGGCGTTGAAGCCTGCAGGCAGCCCAGCAGCACTTGGAGTACACCCTCTAAAAGTTCAGGTAGAAGCAGTGCCCTGTGGCGATAGCGGGAGAAAGAGAAGTCATCCTGGACTTCCTGAAGGGTCTTCTTGGGCCGAGGAGCAAAAGGATTAGTCTGCCTGTCTAAGCAGCTTCTGATTTTGAGAGTGGCTCGCAGCAGGTCTGTCAGACTGCGACGCAAGCTGTCAGGAAGGGCCTCACTCTGACTCACATCGACTGACATCAAGTGCAAGATGGTGCGCAGAAGCATCCTTTGGACCAGTGCAATCGGCTCCTCTGTCCAGCCTCCGGCAAGCTCCTCTGCCCCAGCTCCAACACCTCCCCCTCCCGGGACCACAGCAGTCCCCAAACTCTGTCAGGATCTCTGTCAGAGTGGGCACAACACTGACCGCGAGGCCCGGATTGTGGTTAATGCTCATGTCAAACTTACAGACCTTCTCCAGGAGGGAAAGCAAAACATGGCAGAGGTCGAAGGAGAGTTCTCCATGCGGTTGAAAATGGATATTGCAGCTGGATCGGTGAGCGTTTCGGTGTCCGGGAGAGAGCCGGGGGCTCGGGGATGAGGGTACGGTGCACTCATGGTCTCTGTGATGGTGCTGGCGTGAGATTTTAACTGCGGTGCCTCTGAGCGGTGATGCTGACAGCTCACTCGGAGAGTGGAGCCATGTGTTCTTCTGCTCCGTGCACCAGCTGGGGCAGCTCTGTCTTCGGAGTTGGCTTCTGAATCTGAGGTAGAGACCTGGGATTTGCGAGCATCTTTCACAGAGTATCTTTGGGCTGTCCTACGTGATCGCCTTGATTTCCATGTGCCACTGGCCACACGCGCTCTCCTCCCAGACGTTTGTTCGTCTGCTCCAGCTTTTTGTCCTGCTCTGAGAGGTAAGGCCTTTACCTCCCAGTTTAGGAACACCTCCAGTAAGGATGGCAGGGTGAAGTCTGTCAAAATAAAGAAATATTAATAAGTTACTTACCTACTTATAAGTAAATTTACCCAAATTGATGATTCAAGTTTGTCATATTGATCTTTCCCCCACATTTTAGTTAGAATTATACAACAAACACACTCTTTACAGGAGAGACTAATGTCAGAAGCACTTCATTGTTTGTTAAGCGTTACTCAGTAAGGAAGAATTAATTAAAGTAAAAATGTCTAAGCTCTGTGTTAGAAAGGATCAGCAGTAATGTACTAAATACCGGTGTCATTCTAAGGTCACAGGCCACTGCAACAACCAAACCCGTTCAAAGCTTCACAGAGAATGATCGTCTATATGTCACTAGAAAATAGTAACTGGTATCAAATATACAAAATTGCCAATAAAGTTGGCAATCTAAAATCATGCCAATAGTTAATCTTCAGTATAGATAAGATAATACAAGCTATAAAGAAACCACAAAGCTATTGACAATGACACAAAGCAAAAATACATTTATACCTTTGATTTCACCCATTATTCAGTAAAATGTCTTCATCACAGAGGATTAAAAATGAACAGGAAAAGTTCACGTCCATAAATGAAGCATGTTAAATTGCAACTTTTAGTTACATACCAGGAAGACAAAGTAGTCACAAGGCTCTACAGTTGCCAAATAGGTCAAGGTAGATATTATCAGCACTGGCAGAATACCGACCTGGTGCTTTTTCTTCCTGTACAGGGATCTTCCAGACCAGTGGCAACAGCGACAGCAGCAAAGTTAGCAGCTCCTCTCGACAGGTCAGCTCCTGAGAGTGGATACAAATGCACTGAGGGTTAACCAGCAGCTGAGGTATGGTCACCGCAGTCAGTCACTCCCACCAAAGACCACCAACTTTGATACTGACTAGTTCTGCTACTTGGGCTACTTGTGCAATACTTTTGTTGAATATTGCAACTGCAATCGGAAGTTGTTCATCTGAAGTGAACAAATATTGTCCTATAGGATTAGCCATATTGTCTTGCAAAAGTCTGGTACACGCAATGACATTTAATTGTTAGCCAACATGTTTATAATACATCCTGATATCTGGCTGGCAATATACTGTATATTCTCTGTTTATTGTACAACCCTACAGGCCAGCTTTATGCTTTTACCACATAAATTGTTTAACTCTCAGATATATAATGTTTTATTGGCAAAAAGGTACTCTATACTAGGTGGTAAAATAGGACAAAAGATAGACCTTAGGTAATGAAAATGAGAGTACCAGACACATCTCACAGCCATCAGTTGAACCATAGGTATGAAAATATCTTTCTGGTTAGCCACTTACTATGTCTTATGAGCAGCTAAGAGTAGTGTCAGACAAGCAATGTAGCATGTAGCCGACAGCCCCACTTCCCAGACTTTGAGGATCTTGTGTCTATTCAGAGCATTCCTCACCAAAGAGAGAACCAACTTCTTTATGTGTTAATTAAAAAACAAACATCATCCTCCTTCAGGTGTGAATTAAAACATATTAGGTGTGCTGGTTTTCCAAGACTGCTCTGATTAACCTTTTTTTATTACTGTTGTGTAACAGATCATTTTGTTGTTTATCAAATTGGACTACAGAAGAAAATAGGCATGAATTAAGTTACACTGCTTTGATTTAGTTAAACCAGGGCTGATGCACAGAAACATTAATGGATGATATTTTATTTTCCTGTGTTTACAACAATTTAATTTAATGAATGTGGGTGACATGACATTTATCAGAATTTCATACAATAATGAATTAGTTACTCCTTATTTACAGTTGGATTAAGATCTTATTTTCTTTGTTTTTATGACATTTTGATTATCAAATATTAAATATATTCACCCCGTGAATTGTGTTTCTCTATTACACAATTTATTCATGACTTACTGCACTTTATTGAAGCTGATTTCTTACATAATGTTGCATAATAATATTCATTGTACCTGTAATGGTATTAAACTGACTTTATTAAAGTTGGAAATTAATTAAGTAACAGCCTTATGTGGAAGTAGCGTCCCATTTTTAAACTTCCCGTTGGTTTGACACACATCTTTACTTAGCAGGATATACTCTTGTTACGTCAAAGCTTCATTATTCACCTTGAATATAAGTATTGTCTGCTACTTCACCCTAAAACCACTGGTTACATCATCAATCGGATAAATACTCAAGTACATTCAGAGTGTCGTGAGATGAACTCTGCAGAGAACTACATCGATGTGAAGGCAGAGAGAAACAGTCAGAGCCTGGTGCCAATTAGCAGAGCAAACAATACTAGTCTCTGCCATTTAACATGAGCGTGTAAATAAGAGGGCTTACAACAAATTGACACAGACTGGGATATTAGCTTATATCTTCACAAATGTACACCTTAATTAGGCACCTGAAGGAAATATGTCAAAAAGTACAATATTATCAACAAGCAGTCATAGTAACATAGTAACTGCAGATAAATAAGGCTGGTTATTCATTCATATTATTTATTAACAAGCTAGTATGTCTGGTAGAAAAGAATTATTTCCTACCATCACATAACAAGAAACGAGCAGAAACAGATCATTTCCTGTTCATATACTGTACACTGAGAGCCCGGGATGTTAACACTAAATGACTAAGACGTGGTGGCTACAAAACAACAGCGTGCAAGAGCCGTGGTAATTGCATTAAGGGCTTGACAGTATCCGGAAAACGAAACTGGCATTCAGTTTCTCATGTTTCATTTTCAGAACAGCCACGATGTGTAAATGTCCTGTTATGAAACAAGAAGCTGGCTGGCAGCACACTTAATATTATATAATCATTTAACGTTGTTAGGATGGGTAACTTTTTTTAATAATAATATAATTATATGTCTTCAAATACTCAAATATTTGTTTATGAACTCTGCATATTGCCTTTATCTTGCATTTCCATTATACTGTGTCCTCTGAGCGCACACAGTGAGCAATTTCCTTTTGATGAGAAGAGATTACACAGGCTTAAAGGACACAATATCACTATGTTTATCTGAATTATTATAAATAGCTATGGCTAACTAGTAAACAGCGTGTAAATATGGTAATGAAAGAATATTTCAACCACAGTAATAGTTTTGCTGTGCTGAGGTTGTCACCATTAACTGTATTATTTGGAAATGTTGGAAAGTTGCTCAACATAGTAATAAAATGTAAATGCTAAGATGTCCATTTTTTATCATGCAGCTCATTTCCATTGTCTCTTAGTGCATCGTCTCCTCACCTGGTCGATGATGGAGTCCAGAGTGCTGAGCAGCAGGAAGCCTCGCCCTCGGACCAGGTACTCCCCCAGTGCCACCATGTGACTCTCCTCCTCGTCCTCGTCCCGCGCCTCGGCTCTCTGTGCCACGGCGCTGCAGAGTTGATGGACATCAGTCAGGAACTCCCTCGCCAGTGTGTTACTGGCCCCACTCATGTCTGAGCTAAAGGACAGAAAGAGAATCAAAGCTATAATTGTTTTTCTTCCTTGACACAAACCTCCATTAGAAAAAATACATCTATACTTCTTGAACTAAAGAAGACAACTAAAAAAAAAGTTTTACTGTGTGTAAATAAATTGACAGAATTACTAGAAATATGTTGAACTACTGAACTTGCAGAATTACATAAGAAATAAACACAATGTATTTTCCCGTAAAAGCAATAACAGTTAAATAAACAGACTTCTAGTTAAGGGGTCCATTAGCATCAATCAACCTTCCAATATTGTTTATGCAGCTGGTTAGCAAGAGAGTAAACATGTTCATGTATTCTTCTCCAAGCAACTCCGACAGCCATGCGCTCTTCTATTTATAGCTCATGGGCTTTACAATAAACTCAGCTCAACCTACAATACAAACTTCTTTTCATTTGCCATTTAAAACAGTTTTATCACTAATCAGAGTCCAACATCCATTTGGGGAAGTCCCTCAGAACAAACCATTTAAATGATGAGGCCACTAACAAGCAATTGTTCACACGTCTTTCCGCCTTGTTACCAACTAACAACACTGGATCAACCTTCTGCCATCAGCAGCTTTAGTAACTACAGTAATCGTCTCACCAAAAGTCTCTAAGCCCAACAGTTTTCCTCCTGCCATCTTGTGTATAGTCCAGTAAGTGGAACTGCAGCTCTGTCCGCATACCTCTTCACACGATTGCTGACTGAATTTCCTGTTCTGCAGCACAAATTCCATTAAATTGGAATTTCAAATGGATGCTTTCCAGATTTGCAGCAGATCAGCGTATCACATGAAAGCATGTGATGTCACATGGCGAGGGGACAGGCCCTCGGAAATGCTGCCAAACCTGCAATGACCTGCAGAGGACCCTGCTGTCTAACCATCACTCACTTTTTTACTTTGTGCCGTCTACTACATTAGCAGATTGGAGTCTAACTAATTGACCCAGAAAGACCTGAGAAACAGACTTGTGTTGAATGTGTACAAAACAGAATGATCCAACAGTCTTATTTGAGTTATTGTGCCTCCAGTAATACTAATTACAGTCAGGTCCATAAATATTGGGACATTGACACAATTCTAAGTGGGAGGCACATATACAAACTGTTGTAATTCCTACACCGTTCACTTGATTTGGATGTAAATACCCTCAAATTAAAGCTAAAAGTCTGCAGTTAAAGCACATCTTGTTCGTTTCATTTCAAATCCATTGTGGTGGTGTATAGAGCCAAAAAGATTAGAATTGTGTTGATGTCCCAATATTTATGGACCTGACTGTATATTCATGGCTCTAAATAATATCAGCATTTGAGAAAAACACAAAAACTATATAAATTATATACGTTTTAAGTAATTTATTGTAACTTTTTTATCTCAATGCTATTCTTCAATTATTACTGGATTCTTATTAATGAAACAAAGTTTTGTATTGGTTTGAATGGATGCACACATAGCAGCAAACACAAAATAATATGGCACTTAATCCTTTTAAACCTAAAACAAAGAAATTACAGCATTGACGCAGTAAGTGCACTGGATTATGCAATGACATTAATGATTGTAATATTCTGATGTGTGTATGATTTGTGACAGAACAGTAGTATCTATCAACATACACTATAATTAACCTCATGTCATGGTCTGCCACTGAATAGAGCTTAGGTCACAG
Organism: Perccottus glenii; assembly: GCA_024416835.2. NCBI lineage: Eukaryota > Metazoa > Chordata > Actinopteri > Gobiiformes > Odontobutidae > Perccottus > Perccottus glenii. The sequence goes on along the minus strand of CM044552.2, from coordinate 9,704,211 downwards.
TTTGAAGACACTTTACAACATTAAAAGTGATAGGCAAAATTTGTACTTGGTGTATGTATGCAAAACTTAACTAGAATATTGAATAATGCAACAACGCTGCAATATGTTTATGTCTATGAGACTGATGCTTATGGTTATACCTATAAAAAAATAAGATTACATTCCTTACAACAAACTGTAGCACATAATACCAAAAAATAATAAACCAAGCCATTTTGCTCAACATAGTGCTGTTTTGTTTTTCTCCGATAATGACAGGCTATTGTTATGAAAAAAATTGAATGGCTCTTTATGTTATATGAACACTGAAGAAAGATTAGAATTTGCCTTGCTCGGAAACAAAAGTGCTCTCAGACCTAAAGACGTCGAAAATCATCAGCCCTGGCCTTGGCTGAAGAAAGCCATATTTCCTGAATGCTAATGCAGCTAATTCCAGATGCTGTGCCTGTGAATTACTTAAATAGTACCAAATGCAAACAACAGGCTCTAAAGTTGCCTAATGTCCCACAACTTTCCCTCATCACTATGGAAATGTATGCAGTGAGGTACTCCAAATGCTAATGTAGCATGATTGCATAATATCTGAAACCTTTTACTCCAGAGGGAACGTCAAAAGATGCAAAGAGATTTAGAAGTTTAGTTGTTTAATGTGTCGTCACTTTTTTTTCTCCCAAACTTGCAGCCTATCATGCCTTTTTATTTTCTCAGATTGAGACAGGAAATTTTCAGGTATTGCAATTATAGGAAACAACTCAAATGTTTTTTCTTACATGTAAAATCTGTTAAAGGCTACAAACAATACTCACAGAACTAACGAATATCAAACAATATTATAGTAAAAGAACATAATAGAGAACCAATTGTATTTTTAAACAGACCTACCAGAATTTCAGTGCATCTTTGGTGAGACTGGGGAGATGCTGGATGTAGTGAAAGAGGCAAAGGAAATTCTCCAGACTCTGAAGAGTGACCTGTGACGAGACACAAGGAAAGACAACTTGAGAGTCAAAATTTGAACTAACAAAAAATTTACAGAAAAACACACCACAAAACAACATCTACCCATCACTTGACACCAGAGTATCCATCGAGTATCCACTTGGGAAATAATGTTAGGAATTTCCAGTAAATCTTCGTAATTGTTACACATGGTGCTACGCTTATTTACTTAGTGTTGCAACTAATGTTATTACAGTTTGTGAAGCCACTGCAGTGTTGCTGATGATTTATTGGACAAACTAATTGTGTATGCATTTTATTATTTACAGTCCCTAAACTACAAAATAATACCTGAACAACAGCAGCATAGTAATGGCGTTATAGTCAAGACTAAAGCAGGGCAAATGAGATGCAGTTGCTCAGTTGTAGAGCGGTTGTCCTTCAACCGGAAGGTTAATGGTTCCCACTCTCCCCACAGTTCATACTGCCGGTGTGTCCTTGGGCAAGACAATTAACCCACCTTGTCTCCAGTGGTGTTCCAGCTGTAACACTGGTGAATAGAAGCTTAATGTAAGTCGCTTTGAATAAAAAAGCTTCAGCTAAATGTATTAAAAATGAGAGTAACCTTTCGTCTAAATTTGTGTAGTGGTTTAAATAAACAAAGACCATGTGAAGATGTTAGTCAGTGTGGCGGCATTAGCTCAGTGGGTAGAGCGGTCGTCTTTCAACCGGAAGGTAGGCGGTTCGATTCCCGCTCTCCCCACAGTTCATACTGTCGTTGTGTCCTTGGGCAAGACACTTAACCCACCTTGCCTCCAGTGACTGTAACACTGGTAATGTAATGTAAGTCGCTTTGGATAAAAGCGTCTGCTAAATGAATAAATGTAAATGTAAATGTAAAATGGTCAGAGTGTAGCCACAGTGTGTAAATGTTTCACCACCACCAATCCTGCCAGAGAGGATTCGTAACAAAGAACCACCTGACCACTTTTAAGGGCATTACCGCATCCAGGGTAGTGTGTTAATACCTTCCAGACAGACGTTTGATCCTCTAAGCCTGCTCTCCGTCGAACCTTACCCCACACAGGAGTTAGCTCGTACTAATCTGACACCACTGGCAGATTCATTTGGGCAACGCTGATTCCTGACTGATGCCACAACACTCAATGTCTGGGTCACAATGTTAGCAGGAGCCATGATCACAATGTTAGCAGGTTGTCACTCTGACCATGAGCACAGAGTGACAACGAACTGGATTTAAACACACACTATGCATTCCTCGTGTAAGAAGAGTATAGAAAATATAAGACAGATATAACCTTAGTTCAAGTCTGGTCAAAGAATAAACTAAATGTTTCCTATATGGGTTCTGTAGAGAAATCAGTTTTCTCACAACTCTACACAAAATCTTGTCAAAAGATCTGAGAAAAGAGACACTACAGTATTTTAAAGACTTTTTGAGCTCTGTGTCTTTATTTGACATGGTAAGGAAGCAGTAAGCTTTAAAAGAAAAAGTTGCAGACAAGGGGCAGAGCTAGGAGAGGACATGAAGGAAGACAGACCCAGACAGGAGTTGAATCTAGGCCCCTCCAGCATCTCGACCAGCTGACCCACCAAAGAGCCCCAAAAATACATTTTTTGTCGTGTTGAATCAGTAATTGAGCTTGGAGTTCACCTTGGATCTCTTTAGAAGTCTTTCTGGGCTCTTTTGTTACCATTCGGATTATCCGTCTCTTTGCAGGCGCGATAGCAGCGAACAAGCTGTAACTTTAAACAGTAGCAAAAATGGCGGCGGCAAGTGTAGATGACGTTGATGTTGAGGATGCACCAACCTCATTCAAATCGGATGTGTGGCGGCATTTTGGCTTTCCGAAGATTAAAAATGAAAGCGGTGAGGTGGTAACGGACAAAACAAAAACTGTGTGCAGATACTGCAAGAAGATGTTAATGCTAGGCTATACCCACTGCTATCCAGTATAGCAAAAGCATATCTCTCCACACCAGCCACCTCTGTCCCTAGTGAAAGGGTTTTTTCATCAGCAGGGGACATTGTGAATGTGCAGAGATCTCAGCTTTGCCCAGAAAATGTGGATATGCTGATTTTTCTTTAAAAAAACATGTAAAAAAAAAGATTCTAAGCTATGAAAGAGCACTGGCAAAGCCTTAGTTTGTTAATATGAAAAGATTTATTTTATTTGTATTATTTATTTTATTTGGGATTTGTTTTAATATTTCAATTTAGTTTTGTTATTTGACAAAGATATTTCAGTTTCAGAAAGAAATGTACAGCATTTTGTCTGAGTGAGATTGAAATAATAAAAGCAAACTTTATCTTTCTTAAATCTCATTTTATACAATCGTGAGAAAATCGTATCGTGAAACCAGTATCGTGAATCGTATCGCATCGCGAGTTCAGTGAATCGTTACATGCTTACCTTTTGCCCTTATTCACTATTCACGTGATCATAACGATCTGCAGTTTTATGTTTACTTTATGTCTCGTACACATGTCTCGTTGTGGTAAACATGGTAAAACTAATTTCTTCTGCAGTCAACGCAATGACGCAACAGCTTCCTTCCTGTGTCAAAACCGTTTGACAACTTTGTCTACATGGTCTACTGTATTCACACCTCGGCTCTAAATATTTTACTTACTTTACTTGAAAAAAAAAAAAGAAAGAAAACACCCATTCTTCATTTGTTGTAGACAATGCATAAATCCAGCTTGAGTATTTAATGTTAACTGTGAGGTTTGTCCAGACTCACCAGGGTCAGGAGGAAGGGGCAGAAAGGGAGAGACTCTGCGTAGAGGGCATGGGCTGTTGGTGGGTAGATGAATGGGGGTTGGAGTGTGTTCAGCACACACCGGGGGCTGGACAACATCACACACAGAAGGTGGGAGGAGGAAGAGAAAGAAAGAAAAATAGGGCATGATTCAGAAAAGACAGAAGAGACAGGGCTAGAACAAAAAAGCTGATGGAAACAAAAGACATAAAAACACAGCAACAGATGAGAAGGTGGTTTGAGTTTACCTGTGTCAGTAAGATAAGCTTCAAAAGAGCACAAATTTTTCAGCAATGCAGTTGTTTTTTATTTTCCTCTCTAAGGCTTTAATTCAGAGGGTTCACGTGGCAGAGTGGTTAGCACTCCTGCCTCACAGCAAAACCCGGCCAAACATTCTCGGCCGACTCCGGTCTTTCTGTGAGGAGTCTGCATGTCCTCCACGTGTTACTGTGGGTTCTCTCCGGGTACTCCAGCTTCCTCCCACCGTCCAAAGACATGCATGTATAGGTTAATCGGCAATTTTAAAAGTGTCCCTAGTGAATGAATGTGAGAGTGAATGGTTGTCTGTCCCTGTCTATGTCTAAATGTCAGAACTGCGACTAACTGGCGCCTCAGGCCCAAAGCTGCTGGGATAGGCTCCAGTCACCCGCGACCCCTAACGGGACAAAGCGGTACAAAATGAATGAATGAATGAATGAATGAAAAAGGCTTTAATTCAATATTACAATGCACTCAACACAAACAGATTAGGGTGATTTGATAATGAAAAGACTGCAAATATTGATTAAGCTAACTTGGGAGGCTAATCAACGCTTCACAAAGCTGCAAGAAGGCAATTTGTAAACCAAAATAAAGCAGTGACACCCCCCCCACACACACACACACACAGTGATTCAGTTTTTTCAGTCGTTTGTCATTCAAACAAGCGCCTAGGTGTTCAGCTGATAACTTCACTTTCAGAGAGAAGAATATAAATTAATTTTGTTAACAATGCGTCTATGCAGATAACACATAACGATACAGAAGGTGTAACTTGAGCCGACAGGACCGCATTATTTTTCAATGACTAATCACTGGTGCATGGCTTTAGGGTACAGTCTATTAGTGACTTTCAGTATGCCTTCTTGTTTTACCTGTTGCCGTGTGGACCAATGCATGTGCCTACATCCAACATGGCGATCATGAGAGGACTAGTCATGGGAGTCTGAGGGCTGAGTCACCCTCAGTGGTACACAGTTCCCTCTCAAGCTCTTTCAGGAGAACTGGGAGGACTACAATTTGGCAAAGGCAGTGAAAACAATGTGATCGGGTCCTCGTGAGAAAGGACTCAAGCAATGGTTATGTAATTGTTATTTTCCGGTAAGAGTTTCCCACTGATCTAATTTGACATTTGGGTGATGGGCGTCATGAGGAGCCCTCTAATGGTCCACATTTCTCACAAACTACAGGTCTGAGAGCAGGACTCTTTCAAACAGCTCCACAAATAACTTAATTTAGCAAAAGGACATTTTGTGACTGCCAAGATGCTAACATTGAAAAAGGTGGTTTGTGTCAGTGTCAGGTTTGTCACTTACTGTACAGTGGACTTTTTGAAAGCATGGCAGGAAGTGGAAACATATTACTTTCATTGTGTTGTTGTGGTCAAAATAATAAAACAAAGAGCCTGCACAAGCTTTTTTTTTTTTCACCCAATGGACTCCAGAATCTGTTTTTTGAGGAAAAGCTCTGGCTTAAAAACATGGCAGTGTATGGAAAAAGCTGAGACAGAGCAACGGTTGGAGTGTAAGTCAGCGGAATGAATTATTCATCCATTCAGCCAATCGCCCGGAACAGCCCCAGAGACCAGAACGAGCAGGAGTTAGGCTCAAACTAAGTACAAAACTATAAAGATGTGAAACAAGGATTGTGGTCGAACCCACAGTGGATTCACTAAAGACAATAAACAATGTCAGAAACAAGATCTGCAGCTCATTGCTTTAAGCATGAGAATGATCACAAGACCAGGTCACAGCATAAAGGCAATTTTTTTTTTTTTTTATCTGGACATAGCACCTGTTTTTACCTCTAAATGTATTAATTCTTGGCTGAATAGAAAAGTGTCAAGTTTGAAATGAACAGTCTCTAATGTCTCCTCTTTAGTAAAAATGTAGACCATGACTTAGTTAAGAAGTCTACATTCACTCTGGGTTTGGTGTGGGACTAACAGTGGAAAAGAAAAAAGAAAAACATGTTCTTGTCACTGTACAGATTCACATGCAGCACAAGTTCATTTATTCTATTGAAGTTTAGGAAATAAAAATGGTTGAAGGAATAGTTTTGCAGGACTCAGTGAACGCAATGAGCTGCTTTTTTAAAAGACAAATGGACAATAATTGCTGTAGTAATTACTGTTTCTACTTTAGATGCTCCAATGTGGAATCTGATCTCACTACATTACGTTTAATTGGTCAGCATCGCGCTTGACCTCACTACAGCACATGATGCTTTTGGGTTTGTGCAGCCTTACACTGCAACATCACAAAATACATGAAATACCTATCTTCCTAAAAAGCAAAAACAGGTATATGGGATTGGAATGTGAGGCTGTGTTTCCATCTGACTCCTTGCTTAGTATTCGCCACATTTTGCCTTATGCTCGACAAGTTTAATCTTCTTTAGACAAGGATTGAGGGCTTTACCAAAGAAGGAATGTAAAGCACAAAAGTGAGCTTAGACAGCTAATGACGAGAAGTGTGGAAGGAATCAGTAGCCATTGCTTTCTTACTGCAGAAAATGACAATATTTTACCAGTTTCAAAGTCATGTGGAACAAATCTATGTTGCAGAAATCAAAACACTAATCAAAACTGGTGTCAGTACTTACAGGAGTCCGACCACGCTGCTTTCACATGCAGATCATCTTTTCAAACAAAAGGCTAAATAAAAAATGTTTCCTTTTGTTCAAGAGACTGAAAATAAGAACACAATAAAGATGCAGCAATATTAAATCAGTTGAGACAAAGGCGGAATGAGAGTCAAAACACAATACTTCAAGTCTTTTGAAACATCCTGTTGACTCATAATGAAACTAAGAACACCCACAAACAACTAATCTCAGCCTTGGATCAATGTTTTAATGAATTGATTCAGGTAATACGAACTTGGAAAGACAAAAAGGCGCAAAAGTATAGTCTCACAAATGTCTAAGCTTATAAGACTGGGTTGCAAGTATACTGCAACAAATGTGGTTTTGTATGTAATGTTACATCATAAAACAGATCTGAAAAAAAACCTGAAACGTTAGTGGTAGAGTAGATATCAACTCTATGATTCATACATGGCATAAAGCTTTTTTTGTACTGCCCCTCAATTTCATGTAAAAAGGAAAGGGGTATTTCTATATGAAGCAAACACGTCACCATTTATTACTCATTAAAGTACACAAACCATCTGTCTTAGAACCTAAGGTATGAGGGCACATACGTTTATGAAACTGCAAGAATAAAGAACTGCAAACAACTGAATTGAAAACAGCCAATAAAAAGACGTTTAAAATTGGAATGTGACCTACTGACCCAGCTGCAGTGCACAGTACAAAGTATTTTTGCTGTACTTTGACCCAAAAGGACAGTCAGCACTGAACTATTAAGTGCAAGTTTTGTAGTGCGTTTCTGCTTTCTGGAAGGCAAAACTAAGGCAAAAAGAGGAAGACATAAAGAATCCCTGCACCCTTCAACTGTGGATGGCCCGAGTTATTGTACTGCAGATAATACACATGTAACAAAACACCAGACTGTAGCATGTTATACAAAAAGCCGTGAGATGTGGTCTAAAGATAGCCTGGCTAGCTGCAACTAACTCTTTTCCTATTCTATACAAAGAAGTTAGTCTGGTATCCTGCTGTTGCATTCAGTTTCAAGGGCAGGGTTTACAAGAGGAATGTTAACCAATCAGAGAAAATCCGGACATGACACTACACACCTGGTTATCAACAAGGAAGCCATGTTAGTGCCACTAGTTAACATGGCCAGCAGTAGAGCGGACACCAGAGTGGTTTTATTGGAATACCAGGCTAGTCTGAAGGTGCAAGGAGTAAAAGATGAGTAATGCAGTGATGGATAGAGACTGCAGCACTACGCTCTTCGCACTTTTCTTGTGATTCTTGGCTGATTAGTGCAGGGGAAGGTGTCTTCTGCCTCAGGCAGCTGGTGTGATCACAAGAAAGAATAAGGCAGAACTGATAACACGCCTCAAAGACTTAATGAATGTTACTTGAGGAGATGCATCTAAAATTAAGACATTGACGTCTTCAGGAGATGGGAAAAGTATGTCTCGAAGCCACTTTCTTTTTTTTTTTTTTTTTTTTTTTAAACAGACATCACATTTATTTGATGAATGACAATATGACAAGAAAAGAGAGTCATCCAAATTAAATTTAGAACATAAACTATTTTCTTTTAGACTTTTAGTTGTGTTTTCTCATTAAACATACATATAATTTACAACAAACCCAGATTTAAATCTAAATTTTAAGAGGTTTTACAAACTACAGCATCTTCCAAAGGTCAAAATTAGGTCTCAACTATATAACAAAAATTTATTGTTATCACAATATTATCGATCACAATATTTGTATCGCAAAGAATGACTTGTATTTCATTCATACATTTAGTCCTAGTTTAGACATGGTTTGGTCCTAGTATAATCTTTGATCTTTGATGTTTTGACAAGTTAGTCCAGAGCGTTATATTTCTTTTTCCTATTGCAATATCTAAAATAGTTATTGTACATATATCGCACAGTATCATGCAGTCCTAGTCAAAACTAGAACTATGATTTCCGCTGCCTTTACATAAGAGAATTACATAATGTTATTTATCTGAAGCCAGTTTAGTTTCAATTCAAATGCGCACTAAAGTTTACAGACACCATGTGATTTGGTTCATTATAATAAAAAAGAAAAATACAAATGAAAAAGAAAAATACACTCTAAATTTCCAAGGTGTTGAATAAATTAAAAGCCAAAGTGGTGCAGACTCATTATCTTAACTGAGTAATTTGTACAGTTGTCATTATAATGCACACACAGACATGATTAATTGCATGAGCAATGAACCATATCATGTTTATCACACAACACAGACAACAACTTTTGTAGAATGGACCTTTTTAGTAAAGTAAAAAAAAAAAAAAAGGCTGAAATGTCTGTCTTTAAATTAAACATCAGGGACTGAGATAAAACCGGCTTATTTGAGAGAAAAGGAGAGGTTTAAAAAAGCTCTCTGGCTTGTTCTCTGATCCTAATCCAAGTCTCGTGATCTGGCAGCTGTTATATCTGATACTGGAGGCAAGAGATGAGCTGAGACATTTTACAAAGCACTGCCACTTAAGTCTATTACATACCAGCACACATAACAATGTTCCTATGCATCCACATTTGTGGTGGGTTTCAGGGTGACACAATAAACATGCAATACATGTAGAATAACATTTAATTAGTAATATATTGTTCAGTCCTTGTGAGTTTTCTCATCCGCTGCAGTAACTCGCTGCTCATTCTAATCTTGAATTGGCTATTTATTTGTTCTGAACTTATCTTTTATCACTGTGTCTGTTGTTCTTCAGGCATCTATAGTGTGTCCAAGGCACCGGTTTACATTTACATTGATGTCCTTCAGTACCAAAAGGCCTTCTATCACTCATCACATTGTAGTTAGACTGGCTAGACCAGTGGAGCAAATCCAGATAAGAAAACCAACTAACTAAATATGTTCTTCTTTGTTTACTGCAAAAACAAGCGGGACATTCACTTCATGGGCAAACCTCTCCCTTCTGGAGTGATGTGAGCAAGCTTGTTCTACAATGTCTAATATTGTCATTTGTTGTCTGTCTATCCTTATTTCTCATCTTCACATCATATCGCATAACAATCAGAAACTGACAGATTAAATCATCTCTATTCTTCCTGCAATATGAAAGTTGTAAACAACACAACTGGAACAGCATGGATATCAGTCAGCATCAGCCTGGATACAAATATCTCCTTATTGACCCATTCAAAACATAAATCTGCAGTCTATATTATAAAATATGTTTTCATTACCACTATAGTAAGACGTATACATTATGAAAATACAAATTTGACATCAGTAAAATTAGTTTTTTTTGTAAATTTAAGCTTCTTGGTGCAAGGGGATTACATTTTGAATAACACTATACAAGTTTAAAAAGAACCATGGATGTAACAGCTCTCTGCTTTGACAGAAACAAAGAGTACATCTTTCCTGCCACCCCCTTATAACCAAATGGAGGTGAGAACTCCACAAATAGACTGTCTGTGCCTACAGGGCAAAGTGGAGCAGGTGAAAACTAGCAGCAGGTGAGCTGTAAGTAGACATATGAGTGTTTGAAAATGAAAAATGTCAAGTTTATTGAATGCACTGCAGTCTGCAAAACTGACAGAAAGTGGGCCAGAATGTAAATTTAAATAATATGTAAACTAATATGCCTATTGTTTTAGTCAGGAAAACAAGAAAAACATCCTAACTAAGAGGGCAGGCACTAGCTCCTACCTGCAGATCAGCTCCTTGGAGTCTACAGTCCATATATTTTTCCCAGGCATATGACAGATCAGTCTGCTGTAGATTGGCCATGTCAACCTCTCAGGCCAATGAGGAAGTCAGGAAAAATTATTTGCTCCTGGATGTCTCTTCTTTGTCGTCCAAGTGGCAGAAAGTGCCCCTGACAGCACCAAACCAAACCACAAATGGTCCTCTGTGTTGGTCATAGCAAATCCATTGCTCAGTGCGCTGCTTTAGCACTTTTATGACTTCTTTCTGCACAGAAATTACAAAGTGTCAATGGTCAGCAAAAGCGGACGAGTTACCAAAGCTACTCTGGTTTTGGTCCTTTCACTTAGAGTTTTTAACGAACCTCACGGAAACTCGAAACTTCTCTCAGACAAGACTGGCTTACGGGTAGCATATGCAAAACAAAACGGATTCAATTAAATCAGCTAACAGTTAGCATCTGACAGATGCTGCGTCAAAGCTGCGCAACGGAAACAAACACTTCCGGTTTGAGAGCAATGCAGTTTCAATATATTTCACGGCAGACATTATATGGACAATTTATGTTTAATATTTGTAGCCACATTATATTTTCACAATTTCCTTTAGTTGGTTGATTGTGGCTCTTTTTATTTCATCTCATATTATTACTGTGCCATGGTTTAGCTAACCCTACTGCATCAAGTGCTTTATAGCGCTATGTTGGTAACTTGTTAAATCTAATGTTGTCTATGTGTTATATGTAAACATTAATTGGTTTATACTCATGTATGGAATTGCTATAGTGATTTTATTTTTATAGTCAACGTTGCCTCGCGTTGCACTATTTCTTTTTTTTATTTTGAAGAACCTGCGGAACCAGTGTCGGTGTTTCAGGTCTTATGATCACAGTCAAACGATGGGTTATTAAAAACATAGTTATTAGACAAATGTTATTTTAGCTTTACAGTCGCTATAAAAGATAGTTGCAAAAAGAAGTCATGCCGGAAAATTCTAAAATATTAGCTAAAATCCCAATAGCAGTTATAATGTTAGCTCTTCGTAGAGCATCAGACATCTGTCAAAATTGGATTTATCGAAAAAAAACAAACAAGCCGTCCCGACTGTGCTGCAGTTTTTCACATTAAATAGTATATCCAAACAAAAGAAGCGTGTGGAATAAGTATTAAACATACCTGTGTTTGTCTTGAATTTAAGCGGCTAAAATGTTAGCCTTCGCTTAACAGCAGCGACCAATAATTCTGTTTGTGCCCTGAGCGCTGACTGCAAGGCAACCACAGTCCCGCCCCTTTCTCAGCAGGCTTTTAACATCTATTGGCTTTTATGACACATTAACATTTTAACAGCGGTTTATCGAAGATTTTAAATGATTTCTTTATGTCGGAATTATAATGATACTTCTCAACCTAGGCCTATTTATTATAGATTTAGTAGCCTAGTTGTCTTTACACCAAACGCTGTGCAATACAGTAAATTAAATAGCGCAGTATGGCTGATGGAGGATGCAGATTTTGTATTCGTGACTTCCGATGGCAAGATATTTTTTCTGTGTATCACGTAATAGGCATAGGTAGTGTTGTGTTTACAAAGAGCTCATGAATGCACCACTGACGTATTTAAGTGTCTCCCTTTTCAGGCAGCATCAGTGGAGCAGTGGTCCGTCTGATTTTTAATATGGAAAATCAGATACGTCATCCGGTTAACGCTGTTAAAAAACGAAGAGAAATGTGCCTTATGTGGGAAAAGATTCAGAATAGAGGAGAAGGACTAAGCTAACTGTACAACATCTGCTTGTTCCTTTAAATTAAATAATTCTTTAGAGACCAACTTAACACAATGGAGATGAAAGCATGCTTAAAACATTTAGGGGGTATGTAATGGTCTGATGGACTTTATCTAGACTGTAGACATTAGAGTTGTTATGGTACTTTGGTGTCACCTAGTGCCATCTTTAAAAAACAGAGAGCGTGACTGAAGGGAAACTTTGACAACACTAGAGGTCGCTCTGGTCATTGTGGTAAAGTTGACATGTTTGGCCAGACACAATCAAACTATAAGCACAGTATGTTGAAAGAAGGAAAAAATAAAGGGCAAGTTCAGTTCAGGAAGTGTCAGTAAATATTAAATGTACTTAATCAATTTCTGAAAACACACAAAAGTACACTAATCAGTATAAAATAAAGTATAAACTTTTCAATTAAATTCTGTTTGTATGAACCTTTCTGTAATAATTATTATGATGAATTGTAATATGTTTATGTTCCTATAAGGGCAGGACACCAACCAAAAACACAACAATAACAAAATTAAAAACAGAGACAAATATAACTCATCCAACTGGCCATAGAGACACTTTTAATATTCTTCCACTGTATATCCTTTCTCTATTACAGACATGCCACCAACAGTGTAACACAGATGACATGAAATGATGTCATGTAACGCTATTGTAATTTTCACATTACTTATTGTTTGAGCTTTGTTCTCAGTTTATGTGCAGGTGAGAAACAGTAAACAAAATAGTGTTTAAATTTACAATTCAGAACGTGACTTTGTAAAGGCAATTTGAAATTAAGGCACAATAAAAATACAAGGCACAATCCTTTCCAATTTAGGTTTAAGTGGCATTGTAACCAGCTATAGTTAATAATACTGAGTGGCTCCTAATTTGTGGTAACATGTCCAAACAGTGCAATCAGTACCCGCCGTCTCTTTCAATGCAGCCCACTCCTACTGCATTGTCGGGACATTTACAGGAGCGTCCGTTTGGCGTTGCTAAACAGAGATGAGTACAGCCTCCATTGTTCACAGCACAGTAGTTTTGTCCTGGAAGAGAGACAGAAACATGGTTATTAAAGATGATGCAAAGAAGTGGAAGCTTAGGGAAACACACCAGATGTTGGAGGGCCTCTCATGGCTCCACATTCCCTGGCTCCTTCCTTATCTGCATGGGAGGATGAGACCTTGCGGCTGCTATGTTAATGCTGACATTACTTATACTTGTGCTTAAGGATACACTTAAGCAGCAAAATTCCTCCTGTAGCTTTCAGGTCGAAGAGAGAGCATTGGTTTTCCTGGTTCTCAACATGTTTTACAGAGGCTACAGAGGTCACCACACCAGGCTTTTCCTTTTACTGCTAGGTTCAGAAGAGTTAAGCCACTGGATAATAAGTCTCGCTCCAAGGTAGCCCCCAAAAGTACAAGGGTAAACCTATTTGAAGAAATTGCTCTCTAGTGAGGCTGCCCATTGTTATTCGGAGTGTAGGTAAACATGTTTAATGGGCCTTTTTGTACCTGATAGACACTGTGAGTAGGCTGTGGCAATCCCATACAGCCTGGTGCGTTTTTGAGGCTGGAACTCGTCTAATTCCCTGCCAGCATACCGGTCCACTGCAACCACACCACCCCTGTTGTAAACAAAGTACATGTTTAGGAATCTGGGACTATCCCAGAATGGGAAATGTTAGCATCCTGCCAGCCTGTGAATTATCTAAGGACTGTCCTGAGTCCATGAGTAAGGGTTAGCTCACAAGGTTTGTTGTATTTAATCAGTTAAAGAGTGTACTTCCCCCACAAGTTCTCCCTCAGAGAGACTACAGACTTGGTAAGATCAGAAACAGAGGCCCAGGTCACTTCCAGACACTCAGGGCTGAGAAATTGCAAACAGCTGCCTAAGATGCCTTCCTTAGTCTTTGTATGTGCAGACTTAAATAGAATCCTCGCCCCTCCCCCACTTTTGTGCAGTTGCTACAAACGTTTGTTGTCTGTGTGAGTGTGTCAGAAGATCAGTGACCATCCCATACCTAAAATATCAGGAGTTGTTTGACTTTTAACCCTTTTTCTCTTATTGACACATCTAAATTCTTAAAAGGTTTTGGTAATGCTTGAGTAATAGACAGTATTATACTTGAATTACATGAACTAGTGAATGTGTAATAGATATTTACAAAAAGTAAGTGTTAAAGTTATCAAACCTCTTCCAATCAGTATAGTAGACATTTTTCCCAAATGACGTCATCCCGAATGGGTACTGAATCCCTTCCGAAATCTGTCTGCGGTCACCCCGGCCAGGATTCATGCACTCCAGTTTATGTGTTTCTTCAGGGGAAAGATCACACTAGTAAATGTTGTTGACAGGACTTCATCTCATCAATGAATCATTTGTCTGAAATGTGTTATACCTGCATCGGCCCAACAAAGCTGAGCACTCTGAGGGTCATAAGTCAACCCATTAGGCAGACCTAGATCATCCTTAACCAGGACTCTTCTGTTGGAGCCGTCCATGTATGAGGTCTCAATCCTGGGGCCAGCTCGGTTCCAGTCAGCCCAGTACAAAATACTGTCGGAAAGAAAAGACAGAGGACTGTCACATGAATGACATTACAGAAGCAATCAGTTTTAATTATAGTGTTGACAGAACCAATCTTTTCTAAAATCTAAGTCAAAGAGTATAAAAAAACACTGCTGAAGATTTTATAAGACAATGGGATGCAATTTTACTGGATCAAAGAGTCTGTGCATACCCATTAGGAGGGTCGGCAATAATAGCACGGGGGTTGACCAGGTCAGAGTCTACAATGACCTTTCGCTGTGACCCATCCAGAGATGCCACCTCAATGCAATCCTTCTTAGAGTCTGTCCAGAACATTATCCGTCCTAAGTGGTCGATAGCAATGCCCTCAGGACTGTACAGATCTGTTGGGAGGTTGTAGTTTGTTTTTTGTGAACATACATTTTAGAGTGACTGAAAATCAAAGTGGTCCTGTTAAGTGAATGATCAAAGAGACCAGTAATGCTACCTAAGCTAATGACAGTTGTGAGCTCTCCCCCCTGGATACTGGCTTTGCTGATAGAGGGTGATGTGATTTCTGTCCAGTACACCATTTTCTCCACACAATCGTAGGCCACTCCGATGATTATCTTCTCCTGTGAAGAGGGCAGTGAAGTAAACTTAAGGTGGTCAAAAGATAACACTGAGCAGATGTGTCTTTTGACATAAATGTCACAACATAAATTAGAGCCACACACTGAGCACCTCAGTCAGACTTTAGAGCAGCTGCTTTGCAGATCAGCAAAAACAAAAATACAGATGCATTTCCAAAGTTCAGTTGGACTGATGTTAGTAATTAGCAGGGATGTCAACATGTGCCTCCAATAAAACCCAAAGCTCTAGTGTGAGAAGCAGATGGGAAATGGCAGAAAGAGAACACAGTATTCCTTCTAGTAAGCTAGAGAGTGGGTTGTATATACAAAGATGTCCAAACATAATGTAGTAGCTCCTCCACTAAATCTTAAAATCTTTATAAATTCCAGATGGTTTGCCTGCAAATAATTTTTTTCTTCAAAACACAGTTGCTTGGTTAGACTTATTTTCTAAGAAGTACTTATATTTATTATGTGTTATATTCATGGCTTGACACATTCAAATAGTTATCACAAATTGTGCAATCCTATCCGTAAAAACAATAGGATTTCATATGGATTTCAAACTTACAGGCTGATATAGGACAGCCTTGGCCTCATCTTTTTTCATATCATATCCATCCAGAGGGATATGCTCAATCCTGCCGCTTTGAGCATATAACAGATGTGTCCCTGGAGGCAGCGGGTAAACGTCAGGACGAGGAGTGGGTCCTATAGGCCTCTGCCCATCATGATCGTAACCTGCCACAGATAATAAAAATATTTCAAAGGGTCTCTAGTGGAATGAGTGGCTACACAATGTTCACTCACAAGTTGGTCTGTCGCCAGACTCGGTGCGTGTCCCTGGGATCTCCAGTCCACTTTTCTCCACACACCAGCACTCTCCAATGCTGTGGTGGCACTGCATGGGAGTGTAGGCACCGTTCTGATCACACGTTGGGATGTACTGACCAACAGGGGGACGTGGGCCTCGTGGGCCAAATTGGAGGCTGTCTCTGTGAATCTCACATTGTGTTTTCTGCCTCTCTATAAAAAGGAATGAACAGTAACCATGCATGAGCCTACAAAAAGACGGCATGTATGTTGTTATGCAAAGACATACCATAAATGTAGTTTAAGTTTTAATCTCTGATGATGTGAACTACAATAACATTGCTGATGGTTCATGTAACTGTTTTTGGCTGCTCATAAAGCGTGACAAATTCCTCTAACTGTTGGGCATAAAATGGGAAACAGGTTTCAGCTGGCATCAATAAGGAGCCCATTTTCAAAAACTGCTCTTGCACAAATGGGTGGGATATACAACGTTGTGAATAAACAATAACTTTTTTACTGAGTCTACAACTAAATCCAAGACTGCTACTACAAATTTGTTGAAAGTTTTCCAACAGATACTTAACTGGGATCAAGACAGAGTGACAGAGAGTTGAGCGCTGTGTAAGATTTGTCTTGTAAAAATTAAACACTAAGTAAAATGTTAGACTTGAATGCCCAAAACCTTTAAGGTCAAATAAGGCTTACCTGAAGAGCAGTGGAAGCCATCGCCATAGAAACCAGGTCTGCACTCACAGGTAAATGATCCATGAGTGTTGTAACAGCCGGCGTCCCGATGGCACCTGCCGAGCTCGCACTCATCAACATCTTGAGGCAGAAGTAAAATTTAAAAAAAGATGAGAATCAGAAAATGCAATATAATATGGATGTGTCTTTCGGGATAAGAGCATGATGTGGGTCAGACCAGGCCTAACAGAGTTTTGCGTGAGAGGAATATCATGGGAAGAATGGAAACTATAAATGGGTGTAACAAGACCTGCCAAAACAAAAACACACATCAAACTTGGACTTTTACAGACTGAGAGCCCATCTGCTTTTCATGTTTCCCTTTTCAATCACTGGAGGTGTGTTATGTAACCGATCTCACCTCCCCCATCCTGAACACATGCTTTACACATTAGAGCCAGATGAATCCATGTCATGAATTTAACTGGCTTTTAGATAAATAGTAATCTGTATTTGTTATTAACACATTATTGGTGCATTTTCAAAGTAAAGACAAAGGCTCGGGCTAAGCAATCAATCAGAAAATAATTTAAACCAAGATCCAGGGTCTTGATTTAGTCAAAGATGAATAAGGTATGCACTCTTTTATTAGAAAAATATAATTTATACTAGTGTCATGTTTTGTATTGCAAGAAAAGAATCATAAATTAATAGTAACAGAGCTCAAAGGTTGCATTATAATAGGCAATGTTTTTGATGCTTCTAACCATTACACACATCAACTAAAAGAGGAAAAAGAAATAATGAGCTGTGACAACCACATTTTTGCTTTTTGGGGGTGCATAAAGAACTCATTGCACAAATGCAACAGGTTACCCTACATCTATGGCACTTTTGCAGTTTATTTTATTTCATTTCATCTTGTGACACTAAAGACGCAAAGTATTTGTGCCTTACCCTCACAGATAGAACCGTCTCCTACAAACCCTTCCAGACAAGAGCAGATGTAAGCGGAGCCTCCAGTGTAGGTGCACTGAGCTCGCTCGGAGATGTCGCAGGTGTGGCTCCATCTTCACAAGGGTTAACAGGCCGATTAGCCTCTGGGAAAATGAAAAGAAATATGGAACATGGCTGGTGCCTTCATCAGGGACATTACTGTAGCTATGTTTAATCCTAAATGTATGTCCAAAACATTTCTGCAAGATGTAACTGCACAAAGCAACAAAAAAACTTACCCACACATGTGCGACCGTCGCTGGCAAATTGAAAGCCATATTCACACTCGCAGCGGAAAGTCCCAGGATGGTTGTTGCAGATAGCATGGGGCCCACAGATCAGAAGAGTCTCAACACACTCATCAATGTCTGATTTAAAAAGACAGACAATTACTATCTGCTAATAACTACCACATTAGTTACAGATTTCAGTTTCAAGCTCAGAAGTCTGTCAAATAAGTCTTCCTCAGATGTAAGAGGTCAGAGAAGACCTTAATTAAATTTACTAATCACAAAAGCTGCTGCTAGTATCTTTTCCCTGTCTGAAATACATCCTTCCTCTTTCTACTGTATGTGCCTCGGAGCTCTTCCTGTCTGATATCTAATGCCAAAGAACCTAAGTTGTCAAAACCAGGAGCCCACTGGGACTGGGATTACTGGGAGTACTGGGCGTTTACCAAGCGGGACTCACTTTGGTAATTGGCAAGATTGCCCAGTTCCCCAGGAAGGAAGGCTTTAAAAGATGGGGTTAATTAGAAAACTCAAACAGACTTGGGAACCCGTTTTTTTTACAGCATAATCTCCGCATTGGAATCGCCTTTAGTGAAAAGTCAGATTTCATTCATACCATTACACAGGCGGCCGTCGCCATCAAAGCCAGCGGCACATTCGCAGGTGAACTCATTTCCTGTTCCTGGTCGGCAAACAGCATTGTTGTCACAGCCGTGTCTCCCAGTGAAGCATGGGTTCTGCTGTGGCTCACCGCCTGAAATCAATATTACAATACTATTCACAAGTGAACTAAAAACATTAAGTATATACACACAGTGGGGAAAAGAGTCAATTTTTTCTCTGAATGCATTACATGTAGTAAGTCAATGTAGTAAATGTAGAGTTACTGTGTGGTTTTTAAATTAAAATGTATTTGTTCTTGTGTTTGATGATTAGATAATCCCACTAACAGCACACGACTCTTAAAAAAAAAATCCCTATCTGCACATGCTTTTAGTGTCAGGGGAAAATAAAAGCACCAGGAAGAAATACAGCTAGACACAGGGAGAGTATGAAAACTGCCCAAAGAAGGGCTCTGTCAAAGCTGGGGGTTGAAAAATTGGTCATCTGCCACATGTCTATCTTTGTGTTGGTATTTATCAGAGAAATGTGAATTCACCTAAAGTCTTATTGGTCTGTGAATCTGATTCTGTAACACACAAGGAAGTGGCCACCTCTTTATTAAGAAAACATATTCCTCATTTGCTCACATTAACATGAACAAATCAAATCTGGGCCACTTTTGAGGCCAGGGTCTACGTAGTATTTGTGAGGATGTTACACCATATGATTGATGAAGGAAGTGCAGAAACCAAAACAGGAAGACAAAATAAATAAATAAAAACTATGATCTCACCATTGACGTCCCCAATCTTGTTGCTCATGGCAAAACGGGTGAGTTCATTGTTAGCATCGTACAGGACAAAGATCTGCTCCACTCTGTGCATCTGTGAGGGTTTAACATCTTTAAAAGACTCGCCGTGCTCGCAGCTCTGAAAAGTGATCGTCTGACGCCACTGATATGTCTTGGTTTCTGAGTGACCATCAGGATAAGTCACTTTGTAGTCACGCGATGAAGAGGATGTAATCACTGAGAGGAAACAGAACAGAGTTGGGAATAAGAGTGTACAGAAAAGGGGACATTGATAGATCTCATTTGTGTGTCTTACAGTTGTTGCTGTATTGGTAGATCTCAGAGTAAGGGCCAATTTGCACCGTAGCACCAAGTGGCACCTCTGGGATCTGTCCGTCCAGGTAAGTGTTCACTTCAAGGTGGTCATGCTCATCAATGCCTTTGAACTCCTGCCTGATTGTTAGCTTCTCATTCCCAGGCTGAAAAGTAACATCGGCCTTCCGTGTGAACACCCCACCTTCAACAAACACACAAAGGGAGGTTAGCTTTAAGAGCCCAGCCCTGAATGACCTCTGGCTCCTCTTTCTTTTTTGGGTGAATCCAGCTGGACAAAGTTAAACTGCAGCTGTAAGTGAAACTGCCACAGCTGCTAGACACTTATTACAAATATTACAAAAATCTTACCAATAACACTGAAGCCGTTCTTGAAGCCAGGCTGCTCCAGAGCAAAAGCCCAACCAATCACACCACCGAGAGCAGAGAGGGGCTGCAGTGAAGGGCCAATAGAATGGGGAATGTCACTGATGGCTACATACGAACGGCCGTCGTTTACCACCACATACGAGTGGAGGTCATTGTTATTGAACTCCACTGGAGTACGAGAGTTGCCCACATATACTTGGCCATTCATTTTACCATTCATTCTCTGTGGCTTTCCTGCAGAAAACAAAAATAAAATTTCAATCAAAAGGTGCCTAAACATAACGTACATTGGGTAGACACTATTGCTAAACAACTATTAACATGGTAATAACAAAACATTTCTATTTTAGGGTTAATTTTGTATTAAAATAAAGTGTAATTGTACCTTCAGCCAAACACTGTATGCCGTTGCCATAGAAACCAGGGCGACAGTGGCAGCAATATCCAGCGGCGTAGTCCCTGCAGTCGGCAAACTGGGAGCACTTATGTCTATTGTTTGAACATGTCCCAAGGTTGTATGAGAACACTGAAAACATAAATGGAGTATTAGCTAATGATTATATTATGTTGTGTTATATAAGTCAAAAAACCTTTATTACCATCTACATTGATGTCTGTGTCGTCCACTATCACCACCTCTGGGTTCCTCGGCTGGTACTGGACTGGGTTTATTTGGATTTGCCCGCCCTCTGTCTCATACCGGGGGTACTCCACCTGCTGTCCATGATGCCCCCCACTAGTTTCCCCCTCTGGGGCCTCGGTGGGCAGCTCAGTAACCTCACCTGGCGCCACGTTTGTGAAGTAGGGAAAAGTACCGATCTCATAAACCCATACTCCACGCATGCCAGAGTTGGTCTTCCTAAAAATGACAAAATCCATCTATATCCATTTTATCTATTTTATCTGACACTACAGCCATGAGTTGACTTACTCTGCTAAAGCTCTGACAGACTCCTCATCATCAGTGGTGGTGCGGTAATATGGCCCCTGACTGGAAAAAAGAAAACCCTGCACCAGACCCTTACTGAAGCCAGCGTGCATGACCACACTGCTGTCTTTGGCAGGCGTCGAGGTGAACTGTATCCCATCCCTTGCGTACAAAACAATAGCATAGGATGCGGTCTCCAGGGAAGCAATAACCATCTGAAAGGTGTTTCTCTGTGCAATAAAACATAAAAGAGCATGAAAAATGGCCACTCTGCCTAGAGATTTGATAAATTATTATGCAATGTTCACCTTCTTAATGCCATCTCCTCTGCTGTAAGATTCTTGAGTGGCAACATCAACCCAGGTGATCACCACGGCATGAGTCGGACTAACTTCATCATCATCAGGGAAGGCTCTGTTGATGTGCTCTGCTGTCTGTCGCAAAACTGTAGGACTGGTGTCTTGTCGATAGAAAACTTTACCCACGCCATCGCTCGTGTCCAGATCTCCTTGCAAAGCTGCGATCATACCAAATTCGGGAGGCATGCTGCCAAGATATGTCGACTCACTTGGTGGCTCTGTAGTGGCAACAAAACCATTGGTGTTGATCTGAAATAGACAGTGGGGTTAAAAAAGGATTGAGATTGCGAGTGATTTCCCAGCCCAGGCAAAACCAACCACGTCTGACCCAGTTTAGTCTTTATTCATACTCATCCGACTAATGATCCAAGTCAGCTGACATGTTCCTACAAAGCTCTAATGAACAAAGAAGATACCATTTAACACAGCTTTTACACACTTTAGAATTTAACGTGAACACATGTTGGGCTCGTAAAACGAAAATGTTGGGTTTATGTCAAAAACACACATACTACACTTGGGACTCCTTCCTGAATGGGGGAAAACCAGAGCACTATTCTACTTCGTTTCCTGTCTTGTCCAGGACATACAGCCCCAGAGAGTCAGATGATGGCTCGCAAACTTTACAAATGCTTACAGAAACCTCCAGAGAAAATAAGACAAAAATAAAGGGCTGGAAACATTCTTAGTCATTTTGACCTGGGAGAAGTTTAAAGAAGCCTCGGCAGTACCCTGAACATATTAATGCAAAATAAATCATCACAGACTTCCTCGTGATTAAATGTTACAGCCATATGTGGTTTGGAAAGATAAGCTGTTCCCCAGCAGGGCACAGACAGTTCAGGTGTGGGCTGTCTCGGGCTAAATTCATAAAATTTAACAAGACCAAAGATAAATCAGTTTGAAGTAATTGAAAACAAATACATAAGCTGGTCTTTAATGGGAAAGCCCAGTTCAGTGTTTATATACTCTTTGCTGAGCTCATTTGTCTACACAGTTATGTTTATTTCTTTAGTGACATAGATATAAATGTTACTGCTCTGGCAAAAAAAAAAATTCATGGGATAAAGTTTATTTTTGGTAAAAATTGTTTTTGCGTCAAGCGATTAAGATGATAACATATGCTAATTAGATCAAAGATGTAGAGTACATTTAAAGTGTGACTATAAATAGTGCACATTTCCATTACATGATGTCAACATTTATCAAAACAATAAAGTCACAAAGCATCTCTTTGGGCTCACAGAGTTATTTCACATGGATGTTCTTGGAAAGCTTACAGAATACGTTTCCTCTGTTGCTTAAGTTTTTTCTGTTAACAGTAAAACGATAACCCCAAGGGAAGCTGCAAGAATGCGGGGACACATGCATTCTTTGTGCTCCTGCTGCAATGATAACCCAATCAATATTTAGCCTACATTTAAACAAACAATGACACAAAGCCCACGCCTTGTATCAGATGAGTTGTGAAATGTTGAGAAGCTGAGTCTAAGGGTCGAGTAAGCGCAATTGCGCAAGAGCAATGGACCGGGGATCATTCCCGTTAAATCATACGCACTGCAGTGAAATAACAGTGGCTGGTCACATAATGTTTGCAACTTACATATATACTGTTGAACGAGCCATCATAAAACAAGATGGGCTTGTCCAGTGGAATTCCGTGCGTCCGGTCAGTTCCTGGCTCCAGAGACTGGTCTCCTGCGCTCTGGCCGAATGGAAGAAAGTCCGCCCGTTTAACGCTCTGCACCGACGCCACAAATCCTATAAAAGTGGTACAGAAAAACCATCCTCGCTCCTGCCAACCCATTGTTTGCGTTTTAGAGGCAGCTAAGCAGCCTTGTTTGCTCCAACCAGATTCGGGGAGAATGGCGAACAGGCCACCGAGTAAAGTTTAGTTAGAAGATCGGGGCGGAGTTGAGTGGGAGCTTCTTGAAGCTAACACAGAAGAGTTAGAGGGTGGCCCATTTCTCTTTTCATGTTGTTGTTGTTTCATGACTAAAACCGAGGCCTAAGGTGATGTGGTTCTGACTCCAGACACAGCTGCTCTGGGTCAGTCTTAAACAAGCAGCATGAGTAATGGCTCTTAATCATTTAAACAAGTAACATTGTTGACATTAATGACCTTGGTTTAGTCAGAGGTAAATAACATTAGCTAAATAGTTGTGTTGTGTAGCTGAAAACTGGGTCCAGATGCTTTTACTTTAACTTTTTTTTCCAAGATGACCTGGATGACTGAGAACCTTCACAGACATTAGTTAAATACTGTAGTAGACTGAATCCCAGAGGTCATCCATCCATCCATCCATCTTCTATCAGGGGCGGAGTCACAGGGGCAGTAGTCTAAGCAGAGACACTCTCTCCTCAGACTTTAACCACTCCCAGACACTTCCTCCAGCTCTTCCGGAGGAATACCGAGGTGTTCCCAGGCCAGCAGAGAAACATAGTCACTCCAGCGTGTCCTAGGTCTTCCCCGGGGTTTCCTCCCAGTGGGACATGCTCAGAACACCTCCCTAGGGAGGCGTCCAGGAGGCATACAAAACAGATGCCCGAGCCACCTCAGCTGTCTCCTCTCGATGTGGAGGAGCAACGGCTCTACTTTGAGCTCCTCCCGAGTGACAGAAGTCCAATAATAGAACAACACTCAGTTCAGATCCGAGGGGCCGTACCTCCCAATCACGCCCCTCCAAGTGTCACTGTCGCTGCCCACGTGAGCTTTGAAGTCCCCCAGTAGAACGGAGCACTTTCCAGCACCCCTCCCAGAGACTCCAAGAAGGCTGGTTACTCTGCACTGCCATTTGACCCATAAGCGCAAACAACAGTGAGAGACCCTCTCGTTCACTGGGGTGAACTCCAACACATGGCGGCTGAGCTGGGGGGCTATGAGCAAGCCCACACCAGCCTGCCACCTTTCACTACAGGCAACTCCAGAGTAGTGGAGAGTCTGTGCGTGGAGGTGAGCCGGACTATCTCTAGTCGGTATCTCTCAACCTCCCGCACAAGCTCAGGCTCCTTCCCCACCAGCGAGGTGACACTCTATGTCCCTAGCGCCAGATTCCGTGTATTGGGTCGCAGAGGCCCCTACTTTGCACCGGTCCCTTACGGTTCCTTCTGCAGGTGGTGGGCCCAAGGGAGGTCAAATTCACATTCGATTATTTAGTACCTTATAAAACACGTTGCAGTGTTTCCACTACAGCAGATGGCTGACGATTAAGTGTAATACAGGCCACAGTCTGGGAGGTCCACCTCCGGGACATGGACAACACTGGTGCTGTCCTGGAAGCTCTAGAAACAGGCCAATGGGACAGTAGAGTAGAGACATCAGAGCATGGGCCAGTTAGTGACAACAGAGCACCATGGCCCATTTAATTGAAACATTATGTAAAGGAAAATATCACAGGGCAGTGTACCATGCAGTAATTATTTGAGGTATGCCGCTGCAGCTATCAGACTCGGGCTCCAGCTCCAGCTGGGATAATGAGAGGCATGCTCACTTATTTGGTTTGTGGTACTTAGAGCTGTTTTAACAAATGACCATTCATTCTCCAGGCAGCACTGTAGGCTGGTCAACTGAAGGTCTACAGCCAAGTCATGATCACCACAACATACATTTAACGAGAAAAAAGACAAATCTCAATCTATTTCACATTTCAAGGGCATTTATCTAACATAAAAACTTAGCAACTAATCTGAATCACAATGTTTTAGATGACACATCCCTCTGCTGCCATGTTTGTATTTTCTCCACACAAGGAACACAAAAAATACAATCAGTCACAGCTGACAGAGCACATGATTCCTTTCAGTATGATGAACACTCTGCTACATCCTGCGGTAAAATTGCCAATTATCACACAATGTAATATAACATATTGTAACTTACTAAAGCCTAACAAACTCATACCCCAAAATGCACTCCCTCCAAGGATCTAGTATGAGATGACAAAACAAACTATAATCATTTCCCACCTAGGGGTGGAGAAAAATCCCATAAAAATCTGTATATATGTTTCAGCTGCATATAGTATTTATATATTTTTAAAATATTATATAGTTTATTGTTCAATTTGTTATAAGTCATTTTGAACAGCTACTACTAAATATACCATATCACTGAAAGCTACATTTTGATATCTTTTTACAAATAATTACAGACATTGTGTATTTATTTTAATTACAAGAGTCCACTACAAATACATAACAGTTATATAAACTGACATTAAACCCTGCTGATGCCTTTCTTCATCTTACCTGACTTTAAAATATACATCGACATTAACTATCCAACCTATTTATAAGTAGGCCAATACTTCTGTGCTGAGCTGAACGTGACCATTTATGATTCCTCTTGTTTCGGTCTGAAATACAGCTCAAATCTGTACCCTGCTGTTTATTTCGGAAGTGTACACTAAAGAGTTTTTTTATATATATAAAATACTTTAGGTTGATTATAAACAGAGGAGAGTAGAGTTGCCAAAATCTGTACTCGACAACTACTCAAGTAGAACTCAAGGAAGAAGTAAAAGTAGTCTATACAATTATTACAATTATTACAGAAAGAAGGTATTCAGATAACATAATACTGCTTACATTGGTGAAAACCCAGACTGGTTATCAAACTCAGGACCCTCCTGCTGTGGGGTGACCATACAACACACAGAAGGAGCACTTAATTGATCCTTCTGATTGTAAAGGATGGTCGTTTCTTAATGAGTAGGCTCAAATTTAAACTGTATAGCACTGGGTTTCATTCAGTGGCCAATACTGCCCTCCGAAGGCAAAATGCAGTAACTGTGTGGACATTTAAGTCAAATAGGATGTGTTTAAACTATTTACATAGAAATCTCAACAGTTGCTGACAAAAATGACTTAAGATAGGAATAAATGTGAGTGTTAAGGCTCTGTGAGGATAAGCAGAGAAAAAGTAATACATCTAAACCAAAGATAACCAGAGCAAGAGCTTATAGAAACACAGAGTTATACAGCGATGCCTGAGTTGCAGTAGTTTTACCTCAAACCCATGTTGTCCTCTCAACTCTCTCAAAGACTTTTAATGGTATATTTGCACTAATTACAGTGATGTCATCATTAGCAGACACTTGTCAATGTTTCAGAGTCTGTTTTGTCTAACCACGTTGTCATAGGAACAATTGACTGATGACGGATTTGTGGCAGGAAACGGTGGATTTAAAATCTGAGACTGTGTAATGTTATCACCAGGAATAAAAGGCAGTCGATAGCAGTGCCTCCTAAACGTTTTTTATGAGTGCACAGTTTTCAAATTCTGAATTAGAGGCATATGTCCAGGATGTAAAAAAAAGTGAGAAAAAGTCAAATCTCATATTAATCTTACTATAAATTAATTCCAGCTATATTTGTGTTAAAATAATTGATCATTTCCTTTAGTTAATAATTACTGGTTGCTCCAAGTCCTCCTGCTCATATCATGTCCTTCATGCTAATCCAAACATAGACATAGAGATAACTAGACATAGACATAACTTGCCACGGACTAAATTCTGCACCTGGGATGTGAACGATATGCCTCCTACAACTTTTACAGCCACAATACATGATATAACTTTATCCTGTACCAATTGTTACGTGTGTGCTTTGCTTCATTGTTGCAAGAATTAAACCTGACCATTCATTCTAAATTGTAAGCAGTCTCCATTGTCTCTCTCATTTAATCTGAACTAAACAGCATACATTTTTGGTTTATCTCAATAGAATGTGTAGAATAAAATAAAAGTTTGTCTTAATTAGTTTGTCTTACCGCATCTGTGTTGCTGCTGTGTGTCTGCAGCTGCTTGCAGATGAGAAGGGAGCAGGCGGAGAGGGGAGGGCAGAGTGGAAGGTTTGAGAGCACTCTCCACTGTTCATAGCGGATGGAGGCCGAGACCTAGAGGCTCCAAGGAATGTATAAAAGATACATTTGATTAGTGTTTTGAAGTCCATGTGTGTACTTCTAAGTCTCTTCTCTGCTTCTGTTATCTCAATCTTGCTTCTCCTTTTGATTCTGTATAGGAAGCCTTGGAAAATGGCTTCCATAACCTATTTTCCTTATCTTGTTGTTGGAAGTCACCGCTTCTATTTTTTTCCAACTAAATCTTCAAAATTTTCTACACACAAGTTACCATTAAACCCATGTTCTGCTTTACTATAATTAGCCCCCATTCTTCATCCATCAATGGCCCATCCACAACACAGTCGCTCTCAAATACACACCTTGTGTCTTTAACTCTTTAGGTTAATCTTATATTATTCTTATTATTAGCCCCTTCACTTTTGTGGACTTTTTTCTTTTTCCACCCCGTCTCACGCAGTGCAAATTTTTACGTAGGTCTACATTTTTCACTATAGTCTCAGTGACTTTGGACCCATTTAATCTCACTTTAGTTGTTAGTACAGTTCTTGATGAGTCCCTACTCGAGTTTTCTTTGCATCTTACGCACCATTTAGTTAAACATTTCTAGCCTTCTCAGACAATGAATGTTGCGTATTAGGAGGTTTGTTATTTTCACAGAGTAAATCCTGTACTTCCCACAAGCTATCTTTAGAAACCCAAACCCCTTATGGGCTTTATGAGCCCATAAATACTTACAGAGCACAATTTTTTCAAGCATAGTTCTACTGTAGCAAGGTAACAATCTCTAACAACTGTAACCAAATCTGTAACCAACTCTCCCGTTTAGTCTCACTATATGCTGTAAACAGATCTCAACTAAAACACTGTTTCTCTTCCTAGGACAGCCTCTAGTGTTTAGTCAAAGTCTTGCATACCTCAGGTATTAAACTACACGGAAATGCATGAAATATATGTAGATAACATGTAGCCAACAAACAATTTAAGCAGTCTTGCTTAAACAGTACGTCCAAAAGTCTTTTTAGCTAACAAAAAAATTAACAGCTGTTTACCTGAATTGAAAACCAATGGTTCCGCAGAAGACTGGTCTCTGTCTCTCTTTACTGTCCAGATCCCGTCAACGCTCCTCTCACTCACATAGTGGAAGTCTGGCCCTTTCTGCTTTTAACAGCGCAGCTTTGGGACTTAAAGGAAACACTTCTTTGGTTGTAGGAGGCGTATCATTCACACCCCCCATGACAAGTTCCCAGGTGCAGGATTTAGTCCAAAGCAAGTTCAGGCAAGTTATGTCTATGTCTATTTATCTCTGCGTCTATGTTTGGATTAGCATGAAGGACATTATATGAGCAGGACTGACATGACCTGAAGAGGACTAGAGCAACCAGTAATTAATTCCTTGGGCACATCATCAATGACAAGATGGAAGATGATGCTGATATGTATAGGCAGAGACGAATGTTGTATGTCCAAGCAAACATGTTAGTCTGAAATTCCATCACTGTTCTGATGATGTGAAAGTAAGCTTGTTTTGTGCATACTGCAGCCCTATGTATGCAGCACCATTGTGGGTCAGCTACAAAAAGAGACCATGCGCAAACTTCAGGTAGCATATAATGACTGCCTGAGGATACTGCTGAAAAAGCCCAGGAGTAGCAGTGCAAGTAAGCTTTTTTGTGACTCAAGGCTAAGCACTTTACAGGCTCTCTTGAGGAACCTAATGTTTAGGTTCATGTCCGACTTGATGAATCTCAAAACTGTATTATAATGATGCTCACAAGCCCTAGGTGTAGCTCGGTCAGATATCAATCATATTTGTGGAAACATTGGTATGGGTGCCTGTTAAGGCTCTCATGAATGTCTGTAGGTGTGTACGTATCTATGCCTTGTTTTTTTTTTTTTTTTTTTACTTGATGTTGTATGTCTTGTTGTTGGGCCTAGAGCCTGTAATAAAGTTTATATTAACTAACTATAGAAAGTTATAAATTATTATAACAACTTGACATTTATTTTCTTGTCTTCAGAGCTCAACATTCATTCATCAAAATCATTGTCATGTATATTACATTTAGGCTTATTTTGTATAGATTACATACAGTATTTAACCAAGACTCAAATTGACTTATTTTTCTGGGCCTTTTTTGCTTTTTTATTAAGTTTTGTCCCATTTCTGACTCATTAGATTCATTTGAATGCCTCTGGATTTTTAATTTAAATAAGAAAATATTGCTGCAGTGACTCAGACTAGTCCTGACTCATTGCTTAGAAAAAAAAATGTTTATGGGTTTACTCCAATTACAGCACCTTCAAATAATATCTGAACATCTTGGACAAATCTACAGAGATGTTGATAAATGAATAAAGGGGAGAAGACGACAGCTTTACTCTGCGTAAGGTAAAAAAAAAGATTCATGTTTCACCACAGTCAAAGGTGAAGCAGTATGGCCTCCATCTCTGGACTTCCTCATGGGAACGTGCCCCAGTCCCATGAATTAAAAACAATCCAACCAAGCTACCCTTTGGTTCATGTGGGCCTCAGTTAAACCAATTAAAAGGGAACTTCCTTCACTCAAGTTAAATGTTCAGCTCAGGACAGTAGCTAAATGTTATATTTGTCTTCAGCTTAAACAAGTTAAAATAAGTTAAGCTAATTCAACTAATAGGCTTTTTTGCATTTTTTTTACTAGTTAGTAAGGCTACCAAAGATTTTATAGCCTATGTTGTACTTACAGTCAATATAATACAGCGATAGAAACGGGAAAGTACTACTGAATGCATGACATGCGTGCATATATCAATGTGCACCACTAGACAGTGTTACATTTAGTCATTTAGCAGACGCTTTTTAGAGTTGTGAGCTACTGCAGCACTCAGTAGGTCTTTGTGTCCTGAAATGGTGTCTGGATGAGAAATATAAGCTGAAATATGTGCCACCAGAAACTGAATTTGAATTGCTAAAATTGAATAATTGCATTGAAAAACTGAATTTGAGCTACTGTTGGGGCTTTGACATTATACAAAAATGAATTTAAATCAATTGTGTTCTCATCAGCCTTTGTAAGATAACCGTGAGCTCTGTTTCCGTCAGTAAAAATAAAATATTGCCAGTTGTGGTGGTTTGGCTGGTGATCTTGTGTGGGAACAGCCCCACGACCGGGTTAAAGGTACAGTCAAATGCGTCAGCTGATGCGTAACGTCACGTAACGAAGGGGTTGGAGATGGGCGGGAGCCGGCCGCGCACGGTCGGAGCTGTGGCTGCGACTCTGAGCAGCTTCCTGGCCGCTGTGGAGCTGCCTCACACCAGCCTCTGACAGACGGCTCTCTCTCATCACTGATCATGTGCTTCCCTCTGCCACTGACAGAGGCTGCGCTGCGCCAGGAAGTTAGCTTTGTACTCTCTACTGTTCTCTCATTCTCGTCTTGACAGCATACTTCTTCCTGACAGCCAGCTCTTTTTGCACATCTCGCCTCTTTCTTACTCTGCCGGGGGTGTGAGGCCAGACACCGGCGGAGAACAGCGGCAGAGGCCCGCTTCCTGCTTCCTCCGGTCCCAAAGCCGACAGAGCTAGTCATGGAGGCCACAACGCAGGAGAATGAACCGTCGCCGAGGGATGAGCCGCAGCCTCTGCCTACACTGAGCCCCGCAGTGCCTCCTTATGTCACCCTTGGCCTCACCGTGGTCTACACCGTCTTCTACTCCCTGCTTTTCATCTTCATCTACGTCCAGCTCTGGCTGGTGCTCCGCTACAGACACAAGCGCTTCAGCTACCAGACCGTGTTCCTGTTTCTCTGCCTGATGTGGTCGGCCCTCCGCACTGTCCTGTTCTCATTTTACTTCAAAAACTTTGTCACAGCCAACACTTTAGGGCCCTTTCCATTCTGGCTGCTGTACTGCTTTCCTGTTTGTCTGCAGTTCTTCACACTCAGCCTCATGAACCTCTACTTTGCAAAGGTGAGTTTGCGACACACAACAGTAGAACTGATGTCAAGTGTCATCACAGTGATGGTGATTACACTGGGGCTATTGTGTAAACAGGCGTAGAGCTGTCAAGTTGAGCTGTCAAGCTGAGTCAAGTGTCACATACAGGAGCTAGAGCATCTGTGACAAGCCCCAGGGTCTAAATAGGCAAATGATGGCTGTAAATGTGTGGCCTGTATAATAGTTTAAAACATTGAGAAGATAGGAAGTAAGTAGTTATGCTAAAAATGAACAAAATGTGATGGACTACCACAAAGAAAAAATATAATATTGCTATTAAGGAACTTTTTTATTTCTAAAGGACTATTATTTTCACTAAAACCTGGTTATTATCATTTTCCATTGTAATAACTCGTATTTATTTTCATTGTGTCACCCTTATCATTGTGGGCTAGGCTACACTCAACAGGCTCAACTAGTTTGCTCATGTATGGCATGTAATGGCATGTTGCAGATAAAGTCCAAATAACTGCATGTTTATGAGTGAAAACATTTTGATTCTTCTCTAATCTTCTTCAGTTGTAACTTCCATGACGTTTTTTGTGACCAAATTTATATTATGATTTTCAGTAACATAGGTTAAATCAAGCAGCAGCATGTTCATATATTTATCTGTGCACACACAACTATTCAGGTAACCATTTAAAATTAAAAACACTATATATCTGTACAATGACCAACTCGCCCCTATGACCCCTGACCCTAGATCAATAAGTAACCATCTATAATATAAAGGAACTGCATGTTAACATGGCAGCATTGATTTTAAAATGACAGTATTGTCTTTTTTTTTTTTTTGTCTTGTCATTGTGCATTTGTAAGGCTCATTGTTCAAAGCTGGCTACACTCCCTAAACCCTTAAACCTGCAGTTCTCTGGAGTTACTGTGCAGGTCTATTGTATACTGATGCTGGCCTTGCACACACGTTATTACCTTGTATCCTTATGTCTAAGTCGCAGATATAGAGCTGTACATTTATTTGAGTCGACATTACCTAATATTTGTAGAGCTTGCATAGAGCTACATATCATTAGAACACACGCAAACATCACATTTTCCCAGGTTATTAACTTATAATGTTGATCTTTTTATTGTTTGTATAATGCTATAATGCTTTTTCACAATTGTTCAGTGTCAACATTTTTCACAGTCAGATACAGTATGTCAATGTAAGGCTAAATTAATAACCAATAAACAAATGACTATAGTGTTAACATATAGCCTACACAAAATTAAGCAGGAAGGTTGTGTGAAGAAATATATGTAATAAAATATGTCCATTTGCATGACTGATTTTATTTTCTTTCTAAATACATTAAGTTAACATAAACATGCTCTTAATAGATATGACGTCAATGAAAAATATGATGTTGGGTACAAAAATAACAGCACTTTGGAGGCACATAGTGATCCATGTAAAATGATGAATCATTTCTTTAGATGCTTACATAATACAAATATTAAATAATAGTTTCAGCCTGTGCAACGTAGAGCTTATTTTTAGTTTAATCCCCATGTGCATATGAGTCACGGCTGACAGTAAGTTAAACAAATGCATTAAACTCAACCATTTACCAACTATTACTTTTTGAGAACCTGAAATTACTATAAAAGGTTAAATGTCTGATGTTTCCTGTTGCAAAAGGATGTGATTCATTTTTAAGAGTCAAAAAAAAGAGAAGTGAAATTGTGATGATACACTAAAATGACAACTTGATTTTCTTTCAGGTTGTTTTTAAAGCAAAGTCTAAATTTTCACCAGAGCTTTTGAAATACAGGTAATACACGGCTCCTTTTATTACACATTTCCAAAGTAGCTCAGTGTTGTTTCATGTTTACTCAAGCATTATTTCGTTCCACAGGCTGCCGCTGTATCTCGTTTTCCTGTTCATCAGCCTGGTGTTTTTAGTGGTGAATTTAGTGTGTGCGGTCCTGGTGAGGAGGTCCCCTGCTGACACACACACTGTTGTGCTCATAAGAGTGGCAATCAATGACACACTTTTTGTGCTTTGTGCCATTTCACTCGCTGTGTGTCTTTACAAGATTGCTAAAATGTCACTGGCCAACATCTACTTGGAATCCAAGGTAAAACCCACCTCTGTCTCCTAAACTACTTCTTTCTCTTGCTATGTATAATAAATAAAAGTAATTCTTTTCTCTTTTTTTTCAGGGGACATCAGTGTGCCAGGTGACTGCTATAGGAGCAATTGTCATTCTCTTGTACGCCTCCAGAGCCTGCTATAATCTGGTTGTGCTGGGACTTTCTAACAAGAAAATTGACTCCTTTGACTATGATTGGTACAACGTTTCCGACCAGGTAAACCACCACAACCGTCGGAAAAGTTTTCTCCTATCTA
Organism: Perccottus glenii; assembly: GCA_024416835.2. Classification (NCBI taxonomy): domain Eukaryota; kingdom Metazoa; phylum Chordata; class Actinopteri; order Gobiiformes; family Odontobutidae; genus Perccottus; species Perccottus glenii. The sequence continues at coordinate 9,670,714 of CM044552.2, read as the reverse complement.
CTAATACACTCACCTAAAGGATTATTAGGAACACCAGTTTAATTTCTCATTAATACAAGAATCTAATCAACCAATCACATGGCAGTTGCTTCAGTGCATTTAGGAGTGTGGTCCTGGTCAAGACAATCTCCTGAACTCCAAACTGAATGTCAGAATGGGAAAGAAAGGAGATTTAAGCAATTTTGAGCGTGGCATGGTTGTTGGTGCCAGACGTGGCAATCTGCTCAGTTACTGGGATTTTCACGCAAACCATTTCTAGGGTTTACAAAGAATGGTGTGAAAAGGGAAAAACATCCAGTATGCGGCAGTCCTGTGGGCTAAAATGCCTTGTTGATGCTAGAGGTCAGAGGTGAATGGGCCGACTGATTCAAGCTGATAGAAGAGCAACTTTGACTGAAATAACACCTTGTTACAACCGAGGTATGCAGCAAAGCATTTGTGAAGCAACAACACACACAACCTTGAGGCGGATGGGCTACAACAGCAGAAGACCCCACCGGGTACCACTCATCTCCACTACAAAAGGAAAAAGAGGCATGCACGAGCTCACCAAAATTGGACAGTTGAAGACTGGAAAAATGTTGCCTGGTCTGATGAGTCTCGATTTCTGTTGAGACATTCAGATGGTAGAGTCAGAATTTGGCGTAAACCGAATGAGAACATGGATCCATCATGCCTTGTTACCACTGCAGGCTGGTGGTGGTGATGTAATCTCCATCAACTGCAAGATGCTATCCTATCAACATGGGCCAACATTTCTAAAGAATACTTTCAGCACCTTGTTGAATCAATGTCACGTAGAATTAAGGCAGTTCTGAAGGCGAAAGGGGGTCAAACACAGTATTAGTATGGTGTTCCTAATAATCCTTTAGGTGAGTCTATATTGTATGAAATGGGACAGTATAGTCTGTATAGTGTGTAAAAGTGCTCTGAACTGATACAATATTTTGTTTCTTTCTAAAGGCAGATTTGCAGTCTACTCTTGGCAATACTGGCTACATTGTCTTTGGAGTGATCCTGTTCGTATGGGAGCTGCTGCCCACCTCTCTTGTAGTTTTCTTTTTCAGGGTTCAAAAACCGACTCTAGAAAGGGTGAGCCAGTATTAACATTACAACCCTGATGCGCAAAAAAAGTATGAAACAGAAAATTAATTGGCATTTGCAAAATAGATGATTGACAAAGGAAACTTGCTGTACTCTGGTGACAAACTAGAAATCTGTTTGTCTTAAAGAAAGTTATATTATAATGTGTACGTTATAATGTAAGACAGCATTGATCTTGTGAGAAAACATAGGATTTGTTATGGTTTCAAAGTTTCTATGAAGGTTCTCAGTCATTCAGGTCATCTTGAAGAAAAGGTTAAAGCAAAGGCATCTGGACTTACTTAACAATGAAACTAACAACTTACCTGAGCCTTAACGAACAGCCTGGTCCAATCAGAGTTAGTTTCAGGTCAAACACTTCCCTCTAGAGATAAAGCCCAGCTCTCCTACCAGTTGATCTCAGAATTGAAAAAGTCTCTTGGAATTAGAGACGAAACGTCTTCACCTTGATGTCCAGATCCCTTTGCTTTAACCTTTTCTTCATAGCATTTGTAATGTTATTCATTTGTACCATTTCCACTTATCTTGTGCTACAGAGTGGAACGGGGCTTCCTGGTCATGCCTTTTCCCCTCGTTCTTATTTCTTTGACAACCCTCGGCGTTATGACAGTGATGACGACCTGGCGTGGAGCATCATGCAGAATATCCAAGCCAGGTACAAAAACTCCCCACAATCCTTGATTTGGACAAAGTCATAATATGCTTTTTGAAGTTTTTTCTGGCCAAGAGAGTAACTGGTTTCATTGTCATTTCAATTATTTCTTGTGATTAGATGAAAACATCTATCATTACACACTTAGTAGTGTTTATATTTTATAGCTGTTCCCTGGTACATCTTTGGTCTTAACACTTCCTGGTCTTGGTCATGACCTGGGCTCGACTGCTGTGGTCTCGAGTGTATATAATGTTTTCCTCTCCAGTTTGGCTGCTGACAGTTACGAGTGGGGGAGTCAAAGCGGTGGCATCGCAGCTTACATCGGTGGAGACGACTCTTACAACATCTCTCCTTCTCCAGAGGAGCTCAGCCATTACTGACCAGTGTCAGTACGGTGACTCCTGATTGACGTTTTTGTGCACAGTCTCTCTTCCTGAGGCACATGGGCCCGAGTGACCCCCACCTTATTACATTCACCATTTTGTTAGAAGGGAAATAAACACAATTGTTCCTTTGCCAGTATGTGAAAGTCAACAAATGGAATGTTAATTTGCACACTCTTTGTAAAAAAAAACTAAAAAATTGTCTTATATTGACTGCTCTTAAAAATGTAAGTGTATAGTTCATATTGAATAGATAATATATATTTCCTGACCTTTGTAATATGTACTGTATTATTACTATTTTATGCACTGTCTACACACATTCTTTTTCATACAAATGTGTTTAGGAGATATTCATGTTATTCATATTAAAAGAATAAAACATGTTTTAATTTTTTTAACCATCTTTAACCAGTGTTGCAGGCAATCTACATGTGCTTGAAGACAAGTGACAAAAGTGACTCAGCCTCATTAAATCTCAGTGTGTGGTCTAGCTTAAGATAAATGTATCTAAAGAGCATTTACTAAATTTTATAACACTGGTTACATTGCTGCAAAAACTATTTAGAAAGAAACAACTGTCCAGTGTTTCAGTTTTATTTTTTTATATTGAGTAGAAACGTCTCAATGTTTTGTCAGAATCAATGCTTTCTCTATCATTTAGATTTTTTCAATGACACTGGTGTAGTGTGCGGTCAACTCCAGCAGGGGGAAGCATTACATTGTACAGAAAGGATACAGAAATGGCACGCTTCCCAAAACGTAAGCCTTACAGTTACTAAACGTATGAGGTTAGACAAAAGAACCACACTGATGTCACACTAAACATTTGTGAAAAAAATGAGAAGACACCCGTCACGTTTCTGTCAGAAATGGTGTGGTTTTATTTCAGAACATTCCTTGTTATTGCAAACTCAAGCAGGTTTTGCCTTACAGTAGCTTAAAACAGCTGATTCCATGTGAAATGCATAACACATTAAGCCTATGCAGAACACTGTACCTTTAAGGAATAAACTGCAGACACAAATGCAATAAAAATGAAAATGTGTTTTGAGCTTAATTAAGGTTTGTGATTTTCTGATGTCAGCTGTAACGTAAATGCTGTGTTAAGACACACAATCCCTTTCAGTACTTTGTAATGACATTCAAGGTCTGCTGAAAATGAACATAAATCACTGTTTTTTTGTTTTCCATAAACACTGGATCTTCCACCAACACTCAAGCAAAAGGTCTGCAAACTCGCCATGTAAAACACACACAGTCACACGCGCACATGCTCTCCATAGGCAACTTTCTTCAGACAGAGCACTTAATGGCTGTTTAAAGAGGATGCAGGTCTCCTACTAGCTGGCATCTGAAGGTTTGGCGAGTTCTACCTTTACTGATTTTTCACCGCCTATAAAAACACAATCAGAAACCTATTGTTACTATTCAGAACAAAAATAAATATTTAAGACAGCATTTCCTCATTGTGGGTCATATCATTTACAACTAAAACAGAGTTAATGTGTAGCCTCAAAAATTCTTTGCTTTGGTCTAACTCCACAAACTACTGCAGCCCCTCAAGGTCAAAACTCAAAATATAAATTCTCAGTGGGTTTATGGAAGGGCATATGAGGCTTGAAACGTGAGGAGCTACAGGACGATAAACATTTTCACTGACAATATACTACATTCTTATCAAGTACAGCCATTAACCCAAATTACTCTGCTTTTGCTTGAACTCCACAAACTACAGCAGTCGTAGAGGCTCAAAATTCAAACTTCAAACTCCTAATGGGTTCACTGAAGAGCTTAAACTAGGTGTTAGATTGTTTGACTGGAAGTGGAGTTGCAGTAAGCAACAAAACTTCCAGGGCACAGAATAGTTTCCTGGACATTTTGATTGGAGCTAATCAAAGCTTACCTGTTAAATACTTTTCTTTAGCTCTGGCTCGCTCATCTGCATCAAAATACCAGACTGTGATGGCATACCTTTGGAGATAGATAGAGGTATTGTAAGAAAGTCAATTTAAATTTTTAGGAAAGTAGTTGTTGCAGGACGCAGACCTGGTGGCAAACGCAGGCTGGACTTCGTGAGGGTTTCGTCTGTCTGACCAAAAAAGCAGCAAACGATCAAATCTGGGTTCTATGTCGGCAAACTGGGCTTTTCCTTCTGGGAAGATTCGAAGAAGACCTCCGTGTTCCTGGAGGATCAAGAAGAAACAGACCCGTTATGTATACAAATCAGGACAAAGCAAAAGCAGGAAGGTGACAAGAGACTGTAAGAAGTAACTGCTTATAAAGCCTCTACAGTGAAAGTCATCATGTTTCTGAATTCGATAATTATCTCACTCATTCACAGTAAGAAGATTTCATCAAGGCAAGGAGATGAGGTTCTTCAAGCTGCATCAATTACTAAAATTACAATCGACTCAATACACGCCAGATGTGTGCTTTGTTCAATTATTAGCCGAGAACGACAATGTTAAGGAAAAGGCTTGTCCAGCTCCAGGGGCTACGAGGAAAGCGCAGGATAGGAAGCAGCAGCGGGGGACGGCTTTCCTGTGGAGGGATAGGAAGAATAACCCACAGGAAAACTGCTGGGGCTGGATAAAGGACCTGGAGAGTGAAAAAGCAGATTGCTGCAAGCGTGCCGGTGAAACTCTCGCACAGCTGATATGATAGGCCTCTCTTCACACGCAAACTCACAGGGCAAACGTGTTCACACCCTTTGTTCGGCGAGTATTCCTATTGCCGTTTATACCACTTTCAATGCGGGGAATACCGGTGGTGTGACAAAATGAGACGGAGCACAATGGGCTCAATGATAAAGATAGGATAAAGGTTATTTATTTTGCAACATATTAAAAGATCATTGACTTCAACAATTGTTGTTGACGCTTTCTGAGCCTCCAAAGTACTAAGGAATAATCCTTAGATACATGTCTGGAAGTTAAACTCAGAACAATATGAAGCGGTACAATGTTACTCCAGAGCCCAAAGAACATCTTTAGTTCAAGATTAAATTGTAATACTTTTTTTTTTATGCTTCACTATCAGATCAAATCACTACCTTTTCCTAATTATTGGTGTCTCTACTTTCTTTTGGTTTGTTCACAAAAGCTCAATGAAAATGCACTCAGTTACTTGGGAGCAGAAAAAAAAATGTTAATGGTATTTAATATGGCTCATGTGTTAACCAGCAGTAACAATATCCTTCTAAAGTACAGAGTGATCTAATTAATTGAATCAGTACGAGGGGTGTAATCTTATAAAAGGTCATTTGCAGTGTGCTATGGATGCAGCAGGTGTTCGAGCTGAAGGAGGGTACAAAGCATGTTTTATGTATTAATACTCTTTGGACTGAGGGCTGGACTATTTCAATTCTGCAGTGTAGCAGCTGTAATAGCTTTAGGATTAGTATTGGGATTCAATACATTTTGTTTAAATACTAATTTATGTCAATGAAACTGTCCTCAGGCAGATGTTTTCTGCCCGTTTACTTGCACTAAACTGTTCACTTTGACCTCTACAGCATCTGGACTTATTTTATTTTTTTTCTGTTTGTGCTTTCCAGATGAGAACAGCTGCAGTATGTAACATGTTTTATAAAAATGACTGAAGCTGTTAACTTTGGCTTCATCTAAACTTGGGGTTGGACCACGTGTTGCTTCTGTAAAACATTTAATTTACATTCTGGCTGTAATAATGAATTCTGTCTAAATATCAATATATGCAAGTGAATTTATGCATTTTTGCCATTTAAGTTGTCCTCAGGTATAGAGAGCCATGTAGCCTATTTTCTGTCAAATTTCTAGCCCGAAATGGTTCACTCTAACTCCTACAGCGTTGGACTTAAGACTGTGGTTATTTTAAATGTGTAAAGCTGCCCCTCTGTAAAACATTTCATTTCCATTTGTCAACACAGTGTTGTCAGTAATAATTAAGAGGTTGAATAAATTTTGTTTAAATATTAATATATGCAAGTAAATTTATGAAATTTTCTGTTATTTGAGTTGTCCTTAGGTATTGAGAGCTACATAGCCTGTTTTCTGTATTATTTACACAACATTAGTCAGAAACTGTTTACTTTGAAACCTACAGCATCTGGAGTCAACGTCATTTCCATTCTGCAGTGCAGTCTTATCCGTATTATTTTACATTTGTGAAGTGGAGTGAAAAACCAGTCGTGACCAGTGAGACGGAGCCGGTTAAAAACACAAACATGGCACTGTTAGTCTGTCAATGTTTAACAGTGATAACATCCCACACACCAACCGCCTGTCGACTTTGTTAAAGGTCAGGCAAGGTCCAGTATTTTTAGGATGGAAACAGTGGATAGCACAATGCTTTTAAAAGGTGAACATCCTGTCCCACTTAAACAGATAAAAACTTGCCAAACCTGACACTTCTATTATTTCTACTGACACAGCTTTTGTACAAGGAAATATCATGACAAATATCACATTTTTAACCAGACACAGCTGAATTTACACTTCATTTTGTTTGAATAAGTTAAACAAACTGACCACCTGTTGCAGCAAATCAGTGACTTGGGGCTCGATCGAATAGGAGCAGGTTGTATGGGGCAGTGTTACAGTCTGTGATATATCACGTCGACGCAGCCAGTGTAAGACCGGCCAGATGAAATAACATACTGCTGAATCTTGAAATCTCAAAGCTTCATGCATTAAATATGTCCTCGTCTTTCGCCCAGTGCTCACTCAGACGCCCCCTCCCCTTTACTCCTTACAAACATGTACTGGATAGTTTATAAAATGGATGGAAAAGGTGCAGTAGAAAAAAATAAATAAATAAACGGCTGGTCAAGATCACAGTATTATGCAGCAATTAATCTTAATTAGCCAGATGATTTGATTTTTATTTAGATAATCAGATAAAGTTTAAACTGTGCCAGTAAAATAACCCTGCTTTTATTTAGTCATTAGTTTCATTATAATCACAGCACAAGCACACAGTACACTAGAGTTTTTAACCACTTGAAAACGGGGATAGATGTCTCAGTCTTCCTTATGTAAAGTTTACACATGGCGATTACTCATTGCCATTCAAACACTGAGTTGCCTCTGATCAGGGGAATGTCACCAACATTAAAAAGTGGCTTAAAATTGTGTTTTTTCAAAAAAGCATGTGATTATGGGGCTGGTCTATACTTAAAATAAAAAAAAAATATGTAATACTAATTTATTTCAAACTGAAAGTGTTAAGTTAGTAGTAATTTAGTATTTTATCTTGGAAACCACACATGAACCAAGTAAAATCAAATGTCAAAAACAATTGCTATACTTCATAATTTAAAGCATGTCTTAAATTAAAACCCACTGCATATTCTATACACTTTTTTCATTCTACCGTATGTGTGGTGTTATGGGGAAATACAAAACTAATACACAACAAATATTTTATTTACAGAAAAAGCCAAAATGATTGTTAACCATTCTGCTTATAACGAATAAATGGAAGTTGTATAATTTGGTTGATTTTAACATGACACAGGTAATGGATAAAGTAAAAAATAAGTTACTGCCCAAGAATACAATATATTGTTTGTTTGAAATTAGAAATAAAGTTAATTTAAAAAAAGTTGACATGTTCAAGAAACAAGAGGTAAGAACTATTTCTGTTAAACGGGTAAATTTGTGGAATAGTTTTACTGTGGAACTCAACAGTTGTATCTGTTTTTCACACTTTATTCTGACAAAAGTAATAATAAATAAAAATTCTATGAATGTTAACCAATGAAAGTCAGACATTGCTTTTCAACCATGCTTCAACGGAATTATTTTAAAAAATAAACTCATGGAACAGGCTGAGACAAAATTGTTGGTACCCCTAACTTAATATTTTGTTGCACAACCTTTTGAGGCTATCACTGCAATCAGACTTCCTGTAACTGTCAATGAGACTTCTGCACCTCTCAGCAGGTATTTTGGCCCACTCCTCATGAGCAAACTGCTCCAGTTGGTTCCGGTTTGAAGGGTGTCTTTTCCAGACGGCATGTTTCAGCTCCTTCTAAAGATGCTCAATAGGATTGAGGTCAGGCCTGATAGAAGGCCACTTTAGAATAGTCCAATGTTTTCCTCTTAACCATTCTTGGGTGTTTTTTGCTGTGTTTTGGGTAATTGTCCTGTTGCAAGACCCATGACCTGCGACGACTGAGACCAAGCTGACACTGGCCAGCACATTTCTCTCTATAATCCCTTGATAGTCTTCAGATTTCATTGTACCCTGCACAGATTCAAGACACCCTGTGCCAGATGCAGCAAAGCAGCCCCAGAACATAACAGAGCCTCCTCCATGTTTGACAGTAGGGACAGTGTTCTTGTGCTTCATTTTTCCGTCTGTGAACATAGAGCTGATGTGCCTTGGCAAAAAGTTTAATTTTTGTCTCATCTGTCCATAGGACATTCTCCCAGAAGCTTTGTGGCTTGTCAACATGTAGTTTGGCATATTCCAGTCTTTTTTATGATTTGTTTTCAGCAATAGTGTCCTCCTTGGTCGTCTCCCATGTAGTCCACTTTGGCTCAAACAACGACGGATGGTGCGATCTGACACTGATGTTCCTTGAGCATGGAGTTCACCTTGGATCTCTTTAGAAGTCTTTCTGGGCTCTTTTGTTACCATTCGGATTATCCGTCTCTTTGATTTGTCATCAATTTTCCTCCTGCGGCCACGTCCAGGGAGGTTTGCTACAGTCCCATGGATCTTAAATTTCTGAATAATATGTGCAACTGTAGTCACAGGAACATCTAGCTGCTTGGAGATGGTCTTATAGCCTTTACCTTTATCATGCTCGTCTATAATTTTCTTTCTATTCTCCTGCGACAACTCTTTCCTTCGCTTCCTCTGGTCCATGTTGAGTGTGGTACAGACCATGTGACAACACAGTGACTACCTGAAGCCCTATAAAAAAGCCCACTGACTGATTACAAGATTGTACACACCTGTGATGCTAATTAGTGCACACACCTTGAATTAACATGTCCATTTGGTCACATTATTTACAGTCTTTTCTAGGGGTACCATCTGTCATACCATTTGTCTAGGTCTGTTCCATGAGTTTATTTTTTAAATAATTCCGTTGAAGCATGGTTGAAAAGCAATGTCTGACTTTCATTGGTTAACATTCATAGAATTTTTATTTATTATTACTTTTATCAGAATAAAGTTTTTTCTGTGACCATTGTGAGTTTTTCTTTCATTGACTGAAGGGTATCAACAATTTTATCCACGTGTGTATGTAGCGTATGTATATGTACTGCAAAGTGCATGGGTACACATTCATTCGACCAATTCATTTACACCGACGAACATTCATTTATAGTTAAGATCACAATTCAGATCAAGGATTGGGGTTTTCATTTTAGATTAGATTCAACTTTATTGTCATTACACAAGTACAGGTACAAGGCAACGAAATGCAGTTTAGGTCTAACCAGAAGTGCAATAGCAGCAAAGTGCAGGATATATACAATGGTTGCATACGTGCAGGATATGGAGATGTACAGGATTTACAGGTAATATGTACAATGAATATAAATATACAGATGGTTATTACTATAAAAGGTGAGTGTGTGCCATAAATATAATTACAGGTGTCTCTTTTTATAAACAGCATTTGCAGCACACACACACACACACACACACACACACACACACACACACACACACACACACACACACACACACACACACACACACACACACACACACACACACACACACACACACACACACACACACACACACACACACACACACACACACACACACACACACACACGATTGTTTTAGAAGATTCACAGCTCTGGTAGAAAAGTAGCTGTCATTATACATGCTTTAGTGTTTTCTGTAAAGTAATGTTTTGCTGTGCTTTATTCTGAACTTAATTGCTTTATTGAGAGTCTCAAGGTGATCTTTCGTTAGTTAAACTATTGAGTTTTTCTTTTCATTTTTGTCACATGGGTGCACAGGCAAAATATAAAAGGCGTAATTGCTCATCCATAGCTGAAGGGCTTGTTGTACCCCACTGGGGCTTACAAAAAACATAAAAACATAATTTTTATTAAAAGTTACACTATTAGGTTTAGGATTTTGCTCAACTTCAGTTGACATTGATTTATTTTGTTTGGCTTCAAATACATAACAATTTAACATTATGTAGAAAATCGTGGCTAAATAACTGGAGGAACTGGACCTGAACATTCCTCAGTCCCGGTTTCCCAGGCAACCACATTCTATAACCACATTCTAGCTCATCACACGCCGCAAATCAAAACAGCCAATCAGAGGCCAGGATGTAAAGGTTCACATGTCCAGCAGTGTCCTAGACCGTGGCTCATTTAAAGAATTAACCCCGTTTCTATAGATGCTGTGTGACAGGCCGCTCAGCAAACATATGGACCTCTTGAGCAACCTGGTGCAAGGCAGAGATGAAAAAAATGAACTGTGTTGAATAACAGGGAAGAGGGGGCAGCGGAGATTAAATAATGCAATGGGAAAGTTATCTAACTCATGGATGAGAACACGGCAGTGAAAGTAGGACGTGCACTGAGTTGAGTTGATACCATTTGTCAACAGCTTGTAGCTATAAAAGAGGTGTGGCGTCAGTTTAATAAGCATGTTTTCACAGTTTTACAGGGTAAATAAAGGTCGCCTGCTAAAAACATGCATTACGTGGGGCAATATTAAAAGGTTCACTTAAATAGGCATGGGACAAAACCGTTTTCATGGAAAACTGCGATTTTGAAGTGCCATGATAATCCTTGTATTAAAAACGAAATACTGTGGCAGACTATTCATGTAAATTGTGCTGAAGAGATAAGACCACAAAGTGATTAGGTTCCTGTCACTGGAAGAATTATATTGAGATATTCGATTGTACAGCATTATTTAACCATTATACCAACCCAAAGGTCATACAGTGATATTATCAGACCATCCCATGCCTCGCTTGAACCATCCTGGTCATAGTGGATGCATAGTTTATTGGGGTCTGCAGTAGCACCTTTTAAAATGGCCTTTACCTATAGCCAAAAAGTTTATCTGCCCAATTTAATCCATATTAGTGATTACTGATTTCCTATGTAACCTTTCCTCTTCTTTCCTTTATATCTTCATCATTTGTCTTGCCTGGTGTGGATTATTTTATTTAACCAGCTCGACAGATCCAAACCCCACACATTCAAATGCATCTTTCTCACAATCCTTCTCTCTGGGTTAAAATGTTGAAAATTACTTAAGGTTTGAAAAGTACTTCCATCTTGTAAAAAGTGAATAAACCTTCCCACCTGTGTCAAACCATAGCAAATAGACTATGTAGTGGGGTACAACTGTACTCTACTAAAATAAAATTCAAACAGATAAACTGGACTTTTAAATTGTCCTACTACTTTCTTGAAGCATGGCCGACAGAGTTACTCCTCACTCAACCTGTGCGTGGCTGGATTAGCATGGTCCCAACTTTTAAATGGGATTATAAGAGAGTGACAGAGCGGCATGTACTGAAACATAAGCTGTGTGGTTGAACGAGAAGTGTGAAATAAACCCAGCTGGATCATTTCACGGCCCTGCTGTAAGGACAGACAAGGCTGCTTTTGTCATTAGGACTATCAAAGATAAAAGTCACTCTTCTGTAACTGTAATACTCTGAGGCTGCATGATTACACATACCTTGACATTCCAGTCTTTATTAAGGTAATATATGCATGTGACACAACGTCCGTCACCATTTGGGTTATCCACATGGCGTACGTATCCTTTGCCCTTTCCCGGGTAACACGCTACCATTGCCTGCAAAGAGGAAACAATAAGGAAAATCAATGAAAATGCAGTCACAAGAGTTTGAAACATGTGGCTTGTGCGATATCCTTGAAGAGTATTGCAATAAAGAAAGATTTGTGTTAGGGTAAAAAACTTTGAATGAATAACTTTGCTTTTATTGAGTGTTTTTTCTGATTTGGATTTGCTCCATGTTTATGGCTATAAATCTGGAGAGTTGTTAAGTTCCTGGATGAAAATGGCTACACACTACACACAGTATTTTTCATGACAATACTGTGATGCAGGTTGTTGCAGTAAACCTGAATTAAATTCGATTTTTAAAGCACACCGAGCCCATCCTTAAAGTGTACTATTGAATTTGGTTAGAGCTGGAGCTAGAAGCTTTTAACGCAAGCAAATTTGGCCTGTGATGTGTTTGCAGCAGTGGGTCTTGGCACAGCCATATTGTATTGTCTTTCCTTCACCTGCACCATAAAAGGAAACAGACGCTGCTAATTAAAAACTGCTGGCTCATTATAAACTTTAAACAAGAGAGGAAATAAACCGGAGATATCGTGCTGCATGTCAACTTCCCATTGTGCTTTCCTGCTCTATTAAGACCTGCATGATCTGCCTGGGTATTGGCAGTGAACCCCTATGAGCTCCTGTAAACAGCACGGCGATCCTCTAGAGGTTTGTGTGCACAAGTGGGGACTCGCACAGCATCTGGAGAACTTACAAAGACACTTGTTCCTCAGAAATATCACTAGTATCTACCAACACTTAGAGGGAATCCACACAGCTGCTTGTGCTAAGGGTCTCAGAGCCAGATAAAGGGGAGCCTAAGTGAGTTTACAAATGGGATGGTATTTTCAGCTCTCATGAGCTGCGATATGAAAGACAAAGGGATAGTTCGACTGCATTCTTGTACACAATTGTATCAACATTATAATAAACATTGACAGCAGGCTATGATCCTTGAATCCACCAAAAGAATGGCAGACTTTCCGTGCTGCGTGTCATTTTAAGTCATTATGGCATCTTCGCGTGCAAGATATTTAATTCACGGCAAATGATCATCAAATGTGACGTCTGAATCTTATTTTCCTCTATCTGACTGTAGCTGCTTACGTCAATCCACATTGTGTTCACATCTGTGGAGCGATGCAGGTTACCACTGGAATGCACAGTATCAGGGCCTTCAAAGCTGAAAAACAACCAAACTCCAATATAAAGATGGGAGGGGGAGTTGTAAAGAGGTGGAAAGTGCTGCTCGAGCTGACGCACTACACCGATTTCAACAAAAGGGCGGGTTTTAAAAGAAATGGCTGCTAGGAGTCAAAGCGGATGAATGGCACGCAAACTGACAAAGGGCTTCCTGTCAGACGTGCAACGCAGTCCAGTAGGATGGAGTACGAGAGAGGCACAGACAGAGGGGAGGGGCTGGAGAAGATTTGAGAAGAGTGAACTGCTGTAAACTTTGACTCCTGGCCTTCCTCCAGAGGGAGCAGTATTTTAATGGTTGTGCTACGTGCAGAGCGTGAGGAAGGTTTGCTGACTCTCGGCTGTCACCCCTCCCACCCTTGACTGCAGCGCTGCAAAGCCAGAGATGGGTAAACAGCGCAGCGAATGTAGATGTAGTCGTGTGCGGGTAAGGGGTGGGGAGATGGGCTTGCTGAAGGTGTGAGAGAAGTAACGCTATGCAGAAATCTGGACACGGCAGTTTCATCTTTCATTTTCTGGTTCTCAACAGCTGTGGAAACGACCAGAACAGCCATTTGCAAGTCAATATGGTTTTATTTACTGTCCTTTGTATGTCGTATGGTTATACACAACAAACTGGAATAAATTAATGTAATCAATTATCCGTATTTGGTTCTTAATATGAATCTCATTTAACAATAAAGCATGGTGATATTGTGTGCAACACCACAGCTCTGGAAAGATTTTGCAACAACCAAAAATCTTCTGCATCTATTCAGTTATAAGCATGAGGGTATTATTTAGATTATTAACAGAAGTAGGCAAAAAATTGTCAAGTAGTAGTATGTATGCTGTCTCCATTCTGGAAATTGCCCACTGAATGACTTGGTCAGATATGAAAATGACATAAATGAAACGCTGTCATTGCTCTGACATTCATAGGCCCCGGATGTAAACTGACTTTGAAGCAACAACATTCACCTTTCTAGCCTTCTAGCTCTATGACATTTACTAAAGACTAAGACTTGTTTCAAATAGTGCTTTTGAGGGTTTCATATCTAAATCTTTAAAAGTTGCAGATACCTTCCTTTTGCAACGTAAACTTGAAGTGGTTCAGAATAAGTATGACATCTAAAAATAGTGCTGTTTGTTGATTAAACAAAAATCTGTGACAGTGTACACAACATACCAGTGCTGGAACGCATGTCGACACTTATCGTTTCGTAAGATCACAAAGCCACTGTACTGCATCATAGTTTACCCAAGGTTGTGCATCTATTTACAGTTGAGCTCTTGACATGTTTTATAGGCCCTTTTGTTGCACTAAGAAGAACTGAATCTGATTTAGCATTTCTTGGAAAAAGACAATCGTGAGATTCTAAATAAAAATCACAGTGTGCTATTCTCCTTTTGAACAAGACTGTTTACCCCTTTACCGCCTTCACCTCCGACATTTATCCTTATCTGAGCTTCCCTTTTCTCAGCCAACTCTTCTTCCGCATTCCTCGGTGGCCCTCATTAGGAGGCTGACCTCGGTTGTGTTGCCGTTTGTCTGCATTCCTCAGGCACAACTTCCGAGGCCAAGTGGCATTTACAGGCAAATAGTGAAAAGGAGTAAATCGGAGGACATCTGATTGCGGAAGCTTTTAATTTGGCTCGAGAGGAGGGGTTACAGGTTGTAAACAACTTTGAGGAGGAATATTTACACCAGCAAACCAGGAAACCATCAGTTATTTGGGACTAGAGGTTATATTAGGGCAAACCATAGCCAGAAATTTAATGCTTCATTACATTTGAGGCGAAAACCGTAACCTTCTTCCTTATGTGCCTTGAACCCATCTGTGCAAGACTGTTTTATCTATTGCACGTCAGGCATGCACCACTGTTTATTTTTCTTACTCTTTCACAATTAGATTTCAGAAATCTGTAACTCAGGGCTCAAATAAATCTCGCTCAGACTAGATGAAACTTGACAAGAATAAGCAACATAACTGATGTGTGACGGGGCATAACACTTACTGTAAACTGACAAATATGTGACCTGATCTGTGCACTAACCATTTACAGACACCTTCCAGTTACTCCCACAACGTAACTCTTGTTGCAGACACATTACCATCACTACAAGCTAGGCATGCCAGAGTAATGGTAAAATACAGCCAATTACTCAATTAAATAGTACTTAGCTATTTGGTTTCACAAAAGTGTTTTAAAACAAACATTTATAGCTACTGTTTAGGGACACCTCAGAGGCTCACCTGATAGAGCAACTTAGGTTCAAATTTAACATGGGTCTCTTAGCTTTATTGTCTTTTCCCGCTCTTTTTAGGTCATTTTTTTGTTTCTATTGCCACAACCTCAAAGAAAAGATCAAAGAGGTTAAAAGGCCAATCTAAAATTTAAAACATAATTTGATTAATATCAACTGTTTCGTTTTAAGCCAAAAAGTTAGCCGCTATAACTCAAGCGAACACCAAAGTGGAACTTGTGTTACAAGTTGAAAAGTAGCAACTGACCCTTTTGTGTTTCTAAATGTAGTGGCATAATTGAACCCAGGGAGAAAGAAAGAAAGAAACACACAAACGAGCAGAAAATTTCTAAAAAATAAAACAGAACCACAATAAATTACGTAATTTTGTTCTTGCAGCCCTGGTTTTGGAGTTCTTGCAACTTGTTCTTGACACATTGTCTGGGCAGAACTTTTTTCTTGTGGGTGTCCGAGAACTATTGTGTGATTGGTCAGAAATCTGAAGTAGGCAGGGTTAATGCAGAAAAGTGAGGTGTTCTGCAATTAAATTTCTCATGAAGTATGGAAAGTTCTGGTCAGAACTAACTTTGTTCTTGTTCTTGCCACCTCAAGAACTAGAACAAAATTCTCTGTTCTAGTGAACTATGTACCTAGCTAACTAAAAAAAAGTCTTTGTGTAATCAAAATGCAATGCACCAAAGTCAGTCTTAGATGGAAGTAGCCCAGAAGCAGACATCTGAAGGTAATTGTATTTATTTACTTCTACAATTTAAGAAATAATCATTTATAAGTATAAAATAAGTTTGTTGTGCAGCTAAATTATGGGTCAAATTGAAGACTATGAGCCAATATCTACTTTGTAAAACTGGTCCCAAATAACTCAAGAGAGAGGTCACTGCATTACTTCTTAACACAAAAAGTGATGACATCAGCTTAATGTTGGATAATGTCTAAAATGCTATGAACTATGGAGACACAGGGCAGAGATCTGAGGCGTATCCAGACATGAGTTCTGTATTAGGACCTTTTAACGCAGGAGTGTGGGAACCAAAGACAGTGTGGCCTCTTCCCGGGTCGGAGTGCTGTTTTATCTGTCGGACAGCGGTGTGGCCTCAAGAGGAAATCCCTGTTTGAGGGACTGACCCAGTTTATTCTTTTCTTCTTTACTGTGGCCTGTGAACAATAGGAGGGGCATATAGAGCAGGAGCTTCCCTTCACCTAAACAAGCTGCAGAGAAAACACAGGCAGTCACTGGACCCTAAGAGGTGTGTTCAAAGCCTGGTGGACGTCAGTTAACTCTGCTTACATCTGCTATTGATAATGAGATGATTAAAACATGTACACTACAGAGTTTTAAGCTAAGTTAAAGATAAAAGTATGAATCCAGTTAAGTCTGTATGGGCTGCAACGTTTTAGCTGCTCTGTCTGACTCAACATCTCCACCCAGGAGGACAAGATGAGCTCATACTGTAGGTTTGGTGGATCAGTCATCGTTTTTGTTGTACTTCATAACAGCTTATAGAAACAAGTTCTAATCCATGGTTTGATTTGAGTTAAAGCAAAGTACACACTGATTAGGAGATATGTAACGTAGGAACTTATTAGGTTACCTTCTTTCCAAATTACATAATCATAACCCACTTTTATGGTTAATATGTAAAGGTATCTGTAAAAAAACTACTCCCCATTTAAAAAATAAAGAAAGATAAATGTGCTATAAAGTCACATTTGGATAAAAAAAGTTTACTATACAGTAGTGGAGTCACATCTACAGAATTTTTATGGATTAGATTTAATAGCAAATAGTAAACGCAACCATCTTTAAGCACTTTTATTAGGAGCTTTTTCAATTTAAAAGGACTTACAGTAAAAGAAAGAAAAGCAGTACAGAAGCAAATTTACTTAAATGACTTTTGACTTTAATAACGTGTTATAGTTAAAGCAGTGTGTAACTTTCCAGCACATAAAGAAAAATGTTCTGACAAAACTCATGAGAGTATAACATTTCCACACAATTATCTTCAGTTTGTGTGTGTCGTGCAAGTGTGTACTGATGTGGCAGGTTCTCCTTGTGTACACAAGAGATGACAGCGTGCCCTTCTGCACAGTTACGCCTAGTATCAGGAACACTTTGTCTTTACAAGACGAGTTAATCTTGTCGTTTCATGTTAAAAACTCATCATTCTATTACTGTAATAACTATCAGGCTGTATTTTTTGAGGTAAACGGTTATATACTGTTGCTTTAACTATAGATATGTTAAATTATTCAAGTTCTGCCTACTGTACCTTTAAATATTGATTATTGTAGCTGATTTATTACCCGTGCTAATGATGCATTTACAGCATGCTTATAAAGGTGTCCGCCTCCAGCCATCATAAATCCCCCTTTTCTTTAATCTACAGCTGCAAACAGTCAAAAACAGAGGAGCTCTTTCTCAAAGCTCCTCTTGGACCCCTGCCAGGTGGTGCTTAGACAGTCACGGCATAGTAAACAGAGAGATAAACAGGCACTCAAAGTTAACAGTTAAATGTATTTGACATTTATATTTACAGTAAATCCTATTAAACTTTACTTCATGTGAGTTCCTCTTAAATCTTCAGTCTCTCTGGTCAATTTATAACAAGTCTCAATTTATTTGCCAACTTTTGACGCAAGCGTTTGCCCCAAAGAAACAAACAGAGTCCTATTGTTAAGCATTTGATGGTTTAACAATACCCAGGGAAACCGTGGCATGCAAAGTGCAGCTTGAAGCATGTGGGTACGGAAGACGTAAAGAACGAGAGGCGCTGCATTTAACATAATGTCCAACCAGCTCCACCACCACATGTGACTTCCTCTTGCACACTCAACGTATAGAGCTTAAGGATTTAGATCAACGGTCAACTTCCTCATGAAAAGCAGGTGTTATAGCTACAGATATATATATATGACTACTAGTGTGACAGATTTTAGCATAAAGTACATACTCTCAAAACCAATAATAATGTATAATCTCGCAGTTTAAAAAAAAAAAAGATGAACACTAATTTCAAAAATACAGTGCACCAGACTCACAACTTTTCTAAAAGTGACAGGCAACATGCAGTAGTCTTTTTAAGAGCATGTATCTAACCGGAACTACCACATTTTTTCACTCAATATATACCTAGAGACTATATTAAGACAAAACAGACTACAATTGCACCCAGAGTGTTTAGAATGTATAGCTGCAAATGCTGAAACATTACATAGTGTGACATTTAATTGAAAAATACTTTGGTCAGTTTATCACTTTGTGTATTCTTTACAATCACTGTGTGCATTTTTTTTTTTTTTTTTTTTTTTTTTTTTAAATCAGAGCTGTAATAGCAAATAGTGACATACAGTAAAGGGCAACATTGTACACTGCCCTGTCAGTGGGCTTGACAAATCAACTCCCCTGTCACTCCTCACACGTCCTAATGCTTGACTTCTATAGTAAGCAGCGCAATGCCTGCTAAACACTTATTGAGTTACACGTAGGAGCGTTTTAAATAGGGTCCATGTACACTAGAGATATGAATGTTTACTATGCCTTCATATTAACGGCTACTGTTGACATGTTCAACAATAATATACAGCAGGGACCAGTCATTGACAGGTCAAATCAAGTTGCTGTGACAATGTGTGTCCACGCCTCCTGCTAATGCTTCAAAAGGCGACAGAAAGCAGTGAACCTGCTGCAGCAAAGGAGAAACAAACATGCCCCGCTGCTTGAGACTTTTCACAATGTTATCAAATGAAAATGGGGAAATGGAAACAATGACATTAAATAACTATTTGGGCAGAATTGTTTTCCTCTATCTTCTCCAATGTGGACTGGGCTTGCATTGTTTTGCATCCCTTTGAGCCATTGATACTGGCAGCCGTCCATTTGTGCAAGTCATGCTGATTTTCGCTGGTCACAGTCCAGACATGTGTTTGCCAAGAACTGAGGGCAGTAGGTAAGGAAGTCAAGTTCCCGGCAGAGTTTTGCTCAGTGGACCGCTACGTGCAACCACAGAACAACAGATCCCAGCTGTGCTTAAATGTGCACTAAGAACATGCCTAAAAATAACAGCGCACAGCCATCACAAGTCTATGTACTTTAAGTAATCAACTGCGCCTTAGTAGATAGGGTTTACTCTGGGTGTGACAGTATGACCTTGAAAAAAGATATCACGGTATGACGATATTAAAGCTTGAAATTATTTTCCAGGTAAGATAGGGATAGATAAATGTAGAAGAATTATTATAGAACATCATTTATAAAAATAACTGCAGTGTCTTTAAAGGCAGGGCTTTAGTTGTTTACATTTTAGTCTCAGGCCACATCTGCAGAACAGCAGCAGCACTTGCATTGTATTGAATTGCCAATACAGGCTTTTTAACGCTGCTTAAATTTATTTTCATTAACAATCTGTTCTTATTATTCAGTAAATAGCCCAGACACAGTTCTACTGAAGCTTTGAAAGGATTTATCAGCAGTGTATTGTTCCTTTTAGTGTTTTCTTTAGTTTGATTTATATTAAATGCAACGGGCCAACATTTAACTTAAAACCAAATGTTGCAGCGTGTCCGAGACGGGATTGAGGATGTGATGCTGCAGAGGTGCATAATGGAGAGGACATAGCCACTTGTTCTTCTTGCTACAGTTAAACCTTATATGTGGGTTTCATCAGACACCACAGAACTAGTAGGTGAACTGAAAAGCGCTTCCATGTAGCTCTCAGTGAACCTCATCAAACGCCAACAAAAATATAGCACTGTTCAACCTTCTGCCTCAGTCTTTAAAGTGTCCTGTTACACGTCTCATAAACAGTCTGTGAAGCAATTATTCACTTGTGTCCAAACTAATTCTCTATATTTTTAATCCACGTGAAATGTATAAAAAAAAATAAAATAAAAAAAATAAAAAAGAGCAAAGGGAAAATACAGCATAGCACATGCAGAGCAGAACAGTTGGACCACAGAGTCACAGAGACTGCTCCATTTTGGGGTTTTGATTCTTCTTTAGACTTTCCAAAACTCTTTAACTGCTCCTAGAGTCCAAGCGCTGGCTAACTTTGACTAAACTTATCTTTCCCGCTCAGCGTCAAGCAGCAGCGCACCTGCCGCTCCAACGGAAGCCTGTATTAGCAGTAATTATGTAATTAATCAATAAAGTTTATTTCACGTATTATAATGGAATAAATGTAAGTGTAACTTAAAGAATGGTCTTAAAATGTAACATTTTCCTTTGTCTCTCATCAGCTCATATTACATTAATTAATACCATGAATAAGTGTTTACGGTATTAATACGATGGGAGTTTAATACTGCAGTACATCGTGAAACCGGCCATTGTCCCAGCTCTTGTTTACTCCAGTGTTTCACAAAAAAAATCCAATGTTTTTCTGTTTATCTTGTGTTAAAGTAGAGACAAGAAAATACCAGAACACAGTTTTACAATCAACAGTCTTACTTCTGCGCACTTTAAAAATTAACTCATACACATACAGTTGCAGGATTTTGTGAGGAGACGAGGGGGGTACTGGGAGGGAGAGTCTACAGTGGCCTGTTCCCTCTCAGATCAGTGTCACGCCACAGGGTCAGGGTGACCACCAGTTCTAGTTAAAGGTTGCAGGTCATACAGAACGTTGCAGCACAACAGGAGCAGGGGGACATTACTTTATTCTGATGTAGGCTGATAGTTTAACCAGCCTTCTGGGGACACAGGACGGTAACAGAAATGACCAACAACACACAAGTCATTGCGTCCAAAAATAGAGAGCTGCAAAAGGAACCTCCTGGTTGTGCGAGTCGTTTTCTTAGAAACCTGTCGCAGTAAAAGAGCTGCCCACAGTTTCCTCTCATGTACACTGAGCCAACAAGAGCCAGGTTTTTGCAGAAAGTCTTTCCACTGAAACTGAACGTGTCAACGGCTCTGAAGTCAAGTACATCCATTTCTGCACATCTGTTATTTCTTATTTTGTCTGATTTTTGGACACGTTAACACAGGAGCTATAAACTCACTTATTTTAATCAATGTCTCAAATGTTACATGAGATAATATGAGCTTAATTGAAATCCGATAAAAACTGTCAGTCTGAGTTATGTTACATGCAAGGAGCAATTAATATTTGCTGAATTAATTTGCGATAACTTATTGACAATTTGCTGCATTTTCTCCTACATTTTGTTTATCATAAGATCCCTGATCATTCTCTTTCAATTAATGCTAAATATTGGCACTATTATATATCCCTTACTCACAAACTTGCACATTAAGGACTTTTAGAATTTTCTACTAAATGGACAGATTGCAATAAATTATATTTGTCATCTCATTGAGAGGAAAGGGATTGATTACAAAGCTATTTATTGTTGTTAAAAGTCCAACCATAAGGTCCAAGAATAAAAACCCATTGTAGATAATACGAATGAATCAGAGCTTATTCATATATTCCAAGGAAGATTAAACACATCTGTGGGAGTCACATGTTTGCAGCTGTTAAACAGAAAAGGTTATAATGTGCACTCTCACCTTGGCCTCATAATGAAACTTTTACAACAAACTTTTTGTCTTGTTACAAACTGTTCTCATAAAGTAGTAAAGAATGTGTCAGTACTTGAAGTACAAATTTACTGCATTCAATTCCAATCACGGACACAATATAAAACCGGTGATGTCTGGATACAGACACCACTTGTACTAAAGTTTATATTACTCAATATACAGTATAGCATTATTTAAAATTATTTTACTGGAAATAGAAATGCTAAAAGTACAACAAGCCTCAATTTTTACTTTGCAAGAGTCAAGTCACGTCTGACTTGTAGTTATTATGTACTCATATCATTGAGAAAGTTTTAAAGAAAATTAGTTTGGCTTCCTATTTTAATAGAGATAGTTTGTGTCAATGCTTTAATGACATACGGAAAAAGAGAGAAACAAAGAGTAGGGCCGAGCGATACAACCTTAAGCCAACATATAAACTGACTTCATGTTTTGCATTTTCTACTGTCATTGAATTATTAATTATTAAAGCTGGGATAAGTACATGTCTTTGCACTTTGTCCATACCACGTATACAAACAAATGATGGTCATTTAAAAAGGTACTTTTTTATTAACTTGCAGTGACTGTAGCGACAGACCTTCGCTCTATCCTTAATATAACTGAAACATTGTCAATTATGTATTTTTTTATAATTTTATTATACCACTGTTTGACTGTGTGGTTAATATTAAATGCCTTGTGTTGAGGAATTAGACAATTGGCTGACTCAGGGCATGATCCTGCACTTTAACCTAAGTCACACAGGACTCACTGACCTCTGACCTTTTAAGTCCTGTCTAATTTGTCAAAGCGATGGAGAAGAATGGCATTAAAAGGTGACAAATAAGTGGCTGGTGTGTGGCCTCTGGAGCCAAGGGAACTGTTTACGTGACTTTGTTGTGGGACAGGTGCATTTATACTGGGCAGAGAAATGATTGAACTTTGGTGTGAAATTAACCCATGGAACCCTATGGAAACAGGCACCACTCTCACCTCCTGAAATACTTACTTTTGTTCTTCCATTTATTTTGTAGTTCCCCAGTTTTCCATTACAGTGTCTGATGAGGTCGTCCATGCGACTCATGAGAAAGCGGATCTTCTCGCAGCCGGGCTCCCTCCTCAATCCACGTGATTTGGTCCCCTCGGATGTCTTTAGTGGAGTCGCTCTTTTGACTCACCAACTGGCCGTCAGTGAACTTGCCCGTTTTGTGCAGGGCTTTAACGTTGTCCAAAATGCCTAGGCCGATGTCTAGTCCTAAAAAGTTGTCCACTACACACATGCCGTGCTTGTCCATGCACGGGACGATGTACTCCAAGGCGAGTTTTTGTGGGGATGAACAAGTTTGTCCATTAGGTGTGCCGGGGCTGTTGGGTTTTTCCTCTCCTCCAAGTGCATCTGTATTTTGGGGGAAAGATGCACTGTCCACTTGCTCGGGACTCTTGCGTTGTACATCTATGTCCGGTGTCTTGTCCTCCTCCGGCTGGCGCACCGCCTGCTCGCCTTGCTTCTGTTTGGGCAGCTGCGTCTTGTCCGCCTCCTTGCATGTGAGCTTATGTTTCTTCCAGTGTTGTTTCTGGTGCTCCTTGCTGCAGTAGAAGGAGCTCCTGCACCTTCCACATTTCAGGAGGTTCTCCATTTTCCCACAAAGTTCACAGTACTGTCGGTCCCGGTCCAACTCGCTCTGCTCCTGCCTTTCCATGATCGACTCTAATTCCGCCGCGCTTTAGCCGACAACTTTGGAAGCGACCCACTGCCTGTGCCACGCCGCAGCGAGCGAAACGCGAAAGTTAGACTCAAAACCTGGCCATTTCATGAAGCTTGCTCCCTCTTCACATCTTGTGTCAGTGAAGTAACAGCCCAGCGTGTGGCGTAAACCGAACATTTTGGGCTGGGCCAAGGTCTTTCCGAGACATTTTGCTAGCTGTGTGTCTGAGCGTAAAGCATGGCGCCTTTAGCACTGAACTGAGGGGCTCGACAGTGTCCAACCACCGGTCCGCCCCGCAGTGACGGCACACACAATCCCCGCCCAGTGTGTTGCCTTTACGGCCTCCCGTACAGACAAATGACTAAAATGAGTGGAGCTAGTTTGGGACAGGGGCAAAAGCGCACCTAAAAGCAGCAGTAGAGCGGCCTGCAGAATAAAGTTTCCTTTTAAGATTCAGTTTCTAATACCAGGGCGTTGTAATGGAATATCCAAACCATACTAGGGCCCCAAGTTGTTATGGAGCCCCCAAAGATAGTCGTTCACATACAGGCTATTTCTAAAATATGAGGACTGACGTAACCATTTATATAATTATTAATGTGCTTAATATTGTTTATAAGCACAAAGTGTGTGTCAGGGGCCCTTCTGGGGCCATGGGGTTTCCAGAAGTGCCTCTGTACATTATATCAGTACAACATTAATAAATAGAATGACCATCTTTCAAAACTTCCAAACTGAAACACTATTTTCTTTCCACAAACTTTGTCTTTTAAACTTTCCTTTTGAAAGACAGGCAGACATATTGCTATTTTTTGTATGTTCCTGTTTTTATATATATATATATATATATATATATATATATATATATATATATATATATATATATATATATATATATATATATATATACATAGTGCTGTGGAGGAAAACTGTCAATCTAAAATTAGACTAGATAATATAAATAAAAGAGAGAGAGAGATTGAGCTAAAGTAAATATGATAAAGTAGACCTGTGTACATGGTTTGCTTGGTTAATCACGGGTCAAACACCTCTGTCTTCTGTGTTCCGTGTGGCTATTTGCTCCCCTCTCCAGTAGCTCAGTGCAATTTCCTCTAATTATTGTGGATTA
The DNA here is from genome assembly GCA_024416835.2 of Perccottus glenii. Lineage (NCBI taxonomy): Eukaryota > Metazoa > Chordata > Actinopteri > Gobiiformes > Odontobutidae > Perccottus > Perccottus glenii. The sequence goes on along the minus strand of CM044552.2, from coordinate 9,645,980 downwards.
TATTATATTATATTATCTAATGTGTTTTCATATTATCTGCTTTCAGACTAGTGCACTTAAAGGTTTCACAAGACAAAGTGTTATTTGATTTTTTTGACAAGCAATAGCTTTGCATATTTCTAAATAATTTTACATGGTAGATCTGAGCTGAATGCAGGTACTGTATCTCAAATCCTGTTTGTGGGTGGGCTACATGCTGTTGACTCAGATTTAAGGTGACAGTTCTATGTGATGTAGTAGTCAAACCCTTCTAGCAGCCATTGTATGTAAATTTACCACATTGTTGTCTTTATGTATAGCTACGAAAACATACATGTGCTATTTGCATTATGTAAAGTTTCAATATTGCCAATATTACATGAAAGACAACTACTCAAAATGAGACAATCTAAAAGTATTTTTCCGAGTTTCATTGAAGCACATGAACGTGCCATGAACCAGCATCACTATCCGTTTGGTTTTCCCTAATTCCTGACTTGAATTTGTGGAATTCCTTTCACACAACAATGGCATATTTTACTATAATCGTCGAGGCTCGTGTTATCCGAGCAAATTATTGATGTTGGTTTATTGAAGACAGAAACATTTCATAAAATTGTGTTAATAAAAATGATATTAGGGCTTAAACATTGCACAAGTAGCCTATGCAGACACTGCAAATCTGTGATCAATCAAAGTAAAAATAAACAGGGTTTTTGATCGACAGAGGTTGAGTGCGCGGTGCAGAGGCAGAGCGCAGCGCAAGTTGGCACCAGTTGTGTGGCACGTACGCAGTCTGCAGGAGTCCCAGGAGGAGGGGTATCTGGACCCAAGCCAGTAATACGAACGAGAGAAAGGTTGCACCAAACGTGATAATAGCAACAAAAAATGACACCCTTTTTAACTCATCTGGAGGAGACTGTTGCCCAGTCTGTGCTTGGCTGGAAACGGGAGATACAATCAAGAATTAAACAATACACAGTACAGTAGTAGTACAGTAATTTAGATAAAAGCCGAGATAATGCTGCGATTTATATTTTTAGCAACTATTTATTTCGACAGTGGACATAACATCAATATATATTTATTAAAGATTAATGAAAAATACAGTGAATCCTAAAAAATGCCATGATAGCGGCTGTATTTTTCTGATACTACATATCCCACAATGCATCTCTCAATGCAACGCATAGCGCAAAGGACTCTTTGGGATTGCCTGTCACAAAAACAGAAAAATTAAGTGCCTATTATCAGATTGTCCAATACTTTAACTTGAGAGATTTGGTAATTTTATTTTCGACGTGTTCATATATTACGATCGAATAAGTCGTTTTTTTTCTTGGGAATTTAATAAAACACAGCAGCGGTAAATCGCGCGCGTCCTGACTCCGTTCACAGCACAAGCCTCATGGTTTTTGTGACTAAAACTCAGTGTTACTAATTAGATAGAATAGAATAGAAACAGAGAATAACCCGTAACATTTCAGGCATGAAGAAACGAGAAGGTATGTCTAGCATGTTTCTTTATAACAGCTGGCAAATCTGTGTAGTTGTTTTAGCTAGCATCTAAGTAGCATAATAAACTAACAACATTGCTTTTGTAGCACAGTTTGCATCTGGATTATGGACAGTATTAAATAGAGTGTTGTATATTTAAATGTAACCCCTGGTCTATGTTTCCTTCCCATATCTCCAAAGGTTGTCTCATTACACTCAAAACTGCACATCCATTTATTTAAAATGTTGTGTTGTTAGCAAGCTATCAGGGGTTAGTGCACATAATTCTAATTGACCAAAATACAAGCTCCTAATCGACTAAAGAACAAGCCATGTGTTTTACAGTTGCCTACAAATGTGTTTTTGTCGTTGATCAGTCTCAGTTGACTCATGTTTGTCACATCAGGTGAAGGATGCTCAAGTAAAAAAGCTGATGCGTCGCAGGACCGCGATGCAAGTGTAAACCTGTCATCACCTGTTATTGCTGCTTTCAGAGGTAAATGTTTTCTCAGGATTTGAGTGCACATTTTCCAAATTGATGCACTTCGTGGTATAAAAAACGAATCTGTGTCTGTTTAACCTTGAAGTTTTTCAGAAGGAACTTGACACCAAACACGACAAACATGAGCGGCTTGTTAAGATAAGTCGAGACGTCACTATTGAAAGCAAAAGGACCATTTTTCTTTTACACAGAGTGACCAGGTATGTGCTGTTATTAAAATGTGCGTTCTTTAATCTGTCCACTTGTTTTCTTTATTACAGTGCTATACGTATTACAAGCTGTAAATGGCATATAAACCTTTTTTTGTGGTGATTGGTCATTGTAGTAGTAGTAGTTGTAGTAGTAGTGGTAGTGTTATAGTCTATTCCCCGGTACCCAGGACTAAACCCTGAGAGGGCAACATATACAAAAGTTTACGAGAAATAAAATTCTTCCAAATCCCTTCTAGTACTTTTAAGGCAAGTCTTTAACTCAGCTTTCTATCAGTTGCATGGATGTTACTGCTTCGTTCATTTGGCATACTTTCTGGTCTTGTTTCATCAGCTCATATTACAAGAATGGTATGAAGGATATCCAACAGTATTTGTGGTTTCTAGACCATAATTATGTGACATTTTGAAACATTGGCAAGCCTTCCATGTCGAGACAAGATTGTACTGAGAGAAGACTGTAACTGACTGGCTAAGACTAATATAGTTGAAGACTGATTTGTGGATTTGTGCATAATTGTAGCTGACAGCTGTAGATGTTTATATAGCACTAATAAAACTCTGTAATGTTAGTGTTCCTGACGCCGAAGAGGTTCTCAATGAAGCTGACGTCAAACTGGATGCAGTCAGACAGAAGATTGGCCTCATTGCAGAGCTGAGAGGAGAGGACATCTATCAGTTCCACAAAGCTTTTACACCAGGTAAGTTTACAGTTCGTTTATAAGATCTGACCACGTAGACATGAACATCCTCTAATGAGTCATCATTTGATTATGAGTCATGTATTTAAACAAAAGGTGGCTCTGAATGAAGATTCTGGAAATAGTCCCTCATTTCTCTGGTGACTCAAACCCAAGCGTATTGACATTTTCATAATTGTAGGAGAGCTGGAAGTTATTATTTGCAGTGTGGGATGTTTGGTGTTAAGCAGCAGTTGCCATGGAGATGTAATACAGGGCTTATAAAAGATATTCACAAAGCACTCCCAAAATGGGTTGATGGCAAATTTCATAATCCACAGAGGGCAGACCGTTGAAAAGCAGATGCAACAGATGGAGTCAGCTAAGCAATGTTTGGAAATGCGGTCTTGTTCAACATCACACACAGAGCATTTTAGTCGATGGATTTATTCTCCATACACATTTCCTTTTAAGCTATATTCAAGTAGGAGCATGCTTTAGCAAAGGGCATTCAATGAAAGACTTATTACATTTAACTTAATTGTGAAATGACTGATTGGGTGCGACAGCAACACTGATATGGTCCTGGGTATGATAGACACACCCTCCTGATAAAGTTGCTTTCCACTAGCATCAATAGCGTTTTTTGTTAGCTTAGTCAAAATGTCTGCACGTTTTGAGGAAAAACATTACCCCGAGCAAAGAATGAGCCTTTATCTAAAAGCCAGGGAAGTCATTTTTAGATTGTGGCCACTTAGAAATCACTGCTGCATCCTCCGCGACGTGACCAGTGGCAGTTCCCACCAATTAGATGTTTCATTTTTTATCATCTTTATTAGATTGAGGTCAACTACTCAGTCAGTCTTTCCAGATAATCTTGCTTGGACGAGAAGTCTCCAGGCATGCATAATGGCTCTGTGTTTTTTGCCAGTACCATTATAGACATTGTGAGCTAAATCTGAACATAATTGCTGCTGATAACATGGCAGTCCAGCAGTGATAAGCTGTTTACCCTGACCGAGGTCACTCTTATGAGGGAGGACAAACAAAAATGTACTGACGAGGGTTCACCTGCGACTCTGTGAACTGCTCTTTGGTCAAACATTAATGGAATTCTACCAATTCCTTACAGTAAATAATGCAAGAGTGGTGGAAGTAAAACAAATGTGTCAAAGCAGACCTGGTTAAATGCATTTGAATCTATAAACAGTAATGTATAGTAAAATCATAACATTGCAGTCAAAGAAGGAAGAGGTGAGATGCTGTTGCTGCTCTTTTATAGTAAATAGAATACCCTCTCCCGACAGTAAACTCAGGAACTGAACTCCACCTGCGTCAAAGGCTAGATAATTCTTATGTGACATCCTGTCTGCAGAAAACTGTCTGAACTGCTGATGGACCATATCTTTTGATAAGCTTTAGTTGAAGAATAACAACAATATGCTTGACAGTTTAGTTTGCAAACATCTATTACTGTCCTGTTACTTGTCATAAATTCTTGTCGTAAGTTAGTTCTTTCAAAGCTTTTCATCCAGTTCTACAATGAATCCAACCCATTTACTTGGTCATTCTAATGGATATTGCTAATGATTTCACAAAAGTGTAATTTCCACTAACTGCTATTGTTTGTATTTCTTTCTTTGTATTTCCAAAACAAGAATATCTTTACATAGTGTTACCAAAACAGATAGATGTTGACTCAAAGGTGATTAAAACTCTTTAATTGGCCAATAGAGTATCATCAGATGGGTGTAAACACTAAAAGGTAACATTTTCTCCGAACAGGCTTGTTTTGATGAGAGTTGGACTCAGTGGAGATGAACCACCTCCTTACTCTGTTTAACACTGCATTCGACTTTAAGAAGATAGGAGCCGCTTTGAAGTTCAATTGCCACTCCAAAAGTAAACTTCAGACACAAAGTCTTCCGTCCTGTGATTATTTGATTGTTGTTTACACAAGGCCAGAAAACAAGCGAGGGGTCATCTCCACCCACCAAAAAGAGACCACAGTTGCTCAATCAAAAGGCCGCAGCAGGAAACACGTTTCATTTGAATCATTATCTTTTATCTGTAATCTATACTGTGCAGATACCATGTAATTACTTTACACATTTCCATGCTACACTCATTTGAAACTTAGATGAGGAAAACGCAGTGTTTGTTTCATTGTTTTTGGAAAAAATGAATAACACAGACACAGCCATGGTTTAGATTCGAAAAAAGCGAAAAAACAGATATATTTTATTCATTTGTTTTATGGTGTACCTTTTTAGGAATCCAGGAATATGTGGAGGCAGTCTCTTTCCAGCACTATATCCGTCATCGCAGCCTTATCAGCCTCGAGGAGATCAACGCCCGACTGGTGTTTATGAGAACGGAGAAAGCTGATCCTAAGGTACCATACTGCACTGTTATTATTTCTAAAGCATTAGTTCTGGATAAGCTGCATAATTGTGATGTATTTCTTAAAAGACTGTGTCAAGGCTTTTATTATCTACTTAACCTCATATAGCATTATGTGCCATTTTTAAAGATCAATACCTTAGTGTTATCTTATTATAAAGCACGAAGTTCAAAGAGACACAACAAAGTATTTAAATAGTCCTGTTGGGATTATGGGAGATAATGTTGAAGAATAGATTGCTGTAAAGAACAATATATAAATGTAAAAGTAATAGAAAGGTCAATAAAACAATTAAACATTCCAAGAAAAACCTGCGTATTATATCTTCAAAGCCAGATAGCATTTAAACATGGTAAGTCAAGCCACTAATGTAACATTCCTTGTAATGTTTTCATGACGCTGTGTGACATTTTAGGCTCCTGTTGAAGCTGTGCCGCTGGAAGCCCACGTCCTGACCTTCCATGTGACCCCCTCCGACTACCTGCTCGGCGTGGCGGACCTCACAGGGGAGCTGATGCGACTGTGCATTAGCAGCGTGGGCAACGGTGACATTGACACGCCTTTTCAGCTGAGCCAGTTCCTGCGGCAGATCCACGACGGCTTCTCCTACATCGGGAACACGGGCCCTTATGAAGTCTCCAAGAAGCTGCACACGCTAAGACAGAGCCTGGGTAAAGTGGAGGATGCCTGCTACACACTGCGCGTCCGGGGGTCTGAAATCCCTAAACACATGCTGGCTGATGTGTTCACGAGCCGGACAACAATGATGGACCCTGAGGAAGGAGTGGTCTAGTCCTCATATGCCCCCAAGTCTGTGTTCATGCTTTGTGTCCTTAGGTTCTGACACTTGTGTATATATACAGTATATTTTAACAGGATTTGAAAGCTGTTTGATATTTTCATGACATGCTTGAAGAATTGTGTTTAGTTTTTTTCCAAATAAACCACTGTTACTGTAAGTGGGGTGTTTTTCTTTTGATAAATATCTCGTGACTTCATTTGTTTTGCATGAATAAAGTGTCTGTGCCAAATACACCAGGTTTGCACCGTCTTTGAGCTGCTGTGATAAAGTGTCTGTGTGTTTATTTTACTTTCCCTCCATGTGCCCTCCCAGTGCTCTATCACTCACAGATAATCTAAAGTAAAACCATTGGTTGTCTCTACTCACTGCATACTGTTTGGAGGTGGGACATGCGACCTTTGTACGTTGTACGTGCCTATTCTCTGGCAGGACCCTGGCACAGACACAAACAAGCCCTTGCCTTCTCACTCTACCCTCTTTAAACAATCCTCCCCAAGGCTGCAGTGACGTACGTTCAAAATAACATACGAAGAAAGCTGAGGAGTCCTGGCACAGGTTCCTGTTGTTTTCCTCCATCACCTGGTGTCAGTTACTCTGTCCAGAGCAGCTCCAGAGCCGCTGAGATGCACTGGCACAATCTTTGAGTAACAGGAACCGTTAATCATGTTTTGGGGAATGTTGGGGTTTAAAAGGAAGAGGCATTTCCACATTTAAGAGAAACAGGATTATCTGAGGAAGCTTTTTACACTGGCCGCATGATACAAACCATAAACCACGACCACAGCAGTTTTCTGGGTTGATTTTGGACACTAGCAGCTATCCTTTTAAGTAGATTGGTGTGGCATGAAAGTATTTAACACACTACTACATTTTCAAAATCCTCATGGTTCCTTCTTTAATTCAATTCTATGTATTTTATGTCTGTTCAGAAGTCATTATTACTGATGTATTATGATTATACATTAATGGTTATTATGCCACACCCCACTGAACTTTTGAACCGAATGTCTTTTATTGCTGCTTGATGACATCTAGTGGCCAATATGAGAATCACAGATGGTCGACTAGAACCAGATTGTACTGTATATCTCGCTCTGGTTTTTCCCAACATAAATGATTTGCTATAGTTACATCTGGTATTTTATGCACTTCAACTCAACATTTTATAGTAGCCTAATACATTTATTGTAATCATAAGATTATAGTAGCCTTCATTTATGTATTTACAGTGTTAGTGTGCAATGTGGCTAATATAAAAAAGAAGATCTTGTATTTTATCTCAAAATCTTGATAATAAAGAATAAAAGCAAACATGTAAAGACCTCTAGTGTTGGAAACATCTATTACTCACCCGTCCTTCGACCGGCGGGTTGGCGGTTCGATTCCCGCTGAAAACATCCCAAAACATCATAACATCCCTCTCTCCCCACATTTCATACTGTCGTTGTGTCCTTGAGCAAGACACTTAACCTACCTTGCCTCCAGTGGTCTTCCAGCTGTAACACTGGTAAATAGCTTAATGTATGTAAAGCACTTTGAGTGCCTACTACAGTAGGTGGAAAAGCGCTATATAAAAAACAATTTTGTGTGTGTGTGTGTTTTATTGAAATCAAAACCTGCCCTTTGCCATTTGTATCTGCCGCACCATTACAGACTGACCTGTCTTTGTAGCTTAATATTAAATGTTAGGTGGCAACATCATAAATAATACCTGCCTAATATAAAGTTTACTTAAAGGTAATCATTAAATAGTGTGTCATTAAGGGACCTAAGACGTTTTTCTTTACTGTAAATAAAAGGCCTTACTTTAGAAATTTATTTGACTTAAAAATGATAAATGAAGTAATAAACATAAAATGGCTGCCTCCGACATTACCTCCACCTGCTGCTGCTGCTGCTGCTGGTGGTGGAGGTGGTGGTGGTGTATAGATGATGAAGCTTGTTAGTCCTGAGCTGCCCTCAAACCTGAACCTGTCCTACAATGCCCCATGAGGCCAAATACATGAACTACATAAACATTTCTGCCAAATAGAGCAGGTAGAGGAAAGTCTGGCTGATGGTGAGGTGGAGACAGAATGCACGTGTGTGAATGAGAGGGGTCGAAGTGGAACAGTGAGGTCACAGGGAGAAGAGGTAAAGCAGGTGCAGCATTTTAAGTGGTTAGGGTCAGTCCAGAGCAATGGGGAGTGTAAGAAAGAGATGGAGAAGCGTGAGATTAAAATGGGTGGAGAAAAGTGTCAGGTGTGTTGTGTGATAAAAGAGTAGCAGCAAGATTGAAAGGAAAGGTGTACAGGACCGTAGTGAGAGCAGAGATGTTGTGTGGTGCGGAGACAGTGGCTCTGATGAAAAGACCTGAGGAAGAGCTGAAGAGGATGAGGTTCTCTTTGGGAGTGACGAGGATGAGGATCAGGAATGAGGTACATCAGAGAGACAGCTCATGTAAGATGTTTTGGAGACAAAGTTGTCGAGGCCAAGATGAGATGGTTTGGACATGTTCAGAGGCGGAACAGTGAATATATCTATATATGACAATTTTTTTCTCTAAAATGGTTCAAAATATAATCAAGATAAATTTCATGCTAACAGGAACTACATTTCTACAAAGCATTACATTATTGCAGTTGATTTTATAGGACAGTACAATACAAATGTAATAAAATACATCAATAAAAAAACAAAACCTAAAACGGCTTTAGTGCCACATTTTATTGAAGAAGTGTGAATGAAGAAACAAACTTTAAGTTGTCTGCAGCCTTTATCATCTCAACAACACCAGATTATTTCCTATAATGAGTCCCTGTTAAGCCCAAAAATACCCAAACCTGCTGTGACCTACAACAAAATGTCCATTGACTGGCGTTAATCTGATTTGTTTGGACATTAAGTGCTTCTAATCTTTAATATTGTGCAGATGGAGTCTATGCCTCTCTGCCTCACAGCTGTTATCCTCCAGAGGGCTCTAGCTTTTAAATCTTCATGGGAAAAAAAAGATGAATATACATTTGTTCATCACTGACTGGGAAGATTCAAAAGTGTTGTCCAAGAATTGGGATCCTAAACAAATACCCCACTTACACACAACAACAGCCGACTTTGTTCGATTTGTCTTGTTGACAAGTCTTTATAGTAGGTCTGAATGCTGCAGTTGTGAGGCGGTCTGAAGGAGCGTGGACTCACATTCCCGAACACGTAGGAGCTTCTCACGTTGCTCCAACACGACGCACGACGCAGAGGCGCAGCGAATAACGGATTACACGCCGAGGCATCGATGGAGGAGATTTATAGTCCTACATTTATCACGAGTGGAAGTCAGCTCTCTTAAACGTGCTGCTTGGTCTCTTTTGTCCCAATAGGAAGAGAACATATCTGGAACTTATTGGTACTTGTTAGCGCGGAGGAAGATAGGAATCTGCCGCACAACTGGAGCTGCTCTCGCGTCAAGACATGTTGATTAAGGACAAAGCCGGCTTCACAAGTTAAAAAAAAGAAAGAAAGCAAAGATCCTGGATACACGTTTTACGACGGAAGTGAGATAAGTGCCACGGTTTTGGCTCTAAATCATGTGAGAGGTCCACCGGTGTTTGACGTTTAGGACTAAAGCGGCAGCTCATGGGAACATGTTCGCCGGACTATTAGGCTTGGAGTGCCACAGCAGCTCCCTCCTGCACCGCTGCGAAGTCAAAGAAGGTAAAACACAGCATATAAAGCACACAATGCTCTGTTAAGGATTTACAAAAGCTTTAAGCTTTAGTGTGAGCCTATCTGTCAGTGGGGTTCGCTATTGGCCAAATATGGGATGGGGCTGTCAGGGGCAGAGATCTGTTAACAGCAAAAAGTTAACATATTAAAATATAGGCCTGCTTTGGTTTTACAGCTGCACTCTTAATGTTGGCACTCTCTTAAAGGTACAGTTGGCAGAATTTGAAAATTATTCTAACAGCTGTAAACAACTATTGGCCAACACTTCCTCCTGAAAATTTTCCATTTAGGCAGTGCCCATTTTTTTCTGTGATGCATTTTGGAGCCAAAATGTGAAAGCTACTGATTACAACCTGACCCCATATACAGTAGACTTTCAATATGTTAAATAAAGTCCTGTCAGTATATGGCGGCACATAATTGTCTACACCCTCTTAAGGTAATGTTATTACGAGTCCCTGAGGTGCAGAAATATTAGGGTCATATTGTCTTGTATCAGGAATGAAACCTGCTGAGTTTTAAGTCAGAGTGTAGACAAGAGGTACAGATGTTACAGCATTATCTTTGGAGCATACTATAATGAACCCTTTTTAACAATACATACAGTATACAAACAAAAAAACAGACAACAACAACATGAACATCAACAGGTGGCCATACAATATATATTGATAACAGAAACTAATGTTCATCCATTAGGCTAATGACCAGTTGCCAAAAATCTTAGCAGCAATATTTTCTCATAGTTTGAAAAAATAAATCAAATTTTCTCCAAATGGGGCACATTTTTCAAATGATCGTTTCTTGTACGTGCTGGAAATGAATGAACTAAACTAAACTAAACTTGGTAGGGGAGAAATGTAGCCTATGCACAAACTAGAATTGAATCAGATCATGCCTGGCACAATTCTGCTTTCTTAGTTACAGTGTTCGATCCTATCTGTCTTTATCTGTACAATTAGTCTGTACAAGTGTCTTAGTCTGTGCAATTATACCCTGCTTAGCACTTCATCAACACAGGAAAAAAAATACTCTTTAAAACCAAGACAAGAAGACATGTAACTGACATTTTGGGGAAACAAAAGGGTGCAAAATCATTTCCTTTTATTTATGCCTTAGGTAAATAGACACTTTAGTGTTGTTTCTAAACCATACATTTAAAATGAGCTATCAGAATCTGATAAATAACCCTTTGCGGAACAAAAGAGTGCAAGTCTTTTGTAAATAAAGCCCTCTGAACTTGAAGATACAAATACTGTGACACTGTAATTTTAATTCACAAAAGGAGACCATGGTCATTTAGTGTTTAAAAAATATTTGGATATGTTTAGGTATTTTATTTTATTATAATGCATAGTACTTATTTAGCGCTTTTCAAGATACCCGCTTTACAAATCCATTAATCATTCACTCCACAGTCAGACACTGGTGGTGGTAAGCTACATCTGTAACCACAGGTTCTTCTTCTTCTTCCTCACTTTTTATTAACAACAACTATAAAACACATGCTCGTGTAATTTATTTTTTACTATTGTTTTTAATATTATACTTTTTTTTCTTACAAGTTTGTTCTTTGCTACAACATTTGTGTAATTTATGTAAAGCACCATGAGCGACTTTGGTACAAAATGTGGTCTATAAATACATTTTCTTCTGCTTCTTCTTCTTCTTCTTTAAAGTAAATGTTTGATTGTGGCCTTGACAAACTCTACACTCACCAGACCAGTAATAACATCCGAGAAATCAGGTCATATTCAACAGTGATCATTTCTTTTATGTGGTGTCTGTACTTTATATTTGTAATCTACGCTCACACTTAAAGTCTAATATTTTAGTCACATCAATAAAATAGTTTATGGATTGTTGGAGTGCATCCATTTTGATTTATGACCCCCATGTGACACCACAGGAAGTCCCAAGCTCCTGTTAAAGCCTGAGTTCCACCATTTTGTTGAAATGAAATAGAGTCTGACGTCACTGTTTATAATGAAGGCTCCTGTCATTTCCAGGATCCAGTTGCTGTATTATTGTATATATGTTCTTTTGTAAGACACTGATGACTTTCTCTTCCTCATTTCTCTTGCTGCGGTCAGTCACAAGCGGTGAGGTGTTGCACATCTGGAGGCTGCTGACATGCAGACGGGCGGCTCTCTGTGTGTGTTTGTGTCTGACGGTGCAAGAAAGCTTGTTCCTCAAACATTAGTGTGTTTTATAAGATCCTCTGCATTCCTCAGCTCTCGGGCTTAAGCACTTCAATTATTTCTAACCAACGGGATTCTGTGTTTAACCTAAGGACTCTGTTCAAGGCCTCTGTTCAGCGAGATGTTACTTTTTCTCAGACTTCTGTGCTATTCCTTGCATACAGTTTCACTTTGTCTACTTTTAGTTGTAACCACTTGTGCTTCCTCTATTTATTTTCTGTCAATTATTCCAGCAAAACATACAGGAAGCAGCAATAACATACTTTTTAAAGTGCTTTGACCATGATGTAGTTGCCCTGAACATAAATACGGCTGCACACAATGGGCTCTGCGGCATTTCCTTTCCCTTTGACTGTGAAGAGCCATCTCAGTGTAATCGAAGCATGCCGAGGATACAGTGACAGCCTTTCTCTTTCCCTCCTTTGACTCTGTGAAGTGGGCACTGTATTATAACACGACCACAGCAGATGGTGCGCGTCCCTATTGGTTACATACAGAGAGTGTTAGGTTTCTTAAATTTGCTACAGAACAGTGGCCACGTCTGCACAAAAAAGCACTAATGGAGGAGAGTGTAACCTGAGCCTTAGTGCGATGGTCCCAGTGGACAGAAGGTTTTTCCTCAAGGCCACCCTCTTACACTTGTATAATTTGGATGCTACTGTTGAAGTCATAACCACACAAACCAAGACTTAGTCATAGTGTACCAAGACCATTACACAAGCAAGACTTTAAAAGACTGAGGCCCATACTGACTAAGACCAATGCATAAAACATCAAAGAAAACAGTTTGAAAATGTAAAGTTTAGTTTCACGACCAGTAACGGACTCATGGGGTTGGTTTGAATAATGAACGGGTTATAAGTGATTCAAAATATTATATATGTTTGATTTTTAAATTAGATTCTTTCTTTAAAGGTACAATATGTAGCTTTTGGTGGTGTCTAGTGGCAACATTGTGGTTTGTAAACCTTTTATATCTCTCAATTGCCTTTTTTTTACAAATGCAATAGAAATATCTCAGATGATTAGTTCACTTTGAAATCAAGAACGACAATCAGCTTAATTCATAAATCTCATGTATTATTTAAAATTGTGTTAAAAAAGAAACAAAAATGTGCTTCCTGTTTGCTCTGGCTGTAGAAACGAGGTAATAGAACTAATGGATCCTCCTTTTGGGTTTTAGGCTTTAAATGTCTGTATTTTCTCAAGATAGACAAATGTAAAATTATATTTTTTGACAAAACCTATTCCATACATGAATTAGTTACTGCAAACTCCCGAACACTACTCCAAGTAGAGACTATGTTCTCAAAACACGGCCATGGCTACTCGGCTACAGCTCTGCTCAATACAATGGTTGTACTCTCTTAAGTGATGTCTTCCTCTCTGGTCACATGTTTTAGGTCTGACATCACAGAGATCACAGGAGTGGAGCAAACATGCTGCAGAGGTAGCTTTGTTTTGGTCATGGCTCTGTTCAACGTCCACATTCCAGTCTTAAACATATGGCTATAATTACAGCAGATAAAAACAATTCATAAATCAAATGCAATATTTCAAAACACATAATTCATACTGTGTGGGAAATACACATTCCTGATATGTTTAGAGGTTTGCAATAGTAAATTAAGTAGAGGTCTTTACATTGACGCTTGTATTAAAACTCCCACTGTTTTATTACAAAAGTCCATGTGTCTCTGTGTGTGTGTGTGTGTGTGTGTGTGTGTGTGTCTGTGTGTGTGTGTGTGTGTGTGTGTGTGTGTGTGTGTGTGTGTGTCTCTGTGTGTGTGTGTGTGTGTGTGTGTGTCTCTGTGTGTGTGTGTGTGTGTGTGTGTGTGTCTCTGTGCGTGTTGGACGACTCAAAAGGACTGCTAGAAGTGAAAGAGTGACTGGCGCAGCTGGACACAAAGAGGTTGTTGATTCCTAACATTTCAGCCCGTCTTCTTGTCTAAGACATTATCTGTATTAATCCCATGAAGCTGCAGCAGGTGGGACGAGCTGGATACAAACCAGTCTTTGTTATTTCCACACTATTTATCTCCATTTCTCATGCTTTTGGTTAATTATTAGTTGCAGTGAGGCTATTTATATCGTAGCTCTGGAACAAAAAAGGATATGCAAACAAACTGTTGCTAATATATTTGAACAAAAATATATACCACAGCCAGTTACGATCATGTTCTCTTCATAATTCTTTTTTAAAAAGTTTTCTAATTAGTCAGCTCAATCTACAGTCCACAAAATAACACAGTCACCATAAGCTGGTTGCAATCAAAAGCATTATACATGAACCAATTGCACTTAAAATACATGATACGTTCATTGAATATTATGTTGATAAAAGGGTTTTTGGTGGCCTCTCATGGTCACCTTCTCTGTCACCCCTCCTGTCTACAGTGAGCACCTACAGTAGTACTCGTGCTTCAGGTTAATAGTCTGCAGTGAGGTTCTATCATGCCCGTTAGCAAACTAATTCCTGATTTATGTTTTTTTGGCTTCAACTTTAATAATATGAGTGTGTATAAAACCTGGTAGACCTATACCACAGCCAACTTCAAACATAGTTACTTCATACAGTAACTTTTCTACACACTTTTGGTCCATGACAAAACACAATATGAGCTGTTATTGCTCGTAAATTGTGTTAGACATGATATTTGACAAACCTCTTTACCATATATTATGCAGTTCTTATATAATGTAAAGGAGAAGTTTGTAAAGTGTTGGAGCCACAAACATCAACCACTAATTCTTCAGGGTCTCCACAATAATATTTAATGCATAATCTGAGGCCTATGCTACTTGAGACTTGTGTGAACATACAACTTAGTACAAATAACTTTACTAACTAAACCATCTTGGCAATACTTTCATCTCAAATTAAACAAAATTGAGTTTAATCTTATCTTTTTGGCAATGACTGTAAAGCACATTGGCTGATATGTGCCACAGTCTCGGCCAAAGAGCTTTTCCCAAGATAAACCAATTCAAATGGAGCCTAATGTGGGCCACTCCTACATTTGGGGTGTGTCCTAAACTCCAGATGACAGCGAGACTCTGGTATTTCCACGCAGCTGGAACAAAACCATGGGAAATATATCTCAGAGCTGTCCCAGTTTATCAAGAGATTGATAAAATGTGATAACATAACATTTTTCATATTCTTGTGTAATTGGCTTAGTCAGTGTCACATTTCCTTCAGTTCTGATTCAGTCTGTTGTGTAATTTTGTTCTTGATCTTCCTCTTGACTGTCCGGCTTAATGGTTAATCTGTTCTGTTCATGGACAGGTGGCAGAGCGTCAGGGTCAGCTGGCAACTCCAGCCGGAAAAGGCTCCACAGACGACCGGGCTACATGAGAGGAGAGCAGCCCAGACAAGAGAGCGGGAGTCATGGTGAAGACGAGGAGGAAGAGGAGGAGGAGGAGGAAGGGTGTGTCAGTCTGAGGAACGGGAAGTCCGGTCGTCACATGAACACCGCTGATGCAACAAACACTCAGAAACCAGCTTTAGTGAACCAGACTAATAAACTTAAACTGCACACTAAAGACTGTTTAAGCTCGACCACTTCTCAACATGCCTCTGTGAACTGTAATGGCACATATCAGAGTCAGTCCTCACATTCCAAAACTGAACTCAGGTCAAACAACACCCCAAAGTCCCCACTGGTACCTGGGGCTGCACCGTCCAAGTCTTTCCAGACCTCCTTTAACTCTAGCTTTAGTTTTATCCAGCAGTCACTTAATCGTACCCAGGACTTTGACCCAACACCAGAATCTCTAAATGATACGACACCTCATGTATTACCAGCCACTTTGTCCTTAGAGCACTCAAATCAGTCCAAACATGTCCAATCACTGCTCGGTACAGACAGAGAGGAGCAGCCACTGGGGCCTAAGTTTTGGAGGGATAGTCTTTGGGACGACAGGGCTGGCTTAACGTCTGATCTACAGGACATCGATTCACAGTCAGTCGACGACACAGAGATCACGTCGTCGCTGTCAGTGGACTCAGACACTGCCTCGGCTTCATCTGTCACCTCTGGATATGACAGTGCCACACCTGCCTCCGCGGAGCAAGGCTGGGAAAACCTGGTGAAGAAGTACGATGGTGTGCTGCTAGAGTGTCTTCAGAACAACCGCGCATACACTAAGGTGGGTTTAACGCAGAATAAAAACTCCAAGAGCAAAAGATTTAAACCAGTATGCCACGAATAAGGATGTTCCCAAGTACATTAGAGCTAAACACAAGATACACACATCTGTCATTGCGTCTCACGTCACTGCAAACATTTACAATTGTCAACAGGTAGACTTTTCACGCATGACAAGCTAACAACAACATACCATACCATACCATACAGGATTTTAGTATACAGCAGTCAAAATAGCGTTAATTAATTTCTATTGGCATTTTACGTAGATACTCAAATAAAGCTCATAATAGTTGTATTGCCAACAAACTCAAACTAGAGCCAAATACAAAGTACTTGCCAAATTGCATTAACACAGATGATCTTTAATATCTTACAAAACATATTAGGAATCTACAGTGTTGTGTACATCATTATTGCAATATTAACATAAGCAAGATTTGTATGGCAATAACAATACTGCTTTGGTATTCAGACTTATTGCCCTGTTATTACTTTAAAACCATAAAAGCGTAGGCTGCAGTGTGACCAGTAAAAGTGAGTCTATAGCCATGTACTGTGTATTTTTTATATTGTACAGCCCAATAACATACTGCCTTTACATACATTCAGTTTTTTTTATCTGATTTTCATTCCAAATGAATGTGAACAGCATAGGTTATGTCTCCAAAACATCAACCATTAAGTCCTCCTTCAGTATATTATAATATATGTACAGAGCACATCAAAAAGGCTGTTTAAAAATGCAGAGTAAACAACAGTTTTCTACTTGACAGGTTCTTCACTTATGCTGACTACGTATCACTTTGACTCAACGGTCATTGCACCCAGAGTTTTTAATGCCCTGCTGTGGTGTTCAAAGACCATTCGCCTCTGGACTGTGTGGTCATTTTCTTTGTGTTTTCTGCATCAGGTCGAGTCCATGATGTTGAAGGTACAGAGACTGCAGCAGAAAGCCATTTTGGATGATGACTACGATGCAGGTGAACTTTGGAAACCTTTTCTTGTACAGTTTTATTGCTCTAATAATGACTGAGTTTTGCAGTTAATGGGAAACTGTATCTATAGAGTTATGGGAAGTTGTTCAGTTGCTTTTATTAAATTTTCCTGGTATCAACATTAGTCTGGGATCATACTGAGACATAAGGAGGGAAGGCCACAAATTAATTAGACTAATGTGATGTTTTTGTGACACATTTAATACTAAAGTTTAAATTTTAGCCATTAAAAACAAAACTCTACAGATATTACTGTGCCTTACTTATCCTTTTAATGCCCTACCCATAAAGACCGTCCAAGTTGGGCTGAGGAGATATTTATTTTGGAAAGAAGTATGTGTTCTGGCCATTTCTTGTGACAGAAATAAAAAAGCTGCATCTGCTGTTTCTGTCCTGCAGACCTCAGCTGATTATTATTTGGGTCAAGATATCATGTTGGGCTTTCTGTTTGTCTACTGTTGATGAACTTACATCACCCACTTTGCTCTGACCTTTTACCAACTGAAATAAATCACATCAAATAAAACATTTGATGAAATGCTCTAAACCAGAAAAATAAAGTTGATTAAAAGCACAAAACCCTTAGATTTGAATAAGAGTAATGCTGGCTCCGACCGTCTGTAACCTTTAGGAAAAGGTAATTTTATAATTAAATTAGAGGTAATCTGTGCTGCTTTCACCACATCATTTTGGTCAACATAGATGCCTCTACTGAATCAGCTAATCATGTCGTACTTAAATCTTAATTCACACAGCTGGAGATTATTGTTTTGTGTTCACAGCTGAAAGGTTTGGGAAGAAGCTGGAGGAGCTGTGCAGGGAGAGAGGGGCTCTGAGGCTGGGGCTACCCTCCAGACAGCCCTCTGTGGCTCAGTTCCTGGAGCGGCTCAGTCTGGTGGTGAACGGCGCCCTCCAGAGGACAGACTGTGCTGCACATAACAGGTCAGTGCTGTACTATTTGAATGCATTGGATTTGAGCTGCATTTATCTACAAGACTTGTTACATGCTCAGATGATTGTAGCTATATTTTCTAGCTAACTGTTAGCTTGTGATCAACACAATATTTATTATATAAGGAAATTACACTGATTTTGTTTGTGTATGTGTTTTACCAAATGATTTATTTTTATTTTTATTTATCTTAACCAGTGCATGGTAGAACAGTGTTTTTTAAATCCCTGCATTGTGTAAGGGCATGATATCTATAAGACATTTTTCAGCAAGATTTGGGGCATTATCAGTCTTTTATCAAATATAAAATAATATACTTTGTACATAAAAGGTCAGGGTATAATGGAGTCAATGGGCCCAAGTTACACTGCATTATGTGGCCCATATACCAGCCCCATCTCTACATTTCTTAAGTTATTTTTAAAGCAATAATACAGTTTCTTTTTACAGTTTACACGATATGTGCAAGCAGTAAAAGTCAGATAATTAAGTAGCTTACCAATAACATATACCTTTAAAAAATTATTAAAAAACTGTTGAACTTTAAAGCTCCTAAGTGCATCATTCGAGGACATAACTCATGCAGAAAAAACATCATGACTTTTATTGTGATCCGATAATAAATGCTGCCATTGAATCAGCTATGAGGCAGAAGAGATTGACTCACTTCTTGTTATTAAATTGTTATCCAAATTTTGAAAAGACAGCTTTGTTTTTAAGCCCTCACTTCATTATAATGTTATGTCAGAAGTTGGTCAGTCAAAGCTGCTCAAAATAACCGTGCTAACAGGAAAGACATCAGGTGTGGTCTGTGCATATCCTGAAAAACTAAAGCTGGAAACAATAGTTGAGCAGTTGGTGGTCTGTTTGTATCTGTTACATGTTAAAGTGAATAATTACAAGACAAAACATATAAGGTCTGTTGCCCCAAACTTGCCTGTTTCTTATGAAAGTAAAGATGAGAATATAAAACGCCTAACAGCAAATGTTCGATGCTTAATGTCTGGTTTACAGAGAGAGTGCAGAGTCTGACGCAGGGCAACAGATCGACTTTTCTCAGGGTCCATTGCTTCAGAAAGATCGCCTCATCCAAGAAAAAAAGCTGGTAGAGGTAAATACTCTGGTTTTAAATTCTTATTACACACTACATGCTTGACTTCTGTACCATACTATTGTGTCTCTTGTGACGATGACGAATGAATGAACTGATGCTATAGTGCAAATGGTTTTAGGTGGAGATCCTTGAGCTACAGCAGAGGCTAACAGAGCTGAAGGACCGCAGCCGGTGTCTGGAGCAGCGGATCCAACGAGAGGAGCAGCACGTGGAGGCTGAGGAGCTGGAGACCTCGGTGCTCAAAAGCTGCACTGTCTCACAGCTTTGTGACTTGAACCAAACCTTACAAGATCTGGTCACGTCTGAAAACAGGACGCAGATATCAGTGTCTCCTCCACCGTCGATGCTCAGGTCAGTGACACAAACTGGAAACGCTGAAGCTTTACATTTAGTAGAAACAGGAGAATGAACTCAGTTAAATCTCATTACATTATTCCTTTTAATACACCCTACTTGACAAATACGACTGGAGCAATTACATAAGTGCATTATTAAATTAAATATAAAAACAACTTTGTAGTTAATCAAACCCAATGATTTGTCTTGATCCCGTCTAATATAAAAAAACCTAATATTGTTATCATTATTTATGGCAAATTCATATTGCCCATTTGTTATCAACTTGTCTCATTTTTTTTTTCACATTTTGGCATATATTTTAAAACCTATTTCCACCTCTTAATCATCTGTACTTTTCACATGACTCTATGATGTTTTGTTGACATTTAATATTTATTTAAACATATCTTAATCTTTCCATTAATTGCTGTCATAAAGGGATTAGCATATTGCAGGTAAAATCATTTAGCTCAACAACTGTAATTGTCATTTTTTTAAATACGGCATCCCATTTTTGGATCATCACATTTTAGGCTGTATCACTTTTTTGTATGAATGAGTGAATAAATATGCATTACATTACATACATGCTTTCCTATGTAATTGAGTAGTTGACATCTTCTTGACTGGTTGCACTCAAAATGGGTGTGTATTTTATTGCCATAAAAATCCCAATTCTTCAGCTTAAAAAAAATCAAAAAGCATGCTCATGACAGTTTGTGTACATCAAAGGAGAAGCAATTACCACTTAGAGACAAGATGATGAAAATGCCATGATGAGTAAACCCTGGGGAGACAAAAATAAAGTCTTCTGAGCGTAGTCAGGTTGTGATTCATTTAACATTTCTCTAAAATGGGGTCCAGGAGGAAAAATTATTCTGAGAAACACTTTTGCTTATTGCACTTGCAGTACCGTTTGTGGCCCAGTGGAGGAGCTAAAGAGCTGTCCATTCTTCGACAGCTCTCATGTCTTATACTGTACAGTATGATGTAATTATTCAGTCTAACATATAAAGTCTATATCTTACCAGCTTCATTCATTATTGTTTTGGCCATGGTTGTCAATGTAACTTAACCTTTACGCACATCCCAAAAATAAAGATGGCAACTGAACATTATGTCTATATCTTCTAACAGTATGCCCTTCATTTTTTACCTTCTCAACAGCAGCTGCCAAATTAATGCTGTTATAATTAAGCCATAATGATTCATTTGCCTTTTTCTGATTTGGAGAAGACATCCTGTCGTCCCCCTGTGCCCTCACTCCTTCTTTCTCACACCTGCACGGACCCACTTTGAATTTTAATGGTTTTTCTCTGATGCAAATGATTACTTTGCATCACATCCTCAGAAGTTAATAGCTTGCGAGGGAGCACCGTGGAAAGCCTCTCTGTCTTGCCACTCGTTACAAAAGACATGTAAATTGTACTTATCTCCTTCTCTGTGGCGTGACCCACCATCACAAGCATAATTTGATATCTGACAGATCCTCACCTCGACTGGAAAGCATTTATTTCTCCATATCCTGATTGAAATAACAACCTCAGGTGCACACTTTTGGTGATAATAACATGTGCCATTTCGCTCTGATACTGAGGTCTGCCTCCCTGAAGATATTGGATTAAAGAAATCCACAGTGATGCAGAGAGAAAATCAGAAGGCTGGCTCTAGGGCTGCACTTATCTACAAATTATGGTCTTAGTGATATTCACATTCACAACAGACATAGCAAAAAGGGGCTAGTGCTGTAGTACTAGGGACAGATTTTTGGCTTGGTTTAAATACAATTTTATAAAGGTCTTAGTCTTGTCATGGTCTCGATCCCAAAAAGACTTGTCTTGTCTTGGCCTTGAACTCATTTTTCTCAGTCTCAGCCTAACTTCGACGAGTCTGGACCTGGTCTAAGACTGGACTATGTCTGTCTCCTTCACCGAACACTGACCTCCATGAGTCTGGACCTGGTCTAAGACTGGACTAACTCTGCCTCCTTCACCAAACACTGACCTCGACGAGTCTGGACCAGGTCTAAGACTGGACTAACTCTGCCTCCTTCACCAAACACTGACCTCGACGAGTCTGGACCAGGTCTAAGACTGGACTAACTCTGCCTCCTTCACCGAACACTGACCTCCATGAGTCTGGACCTGGTCTAAGACTGGACTAACTCTACCTCCTTCACCAAACAATGACCTCCATGAGTCTGGACCTGGTCTAAGACTGGACTAACTCTGTCTCCTTCACCGAACACTGACCTCCATGAGTCTGGACCTGGTCTAAGACTGGACTAACTCTGCCTCCTTCACCGAACACTGACCTCCATGAGTCTGGACCTGGTCTAAGACTGGACTAACTCTGTCTCCTTCACCGAACACTGACCTCCATGAGTCTGGACCTGGTCTAAGACTGGACTAACTCTGCCTCCTTCACCGAACACTGACCTCCATGAGTCTGGACCTGGTCTAAGACTGGACTAACTCTGCCTCCTTCACCAAACACTGACCTCCATGAGTCTGGACTTGATCAAAAACTGGAATTGGACTGTTCAGATTCTTTTTTCTGTTCCTTGTATCATTACAGTGTATTGTGAACTGGTTCTGGATTTTACCCGGTCTTGACCTGGTCTCCCCCTGACAAAGTCTTGGTCTGGAAAGCTAAAAGTCTTGGGCCTGATCCAAATGACTTTTTCTAAAAAAAATTGTATTGGAACATCTCTGTTCTTTGCCAAGTTAGGTTTAGTAAACTCTAAAAGCAAACATGGTAACGTTTTTATTTTATTTTATTATTTTATTCTTTTTACAGATTACATCAATTAAAAACCAACACAAATTTAAATATTGTCATATCGTCATCACAATGTTCACTAATAACATTGCATATCAGCTCTTAGGTCTGCAGCATTGATGATTTATTTCCTTCTGAGTCACAGTAAACATTAGAGACTGAAAAGGGCAGACTGATTTTTGAGATAATAAACAATGAGAGCAACTCAAGGTGATTGTAATTATGCACCGGGGCATAATAGATTTTGCGCTTCTTTTATCCATCTGCTAATTCATTTATTTCTGTCTCTGAATGGTCTGACCTTAATGGTTTGTCCTGTTTGGCTGTTGACAGAGAGTAATTGAATAGAATCGGACTCGGTCTGATCTGACATTCACCCTTTGTTTCTGATTAGATGAAACTAGACAGGCCCAGTAAATGTATTTGAATACACAGATGTATAATATGTGAGGGATATAAAGCAGGTATAAGCTTTCATAATGTTCGAACACATCCATATTCACTGTTATTTAGTACAATACGTTTTTTCTTTTTTACAGACTCCAGGAGCAAGAACAGGCACTCAATCTGTCCATAAAGGAAGTTACAGCAAAAGTAAGTCTCTGTTTTTACAGGTAATTCATGAGTTGATGTGAATTCCCAGTGTAATATCTGCTTTGTAACGCATTATTAAAGCATCATTTTTGACTCACTTTAAAGAAACTGGGGGCAGTCCAAGTTTGAATAAAGCACAGCATGGCTCAAGTTAGATTTTTTAAGATTGAAATGTAAAAACATAAACAGGAAGTTGTTCATTCATTCATTTGTGTTTGGACCTTTATCTTAAACATGAAAGGTTAGTACTGACCTTGTCCTTGTTTAGCTCTGGGCTTAGTCCTAGTTCATAGTCTTTGTTTTAACCATTTAAATACTGTACAGGTGGTAATACAGTAACTTAAATAAAGTAAATAAGTGTAAATTACAAATAATGATAAATGAAATTCTTATAGTATGATTATTGCCTGTTTAAACTACTCTATAGTATAGATATATATACACTATAAGATTAGGTGGTACTTGGAAAGATAATATTTTATGAAATGGGACTCATTGTGAAAAGAATCCCTGCTCTTGAAAGTGGTGGCGCTAGTTGCTTCCTGCAGTTGATATATAAGTCTATAAACTTCTCCAAATGACACTTGGTACAATCACTAAAGGGCCCATTGTTGAGTTAAAATGGGAAAAGAGTTTCATAATGCTATTTAGTGGCACACCTGCTGTGACAAAATGATTACTGCCATCAAAGTAACTTTAATTTTCACTATTGACTTTTCCAAAATCTTTGAAATAAACCTGCAATGTTACAATTGTCACAGTTTGCGCAGCACTTCAATTCAAAGAAATTATGCAAGCTTCTTTGAAAACTGTGTTGTCTGTAGAGAGAACAAAACCCCCCAGAGACATTCTGCTGCAGAAATACCACTTCTTACTGACAGCCTTTTGTGTTGCATAAAACTGTGTCAGATTCGAGAGAAAAGTGCGTCAGAAAATCCAGCTCAGCGTCCCCTTTGAGCGTTTCCTCAAAAGAAGGAAGTGGATTATGGGAATTGTATGTGCCCCTAACTCAAAGTGAATAGTCTGGAGGTTTAAAGGGCAGTGCAGGGGCAGATGTGGCTCTTATCTGAACCCATCAAATCCCCTGAGAGTACTGTCAGGCCGAGGTGCTGCATCCCCATCAGGCCCATGACATTCAACGCTTTTTTCCATCCCTGACATTCTAATGGCATCTTTCAGAGAGATTTCACATTTCCGTGTCTGTAAGCGGACACACATTTGTCGTTGTTTCTAAAGGTTACAGACAAGGTAACACACGGTCGCTGATGCTGTGCTGTGTATTCAAAGCAGAGCGCACGGAAATTAATCTGTGAGGATGAGCGGCGAAAGAAAATGAAAGTGAAATGGGAAATGAGCAGTGCGTCCTGTGGGATCCATGTGTGTGCACAAGCTTTGTTACTTACCTCCTGCCCCCCGCTCACTCCTCTTGTGCTCCTCTGCCTCTTCCTTTCCCCAGGTGGTCATGAGTCAGAGGCTGGGCAGCAGTCTGAGGAGAAAAGTCAGCGAAACCGAAACTCAGCTCTTGGCGCTGCATGAAGCCAAACTGGACGCCATCTCAGGTTACTCCCCTTCCACCATTACAACTCTAGACATATTCTATACATAGATACATATACTGTATATTTATTCTGATTATCACCTCCACCTACTTAAATTCATTTTCCAAACATCATTTACATTAGGCTCACAGGCTGATTGGTAACCAGTGTTGTCCTCAGCCACATTTCCACAGAGCAGTATGGTACAGATTTGGTCACTATGACATGGTTTAGTTTTGTATGCTAGGTTTATTTGAGTTGACTGCTTCTTGGGATATTGAATATGTTTAAAATAAGAACAAAACAAGATCCAGTGAACTTTTAGTCCCAGTTTTTAGTAACCGTGCCACACTGTTTGAACCAAAGGGGTATGTACGGTATCCTTGAAGGCCTATTTTGACAATGGAAATGCCTTTAAAAGTGTGCCATACCAACCTGACCGCTCCAGTTTAAACCCTCCATTTAGATACATCAGCACAGTCACACAACTATACATTGTGACGATTCAGAGCAGTGATTGTTTGACTGCAGCCATTCTTTTGCAGGCAATCCAGATAAAACTCCTTCTTATTCAAGACTAGATGTGGTGTTTAATATCCAGCCTGTTTGATTTCAGCACATTTATTTACCTCATTTACTGGATCCTGCCATCAGCCATTCTTAATTACTTTGTTAATGATTTAGTGCTCGTTAACATCTGCTGTGGTTTAATGTGGTCCTATGGTGATTCAGGTAATGACTTCAGCAGCGCCAAGGAGCTCAAGGCGGAGATAAAGACGGTTTACCAGGAGCGAGACCGACTCGAAGCTCTGACCAAGAGGCTGCACAGTCTCAGCTCAGGCAGCAGTCAGGAGCTGGCTACCATGAAGGAACAGAGGCAGCAGCTTCGGCAGGAGCTGGAGCAGAGGCAGGCCCATCACGGTGAGTCAGCACGAGTCATAAGACACAACAATATACAAGAGAGGAAACAGCACTGAAATGAAAAATAAAGACATGCTTATTAGGCTCTTTAAAAAACATCATTTCTAAACTTAAAGGTCAAAGGGTCAAAAAATCCTGATTAGCGTTTTCAGTTTGTTAGCCTCCCCAGCCTTGGTATCACCTTCTCCGGACACACTCTCGCCCTGCGTTGGTGTAGCCATTATGGGTTTTCCTTTGTGGGAAGCTTCTGAAGTAAATGTATATGTTATATATGAATCCAAAAATAATTCTACATTGAAGCGACAGAGCTCTTTCTTGCTTCTCTAAGCTGGTAAAAGAAAAGACATGTACTGAACAACATGAAAGTTGTGTGTGTGTGTTGCTGCAATAAAATTACAATTTCTAGTAATTGTTAATGAATTTTCTTCTTAAATCTTTCTCAAAGTTGGCAGATGCAGTTCCTCATGAATGAGCATGAGTAATAAAGCTGCTACTAAGTTGATACCACTACTTTCTGTTGCGCAGATGTAATTTTTTATGCCAGAGAAATGAGGCAAGGAACATTATGGCCACAGTCTGCCCCCCCACTGTGACTGTGAAATGAATTGACTAATAGCAGAAAGACTGTTATTCACAGTAGCACTTTACTTTCTCTATTTAATTTAAGATTGATCGATACACAGTCTAATTTATAAAGGCTGGCATCCAGTTGATTCATGATGGATTTAATGGGCTTCTGTCTGAATGGTGTACTGCAGTTTCACCAAGTGTTTCTTTTATTTCTGAAAGATAAGTCTCCTTGAATACACCTTTAAAAACAATCCAATCCAAGAGTGAATCTGGGGTTGAAGGCTTTGAAAAAGGGAGTCCTCCTGATGCCGCTCCACTCAGGGACAGCACATCAGTGGGTACTAACTTTCCTTCCAAATGAAAGAGAAATGATCCCTTGTCAGTGGGGACTCGCTTCAAATGAGTCGCCAGCAGGATTGGCAGTTGTTAACAGGAGGAGGGAGGCGCGGGGTTTGTTGAGGGGAAATGAGCTTCAGATTGTGTGAAGTAGCCAATTACCTCGAAGCCACTCACTGCAAACATGATGTATCGCACACTACTGCCAACGCAGACCTGAATGAACACTGCTTAAAGGAAAGGGCTTGCATTTCTTATTTTTTTATTTTTGGTGGATGAAGGGGGTTAAAAGCTAAATGTTTTTTTGATGGTGCCACCTGCAGTGCCTCTCTCTGCAGTCTTTCAGTTGTACATAGGTTTGTGAAAGAGAAAAAAGGTCGCTTGACTCTGAGGCACTAAGACTAGTACAAAGATCATAAATAAATGATTCTATGCTAAAAAAATGAGACAGTTTTTTTGTGTCTTGGCTTTACCACAGACAGATGCATTGCTCTGCCAGTTATTCTTTATTGAACATATAGAAGCGACAATAGCCCAGGGGTTTGTGTGAGTCGTCCAAAAACAGAAAAGGTTGGTTGTTTGATCGATGCTCTACCTTTTTAGACTGTTATTATGAGAGTGAACATGTGTGAATGGATAAGTGGATGCATGATGTAAAGTGTTTTTGTGCCAATATAAGTCATAAAATGCAGCCATTTTGTATTAACATAAGCACAGTCAGATCCTCTGTTGTCAAAAGAATACACAACAAAACAGAAGAAAACTCCTAAGGCACACAATCAGCCTTCTCACACCTTCAGTGTGTCTTATCCCTAATTGTATCATCTATTACCACTAGAGGGCAGCCTGTCATTAATATATTGCAGCCAGGTTTCATTGTTATGGTCGGAGTGGACAGGTAGTAAGGCAATTGTTTTTCTATTGTTCTTGTGAAGGCTATAATTTACCACTACTTTGCTTGGATTTGGTACGTAACTGTAGCTATGTATTACTCACAATTGTTTTTACACAAAGTGTGCCATAATATTTCACTAGAAAAACACACACATTGATTTAAATATTAATGAAACTTATTCAAATGGGCAATGGGCATAGCACATAATCTGTTAACATGCCAGCTTTTGTTATATTAAACCACACAAGACACTCTAACACAGTCAAAAGTGTAGTTATAAGCAGGTGGGTAACACAAATGTGGGAATGTGGAAGAATGGCCAAGTTAATGATTACTTTTATGCTCTGCAAGTGGGCGTGTACAATATGGAAGCAGGCTCAGTTTCACATTGTGTAGCTGACACCATACAAGGGGCTCATTAAACTGTCATCCTATTTGGTAATAAGGGGCTGGCACACGCTCACTGGAAACAGATCGGCCACAAACATCACATTACCATTTCTTTAGCTGGAGGGAATTAGATATTAGTGTCTAGCTCAAAGTCAGGACTGCCTTTTGTAGCACATGATTATGACGCTGTACTGTCATTGGAAAACCAGAAATTCTAACGCCTATCTTTACAAAAGCCTATTCTTTCAACAGCATATAGTACTGCTAATACAACCGATGCCATAAAGTACATACACATACATTTTTTAAACCACCCAGCGTTGCTTGTTGAGCGTTTCAGCCCAGTGCACTTTGTGGTGTGGGGGATTTTTTTGGCCTGGGAGCCATTACGCCCCTAATTGCCACTGGCATGAGTGCTGATGAATACCAAAGCCATTACAACCAGAGCTTTGATTCCCTGCTGAGAGTATAATTTTGTCCTGAGGAAAGATCTCAAGAGATGGTAAATTTACAAAATATAAATAATTGAAGGGTTGAATAAGATGAGTAAATGACCCCCAGGAGAGAGGACATTCAAATGGAGACCCAGTGCGTGCTCCACTTGTTTCATCTTAATATTAGGCTAATATTCACTTAAATGGCTGGTATGAAGGCAATATTGTAATGGCTGGTATGAAGGCAATATATTCAAACAGTGTGTTGTCTGAGAGGGATGCAGAATATACATTTTCCATTGTCCAAGCTTCACTCTGTTTATCAGTTTGGCCAATAAGAGGCAGCCTCACTGCGTCCTTGTAGATGCTGCTGGTTGAAGGGGAATGATTGGTTTGGTTTGTGGTTTATGCAGAAGAAAACCCAATACAAAAAGATGTTATTAATTAGCCTTTCATTTATCAAAAAAATCCTAATTCCCTCAAATTCAATTATTTCTCTTGTCTGTGCAATGTTCAACTCTCATATTGAATGTTTTTGATTGTTTGCACAGCCTTGTTCTCTAATTTACATGGCTTCAACAGAGCACAGTTAGTTAAGTCTTTTAATGGACCTTTTCCATCTAAGGTCCCATTGGCAATATTTTGGAAGCTGCCTAGGCCCCAAAGCTGAAGTGCACATAAAAATACTGTCAGTTCGTCTGATTAAACAAATGCAGTTTCCTCTTAATGGAGTGCCAATAGTGAAGCAGAGGACATGTATGATTTATTCATGATGCTGCCTTTTTCCCGTTGCTTTTGTTGAGAACATGATGGAACGTATGACAGCACTTCTCCTGAAGAGAGTTAAATGATTGAGAGCTGTGTAGTGGTTAAGTGGACCCAAGAGAACGCTTCCTGGAGTTTTGTTTCTGAAGTTTTGGCAGTATTCATTTTTCCTGTGATTTTGAAGAGTATGTCAATCTATTGTGGATCTGTCAGTGGTCCTATTCTGTTTTTACCCACAAGAATTACCAGGAAAAACAAAAGGAATTTGATTGAGGCGTGGCTACAGAAGATCCTGTGTAACATCAATCAATGTTTTTGGTTTAAATTGCTATCACTTATGAATAGCTTCTGTTTCATCGTGCTTGTATTATCATGTTTTAATGGCAAGGATACACTTCTGCACAGAAAGTAAAGCCTAATAATGTGTTTTCTGCTGTCTGCCTCATTAAGAGACCCTTTTGTAGAGGAACAAATTTAGTAATGTGTTTTTATTGAAAAATTAATGGATGGGGTAAATAATAAAAAGCTTGTCAAGTTTAGAAGATAAAATGTTAAAAACTTGTTAGAGAGCTTTTTAAACACATTATTGGGTGCATCTTTGTTGGACCTCTGAGTGTTTCCAGGTCAAACTCAATGCCTGAAGGACAATTCATTTTCTGGCCTGAAAATTGATAGATAGAAATGCACTAAATGACACAAGCATCCCCCTGCACAGCTACTGTAGGTGCTCACCGGCTGTAGAAAAGAGTTTACGGTACAAAAAAGCAGTCGTTAGTTTAGTCAAAAACTGAAGCCAATAAGACACATTATTAGTTTCATCAGTGTTTTACTGCTCTCCACGTTGTGTCAAAAGACAAGTAGGATTTTGTTGCTGAGGTCTAGACACTCTGGATTTCCTGGATGGACTATTTGGTGAGGTTTACTTTAGTTATGGCTGTGTTAACGTTTCAGTCAGAGCAATTCAGCACTCAACACTTAAATATATATGGACCCAGTCATGCACAGATTTTGTGAATTCAGCCAATTTTTCCTTAGATGATTCCTTTTGTTGATCCTTGGTGCGTATCTCAACAATATGTTCCACCGTGCCAGCTGCAATCTGTGTACTGCTATGCTTTGTGATTGTCGAGCCTCAAAGCATTATGGGTTATTGAGTGGCTGTCTGAGATAGCAGCCTGTACCTCTTCCTCCATTAGCCATGCTGTCGGGCTGTTGTTAAGTTCACATGCACACATCAAGCTCCTGCATATGCTGACGGTGAGTTTGTGTTACCTGCAGCGGCGCTGAGCTCAAACGGCCCGAGCCAGGCTTTAATACATTAATCACAGTCAGTGCCTTGGACTCATTTACAAAGACACACAATTCCTCCTCAGCTTTATTATGTTGATACTTTTCCAACACAGACACTGCTGCATTAGCACAACACACCTCCAATTTGTTTCTGGAAAAAATGAATGTCTCACAGATGTTTGTGCTTTTTATTGTTACAACTCAATAAGGAAGACAATAAATTATTCACTTTCAATTAGCGAGCAGGTCAAATGCTCATGAATGCAATCAAATATCTAAACACCTCTACATAATTCATTACTACATGCTTTTTTAAGTCTGTAACTTCATAGTCCACTGAAGGTTCGGGGGTTGCGTTTATGAGCATTGAACAATATCTTTGCTCAAGCTGTTTTGTCCAAACTGCTCATTAAAATCAGTCATTAGGTTTTTTTTATATATATATATATATATCAGAATTAGACCTAATGACGCAGTGTGGATTAGTAACATCATAAAATGTGTGAACAGCTCTCTAACAATCTTGTTATTTTTGTGAAAGGGCAGGGTTGATGCTTTTGGGACAGGGATTTTCTGACAAAACCACCGACTGGTAATTAATGAAACTATTTTTAAATATGTGTTATGTTACTTACAAGATACTGGTCTTGGCACCAGTCAGACATGTTTAAGCGCCTGCTGAGTAATGCCCAGCTTGCGATCATCTCCAGATCAATCGTGCTTTTGTGATGCGCCTTCAACACCGGATACATTTAGCCACCTATCACAGACAAACAGAGTGGCTCTCCTCTTTATGGCTTGTTTAGTGGCGATTTTATTCTCTTGGCCAGGCCCCTCGCTGAGTTACAGGAAGCTGTAATATCACCCATCGCTCTGACCGGACTGCACTCAGGAGGAGGAACTGTTGCTCAGTCAGTGCCTTGTCTCTTTCTATAAAGGAAAGATTATTTTCATCTGTCACGCCTCAGAGGCTAGTTTTCCCTCTTATTGCCACCAGTTGGCATGGCGACAGGATGGCAAACTGCCTCTCCTCGGCGCACAGCAGTTTCAACTTGAAGATTATATTGAGTTAACATTTAGTACAGTCACGTCGCTACCTTTCATCTTCATCTGCTTTTTATATCGAGTGTTCCTTCCCCTCACTGTATATTATTCCTAAATCTGTCTCTTCTTTGTCATTTCAAATCTGTACATACTCGATGCCATCCCAACTCAGTCTTAATGCCCCCATGTTTTATTCAATGCCTATTCCCTTGCATGCTTCTTAACAGAGCCGGCATGAATGAAAGTTGACAAGGGAGACTCTGTCAGGTAGGATAGGATCTCACATAGCAATTAGAGAAGTGGTAAGTGAGCTGTCTGGTCCAAAGATCCGCTCGCCAGATACGTGATAGCTTCTCCAGCGGCCTCCCTCGTCGCTTTGATTGAGCAGATTTAGCCACTTTGAACGGAAACGGTTCTAGGTAAGGACTTCTCCTCTAGTGACACACATGCAATCTCCATAAATAACCTTCACCTAAATTCTTCCCTCAACATGACAGCAAAGTCTGTGGCAGCCATCTTTTTCCGCTGTGCCTTTGTTTTAGTTGAAGGGGAGTAACCACTTTCAAGACAATCCGTTTTTGCTTTGATATACTGCAGATCTGATTTTTTTAATGACTGCCCCCACAAAATACATATATATATTAGATTAGATTTGTGTATTTCTAATAAATACAAAATGAAAAACCCTCCTAAAAATCAGACACAAACCAGAAAACAAAAGGTATTATGTTTATGCAACTAGAAAAGTATGCAATGTTGTTATAGCAGAGCATTACAGAAAATATCTGCTATATAGATTTAGGACATGCAAAAACAGAAAGAATAAAGGATCTAAGGCTGATCCAAGAGAGTATGTTTTTCGGTTTCAAGGACGGCAGGGATTGTTCCCTCAGTGTGGACTTTGCATGTCCTCCTTGTGATACTGTAAGCTCTGTCTGAGCAAATGCATAGATGAACTGGTGCCTAAAGTGAATTCATTAAAATGGTTCTGTCAGTGTCTGTCCAAAAACTTGAATGAACAGTAAATTTAAGACTCATAATAAATACATTTGAGTGTATGTTTCCCATTAGTATTAGCCTTGTCTTTTAATGGCAATTGTCTCACACCAAATTATACAGCTATTTGCTTCAATACAAATGAGAGCAATGAGAGCATCCTTGCGTGTGGCACATATTTCACACTTATCTGCTGCTCACACACTGACTTTCACACATACCTTTATCTCTCGTAAACCTTCATGTCTACAGACGTTCGGTACAGGTGTGACGGGTGTTTGTTAAGCATTTGTATTAGATTTTGTCCATACGTGTACACTGGGGTGATATAAAGATGCAATTAAAGCCA
Organism: Perccottus glenii; assembly: GCA_024416835.2. Lineage (NCBI taxonomy): Eukaryota > Metazoa > Chordata > Actinopteri > Gobiiformes > Odontobutidae > Perccottus > Perccottus glenii. The sequence continues at coordinate 9,613,550 of CM044552.2, read as the reverse complement.
ATAATTTAAGACATTAAATCCCAATTAGGCTTGCAGTTGCAGAATGTAGCCTGTGATGTAAACTTCAGTGTAAATTACCTCATCATTCTCATATAGGTGTTTTTTCTCTTTCTGTTATATTCAAGCATATCAAAAGATTGGAATTAGTGTAATTATGCTTCTTGCATGCTTTTGATTTTTTTTTCCTGTGCCATTAATCACTTCATGACCTCTTTGCTTCATCTTGTGACCTCTGTGGATTCCCAAGTGTGGGAAAGTGCTGAATCCCAGTGTTTCCAGAGCGCTACAGATGTTAGCACAGATTTACGAGCCCGGCTGTATGTGTGTATTTCAGGGAGGAGGATATTGAAAGTTAGCTTTGTACGTGCACATGGTATAGATGGTGCAATTCGATATAAGTGCACCCTGTTGTGTTCAAAGATGGACGGCTGCGGGGGGCATATTCTCATGTTTCATACATGAGCTCATTAACAGCGTTCAGATTGCCCTCCCCTCAGTACAGACTGACTCACAGACAGCCTGCGTCTGCCTCCTCAGGCACCACTCCGCAGCAGGAAGGGGTCCGGAAGCAACATAAGCTATCCATCCAACTTTATGCCCCACAGAAAATCTGGCACAGTGAAGGGCCCTACACCATAATCCAATCCCTTTTTATCCTGAGGCCAGCTTATATTTGATCCTTTCTTAAAGGATGATTATTCTGCATGGGTATGATTGTCTTAAGAAATTGCCAGCTGGGTTTTATACTTTACTCTAGAGGTTTCTTTGCACATTGCCATCTCGAGCTGTGGAGACTGCTACCTTTTTCAATCGCCCATACTCTCACCTATATATCCATCTTTTAGAAATCAAATAAATTCAGTTCATAATAAAAATAAAAAAACTGAATTTACTTCCACTTCAGCAGTGCTCAATTTGTCCTCTCTGGGCAGTTGTAGGAAAACAAATAATAAAGGAACCTAAAGACCCTTTTCCCATGGTCCAATTGTGCTTGAATTGAGTATTTTTCCAGCCAAATGAAGTGAGTGTAATTTCAGTGATTATATACATTAAGTAACACAGATTGTACTGTGAAAATATTTTAAAACACTATGTAACAGGCTTGTTCTTTTGCAGAAAGTCAACTGAAAGACAATGCCACCAAGTATATCGAGCTACTGGAGGACCGACTGCAAAGGTAAGAGCATTGTGCCACTCCTTTGTGACTTGTGTAGTGTTTTAATATCTGACACCAGCCCAGGTCATGAGATTGAGTTTTCTTTGAGTCAATCATTTAACTTGTGCTTCTTTATCAACATTATTATTGTGAATAGATAACTTGGCCTCAGTCATGACATGGTCTCAGTTAATAGACTACAACACTACTCTTGTATTGTTGTATTAGTGCAGCCACAAGGACTTGTTATTCCACAGCTGTACAACAAAACAACCATCAGTGAGCCTCCGAGGAATTTCCGCTCACCTCTATTGTCCTCTAACCACAGCACAGTCCCGGCTCCTTCATAAGTCACCCACCTCCACCAACACCTTTGTCTTCTCATGCCCTTCCTCACTCTCACCTGTGTAGGCTTTTTTCTTTTTTTCCAAACCCACACATCAGCTCAGGTCTCTGACTCCTCTCCGCTAACACTTTCAGACGATGCTGTATCTTTTTTGTCATTTTTATTCCGGTTTATTTGTGTTTCCGAGCTCCCAAATCACTGTGGACAGGTCTGTAGTGTTGCGGGTGGTCGAGCAGTCTGACACTTACATAAAGCGATGTGCTGAGTAGCAGACTTTTCCGGTGGAGAGTGCAGTTGCCTGTCGACACCATACGCCTGTTTATGCGTCCTTATGGAGATCAGAGCTGCTGAGCTGGGCTCCTCGGCAGACGGACGTAGCAGAGCAGCTGTGAGCCGCTCTAGTTGTACACTGTTTGGAAGCCCTTTGTGTTTTACAGATGGATGACTAGAGCTGAAGATGTTTTTTGTGTTCAGCAAATGAGAGGGGTTTCCATTTTTCCGCTATTGTTTGGAAATGTTTATTAAAGAATGTCTCTTGGGGTTGCTTTAAACTTGACTTGGCAAATTCAAGGCTCAGGGGCAAAAGATAGCATTTTGCAAGTTTTTACCGTAACTATGAGCTTTTTTGGTGTTTTGGAAGGAAATGTACATAGCTTATAGTTTGTAGGGCTACACAATGCTCTGCCCCATTTCTTGAATAATAAAATATGGACAATATGGACTTATAAGATTATTCCAGTTCAAAAGTGCCATATGCATATTGCACAAGTCGATTTTGAGACTGTGCAACAATTCCCATTTACCAGAGTATCCCTGTGTTAAACTGAGTTCGACCTTGCTGCTTTCAAGTATATTGTCAGAGCTTCGGTTTGACCCTTGTGTGTTTATTTGTAAGATGGGGTATATTTTTCTGCCTCTGTGGAGAGCCAGGGTCACCTCTCTGGATGGGAGCCAGGGCTGAGTCACACACTGCAGAGCTGTTTGTTGCAGAGGATGCTCATGCCTAGGTCTGTGTGGTCAAGGAGTAAAAAGGCTGAGATCTCAGTGCCCAGCAGGGATGTGCACCTCAGGACCTTTACTGTCGGAAGGCCACATGGCTGCTCTGTGTCCTGTTTGTTTGGATTTTCAGAGACTTCCTGCCAGTGCCATTTGAAACTGACAGACTCTTAGATGTCCCTTTGTTTGAAGCTGCATTTAAAATAAATATGGGAAACAGAAGAGGAGAAGAAGGTTTTTCAAAATGCTGAAGCTCTCCCCCGCTTACAATATAAGGTCGATTTTCCTGGAAAAGAACACCAAATTATGTTGCCATGTTGCTGTTGTGGAGCTTGTGAAGTTGAAGGTTCAAAAGCGATCAATGAATCCTCTGTTTTATATAAATCTTTAAAAAAATCTAGAATGACATAACATACCAGTATCATATCAGGACATGCAGACATCACACATGAAAACCCTTGTCAGCAGACATCGATGACCCTCCTGCTGTGTGGCAGGAGTGCTATGCACTTTTAACATTGCCCTAGCAGAAGCTCAATGTGTAAAACTGAACGTTCTGTCCTGCAGCTCACTGATCTCAGACATCCACTCTCTGTAATTCAAATGCAGGGGATGGTCCATGTTGTTCAGTGTACAGTGTATATAATGAAGAGGGCATCAAGATCAGGTCTGGGTCTCCACTTCCAGTTCCTCCTTAGCTTCCTAGCTCTGCAGCCTCTGTATCTACTCCTTATGTCCTCTGAAACCAGACAAAGAACACCATAGTCAGATTTTTTTTCTTGTGTAAATGATCCAAGTTGTTATTTCCATTAAAAAAATGAAAAAAATTTTTTTTAAATTGAGAGCAATTTTGAAGAGGTCTGAATTTTTTTTTTTTTTTTTTTTTTTTTACCATCAACCAGTAGCAACTACATTGTATGTTTCTATATGTTTACCACTTAATAACCTTCCGTAAAGAACAACCGGCATCCATTTCTCCATCACAGGTCAATATCTCCAGATTTAATGGAGCTCATATGTTAAATATAATTTATTGTAGGGACACTGGATCAAATAGCTCTAACCGCGTCACCACTCAGTCACATTAAAGGACACCTTCCTGGCTATTATTGCTGTAATAAGACATGGTAAGGTAATTTTCCTCCATCTGGTCACGTAATAATTGATTGGCTCCATAATTAACAGCAAATCACAAATCCAGCTCTGACTTCAGACAAACACCAGTCGCTTTGAGCAGCTCCTGTTTGGCATAGTGACACACATTTCCCGTGATTTGAGCAGCAGCCTGTCCCACACTTGTAGCTCCACTCTCAGATGCACACATGATGCTCTCTAAATCTGATCAGTCAGCTCTAATGAACAGTGCCTCTGTGTTGACGGACCGATGCTCTGACGGAAGGCTGGGGTGGGGGATGGGGAGGAAGAGTCAGATTAGTTCTGGTGCCATGTCTGGTCTCCGTGGAGACGGATGGTGTTGGAAAAACCAATTATCTCTTCCTTGCTAAAGACGAGAACAGGATGTTAGAGCTGCACAGATGCTGTAAGTGTGTCACCAGAACAAAAAACATTTTCTCCAGATTAGCAGCACAGCAAAGATGGTTGATACATGTACAGTGGATGTGTCAATAGAAAGGCCTCCCAAACTGTATTTTACTAAAGTATTTTGTAATTTTTTTTCAGATAGATGCTGTTAATGGTTTCTTAGTCTGTCTTCATTGAAAAAAAGGGCAGGATATAGACATGGAAAATTATTCATTTATTATTTTGATTGCAGTGTTGATACAATTCTCTTTTATTTAATATCTACAATTCAATATCTACAAATCTACAATCTACATGTACAATGGAAAGACTGCTTGTGGGGTTGTGATAGTACACTTGGCAGGTATTCCCAAGTTGGATATCAATATATTTGGATAGATATTTGAAAGACTATATAAAGTATTTTATTCCCAAGAGAAAATGTTATTATTGCAGGTTATATTAAACAATGCATCTGTCCTTGTTGTACAGCTTTACATTTTTATTCAGCAAACACCAGGACTTGTTCCTTTCAAATAAAAACCAGGAGTAGATTTCACTTAAACATTTCAAAATTTGAGAAAAATATTGACAATACTTTTTAACAAATAACAGTTGCTTGGACAGTTTAGGTTTACGTGTCAATACTGGATGTAAAATTATGTTTGCTCTGATGTATAGTATACAAGTTCAAAAAAGAACATCACTGGTAGCTAATATATGTCTCATAAAAGCTCCCCAGACGCCGAGCCACCCACTTTACAAACAGTTCAGTTAATCCTCCATCAGTCACACATCTCCCAGTAGTCACCACTGTGCATTTTGCCATGTTATTAGCACCTTCCCCAGCAGGTGTTATATGAGATGGCTAAGGTGAAACATTTCGTTTTTCCCCATTTTTTCCATACAAATGTGTGAATCCCGTTTATGTTTTGGTCATCTATAAAAACAAAGCCTGGAGCAGAAGACAATTTTCTCATTCATTTGATTCACTGAATTCTTGTTTTGTTTTTCACCCATAATAAATAAATATAAGTGCATTTATTTGACTTGGCATGTGTTTAAATAGTAGCGCTGTTATTAACCTGCTGGTCCAGGTTGAATAATTTTCTTTAAAGTGTATCAAAAAGGGACAGAGAACTGGAATAACTGGAGATCAACTGGAGCCATGGTCATTTGAAGGCAGCCCTCATTTCCTGGTTTGTTTGCCCACAAATTTCACAATATAACTTCAATTAAAACACATGCTCATGCTTCTAAAGGAATCATCTGTTTATTAATTTATGCATTTATTATGAGTTTAGCATTACATCTGAAATATATGTTAATTAAGCTAACAATTCACCATAGAGTTGAAGTCACCCAACCTGAAATTTAAATTTAGCCACAAGAGCCTCTGTGGGGGGCTTTTAATAGCTGAGAATTGTGTCATTTACACAGAAGTATGTCACTTGAAGTCATTTATAAGAGTGGCACCTACTGTTGCAGAAAAGCCATGGCTGGAGTTCAGCGAGTGGGCAGACAGTGTGTAAAGTTCCCAATGCTGGTATTAACTTTTGGGAGGTCTAATGGTGCTACGCGGGAGCAGAGCACTTCTCCTTTTCTCTAGCACTTATAATAATCATTTTTCCACATGTGGAGCGTTGCCTTAAGCAGAAAGAGCAGCCCTGTCAGTCATGCTTCCCACAGAGAGGAGGGGGCAGGGGCAGCCAGGGAAACTATACGAAGACGAAGAGTGTGCTTGTCTGTCTCTGTCTCTTATTACCAGGCTTTAAGAGGAGCAGCTCGCTCACACCCTGCCGCTGTCACACGGCGGGACAAGGAATAGGCGCTGCCACCAATTAACCCATGAGTGCACACTGGCACCAGAACACTAACATCACAGGCTTAAGAGTTTGTAGTGTACGTAGTTTGACTCCTGAGAGTACAGTAGACACTCAATGCCAATGGTGGTTGTTTGTAATGAATTATGGCTGTCATTGAAGAGAAGCTTTTGTGATGGATGAGTTTGTCTTTGACATTTCTTGAGGAATTGTAAAGCACAGAATCCCCACAGAGAATGATTTATGTGTCGACTTCACTAGAGAAAAATAACAATGGCATGGCTCACCGGGTGCACTATAGCGAGCCGAATTCAGAGGCAGCGGCGTTGAGCACCAAAGTGGTGAGGGCAGGGGGGCTGGGCACGGCAATTTTTCTATTGTCTGTGTGCCAAATGAAGGTTAGCGAGCAGTTGAGAAGCGCGTATTGGCAGCGTACAGGGGTTGGCAGCCTTTTCAGGCAGGAGATGGACTGGAAAACAAGTGGCTTTCAATTTTGTAGAGGGCTCATCATTGCAATAGAAAAAGAAACACAAAGAGAGATTAAACAATATTGCTTAGTTTTTTTTCCTTTGTTTATGTTTTAGTGGAGAATGAGCTATTTCTCAATCTGAGTGCGCAGCAGGGAGATGCACTGTAGGTGAAAATATGGAATATATTACCATGTGGGTATATTTGCACTTTGAGTATAAAGTGATGTGTTTTCCTCAGTGGATGTGCGAATTAGTGTTGGTGACAGAGAAGCTCCTCCTGGCTTTGGGAATAGACACAGACAGACACTTATGACGTCTCTCTTATGTAAAAGTCATCATTATCACAGCTTTATTTTATTCTACACAAGATGCTTTTCTAGAAACAGCAACATAACTGAGGAGCAAAGCAAAAGCACACAGATTATTAGTTTGTTTGAAAGCCTTCAAAACATGTAAGAAGTGTTCTGCGATTGTACAAAATTTGAAAATAATTTTAAAGGTCACTGTAAGTGGAAGAGAAATAAACATGAAAATTACAAAGGTAATAGGTCTTGAATGTAAATTGTGGAGCATTTAGAACCTACTTAAAGCTAACTCATTCAGTCGAAGCACCATAAAATAACATTGTATATATTATTACCAACTAAATCAAATCAATGGATGATGAGCTTTTCTGTTAACAGTGTGGTTTGTTTTTTATACTTTTCACAAGGTTGAAATGAGATACAGAAGTACTCAATAAAAAGATAAGCAACAACAATCTTCCCGTCCTCAACCTCAACTCCTCGTCACTGACCCCAATAAAACACTCCCAAAGAGTAGTTTCTTTGTCCACTGGTTGCAGAGAAAACAGTTTATAACCCAAAACTGTAGCTCTCATTACAAATTTTCCATGTCGTATCTTTGAATGCAACTGTATTGTATTTATGATAATATTATAGATGTCCTTTCTGTTATTGAACAACATATCAGCTCTCATATAACATTCACAGCCGTACTATTATACTAGTGTCTTCAAGCGTAGCTATTTATTTGTTACTACATTACTCCCTTTTCAACTGTGAATGGTATATCAACTCATCATCATCACAGTTATTTATTGTAATAGAGTAACTGACAGCTGTGGAAATGCTTGACAATAACGCTGTATATAAAACATATCTCACTGTGTTGTTACCAGAAAGTGGGATATTCTGAGTCTAGTGCAGTCTCTTTATGGATTGGACGGTACAATGACCTCTCTGTGCAGCGAGCAGCCCATGACCTATGTTTTCCCCATTTTGTCGGTGCTTCTCCGTTGCCATGGAAACGAAAGCCTCAGTTCTCAGTTTGCTTGGGGATAAACTGCCTACACCCCTTTTTTGGCTTGGATCTGCTTCAAAAATTGGTTATTGTTATGTATGTTTTGCATGTTTTGTAAAAGGAAGTTATTGCGTAGTCCAACTTATATTGTACAAAATCAAGTTTCTAAAAGTCAAGCTTACGAATACAGCGGACTTAATACTAAATGAACAGATTCCCTCCTATAATGGCGTAGTGGGACTGGGAAAGGAGTCTAATTAAACAGACTAGCTGAGGTATAACTGCAAGCTACATACTGTTTGTAATCAATGGTAAAATAATCATTTATTTGTATGGCTCTGTATTACCATGGAAACCTAATTTAAGTGCTGCCCACTTAAACTAATACAAATATCTTTGGTTTATGTGCATCCACTGCAGATAAACTAGCTGTCACACATTTTATCTTCTGTCATATTATCTTATATTGTATTGTCACGTTGCAGTTACGGCTGTCCCGGTCTGGAGAGGATCTGGGAGGCTGACCTGGAGGCATGTCACCTATTTTTACGAGGGCTTCAGCTGCGAACCCCCAGCATCAGTGGAGCAGATGTGGAAGACCTTCAACCCACCACTCTTATGCCTCAGAGCCAGGACTGCTCCAAGGAAGAAGAGGAAGAAGAAGACTGTGCCATGCTGACTGCTTTAGGAGGGCGCTGGTGTCCCGAGGCCAACTTACAGAACTCACAGTTCACTAAGGTAACGCAGCAGTGTAAATGTAATGCTAACAACACACCATGCATTATTGATCTGACGCCTTAACATCCACGCAACTGTCTGACTGACTAATGTGTGCAGCGCTACATTCAGAACAGACAAGATGCTCCTCTGAGGGTTTATACTACCAAGCTCTTACATAGGCATACATATTGTCTGAGAACAGTTTTCTGCATCTGACCTCAAATCCGTCCAAGTTTAATGTAGTTTTCGAAATAGATTGAACATGTATATATATAATGTTTATTGCATGCTATAAAACAGACAGGCCTTGGTGCTCCAATATTTTTATGTATAGGTCTTTTCATCTCTCTTAAACTGCTAATGTCTTTTTTGATTCAATTATTTTTAACTGTTTTTTAACTGCAATCTTTATTCAATCTTGCAAAAAAAAGGTCAAATGAAAGCAGTCTGTTGCATTTGACCTCAAATGAAGCTTGTGATCGCACCCCATCTTTGCCACTTTGACTGAAAAAGACAAATACAGTGAAACCATTCAGCGGGGTCTGAATACAAAAGTCTACAACGGCCCAAGCTGTAGACTATTAGTGCATTTGTTTCGAGGTGTTTCTAAATGAGGAAAATGTGGGCGTAAGGGAAGCGACCGCTCGGAAAACACTTTTGGCTTCCAATTTTGATCTAACACATTGTTTCTGTGCGATTACGTGTGTTTAAGTGAGAATGCATGCGTGTGGTGTGTGCATGCATTGGTGTGGGCTTGTGCAAGGTTTTTCTCTGCTGGTCTATCCCGCAGTGAGTTGCAGCCCAGCGCCTGCCCGAGGGCTTGGCCATGCTCGGTCAAACTACTTCTCACACTTCCCTCCACCCACGCTGTCTCAACTGATAGGAACAAAGCCAACGCAGCCAGTAGTCGTGTTTAAAATACACTTTCTAGACATGTTTTTTGAAGGTATTTTGTCTCACAATTCAGCACAATTTTTGGGAATTCAATTACTTTTTATTTATCAAGACGTCAGTGATATAAACTGGTGCATCTTTCCTGTTGCTGATTAAGTGTGTCTAAAATAGTGTCTTGTCTGTCTGCCTCAGTACTCTTGCATGAATGTCTCTTTTAACTGCATGAATCTATATTCTTCTTTCCCTTTGTTTCTCTCTCTGCTTTTTTTTCTCTTCCCAAAGACTGGCCCCTCCTAACAATCCTCCATCTACCAAAAGGTGAGAACGCCCACAATTTGTCTCATCTGACACTATAGCAGCTTGAAAAATGTTTTTACTTGCCTTGGATTTAACTATAAATGGCCTTCCCTTTAATATTTTCAGCCTTATCCTTGTGGGATATATACAATCACAAGAGCTTTCCAATCCATCTAACATGTTTTTCACTAACAAATTGTGTAATGTTTCAAATATAAAAGGTCTAATTGGGTCCCTTTCTTTGAGAGATCTACAGAGCATGCACACAATATGCAAATGTAATGTCATATATCAACCACTTAATATTTAATCCTTTATTTAGTTTTATGTGTCGCTGAAGAGCCACTCAGCATGTTTTTGCATTTCCAAGGACACACATCTCAGAAGGGTTCTTTAATTAAAGTACTAGATATAACTGTTTCTGTCTCAAAGCTGTGTTTTTTATCAGTTGGATGCCTAAAAAACCTGTGCAGAGGCAGATAATAGGTTGCCGTGAGATGAAAGCGGTTGATGTAAGCACCAAAGGCAATCCAGCAAAGGTTTTGAAATTGCTGCATTAAAACAATGACGTGAGGGTCTGTCAGTGGCTCACAGAGAAGCATAGAAATAGAGACAGTGACAGGTTACAGCTTTTTAATCAAAAATAATTATAAAAACACCCTATTTTTAAGTTGCTGCTCCTTTTAAACAGCCTAAAGCCACAAACAGTGCCTCCAGTTCGTGCCGTAATTACCTGTTTCCTTATGAAGAATGTACAGTTGTGCTCTTTGAATACTAAGGCAAAGCTGCAGCACAGATGAGCCTGTTAATCAGCTTTTCTTGTCAGTTTTGGTGATGAATAATTACAGCCTTGTCTCATTATGATGATGCTGCACACGTACAGTACACAAGCGACATAATTGCATTTTCAATAATTCATGAGCAAGTTGAAGACTGTGTGGCCTCAACAAATGTTTCCCTTTTGTTGCAGAAATTGGAGGAGTTTTTGTTTTGCATGGAGGACAATGCCCCAGAGGTGAGTGCGGACCTGGTAGTGTGTTGTCTCACTGAATGTGCCTGAATGTTATCAGTGTAATTAAAGTGTCAGCTCGGTGGACTGGGATACAAAGGGATCAATTAGCTGACCTCAACTTAAACATGACCCTGTCACACGTTCGACTGTGTGATCGATACCCATTTGCATCAGTAACCCCTGGCAAGGCACCATGCACAATGACTTTACACAACCACAGTTTTGCTGAGCTGGTGTTTTTTTAGCACTTGCTCCTGCTTTACATTCATAGATTTGCACTTGCACCTACTTTTTCAAAGCAGAGTGAGCAGTATTTGTTAAGGGCGTATGCAAGTGTAAGTCCGTTTTTTACAGTTGACACTCCACCTCATAAATATATTGAAATTACAGTTTCTGAACAGGTTCTAGATGTCAACATATCTCGTGACTGAGAGGTATGAAAGCAAATTTAGTAGATGACAGTTATAGATATGACTTTTGGTTTACATGCATTGCATGTGTTTCTTGTGGATAGACTATTACTTGTGGTAGATACTTATGTTTCAGACTGCTTTTTGAAGTGACTGTAACATATTTAGCAGAGGTTTAGTTACTTATCATAGAAAAGCAAGGAAGCAGTTGTTACATTACATTTAGTCATTTAGCAGACACTTTTGTATCACTTACATTAAACTTCTATTCACCAGTGTTACACCACTGGAGGCATGGTGGGTGAAGTGTCTTGCCCAAGGACACAACAACAGTTTGAACTGTGGGGAGAGTGGGAATTGAACCACCAACCTTCTAGTTATAGGACAACTGCTCTACTACTGAGCCAAATATACTTTATTGTCCCAAAAGGAAATTAGCTGTGCAGCTGCAGAACGGACATACAGTACATAACAGATTAATAGTAAATACATGAGTACATACTTGTACAAATACACACATTCATACAGTAACAGTACTGTAACCAGCAAATATTGCTAAATGAAGTCGAATTATTGCACCTACCCAGAGCTAAAAAACATTTTAGCATAAAGCTAAACTAAATTAAAATCTGCAGCATGGATAAGTAATGGTCCAACTATTCCTGCCGTATATTGCAGCACATTTGTTTATTTATTTAATGCTTATTGATCAATGTAAGAAGTTTGTCAAAGTTTCAACTCCAAAAATCAAAGAGAATCAGCGAAAGATCAATAGATACTGAATGTAAAATCAGTGCCACCAGACAAGGCTGCCTTTTAAAAGACCAAGAAATAATAAGTAAGTAAATAATAAGTTAGTATGCCATATTCTCCCACTGAGAATTATTATACATAAATACATTGGAGCATGGAGAATATACAGGAGGCTGTCACACATGGCACCTTGAATGACTTAAATTATTTACCGCAGCCTGTGAAAGGCTATCTGTGTTGACGACGTGGAGTTTTTTTGGAGCTGGTTTCTGCATCTGACCTCTAGCTCCTTTCCATAATGACTTAAAGTAAATGATTCCCACTTAGCTGCTGCCAAGCCGCTGCCCTGCTGCCACAATGGAGATTGATTTGGTGTGTGTGCGATGTGCATGTGTGTGTTTTAGCATCACTTTATTTTCTTCTAATCTCTACTAATTGTACTTTTATCCTCTCAAGGTTGTTCATTCCCCTTTTCATTTGGCCTCACAGTGGTGTTGAAAAGTTGTTAAAGGGTTTTGATTAGATATGGTAATCAGGTATTTTTTGATTAACACCTCGGCGCCAGCCACAATATGACTGCGTGAATAATAGGGTAATTGTTATGGCCCAGTTTATTCCTAAAAAATATGAAAGGTTTAGAACATGCCAGGTTTTATTCATGCTTTGCACATGTAGCAAAGCTCTCCTACTCACCTGTGCGTTGCATTGTGTATCTGTCAAGAAGCCACTTTTAATTGAAATCAACATTTTGAATATCATTTCTACAGAAGACGCCAAGTATTGTTTGTTATATGTCATTGAAAGTGACAGTATAATGGAATTTACTTATTGAATAGAAAACTTTCTGTCACACTTGAGAAACAGTTTTCATAACAAACCATCTCTGGGAATTATAAGACACACCTGTAGGTTTGATGGCGCAGTGGCCCACTTTGATAAATTTATTTCCTTGCCACACCTAAACACTGAAACATGAATGTAATTATTTGGGTCCCATTGATGCCTCAAAGTGGCTTGTCCCGCATTCATTCATTTTTCTGATAATTATCCTGGTAAGGGTCGCGTATGGCAGGCGTCAATCCCAGCGTCTTTGAGGGTGAGGTAAACCCTGGATGATTGTCAGGCAATCGCAGAGCTATCCAACAAATATGGATCTAAATTGTTTGTCCAACGCATCCAGCAAAACTGTCCACTGTTTCAGCATCAATAAGACATTTTGTTCACTTGCTCCTAATACGGTATCCCACCACAGACAGGTGCCATTGGAAGGTAATATGCCATTCATATTTTTAATAAGGATAACATGCAAACAATGACAGAAGGGGGAGGAATAAGTAACTGAACTATCACATTTAATATCTGGTTTGGCAGCAATAACTTCAACCAGACGTTTCCTGTAGTTGCAGATCAGCCTGGCGCATCGATCAGGATCAATCTTGGACCATTCCTCTTTAAAAAACTGCTGCAGTTCAGTCAGATTCCTGGGATGTCTGGCATGAATCACTGTCTTGAGGTCATGCCACAGCATCTCAATGGGGTTCAAGTCTAAAGCAGCCTAGGGACCGTTCTTGCTTCTGTTTTATTAAAAAAATAAAACCGGACCAATTTTTCCCGCACAAAATACTAATACCGTATACCAAACTGCAGTTTAGCGCTTAGCATTAGCGCCTCGTGCGACATTTGCGTCAGGATGGCAAATATCTCCGCCTCATTAAATATTATTTAATTTAATTAACAGTATATTATCGTTTATCAGCGTTTTACGTTGCCTTCCTATCTCTGTTGATATTTTTCTTTTCTGAGGTCTTTCTCTGTGTTAAAATATATTTTCAGAGCTGAAAATACACTCTATCGGCAGATCACAAGCTTGTGTAGACCAATAGGAGCTCTCCTTTTTCGAGCATGTGGTTTGCTCGCATGTGATTGGCCATTTTATCCGTCCCTGAGTAACTTATTCAGTCCCCTATAATAAATAGTGCGCTTTGAGTGCCTACTAGGTGGAAAAGCGCTATATAAATAAATTAAAACAAAATAAATAAATACATTTAATATATTATTTAAACCATTTCCCAACTAGATAAAAAAAATATCTGGTGAAGTTCATATAAATGTAACAGGTGGTTGTCATATTGTTTTATATTTAGAGGATTTTTTCTGTTGCTTTGTTATCATCCTCAAGGGGCAGATTGTGAATTGTATAGTATAATAATTACAATTGCAAAATGCACAATAATATATATAAAAATATATAGTATATCGATATTGCCTTCTCTGGTGTGAACAAACCACATACATACTTGATACTTACAAAAAGCCTCCCAGCCTCCAACACAAAACAGGATCAGTTTAAACACTTTCCTGAATTAATCAAAAGCTAGTTAACTTTTTAGAGTTTAAAATTAAATTGTCTCCTTTATTGTCTGAGGGCACACTAATGACCTTTACGGTAATAACACGGTGGAGTTATTTCTTAGCGCTGCCCAGAGTTGGCTCTAACAGCACCTAAGGGACTGTGCACAATTATATGCTGCCTCTCAGTCATTATTGTTTAAATAACCATCGCATGAGTGTTTATGTCTTTAAATTGAATTCCTGAATAATACCCTCATGTTTATGTGGGCTGCTTTTTTGTGTTTAAAAACATTTGTGTCAAAAATGATCGACACTTATATGGTTTAGATTTTATTAAACACATTTTCCTGTTGGAAGATCCCATCGAGAGGGAAAATCACTTTGTTTTGACGACCCACAGCAGCAGGAAAAATCATCTCGGATAGTTGTAAACAAACTGTCATTCCGCTCAGTGTGTGTTTCTTTTGTACCCTGTGGTCCTATTGACTTTACAAAGATGGACTGGAGGCTGTGAAGTATTGAATCAATCAGCTGCACAAAGACAAGCCTCTTATCATCTTTTAACCCGACTTTTAAGAAAATAAACACTTTGGCGAGTTCTTATTTTGACTTCTTTTCATTTGAAGGTTAGTGATCATCACATAATGCAGCTCCTGAGAACAAAAACATGTTAAAAATGCTCATGTCATTTTTTGTAGAATGTTCAGGCGGTGCTAAATAGTCTTTTTCAAGTGTTAAATCGCACATGGATGACTTCTATTGTGGTGTGCCTCAGGCCTATTTTTGCTTCTTCCAGACGGTTACATCATCTCAAAAAAACAGTGCTAATCCAGGGCAGCGACGCGCCAGTGATTGTTCTGACACCATCGAACTGCAGGGAGTTGATATTTTCTACCTGGACCCATGAGTCAGATAGAAGCGGGTCCGTGTTGTTTGACCGGGGCGCTGTGTGTGTGTGTCGTTTGTGTTTGTGTAGGTCGGTGTGTGTTTGTGTGCTCTAAGCTTGATAAATGTGAAGAAACTAGGACACAATGTCTGCTAAGGGGCCTGTCCTAATTATGGCCGACTGTGCTGTGAACGCTCTGCCCTGGTGCACTCTGCTCCTGCACCAGCTCCACATACCCACCCACCATCGGCAGTACAACATGCTCCTTATACAAACCGCCTCCTCTGGTGAACTGGTCTGAAAAGAGCACAGATGATTTACCTGCTGTGGATTGTGTACATTTTGACCTTAGCCTTTTTCTCAATACTTTAGCTCTACAACATTCCTATACTTGGTTATATGCTTTTTTTCACAGCAGTAAGACATAGTTAACTGAAAGAAAAAAGGTTTTTCTAAATATTAAAAATTTATAATTTGATATTATACAGTATATTGTACAATAAAAGCATTTATCACATATCAGCATTTTAAACAGTTTGCTATTGTCAGTTATTTTTTTGTGGTAATGTGAGTCAAAGTATTGCAACTGTTGCTCTATCGAGCCACTGCCGTCCTTCAACCGGGAGGTAGGTGGTTAGAATCCCGCTCTCTCCACATTTCATACTGTCGTTGTGTCCTTGGGCAAGACACTTAACCCACCTTGCCTCCAGTGGGGTTCCAGCTGTGACACTGGTGAATGGAATGTAAGTCGCTTTAAATGAAAAGCATCAACCGTAAATGTAACACTGGTGAATGTAAGTCGCTTTGGATAAAAGCGACTGCTAAATGACTAAATGTAAATATAAATGTAAATCGTTGTCACAGTCTTCTTGTCAGTGATTGGTCATCGTGTGGCGCAGTGGCTCAGTGGTAGAGTGGTCGCCCTCTAACTGGAAGGTTAGCGGGTCTATTCCGCTCTCCCCAGTTCATACTGTTGTTGTGTCCTTGGGCAAGACACATTTTGGCTCTAGTGTATGAATGTGTGAAAATGTTTGGAGGTTGGAGAGTCTATAGGCGCAAAATGGCTGCCACGTCTCCACCACCAGTGTGTGACTGTGGAGTGAACTAATAATGGACTGAGTAAAGTGCTACATAAATCCATTATTTTTATTATTTTTATTATTATTATTACTATTATTATTATTATTATTATTATTATCACAGCTGTCAATCACCTGCCAGACTCATAGATTTCATTTATTAAAACCTCTGTGACCATTTGAACTGCAGTCCAGCAACACATTTTTTTCCAAATGACATAAAAATCTAATAACATTCCTGTAGGTATTATCTGAATTTGGCAACATTATGTCTACTCTAATTAGATAAAGACAGGTGATACTTCCTATGTAATTGAATATTTTATGTTTTAATAAGTCTATTCAAACTACCCAAACTCTTAAAGCGTAAGTTACTGGATCATATAATGTAAACCTATATTTAATCTTTCCAATATGTATCAGACAAAAGGCTACTGTAGTGGTAGTAGAACGTAGTAATAGGAGTAATATAAATAGTCATTAAAACCAGAGACATCATATCATTAAGATATGGACAGGAGATGAATCCTGTTTAAATAAATAGATTATCTTTATAAGTCTAAACCTTCCAACTGACAAAATTTACGAGATAATGCCGATCCAAATCACTGGATCATATAATGTATTGTATAGTTTTATTGGGTAACTCATCATCCAATCTCTACCTTTTGCAGGACGGCTGCATCGAGGCAGAGGCAGCGGACTTGACAGAGCAGTGTGAGCTAATCAGTGACCGACTAATGACTCTGGAGGATGAACTGCAGGCAGCCATACAGAACCGGGACCAGGCCCTCACTCATATCCTTTCACTCTAAACACGCTGTCCCTAAAGTTTAGCTCTTGTATACTGTGTGTCTGGGTCCATTCATCTCTTGGACCTAGTTTCCAACTCACTAAAGTACACATCCCACATACCTTGACTGAAGCAAGTTCCCACTCATTTTACCTTTTAAGGTAAAAAAATGTCTTATTTGACATTACCGATGCTTTAAAAAAAAGGGGGAATTGGATATAAACCTGGATCAGATTGGTTTTGTTGACAGGCGGGATGAGCCGACTAGAAAATGAAGTCCACTGGAGGTTATTAGAGGACTGAGGATGTGGGCTGCCAGTCACAGACAGGACCAGGGCTGTCACAGATAGAAGAATGTCACTGTAATGAGTTTGCTCTTGTCATATCTTAATGTCCATCCTTCTCCTGACCTGCCTTCTTCTCTTCCACTCCCTTTTCACTGGATATGGAAGAAATTACAATATCCCTGATAATGACTCAAAGGAAGCTGTTGGAGCCGATTACAGGTCACAATACATCATTTTCTGAGCTAATTAGAAAGCTGATTGGAAAAGGATTGGTGTGTTTTTCCTCTCCACTTTTGCCCTCTACACTGTCTGCTTAAAAGACAGATAGAGGTGGTGATATTTCAACAATACAATGAGAAAAATTGGCCACTTAACCTGCTTTTTCATGCTTTGATTTTCTGTTATGTCTCATTTGAACAGAATCTGGGAGAAATACATTCCCAGTCTGGACAAAATTATGGGATTTACTCACTTTTAGATGGATTTCCAGTATGTCCTTCACTGTGTTTAGCAAGGCCCACTCTTTTCACATCTGATTAGAGATTCAAGTCCCCCTGCTGTGCTGGCAGGGGTCAGCACAGGCCCTCCACATGTCCACATGATATCAATGCAGCCTGGCAGTCAGAGATAGACACAGATTGGGCCGCCTTTCTCTACCTCTCTGTTTTTATGTCCTTACATGTCATTCATTGCAGCTTTTTGAAGTCGCTGCACTGAGGACTCTGCAGAGACAGGACAGGGGTAGTGTTGAGGTGTTTTTGTGTAAAAGGAGATAGAGGTTGTTGTTGATACAATGACAGAAACTCCAGTCTATTTATGTATCACTTTTTATACAAAGACATATATCTCATGGTTCTGTGTACCCTGTAAAGAACCCTATTTTTTCTGACTCCTATTAAAGATAAGGTAAAAGACACTTTTGGCATAACTTCATCATCATCCTATTTGGACTGTCTTGTCTTAAAAATGTCTTTTCCTGTGCAGTATTCATGAGCAGCTCTTTAACGGTTGGTTAATTATGAATGAGGCCAATCTGTGTCCGTTCACAAAGTAAAAGGAGCCGCCAGGCCCCATCTGCCGTCCAAGTGCTGTCCCTTTGATCCGCCACTTAAACTGGACACTGGGGCGATTCATTTGAGTTTAGGAGCAGGTTAAACAATCTCTCTCTGATGACGGGCTCTATCCTGTTTCACTGGCGCTTCATGAATAATTGATCTGCCCTGTTTGCTCATGCCTCCCACCCCCTACCCTGCAATAGATGAGATGAGATCATGAATAGTGAATCACATGGGGTTAAATCGCCTATGACTTGATGATCTGTCGCAGTAATCTGTTTGAGGGGGTCCAAATGGAAGGCTGAGAACTTCATCAGGTTATGGATGTCCCCTGTCATTACCATTAACTGTCCTGGGCCACAAGTGTCAGATTTACCCTGAGTTTTATCTGCAGGCATGGCGATTATTTACATGTAAATTTCCTTGATTTCCTTGACTCTGACCGCACAGTTGCTGGAAAAAGAGGTTCAAGAAGTGAAAACCACTTTGCAGACGATGCTAGCACAGCTCCAAAAGGATGAAGAGGAGGAAGAAGAGGAAGTAAACAAGTTGCAAGACGATGATCTCATGGAAAATGGCATCGAGGAGGATGAAGAAGAAGAAGAGGAGGACCAGTACTTTAGCGACAGCTGGGACATTTGAAACTGGGAACCTGTAATGTTTTATGAGCACTCGCTGACCTCGACTCTGCGGTTGAAGTGACCTAACGTCCATTAACTGTAAAGCACATCTGGTCTTCCTGGTACCGGTCAGTTTCCACTACAGAGCCTTTAAAACCAATTTGATGAATACATATGAAGGATATTGGTATAAATGCAAAATGTCAGAAACTTAAATCAAAAACATTTCATAGCTTTGAATTTTCACTTTTGTAAATGTTTGTAACTTTAATTGTGTTTTTTAAATGTTGATCATGATAACATTTATTTATGTTTATTTTAAAAAGTCTTAAACCCTAAAGCACATTCGAAAGAAAAAACAAGCAAATGCCCAACTGTTGCTTTGTGGAGCATTAATGTTTGCTTATTTCTAGTTTAGCATTCGACCAATCCGTTAACAGCATCTCTAACTAAAAAATATCCTTCTTTCTTAACTCAGGTTACCACTGAGTTTTTTTTATTTTTATTAATATGACGGAATTTAAATGTAACTGTGGAGCTGGTTTCACAAAGACAGACCTTGTCTAAAGCACAGCAATTGTCAGATTGTTAGGCCTAGCTGTGGCACTGGGTAAAGTCACTATCACTGTCAATTCTGATTATGGTGCAATACATTTTTGACTTAAAGTAGGAAAAAAGGCCACATCAACTTGATTTATATGCCACATTGCTTAAAGATAGATGAGGAAATTACACCTACAGTTAATAATCCCAATCCAAATGTTACCAAAAACTGGGGGCTCAGGGTATGTCCAGACTCCATACTAATACATTTTAATTTTATGGCAATGCAGAACAAAACAGTGGTAAAACAATCTAAATCGACGTGTTATTATTTTTACAAATTACACTACCCTACAATTAGTTGTCAAGGAGACCATGTTGTTTTACCTTTACAACCAATCAGAGCAGGGAAGCAGGAAGTAATCATTGGTATCCTTATTGTTCTTAATGGTGCCCGTTTTGGTCTGTCCACACTACAACACAGAGCCAGAGTTTTTATAGGGGATAAGCATTTTAAATTTCACTGCTTTAGTTTTGGTAAAAAAAAAAAAAGCAAAAGTAGATGCAACAGGAACACAGTAGAAAAGTGTTTTAAACAAAATGCATTGGTCTGAATTAGTCTGAACCTGGATGTAGCAGGCTCTGTATTGCACCAACTTTGAGTCATAATTAAAGAGTAGCCATTAAAATGTTCTTGTTGCTGTGTTATTGCACAGCATAGTTTAAACCCCTTTTATTTTCTTCATAAACCCATAATGAAATCATAAATTATGAACTATTTGAACCCTTTTGCTTCCTCGAAAAGGTTAGCATGTATGTAATACTCAACATTACCATAGCAACATACAGTATATCTTCCAAGTGAGCCTGCTGACAATGGGTTAGCAGGATCGTCTTGTTACTATGGCAACTAATATGTTATGGTTTATCCTGAGGGCACAGTGGCTAACTTTAAATTTTGTAAAAATAACAAAAACAAGGAGTCATACAAAGTTGCATTTTTCTAAAATACTTTTTTCTTTTGTGGTTTATAGGACTTTTGTGAAACCTGCTCTGTTCACGATTGATTGTGGTGCTAATGAATGTGAGCTAACTTTAACACTTTACAGAGTTCCATTAGTGTGGAAACGCAATATTTATGTCACTTTATGCCTTATGTATTTTGTGTATATTCATGTAGGAAAATGAAAAATAAATTATGAATTGGCACAAGAAAGAAAATAGACTAGTGTGTGTTTTTCTATTTCCACTAAGTGAGCCGTTTTCTGTTTGTTTAGTCTCATGATGAAAATGTAATTGTAACGTTTTCAGCTATTATTTCTTTACGTTAAAAATTTATTTTACACTACACTTGATACATTGTATCTACTTCATTAAATACATACTGTGTAACAAACTGTAATATTATTTAACAACATAGTACATACATACTAATCCTAACCTACCTACAGTATGTAAGTACACATAATTCCATTATGTATGTACTATGTAGTTAAATATTATTGCAGATTGTTACACAAGGAGGTAGATACAATTTATCAAGTGTAGTGTAAAAATAATGTATCACCTTTTTTTAAAGCCTCTGAACTATATTTCAAATTCAGCATCTCACTAAATACAGCATGTACAGTATTGTTCAAAATAATAGCAGTACAATGTGACTAACCAGAATAATCCAGGTTTTTAGTATATTTTTTATTGCTAAGTGGGAAACAAGTTACCAGAAAACAAACAAGACCCAGCATTCATGATAGGCACGCTCTTAAGGCTGTGCAATTGGGCAATTAGTTGAAAGGGGTGTGTTCAAAAAAATAGCAGTCACATTGTACTGCTATCATTTTGAACAATACTGTAGCTCTGTTCCTAATACTGCGTCCCACTGCTGTATGCTTGTGTTGAGTTACAGGCCTCTTGTGGCGCACTTCGCTGACTGCAGCAGGGCGGGATGCCAGGCAACAGGGTAGCACAAAAAGTAGGATATATCAGTAATAAGGGTCTTCTAGTGAGCTCTTTAGGGGATTACAAGCACTTTTTCTTATCTGTAGTCAGCAGTGATGTTTGGGCTAATTGGGAGACAGCTTCACACAGGACACAGTGGGCGAAAACATTTTGAAGCATGGATCCTCAGGGGCGTGTCAGCAGTCATAAAAACAGCCCTGAGCTGAGGGTTTACTGCCAGGACGCAGGGCACTTGGCAGGACCCAAGTCTCCACATCTGTCAGTGTGAAACACAAAACGCCAAACACCAACAGCTTATAATTAAATCTGGACCCACCCCTCGCTGTGCCCCATGTGGCAGCTCTGTGCATAAAGTGACCACAAAGAAAGACACGTGTTATGAGGTTCCAACCATGGAGAAATGTCACTGTACACCGATGTAGTGAAGTGAACGAGCAGTACACCAAGCAAAAGTGAGTCTTAAAGGTGCAGTGTGTCAAATTCATATCAGTCAAACACTATCGTTTTTAAGAAGTTTTAATATTAAATTCTTTTTTATTCAAAAATGTACAAAACTATTTGTATTATCTGTGAAGTTTAAACTATTGTGTGCTTTTTGATTGGGTCTAGGTGAAATAAATGGTAAAATAAGTTAAATTTAGTCACTGACAGCCCATTTAAATAAACATATTAGAGCTTTTATTTTGAAATGATCAGTGTAGTGTTATTGTTACATTACAGTGTCTCTCAGTTGGTTCAACATTGGACTTACAACTACAGTAAATGCTGTTGAGCTTCTATAAATGAAGTTATTGCAGATATTTTTTTTGACAGATTGAATATTTACTGCCTTTATGAAATCTAAATAAATGATAGGAATGGTGCTTGTACCAAAGGCTTTCACATCTGATTTGTTTACTGCACTGAGTCGTCTGACAGCTACAAAACCCTGTGATCTATGAACTGTGTTGTGAGCTTCCCCTTTTACGCCACTTGACTGCGCCGCATTAATGAATGCAAATTATTGCATTACACTCACTGAGAGAGATATGTGTGCTCTTTGAAACTGACACCTGCGTTTTGTGCGTTAGTTGTGGTCAGTGAGTCTCTGGAGTCTCAAGACAGGTGTTGTTTTAAGACCTTTTTACACTGCATTTTACACAATTTTATTTTATTCAAATTTTCACAACCATGGATGTCTTATTTTTATGTATTATCATAAAAATACATCGGTGAAAAAAGGGATCTCCGAATACCACTTGTTTCTAGAATGAGTAACAAGTTAGAGTACATTACTTACCGATACCAAGTACAGATAAAAAAAACTTAACCGGACCAGTCTTTGGCTTGATATTGGTTTTAAGACTATTTTAAAAAGGTCTTGGTCTTGATTTGACCTCAAACTTGTTTTTACTCTGCCTTGTCTTGGCCAACTAAGACTACAAATGGGATATTTGTCTGTCGTTGGAATTGAATAAAATCATTTTATACCTACTCAAAAATCTTGTCCTAGACTATATCTGTCTCCTTCACCAAACACTGACCTCGACGAGTCTGGACCTGGTCTAAGACTGACGCTTTCTAAGACTGGACTATGTCTGTCTCCTTCACCAAACAATGACCTCCATGAGTCTGGACCTGGTCTACAACTGAGCTTTGACTGTTCAGATTTTTTAATTCTTTGCTTGTGTCTATTACAGTGTCTTTTACACTGGCTCAGTCTTGGTCTTGACTTGGTCTCAAGTTGACATAGTTTTGGTTTTGACTCTGTCTCAATAGCTAAAAGTCTTGATCTTGTCATGGTTTTGATTCTGTGATACTCTCCTGTCACACTAGTAAGGCAGTACTATCTGAGCTGGTAGAGAATGAGTAAGAGACTTGTAATACCAGTGTGTACCGAGTACTGCTAAAAGTATCTGGTGTAAAAAAACAGAAAAGTCTCATGAATTTGGGTTTGTGTGTTGAATTTGATTTGTGTAATGTTGGTGGACAGTGTGAGCATATCCTTTGACCCTTTGATTTAGATTAATTGGGCTATAAGTTCTGGAGCATTTAATAATTGCTAAAATGCAAGATGACTTACAAAAAAAACACCAAGATGGGATCATAAATAGCCTTTCCTATTACTTTGCTCTGGTCTGACGTCAGAAATCACACTTAATTATAAACAGTGCAGCAGCGGGAGATGAGGCAGTCTCCAAAGAAACAAATCTATTTTCATGTCTTATAGCACCAGACAGACTGGACTAAATGCACTCTCAGCCATTTTCATCAAGTCTAATTTAAACTGACCCTTTTAGAAAGCATGTGTGAAAAACTAAAGTAAAAGCAGGTCTTTGTGCCGAGAGATGGAGCTGTACTTACTGTGCTGCAATCAGAAATATGAGTCATTTGCATATTTAATCATTCAGACTCAAATTGGAATAATTATCCATCGTTCGTGCAGTCAGAGCCCTGGAGGTAAAAATAACACAACAGCCACGATTTCTATTTAAGATATTTACATTTCTCATGTTTTCCTGATCTGATACACTCTAATTAAACAAGAGGCTTTATATTTTAGAGCAGAACTGCGGCAAGATTTAGAAATCAAATGAAAAAACATAAATGCTCAGTCTTAGAAGTGATTATGGTTTTCTAATGTCTACATTTGAAAACTAACTCCTGGAAAATTATGTTTTTATTAAAAGATGTTTCAAATAAACCTTGTTCAAGCAGAGGGGGTAGTGTATAATCTGCAGTCATGTAACGCTTCCACTGGGACATAACCTCATTTGTTCAGTACATATGTGTACGAAAGCACTGATTAGTCCTCTTATATTCAAATTTATTTCAATGTTTCACACACTTTTCAACCAGTTTTAATCAAAAGAGAACACCAATAATCTGAATAACGTCACAAATTGTTAATGCTGTAACCAAGACCACATTAATCGAGATCAAGTCATGACAGAGACTGAAATGTATAGAGACATAAGCAAGTGTGTCAACACCAAGACAAGGTGAGATTTGAGATATCAGAAAAAAATCCAGTCTTAGACCAGGTCCAAACAAACTAAGGGGTTATTGCTCAGTGAAAAAGGCAGAGTTCGGGGGAATTTTATAATCAAGATAAAATCATTGAAAATATTTCAACCAATAACAAAAAGAAAAAAGGCCTTAGTCAGTCTTGACCTCCATGTTTAATAGCAAGGGGCAAATTAGAGAAAAATCTTTAAAAGTGGTCTTCTCTGTGCCACAATAACTACTCTATTATACTATAAACTTTACATTAAGGAAATGATTGTAGAAGTTTAATATTACTCTTTGCACTACATAGCACAAGGAAAGACTCTTCCATTTAGCCAGCTTTTTTCTGACCAAATTACCAGCCATATCTTTGTTCCAGATTTTTGTTTTCAGGGACGGTGAAGCAGGTAGAGTGGGTCCTTTAGTAAGGTTTGCAAAGTACAACAGTACAACAGGAAAATGGGAGAAATTTTCTAATTTGACCAATTTCTGTGAACATCATTTATGTGTGTTTAATCCCTGTCAGACATGAAACAAGTGTTTGTGTGAAACTGATCCAAAATGGCTTCCTCAAAGCCTTTAAAAGCTTACATTCACTTTGTTGTATAAACCTGTGTGTTAAAAGGATATATAGCACCACCGTCTTTCTGTCAAACACTGTTTTATGACTTTGCTTTGTTTGGCACAGCTCGAAAAAGGTCTTTTTTAGCAACAGGGGACACATTTTCTCTTGAATGCCAAAGCTTAAAGAAGATATTAATCCCAAATAATTCCTCCAGAGAGACTTCCTCCATTTAGATCCTGCCTGTCCCGTTGCTGGTTCACCTTGTCCCATCTTTTGGGGACATGGCTGTCGTTGGAAAGCTGAAATATCATGTCAGCTCTGCCATCTTTCCCACTTAGTCTCAAAACTGGACAGGTAGCACACCGGGGAGAGGCAGGATCGATGTGGGTGATGGATGGAGCTGGCTGTCTTTAAAAGAAAACAGGAGGGGGCACTTAATGAGAGGGGCTGTGAGCAATGGGGAGCTCTCTGCCAAGGGACACAGGCTGCACAGTCTGATGAGAGTGAGGGCCCTGTCTGCTGGAGTATGAACATGTTGTGAGGCACAGTGTGCTTCTGTGTTAGAAACATGAAATATGGAGCATCAGGTCAGCGTGTCAGCTTACCTTTTGTTCAGCTTACTTTTTAGTTGGTCTATGCTCCATCCACATATACAGCCCCAGATGCTTCACTCACTTGGAGCAGGTGAGTGCTTGAGCTGAACTGGGAGAAGAATGAGAGTTAAGGGCCTTGTGTCTTGATAATCTTATCTCTAACAATGTCACAGGGGTTGCAAGTATTAAGAAAGATTGTCCTGTTACCATGGTCATGCAACACTTTCTATTAAGGTGGAAGTGATCGAGCTGTAATGTATCAAACACACACCTGTCACTTAAGCTTACATGACTGCTCTCAATTGATTTTGAGTTAACTTAAAGGGTTGCATCACAAGTTATACAGAAACCTGTCCCATTTTGACAACTTGGCTGACAATGAATTTTAGATTTTCTGTAAAGTGAAGACTTCAGAGTCCATCCCAAGATTAATTTACGCCTGATGTTGGCTTTAAAAATACATTTTATTGAGAAAGAGAAAGTATTTTTCTGCTTACTTGATCTCATCTTGGGATAAAACATATCTCAAGAACATATCACACATCTTTGCATTGTTACGCCATTTTAACAAACCCAGACTCCATCCATCCATTTTCTGCCGCTTATTTGTGGCCGGGTCACGGATGCAGCAGTCTAAGCAGAGATGTCCAGACTCCCCTCCTCCCCAGACACTTCCCCGGGAAGGTGTCCAGGAGTCATCCGGAACAGATGCCTGAGCAACCTCAGCTGGCTCCTCTCGATGTGGAGGAGCAGCGGCTCTACTCTAAGTGCCTCTTGAGTGACCGAGCTCCTTACCCTATCTCTAAGGGAGCGCCCCTCCACCCTGCGGAGGAAGCTCATTTCGGCCGCCTGTATCTGGGATCTTGTTCTTTCGGTCATGACCCACAGCTCATGACCATAGGTGAGAGTAGGAACGTAGATCGACCGGTAAATCTGAAGTTCTTAATGTCCTGGAACAAAACCAGACTCTTAATTGTTGAATTTTTGACCTCCACAGATACAGCCATAAGCACGCAAGAATTTATTTCCCCATTCTCTGTATATAGCCCTGTTCAGACATATTTTGTTGTAATTGAAAATAATAAGGAAAGCCAAATGAAAACAAGCTTTGTTAAAGTATCTGGAGCCACAAAAAGTTACCAATAAAACATATGAGTTTTCAGGAGTATAATGTCATGGAGTATAATTATGTTTCTACATAATAAGCATCATGACACTGCTGACCCTTTTCTAGTATTTGGATTATCTGATTTGTCTGATGCTCTTGGATAAACTCCAGCCTGTCAGAAGTGTCTGATCCGATATGTCGCCACTGACCGCTGTGACCTGACTCTAACATGAGGTCTCTTTGCATAATTGACAAGAACACTGACCCTGGCCGACCTCTGACTCATATTAACTCCAGTGTGTTGATTACAGATGATCAGAGGGTAACATTGATCTCACGCAACAGTATTAAAATTATTTCATAGCTGCACACATAGACTTAACTTGAAGATTATATTATTTGTTGTGATATGAATTATTGTCTTTTAAATTTGCTGAATATGTGTATAACTTTAGGTCTTTGAGACTTTTGGGGCCCATTATGACAAAACAGTTTATCTGACATGAATCTAAAAAATATTTATAGCAATTTAGCTCTGAGTCATGCAAACATCTTAATACATTTGTGAGGAGCGGCAATGTGGACTCTCTTATTTTCCCAAAGCTTTGCTCAGCAGTCGCAGCACTGTAACACTAATGCGACAAACAGACAAGGAAGAGCCGCCCAAGGACATTAGACCCATTTGTAATTATAAACAGAGCCTGAGTAAAAGTGGAGGAAGCAATGGTTACTGACAGAGGAAACAGTTAGAGACGGAGTATTCCTGTAGGGGACAAGGTATAGCCATTAAAGACGCAGACTCGACGACACAGCTGAGAATATTTCACACCAACAACGCAAAGTCATTCTGAAATGTTTTCACTCGGCGCCCGTTGTTTTATTAATCATACTGTACAGCTACAAATGTTTGGAACCACTGCTGGCCACATCTGCTTTTCTGACAGTCAAAGCATGAATTATACAAACAAAGTGGTAAACCTTGGGCAACAAGAGACAGGATCATTCAAACAGAAACATCATCGATGAGAAGGAACAACGTGCCATAACACCAGGAAAAGACCAACATTGTGACACCAAATGTTTAATTTTTGAGCCATGTCCTTAGATGTAAATGTTATTTTTAAGTTAAAGTTTAAACTGCCACAAGCAAAAAGTGACTAATTTTAGATTCTTGACATGGCTGTGACGAATGGAGGAAGATCCGGTAATGCACTCATTGTATTAAGTGCTTAAAGTGGACCAGGGTTAGAACTGATACATACATCAAATAATGGAATGTGTATGCCAAGTTTAACCTGACGTTTCCATAAATCACATGTAACTGGCTGCATGTAACACTCACATTAATCCATATGTGTTTCTGCATATTTACTCATCACTCTTGTATTTATAATGTATATATTATGTTGCATACAGTATTCAGATGCATGATGTATTCAAGGCACAGGGTTTTTTTCTGTCCAATATAAAATAAATTAAATAGAATTTATTAAATAGATCACAACAGAAGAGGATTCAGGAGATAATTATTTTTGAGATAGTATTAGGCAACACAAAAACAGGCTGGAGATTTTATTTTTTTTTTAAGCGAAAGAAAAAAGGCAGCTGGATTTATTACCATTTTTCTTTGTTTTGACATGTCACTTAATTGACAAAACAAATGGATGTGAAACAAAACCTGTATAAAATATTCTGTGAGACGCTCTTTTTAGGTTGTTCTTTATGCAAGTGTTTCTCTGCTTTCAATCAACGAGATAAGCTCTTTCAAGTGTTAACTACTGATCAGCTTCACCTATAAGTGTATCTGTGTCATCTGTGTAGGAGAAATAGACTCATCGGGAGCATGAACACGGCCCTTAGAAGCCATATGAGTGACCGGTCAAAAAGTCTGCATGCATCTCCTTTGAGTGAACATATTAATTATGTTAAATATTCACTGAATGAATTTTATAGTGGAACGTCTATCCTAAAGGTGTTTATGTGTTTGGTGAGGAACAACATTTTGGAGCTTCAGTACAAGTTAAAAACTTGTCGGACCTGGAAAAACCCTGCAAACATAAAAAAGAACAAGGGCAATGGACTGTTTAATGGGGTTTTAATTTGTTGAGGACCAGGCAAAACTATCTGAGTGAAATGGTTTTAGACCATGTGTATGTTTGTTGGCCAAGTCATCTGTGTCTTATTGGACGTAAGGACTCTTTACTGTTTACAGCCTACAGAACTGAGCTACATCTTCAAAAATAGAAATAGGGACACTGGGGATGATGCTAAAAATAAAGGTTACACAAGGCTACAACATGAAATAGCAGGGTATACAGATCCTGCTGCTCTGACAGAGTCTATGACCTGATAGTAGCACTCAAAGGAATTCCCCTGGGTCAAACAAAGGGCTACTCAAGTTCACTTTCGGGCACTGAGGGGGAAAACTGCTGCTTTTGGAAACCTCCCCCCGGGGGCGACACAACAAAGTGACCTCAGGACAGAGGAGTGGACAGGCTGCAGAGAAGGATACGGCAGCTCCTTCTACTGTCCCTGTGCCAGCTGCATGTTATTAATCTGTCAGCTGTAGACTCGACTCTATGCGGCTGGAAGTTTCCTATTTGCTTATTCTGCCCTTGAAACTGCAGTAACCTTAATTTATAATATTATATGGTGTTCCAGACTGGA
The DNA here is from genome assembly GCA_024416835.2 of Perccottus glenii. Lineage (NCBI taxonomy): Eukaryota > Metazoa > Chordata > Actinopteri > Gobiiformes > Odontobutidae > Perccottus > Perccottus glenii. Next base: position 9,584,355 of record CM044552.2, on the reverse strand, counting down.
CAAGTGCACGAGGACTGAGGACAAAATTCTTATTTTCATGTGACTGCTCATTTTTACAGGGGTCATTTAAAAATGGTTTTAAGAACTCTGCAGAAGCTGTACTGGACCCACAGTATTAGCTGCATTTATATTACCATAGAGCTTTAGAGTTATTATTACTACAGTAACCATGTGCACAACTAGACAGATTTATGGTTTCACTCTCAAATAGATCGTTTCTGAAGGGCAAGAAGGCCGTGAGTTGCTCAAAGACATGCATGTATAGGTCAACTCTAAAGTGCTGGGATAGGCTCCAGTCACCCGCGACCCCTAACAGGACTAAGATGAAGAATGAAGATGAATGAATTAATACCTGTGCTCCTAATGGGAGAGAGTCCAAAACACTGGCAGATTACACCTGTGGAAAAGTACAGCGGGACAGTTTTCGGTCAATCTCAGCTCTAAGATAAACCAGTTATTTCAACATTAGAATAGGGCTGTTTGTGACATTGATGGGCTAACAGGAAAAGATGCCTAATTGAGACAAATGTCTGAGAGAGAATGAGCATACTTTTAGCTACAAACTGGATACTGTATTCAACATATATACTATGTTAAACGTCCAGAGTATATTACACAGCAAATGGACCAGAGGGCACTGTTATTTTCAGAATGACTGTAAAGGCTTGTGGGATACAGTTACAAACAAACTACAATTTGGCATTGTGTCAAATAATGTAACATGTAAGCTGTGTCATGTAATACTTACTACCTTTTAATGTGGAAGCAGTGAACATGCAGCCTTGTTACTTTGCAAGGTTTCCGATGAATGTTTCAAACTTTTACCAATTCTCCACATGGCAACTTTAACCTTCAAATCCAAAGAAATAAGTTATGATTACGTGGCCACCTGCACAATCTGAGTCTAATAAATTTTAGACCCAATATAAGGGGTGTTGGATCAACACTGCAACAGAACCAACTTTTGTGGTTTTCCTCATTTATTTTGGTAAAATATATACAAATGCGAGAAATCAATTGAAAGCGGGAGTATTAGTGAAGCTCTGGTGCACAACTTTGCTGCTGGTGATAAGGGAAACTCAGGAAAAATAACTCGAGTGGTTGCTCTCTTCTTTGTTTTTGTTGCCATGGCGCCGGATCATCTATTCTCCACATTTTACCCTGGCATTTGTCAGAGTGGATAGTGTTACTATTACTCACCCTGTCTGAGAGTGTCTGTGCGATGTACAGAGCAGAGTGCCCTATCAGCGCCAAACCTCCATCTGCAGGCACGGGCCAAGGCAGACCCACTGGGCTTACCTGTCAGGGAGCACACTGCAGTTCAGGTGAGCTGCTCAGGTGAAAAATAACCGTCTGGCTCACTGCTCCAAGGAGGAACCCCCAGGAGTAACAAGAGTACACTTTAAAGAGGTTTGTTCTCTCTAGACTGTGCTCTCATTTCCATAGACTTCTTTTTGTGTGTTCACTGCACACACATATTAAACTGATAGACGGAGGAACCCTTGTGATAAATAAACACTTTACCCAGTGCCATTTTCTTAAAATTATGTAATGAGATACAATTTACACAAAAGGACTTCAACATCTTTTTAGACACTTTTTCACTTTCAGTTTTAGCTTGTGTCGGAGCAATACAAAGCAACAGGGCAAACCAAGCAGTTGTGGGTATTTATTTTTTTTATTTTTTTATTTTTTTATCTTCCAGATCTAATACAATGTAAAATAATATAACAATATTGTACAGTCTTTGATTCAATGTTATTTACCAAAAGAAGCACTAATAAGAGCACTTTTCTGAAGGCAGTAGTTCTCTGGCCAACAGAAGAACTGTGATGTCTGATACTGGTGCATGTCTAATGGAAATATACTGTAATCTCTTCTTATCTCTTCTTCAGTGAATTCATACATAAAATGCATTAAGTTTGGTAATCAGGACATTAGATGTGGCTTTTGTCACACACAAAAGATAAAACTGCTGCTAAAAGAGCTCTTGCCATCAACTGTCTGCCAAAAATAGTTTTGTCGTCTCTTTCCATCCATCAGTGATGATGTGGTTGACTGCTTCGCTAAAAGCAATTACCGCTCCAATTGGGCTTAATGAGGCAGATCTGCAGCTCGGGAGCAGCTCAGCACTATTTATAAACCCTTTGAAAAGACACCTGACTGCTGCTCCATCCAGCACTGTACAGGCCCCACCAGGAGTTTGTTTCCTCAGCTCTGATTGGCTCAGGACCTACATCATGACCCACTTCTGCTGCTGATGCTGAACCCACAATCAACCAACACAAGGACAACTATCTTTGTCATCACTTTATTTGCACCATCACTTTGGAAATCTGTGTCAGGCTACAGGAGCAGGTAAAGAGGGTTGTTTTCTAACAGCAGAGACCAGCCTAACTACACTTTTAAACTTTCTTTTTTTTTTTTTTTTTTACAGTTTTTGTTCTTGGTCTTAAATTGGTCCCAGTCACTGACGTCTTGTCTTGGTCTTTTTATACTCACCTCTGCCAGACATATGAGAAGGACAACTTGAACTTCCATAGCGCTGTACTTGTTCTAAAATGTTTGAATGCACATTCTCCTCAGTTTTTCCTTAATTGTTCATCTTCCTGTATGTAGATGTGTCATCTGTCTTTGTTCGTCACAGCTCACTGTAGCATTGTGGCAGTGACAGCTTTTACATAAGTATCCAGCCATTGATTGATATCTCCATTGACACTCTCAGCTAGAGTTAATGGAAATGAATGACAGCAAGTGCAGAGCGTCTCTTAACCCCTGCATGCTACATTAGCTGCTTCCACTGCAGAGAAGGAAGCTCCACTTCCTCTGTGTGTGTGCACTCATCCCTCAAGAGGCAGTTTGGCAGCCACTGTATCTTCGACATGACCACACTCGCAGAGTATTTCTGCACTTGCTGAAGGGTGCTATGATGAATCACTCAGATAGGTATAAACAATGTACTCATTGTGTTGTGAGTTTGTATTCAATATAAATACAGTATTGTGCTGTTTTTAATGACATTGTGTATAATACGTTTCATTGTCCTGCAACATAGGAAATGCATTATACAATACATATTATGTGACAAAGTAGAACACCACAGTTAACCATTGTTTTTGAAGCTATAGTAGGTTAACACAGTCAAAAAGTATTTTTATTTATGAACACTATATGGTCACTACAGCCGTGCTGCTTTCCCAACATATCCCAATATTTATGCATCTATGTTGTTTATGCAAGCCTCAACCTCATTTCAAACACTACAAAAATGGATGGGAGAGATGGGAAAATAAATGGAAAATGGAAAATAAGAATATTTCATTTGGTGTTTTTTGTATTTTCTGTTGTTGGATGTTAACCCCTGCATGTTTTTTATCCACACACACACAAGAGCACACAATAGCATGCACCTGTCAACACCCTCATTGTGTGATGCAACATCCAACAAGTCTTCAAGCAGGTCCACTCATTTCATTTGTCTAGGTCTGCATTTCTCTTTGTCTCTGTTGCTGTTTCTGTGTAAAATATTTTCTGTGAAAGGTTTTTTATCTTTACATCTGGCCACTAGTGAGCAGATGTAACTTAATTAATGTCGCTTAAGGAGTGTATCTGACTCTAATGTGAAGATCTTTAAACATTATTCTCAAAAAATATGTTATCATTGGGAAACACCAAATGACAGAAAGGAGAACTTACTTTAACTGGCAGTCAGTCTTTTCTGCCTCAGTCTAGGAAAAGATATAAAAAGGTAATTAATGTCTGTGCTTTTACAACCAATAATCACAATCTTTAAAATGCAAATGTCCCATCAGGTTGTCATTGTGTAATATCTGTAATCTGCTTGTTGTTATGAGAAAGAGCAGCAGAGAGGCCTATAATTACGAACTATAAAGACAACAATAACAGCTGCATATGGCTCTATAATTGAGCACAATGAGCCGATGTTGCTTGTATATGTGCTGGAAATGATCAGAAAACTGGGTAAATTTAGCATCTTGTTTGTTCATTAAACCCACCACCGGCTACAGACTGAACATTTTCCAATACGCTGTGAGCCCCGAGGACTGTTCACACACTTCAATTTTCTCTGCCAATTAAACACTGCCCTCACCCACACAAATGGTCTGGACTGCATGCAATCCTTGTGCTATATTTTCTTTCTTTCCAGTGTATTTCTGCTAAATCCAGTCACATTTGCAGGAGTGGCATGAGACATTTTACTCTGAAAAAGGGTTCGACAAAATATCAGCATGATGACTCTGTGGCATTTAGCCAGGCAAAAGAGTGGAAGTCCTGTCACTGGCTGAGGCCCCAGGAATGAGAAGCTGTATCTGATTGGTCAGAAAGACACTGTATTGAGGGAAAAGGAAGTAAAAAGGATAGTTTACAAATGTCAAGCTGGTCCTGACACACTTGTAAGAGAGAACATTACAGCGAAGGAAGAACACAACTCCCACAGTATTGGAAGATAATAGAAGGTGACTTTTACAAATGTGAAGAGGTGGCCTTTTCAGAAAACATTTCATCAAGAGCTGATAGCCCAGTCCACTAGTCCATGCCTCATGCGACTATTTACGTGTAGGTAAAGCTTAATGGCTTAGTAATCAATCCACATGAACATGAGAGTGGTGTCCTTCTGTGTAAAGAGGCTTAGATATGAGAGTTATGATCAAATAGATTTTCTAGTGTTAAATGCACTTATTGGAAGAATATATTGTTATTATTAGGTCTTTAGGTTTAAAAAGTGTGCAGCTGCACCACGTCATAAGCCCTATTTAATTATCTCTGTGTATGAAAGAAGCTAAAACTAACAAAAACTAACTTAAATATTAATTTTAAATGTGGTTAATGTCTTTTTGAGTTGGATTCATGCTGTCATACTTTGCTTTTTTCTCACTGTGTTTGTATTGTTGGCTGCTAGCTCCTTTGACCAATCACAATCCACCATTTTTCTCTCTAATCAGATCAGTCAGATGGCTGGTGGACAGGGTCTCGTTATCTTTTCACAGCCTTATATTGCTCAGTTGCAGGTTTTCTATGGAATCCACTGAATGGTTGTCACTCACTCATCTTTTATCTTTATTTATGGTCAAATATATTTTGTGTTTGTCTTAATTTGCTGATACTGCAGAATAACAGCTTCTTCTTTACACCAAAAATCATAACAGCCTCATATACTCCTTAATTTAATATGTGAGCATTGTAAACATATAAATATTTTGTGCTACATAGATTGAAAACACATCTGGCCATTGTAAAGAAAAGGGGGCTTGTTATATGCAGCTCAGAGCTTTCTATATATTTCTCCTCTAGCACACAATGTATCAATGTCATACAATGAAACCCTGAGGAAGAACAGACACAGTCTCTATGAGTGAATATATAATGCATAATTCAGTACTTTGTGTCAAAACTCAGGTACGCTTCCTTTAGACTATAGCAGGGGTCTCAAACTCAAATTACTTGGGGGGCCGCAGGAGGCAGAGTCTGGGTGAGGCTGGGCCGGATCAGGTATTGGCACAAAAAAAAAAAGCTTTGTTACAATCCTCTCAAACATCAACACATTAACATTGGATAGTATGGCGATCAAACTGCCATCAACTTTCAAACAAATCAACCCATTTCAAATGATCCAATGCCGATAACATTGAATTTGTCCAGCTCAAGGTCAAACGTGCTCATTTCAAACACAGTAAGAAGCAGTAATTTTATGACAGCTATGTGATGTTACACGCGGTCCTCCATAGTTGTGAAATGTTTCTCTGCCTGCATCAAGCCCAGCCAAGGACCCGCCCACAGCGGGCCGCAGTTGGCCCCTGGGCCGCGAGACCCCTGGACTATAGGCTTTTATACTTGTTTCTTTATTGAGGATAATCTACAAGTGCACCAGTCTTAATTTGAAGATATTTAACCAATATTTCCACCTAAATCTATTGTTATCATGTCATACTTTGCCTCCCTTGTGCTTCAGACCAGGCTACTAACAGAGGCTACTAATGCACTGACCCCTCTGCTGCCTGTGTTTATAAACCTTCCGGGCAGAGCAGCAGATGGAGCAAGCATCCACAGAACTGAAAAAATACCTCTTTTATTCCGTGAGAGAATATGACTACACATATAAGCAATCGCATATAAGAATCACTTCCTGTGTGCTTTAGGAGTCACTCATTCTGGTTTGCACGCAATGTGAACAAACCATCACTGATGTTGTTTGAAGTTCAGTTGGCAGATGCTAAAAACTACAAGAAGGAAACGTTTTTGATTGACATAAATGCTTGGTATGTTGCATGTTCCTCCCATCAGCCGGATTAGCCCTGAGGCAGCCAGAGAACTCCCTGTGACCTGCAGAAGGTCAATGCACCACTGGTGGCCGTGCAGTTCTTGCGTATTGTTGCTGAACACTCCCCCTGGGGCAGGTAATGCATCGTAAAAGCCTTCTGTAAGATATATAGGCTATCACACTTTTGCTGACAAGTTGGGCTGCAACGTTCGCTGTATCTATGTTTAGTTCTGCCGGCAGTGTGTCAAGCACTACTGCGCGGTCTTAAGAGTGAGTTACAGAGTGAATTTAAATCTGTAAACAGTGTATATGTTCCTCTTGATTCTCACTACAACATGTAATGTACCATATAAGATGCACTTACCACAGAAGACATACCTCTGGCAAAAGGAAATTAAAATGACAGACAGCTTAAATGAACCAGGAAATGTCATGTCTTTTTCAGGCAGCCAGAAGAGTTTAGCAGATGCTCTTTTTATGTTCCCTGTCACCACTACTCGGCCAAAATAGCCCTGAACAAAATCTGGCACACACCTTCTCATTTTGACACTGGGAAGTAAATTAACTGTGGCTAAAGTTATCAGTGTGAGTGTGCTTGGAGGCAACAATCAATCCAGCGGCAATTTCATCTAACAAAGATTTTACTTAGCAACTGGATACCCCGAAGGTCTATGCCACAAATAAATGAGTTTTGTGTAAGTCCAATCTGTTAGCTCTGCTTTTGCTTTGCCCTGTTCTGTAGACACCACTTTGCAGAGAAAGCAAATTATAAGAAAATGAACAAATAGCATTTATTTCTATTGGTCACAGTGAACATACAATTAAAAGTCTTCAGGAGTTTAATTATGTAATAACTTCTTGACAACTGTTATACAATGAATGTCATCTTTACAATTTTTTTGATCATTCAGTCACATTGCAAGTTAGAAACTTTGTGTAATGCCATCAGCCTATAACCCAACATAATATTTATTTTAACAGTGCCGTCTTATTTTACAAAGTTTGAATACACAATTTGTATTTTTTTATGTCTAGGGATTACATTAATCAGGAAAATGTAGAGAGCTATTCTTTGAATTGTTTTCCTTCTCTGGGGAGCTGCAGGCTACAACAACAGCTACTAATGCACTGGCCCCCCCTGGGAAGTGCTCTGGGCAGGTCCCACTGAGAGAGGCCCTGGGGCAGGCACAGGAGACACTAGAGAGACTTTGTTCTTTGTTTTTCTGGCTGCCTAGGGAACACCTCGGGATTTCCCCGGAGGAGCTTCAGAATCTGTTTGAGGAAAGGGAAGTTTGGCCTTCTCTGCTTGGACCACTGCCCCTGGCCCCAGAAAACAGATGGATAGTCCAATACATTCAAATATACCGAGCATCTTGTTGAATGTAAGTGTGTGAAATATTCCTACTTTCTTGCATACATATTAAATAAACTGTTTCTGTTTAACTTATCGTCTTGTTCCATGCAACAATACAAGACACTAGTGAATTGTCTCACTTCACAAATGGTCTGAAGTTACAGTTGGACAGTAAATTGTTTAATTTAGAGCGAAATCCATGTTAAAAGTAACTCTTCTTAAGATGCCTGGGGCAAGACACTGATAGTAAAGCTGTTTTGGTGACAGTGCTGTCGACACTGGAGTGCAAAGGAATCTGTGAACATCTGAGCACTCTGGGCTTTTAGGAAATGGATAGGAACACACTGGATGGAAGCAGCAGGTTTAAAAGCATCTTCTCTAGCACCATTTTAGATGACAGTCTGATAAAGCCAGCAAAGAAACCAGACAGTAAGTAAACGCATAGCTCTGTTATTACAAATAGCTGTTGTACAGATCTGTTTATATCAACTACTTTAGTGGGACTTATTTTTATACTTTTTCTTTTACTTTTCTTACTTTTATTTTGTAACACATCGCAGTCATATCACAGTCGCTTCTTTATAATACACTGACATTAATGACAGGTCTAAACGGGCTGTGTATAATGCAAAATGCATTTATTGAAATGAGGCCAGTTTAAAATTAACATTACAAGTGGTGCTAAAAATGAAAGTTAGGTCATCAGTCAGGATGCAGAGGACAAGTGGTCATTTGTCCTCTGCATCCTGCCTTTTTGTGGGTCAGACAAGTGGACTCCAGGCGACGCTGTCCTCAGCCAGGCAGACAGTGTTGGCACTGCTCCACACCCATGTCATCACAGGTCAACTGCATGGCCACTAGAAGAATTTACATAAGGTTTTTCACCAACTTGACCTCCAGACTGAGGCTAAAGTTCTGCAGGATGTAAGTAAGATGACAGCCATTTCTCTGTTACAAATGTTTATGTTGTCATTTAAAATCTAAAATCATACAGTGTTGAAAACTGTTGGAGAAGGAAAAACAGTACAATACAATAAATACATTTGTATAACACATACAATAACACATTTGTGAGTGTAGCTGCAAAAGAACTCTTATTGTTTTCATTAGTGCCATTGTCTTGTGTACCATTAGGATGACCGTGAGTAGGTTTTGACATATTTTCTGTAATTACCCAATTTGCAAACTGCAGTCACTGTTTACTGTCCTGTCACATTTGAGTCGGTGAGAATGTGTCTAAAGTTGTTTCCCAGTGAATCATTTGATAGATTCGGACCACTGCACATTTGATTGACATAATTGTCAATACAGTAAAAAGCAGTCATTACCAGTGTCGGAAAGCTATGGGAAGAGGAGGGGCAGTCATTGCTGACAAGTCCTGTCAACTGGAAGAGCAGGTAGTGTTTGGCAGCGCCACTTGTACTTATACAGCCGTTCAAACCCTTCTGCTCTTAACGCTGAGTGCGTTACTGCTCTGTTAGCCACAAGACAACACTTCACAGCTGCTTCTCTTGACTCGACATTTTCCTGCTGTGTAGCTCTCTCTGGAGACGACAACACCCAAACCAACAGAGAGATGAAGCGAAACAAAGTTATTTATGTTGAGGTTTACAGTATCAGCTTAAAACAAGCTGTAAGTCAGTGAATTGTTTGTGTCTACTTTGCACTCTTTGTTCCCAGTGGGCACAAATGCATTGTTTTGTGACTTTGAAGATGCTCACAGCTCTGTTCTTAAAGTGGGCAGGTGCAGGTGAAGAGAAAGTGCCGTTAAAGAGAAAAATAGCTGAGCGAGTTAATTCAGATCTGTGGTGCTACATCAGGGTTTGTTCCTTTATAGGTTGCCTCTGCCCTGTTCACACATCCCATCTGCAAAAAGGGGATCCTCAAGAAGCCAGTCTTCTCCTGTGACTCCATTGTCCAGATATGATTGATGGACCCATCTCTGAATGTTACCTTTGACCTATTCAGGCAATAGCTTTACATTGGTTTGCTGGTCTTTGCAGAATAATTCACAGAAATACATTCAAAGTCATTTAAGGAAGAGGTAAGTGACTTAGCCATTGAGTAATAGATTAGCAAAAGCATTTTTACTTTTTATGGGGACCAGTGGGGTTTTCAGCTGGATTCTTGCAAAACATGGGAATTTACAAACTCACAAATATCCATCTTGAACTGCTCCAAGCAAAACCCTGGCCTAACTGGGAGATGTGACCAATGATGTGATGTGCTTTCCTTTTCTTTATTTCTGTTTTTCTTATTTGCTGTTTAGTTGTGCTTAACTTACTTTCTTAGCCAGTGCAGGAATTGTCATGGTCCAAGGAAGATTTTCCACAACCATTGATTCAGTATTGACCAACAATCAATGAGAATGACCCTAATTTGAGCAGACCCCTTTTATTAGAGCAGAGCCCTGTGGTTGGCCAAAGCTGATCATTTTCATCAGTTCAAATACTTAATAACAAAACCTAGATGAGGTCTAATTAAATGTCCTGATTTTTTTACAGACCATTCTTATGACAATATGCTATTAATACTAATAACACTGTGGCACAGTTTTTGGGTGTTACATTTTATAAGAAGTCTTGAGATAAATCTGAGATGACAGCAGATTCTTTACACTCTTTCTGAATTCATCAGCATGTTAACTGTGTTGCTAAAGCTAAAGCGATCATCTGCAGACATACATACATACATACATACATACATACATACATACATACATACATACATACATGACACAGATGACGGTTTGAATCATGTGCTTTTTCATTTACCACGCAAAAAAACAAAAAAACTCTTCCACCTCCAACGTCCAGGTGTGTCATTTTAAGCGCATCATCTTTTCTTAGATCAGGAAAAACAATTATGGAAAGAAAAAGCCTCAGAGGAACATATGTTGCTCCAATCTTGCCCAGATACCTTTTGCTCTCTTCCCGTATGGTGGTTCGCCTCTGGGCTTTAACACCATTGTCCGATAGAAGTGCTCGAGGAGTGTTTTTAGTGCCTGGGGGAAGAGGGGATTGTTAGTGCAGCCACAGGAAAAATAGCCTGTGGGTGGGATTTGCACCAGTTTCATTTGTGTAAGAGTTGTTCCCCTGAAGCGTCCTGACAAACAAAATCTAGACACAATCAAAAACTTCTAAAAGGCAGTTTTGAAAGATTTATTGAACTGAATTAAAAAGCAACTGATCACTGACACATTATTCGAGACAGTAGATTTCCCAAGGGGCACAGCGGTTTAGTGAGCTCATACACGGATGTATAATGGGCCATTTCACGAAAGGGCAAGCCATAAAAAAAGAACTCGGGTGTGGATGATGACAGGCAAGGGGAAGGCAAACAAAAGAGCTGGAAGCATCTCTCTGCTGTGGCCCTGGAGTCCTGGTGCTGCAGCGTTTTTCACATGAGACAGCACTTTGACAAAGCTGCAGGAGAACAAGGAGACACACACTGACCTACATACAAGGCACTATTATATAAGGAAACACTGCTATTCAGAGTGAGGACAGATTTTAATCTTTACCTTCTTTGCCAGGCTGATTACGTAAGTATTACAGATGAAAGATGGTGTGGTTAATGTCCAGTGGAAGAATACATCCACTGTCAATGGCCAATAAAATATATAAACCAGCTGCATCCCAAACTGGGCTTGATTGGGTCTCAGAGAGCATTCATCCTAAACCTCTGCATGGGCCTCTTCCCACTTAGGCTTCACCACTGTACTGTGTAATTGAGCCAAGGGTGTGTAAATGGGACTTTTTTAGATAGAAATGTCCCCCAATAGGATTAGTTGTTGGTAACCATATGGGTTAAACATGAATGGCCACAGGCAAGTGTGTAATCGTTCCTCTCTAACGGTAAATCTGACATGTGGCCAACAAATTAGGCCTCATCTGGATTCCCCAAATGTCAGGGGTGTGGCTGTCAGGGCCATTACTGTCCAGCAACGGGACAGTGTACAATGCATAAATGTACAGACACAGAGAATCAATCCAGTTATCTGTCACATAAACACTTGTATGTAACAAAATGTATATTACACATCGAAATGTAATTGTACTTGCAGTTAATTTCAAAAAGAAAACTTTACACAGCACACAATCTGTAAAAATAAAATGGAAAACAAGGATGTATTACATGTACAATGTTACAGCTTAAGGGGCTAGAATTTCTTAGTTACACTACGATAAAATCAACATTTGTGCAGTTGTATTGTTCCATTTTAATGCTAGGGCCGGACAGATGTTAGTATAATGCTATGGGTAAAAGTATAACAAGGAAATTTAACAACATGGCTTAAATGGCTGTAGGTTTAGAAAAAGGGACATTACAAACTTTTTTTTTTTTACTTACTAACTTTATGACCTAATAGTTTGCCCCAAATCTGTCTCACTTTTTGAGGAGTTTGCTGTGAAATCTGGATGTTGGTGGCAGCAGTCCTGGATGGTGAAACAGTGGTGATTTGATTTTTCTGCATTTTAAGGAATAGTTTTATCTTACAAACCTTCTTTGTAACTGCTTTCTTTTTACTTCTGGTAACTAACCAGTGTTGTGCCTGAATGCATTCATTGAACGATAGTTCATGGACTCGTTCATATTTTGGGCGAACGTGAACTGAACGTGCTGCATTACTGCCTGATGAACGTTACTGTGAACTCGTTCATTCTGGTGTCTGTGAACGGCACGCTCTCTCAGGTTAACGTCTTTAAATAGGGTGCCAGATTTCTATAGAGTTTTCCAGGCGAAAACCCGGCTAAAACACACCGTAAATGGGTTTTAATATGTAGCGGAAAAACACCAAAAAAAAAAAGCATGGAGGCAACAGCAGCATGTAGCAAGGCTAATGATCATTTAAAATAATTTTATGATGTTTATGACAAGAGTTCAACCTTAATTTCCCACCTCAGCCTGGTTCCTACCTCAGTTTGTGTTAGTAGAGGGTTTTACTATTCATGAAACTTGTTTGTTGAACCTGCCTGGTATATTTTTCCAGGATTCCAATATTCTGTTTTAGCATGTGGACAATGGAAAATTATTAAAATTGAAAAACGTTTGCACCTTAATGATTACTGTCCTGTTTTTCTTTAATAATTCCTCATTAAAAAAGACCATTCAAGCAGCATGTTTTTCTGCTTATAATTGCTGTCTGTGATTCTATATGGGCAGTGGCAATAATTTTGAAAAATAATAGCTCAGCAACATATGGAAAAAGAACTATGAACTAGTTCATTTTTTGGAACTGTGAACTTAGTTCAAAATTTTGAAGTTTGAACTATCAACTGAACTAGTTCATTTTAAAATTTGTGAACTGAACTTTGAACTAGTTCATGTAGAAAGTGAACTTTCCCAACACTGTAACTAACTAACATGATTTATTTGTGCCTTGCCTCACTGACACATCTGGTCCATGTCCAACACTGGCCGAGATCCCACTAAAAAGCTAGAGCACTTAAACAGGCTTTGACACGCAGACACCAGCCGCTAATCCCACACATCAAAAAAGTATCCAAGGTCGTTCTAACAGCGCTGTCCTCTGCTGCATGAGCTAACGGCACTCCTCATTGTGACATAGAGACTTTGGAAAGTGAGACAAAGAGGGTTTGTCAATCTTAAGTGTCAGTATTGTCCCCCCGAGGAATAATGTCACTCTGACTCTCACAAAGTTAACGCGATGCATGATGTCACTTTTACCACAGACACAAGCCACAAAACCGCACGGAATGTTTTTTCAACTGAGGATCAATTTTAGCATCAGTCTGGCCTTTGGGTAATGAAATGGGGAGGACCGCTAAATTTCTGCCGCATCATGTGATGGAAAGATCAATAGAGCTGTGCCCACTTAACATGAAAGTCTAAACCCACCAAAGGATTGAATTTAATCATAGAAGTCAATTTTATACTATCATTGTGGAGTATTGGATATCTATTTGTGTGACGGTAAACAACAGGGCATGAGTCCACCAGGCAGTGTTTAGAGCATGTTTGTTACTTGTAATTATGGGCTTTGAGCCAATGGTTTGTATGTATACTGTAAAATTTAGTCTCTGTAAAAAATGCTAATTTGATAGGAATGGCTTTGTTCTTTCTTGTAACAGAGCATTGTAAATAGGACAGGCTCCATAATGTCTTGAATGAAGTTTAGTGTCCACAATGGTGGGCAAAAGACCAGAAGGGGTCACTCTGCCACCATCGCTCTGCTCACTCATGTTCATGTTAGCACTATCCAAACACTGGACAAGCCTACAAATTATTTAGAGTCCTCACTTTACAGCCACAAAGTGAACTGGTTTCTCTTCTTAATAAGGATTGTTACAATCTGCTGTGCTGCAAATGCAAGCATGTTTAGATCAAAATCCTTCTAAATTAAAACTGCTGTTATGCTTGTTCCTCACTGGATTGACATTATCACAAGTGTCGTTGACAAAAACTGGAGCACCACATGTTTTTTCAAGCCTTTGAGTTAATAGTTTCATGTCTGGCTGCCTCAGATCTCACAACCATAGTCTCTAGAGCACAACAGCCCTCACTTGCAGATATACTCCAATCATATCTCTTCCGATTGCTCTGCACTTGACTGCACCTGCTCTGTCGTCCTCTATTCCTACCTGGGGGGAAGGTGAGCGCTGAGTATTGGACGCAGAAGAGGCCTCTGATTTGTATTAATTTGCTGTTGATCTCTGGGGGAGAACAGAAAGAGTACCCCACAAAGTCACCACCCCTTCACCATCACTGAAACAGGAACCATCCAATCAATCCAGCTCTCCCCAAAGGCTTGTCCAATCAGTGCAAGACTCGACACAGGAATTAATCACTGTACCATCTCCAACAATTGATGGCACCAAACTGTGTCTAGCACCTCTTTCATCTCACACTGCTCCACTTTACACAACAACATCTGTATTGTTTGGACAGTTACCAATTAACTGTAGTTAATGGTGGTACAAAGAACATGGTGGATACCCCATGAGTGGAGAGCAAACCGTTTTCCCTCAAGTGTGTATCCACTTGGTTAGTAATGGTTGAATTATGTATGTATAGGGAGAGTATGGGAGAGTCACTTACACTTATATATTTTTGTGTTCCTTTTTCCGTACACATTTAAATGCTGGGAACAGAACACTGCAGTCACCAAACGGTGGTGAACAAAACCCTACTTTTGGCCATTTACTGATAAATAACTGATCTTTTTACTCACAAGAAAACAATAAATGCATATTGCATGTGATGGTAAAAAAAAATGGATACAATGCAACACAAGTTAAAGAATGCATTCTGCTTTGAAGACATGTTCATGATGACAACACAGTTAAGATAGACCTGGAAGTTGTAAAGTTAGTTGTGTTTTTGATTAAACCTGACCCTAAGACTTAATAATAATAATGGATTGGATTTATTTAGCGCTTTTCAAGGCTGTCAAAGCACTTTACTCAGTCTATTGTTCATTCACTCCACAGTCACACACTGGTGATGGAGACGTGGCAACCATTTTGCGCCAACAGACTCTCTGTCCTCCAAACATTCATACAACAGAGCCACAGACACTGGAGGCAAGGTTAAGTGTCTTGCCCAAGGACACAACAACAATATGAACTGGGGAGAGCGGGAATAGGACGACCACTCCACCACTGAGTCACCACGCCCTGTGCAGTGGCTTAGTGGTGGAGTGGATGTCCTATAACTAGATGTTTGGCAGTTCAATTCCCGCTCTCCCCACAGTTCATACTGTTGTTGTGTCCTTGGGCAAGACACTTAACCCACCTTTCCTTCAGTGGAGTTCCAGCTGTAACACTGGTGAATAGAAGCTTCACAAAAGTTGCTTTGGATAAAAGCGTCTGCTAAATGCCAATGAAGCGGCAGTGGCTCAGTGGTAGAGCGGTCGTCCTTCAACCGGAAAGTAGGTGGTTCGATTCCCGCTCTCCCCACAGTTCATACTGTCGTTGTGTCCTTGGGAGAAGACACTTAACCCACCTTGCCTCCAGTGGTGTTCCAGCTGTAACGCTGGTGAATGGAACCCTAATGTAGGTCGCTTTGAATGAAAGTGTCAACTAAAATGTAACACTGTTGAATGTAAGTTGCTTTGGATAAAAGTGTCTGCTAAATGACTAAATGTAAATGTAAATGTAATGAATATCATGGTAAAGTGAAAGCAAAAATATGAAATAAATTATGAATTTAAGTTTATTACCTCACCAAACTAGGGGTAGAAAATGCTGGTTTGTGTCATCAAAAATGAGCATCATTGGGTAATTAGAAAGATAACTAATATACAGTACATCAGTTTTATACATCACTTCACAACAACCAATAGAAGACCAAACTGCAGCACATTTAAAGCTAGAGCCAAAATTCAGTATAAAATAAATATACATAAAATTAAAAAATAAAACACAAGTAAGAAAATAAAATTTAAAAAAGCTAAATTTGAAAGTGTCAAAGTTACACTTCTTTTTTTTCAAGCCAGAACAAACAAGTGAGTCTTTAGCTTTGGTTTGAACTGAGTCAGGTCATTAATAGCATTAATTAGTTATTCAAGTGTTTCAGACTAATAATGCACGGAATCAAGGGATTAAACAGGACATCTGAGTAGCTTCACTATTTCTACCTTGGTGCTACTGTTAACATACCCATTAAGACACCACCTAAATGCACCTCTGGATGTCAGTTGCCATTTTACCTCCATAAATACAGGTCTTCAAAGTGTCTTTGATCCCAGTGTGGTCTTTTCAGCAGTGAGACAGGATCAAGGCTAGTGTTACTAACCCAACACTACTCCCCTACAGACACACAGACTGTCAATGGCCATTCCATACATTATTGCAAAACCATGTGTTGCAGCGCTGAGGAGCAAAGGTAATGGTGCTTGGAAGCAGCTTAAAGGGTAATTGCGCGTGGTGTGCAGGGTTGTGCTGGGTGTCCGCGGACCGCCCCTCAGGCACCACAGGGGGTTTAAAGGGGTTTAGGAAACAGGATGGTTCACTGGAGCCTCAAATCTTCCCTTCATCATTGATACACCCCACTGGCATTGACTCGCTGCAAATCCTTCTCCTAGATCTGGATTCATTAATCTATTAGTTGTCTGTTTTCTCTTATAGAGCTGTGTTTTTCAGTGGAGCAGGTGTGAGGCTGCTGGCTCTTAACATAACTCAGTTAGTGAGTGCAGCCCTGGCCATAGATGAAAGCTTGATGAGAAGCTCGGCTAAATCTGTCCTGTGAGGATTAGGCTTGTGACAGGAGGACTCAGTTACACCTTCTCACCATCAACATGGAGATAGATATATGCGGGCGGAGGTGTCCCTATCTTTAATCCAATGGCATGCCAATGCAGGGGTTTTTCTGACCGACATGCATAGATATGTCTCACAGAAGGACAGAGTCTGCGTTTTTTGTGCTCACAGTGAAATGTGTTCGCCCTGGCTGCTTCTGACTGACAGGCTGATTATGGCTGTTGTCATTGTGGAGGTGGACAGCAGTTATTTTGATGTGAGTGCTGTGAAAAAAATGGCCTTTCACTCAGCGTTCTGTGCCCACGATGCTTATCAGAGAGAGCTGAACTTTATCAAAGGCCTAGCAAAGTTATTTCCAACAATCAAAATTTATAACTTTTTGACATTATTATGAATTTGATTTTAAGTGGCAAATCATTTTTATTAATGGAATTGTGTTGTGCTTTTGAAGTCAATTAATTCTGCTTAAAGGTACAGGCTAGCCTTGCTTTGGCTTTGACTTTTATTTATACAATCTAGTTAACCGAAGAATTATAACACAAAACAAATGTAGAAGCCCTTTCACTGTCAAAAAAAACTAACAAAAAAGAATGCACTAGCAAAATACAATTTACATACATACTGACGTGACAAAGGCACAGATGTCAGCACCATGGGTGTCTAGACATAGACAGTATAGGCTAATGCTAATACGAGGGGCACCTCATCTGACCAGTAAAAGGTGAACTGCTGGCACAATAGATCTATAACACGACCTCGTCCTCAGTCATACCTTCACTTGGTGTCCAATGTGAAGTCTCCATTAAATCGGGATAATGGATAGTAATTTGTCAACTCAAGCGCAGTGCCGATAATGTAGGCTACAGTCAAATGTAATGAACTGATCATCACGTGTGGCCTCTTTAACTCACCTAGTAAAGTGTTGTGCCATGTGCAGATACACCAGGTACAAATACTGACTTTGCTCCCTGATCTAATTAGTCATCAGCACAGAATTAATGATTATTTTTTACTGTTTCCAAAATCTAGCCTAGGGGGCTTGTATTTATACACTTGCAAGCATTATTGTCATCTTCAAGCTGATACACTACAATAGATGAAATACACATAAACAGAATGGATTAACAAAGGCACAGGCTCCAGTGGCAAGCTTATCTGCATTTCTTGTTAGCATTTACTTAAATTAGAGCGTTCATTGGGGAATTTGCAAAAGGTTCCTGGCTTCTGTGTCCATTGTGGCGAGCCAAATGATCCTACTCTGAACGCTAGTCTCTCAGGTGTTACACTGCAGATAAAAGTTTCATAACAAAAACAATATCAACAGGTAGGATCAACCAAAACAAGTTTTTAGTTTTTGTGATACATCCATATGTCCTTTGTCACAGTGCCTCAATATGGACAAATCAAATATTATTTTTTATAGCTGTAAATTCTAATTCCTGGATGTATTTTGTTTGTTTAGCTTGTTTCCACTGTGTCCCCTTCATCTGTAACCTTACACACCTCATCTTTTAGAGCCTCTGGGACCACTCAGTATTTGGATAAATTGAAAAATATGTCACACATAAGATAACAACACACAAAGGAAGAATATCTATATGACTATGACTGACTATATGATCTTTATAGCACTCAGAGAGAGCTGAGACGGATGCTATAAATGTACAATGACATCCTCTTAAAAATGTTCCTGCTACAGATGAAAACAAAATCAAAAGTCTGGAAGTGCAACTCTGCTGAAAGCTCCTCAATTGCACTTGAAAATGCATCTATCTACAATACAAACGGCAGATGGAGAGACTGTGCACAGAGATGACACTCATACCTGAGGAATGAACAGTTGGCACAATAGTTTTTTGTTTGCATCAGCTCTTTATTCTTGGAGACTTATAAAAGAAGTAAAGTGCAATTCGAAATCCACAAGCCTTTCTTTGTTTTTGTGTTTGAATCCTTCTCTGAACCTCCATCTGAGTTTGAACAAGTCAAAACATGTCGAGCATCTCTCTGCAGACTATCACTTGTGAAGATCTGAGTATGTCATGTGACTGATTACACATATCATATGCCTATTGAGCAGTGACCATAGTGCAACATTTGTCATAGCTCTAGGTGTTAATTGTATGATACAGCCTTGGACTCCGCCACAGGCCTCACACTTGGCACTGTGGATCAGGACTGGACCAAAAAGACTCTCTGCCTTCATCGCTCTCTGTCGTAGGGACACCAGTGCACTGTAAGCTCTTACTCAGCCCAGGGACGTACAGATAAAACACATCTGTCATGAAACAATGGCACACATGGGCCAGTGCTGACACATATGCATGCTTTGTTCTGCAGTTGAACAGGTGGGGGCATTTTTCACTGACCCTGTCATGCTCTGTCACATGAGCTGGGGCTTGAGAATACATCTTAACTGAGTCGCAGTGAGTACAGCAACTGGATACAATGTATTATAAGAAAATGACAACAGGCATTTAGTTTGGGATTATTTAATTGACCTCCAAGTAGGAAGTCAGTCTTGGAACTGAACAGGGTAAATAACTATTTTTCTCAGATACAGTGTGCTTGGCTTACCAGACAGTCTATGTAACTCTGAGTGGTAAAGCACATATTTTGCAGAAGCCATTACATACAACTCTCCATATCTCCATATCGTCTCTTTATGTCTGGAGATTCTCAGTTGACATTAGAACATCTTACATCTTAAATTATATCCAGGTGCTTTCTTTTCAAAGCTTATGCACATGTTTGTGGCTGTCCTTTAGTTGCATGACTGAATGATTACATTGTGTGGTTTTAAGAACAGTTAGGTTTAGATTAGTGATTTATTCATTGTAGCTAAACTGTACTTCTTGAAAAAAGTAATTACAAGGTACCTATAGAATCCAGCAGTCTAAAGCACTTGGCAACAGTAGAGAGGAAACAATAGACACAGGACTGGATTAATGGACTTGGTCAGATATGTTACATCTCAAGTAACTGTGTATGACTCATCAGAGAGGTGTTGCAGTCAAGCCACTAAAGTCAACTTCTACGTTTGGAAATCTTGCTTCCATTTTTTCATAAAGCATTTTTATCAAACTGATTATCACAGATTATCAAACTGGTTGTGTATTATTGTTGTTAATATCTGTCTAATATTGTTGCTACTTTATAATTTTAGACAAAATTCTGTTATGAATCAGAAAGACTTGTCTTGGCTCGCTGCAGCTCCGTAACTAACAGCCTTTATGTAAACCTAAGTGATGGTCACTTGGGAGGAATCTGATGAGGAATCCAGAGATTAGCTGCTTCCAAAAACACACATTAGCTTAAGGCCATTAAGCATTGACCTGGAGAGTATTTCTAAAGAAGCCCAAGAGATAAGCTGTTTTAAGTGTCAGAGCACAATAAACAAACAAAATAAAGTCTTTGACACTTTTGCTAATGTGAGTATGACTGAGCCTAAATAAGCTGCTGGGAAAAAGCTTGATAAATACAGGTTGACAAGGGTGTTAGCAATGTTGAGAAAATTGTTCATCAAGCTGAGCACATTTGTGAGATTAGTTAAAACAAATGAGGCATGTTTTACCACACAATACAGTTTTTCATAGCCATCTTTTGCTATTAAATCCACTAAGCTCCAACTAATAGCAATATATTTAACCTTTAGACTTAGCACACACGATAAAAAGTACCACAAGCCCTTTCCACGTCAACAAACCCAGGTGATGGTCACAGAGGAGTGCTGCGCTGTGAGTGGAGAGATGTCCATTAGTTCATGGTGAGTGACCAGTTGTGTTCAACATGTGGACCTCCTTGACCTAAATGAGATGTGGCATAAAGGTGAGTGCACCGTACCTGGGGACCTCCTCTGCCATTTGTGTCATCATTCAACAAAAACATGACTGACAAAGCAGAAAAAGGCAGGAAAGTTTTCACAACACTGCAACATTTGTGGTTGAAACGATGTATGTTATAGCTTTTGTGTGTCTGCTTTAACTAATAGTTGTCTATTTGTAGGAAACTGACTGTTGAGACTTGATTTTTTCAGTGTCATTTTATGAGGCTTTTATTCATTACAGAACCAAACCACAATCATGACTAAGGTTTTAAAGAGAAACCCTAGTCAGCAGACAAGTTATGGTAGTTTATGGTGTACTATTGCCACTTGGCTGGTGCAATATAACCTAAATAACACTATGGAACAAGACTGTCAAACCAAAAGTAAAAGCTTCTTAGTTTTATCAACCTATTAAGAAGCAAATGTAAAATGGCATCACAAATTTAAAATAAGTATAGCTGCAGAACCACTCTAGATAATTGCAGTCAGACTATTTTACAGATAAAACTCTTCATACATTGTGGTAAAATCAGGTTAATGTAATGGAGCGTCTGTAATTGTTGCGCCAAATTTAAGAAAAAACAGTTTTAGCTATCCTCTTCCAAATTTGGCGATCTACCAGTTTTTTCTGTTACAGCTAATATGGTGACCACAAATACATAACCAACTCAAAAATGACAGCTCAGTGCCAAATGTGGTTAGTCAAAGATAATATATTCAGACCTACGTTTCAGACCTACGTTTCAGACCTACGTTTAGCAAAATGGCTGCCACCTGAGCATGCCCTCTACTACTATGCCAATTTTTCAGAGTTTCCTCCTCCCTGTGTTTTATTCTTGTCTCACCGTTTTGCCTGTTCTCAGTTCAAGAGCACACCCAGCCCGGGGTCATTGTGTTTGTGCACACATCAGCTGATTTGTGCTGCGCCTCAGGCTTTGAGTGTAGAGTACAGAGGCAGAAAGACAAAGAGGGAACAAACAAGCAAAGTCATCCTCCTGAAAGTCTAAAAGTACAGTCGCTTCCCCCCTCTGAAGTCCTCCAGTGGACACCCCCCTCATGGTCCCGCTGTACCTCCTAGTCCAGTTCTGAGCTCGGTGTGTGTGGGTTTTGGCTGTGGAGGGGAAGTGCTATGATGGTCAATCACAATACAACACAGCTTCACACTGACTGCTCTTTCCGACTGTCTTCCTGAGTTATACTCTTTCATCTGGGCCTTGTTGGATGGGCTTGCCTCCAGCCTCGACATTCATTTAAAAATAGATAGAAAAAGGGTGGACCATTCAATTGGCCTTGCGCCTGCTGATCCCATTAGATCATATTAACTATTATGTCAAAGGGTTGTTACACCAAAAGTGGTTGGACAATGGTGAGCTAGTTTTAGCACTACGTTCTCCAATTGTAGCTTTGAATTTGCTTTCAAATGGTTGTCTGTCACTGTCTATGTCTAAATGTCAGCCCTGCGACTAACTGGCCATTGTCCAGGGTGTACCCCGCCTCAGGCCCACAGCTGCTGGGATAGGCTCCAGTCACCCGCGACCCCTAACGGGACTAAGGGGTAGAAAATGAATGAATGAATGAATGAATGAATGAGTCACTATAAAGAATCACTTTTTCTTTTGTCATCATAGTGACAGGTAATGACTGCCTAGCTCATTTTCCTTAATCTGAGACTTAAATTAGATCAGTTACATTAAGGCAGTTACCTCCACTGAGCTCAACAACACCAAAGCCCCATGAGAAAAGTCAAGCAAACAGATATAAGATATAACATTATTCAGCCGACCAAAATTAAACCAGGATTATCCTGGCAAAGCTGTATAGCTCACACAGTAATATTTGACTCAAGTATTTGGAAATGCGCCCAAATATGAGCAATCAGGTCTGCAGCCAGTGCTCAGAAGTGACGTTAAGTCAGCCCAGGAATGCACTAATAGGTCTGTGTAAGGGCTGCGACGCAGTGGAAAGCAGCTGGCACAGAGCAAGAAGTCAAGACGACTCATGTAACCATGACCACATTTAATCAGCAGCAGCCTCTTAAACAAAGACAATAAGCAGTTCATTAGAGCTACTGCTGAGCCGGGGATTTGAAAGGAAAACAGTCACACGCCCAGGCTGCAGCGGGTCAAAGCAAAGACACTTCAAAAAGACACAGCAGTTTGTGGTTTAGGGTTTGTAACAACGTATAGTCAGAGGTGACTGTAAAAGAACATATAATGCTGCCTGTCACCAGTGAGACCGCTTATGTATAATAAAATCAAGTTGATAAGCTGTTTGAACACTTTATCTAACTGTTGGAAAAGCTTATACTCGGTTTTGTAAAATTGTCGACCTAGGTCATATTTTAGCATAGAAGATCATTGCCATTATATACAGTGGCTTTTAATAAATCCTAAATAAATCTATTAAGATGTGCTTTTGAGGAATAAGTGTTAATGCCAACATGCAAAAGTGACAACAAGACAAAGAAAGCTGCTGATAGATCCTACAGTAAGATAAATGCACTATTCTTTGGGAGGTTCTTTGTTATGTTAGAATTGATTAAATAAACTTAGTACGAACAATATAATTAATTATTAGTATTATTAGTATTATTGGACAATGGTACAGACATAATGTAAATGATTTGAAAAGAAACACAGACAAAGCCTGTTGTGTCTTGCTGTTATTGACCTTTCACCTTCCCTTCTTCTTCTTGAAAAACTCTGGAGACATCTGCCCTGCAGGAATCCACACTGTGTGCGTTGCTAGACTCTATCGATCGGCATGGAGCTGTCGGCCAGATCTCCCTCTCTCTGTATGGACCCCAGACAAAGAAACCAGAATGGCCACTCATACTGTACTGCATGGCTGCCGCACATTTCGCACCTCCGTCGTCGTGGAAACCCAGCATCATCTGAGCCTGGAGGGTGAAAACAAACCCACATATGGACTGGATAGTTGGATTGGCAGAGTGCTAGGTGGACAAAACCGGTGAATCTCCAGCTGACACGTGCAGTGTGAGAGTCCAACTAAAACAAGCGGCAAAAGCAAAGCACAAGATTATTTCCAGAGCTGTGTGTTTGCTTTTAATGAGAGATGCCATTCACACCTTTCAATTGCTTTTCATTTGTGTTATCGCTCACATCTCCTCTCACAATGTGCTGCTGAATTAGACCTATTGTACGTGCAAACCTTCAGCCGCCCGCGTTGTGATCCCTCAGCACTCTGCCTCTGTTCACTCAAAAATTCATTTCAGTTCTTTTATTAGAGCACAAGCACACGCTGCCATTACCTGCCCTTTATATAAAACCAAAGTAATAAATGAGCATTTAGTAGCACTACAGGGATACATTAACAGAGCAATGGCACATGGACAAAAGGAGACTTAGGCTGTGGTAGTTGTATTCACTCTGTTATATTTACCTAAATAACTTTAAGAAATTGCACATGAAAGAGAAGACCTCCAGAGATATACTGTTTATTTAAACGTGAGCATATACTTCTGTCATGACTCACTCTAAACTAACTTTTAATATAATGTTGAGTGGCATTTCTATCCTACATGCTGTGCTCCAGTGCCAGAGCCTTATGGGCCTGGTCCCAGTGTGAGTGGCCCATGCAGGGCACAGTCCCAGGTCTGTGATGCCAGATGGTGGTTGATTAGAGCCAGTGTGTAGTGTGTTTGGTGTGAAGCGTAGGAGGAGCAGGGCGGATGTTTGTTCCCAGCAACAGCCAGAATCTGGGTCTGGCTTCATCCCTGTGTAATACTCCTGTGTTTGAGAGCCAGAGAGTCTGGCAGGAGACGTAATACTAGACCCAAGTGTGAAGGGAGGAGACCTCGCCTTTTGTTTACGCTCCAACATACAGAAGAGAACAGTACCTCATGTGCACTGAGGTAGTCTAAAGTAGTATTACAGTGCTGCCTGCAATGTACAGCATATGGTTTAGTTTTGAATGGCTGGCATAACTATGTTAGTTTGACTATTGTATCGAATGACTGATAAAATGAAAGATCACCACGCTCCCTTAAACATGGTTTTCATTAACATACTGTATGTAGTGTGTGAGTTGAGAAATATGGGTTGCTTTATTTCCATTTTTACATCAGAGATTACAAACAATCATCCCATTAAAATTACTATTTTATTTGGATGTCTGTGTCCTTAAGACCCTCCCTCTGAGTCCACTCTGCTCTGATTGGTCAGATGGTCAACTTCATTGTCATTGGTCCATCGTTGACTTCGCTGAGGGCCCAAATGTGTTATCTGTTGACAAAGTCAGATATTAGCTGTTAACCAGGTGATCTTCAGAAGAAAACTGTTCTGTTTGTCTCAGTAAATTGTTTTACTGTGGATTTATACTTAGCACATGTTTCTCACTCAGGGTATTGTACATTTTTGCTGTAACATAATGTTTTTGTAGTTTTAGCCAAGTTCCTTTCAACATTCAAATACTGTAAGAAGTCTTAAGGATCAGGGAGTTGCCCTATTTACAGTATTTGTTCCACAAAGTAAAAGCCACTCTTTGTAAGTAGGTCTTTGTGATGACCGTCTGTCATTTCAAATATTTTACTGCTGGACATGTCTTAACCACAAACACATTATTGCTGCGTTGCATTATGATATATAGAGCTAGAGATGAAGTTTCCCATTGCTGAAATTCTTTCCTTAGTCTGTTTATTCTCTGTGATACGCCACAAACTAATTGGAACCAGGAATGCTCTGATCCATAAACTGCACAAACTTCCACAGCTCAACCCTTACACCTCCTGCTTAAGACAAGAGAGAGTACTGTAATAAACTCATTTAAAGGTAACACACATGATACATATTTACTTTACTTTTGAAGATATACATGCAACTCTCTCTACTGCACATCCACGTTTTCCAACATTCAAAAAGGGAATAAATAGGTGCCAACTGTTTTCAAAGTGAAAATGTTTACACGATTCCTGGAAAAAGCTGAGGTGACAAAATGTTCTTGGAAAGGCATTATTGGCAAATGGCTAATGTTGCAGTGTATAAATAGGAACAGGTGTGAAATGAAACCAGGAACTAATAATAATAATAGCACTTAAAAAGGTTACAATATGTGTGTTGCTTCTCTAAAATATTGGGAAGTAGTCACCCCTGAAAGTTGAGAAGACAGAATAAAAAAAAATGGAATTGTGGCTCATAATTTTGGCTGAATGCCCTTTATCCTCGTTCCATTTGAGACTGAACTCTCAGAGGTTGTAACAAAGTCTCTGTCGAGGGTGGTGCGTCAGAAACCCGATCTCGCTCCTCGCAGATGTCACTGTGGTTTGAGCCCCTCCAGCTGTTCTCACACACACACAGGCCACACTTGCACTTAATGTCAGTCCCCTGAACACATTACAGCCAGATGATTGGAAGGTTCATAAGAAAAGCC
The DNA here is from genome assembly GCA_024416835.2 of Perccottus glenii. NCBI lineage: Eukaryota > Metazoa > Chordata > Actinopteri > Gobiiformes > Odontobutidae > Perccottus > Perccottus glenii. The sequence continues at coordinate 9,558,286 of CM044552.2, read as the reverse complement.
ACAATTACACTGACCACAAGTCGGAGCAAAGCAAGGTGCCAGCGGAGTCTATTTAAGTCTGAATGAAGAAGAGTGAACCATGACAGCTTCCACAGAGGATGCTTTGTTGATCATTAGAGGGATCCCAAAATCATATACACTATCACTTAGATTCCTGTTTCCTTCTGTGTCGAGGCCCCAAAACTATGGAACTCACTTCCTCCACACACCTTTAACAACTAAAACCATTGGACAAATCACTACTCAAGACTTTTCTGTTTTACCTTTCAACTTCACCACTAACTGTTCTGGACCAAGATATTATTATTGCAGGGTAGGGTTGGTTCATCTTGCTGTCACTACTAATTGTTCAAACTGGACGCATAGAAAATGAGTCCCAAACTTACCCAGGGACTGGTTATGTGATTGTTTGTTGATTGTCTCATTCATCTAGCTGGTACAATAAAATGTCAGTGCACATTGTATGTGCCCAATAAACTTGAATCTTGGAGACTTGAGTAAAGATCCAGACATTGGAAAAGATAGAAAGGGAACAGTTCTATTATTCATCCCTCACTTCAGAGGCCTTTAAATAGCATCTGGTGTCTCTTTTTGTGTCTCTTTAATCCAAACTTGGGTGTCCAAACCTTTTGCGAAGAGAGGAAAATTTCCGTGGGCCAGCAGTCTCTACAAGGACAGGTTTCAGTTGGATTTTAACAAGTTTTAGTTGAATTTAAACAGGTTTTAGTTGGATTTAAACAGGTTTAGGTTGAATTTGAACAGATTTTAGCTGGATTTGAATAGGTTTCTGTTGGATTTAAACAAATTTTAGGTAGATTTAAACAAGTTTTATGTGGATTTCATGAGGTTTTAGTAGGATTTGAACAGGTTTTAGTTTAATTTAACAGGTTTTAGTTGGATTTTAACTAATTGTAGTTTCATTTAAACAGGCTTTATTTGTATTTGAACCTGTATATAGCTGCTCCTGTTGGGGCCTTAAAAGATACATTTTATCGCGGAACACATAAAAGAACACATAAAAGCTCACTTTGCGCCACAGTTGGCCCCTGTGCTGAACTTTGGGCATGTCTGCTCTAACCCTCTTCTACTGTTTGTTAAATGAATGCCCAAAAGCTCAAGAAAGCCCAAAAACACAACAAAACTTTTTAAATTCCTCAATCCCCAGTATGTTGAGGTTGTGGTCCATGCTCACACATAGTAAAGCTGGAAAGAAAACTTACCTAGACACAACCTGTTTGACCTATTGAACGAAAGGTAAGAAAATGTCAATATTTTAGCAGTACATGGACAGACGTGAAAGGGGGGAGGGGTCTGTGCTAAATGGACGTGTGGTAAAACCGAGGCACCTTGGGGACCCTGAAGACTGAAAACTGAACATTGCGTCTCTGACTTAAACACATAAATTACATAAATCGCAGCTTAAGTGCTGGTCAAACGTTGCATCAGGAAACAAAGATGAGCATGTGGGGTGGGGGAGTGAGTAACACAATACGGCTCGCTGGAGGATCGGAGAAAACAGCATGGTTTACTACAAATTAGAGGTCATTCATCTTGTTTAGCGGCTCTATGCAAATATATTTTCTTTTTTATGTTGTGCGGTATTGATTTGGAAAGCAATCAATGTAAAATAATGGCACGGTCACAGGTCAACCTTGGCCTCATTTATTCATGCCTGTATTTTGACCTAAAGGTCTATAAAAAACATGTGGTGTTGCTCAGTTTGACAAATGAATGTACTAATGGGTGGCATTTTAAAACATCTACATTTAAACAGGGATTAATCTGCACTAAGCTGATCCTTCATTACACTGTGGTCCATTGTGAAGCCATGTTTCTGCTCCGTAAACTGAGCTGTCACTGCAAGTAGTGTAGTGAGCATTAATTTGTACTTATTGAACCGGTTAATGAACTATTCAGAAGCAGACCAATATTCAGTGTTTGCTTCATTGCTCGTGCTCCGACATAAAGTCCTGTTATTGCACGCCCTAATTAAAATCACAAATCAAAATCTTCCACTTTCGCTGCTTTATTAAGGCTCATCAATGATCCTTTATTAGTTTTGTTGACATTCAGAATGGAGATGAATAAATGTCACCATCTGGATGAGACGCGGGAGAGTGTACGACTCACTGATCTGCTGCGATGAAGATGAGATATATGTGATGTTTCTCTCCCTGGTGAGGAGGCACTGGGAGTGACGATACAATCAAAATATCAGGGTTCATATTAGATAGGGTACTTTAAAAACATCCAAAGGTCCAACCTTTCCAGGGATTTCACCTCCTTTCGTGAAAGCTGCTAGCACATTTATAATGCTAAAATATTATACCGCAGATCTTTTGAAACGCTGAGCTCCTTTTTGATGAAGTGGTTAGTACCCCCACCTTTGGTACAGGACGTTGGGGGTTTGAATCCCATGTGGAGCAATTCCAGCGACAATGGGTCATACCCTTGTGCCTGTCCAGAGCCTGGTGTAAAAGGGTTGGGTCAGGAAGGCCTCCAATGTAAAAACCTATGCCAATGCAAATCTCATCTCTGTAGCGACCCCTGAACGGAACAGCAGAAAGACTGAGGTGGATGGCTGCACTTCTCCTTGACCATAGTTTTTATAGAATCTGACTGGCTTTGCAAGTTATAAAAAACAGTTACAGTCTTTTTTTTCCAAGCAAAACACATAAAATGACCAGATATACAACTCCATTTGGTCATTGACGCAACATGATAGCTTCACTTACACTGCTTTATAATGACATTTTCATAAGAAGTGTTGCTTTAGGAACAGAGAGTAGTTGTTAAAAAGAAAAAAGGCAAACCAGCTTAATGCTCCGAGCAGGTCGGCCTACAGCACTCGATAATGGATTGAATGTATGCAGATTGGAAAATAAAAAGTATAACATAACTGTTGATGAATCGATAAGCTATTTAAGATTAAGATTTTCATGTGACTTCACACTTTGTTAACATGGAGATAAGACACTAACTGATCGTCTTTTATGGACGTCTTATCACTGTGTGGCCTTTAATAAAGTCGCTCAATAGTTAATGTTTGCCAATATTCCAGTCCACCCAGTTACTATAGCAACAAGATCAATGTAAATCACTTAAACTAATAAATTATGCCGGTAAACTAGACAAGACAAATTTTGCTCCTCAGAAATTAAGTGTAAGACAGAATTAGATCAAGGGTTAAAAAGACATTAGCTTCCTAATATAAAGTAAGACCAGAACAAATAAACCTGCAGATAGTGTTGCTGCTGGTCTAATGTTACTGGTAACTGGGACAGTGCTCTTGATAGTAAATGGGACACCTAACATCATGGTGTGTATTGTGGGTGTGCCATGCGGTGTCCTAAAAAAGCTCCAACACACTTTAAGTTTGACCTTGATCTACCTCTCCTCGTCTCAGACCGAGCATCGATCACTGCTCGAGTGAAACTTTATTGCTGATGATGGGTGAGTGGGGAGTGGGTTTGTTGTTTTGTTACGGTATGCCCCTCCACTCCTGCGCTATACTGTTCCCCCACACATCAATATTCCCATGACCCTCTCAGACAGAAATGCAGCTTTACATAATCAATATCTCAAAGAAGAAAAGGGAAAGTCAGCAGACAGAATTGGGGGTTGAACACTTCCTAACCACCACCCACCCACTAAAGCCCACCTGCTTGTTTGCCATGGAAGCAGCCCATACACAATCAATAATGGCTATAGAGCTCGCAGCTAGGACGACAGACAAGGACATCTCAGCAAATAAAGATAATGCACACCCTTGTCTTATCTATTTGTTCCTGTCTCTTTATCTCATTTGGCAGTGCCCAGAATAGCAGACATGACACTTACAGCACAAGAGGTTTGCTCAGGTTTTGTCTTCACTCGACATGTGAGATTTTCTGCCAACATTGACCTTTGAGTGAGAATGATTTTTTTCCTTTTTTTATCGTAACCTTTTTCCGTTTCTTTTGAGGCAGCGAGCCAGGCAGGCAGGCAAGCGGCTTATAAGATGCTGCCCTTCAATGGGTTCAGTGTGAGCGTGGTCACCTGTGACTTGACTGACACAAAGTGACGGCCCGTGGGACGTAGGAGGCAGATGGGAACAGAGATGACTGTCGCTGGTTTGGTCCATCTTAGTTTTTTTATTCTCCCCTTTTTTTTTTCTTTGTGTGGCTTGTTGCTGCAGCTGCACTGAGTGAAAGGGGATTTCAAAGAAGCTGCTGAGAGCAATGAGATAAGCAGCACAGGTGAGGCCAACGCTGCTGTTATGCCTCAGAGCCGAATAACACTCGGGAGGTTTTTAGGTGAATTATATGTTTACTTCAGAGCTGCTGGTCATTACTTTATGCATAATACACCCAAGAAAAAGGTGAGTAAACGCATAATTGACTCAGTGGTGTGTTATCGGAAAGCATGGAGGATGGGAATAAATATTCTGTTTTGTTTATTGGATATGAAATGGAAATCTTTAATATAAGAGATTTGTTTGGTATAGATAAGACCAGGCAACACACACAGTGTCTATGATTGTTGAAATATGATTTATTGCAGAGACTGAATTTGCACAATTGGGTTTATTTCATTGTGGCATTCATGAAATAATGAAGTCATGAACAGGTGGACAGTCGACGCTGGGTTTGATAAAGCACACAGATGACAGTGAGGTGACATTATCCATGGTTTTTGTGTTATTATATATTTTATGAGCTATCATCAGTATCATCATGTATTACTAAGGGGAAATGATGAGGTACAGTGTGACTTTGTTTTTCTGTAAATGTTAGTTTTTTTAATTATCTGGTAATTATCAGTTGGGCAGAGCTATTGAACTATTTTAGTTAGGAAACAGATCAATACCACATCTAGAAGAGTTAAATTATGAGTTCATTTGAAGTAACCAAAGTAATGCAATTATACAAACAGAAAAAGATCTCGTGAAAAAGATCTCATTTGAGAAAAAAATTGTGATTTCTCAGTGGAGAACACTTTGTGATGACAAAGTATAGCAGTAAAGACATTACAGTGGGCACCTAAACTGCTATTAATTTTGAAGTGTCTAAATTACATGTTGCTATGACCATTATCTGAAGCACTATATTGTTTACCGACATTGTCCAAACATTTGTCGGTTCTCCAAAGCGGGGCCAATTTGGCCTTTACAAAATAATTGGAGTAAATACATTCAACCTTAACACACAAACCCACTTCCAAATGAGGCCTTTTACAACATCTGCTTTTAAAACTTGTGATACTTATGAATCATTCTTTCTCCACAATTACTTTTTATACAAATCCTACAGTAACATGACCTGTTCCTTTAGTTCCGCCAAATTGGTTGCTAACCTAACACTGATATTTAATCCTAAGCAGGCAATAACCAGAGGCTGGCCCTCTCTCGGTCGATGGAGCCCCCTCCTCATCCGCGGTGCCAGCTGTGCTTTGGGCACACTGAACCCTATTCTGGGTAAGATGATCCTGACTCGGGTGGCACTCGCAGCAGGGAGCATCTGCTGCGTGAGCGTGGATACAGGACAACTGTGTCCCAGTCACATGCCATTATGTGTGATGAGAAACCAATCTGTGCAGCAGACTGGATGACCGTCACCCCTGAGCGGAGCGCCGGCAACAACGGCATTTACGCCTGTAACTGCTGACACAGGCAAATATTAAATATCTACAGGAGGTCACAGGAGTGTACCCTGGGACCATCTGGTTAGTTTTACAAGATATTGGATTAGGGTTAACTTTCTTTGTCAGCATTTTGTTTCACCAAAAATATGTCCCTTTAATTGAAGTGTTTTGTCACTTTTTTGATTATCTCTTGGTGCCAGCCTCAGGCGGCCCAAGTAAGTCTTTACCTCATAGAAAGAGTAATAGTAATCAAATAAACTGCAGTATCTCATAATGCAACATATATGTGGACCTGGGAAATCATAGTTTCTGACTGTGTTTTTAGAGCTACAATATTTGGAAAAGTGGTCATAGTTTAGAGTCCCAGAGTTAGTGCTAGTGATGCTATTGCTAACTAACAGTAAAGTAAAACAGGAAAACATGTAGAAATGCCCGGCTCAAGAAAGACTGTTATGCTTTGAAAGGAATCACTGAAAGTATCTCTTTACCACCATCTTTTTCCAAATGCTGTGATTGATAGTTGGCATTTGTCAAGTAACAATAGTCCATGTTGTAATACAGTCACTTTGCGTTTTGTGGTCCTTAAAAAAATGTATTTTATTAGGAGCCATGCTTTTTAGGGCTAACCCTCACTTTCACATGGTCCTCCTCATCAGCCACATGTGCCACTATCTGTCTGTGTCTGGGTCTTGACTGAATCTCTGATATTAGGTTTCCGTGACACTCCTGTCGTGTGTCCTCATCTGAAACGGGCCACACTTGCGTCTTGTGCCAGTATGATCTCCCATCTGCCGTCCTGGCACCCAACACACACATCAAGATTATCCACCTCATCGGTGCACGCAACTCAGCCAGACACTCGTACATAACTGTCCAGTCATCTGTGACCTGAGCCAGAGGTCAGACAGACACCGAGAGCGTCCCAGGACAGGATTCTGTGGGGTTATGTAACCTCCAGCGTTGAATGAAAATGTACTTTTCTAACAAAATTCCTCCATTAACTTCCATTTGCTCATCCTGGTGTCTAAAATAAACCTCAAACTCTCTCACAGGTGAGTTTAATAAGAAATAGTTTGCAAAAGAAATACGTAGCTCTACCCACAATGCACCGCTCCTTCCCCTAGAGAACATGACGGATTGGACCACACTCCTGCAGCTGGACAAGAGAAGAAGAGCAGAAGTAACAAACAAATTGAAATGTTTTTCACTCTCCCCTCCCCAAAAAGGCATATGATTAATTATTCAGCGCACTCCTCTGTCGTCCCTGTGGGCACCGCAACATCTGTCATTTATTTAAAGCACAACAAATCACAGGGAATCAAGTCACAAACACATTACGGTTTCATGTTTCTATCGGTAAGTCTTGGCACACCTGCTGTTTACAAAATAGAGGATGAAATAGTCTTAGAGAAAGGCTTATTATCTGCTGCATCTCCTTTGGGAGACCGTACTGTCCAGAATAAGGCTTTTGTTTTAGGATCAGCCTGGAGAACACACAGTAGCAAGAACAAAGGAAGCAGCATGTTTTTTAACTAAATAAACCTGTGTGAAGCATACACAGATTTCAGTGCCATATGGATTTTTTATATATTTAAACATGTTTTAAAGAAGCTTTACATTTATCATCTTTGTTTACAGTGAAACAATATAAAACTGTGCTGTATGATAAAAAGTGGAAGTAAAACTCACCCTGAAGAAAGTCATTTACAAGTAAAGGCAGAATCTGAGCAGGTCAAACAGTAGATGCTCCAAAACTGTGCTGATGCTCTCCAGGAGACTTGATACCATTCTCATGTTCACTGCACAGAGAAACATCTTTCTGTCCTGGATCAGCGACAGACCCCCCCACTATAGCCAACTGGCACAGACAGGTCCTGGAGCGCTCCCAAATGGAGTGGCTGACCTCCACCTTGGCTCCTGGAGGTATGGGCCTCATACCTCTGCTTTGTTGGGGCAAATAATGAACTACTTTTGGTCTTTTTTTCTTTTTCATTATTTTCTTTTATCTCCCTGGACTGTGCTGGGCTGTCCATTTGTTAATTTGTTATTTCAGATGACCTTAGTTCTTACCAGAAGACCTATGGACATACTTTTGCATACCCTCTTCTAAAACCATTTAAATATATGGTGACCTGGATGACTGAGAATCTTCAGGCATATTTCTGCTAAAGTGAAGGCGTTGCTGGGACATATTTAAGATGACGGGACATACAAATGACTTGAGACAGGCTTCCTCCAGACACAGGACAGAGGCATAAAAATACCAAGTCTTTCACAGTGTTGTTGGTCTGTCTGTCAGCCTCGGCCAAAGTCCTGCAAATGGGTTTTACGACTGAAGTGTTCACACCAAAATGCTAAAAGTCCTCTGTGTTTTCCCACCAAGTTTAGGGAGTATCAAATGACAAGCACAACAACCAGTTAATTTTACAACTACATTTATTTAAAAAACAAAACAAAAAATTGACAGAAACAAAAACAAAGCAACCAGCGTCCCACCAGGGATGAGACAGTTTACGGAGAGAGACATTTTCAAAGCAAACAAACCAGCAAACTGTAATCTAGCAGCATCCAAATGTTGGAATCTCCAAAATTGTCATTTATATATTTAAATATATATGTCTTTTTTGCCCTGGCAAGCTACACACTTTACAACACAGAGCTTTATCTCTCCTTAGTGCAGAAAAGAAACAATACCCTTAATAAAATAAACAACTTTAGGTTAAATAAGCTTAAATAATAGTGTTAAATACAAGACACTTCTGTGGCAGATATGTACAGAAATAAACACATTTGGCATTGTAAGTGTGGTTCACAGGTCTGCTCTAATGCTCTAGAAACCACTGAATAAGAACACATTTTGCTGTGATACACACATACAGACACACACACACACACACACACACACCAGTCATACACACAATTTATATCAGTGAGCCACAGACAAGGCATGTGTTTATAAAAGAGACCCTAAGCAAAGAAACAATCCATTTACAACCAAGTGTTTTAGGCACAGTCTCTTCCTGTTTAGTAAATACACGTCCCATACAACTGTTTCTCAACAGGAACTCTTCACGCTTGTGCTAACGTCTTTTTAAAAACCACAGTTTTGTTACTACATACTTTGTTATTGCTAGGACATTGTGACAGTGAATGGAAACTACAGACAAAAACATTGCTTGTGTGTTTAGGGAGAGCACCTTTAAAACGATTTACTGACCCTGCTGCGTTTACGACACTGAGGAAACCAAATGTGGAATAGGTCAAAGGAAAGAGAAAAGATGGTCCGAATATTCATAAACATTGAAATTGTTGTGACTTTGGAAACTATGAATCCAATATAAAAGTTCTCAGTTGAGCTACATTCATATTCCCCCCACAGTACTTGTCTAAATTCTTCTTGGTAAGTACCACTTCATTACGTTCGATACATTCCTCCTTTCCGCCTCAGCCTCCACTCGCTCCTGCTTTTCTGTGTAAGGGCCACAGAAACAGCTGTGGGACAGTGTGCGCAGTATGATACAGTACAGCTGAGTATACAGTACAGTAGACTGACGTGACATACAGCAAGTAGGTAGATTATATGTTGACTACAGTAAATGAGCTTTACATTCCACTACTGTAAGAATCCCAAGGTCTCAACCAGGGGCCCTCGGGGGTTGCCTTTCTCAATTCTTCTCAAGCGCTGTGGATAAAGGAGGTTTCCCAAAAGTTTGCCAGGATGAAGAAATAACATCAGAAACGCTGCAGACAGAGGAGGATCCCAAAACATCCTGATGAGTTAAATGTCTCTCCAGACAGAGCTAAGCTACAGTCTCCGAAACAAGGCCTTTTACATCCAAGAGCTGGTAATGATTTGTTTCAATATTTATCTGCTTGTGGATCATTGAAGTAAAAACTGAGGCCATATTTTTTTTCAGGGTTTCTTGTCGATGCTGTGAAAGAACCACTCGGTGAACTTCCTGAGCTGCGCGGTGGCTGTGTGGCTCTCCTCCTGCAGACGCATGTTGTCTTGTCTTAGATGTTGCACCTCCTCCTGAAGCATGGCCTTGTCCTCTTTCTCCTGCACATCACAAAAAACACAATCAACATTGGGACATGAAGCATAAGTAAAGGGTTACACCAGAGGTTCAATAAAAGCCCTGCTATTATGAGAACATCCGTCTTTCGTCAGGACTGTGTAAATGGGAGGCATTAACGTTGCAAAGCAGGTTTTTTCACTGTTCTGATTATTCCGATTAAAGTGCATTTCCTCCTCTGCGTTTTAAGCACATTAGCAGAGGTGGGGAAATGTTGGACCAGGGCACAATAAGGAAAGGAAGCAGGATATTGAATTAGGGAGACAAGTTTGTATTACAGTGACCTCAAGGCACCCATTATTCACCGCCTATTCTCTTGTGCGACAGACGTGCACTGTCTACTGACTTGAACGAGGGCCAAGAGACCAAACAAAAAGCTAAAAATACTACATGAGTGTATGTTAATGTACCTTTCTGAGATCATTCTGGAGCTGTCGGAGGATCACCTCCAGCTGGTTGACTTTTCCAGTAAGAGAAGAAGGAGCGCTGCGGATGAGGAGAAATAAAGGGACATAAATTGTGATGCAAAAAGGCTACATAGTTGTAGTCGAGACCAGGGCATGACCAAGACCAGTGTGTATACGAAAATAAACACAAGACTGACACTTTATGAACTGAGACCAAGTCCAAAAAAAAAAAGAGTGAATCCATAGTACATTAGAAGGCCTCCCTCATTGACTGATCTGATTTACTGTGGCCGGTCTCAGTTGTCAATGATATGACCCGGTTCTAAACCTCCTACTTATTTCAGCACAATGTGGACTTTTAGGGTCTGACATATCATTTTAAATAGTAATATATATGAGTTCTCAGTGTGCAGTAGAATTTAATTCTAAGAAAAACACATTTGAATTAATCAAAACATGTAATTTTGCCTATGAAGCCAGAAACTGAGAACTGATCAATGCAGAAAAGTCAAGCTGGTCACGTTCAAGTCTGAAGGAGCCAATGAGATACCTGGAAACAGCACTTAAACTCACAAAAGAAACAAAAGCTCTCAAAATGTCAAGCTGTTTTCATTATTTCACAATATAGGAAAGCAGAAAGGAGTTATCACTGATTCAAATAAATAAATAAAATAAAATAAATCAAGCTAGAATAAGATTTTTAAGTTGCACTGGAGGGTATGGGATAGGGATAAAGCAGTTGTGATTCTGGAAAACCTCAATATAAAATCCAATCTAAGACCTTTGAGGAGTTGTTTACTGCAACACTCCTGCATACACTGTGAGTGAAACCTACTCCGAGTCTAACGCTGCTCCCTCAGCCTCCACAACTCGTCTGGTCAGCTCTTTGGAGATCTGTAGCGCCTCCGCCCGCTGCATGTCCGTCATGGTGCAGAAAGATGCCACGCGCTGGTCTGGAGAACAGAGCATGAGACAAAAAACATTAGCAACTACGCAAACCATTTCCACTGTCTCATGATGCAGTTAAATCAGCAGAACAAGACTATAGAATGCACACATTCCTAAAAGGCTGAAGCAACTTATTCATGCTTAGTAGAATGAGTAGTTTAAAGAGAGAACGCTGCCAGTAAAAGGTTCTTCTTTACAAGGACACGTGTTAAAGGACAAGAGAGGTGGGAAGCAGAGAATTTGTCGACAGTCACAGTTAAAGAAGCTCCCTAGTGTGCTGCTTCGGAGCCTTCTGAGTTTGCTCTGACAGCTGTTTGACTCGTAATGGGCTGGATCCCGCAGAGCTGTAAGGCACAAGTCATGCTTGTTTTACCATATCAGGCCCTTAAGCTCACTCAAAACCCCATGGAAAACCCAAACTTGGCGTGTATTGCTTGGGGACAGCTTAGTTTGAGGCGTAATGCTCTTTTCTTTAGCAACCACTCTGTCTCTTAAGCCTGTCGGTCTGACACTAAAGATACGTGGATCTGCATATTCATAGAAAAGATTAAGGAAACCCTTCCATTAATTTAGCACCAAATGAAACCTAATCCACTCCAAGACAAAAAAGATGATGCGCCCAGAGCGGGATGTTCAGGCGGGGCAGAAAAGGAACTTTCATTAACATATGAATGAACATTTTCCTCATATTCAGGAAGATTAAAGACTTTTAGGAAAGCAGTGATGACTATGGTAAAGCATCATGTCCATTTAGTTTTGCGTGACCTGATGTCCAGATTTACTGGACAAACAGCTGACAATCAGAAAAAGGGATATTACGCTGAATTGGAAAAAAAAAAAACAATCGGTGCCAGTGTACTTACTGTAGTGTATTCACGAGAGAACATAAAAAAGTTATCAACAAAAAGCTTTGTAAGGATTACGCCTGTTATATAATAATTTCATCTGTTTATACTTTTAAAAGTCAGTAATAAGCCTTTGGAGTCTCCAAAGAATCACATAACCTGGGTCATAAATGCTATAAACGCTTTACTTCTCGGAGAAGCTCTTTCTCTTGCGGCTCTAAACAACGCAGCTTAAGCATACATGGCACAAGTGCAGCCCGGAGCCACTTTCTGCTTGGCAACAATGCTCCAGTTTACACAGCGCTTTCAGGGCCAGGCTGCCGTGACAACTGCTTTTCTGCTGCCAGATCAGCTCTGCGTCGTCTCTACCGATGCCTCTCGCATCCTCCTGTTAAATAATCTCGCAGCAATGATCCGCAGCAGAAAAGGTACATCAAAAAACATTTGGAGTATTTATTCATTTTGACAAATGAATGGTCACATGCTACATTGCCTGCTTAGGAATCTCAGGGGTCAAACTGAGTTCAAGTGGAAAAAGCTTGTGGCATGTTAAGGCTTTTGTGATATATGGTACGTGAGAGTGACGGCAACATAAAGACCACAAGTAGTGATGCTAGTCATGGTGTGGTGGACACTTTTCAATGGTCATCAAACGATATAAAATGGAGTGAGTGGGAGAAAAGACAACTTACTTCGGACCACGACTGCGTTGTCTGAGAAGAGACAGACAAACGTCTAAATTACTAATCTGAAGCATCTAATACCACCAAATCACATTATTAAATCATCTACTTTATCATATTCAGACAAAACAAACAAGAGCAGGAAGGTGAAATGACCTTAACTATCAAAGGACTTAAAGTATAAAAAGACTTGAAGAATCTAGTGGTGTCTTAGTGAGTTTATAAAGTCAGAATTGGCTCCATGTCTGCATCGAGACATGAGGGCTCAATTTTACCTTGAGAGAAGGCAATCTCAATGGGGCTCAAACCAGGAGCGCAAAAGGATTCCCTAAAGTCCCACTGCTAAAGCTAGTGTCTCCTACAGCACTTAGCAGAAGAAACAAAAACACACACAAACCTATGCATTCAAGCGAGCAGCCACTTGCAGAGAGTACTAGAAAGGAGTATACACACAGACACACGCTAAGCAGCCGGGACGGAGAGAGAGTTAAGTGGTAAGGGGGTTACATAAGGCGCCAGCAGCTGCAGTCAGGCTGGTTACCTTCAAAGGCTCGGGCTGCATCAACCAGGTGGGACCAGTCCAGGCCCGAGGCAGTGTCTGGGAGGGGCATGAGGCCCGGGTCGCTGAACTTGGACCTGTCCGCCAAGGAGCCGTCAGAGAACCAAAACTCATCTGCAGAGACAGGCAGGCACTCCGATCAGGGTCTAGGCCTGGTCCGGGTTTTACTCTAAAGTGACCCATTCATTTCCATCAGAGAAGGATAAGGGGTTTGGAAACGAATAAAGAGGTATAGAGGGGCAACGACGAGGTTAAAGGCACCTAGCTCAATCTAAAATATATGGATGTGTAAGCACGTTTCTAGTCAGCAGAAACTTACAATAAAGTAAACAGCGCTAAAGTAACAGAAAGCAAACAGAAGCTCGTAAAATAAGTTACTACAACTGTACAACCTGGCGGTTAGTAAAGAGAAAGAAATGCAGTTAATAAAAAATGATAACAAATTAACAATAATAAAGTTTAGGAACCTTTTAATGGTAGACTTTATAATTTACCGGATACTGCTGGGTGCTTAAAACAGTGTAAATGCATTTGACTTTAAGAGTTAGCCTTTAAAGACCTCATGTTTAAAAACAAATCTACTCCCAAAATAAAGCCTTTTAAAAAAAACAGAACTAAATGCCTGAAGGCCTACACCGTCCATCCCCTTCCTGTCTCTTCCTTCTCTCATTCACTCAAAGCCTTGAAAGACAAAACTGAAATAAATAGGATACTATATTGAGAGAGACATTTTGAAAAGTATGAGTGAAAAAGCAGAAGGACAGAGAGCTTGAGGTGATGCCGACAGGCTCCTTTTCAATTTACACAGGAGCAATTCACTGTTTACCAAATTGAGCTGTTACATAGGAGATAGAGAGCGGCAGAATTTTCAACAATCCCTCAAAACAATCAGGAATCCATCAAGTTGACAGCCAGAAGAGGTAAAGAGAGAAACATCTTTCCAGAAGCCATTTTCTATCTTAATGACAGCAGTCAGCGATGGAATAGGATCGCTATGAAATGGGACAGGAAGGACAGAGACAAGGAGACAGGCAGGGACTGATGAGTAAATGAAACATTATGTATGATAGACATTGTGACAGTTCTGATGTGTCTGATGGAAAAATAGGTGTGTTCATGTCATAGATCCTGAGTAGTTGCAGCGGAGCAGGCAGGACTAATACATATTCAGTGGGTGTTGGGCAAACAGAGGAGCCAGCATTGACAGGTGTCTGCTTAATGCAGAAGTAGCGACAAGCCCCTTGTAACTTGCACAGCGTCTTAGCCTCTTCCAATTAGTTGGCTATATCGAGAAGTGTTGTTGAAGTGTGCACCAGTTGTGCTAATGATATCAGTGGGACACAAGTGGCTCTTCAACCTAGTGTCTGTATTCTGGGTCCTATCTGGTGCCACAGAAGATAAATGATTATTCAAAAGCATAATGCAGAGTAAGTCTGCACTAGTGTTTTTCATTTTAATATGACAGTTTGAAGTTGTTGAATATTGTTGACATTATAACAACAACATTTTGTTGTCCTTAAACTGACCCCACTGTGTGACAGTACAGTACAGTACTTACTCCTCAGGTTAGATGCTCCCTGGTTGTGGATCATTCGTGGAGGCAGCGTGCTGTGATAAGGTGGAGTGGTGCTGAAGAGGATGTCATTCGGCATGGCTTGGTCCAACATGGAGCTATGTGAGCTGGGGGGAGCATTTACGGTTACTGCACACGCTTTCATCTGACAGCGTTCGGTAGAGGGAGCGCCTCGGGGAAAGGCTGCCCATTGCCGACACCTGAAAGAAGACAGAGTCACAACAGTGAATAGTATGGAGCTAAAAAACCTCCTGATACAGAACGACCACCAGTCTGCACTTTCACTTTGTGTTGCTTAGTCTTAGCGCAGCAGGCTTACATGAGCGGGCAGCTGGGTGGGTAACACGGAAACATCAGGGTACAGTGACAAGAATCAGTTACAGTCTTAGCTCTGGGGAAAATGCAGATAGATCTAGCACAGCTGGAAACTGACTGGCAGAGTGGGAAAAGCAGCGGACGAGGCTGGTGCAGGTGGTGACAGAGGTCAGTGTGCTATGGCCGCTGAGCTTAATGTGACAGACATGAGAGGACTGCCCTGGGGGATAAAGCCAGGGTGAGAAATCATAAACATTCAGAAGATTGTAGTGGTCTGTATAACTACGTCTGTCACATTTACTTAATAAGCTTATATACTTATAGTGCATATCTTTTACTGTGTGGTACAAAAAGATTCACATCCCACACGTTACATGGCTGTTGCTATAGCCAGGATGTATAAACAAGAGGTCCCCATCTTTATAGTTTACTAGGATATTTTTTTTATTATGACTACTGCACCTTTACTTGCAACAAACTAAACACATCTTTTCTGACTTTCTTGACCATTTGTGGGTTTTCTCAAAGTTAGAGTCAGCTTGTGTGCGAGCTAAATTATACAGGACACCAAAGCAGAGATAATATGGTTTTATAATCCTGGCCAGAGTTTTGACAGAGGAGCTCCCGTTTAAACACGTAAAACCTCAAAAACCAATTCAAGCTGTCATTTTCCCATTTTGCCTACATAAATATTGCAGAACTGACATCAAAAGTGGCCACAAATGATATGCACCGCTGTTCGCCAGATGGGTAAATGCCTGTCTTTCTGCTTCCCAGCTGCAACCAACACTAGACCTGTATCCCCACAAGCCAACACCCAGCCATCTCCATTTCAAAGACAGATCCCCCACAAATCCCACGGTGTCAATTTAACAAACATCTAGCTAGTACATCTTTAAAGCAGCGATACAGTTCAATTCAAAAGGAGCATAAACTGCTTCATCTCAGAAGTTTACACTTAACAAAGTTGTCTCTTGCTGCCAGTTTTCCCACCCAGCTTTACAAGATTAGACCTCATAAGGTTCCCGCTCATAAAAACAACTTGCTTTCTCCAATAAATCAGAAATAGCACAGATTTAAATGTACTATAAAAAGAGTCACTGCAATTGAGAGTGATGTTTTCTCAAAGCTGCATCTTTCTTTATTATATCTCCTGCGTCAACAAGGTTCTTTGAGGAGGTATGCCACTGGTGACTTACCCATGGAAGAAATATTGCATTCAACCTGCAGGATTACTAAAAATTCCCTATCTATTCCCCACCCAAGGTCTGATTTCTTATGTCGTTTGAACAAAGCTCTTATCAGTACAAGCACAACTTAGGTTTACCCCTATTTTCATGCCGTCACTGCCCGCACTAAATAAAGTCAACAATTGGCATATGGGAGCCTTTGAAATGCCACTTGGGAGGATGTGTTAGGCAGGCACCTATTCAGACGTTTTTTCCTTCCCACAGGAGGTTCAAAAGAGGAATGCAGCGGGAGAACAAGCTGCGAGCGGCTTTTCCTCTGCGTCAGACACACAATAGGCCGCCTGTCTGTGGAAGGGCGTCCCAGCGGACAACACGGCTGGCAAAGAAAATCTTTCTGCACCTGCTCACCCTCACAATGAATGGCATCGAACGACTTTACCGGAAACAACACAAGAATAACCTTTAACTCTGCCTGATTTGTTTCCTAGTTATTATGCCTCTTTGGCTCTTATAGCTTGTTATCAGCATATTTTATTATTTATACTATTTTAGTATTTAGGTGCATTATAAACCAATTATAATTATATTTATAATAACAGTAACTTGATAACTGTTCATTCATTTACGGGTCTTGAGGGATGAGGTAGAATATACCCTAAAGTCCAGAAAATGTCCAGTTAATCGCAGGGCTAACACTTAGAGACATGCACTGACAGGCAACGTTTGCAGTCACATTTATTTTCCCCACTATGGCCAGGCTTTTTCCCACCGACCGATCACATGACCGTCAACCTTGTTTTAAAGGTGCAGCACATGTATAAAACCAACAACATTTTAAACATTAATGTAATTTGATTCCTGTCCATTCCATCTGAAAATCAAAAACATGCCGTCCCAGAGAAGACCACTGGGTGTTCATTGGGATCAGATGTGTGTAGGGTTTAAGTCTGGCTGTGTGCTGCACTTTCTCTTTAATACTGTCTCCTAGATTGCTTTTCCACCCATGATATTATCCTGGTGAATCAGAGTGGAGAATGAGATTACAACAAAAGCTGTGCACCTCTTTGAATCCAACAAGCAGCCCAGTGTACCTTTGTGGTGGTTAGTGAGCTTTCCTTCTCTGTGGGAAAGAAAACAAGATGAAATGAAGGGAAATCAGAGCACAGCACCCATACACCTGCTTTCATTTTACACAGGAAGTGGGACTGCTGCTCTTATATTAGTGTGCTCAGCACTATATTTTACAAATTGTAAGCTCAGTGCACAAAGCAGGACAAAACTAATCAGTGCATTGAGGGGCACAGGCAGTCTGTGCCAGGAGCCATGGCTGTGGGGTCTCTCCATTCTCTTGGGATAAAGTGCATTTGTGTTAGAAATAAGCAGGACTCAAAATAACCCATTTGTATGTCTCCAGGGTCCCTTCTTGGTAGATAATGGATGGGGATGGGGAAAAAGAAGAAACTGAAGATGCAATTAATAGTCTGCAGGACCTGGGAACATCAAACATCGATGCACTCTATGCCTTAATCCATGTCATCCCGACTGAGCAAACTCAGGCCTGTTATAAATAAAATCAAACAAACACTATGTGCCAGTCAATGAAAAATGAAAGGTCTTTGAATTGAGAGAAGGCAGACTATCATGTGCAGTGCATTTACAACAGGACTAGCCAGTGGCAGCTCATTGACCAAGCACGTTGTTTCAGCACTAGCCTGTAGTCTGAATGATTATTTGTTCAGAAACAGCTTGACATCCAATTAAAACTGAGACCATGTATCAATTATCCATTTACAGGTTCAACAGGCTATCCATTCTGATTACAGCAGCACAGTGTGAGAAACGTATGGGTTGGCTTTATAAAAAAAGTGAGTTTGAAGAAGATACGGGTGATTTCTAACTCACTGTAGTTATTGTTAAGACAATCTTAACATAACTGTGCATGAAAATTCACACCAGATTTAATTCTGTGAGAATAGTAAGGCAATAAGGACCCAGTTTAAGTCAACCACAAAAAAGCCAGTGTGGCATATTTGATCATTGCTCATCTGTCAACTATGCACTCTGCGCTGACACCACAGAAACTCTATATTAGTTTGTCAATCTTCAGTGACAGCACCTTACCTTGCGGCTCCTGTCCTCTCCCGGAGGGCTGCCAGGCAGCATCATTTTAAGGTATTCCTCTTTTGAAAGTCTCTGCAGTGTTTTTCCCTCCCGTTCAGCCTGAACCCGGCAGGCGGCCTCCTGTGCATACAGCTGCCTGTAGATGATACAGAGGGCAGAGAAGGGCAAAGCTCGTCAGACATGTGCACACCGCATCCTGCAGGGTAAACTACAAACCATCACAGCTGGGGTTCAGGAGTCTTCCAGCTTTTCACAGGACTATGTCAGTATCGCACAAACGCCTTAGTTGGTTTATTATTAGCATGCTAATATCAGGTGTCTTCTGGCTTAATGCTATTCATAAAGAAGCAGGGTTGAAAATGGAGAAAGTATCTATAGGATCTAATCCCCCTCTGTCCCAGTTCACAAATATATTAACTACATGCATACAGTACTATTACAGCACAGCAATAGTAAGAAAAAGGCAAAGGTTTTATACAGAAATGACACAGTACACAGTTGAGCCTGTGGATTAGAGGAGTGTTCAGACAACAACAACAACAGGAAGTGTGCGCTGTTAGACAGGGTTAGGAAAGGACCTACAAGAGGCACATTTCAAGAGTGTTGGTCATCAGGTAAACATCATACAAATCATTTAAATGAGTAATATAGTAAAGGAAAGATGTGAACAGTCCTTGAGCTTGTGGAGTTTTGTGGCTGTGAGACTTCTGCTTCAATGGAGCAGCCTGGGAGCATAACTCTGAGTGCTGTTGGCAGGGCATTAGATCGCCACTGGGACGAGCGCTAGACAGCGAGACAATGGGACAGCCTGAAGCTATACACTTTCACTTAATTATGCCCTGTTTTAAGCTAGCAGCACCATGGCAACCAATCCCTAAATACTGAGTGCTGCAAATGTCCGTGTGTGATTGCCAGTTGCCATTCTGATGGATTTTCCCAAGACAAGTTTTATTTTAAAATCTACCACCAGACAGAGTTCAGATATTTGTTTACAGTTTATCTTAGCAAAAGGGAATTTCCTATTACCCATATAAGAGCTTTTTATCTATTTCTATTTTCCATCTTAAATGACTAGTTCCTCTGAGACCATTAAAACTTTGCTCCTTGCCATAAAAGGTTATTTGTGCTTTGTTTTTGCTTGATACACAAAACAAGAAGCATAATAGCCCCCCAGTCTAAGTAATAAAATAAGCCCAAAAAAGGGTCTTAGACTGCACTAAAAGGTCACAGGGGTGCAAGTTTTTTACAGTAGGACTAAGCAGGGAACACTACAGAAATGTCACAGCCACTGAAGCACAGCTGGTTGCTCTCTACTCGCAGCATGGGCCACATGGAAGGGCCAGCACTTGAGACATGGCAGTGCAGAGGAGCAGGGGACGAGGAGAGGGAAGGGTGTGTGGGGAAGCACTCTGGGTTAGATCGGGGCCACAGGGTTGACTTTGACTGACTGTGTACCTTGAACGCTCAGACAGCATTTGGAGAAGGAAAGCTAACAAGCTCTCTGCTCCTCTGGAACAAGACGCAGAAGCAAAGAAAAACAGCCTGGAGTTAAAATCATTGTTACACATTACAGTGTTAGTGCAAATGAGAAAACTTTTTAAAAAGGAGGAAGAGAAACTTCATTACGTTAGAACAATATCTGGGAGTAATATTAGGCCATTTATCATCAAGAATTGTTATGTAAGAAGAAATAAAACTCGAGGAATATATAAACAAACAATGGAGAGTGTAACTGAATTACAGAGCTTTTTCATAAGTCGACTGAAGATGACTTTACTGCATGCGATCAATCACACGGCCCTTAAGTGGCAAATTTCACGGCCTAAATTAAATTACTTGGAAGGTAAAGCAGGAGGTTTCTTCCAGGGCATATCTCACATTCTTTTTCCCCAAAAGCACTGCACAAACACTTTTAAACAGGCACGAACACACACCTCAGCTGTGGCTCTATTATACAATCAATGGCCCAGTGTTCTCAACGCAGACCATTTAATCTTAAGACACATTCAGTCAGTCGTCATATTAAGTGTGGGGAGAGCATACATTCCTATACTGGTAGCTAAGTAAATGCATACATTCATCTTTATTTCTAACTGTTCTGGAGGCTATTTTGCAGCTCATGTCTTTGCACTGGCAGCTGGTTTCTGTGAGTGAGTCTGTGCTTGGCTCAAGATGTTGATCTGGTAGAAGCTGAGCCCAGCCCCAGTCTGGCAGTCCACAGGGACTCAGCTTCACAGGAGTGATCAATAACCACAAGTGACATGTGCCAAGTGTATTATGTCCACGGCTTCATCGAGCTTATTTATTTTGTGGCTGTCGGCTTCAATCAAAGCCAGTTTTCATGCACACAGGGTGAGCTGATGGGGAGGGGGCTCTACTGGAACAGGTCCTACTCTGGTACATAATGCCTACAAAAAGCTGACAAAGATGCGATTAGAAATTTGTTGTCTAGCTTTGACAAACTCATATCCATGTGGAACCAAACTGAACTGTTCTGTTGGTAAGGGTTTCCCACGAGCTTTCTCTTGACCTGCATCTGTTACACTCACCCACACTCTGAAATGTTAGGAGGTTCTTCAGTGTCGTTGACATCTTCATTTGTGGTATTAGCGCTGGGCTGTGGCCGTGTCTGTCCACAGGGCTCTGAGCTGGGCCCTTGTCCCAGCTCTGCCTCTGGCCCAGGCCCTGAGCTGCTGGTCTGGGGGATGGTATACACCTTGGAGGAGTCAGCAGACATACAGTATCTGGCACCACGTGCCAGGGACTGCCCAGTGATGTGAGCCACTAACCAAACAATAAAAACATAATGTAACTCAAAAGTGACCAAAAATAACTACTAAATGATTTTACAAATAAAGATAAAATCATGATGAATGCATAAACAAAACAATGAAATTTCTGCTTTAAAGTATCAGATGGTGGTGTTATTCAGCTTCTGGTTTTGTTTTCATTAAAGATGACTTCATTTCCTTGATGCAACATAGAATACTCAAAAAGAAAATGACTCAAATCCGTTTTTTTTTTTGCATGGTGATTTTCTCTGAACCATGTCTTTTTAAAATCCACAAATATCCACAGACACACAGGATTAAAGCCTCTGTCAAAGAAACACAGCTCTCGCTTCAACTTTGGCCTGCGGCTTTAATGGCTGTGCTTCAAAGGCATTCTGAAGGTCATTAATACAAGACAGTAATTACAGAAATGGCAAGAGATATTTAATGTGATTTAATCAAACATAATTCTTAGGCTGTCCCTGATGCTGTCTAAGAAACCTTTGAATATGTTTAAAACATGTTTGATCCAATTACATTATTTATTTTTTATATTAACAAGACTAAACTGCTTTTGTGCAGGTGAGATACAGGCTGGGGTCCTGAAACCCTGGAGCTTATTCAGTGTAAACCCTAAACATAAAAAAAAAAAACTCCTGGAGTTGGCATTAGCTGGAGGCCCTACCTACACTATTACCATATTCATGACCATCTGGGCCACACCCGCAAAGTGCACTCCTGCTGCTTCACTGTTTGATCAGATGACACTGTGGTGTCAAAGACTATTATGTAAAAGGTGGCAAGCATTGAAGTAGTCAAGGTGATGGCATGGGCACATTCCTCACTTCTGAATGATATCCTGGTGCTGACAGTTAAGAGACCTCTTCAACAGGTCAATGAGCTAAACAGATTGTAGTAACATGATCATGAATGGCATAAACAAACACCCATTCTAGTTCAAAGTGGCAGACTGTGTGTTGCTGTAGGGTCCACCCTCCTGACACCCCTCCTCTTCCCCAGATGGGTCCATGTCTTGCAAGGCGGGGCAGTGTTATAAACCCCCCGTGTTGTTCCTGTCTGACAGCAGCCGCAACCACAGCTTCAGCACAGCTGGGTGAGTCAGGGAGAGGGGTCAATAGTGAAGAGGTTCAGCTGGGTGAAAAGGTCAGCCAACAGCCAGCAGCCATCCTTTACTGTTTGTCTTTGCATGTTTAACTGAACCAATACAAGGGTAAACATAGTCTAAATACTATACTACATCTACAAGTTTGAATGCAGTGGACTGTTCTCAGAGCTAAAGGGTTAGAACTTTTCTAGAGGACAAATCAGTGACTTAACATGTCAGATTTAGGTTGACACACGAAGTAATAGAGAAAGACCCCCAGTAGCAAATGTAAATGGGGACAAACTGAAGAAAAAAACAACATAAGGTCTTTCTCTTGTGAAGGTTATAAGTCAGTCTTCTAAAGCATTAGAAAAGTAGGCGTGTCAACAGAGCTTTGAGCTTGTAATAACCAGTAAATGGTTCATTTTTAGTGTTGTTGTGCCGTTCTTTCCCTAAAAGTAGCAGAGTGTGTTTGTCTGGACGCCTGCTTTTAGACCACATTAGCACGACTCTGTAAATCACCAAATTCTTATCATAATACAAAAGTCTCTGTAACCATTGAAATCTCTAAAACCCAATACAATTTACTTTTTAAGACTGTAGTGGTAATGCAGGTATTCATTGTCAGTACCTGTATGGATCTGTACTAAAGGCAGCGCAGTGTTCATTTAACCCAACAGAACACACAAATGAATTAAATTTCACTGTAGCTTCAGTTTGCGGGAGCTTTTACCTTGAATGTGACGAGATCTCGCTCAAGTCTCCGATGCTGCCCTCGGTCACATGACTTGATAGGACAGCAGAGGCATAGCCTTGTGGTAGATATAGTTTGCCATGCTCCTCTTCAGAGATGCCGTCCTCTGACATCCATGGGTGCCCCTGCTCCCCGGGCCTGCCCTGTAGCAGCCCCCTCGCCCCTGGAGCCACACAGGGGTTGGTGTCGATGCCACTGTCTGTCGATGCACCTTTGATGTAGGTCAGACCCAGCATTTCTGGGTCCATCAAGTCTCCGGAGCCAAAGTGCTTATCGTCGCTGTTGCTGGAGGCGTTGCTTGAAAGGGTGTTGCTACTTGAATGGCTCGAGTTTTTATCTCCAGTCTGGAAAAAAGAGGTAAATAAAAAAATAAAAAGGAGAAATGATTCAAATTTTTTTGCATACATATATTCAACAGAATGGCGTAGAAAAGTTGCTTGTGGGACAATCAATATTTAAGAGCACCAAACACCCCCAATTTGTGAAACACAGATATATTTGCCAACAAGTGGACTTTTCCTTTTTAAGTTCTAGTGTGTGCTAATGTTGAAAACTGAGTCAGGGCATTTCTAAAACTATTGTAGACCATTTCCATTTTTTTGTGGCCAGTCAAAATGGCATGGATTTTATATAGTGCTTTTCTAGGCCCTCAAAGCAAAAGGGGGTCACATAGGCCCCTATAAGACAACTTACACAATCTGGAATCTTTGTGTTAGTTTGAATTTTTAAATCAAATAAACAAATATTAAACTTGTTTTTATCTTGACTGTGTAAGTGAAAGGCCAACTTTAAACTAGGGCTTTTGGTTGTCATAGAAACAAGTCTTGGCAATTTATAAAATAGAAAACATTGCTGTTTGACAGATTTTTCAGATTTTAGCTGCAATTTAAATTAATTTTTATTTCGTTTATATCCTAAGTTAGTATCAGAGGGACAGGGCACACAATTAAAGTAGATGTTATGGCTGAATTAAAAAGCCAAAGTAAAGAATCCTCCTCCATCCTGGAGTTTAAGGTGTTTTAAAGTACTTGAGTGACCTTCTATATCATGGACCTGACAAGCCTGCAGCAAAGAAAGTTAATTGTAATGCTAAATGGGTGAATATAATCTCAGACTTCAGTAATATCTTTTTCCCACCAGCTCCATGCGTTAGTGCCAAGATTATTTTTTTACATCTTTATCCAGAGGGCTGGGATAATGCAACAGGGAAAGAAGTCTTAAAATGAAGCCATTAGCTGTGTTAGCGTCCAGCCTTGACGGAGAAATTGGCGCAAAGAAAGATAGAGCAGGATCTAGACAGAGGTGAAATGCGAAAGTCAAGTACTTAATATATTCAACCTTCTAGGAAGAAGTGTCCTAGAGAAAAGTAGGGGACAACCAGAAACGGTGATGAGACAAGATGCCTGTTAGCATGCTGATGAAGGGAAGTGGGAAGAGCATTGAGGAAGGCCCAGACCACCACTGAGCCACTGACTGAAGCAAATCCCATAAACCAGAGCAATTTGACCTCACCTCATTTAGAAGCGCTGACAGTATAAAGAAGATAGACCCACTTGTGGTGTAATAGTCAAGCCTACACAAACCTAGGTTTTGACAAAGACCAGACTGTACCAAGGCATGGAAAGAGTGAGTCAATACAAACACATGATCCATGGTAGGAGGTACTAGGGATTAGCTCAAACACACACTTGTTTATGTCTAAGAGTGAGGCAAGACTGAGCAAAAATGTGCTGAAGTCCAGTCTCAAGTACGACAACACTACTCACCACAAACTGCATTATAGCCCTACTTTGTCTTTGTATAATGCTACTAAATGTCAGGCATTGGACATTTACCCTGGACAGCTTGTTGGGTGAGTCCTTTCCTTCTCTCTGCTTGAGTGGATTTAGGATTTTAGTGGAGGGGATGTGCCATTTTGCCTCTGTGGAGAAACAATTGTTAGAAATAATACAAAGGTTTTAAATAGGGTATGTCTGATGTGTGATAAAATAATTACAGACTCACCTGCAGACCTCGTCCTCTCCAGAGTCGGCTCTCTTTCTCTGTGCATGTCCCCGTCGCCCCTCTGAATGTCCCCTGCATGTTCATGAAGAATAGGGGACGGGCATCTGTGGAGTAAATGAAGAAAGACAAATGAACTAGGGCTTTTTTTCCCCACTGTCAGTTGAACTGGCAAGAGGATCGTTTCAATAGGTTTACGACAGATGTACAGCAATTAGCTCAATATCATTTAAGGTCAAATCTCTTGAGCTTATAACGGAATAAAGACACTGCCAGATAAGGCTGACAAAAGACCTCCTTTTCACACAAAAAGACATGCTCTCTTTTGCTCGTGACAAGAATAAAGCTGAGCATTTTTCAATGTGCCTCTTAATTAAAGTGCTAAGCAGGGTTACGTCAGATGAACCGAGGCCAGAGCGTGTTGTGATCCTTTACAAATGCAAAACTGTAGCTCTAACTGGAGATCAATGGACTCGTCAGAAGTCTGTAGCTGTGCAGCGCGGCAGCTTTGACAGGGCAGAGAGTTCAGGGGACTTTTGAGGCCTCTGACAGGAAACTAGTAGTGCAGAGCTAAGTCTCTTGTCATGGTCTGTAACCACTTACAGACAGCCAGGGTTCTGATGGATTCTTTTCATGTACAAGACTCAGCCTGACAGATGTGTGTGTGTGCAGTGAGCAGACTGCGATGCCCTGCAAACCGTTTAGATTAAAAAGTGTGGAATATGCAAGAGAGCGCTGTGCTGATTCATAGCGTATGGTTTCTTATGAAAAGAAACAAACGAAACTGGTGGTTATGGTTAGGCTGCAAAAAATGACCTCAAAGAGTAGTAAGTGATAAAATCTGTGTTAACAGAACCTACAAGGCTCTTTTTTTGGCATACAAACCTCATACACATTCTTTGAATTATTACACAAGGACAGTAACAATAATATATATAATATGTATAATATTGTATTGTAACATGGATGATATTGTGTATAGTCTTTTCTACTATTCCTTCTTGAAGCTACAGCAGATAGCCACCATTTTAAAGTTTATTAAAAAGGAAAGAATGTTTTCCCCATAGCATCACAATTTAGCACAAATTGCAGGCTAAGCTGGCTATAATAGCTCAAGGATAGCCCGGACGACCTTCCTTTCACATCCAGTTTCACTTCCTGTTGTTCCACATGTAACCCTCGGGTTGTATTGGGTGACTCATACAAGAGCTCATTTTTGACGTCTTTCTTTCCTTTTTTTCACTATTTGCCACGTCTATACCAACTGCATCCAGAGGGCAGTTTCTTTCTTTGTCCTTTGGTACTGTCCACTGGAAATCCACCTCACATTTCTATAGAATAGATTTATTACAAGATTTAAGATGGTTATCTGTCTAAAACTGTGTTTGGTGTCCTAAGGCCTAAACCAAAAAGGTGGGTTGTTTAAATGACAACTATAATAAGTAATCATTACCTAGATCAGTCTATCTTTTATTTTTGACTTTCTGAAAGATTACGTTCTACAAATAGGTGTGATGACTGTCCAGATGCACTAATCATATGGTCATTTAGTGTGAAAAAAAAAATGCTGTAATTTTGCTAAATTACAATTTCTTTATACCTGCTCTCGAGCCAATTGAAGCTGATTGAAGCCGATTGAACAAAACATTTTCTAGGGAGAAAATAAATAATAGGATAGTATTTTGAAAAATGCTACCCTACTGCAGACCCCTTACCCGTCGTATCCGGGCTGCTGGGACCAGGTGCTGCTGCCACATGGCCCGGGATCACTGGACGAAGACTGGTTACTTGGTGAACTGCGATAGTGCTGGTCTCCTTTGTTACATGAAGTCACCTGGGGGTTTTCCAAGTCCTGCATTGTCCTGCACAGATATAAAAACAACACTGTGACACATTATCAGAAATATTGTATTAATAAAGATCAACTAGTGAATAATCCACTTCTGACTGAGGGTAAGCATATATAAACAATCCCATTGAACAAACACGCGAGAAGGTTTGTTTCAGCAAAAGATAAGATATAAAATAATTTCAACAAGCATTGATAAACAGATAAGAAAGCCCTTTATGTTGAGTTCAAATGTCTTCTTAAAAACATGGTCCCAATCATTGCACACATAAATATTTAAAAAGTATATTTAGTTAATTTATCAGTTCAAGTAAGTGTATTTTTTCTATTCTCCAACGAGCCTTGGCTTGATTTAATATTTAGAGACAAGAGGTTTCTTTGCTTTCTTTTGCCCGTCTCTGAGAAAGACGGTCCAGAGTGAAAAATAAACACAGTATTGGAGTTATGTCTGCTGCCGAGAGGCTTTCCTTTTAACAAATACTCCCAAGTAGGTTATATCACTGGACGGAAATAAGACTGAAAAAACATAGACCTGATAGCTTTTACATGAAGCCTTTTTTCCCAAATCCAGAAGGCTGCTTTTATACTCTTTAATCTTATCAAAAGACTCTTTGTATAACAAGCATAAGAGCTGAACAGATGTGGGTAGAGTAGTCAAAGAACTACACAAAACACTTCTACTACTGCTATGTCGACATTAGTGAGTACCCAAACTGCAAACTGAACTTGGCTGTATATACTCTAATAAATGTCACTTCTTACTTCCAATATGAGAATTTGATTTGAGTGATATCCCAGCCATACTCAGTGGATGAATATTGGGCTGTCATGCAGACTGACTTTATGGACAAACTGGCTAACCACAGTCACAATAGTTAGACTTCCCTCATGTGATCATTAACTAGTCTGTGAATAAGAAGCTAATTCTTGTTTACAAAGCTATTATCTACATATGGGACTCTGTGTTTCTGAATGAGCTAACCTTTACTTCCAAGGTCTAATATTACCACTGTCTATGTCTAAAGATGTAGAGTAGACTTCACAATGAAGAACTAATAGAAGTGTTTCAGCGTGATCATTTACATTAGTACAGCAGCTGCTCAGAGCCCATAATTCTCATCTCTTATTGTTTTGTCATTAACTTCACATTTCATAGATCTCAATGGAAAAACTCAATAAACTGCCAGTAACACAATCTCACTTCACATCATTGAACACTTTGGCCAGACCAGTACATTTCCTCTCCAGCTCAAGTCTCGCTTAAATGTGAAACACCACCAGATGCCTTTTGTTCATCTTTTCTTCCTCCTTTAACATAATGTAAAGCACTGTAGGGATATAATTTCTCAATGAGCTGCAAGAACATTTGAGGCTGGTGAGTTTAGCAGGCAGTATCAGGCAGCTGGACTAGACTGCAGTAAATGAGGCACAGACCCAAAGTCCTCTATTTCTGTGACCTAAACAAAACTCATAAAATCAAGTCCATAAATGTGTGTAAATAGTTGTCTGTCATTGTCTCTTGCCAGACTCGAGAGTGATAGAAAATGAACTATAATATGAATGAAGTCCAGTCTCACCACCAATAAACTCATGGGCTTGTTCGCTAGTGCTATGAAAAGAGGGCAGTAAAAGGATTAACATTAAATAAAAATTCAATAAATAGACATGTTCTTGGTTAAAGCCTCGAGTCCCCAATGTGTGACATAAGTGAGTAAACATAATTTAGATTCCAAATGGAAAGTGAGACCTTCGAAATGTGATCTTAAGACCAGTCTCAAAACAAAGAAATAGCTCAAGTACATAATCACTATTGGACACTGTTGCATTTTAAAGTGTCTACATTTATCTATACATGGACTGTATACTACTTGTCATATTTACAGTCATTGCTGATTTCATTTGATCCTGTGTAATATTCAGGCCTTCCCTCCCTCTTCAGCCTATGGCTCATCTCAAGGCAGCCCTCGACTACTCTGCGTCCCTCTGAGGTGCTACATATTGTGGTCTGGAGAAGAGCGCTCTCTTTGTTTCTGCAGTAATTGGATGAGATGTGCTGAGCCGTGTCAGTGTCCCCATCACCTCCTCCGCGGCAGGGAGCAGGAAGGAGGAGGGATATGAAGACAGAGAGAGAAAGAAGCCGGGGAGCCTGATTATTAGACAGGCAATGCGGCCATTATCCTCGAATAGGCAGAGCGGGCAACACCAGGGGGTGTCGGAGTGACACACAGGAAAGGTTATCATGACTGTAGGGGTTTCATTAAAAAGAACAAATCACCGCAAAACAGAACTCAATGGAGATGTCCAAAAGAGAGACAAGGCGAGACAGAAACAAAGTAAGAGCTTGTGCCTATAATCTAACCGGAGATGAAAGCACAGGCGTGAATTCATTCACCCTAAAATGCTCCATACATTTATGCAAATGAATCAACACAGTAATGGCCCTCAAACAATCACTGCCGCTTTTTGAAAATGTGTTGGGTTTCAAAGCCTGCATCTGAGTGAATTACCTTTGAGTGTTGGGATGTTTGATCCAAGTATCTGCTCTGTTAAGTTCAATGACAACCTTGAACAAAAGGCGTGACTTTCAAAAAGTCTTATTTTCAATATTTCTTTCTTGCATAAAATATTTTGGCATTTCACGGCTATAATAAGCTGGTATAAAAGTGTTTCTAATTGTGTCTAGTCGTAGTTTCAATTCGAGACTTGCCTCTGTCTCATGTCAGAATCAATAGAGTGTAAAAGACAAATCTGGCCAAGACTACAGTACAACTGATTTCTAACAAGATTATTGTTGAATTGCCAAAAACATTTGAATTTGAAATCACTTGGTCATGAAAGTGTAAGACTAATCCTCACTGTACCAGTTCACTGATTTAGGTTAAAATTACCTCAAGTTTTTACTACAAAACTTCAAAATGTACCTAGATCCATCTGGCAGCTTCCTATCGGGCGTGCTCGTGGGATGGCCGCCTGGTGCTGCTGAAGGATCTGTTGGCACTGCAGGCGCCGACCCTGTGTGGGAGCCTCGGGATAACTGTGGTCCGCGGCAGTGGGCATACGATGCCAGGTTGTGTTTCTTCTGAAGGGTGTCTTGTACTCACATGGTGTACCTTCACTGTCGACTTTGTACTCCACCATGGGTATACGGTAGAGCTCGAGCAGCCCCTGGGACAGAGACAGGAGAGGAAGACATTAGCAATAGATCTTAAGATAGATATCCATAAAATGTTGCATTCACATATACTGTACCCCAGTGTTGTATGTCTGTGATGCACTTCATTCATTTGTGTAAATTTTGATTGTATTTTTTCTGCAGTTTGGTTTTACTGTATATTTTGTAACTTATTTCTGACCGCTGCTGAGCTCTTGGCCAGTTCACCCTTGTAAATGAGATCATGATCTCTTTGGGTTTTATCTGGTTAAATAAATGTATTATAATATAATATGTTATAAGAGATTCAATCAACTCATTAATCTTTGCAAGGATTAGACAATTTTCCAGTCCATAGTAATAAAATGTTACACTACATTTGTCAACTTGACAACTACGGTTGAACACCACCTGCTGACAAACATGCATTAAAGGGCAACTGCATGAGGCCTTGTGTTGGTCTGACAACACCAAGAACACACGACACTGCCAGAAATATTTTGCCAGAGGCTGACATCTCGATGTACTGTAGCCATGACAGCAACAAACATGCGTTTAGGTGAAAACCATGAACAAAAACACACTGTGAGCACATCACAGATACTTAAGAGTCAGTCAGATACACATTCAGATCTGCTATTCAAATAAAGCTGAAGATTTTAGCCGACACTGAATCAGATATGAGCCTCCCTTGAGCAGCTCTACACAGAAGGGAGGCCCTATCCCGCTGCACTGATGATTTCTAGGATGGACAAGGCCTATGGTGCCATTTCATGCAACATTAATCTTCAGGGCAAGGGAGAAGCTTCTCATATATGTTTAGAGAGAAAGCGGTCTTACAGGGCAGTGGCAGCTCAGGGTTAAACAGCCTGAGCGCTCTCAAAAAGCATCTTAAGCATGATTACACTGCCCTACCCTCAAAGTCCATTTGACTGAATCCAGTGGAGGGTGGAGAGTTGTGTATAGACGACCGAGAAGGTCCAGTAGAGTAGGACAGCTGATTGCTATGCCTGGAGTCAAGGGGAAGGGTATAATATAAGCCACCTCACGGGATCCCTTTTATCAAACTAGGCCACAGGCTGCTGTTTACATGAGGTGTCCCACTGGAAAGGTGGGTGTATTGTGATCTAAGTAGAGGACTAGCCTCACTTCCTGCATCTCCAGCAGCATCTCAGACATCTCTCACATCTGGAGACTGTCATCATTATGCTGGCCCGGTCCTTGATGCAGTGTCCACTATGCACTACATGAGAACATCCCCTGTGTTCACATCAGTTATTTACTGAATGCAGTGTACTGTATGTTGTATGCATGGCTGGGTTGATATATGGAACAGTATATAATGTCCAGTGTGAGAGAGGTTTGTCTTTGTGGGATGGATTAACAGTGACACTGGCTGCACTCCATTGGCTTTGAAACACTGTTGTATAAAGATAATTATATACATCCTTAAACATAAACTGCATATTCTTCTCATCCTGTTGTGGGTGTTCACCACAGACTCCCTAAGACATGCATGAGTGAATTAGTGACTGTGTGTCTAGCTCTAAGTGTTAGCTTAGTGATTAAGCAGAAATTGTCCAGAATGGGCCTCACCTCAAGCCCAGAGCAGAAGGAATAGACTCCAGCCCCCTGCGACAGGTAAAGGATAAAACTTAAAACATGTCATCTTTATAAATCACATAAATACAGTATACAATTCTGAGATTAAGAGATTACTCATGTCTGGGTTTCCCAAAAGCTTCATGTTTGTTTTTAAAGTCTTTACTTATTTTTAAAGCACTACCCACAAGGGCCCTAACTATTTTAAAGACTGTTCCAATGGGTCAGTCACAGGCTTTTCTTTCTCACACTAAGGACAACAAATGTATGACTAATGTCCCACCAATAAAGTTTTAGCTAGCATCTGAGATTTATGTGGGTTCAGCTGGGTTATGCCTGCCAACAGTAATGCTTATGAGTGTGCTTTATGCTGTATGTATATGATGTTTAGCCTGTGATGAGCCCTCGCCCACAGTTATCACTCCTTATATTAAAAGTATCTTCATTGGGATTTATTCTGTGGAGTGTTAAGGTTATTATTTCTTATCAACTCTCTGGTCCGTGTCACATAACAGGGCGCTAATCAGCGTGTTAAACCCTTGACTGTTGCTCAGTTGGTCTTTCTAACAGGGCTGTGAACCCGTTCATTACCTTGATTAACTGTGTATATGTGGTCATGCCGGGTTGCCACACATCATTAGTCCCTGAATGGGCTAAACCCAGATAACAGCATGTCAACAGGAAAGGTCTCAGATGTTGTCTCTTGCAGTGCTTTTTTACCACAATGAGCAAGAAGTGACAGTAAGTTCTCTTGTGAATATTTTTTCCCCATAAGATTTACTGAGAGTGTTGGGTTGTTGACATAGCTACTCATTTGTGGAGGGGATATGTCTAAATGGGTATAAATCACAAAGTAACTGCAGGAAATGGTTGTTTGGTCAACAGCTAAACCTGGACACATGGTGCTATATAGATCTAGAGTGGCTATTAGGAGAAAATGAAGCCTGGGAATGGTAAGGAATTACATACTGTCTGCTTTCTTTACCAAGAAGTACTGCTGCATAAGATTGGAGCTAAGCACGACAGGCTATAAATTATACCACAATGGCCTACATAAACTTGTCCAGAAGGGGACCATCTATAACTTAACACCAGCATCAGTCAAGTAAGAGGTTAGTGGAGAAACAAAACGCCAAAATAAGTCGCTATACCATGTCTTTTAAGTCAAATCCATCCTAATATGTTTTTATTTGTCTTCATATAGCAGATTTCTGATCTAAACTAAACCTGGGACAAACCCTACATCTCTGTTGTTGTGTGGATAATAAAAAAGCTGATTATTGAACATGTTGTCTGATGGTCTGAAAGAAAACAATGTAGTGTTTTAGCCCTTTAAATGCAGCTCTGATACATAGCATTTATTCTAGAGTTTGTATTTTCATTCTATAGAAAAACAAACATACGACCATAGACTAAACTGTTTATTCTACAAGTGTGTCAAGATAAATATGTGAACATCTTAGTCAGCTGTATTGACTCAGGAGAGACTTGAGACCTTAGACCCCGGGCAGTGAACTGTCAGTCCAATGACATGGCCAGAGAGTGAGTGACATGCTAATCCATTCCCATGTCCATGTTAAAGCCAAAAGCCACAAGGGTCACCACCTCCGATAGCCGCTTTGCAAACCATTGTCCGAGGTTCATTAACATGCTCTGTGTAGGTTTTCACTAAAAAGACAACTGATCTAAAAGAGAGAAAGGTCCCTGTGAAGAATTCATTTGTGATGCGGGTTGTCTATTGAGTTTTTGGTGTTTTCTCACTTCCCAAGGTGCTGGCTTAAGTGCAGTCCAGATGAAAATGAATGATGACAGGTCTGATGACACTTCAAAAGGAAAGGTCACAAGTGGCCATCTCAATGTCACACCCCACTCTCATTATCTGTTTTAAATTAGTGTTAAAGTTAGGACTGCACAGTATGTTGCAAATGCAAATGTTATTATTGCAATACAACAACCACAACCTCCATATAAAACATAGCAGCAGAGTACAAATGAAATAGCTTTGTGTCTGTATGCCTTGTAATAATCAACCATTTTAGTCCCAATTCTTTTGTTTACTCTACAAACCTCACTCTTAAACACAAGCCAAACATCCAATCACTGCCAAATCCCATACATTGCATTCTTGTTTCAAAGTACTAATCTTTTCATCTTTTTCTCATTGGCTTGAATCAAAGCAAACATGTTGAACTTGTTTAAAGCTCTTCAGTGCGATGATGGAAAGGCCTCTGGTATTGCACTGGGCTAAAACCACATCCTGCCTTCAGTGTAAATAAATACGGCACAAGGTAAGGCTAATATTAGCGGCATATCTGCAGAAAAGAGTGGTATTACAAAAAGAAAAAAGGCACAAAATAGGCGTGTGAATGTTTAAGAGCTGAAGCTGTAGTGTAATATTAACAATCACTAATCACTTTGCACTGAACAACACAAACCCTGATGAAAAGTTAATGTATGGAACAATGTTTAAAGTGTGGTATGCAGCTAGCTGGGCAGCCCTGCATGAGCCCTGCATGAGCTTATGAAAACATTTCCCTTGTCATGGCAGCAATGTGAAGCCTGGGTGCATTGTCTGGAGGTCATGGGACTCTTGTCATTGTTCTTCGACTAACCCCCCATCTCTCTGGCCACAGGGGACTGGCCAGGGCCTTCAAGTCTTCTGAATTCCTTTCCTTTGAGGTAATAGTGAAGAAACTCAAGCACTTATTAATGACTGCAACACTTTAGCAACTCAAAGACGCAACCGCGAAAAGAGTCGAGGGCTCTCTAGATTCTGCACCTGACCTCTCACCTCTCGGTTTGTGGGAGTCTTGGGAGAAAGTTCACAGAACCGAGGATGGTGAATGGCAGCTCCCTTGAGACGATGGTGGGAAACATTTTAGTTGGAGAGGGGGATCTCCCAGTAAAGCCCCACAACACAAGCCAGTATGCTCTCTTTCTGTAATACCTACTAATCTGCCAGATGCATCTGTCAGTAAACACTATATATGGGCCATAGTCGGTACATAATGCATCTTTTAATCCATTATAGACACTTAGTATAGCAGGATCTAATGCACTGTTTGGCACAAAGGAATGCTATGCATCATTAAAACGTGTTTTATATTAGTCTGCAAATGTACCGTTACAAGCCTCGCCACTGGGGCAGAGACAGCATCACAAGGTTCATCGTCAAATCCTCAGTCCTTTAGCCACTCTTTGATGACAGTGGACATGGGTTCAGTGCCATTTGACCAAATTTTGGATAATGTTTTCTGTGCTTTTCTGCTCTCTGAACTGCGATTATGCTGGTATCAGTGAATCATCACAGATCGTCCTAAGAAGATTAGACGACGGTCCTGCCAGAGGCGCTGCTGTGCTGGGTTCACAGACGATGCCTGTTCGCACTCCATCTGGAGAAGCAAATATGTCACTACTCCATTGCCAGACCAGAGCGCAAAGTTCAAAAACAGTCGCACGTACTTACTGTGACATACTTACTCACTTACTTCAGAATGTAGGCAGCTTGCAAAATAATATAGTTATGGTATATGTGCACCCAGAATAACTATCCTTTAACATTTTATTATCTGTCATTCTACTTTTATATAAGTGTGAAGATACATTTGCTCAAACACAAATCTGTCAGTCAGAAGCACCAACCAAACAAACATGTCAGAAGTCAGAAATCAGCATCTGAGAGCGTGAAGGAGAAGATTTCACAGCACTGTCTGTCACCCGCACAGAACACAAGCAGATGTGGTTTCAGAGGCACTTTCACACAGAGCTTCCTCACTTCTCTTCACAAAGGATCATTTGCAATAGTCTTTTTTTTTTATCATGGGATGACAAGTACGAGTCCCCATAAAGCTAACACTCCCTTCCTAATTGCTGAATAGAGGATTGTGTGAGGTTAGAAAAAAAAAGCAATCTGCAAATGTGAGCTGTCAGACAATGGCGGCTAGAGTTGAGCCATTAATCAAAATGCTCCTCTCATTATCATTAGTGAGAAACGCTGACTGTCCGAGTGTGCGTGACTCTACAGCACTGCTGGAGCTTTTACCCTCAACAAAGCCACATCGATACAAAAAAACGTCCTCTCCAGAGAAATCAGTGGAGAAACATAACGCCTGCTGCAACACAAATTGTGTGTAAGCGCTTTATGTTAATTGTCAGAAAATGAGCGCAAATGTCAGGCTAATTTACCCCAGCTGCATGAACAAAATTACGACAATGTTATGAGATGCACCTGTTGAATGGCCCAATAAGACATGTTTTGATTGTAGTAATGTTATAAGAAGAAAAAGTATAGCCCTATTACCTTCTAGGTGTACCGTCTTCATGAGGCTGGATAATGACCACTTTGACGGAGATTGATGTGCGGAGAAGGTCAATCATCTGCTCGTGGGTGAGAGTAGCCACAGCCACCTTACAGATCTCCACCAATCGGCTTCCCTGCCTCAGTCCGGCCTTCCAGGCAAAGCCAAAGGGCTCCACATCCGCCACAATGCCTTCAAAGTTCACATGGAAACCCAGCTGACCGAGACTGTTTCTTCGCAGAGTTATCTCGGACGTCTCACAGCCTCTGGTCACAATCTGGAAACACAACATTTACTTTATTAACATTAGCCATATGGGGAGAAGCTTTTACTTTAGAATTCACAACAGAGAAATTAACATTATTTCAAGAATGACATACATTTTAGGCACTTCAGTCTATGCCACGAGAGTTGGCCTTGTTGTCAAAAAAGCAGTAATTTTAACATAATAACTGCATGATATACCCTTATTCTTCTTTAACTTAAAACACAGAACCTTTAATATATGTTTAAATTGCAATATTTAAATTTTACATTATACTTTAATATTGAGGAAAGACACTGTGGCAAATAATTTTCATAAAATGTAGACTAAATAAAGTCAATTAAGTATTATTGTGTTTAAAAAAATCTTCCTAGAATATTTTGTGTGTTCAGCTGCAGCTTGAGCCGCACTAAAAGAAACGGACAGATGTCAGATTGAGTTCAGGCCACCTTTAGTTCAAACCACAGAGATAGCAACTATGCCAGTGTGGTATAGTGTGTACACCTCAGTGACATAAAATATGTGAGCTGCCTCTCCTAAGCTTTATTGTAGCAACCGCTGGAAAAAAAACTCACAGTGCAACCAATGAGCTTTAATCACCCATCAGATTAGTCCTGGTTCGGCTGTGGGTGACTGCCTCCATTTGCCTCAGAGTGGCAGCTGGCTTCAGGGACACATTAACTGAGACTATGGGCTGTCAACACTCCACCAGATTCTCACACTGGCAGAAATCCTACCCCACTGTGAGCGAGGGGAGCAACTATGATGGTCTGTCACATATTGAGTGACTTCTCACAATAAGACTGGGGAATGGAGCTGCAAGTTGGTTTTAAAGACACATAAGATGCAACGGAAACTTACTGCAGCACATTCAAAGATACTTTTTGCATCAAGTTACAAAAAGAATCAAACATTTCCTCATAATGGGCGGCAGTGGCTCAGTGGTAGAGCGGTCGTCTTTCAACTGGAAGGTAGGCGGTTCGATTGCCGCTCTCCCCACAGTACTGTCGTTGTGTCCTTGGGCAAGACACTTAACCCACCTTGCCTCCAGTGACACAGCACTGGTATATGAATGTGTGTGACTGTTGCTCTGGTGAATGGTGTGAGAATGTTGGGACAGCGGATGGAAATTAGCCTACGACTACAATCTGGCATGTTTACATTCATGTGGTTGTGTCTCATATATGTTCATTAACATGCACTGTCCCAATCAAATAAATAAATTAATAAAAATCAAGATCATCAATAATCAATATGCAAAAAGTGAAGTCGACAGTCTCTCTGAGGAGTAAATGTTAGAATAAATGACCCAAGTGTAAGAAAGGCATCGAACTGGGCTTTAGGGACCATGAATCAAACTACTCTGAAATTCATTAGCCCCAAATAATGGCTCCTAAAAGCCTTCATTAGTGCCTTTTATTCCCTCCATGCAGGAGCAGTAATGTGACCAGGTTCTCCTTTAAGTGGCCTAAATACATAATGGCACACTTTAACAGAGCACTCGTTTCATAGCATGAAGTTTTCAGCGGCATAAGGTCAATATGTGTAATTATGTGCGTTTTAAAGTTTTATATCAGGTCCAAAGTCGGGCTAAAATGTGTGTGACAGGCAGTGGCACTGGCCTTCATCCTGGCTAAGACGCTGACAGTAGTGAGTGGTTTAGACGGTGATGATCCTGTCTTTTGAAACTTGTCTCACAATGTTGACAAAACACTGTCACTTCACTTAGCCTCAAGGGAGAGAGGCGAGGACCGAGGATTTTAGGCTTTGAGTCTCTTTGAGCTGCTTGTTTAGGGTTCTCAGAGGTATATCATTTACCAGGTGGAGATCTGGTCTCTTTTGTGTTGTAAATAACATTTGGAAAATGTGGAAGCCAAAACATTTATTAAGACTCTCACTATGTTCATATTCTGAATTTGAAACACTCTTTTTCATATTGCTTTAGAAGTCTAGTGGTATATATACAGTAAGTTTTTTAAACATTATTATTTGGGGGCCATTTTGCCTTTATTTGATTGTAAGAAAATTATGACATTGGGCAAAATACCAGTGTTGTTTTTGCTGACGAGTGGGCAGACAAAAAACAAAAAACAAAATAATGACCTCTTTTCAAATTATAATTTGAATATCATACTTTATCCTCACATGGGCTGCAATTTCTGCAATTAAAGCTTTTAAGGGCCTTTGTGTTGTAATTGTCTCAAAAATCTCTCCAAGACTTTCAGAAACGCTTATCCACATATACATTTCATACAAATAATATTTTTTTTATAATGAGCATTCACAATCCATGGAAACAAGATGAATAACAATGGAGGCCCGGTATTGTGTTTTCTGAACTAGTGGCATGGTGGACTTGTGAGAGTGTGAAGAGAGGCATAGCATTAGAGAAGGGGGTTTTATCATGTTTTAGACGCTACTGTGTGGACGTAGCTCATGATCTGAGACATGCATGATTGTACTGTCATTTTCCATACTGCAGCAAAATGGAAAGTGAAGACAACCATTTCCTCAGAACAAAAAATAGAATTCACACTAGAGCCAAGAGGATTTGTCTTTAAAAGCTGAACACGTTGCCATCCAACTAGGCAACACCCCTGAGAGTAGTGCGCCATCACAAAGCTTTTAGCCGTCCTCTCACACTGAGCTCTCTCTGTCCGTTACAGTGAGCAGCCTCTGTCCATCTTGGTTTGCATTACATCACAAGTACAGCAGCCTGTAAATCCCACCAATGAAACATGATTCGAGCCAATCTCCAGGCTGCGCAGAAAAACACAGACACCGTTGGGACATAGTGTGCATGGTGGTCAGCTCATACCCAATGTGCTGCTGCCACAGTGAGAGTAACACAATCACCATTTATTAATACTTAGCTTCTTGTGTAAGATATTCCTCACAAATCCCTTGGGTAAGTCGTAAGTGAATGTGAGCGGAGATTAGCATAATCAATGAGGAAGTGATGTCCTTTGGCTAATCTCAAATGTTAATATATCCTGCACTGTCCTTTCTTGAGATGAAAGAAGTGCAAAATGAATGACATCTGTGTTAGGATTAATTATGCAAATGTTCTTCTGCTTAATATACTGCAGATATTCTTCCATTTAGTTTTACTCCTCCTTATTATGAATCATATTGTAGACATTTTTTCCTCAGGTGGATTATTAGTACTGTGAGTCACATCCAGGTTTTGTGCAGAAAAACAATCCTTGTTGGCTGAACAGAGAAATTGTGGCTAGGAATTGAAAGACTGTTGCTGATGAAGTTGACAAAACAAACAATAGTGGAAAGTGTAGGACCCTGTGCTACAAAGCTGGATTAGGAAGTTAGCGAGGTAAGTTCAGGGTTTTTGGGCTCACTTTCTATTGAGGTAGGTCACCGTGGTAACCTAGGCTGAACCTGCTCTGGAAGAGGGTTAAGTTTGCAGGAAGACGACAGAAACACAGACACTGACCAATCAGAAACAAGAAATAAGCTGCAGGTGTCGAGGAGGAGCAAAGACGCAGTGTGGTGCTTACAATGGGTTTTATGTCAGTTATGTAGAGATTAACAAATTAATAGACTCCGTGGTAATTATTTTAATGCAGCATTTCAAACAGACGCCATACTTCTGTTGTTGTTAGTCTTTAGTTCTTTGTGCGTATATGCTGCTCCTTCGGTCTCTGGTGCTGTTCCTTTTGCAGGAGTTCAGTGTAGCCTACTTTTGTGTTTTTCCTCATGGTAACTCTCTCCAACATGTCACTGTGATTGTTTAGAGTAGACTCTGAATGCTCCCTCACTCCACAGAGGAACCCAGGGCTTAACTGAATGAGTTGATAACCCGCTTCGTGATACCACTTATCCCAGACCGGGATTGTTAGGTTTTGTCTAGATGGGTAGGAGAGACATATCCGAGTAGGTTCAACTGGGTTCGTAGTACAGGGCCCGGGAAACTGTGCAAGCAGAATTAAGGTCAGGCACAGTTCAGGTTTGGATTTTGGGATTCAGATGGGCTGCCGTTTAAACAAAAGGACAGTCTGATCCAGCAGGTTCAGTAAACAAATGATGGAAACTAGGATATGGAAAACACATGTTGTGTAGCAGTCATGTTGTAGCACACGACTGTATTTAAAACAGGAGTAAAAATCTATCTGCAAATTCAAATGCTTGTTTCTGTTTGTGTGCACGTGCATGCATGCGCTGATGATATATTTTTTTTCCTAATGGCAAAGTTTGACTTGTAATATATATATATATATATATATTTTTTTTATTTCAGTCATTCTCTTAATTTTTATTGAAAAGGGCTTGAACATATCCCAGCTTCTTTGGACGTGAGCCAGAGTACACCCTGGACAAATTTTTTTTTACATATAGGTAAATCTGTTATCAGTGTATGTAGGTTTTGTAATATTGTATTTATTCTATTTTGATTATATTTTGTGTGTAATTTAAGTTCTTTATCAGGTAAAAAATGTTACTCTTAATGTTTAAGTCTAGATCTTGGTCTTGACTTGGTCTCTGTCCCTAAAAGGCATGGTTAGTGTGGTCTCAACTAACGCACTGTCGCAGAGTGCCCTGCTGAGAAACCAGGTGTTTTGACCTATTTTCAAATCAGCTCAAATTTGACCTCAAAATACTCTTGCGGTTGGCCATTTTCAATGAGAAAAAAGAAAGAGGACGTGGAATAAGTGGGTAGCTCTCAACAGGAGTGAGGCAGTCTGAGCACATGTCAACTCTATTCTTAGTCTATCAGACCCAAAAATGTGCCTCCGATTTATTTGATCCCTTTAAAACTGGGTTGGTGACCTGTTTAAGCTGCCTTTGCCTTACCTGTACCCAGACACTCGCCAAATTCTGAACTGGCGGCAAATCACAATAATCTCTCCATCAAACAAAGTGTCTGCAGCTGACAGGGGCTTTGGCTTTGATGAAATTGGAGTGGTGTTTAATAATGGTCTATACTTAACAAGAGGAGGATAACATCAGTTTCTGTGTGACCTAAACGGCCGGCTGTAAACCCCAGCTGATTATGTCTGATGAGCCAAAGAAAGCTATCGACAGGAGGCCCAGCGTAATCCTCTCTGGGCCCTGGCGTTTTAACATTCAGGTGCAGTGGCTCTTTCAAAAATATGTGAGTTTTGGGTAAAGGCTCAGAGCCATATTCCTACAATGTTGATGAGAATGAATATAAAAAAACAAAAACAAAAGGACAAAAGCTAAGCGTAGAGTAGCATCTAATGTTGTCAGACTGGATACAGGTTCAGTAAGCCACGGACTTACTGATATAATGATGCAAATAAAATAACATGGCCTGTGGTGAGTAATAAAGCCAGAATGGCAAAAGTAATATCTGTTGAACGCAATGTTTTACCACAGAGAAACCGCAGATATCCCAATTTGAAAATGCCTCACTGCTCCATTTAAAGTAAAGGCAGACCATTTCCATTTTAAATGCCTGGCAGCGTGTGTTAAACAGAACCATCATGGCTTTACTGGGAATTTAGATGACAATATACTACTGAGTATTTCTTTTTGTTGCAGGCACTTTACTTTTCTGCTGTTCAACTGAATCTACTGATATCACTGAGAGCTGAGTTCCCTTTTAAAATATATAAATACTTAAAAAAGAGGTTGCCGTTAATAAATATTACACCATTACACAGCCAAGTATAGTATAAAAACTAACAACACAAAACAAAGCTTCTAAGTGTCGCAGTAGCAGACATTCAAAAAACAATACAGTTGCT
Source organism: Perccottus glenii (assembly GCA_024416835.2). NCBI lineage: Eukaryota > Metazoa > Chordata > Actinopteri > Gobiiformes > Odontobutidae > Perccottus > Perccottus glenii. The sequence continues at coordinate 9,516,425 of CM044552.2, read as the reverse complement.
TTTCTAAAGATATTCAACTCTTGACTTAAATTACAGGTTCATCCTTTGACTTTAAAAATGGGAGAGGTTTTGTAAGTCTTACCTCTAGTCTTCCCACCATCTCCCTGATGTCCTCTCCACAGTTGTCATGGGCCGACAGCATGACACACTCCCCTCGCTCGTAGAAGATCTTTATGCTCATAATCCCTGAGGTCCATCCAATGACGTCTCGACAAGAGCAATTGAAGATCACGTTTTTTGATTCTTCCTCGATGAGCACAATGAACTCATTCGATATGCCAAGTAAACAGTCCGTGTCCATGGACTGGCCAAAGTCCCGCGCACGTACGCTCCAGGTGATGGCCCCCACACTGAAGAAATGTGCGTCCTTCCTAGGCTTCACCTTCTCCTTCTTCTTCGCTCCTAAAGTGATGAAGCTGAATTTACAGCCGAGTCAATAGTAGCAGTGCTGACAAAGTTTTCAGCCAGGTCTTTCAGGTATTCCTGCGCGTCGAGTCGCCATAGCTCGAAACTTCTCCGACTTGTGAGCTGCATTTTCACCATTGATGACCTTGGCAAGCAGGAAGTCCCTGAAAACTGCTGACTTTGGGAAAGTCACAGATTTGGGAATAGGAGGACCAAACGGAGGCACGTCTTTAGATCTGGAGACAGCCACACTGAAAAAAAAACAGGCAATCGATAAATCAAAACTAGCACTTTGTTGATGTGAGAGAGGAGAGACAATAAGAAGCACTGAGGCATTGAACTGAGTGTTTAATGAGTCTTCTAAAAGGTCTGAAGTCTCACAGCTCCCAGGGAAATGGTTTCTGCTGAACAGAGTGGGGCATTATGTGTTCAATACGAGCTATATTATTAACAAGAGCCATTTTGACATCATAACCACTCGAGAAGAGGGCCTTAAATCATACTTTGAAGGTGTCTGAAGATAATAGGTGCATCATCACTAAGCAGATCAAACGAGCCCCACAAGTGCAGCATTACTCTGAAGTCAAGGCAGAAACCACAGCGAGCACTCAGCAGGCTATTATTTTTATTCTTTCAAATTAAGTGCTCTTAAATGTTCACGTGGAGCCATTGGGCTTGAAAACATTTGCGCAAAACACATCAAAAGACAGACATTTTTCCTAAATTTCTCAGAAAAGACATTCATTTGTTTCATATCCCATGGTGCTGCTCTAATATTTGGAGGTCTCATTTAATACCATTAGCGTACTTGCTTTCATGTTTCTTTTCAATAATATAAAAATGTGAGTAGGTCTTGGAGGCACGTCGAAAGCTTGTTCTATTTACCTGTAGCAGACATTTTCAGTGCAAGGGTTGTGGACCTTGACAATCACAAACACATGTTGAAAATGGGATCGGATGTGTTTTGGAGTAAAAGGAAGGGCCCCGGGCTCCTGGAACACGATGGTGACAATGTCGTTCCCGATGTGCCTTTTTCTTAATAACTGCAACAAGGACAAATAAATAGAGTTAGGTACAAGAAGTGATGCAAAGAAAAAAATTAAACCGTAGCCAACATGTATAATATAAAAGTAAATCATCATTTAGATAATAAGTGTAGTGTAGTCTTCTTACACATTGGGCTTTGTGGTTAGTCTGTTTAAGACTGGTGTCAAGGTTAAAACAGGCTAGAAAGAAGCTATTTATTTTATCCCGTCACATTGTTATTAACCAACAACCCAATTCCCTGGTTGTATTGTTGTATTGTGCAGTTAGTTAACCTCATTCCCTCCTTGCTATGAAGTTGTCAGCTAGGATCAAGAAGAGCGGCAAACAAGCCGGATTAGGAGGCTCAGAGGTGAATTGGAAAGGCTGAAGGGATGAGAGGCGACTGAAAGATTACCACAATGGATTAAATTAAACCATCCCACTGTCCTGGTGAAATACAACAGAAGGAGCAGAAAGGAAGACAAAATCCCTTCATAGGCGTTTCCAGATGCACAAAGCAGATTATGATGTCCGTATTTTTGTGCTAAAGGCTGTCCAACATCACCTTTTTCAGAATACCTCTAATAAAATGTACTCATAGCATGCATTGTACCACACATGTACTTTTATATTAGCAGAGGTTATATTATCAGGTTACCGCTCGCCAGTCTACCATTAGATCCACTTAATTCCACTTGTTAGCGCAGATAGACACAATGGTCTATCTAATGCCAAGTTAGGTCCAGCCTCTGGGGGAGCATTGATTAAAAACCTACTGCGGGGTACAGTTACTATGGCAATGCTCATGAACCCGTGCTTTCTGCTGATAGGTCATTACTGTGGTAAAATGAGCCACTGGGGAGGATTGGCAGGAGTCTGGCTTGAATTTATTGACATCCGAAAAAAAAGGGAGCTACTCAAGACCACATTAGCCCCATTAGACAAAGGTTTTACGTCAGCGCTGACTAGCCTCATGAGATTTGCAACTTAAGTGGCAAAACCTCACACAGTGTAATGATGAATGCTTTCCTGGCCTTTGTTAGAAACTGTCTTTTGTGTTCATATAGCTGTCTTTTTATCTATACGAAGGATATAATTAACATTCTTCATGATGGCTCCCCTATAAGATGTCCTTGTCAGAGAAAGAGATCCAGGCTATGTCCACACTACTGCCTTTTCATTTTTGAGCAATGTTGTAGCTCACATTTAAGTTGACTCATATCTTATCTGTGTTCTGAGGCTTCTCTGGCTCGTTTGGATTTACCTGGAAGTGACTAATGGTTAAAATACTGTTAGTAGCTGGCAAAAAGGCTCTTACAAGGAAAACCAACAAAGGAACCATGGCTAGCAATTGAAAAATATACTCACTTTTTACACATTTTGTTGGACAAAGGGAGAGAATGGGCAACATGCTAATTCCCTAACAGAATAGGGCTAAGTGTGTACTTTCCCGGCATTTGTTTGCTTTAGCAAAGCAGAAAATAAAAAATACTTGTTTCTTCTAGATCCCAATACCAGGAGTCAGTACTTGTGTAATGTCAGAGCCTCTTGAATCTGTACTTGTTTGAACTCGTATCAGTGCTTTACTCCCTGCTGTGCTTCCTTTTTCTAGCACTGTTGGGAAATATCTCACTATAAATAAGGATAAGAAGGGTAGAGCCAACTGTAAATAAGCATCTCTTAAAGAATGAAGAGTCACAAAAGCTGTCTCCTTCAAAACAAGCCACTTGATAAAACAATCTGTGTTCATAAATATCAAGTACTCATATCTACTCAATTAGTCAAATAAAGATACGAGTGCAGATACTCAATATTTGATTAGGAAGGAAGGAACCAAATACTCTGTTTTTGGTTAGGAAGTGGTATAAGGAGATAACCTTAATCCTAAGCTTTTTTAAGAAGAATGAAAATGCAGCGTAAGTTATGAAGGTCTTAAATTAAACTAGTGTGGACATGCTTTCTCATAATATAAGTTAATAATTGAATATTGCTAGGAGGGAGGGATAGGACAGTGGAGAGGAAAAGTACTGACCTGCTGCCTGTTGGGGGTGTGGGAGCATGGTGGACACGTGGAACATCAGCTCGTAGTCCTTATAGGTGGTGTACAGAGAGTGGGTTCCCGTGGAGTCGGCTGTAACACAAGACAGAGCAGAGAACGTGTCAGGCCTCATGACGAATGGCCGTTGTTCCAGATAACCTAATGTGATCAAACATATATATAAAGCAGAAATGAGATAAAAGAGAAGTCTGATACGAAGCAGAACAGGATGAGAGATGAACAGGTTTCAGTGTTTGGTCAGTGTCATGAGCCTTTTATCTTACTCTTATTATCCAGCTGAGCTCTGTACTTGGTGAAGCCTTTGAGCCGCACCCTTTGGCCGAGCAGATCCAAGAACTCCTCCAGGGCTGGCCCTGCGCTCTCGTTGTTGTACATCTCCTCCTCTGTGCTCTGTCCAGCCTTGCAGTAAAGCACTCCCACTTTGTGCTGGAAGCTCAGCTGGAACGAAGAGCATACACAGACACTCACTGGGTAAGTGTCATTTCCTGTAGTTGATCTGCATCACACTTCTGCATACTGTACATTAAGCACTCAAAGCAAAAGAGTATACGCTTTCCATCACGCCACAGCTAGTTGTGAGGCCTTCTACGGGAAAAGCTTGAATCCTCTTTTGTAAAGCCTGTCTATGAACTCTTTGGAGGAGCTTTAAGCAGGGCATAAATCAACCTGGGCTAATAACAGCTACTTAAAAGCAGCTGTGGAACAACCAAGGAGTGAATTACAAATGCTCCGAGACATCCTGGCTTAGAGAAGAAAACTCTGCTCGCGAAAGCATTTTAATCCGTTTCCAAAAAAGACTCCCTAAAGCCAAGACTTTCAAAGTGGTTCGGCAGTGGCTGAGAAACTATTAACAAGCTTTATAGCATCCCACAAATAATGCTTTCCCTTCAGTCATTCTTCCCCTATGAATACAAACACATGTCTTATTTAAAAGAGATTTGTCGTGATTAAAGTCAATACAAATTCAAGGAAAAGGGTTGGGTATTTGATCAAAATCTGAATAATTAACATATTTGTCTGTGATGATTGTATTCAGCATGAGATACACATTGTTTTATTGAAAAGAAATGTCCCTGCTGCAGCTGCAGCACAATATTTCACAATAATATAGTAGGAACTGTTTAGATTTGATCAATATCATGGTATTTTATGTGATAGACATTCACACTCTTCACTTGAAAATCCAGGTTAATTCTAGCTGGTTTCCCGATGTGTCCGAATTAATTGTATTCTAAATTCAAAATCCAATTGTGAAATGTAAGTCAGCGGCACCAGTAAAAGCATTACAAGTCAATTCACAGGTTATATCTTTATTTGTTTAAATCCAATGGAAGATTTACTATGATGAGGGAAGCCTTTAGATGATATTAAATATAGCAGCAGATCTAATTTTAGCTTTAGTAGTCTACAGAATAAACATTGTTACTGAACTAATCTAAAACAATTGATTGTCAATTACTTTATGGTACAAATTTTAAGTAGTATTGCCAAACCTTTATTTCTCATAGCATCATTTTTATTCATAACATGTATAAAGGAACATGAAGGGATGAATTATTCCCATTTTTTATTTGAGTGAAAGCCCTCTCCAACAACATGAATCATTCACAGCTAATCTAAGGTAGCTGAGACTAGAAGAAAAAGCCTCCCTCTTGAGGCACCTGTTGCTCAAAATGAGAATGCCACATTTTTAAATTTAACCCAGGGTCAACGCAGCAGAGCTAAAGGCCATCTCCAAATGTAAAAGCCAGTATATAATCTACTGAAATAAACTGCCATTGTCTTCTTCGGTTTGTACAGGTTACCCTTTTGTGATGTGCTCCTGACACTGTTGTCATGGTAACATCCTGCTATGAAGCAGTCTGCTAAGCCCCCGTCGTGATGGAAAGCTATTATACCATCAAGCCCAGTGGAAATGGCATGATGCTTTAGGATAAGGTGGCCTTCTATTTTTTAGCTTGTATTATATGGACTCACTTAACCCTGTGCACCTCCTAACAGACCGTCGGACAGCAAGGACAATATCATCGCCCTTTGGCTGCAAATTTGTCACTGTCTGAAAAGTGCAAACATAACCAAACAAAGAGGTGCTCCTCAGGTTTAGCTCATGGTGTGGTCTGTCTGTATCTGTTTAAGGTGAGTGTTTCTGAGCAGCAGAGACTTCTGACATCACTGTTGTTTAATGACAATGATGCTATTTTTAAGAATGAGAGTGACAGTGTCTTTCTGATTTGAGTTTACTGCAAGAGCAATCCATCATAACAATTAGTGATATCTACAGAGAGTATTGGCATCTATGTAAGACTCCGCTTAATATGCAACATCTAATGGCTTGAAATACCATAACATTATCAACATTTGGCACTTTTGCAGTAAAATATAAAAATAAAACTCATGGTGTAGCTCATACTGTGGGCTGTTTGCCGAGTTTTGTGGTGTGTGTTTTTGAGCAGACAGAGGCTTCAGGTTCAAATTTTGTGACACATACTATAGCCTCTTTTCCACCGCAGAAACTTTTTTTATTTACCCTTTTCAGAATCCCTGAAGGGGGCTGCCCTGTGTGCTGTGTGTTTTTGGGTCGTTATCCTGCCATTGTCCATAAAAGGGTTTGGCAGCCAGTTATTTCAGGGATAGGTGGAAACTCAAGCAAAACTGATTACAGGAATTCTAAATAAATTCCTGGTAATTAAAGTTCCTGCTATCACCAAATCACTTTTTTTATTTTTCATTTCAAAAGTAAGACATACAAACACATGCCTCTCTGATTTTAGTGAGATGCTAAATAACCCCATAAAGTGAGAGACTTATCCCGAGCCAGTAAAATAGCATAGGAATTTAAGTTATTATTTTATTTTAAACCAGAAAGGCGGAACAATATATAGACGTGGAAATTGCATTTGCTAAAATAGCATAACATAACTGACATTTGCTCCATAGCCAGAAGTATCGCTGAAAAATAAATACATACTCTAAGATTTGTGAGTGAAAAACCTTCGCCCTTTTTCCATCTAAAAAGAGTAAAAAAATGGAAGGATGTGAAATGAGGGGAGAAGAAATGGGGACATTGTTTCCCTCCTGAGAGCTACACCTGAGGGATACAGCAGTGTAGCACGGCACACCACATTACTGTGACATCAGACGGCCCTGCAGCCAGAATCCAAAACACTGTAAAGCTCCCAAAAAGCATGTAGCATCTCACAAATATTAATTGCAACTTTCCCTGATTGTAAGAGAAACATAAAAGGGCAATATATTCATGTTCATATTATTTTAAAATGCCAGAAAATCTCCCCCAAAAAAGAGAAAAAGAAAAGGTCACTTATTTTACATCATTAAAAAGAAAAGACTACTCACTTTTTTCTTACCTTACTACAGTGAAATACTATTATGGGTAATTACAGTTTTTAACAGGCACCTTCAGGACCGCTAGCCCTTTATCTAGTTCCCAATCCTTTCTTTTCATTATCTAGAGTGACAAATGAAAGCAGGACCTGACATTTTCATCTTTCTAAAATTGAATAAGCTGATAAAACCACTGCTTTTTTGATAAAAGCCAGTTCAATTTTTTTGTGGCCAATTTACAGTTTCTACCAAAATCACATTTCCAAATCTGTTCTAGTTGTGCCTAATGCATTTCCCAGTCTATCTGCAAACAGGCAGCCCACTGGGATGTACAAGGTGATTTAAAACACTTTCACATATGCTCTGTTCTCTTCTTACAGCCACACAACACTGCTTTCAGGGATATTATTTCTGCTGAGGAGCGTGAGGATTTTCTGAAAGCTCCAGGATACTTTCTCCTACTGGGCAAGATTTGAAGCAAAAAAAGCACACTCTTACGGAACAAAACAAGGGGCTACATCTCTTCTGCACTCAGATCTGTAGATAAAAGCTTCAACATTTGTTAGTGGAAACGCGAAAACAAAAACACACAGCCAGGCCTCTTTGTCTAGGTCGCTGTGTCCAGAGGAACTGTCCAAATAATAAACGCATCAAAAGGTGGTGAATGTTCAGCTCTGTTACAAAGAAAAGTAAATAATAGGACGCTTGGCAGATCATGAATTTGCACATGACAAAACAATGGTGAACAGAAATACTGATGGCCAAATAAAAAATTGGACTTCACTGGCTGATTAGTTTCAGGCCAGTGAGTTGCAAGAGGAGAAGGAGGAGTAGTATTTGGGAAAGCTTTAAGCTCCATTTAGTCTGGGCTTTCCTCCACTCAGTCATTTTAAAAGGTTTCTTATTACTTTATTCGGTCTCTCTTCCTCTTGTACTGTGTGTCAGTCTGTCTTATTTCAGAAGGTACCTGCAGACAGTCTCTCACAGTAAAGGCATGAGGAGCTATGCAGCAGGTGGACAACCTCTTACATATGCAAGTAGTGTTGTCACGATACTGAAATTTCTAACTTCGATACGATACCTTCAAAAATATCGATATTCAATACCATTTTCGATACCAAAGGGAAAACAACTGTCACAATATTATTATTTTAAATTTTTTTTATTTAAAGATAAATATAAAATCAGCCACGGTCCGCTTAGACCTTAGTTAACTTTCCTCACCGTGAGGGGTCCGGAAGTTTTTAATAAAAGGATATGTGTTTGAATATAATTCTTTAAAGTAAAGTCTCATTTATTCCACACCTACAGCCTCTTAAACAATATGGGGATGAATGTTGATAATCCACTGTTTTCTGTATTTTTTTCTTTGGTTACATGAGGAGGATGTTTGAGTGTTTAGCTTTATGAAACACAGCTCACAGACAAAAGGAAAATACTACAAAATCAAAAGAAGCTAAAGCTAAAGCTCAGGACCTGGTGGTTTAATAACAACAGCCTGGAATCCTGCATATTATGCCTAGTACTCCTTCATGTGTGAGAACATTTTAAATACAAAATCATCAATTCAAGCCAAATTATTTTCTGATTAAAATAAACGTTCCCTCCCGTCCATAACGTCAGTGAATCTTCATTATGTTTTGCCAAGGCTTTTAAATTTTAGTTGTTTCTAACTCATTATCAGGCTACGCTAAACATGTTGAAATTTCCCGCTGCTCTGTCCGTAACCATAGTAACCTGAGGACCCGCGTGTGTTGACATAGCCGTCCTAGAAGTGCAGGTTCAAAAATATGTTTGACACAATGCGCTTGTAATTATGAATAATGTCTTGCGGTCCAGATCGCGGTCCACCTTTTGAAGACCCCTGATGTAGTGCACTTGTTCAAAGGACTCTCAGATTGTCATACTTTCAGAAACCAATAGTGCAAGTAAAAAATAAAAATAAAAACTCGATATCGATACTCGGTATCGATACTTGGTATCGAAACTTCGGGAAAGGAGTATCGTATCGTTTGAGATATTTCAGTATCGATATTTATCGAAATATCGATATTTTTGACAACACTATATGCAAGATCAGTTTAACGTCTGGCACTTGAAGTTACTTTGTGATAGCATCCTCCATTATTGTAGAATACAAAATCTACAATCCTATAAGGGACAATGTGCCAAATATGTCAAGACAAACAGGATTGCATAAGGTACTTGAGCACTTAGTCAAGCTCAGTGATCCACCTCAAATGAGATCTTTTCCACAGAGCCTATAAAGACAACACTTAACTCAAATGATTTATTTGAAAATATTCCATAAGGAGACATTCCTTTAAAGAGTTAAAGCCACTGCTCTTGTCTATGTGCGGAGTATCGTATTGTGAGAGCCTTCCTCTTGTCGCTTGGAAGGATGGACCAAGCTGATGAATGTAATTACTCTAATAAGCAGCCAATTCTGATAAAACAAGCCGAACAACACTGTCTAATGCCCCACGCTCCTTTCAATCTTGCATTTTTATTAGATGAGAAATTAAAGACCTTAGGTTCAGCCAATGAATCCGTCTCTGACACTGGTGAATATAGAGAGCCCATATCCCTAATAGCTATTTTTATCAAACTGAGATAATGTAAGATGACAGCTCAGGCCTTCCAGGCAGAATACCAAATCCCTGGCTCTCAGGTGAAAAAGAGCTGTCGGAGGTGCTTTATTTCCGAGTGTCCTATCAGTTTATAATATTCCGTGCAACAGATTGAGACTCATATTGATTCTATGGAAGCCTATTCATTTCAACCTGGGACTGTATGAGCTGCAAACCCTGGGGACGGTCTTCATCTGAATTAAACGGCCTTCAAATAGAACAAAGATTGCTGGTTAATTTTGTAGTATTAGATATAATAGCAAACATAGTATCTTTAAAAGGGATCATGAAAGTGTCAGGAGTAGATACACTGCTTGTTCATGTCTATAACTGAGTGTACCACTGACGGCTAATAAAATGAAACAATTGAGTGAAAGAGCTTAATTATGTCGTCTTCACAAGAGACCAAGGCACAGTACAAGGTAAACAACTCAAATAAACTTACCCCCTGTTCGTCCAGCTTGAGGAGCTGCTCCGGGACTTTGGGGGAGTTGATGGCCAGCCTCAGACACTGGATATTAAGCTCAGGGATGACATATTCAAGGACCTCCTTGAGTGGCAGCCCACGAGCTGTCCCGTGCCTCGCAGTAGATGGGATAGCATCCTCAAGAATGGCCCCGCGCAGTGTGGTCAACTAATGGGAAAGACGGATGGCAATTAGTTCATCTGTTTGTGCATTACCTCTTTACTGCAGTTGTTTCTAAAATCTTCCTGAAATGTTTTTTTTTTCATGTAAGGCAATATTATTCAGCACAAGGACTGAATTATGTCCGTATTGACCCGTGTTGACAACACACACATAATTAAGACTAAGCAGCTGAAGTGAATAGTATGATGTTAAGCGTTTTAGTATTATGCTTCTAATGTGCCAGTCACTTAGTAAACCCATGTTGTTGTTGCAGACACATTTATGCCTATCAATCTTTTTCTATCCTCTTTGCTCTTGGACATGTATGTCAGTAGTCAGTGGCGGTCCAGCAGCGAGGCATTCGGAAAAGTAGATTACTTAACGGCCCGAGTGAGAAATGGAGAGTGGGGCAGTGTGGCGCAGAGCTGTGAAGCTAAATGATAGGTGCACATATGCAGATAGACACTGAGGTGGTTGGGGAGTTACTACGTCCTCTGTGTGCTGCTTGCAGAGCTGACTTGACCCAGATACATTGTTTCATTGAGGGAGTGGTGTTTTAAAACAGGTCTGGTGGTGGCTATCATTTCATTTCTCTGCCTGTCACAGCTGTTGCACCTAAATTATTCAATGAATGAGACCACCCAGCATCCGTCAAGGAGAAGCTTTGGTACAATAGGGGACTGGGGGACAATTTTGTGGATTAATAATGCTGTGTGTGCATGTTAGAGCCACAGGAGGATTCGACAAGGGATGCTTCCTCTACCATATACCACTTCTACCAGTAGCCACTCAATTTTTCAACAATAACCAGAAAGAGTAGTTGGCCTAGAAAACAGTTTCCCGTTGACTTTCTCCAATGCTGTTTCTACAGAAGAAAAAGCAACAATCTTTGAGCAGTTTTTTTCTTGCATGAGACAGCATAAGCATGGCTGGACGACTCGTTCTGAGGAATCACTGGACACATTAGGAGGCTTTGAGCAGATCTAGGAGTGCAGAGCTATTAGAAGCCTCCTCCTGTTTCCAGGAGTACTGACGCAGGCTGCACTCCTGAGCTGCTTGACTGAGCCCACTGCTGCTGAGTAACCTCAACTCAACTTGCTGAACACAAAAACTGAGAAAATCTCTTAAAAGTCTGCTGTAGCTGGCAGTCAGAGTGATGCAAGCTGTGCAGATTTCACCTGCCGCGCTTTAGGAACAGTCAAATACCACTTTTTCAATGTATAAGCAACGAGTAAAGCCTAGTTTATAGAGTTTTATCTTACCTGGCTGGTCCTGAAGGTGACCCTGTAGTTGTACTGTGCGCCATCTTTCTCCTTCCCTTCATCCAGCTTCTCTCTTCGGACACTGACGGCCACAGGTCCCAGATTTTCATCAAACCCAAAATAGTTTTGATGTTCTGTAGGAGAAAAAAATGAAAATGTAAATTACCAGTTCAAAATTTGGATTTATACAAACCCCCAACCATTCATAAAAAAAGGTTAAAACAATAGCATAGTTGATCAAATAAATGCTTTGTGGGGCAGCTAAGGCCATGGATGACAGTGATTACAATGGAAAGCAGATGGGGCGTACTGGGAAAATGAAACAGTACAATCAGATTAGAAATGGCAGCTCACAGGACTGGCATTGGGATTTAAAAAAGTAAAACATGACAATCCTCCCTAGAGATTTTGTCACAATACATATCGACTGATTGAATCCAACAACGAGAGAATGCTTTTGCAAAAACATTTACAAGAAAAGTGAATTCAGAAAAGATGTAATGCCCTTTAACATACGTTATTAACCTGAGTGGCAGATATGTTTTGTTGTTATTTTCACACCATGTCTATATTGGAAACATGATGATGCAGAGTGAAATGAAATACGAGGAAAGACAGACAGAAATTTATTGGCTGCATTTAAACCAGGATGTGCAGGGTAGAACTACGCCTCTGGGATATCCCCTCCGCTCGGGGTTCAGCGTATTTAGTGTCCTTCAGTGAAACATAAGCAGAAGAGCTATTTTAATCTTTAAAAATTGACATGTTACAGGGAGGCGCTGAGTGACAAAAATGACCTGTTATAGTACAAATGAACCAAAATAAATCAGTTTTACAAGTTAATGCACGGTTCTTGGTTCAGGCAGTGTTGAATGTATGAATATTCATGATTCCTGAAGAGCTGTGCAGCTACTAGCAAGGCATTAGGCTCGTTTCTTTGGGAAACTTAAACATGTTTAAATAAGCTATAAAACCATGCATAATCTATGAAACCCTAATAGTAAACATGTTTAATGTTTGCCTAATAATAGCCTCACTCAGCCTGTGTGTGCGTCTGTTCAGGCCGTGGTCAGGAGAAAAGCTGTGCACACTCACAGTAGTGCCTCGAGCAAACACTCCCTAATCCAAACTAAAGCCGAGGAGAAAGACTAGGATTCACAAGACAACAAAAGAAAACCCTCAATGGAGACTGAAAGCACTGGCATTCATAAAGCACTCGTCACAGGGGTTTACAGATGCTGCATCCAAGCCACGCAGAGCATCCAATGTAAATGTGCTGGTTCTTGTCACTTTGACACATACAATAGGGCGATGCATTTAGATACATGAATGATAAAACGTAGCTGTAAACTGTGTGTGTGGTTAACAGTTGAAGGAATGCATGGCTGGACATGGCCCCTGGACTGAGGCAAAATGCTGAGAGCTGTCCATGCATATGAGGCTGTCTGACGTCCACCCACACAAACACACCCATACAAACACACACCCACCTACACACACACACACACACACGTTAACAATGCACTGTTGACGGGAGAGGGAGGCTTTTTATCGACACCGACACACATGCCTGTCACTGGAGTGTCACTTGAGGTTGACTTGTTGCCAACGAATGACATTGATTGTCAGATCAAATAAAGTCTCTGCTTGTCACTTCATTCTGTCAAAATAATTTCAAAATCTTTTAAGTCCTAGAGTTAAGTCTTTCTAACTTTAAAAAAGGTCACATGAGGCCCTATTTCTCAACCCTTTCTCTCAACCATCGAACAGTACTGTAAATGACCGTGACCTGTTTCTAACAAGGGTTGGCCCGTGGGTGCACTGTGTCCATTCGGGCAGCCTGGGGCAGACACAGGGCAGACACACTCCTGTTGCTATGGGAAGGAGGGCTTTAGAGAATCAATGGGATCAATGTTCAGCTCAGGTTGATAAAACCTTGCACCAACGTGGTGACACGTGTCTGTGCCGGTGTGTGTGTGTACAGTAGGTGTGTGTAGGCATGTGTGTAGAGACAGAGGTAATGACTGTATTGTCTCTTCAATAAAACACCTCATGGAAAAAGTGCCATATCCACATACTGCAATAAAAGTAAATGATTTTTAGAGTAGGTTCATTCAAACTTACTGTAAAGTCAGGATGGTCTCATTAACCTTGACCAGAGCTTAACACAGCACAGCGAGTCATATTTTAATACAGTATCTTTTTGAAATAGTTCAGGCATCTCCCAGTGTTAAAGGTGAAGCAGCTGTTATCTGGAGGGGCTTAAGAGTCTGTAACACAATCTACTGAGAGCAGTGAAGGCAGACACAGAGCCGGTGAGAAGAGCAGACAAGTATAATGTGGCAAAGGCCCGGTCGCCATGGTTTTCTAAGACTTGGTCACATAGGTGTTTTAATGAGAAAAGCTTGAACCTCGGCATGGTTGTGCTGACCCTTTGGGGTGCTCACTCTGCCGGCCCCACTGGGAACAGCTGCAGGACACCCTCTTGCTCACCTCTCACTGCTCACATGACTAATCACAGTTTCACTGCAGGGTTCAGGCCAATATCACAGAGAGGACATGACCGCTCCTCTTCTGAGGAAGTGAAACACATACCCTTGCACCCAGCACAAGCTTGCTATTGTTCTGGCCACTATTTCATCTGCTCCTACAAAAATAACTAGGCTGTCAAGATATCTGACCCTATGGGCTAATGCTTTCCCTTTAGAAAACTGACTTACACAGCATTTCACAATGTCTCATTCAACAGAAACAGACTTGGTTTCCAGTCTTAAACATAGTATCAGTTATATCCCATTACTTTGCCAGTGATACTTTTCACTTAAAAAAAAAAAAGATATATAAAGCATTGGCGTGGCTTACCTTTTCCATAGAAGAACTTGTGGTAGTAGTATGCTCCCAGGTCGATATGCTCGATGATGTACCGCTTGACCTTCTCCCGATGGATAGGCTGGTTTTCTCTTGGCACCTCCAGAACGGAGACACCTGCGTTGGTGCAGTGGGAGCTCAGAGAGGACTCAAAAGAGCAGCTCTCTGTCACACCGCTGTAGTTGGCACTGTTGGCTCTAGAGAGGGAGATCTTCCTTTCGCCCTCACCACCAATCTCATTACGAAAGTGTGGACAACTCAACACCAAACCGTTGCTTTTACCATCTCCCTCATCAGCATCCAAGTTCTCCTTTGGATTAAGATCCTCACGGCTGCCGAGAGGAGACTCAAACAGGGGTGCATTACCACTGCTACATCCTACTGCTCCACTATCTAAAGCAGACCCTGTCCCGGCCCAGCAGCAACACCTGTCCACCACCAGCTCCCGCAGAGGCCGCTGAAGCCCCTGTCGTAGTGTTCTTCCTCTGGCAGAGGTTTGCTCTGTTTGCAACAGCTTCACTAATGTTGAAAAGGACGCTTTGCACATCATAGTGAGAAAAGCATTTTTGAAAACTGAGTGGTCGGCGGTCATCGTCCAAAGAGAGCCATAGGCATCACTTTCACTCTTTATGGTCCGTAATTTCCTGAAAATAGAAGGCTCTGATGACTCTGACTTTAGACGCCTCATGAAGGACTTCTCCCGCTCGTGGCTGTAGACAAAAGAGCTGTCGATGTAGTCATATCCTGGAATGTGGACTATCTCTCCCCTGGCGATTTGGGCTGCCGTCTGCAAGCTGGGGGACAGGGCTGCATCACAGCGTAACAACTCTGGGAAACCCATAGGCGGTATGCTGCGGTGGTCCATGGTGTCCACTTTGTACCCCCTGAGCATGGTGAAGAAGCCTTCTCCAGTAAGGCCTTGACGATCAATGGAGGACGTGCTGCCGTATTCGCGGCGCAGGGACGCGCCCGTGTTGGGATTGACAGCGTTCTGGTCCATGATATCCTCAGAGTCTATATCACTGATGGTGACGTCACTGTTGCTGCGCTGACGAATCGGGTGAAGACCTTTGAGCGGGGAGTGGCACAGGAGTTCACTTAAAGTGTACTTGTCAGAGTAGTCCTGCACACAGACTGGTTCACCTTGTTCCACTATTTCAGTATGTTCTTGGCCGTTTTGAAAGACTGGGATCACACTCTGATAGTTTGGTGAAGGTCGGCCGTCCCAGCCATCTTTCCTTGGTGGCCACTCAGTCACCCTGGCCCTCACCCCCATTTTGGGCATAGCTGGGTTCCCATTTGTTTTACCTGAGCCTTCAGGCTTCCCTTGCATGTTAGATGTCGGTGGTCCCATGCCACCATTCAGAGCTTTAAGTTTCCGGCTGAATAGCTCCTCTGACTGCATGACTTCAGAGTGTTCTTCTGGGCCTCCCACAATTCCCACAAGGCTTGATTTGTTATCCGCTACAGGGCTCAAAACACTCATATCCTGCTGGCAGATATGAAGAGCAGACTTGGAGGACCCTTCCTCATTACCTCATGTGGTCTGCTCACTGGTGAGAGGATGAGGAGCCTCTGTCCCGAGTCGGTGGAGCAGCCGTAGTCATATCTCACAAAGGCCGGCTGGCACCACAATCGACACACTGCATTTGGACGAAGTGTCTGAGGATCAGTGTGGAGTGCTTTCTCACTGTGAGCCACCAATCCTCAATGACAGCTGGAGTAGTCAGATCTGTGGCACAGGAAGAAGAAGGGAAAAAAAAAAAGAAAAATTAGTACAAAGAGTAAGATTTCTCAAGATGACCTCAAAACATGGCACATTCAGTTCAGCTACAAAAATAATCGTATTGCTGACCTAAATTGTTTGTCTTACAAACTCCCGATGAAAGGTATGTAGGGCTAAATCTAAATCTATACAGTATCACCAAATATGGCAATTTGTTTTTGGGAGATGAGACGGAGCACTAATTTAAGTTCATAACAAGATAGATTCATATCTTTATCTGTGTTTTCAGCCAAGGCTTAACAGATGGTAATGAAAGAAATTACAGCAGCGAGGGCAGATGTTCAGCCAAATTTTCACATGCAATGATATCTGAACCAATCGCAGTAAGACAGCAAATTATACAATAGGGAGTTGCCTGCATGTTAAAACACAAAATACAGTTAGTGTCTTTGTACAAGCACCACTCATGCGAACAATTAACATAAACCTGATGAAGAAATTTGGATGAGTTATTATTCGATTATACAGTGATGTGCAAAGAAAATCGTTACCCTTCCTCTGAAAATACAATGAACAGCTAAACAGCTTAAATCAGCAGTTTTATTCATCCGCCTGAATGTTTGAGGACACAGTGCTTGTCCTTGAAAAGCAGCTGAACATCCTCTTGGGCTGCTCCCATGTGGAAACAAACACAAATGCATGGTTTCCTATTTTATCCCTAGTACACTGGCCAGATCTAGATGTTGTGAAAGACCGACACAACGTCCTGCCATAATGGAAACCAATTAGGCACAGCGAAAGGAATAGAGACAACCAAACAAAACTGGTATTGTACTAAAGCGAGGATCTAAGTAAAAACAAGACACGTGATAGTTCAGAAAGAGCAAGTGACTTGCAGAGTTACATCACATTTATCACTGTTACACCAACTATTCCATGGGAGATTACACCACAACATTCGCAAATAGACACTGCCAGTCTCCTACTTTGACCTAAATGGTTTTTTCTTGTTCTTCGGGGCTGGTGGTGTGCTGCAATCATAAGAAAACCCCATGAGTTATTGAGCAAGCCTAACACATTACAAAGAAGACGGCAAAGAAGTCACTACGTTTTTGTGCCATGCTTCAGTTACAATGCTAATGAAATGTTTAAAGTGGGCCTCCTAAGATCTGTTTAAAGGTCGTCCCTCTGGTCTTAAATATGATAGCAGGTTTCCACTCAGCTGTTTACATTTGTGTCATTTAGTTACAGCGGCGGAATAACTTAGGGAAGAAAATGTGGGGCACCTCAAGATTAGCATCGAGCCAGAGTCGACCAAATACACAAGGGGCAAGTCATAAAGCTTTAAATAGAAAAGTTTGCGCCTGTGACTGGGCCAGATACAGGTTAATGACAGTAACGCATGCATAACCCAAAATGTGTAGTAAAATATTGATCGGAATATCTTCTCAGTTTGAGGAGCGTGCTGCCATCCTCTCGCTCTTTTTACCGACTGCTCCGGTTATGAACAGTTTTATACAAAGTGAGAAGCTGTCTGCCACGTCGCTGTATTTAACACAAGGCTTAGAGGAGACAGCGATATATTGTGTTGTGTCATGTGCATGCATAATGTAGCAACAAGAACTGCTCAGGGAAATATGTCTATTCGTTGCACTCGGCAAATGATGAATAATGGAGCATTTGACTGGGTGCAGAACAATGAACAATGCTGACGCCTCTTGATTTCAATACAGACGTATACTGTTTCTGAAAAGGCCAAAGTGACATTTCAACTGAAAACAATGCGCACACATAATATTCTTGTCAGTTTTAATATCAGACACTGTTAAATAGATCACTGTTAGACCTGATGGCTTTATGGGGCCAACTTAAGAATGACCCGGTTTCCTGTTTTTAATTAGTTTTCCATTGTTTGGGAGCTTCCTATTTCACTAAATCATCCAAAATCCTATTATCACCTCATATTTAAATGTATTCTGGGTGATTAGATTGGACAGTGTTTATGCCAGGAGACAATACGATCACTTGGGACATATTAGGTAAACCTTGGATGTTGGTAGGATATTCTAGAACATGCTCAGCTACACTCCTGACACTGATTTTTTTTTTTCATGTAAACATTGTAAGACTAACATGTGTCATGTTAAATGATTCAGTTTTATTCCAGTGCCACAGATCTGGGGTATGAATGTGTGACTGTAGAGGTGAGTTTGGTGGTGGTTGGAGAAGACTGTGAGCGCCGTGTGTATGGCAGCCCCCCCTTGCTGTCTGCCCCAGGTGTGAATGTGTGTGAATGGAAGCATCATGTAAAGCTCTTTGGGTGCCTGAGAAGGGTACAAAAAAGCGCTATACAAATGCACACTATTTACCATATTTAGACGTTATCATTGAGTAGATGATAATGATAGAAACCTTATCACAACATCTTTATCATAAATAACTGGTTGAGTCTCAATATTGTAGTCTTCCATTTGATATTTACAAATTGTATGTCAAGAACCTAAAATCATGCAGTGATGGAGAAACGATAGAATTCAATCAGTGTTTGTAAAGGTTCGTCCTGAGCCTTGCATTTTGTTGTTAGAATCCAATTAAAACCTATACAAAAGGACATTCTAATGCAACAGGTTATATTATTAACCCAAACCCATATCAAGTTTTATCTTAGCAAAAAGGCAAGAGCTTGTGAACTTGTGACTGAACCAAACAAATTTACCCTAATGGAGGGTCAAAGGTCTTTTCCCCAGCCTCAACGTCTAACAGACTTTAGCTGTCTGCTTGGGGACACTCATGTCAAGTACTGACTGAACACTGTCTTTTCACACTCACAATTAGGGCAAGTGACAGAAAAATGTGCCACCTGCGCATAGCTTTATCAATGGTGACACTCCAACTGAGGCTTTTTCGGATGACTGCGAACAGGAGGAACAAAGACAGTGACATACTGTATTCACCACACATGACAACAACACAGCAAGTCTTTTCACATCTGTCTTGAGCAGGGACAAGACTGCTGTCAATACTTAAGTGCAATAAAAAAAATACACTGACATTTATTGTGCCCTGAAAACAATATCACACATCTCCTCCGTTTTGGAAAATGTAATGTGTGAAAGGGGCTGACTATAAACAAACAAAACCTTAAGACCTTTCTCTGTTTGTGCTGCTCCACCAGGTCAGCAACAGTGTGAGGTCTTAATTTTGCACAGACCACAAGAACATGGTGGTCTGTGTCCCTTTTCCTCCTTCTTTTAACTATTTTCCATGTGACAATGATTAATGAACAGCCGTCTCCTTCACCATTCACCCCCACAGCGTCCCCAACCATCGCAGACTGCCACAAGCTCCTTGGTCAGCAGAATCTATCTTCTCTGTGACCCAAAGGTGGCTGTATTACTCGGGACCCTTTGTGGCGGTGTGTACAGGGGAGGCAGCAGATGGAGGGTGGGCGGTCTGCCTTGCTAACAGCCCTTTATTACTGCAGAGTAATGTATCACTATTATGTGTGTTTAAGACACAAGGCTGAGAACAGCTTGAGGGAAGGGTTAGAAAAAGAGATACATGGGAGAGAAAGAAGCCTAATTACAGTAATGAAGTCATTTCTGTCTCTGATACAGGATGGAGCATCTTTCATCTTGGTTCATCCAGAGAGTGGCCCAGGTCTTAAAATAATCCTCTGACATTGAGGCCTGATTAAAGGCACAGCAGATATTAATACGCTGTCACAAAGGTGAACACATTCTGTCCACTATCCTCAGATTAAGTCTCTCCAATCACAGACAGTCCACTTCACCACAGCACAATGTCAGACAAATTTAAGGGAGTCACCAGAGAGCCGTCACTGCCTAAATATGCTGCAAACAGAGTCGTCTTATTATTGCCCTTTGGCTGCAGCCTTGCTCCAATTTTTATTATTTCCTATGTGTAGAGTACACAGGAGGTTTTTATTAAACTAAACATTGACGACAGCCTGTGTACTTTATGTGACTACACCAAGTCCAAGAAAAACACTTTACAAAATACATTTATGGAAATAGCCTTATAATGAGGTAATGTTCAATAAAAGGGCATTGCATAACCACAGTGGCTCTATTGAATTTACAGCTGCAAATACAATTTGTCCACAACATTATTATGACTAATCCACTCAGGGCTGACAACACGTACCCTCAAAATTCTGTGACGAGTCATTAGGCTGTGAAAATATTTTTAAAGAGACTACATCTGTCTGAAAACACACTAAATTATCTTAAGGTTACCTTTCATTGCCACGTCACAGCTACTTGAAAATATCAAGATTTCCATAATAATGGGACACACTAGCTGCATCTGTGTTTGTACAACTAATGAGCATTTTTAAGGACTTGTAAAAAAAGATTTAAAAGTATACAACTCTCTAAGATGTCCTTTTTATGCTTTGTCGAGTTTTCACATTCCTCTAAATGTGGCCTTCTCCACAGCACACAACCTATTGCACCCAGGGTCACAGTCAAACATGTTTAGTTAACCCTCACCACGCTGCTGGGACATTCTGGGGCCTGGGCTGAGCAGGGCTCTGTGATTATGGCTCATTATCTTTAATAAAGCCAAGTGTAATTGAGCCATATTAATGCTTCTCTGTTCTCAGCACGCAGGAAGTAGTAGCTGGCCTTGTCCCCTAGACACCTCAACCTGCAGAGCTCAGGCCAAGCCTTGATGCAGTCATCCTCTCCTCGTCGAGCCAACTGAGGGTCCAGTGTAGGTGAGAGGCCAAGATGATTACACCAATTTTCCACCTCATGGCTTTTATCATAATGTGAATGAAGTAGCATTACTGTGTGCAACAAAAAGTCCCTCACACACTGCATTGTAATTGATTTAGGTCCCTTCCTCGTTACCTGACATCAACCATTTAATGTTTTAAGTCTTGTTGTACATTTGTCACTGAGTTCACATTGACACTGAAGAACATGTCTAACCCCAAAATACAGGCTCAATGCATGTTGCTTATGCTTCACTGCCTGTTATTTGATTCCTTAATAAAATCACAATAAAAACTATGAATCATATCCCATGCTGCTCCAAACTCAAATCCGATCGGGTTAACGTTGCGTGTGGCGTTAGTGTTTCTCTCTCCAAGGAGCTGATATAAACAAGGTGGAAACTCTGCTTTCAATCCTCCCAATGTTAAACGGATTGTTTCATTCTGGTGTTGGAAGTAGAAGGGCTGTATGGGGCAGGAGCGATACTAAATTCATCACAGTTGCCGTCACACAAAGACGGGGTGTATGGCTGCAACCAGACTCGAGCATCTCCATCTGATGAAAACACTTGTGTTTGCGCTTCCACTGGAGCGATGCTTACCTTCAGTGGGTTATTGCAAAGAAGAATGTGGGCTGGGAAACAAAAAGGGATGGAGCAGCCGGAAAAAAAGAATGGGACTTTTGCCAAATGCTGCTAAAAGAGCTTTTTGCAATTAAACCACACAACTAATTAACCGGCCAATCCCTGAAGAGTTCATTATTGGGGCCTGGGAAACCGGGCACACCATCTTCCCCAAGTAGCTCTATAACCAGACGAGACATTTAAAAAGGGCTGTCAAGCCTCTGTGTGCACCAGAACTAACACGGGCACAGATGATAAAAGTATGGATCAACAAAACCCATACACCATTCTTTGAAGACACAATTCAATCTCACAAAAGGGAGGGCTCTCACTGGCTGACACTCAAATTAGCGCTGATACCATTAAGGGCCAAACCCACTCCTTCCTGTATGTGGAGATAAATTACGATATCTGAGCCTGTTAGAATCCAATCATCTGTCTCCTCCTTCTTTTATTGTGAACAGACCACCAACTGAACACTTCGATGCACCAGTGTTGCCTGCAGGGAGGACGCTGAGATTTTAATGGCTGGTGTGAATGAAGGGTCAGTGCCTCAGTAGGAGGCAGGGAAACCATCAAAATGAGTTCGAGCCAGCTGCCGTATCAGTGGTAATATGTAGCAGCAAACCTCACCCAGCATATAAAAACTTCAATCGGAAATGTAACAGTCGCTTAATATATATTTAGGTTAAGCGGGGTTGGTTAAGTATAAGCTGCAGAATTTAAGAGAGACTGCACCGTCTATTAGAGAGGATAGAGGGACAAACTGATAAGCTCTGTCACGTTTTAGTCAACTTTAACTAAGGATTTGCATATTTCAGGACTGGATTCTACTTGCATTTCGACAAATGGCTCTTTATAGCGGTGTGTAGTTCCACTTTCAATACTCGAGTAAAAAGTGTTCAAGCTTATTACACACTTGTTTATACTAGTTTAGGTCCTTGCCTTGATTTTATACCATTTTCATCCTAATGACCTGGATAAGCTCTAAATGTCTCTTGCTCTAGTTAAGGCAAAACCAACAACAAGATGAAACTGTTTTCAACATTATCTTAAAAGACAATAGGACTCAAATTTATATTAAAAAATACTGTTTATGTTGTATGTCTGTAGAGGTTCTCAGTCATCCAGGACATTGTGAAGAAAAGGTAAACGCAAACTACGTCTAGATGCCTTTGCTTTTCCCTTTTCTACTTTTTATGTTTCTACCATAGACACACACAGGTATATTACACAAAACAATGAGTTTTGCAAATTGGGCTTGAGTCACCGTGCTCTGTTTGACTAAACTAAATGACTTTCTAATGACTTCACTCGTCACTCTGAAGCTATATAAAAGTACTATTTCTGTAACCTAAATGCTGTATGAAGGTGCACAGGAGGCCAAACACAAAGAGAAAGCTACATCCTCTATGTGGACATGAGTCATGACCATTATGACATGATGCCATTTATGTGGCTATGACATAATGACATGGTCAAGTCTGCAGCCCACAGTAGTGGGCAAGAGAAACAGGAAATACATTTGATTGGATTCACTGAGGTTGAAAAAAGAGACAATTTGAGAATGCTTGTTTACATCTCAGCGCACATAGACCTGAGCTGAAACAGAGGCAGCGAGCAGCCCACCGAAGAGATAAAAAAGGCGGTCAGACGGCATAGAATAAACACAGACACTCACCATCTCTATGTTTCCTCACAATGCACTCTGGGAAATGCCCATGCTCACCAATGCCCAGTCAGTCAGTCAGGGCCCCAGGTGCAAGAGCAAACAAGCACCGCAGTGTCTCCAGGAGAACAAACACACTTCAAAAAGACATTTTTCATGATCCCTTTGCGTTTTGATCCAAGTTTGGTGAAAGTCTTTATAACTCCATAACATGCAGGCTTTGAGGGGCAAATATCCAAAAAGGAAAAGGCGAGAGACAAATGAATCTAGCGATAAGATGTGCAACATCTGGGATACAAGAAGACAGAGGGATAAATTGTGTTTTTCATTGTTTGGGCTCATATCTGCTCTTGCGGCTGCAGGGCTAACCAGAGGTCAGTGCCCTCCAACAGTCATCTCGCCACACCTCGTCTGTCAACAGTTATGCCTTCAGCCGTAAAATTCAACAAAAGATAGGTGTTTGCTTTGTCGTGGACTTTGTGATTTGGGCCGGTGGTTATTTCTCGCTGTTTTCTTTATCACAGACGCAGCTCACAGGAGTCGGGAGTAGTTTTGTGCAGCAGCTCCATCTGGAATGTGCTGGCTACAGCTGAGTCGAAATGCACAGGGGTCACCGATGATCTGCCTCGGAGTATTTACTCAACAGAAACTGCGAATACTAAAATGTTTTCATCTCATGCCTGCACACATTCAAATCTCATAATACCAACCATATGGTCCGTTACAGAGCACAAAGCAAATAGGGGCTGCCAGAAAAGAGTGGTTTGAAATGCCATTGCTGTGGATAGAAGCCAGTGAAGTATAAGGGAGGCAGAGTCAAGGTAAATCCAATTATATTTGAGCCACACAACATGACCGCACATATCTTCAGCCGAGATCCTCTGCTAACATCAGTGTGGGCTTTCAAAGTAATTGATTGCATTGTGAAACATTGCTGTGTGTCTTAAGCCTCAGAGTGTTATGGCTCTGAACCATACCTCTTAAACTAGTGCTGTCATGCTGTTCTTTAAACACAGACAACCTGAGGAAACTTAGGCTTGTTTATATTGTACTGTATTGGTTCTCACCTAGTGGCAGATTTCTGATGTGTTTTTTTTAAAGGGTAACTATGTAGAAGTACAATATTTTTGAAGTGTCACAGAAATACACAACCTTGGGTTACCTTTATAAGCAGATGCATATTAGCCTTGCCATCCTAACTCTCATTTCACCAGGACACGCATAACAACAAATCAGAGAAAAAGTATAATGTGTGCTTCATTTTAACTAAACAGATACAAATCATCCAATAGGTTTTCTACCGAGTGGAAATTACTGAATGACAATGGAGTTGAGAATATTGCACTTTTAAATCTTGAATCACAAAATAATGTGTAGCCATGTTTTTGCTGTTGTAATAAACTACACCTAATGCATCAGGTTAAAGCTTGTAAATTCCAGAGTCAAATAAAGCATTAAGATGACAGCCACTGATAAAATTAAATTACAGCAGCTGCTCTGGAATGACGACCTTTACGTGCCAAGATTAACATAATTACTAACTGTGATCCATCAAGTGGGAGCTTAAGCTCAGTCACGGAGCTAATGGTGGCTTCCAATGATCACAATGACAAGGTACGTGTAAAAAGAAAAGAAGTCCTGTTCTGGAGATGGACCCAGGTTTGTTTAAAACAGTGTCAGAGCTGGCTGTAGGTGCAGCAGAGAAAGGACTGTGCTGAAAATGGGAGTCTCCTCCCTGCTGCCTTGCCAGCTGGCTGTGAGCCCAGCGCCTGCCAGGCAGCACCCTGCCATTGTCCTTTAGTTGTTTCAGGGTGATCTGAGAATTAAAATAGACAGGACAGCAGATTTTCCCTGTTTATTCACATGAGAACAAAGAACAACCACTGAGGTAAACAGAAGTTAAAAGATGTAAACTGACATTTTAAAGATGAATATTAATAAAACAGAAATGCCCTATCCTCCCACAACATTAATAAATACAGTTCAATTCAACATAACATATGGAACACAGTGTTGTTAGTTATGTGACTACCACCAGCAGCATGATGCACTTAGCTAAATGTCAGTTATCATTATGTAACAAGCAGCTTTAGTAACACACTCAACATCCACAGGCATAGTTTTAGATGTCACTACCCCAGCCTGGTCAAGTTTCACACACTGTGGCTCGTGAATTTTCCCAACAGAAGGAGATCATGTTTGTTCTTGGCTGCTCCAGTGGAGCCCCACGAATAGGGATCACTGTGCTGTGGCCATTTTCCAAAAGGGACCATCTGTCCTTCAAACTGGACCCGTCCACACCGGTCTGCACCACTATAGGGGCACAGAGAGGGATGTGGAGGTTTGATGATGTGGCCCAGCGGGCTTCAAGAATAAACCGCCACCAATTTCCATTGACACACATCCCCCCGCAGTTTCACGAAGGCCTTCTGCCTACTGCCCTACCTCCATCCAGCGACAAAGTACTCTCAAAGAAAGTGTAGGAAGGAAGCAAGAAGTGCAGGAGAGAAATGGTGAGAAGTGGAAAAAAAGGTTGAAGTAAAAGCTCAGTGTAAACTGGACTCAGTTTTCAAGGTGAAGACGTTGCGTCTTTAATGCCTTTATAAATTCTGAGATCAACTGGTAGGAGAGCTGAGCTTATATCTCTAGAGGGAGGAGTTTCTCCTGAAACCAAACCTGATGGACCAGGCTGTTCTGGTCTCATAGTTGTTGGCTCTGAAAAGATGTGAGTGAGTTAAAGCTCAGGAGAGTCGTTAGTGACACTGTAGAAATATAAGCTCAGCTCTCTTACTAGTTGATCTCAGAATAGACAAAGTCTCTTGGAATTAGAGACAAAACGTCTTCACCTTGAAATTCAACCTTTTTTTCTCCTGAGATGTCCTGGATGACTGAGAACCTTCACAGACATGGTAAGTAGTGGGTTTCTTGCAAAAAGCAAGCTGTTAGAGCTGTGAGAAGTTTAGATCCAAAGCCTCGAAAACGTTGCTCTCACAGTGCTCCTCATGTGAGGTCAATGAGAGTCCATATTGTCACATTATTGCTGAGAAGTAGAAAAGCTGACACAACCATGCAGAAACACTTCACACATGTTAGTGAGGAAGCTGCATTTATACACACACACACTGACTGACAGCTCCAACATGTCAAGACTGTAGAATATCTCTCCGCCATCTCCGTCACATCAGCATTTCTTTAGTTTGTTTTTCACACACAGGCCTGCGGTTACTGACAGAAATCTGGCATAAAGGAGACAATTTGGACGTTGGGGTTGCAGCTGGAGGCTTTAAGACAATTATGTGTAGTCAGCCGGAGGATGTTACAGGAAGATAACTCGAGGGAGGACAAGAGTAAGTGCCGATACGCTGATGAATCACTGTTTGTTCACCACGCAGGGACTTTCTGTGCTGCTTCTGCCAAAAACTTGATACTCTCCACAGACCTGACCACAAGTCTTTCTGCTACGCAAAATTGGTGTTAACATGCATTATGATGTCCTATTCTACGCTAACATTACCAACATTAGCTGTCAGCAGTTGCCATGCTTACCTGATTAAGAGTGAGCCTTTTCCATCAAAGCCATAAATCCTAAGAGCACAGGACACAAAGCTGTGTGAGGCGCTGTGGTAATGAGCCCACTGTGAAGATGCTATCCAAATGCTTTAAATCCATCAGCCACTTGTTGAATCCAAGCCACCCAAAAACAAACTGGAGAGAGAAAAATCTGCCACACTTCAAAACAGAAAGCCTCTAAAATAAATACTGATGTCTTCACAACTTCATCCAAAAACTAGTTTAAGTTAAAAGTAGAAAAAGATAGTGAAGAAAGCAGAGTAAAGACAAGTCTGGCAGCCATTGGGGAGTCCATTTAGAGAAATGCATACAGCTGTCCCTTAATGCCCAAGGACCTTCTCCCTCCTCTTGTGACAAAGCCACCAACAGCTGAATGGGACTGCAGCATTAGCATATGTAAGGGAAAGTAGGTGGTTATGCAGGGTGGGAGGGGGAGAAGCGCTGCTGGGTGTTGGGTAGTGCTGGTGGTTGAGGGGGAGGGGGGACCATGACATTCAGAGCTTCTTCGGAAGGACAAGCAGAAGAAGAAAAAAAAAACAAGACGGAAAGACTATTGTTCCCAGGTTAAAAGATGCACAGGTCAAACCCAGTGACCTTCGAAGTTGGTGATTGCTGACATTTGGAGAAACCATCCTGTCAACTGGACTCTTCCCTAAACCTTCCCCAGATAAATGGAGACAGACAGCTTATAGGGATACATAGGAATTGCCCTTCTTTTAAACTCAATAATCCCATATTGACATGCCATATGCTGAGCCTGCATTTTTGTACCTTTCCCCAGGGAGCAGGAGGGAGGAGGGCTGAGCAGCGGGGCGCCTGTCTGTGAACGCAAAAGAAGGAAAACGTATAAAAAAGGACTTCAACTCAGCATGGGGCTGGTCAACAGGGCTTCTTGGAAAAAACAGCTGTGAATTCAAGGAGTTTAATGCACCGTGGAGAATTTAAAAGAAGCGGCAACACAAACATGGACTAATCTTTTAACTTATATCATATCAAGCTTTCAAAGAAAAAAAATGCCAGCTTTCAAAGAAAAACACAAAATGTTTCTGCTGCAGGTCACAAGGTCAGGGTTTGTTTGATAAATGCTTTCTCGACATGACCGTCTATGTTGTTTTAACCAATAAAAAAGCTAAAAACCTACTTCTGGTGATTAAGAGGAAAGTGTATATATGATCTAATGTGAACTCAGGAAGTTGCAAAAAAATAAAAAATAAATACCAGGTGTTAAAAGAACAAGTCAAGTTGACACATGTTCTGATTTTAGTTTCTGATAATAGTACAAAGACTGATTTTTACTCCTCCAACAAACCTTATTTTGGTTGACACAGTATTAGTGTTAACAATCAGTCATGTTTCAACTCATCATCATGTTAATTAGTAAAAAAAAACAAAAACATGTTCACAAAGTTTACTATTGTTTGTCCCAGCTTTTGTTTTGTTTATTGATTCAATCCACAATGAACACCCAAAGCCAGATAGCTTGATGGAGCATGTGTTAGTGCAGTGTCTGTGTTGTTAATATTGAACATGACTACGGTTAAAATGGCTTAACTGTTAGGGTCGTTTTGATTTTGGGGCGCTACTGGATTGCCAAAATGAATAAAACAACGTTGACTCTACTCAAACTAAGTAATTTAAAAGCTGAAAACAGAGTATCTGGATGTGGTAGTTTTGATGATACACCTCTTCTCCTGCACAGAGCAATATAATCAAGCTTAATTGGAAAAACACTAAAAACAGTGTCACTTCCTGATGACTGCGTTGCTCTGGGGTTGGAGGTAGGAGCATGTTAATAGCAGGAAACGACAAACTTTAATCAGGTTAAATGAATGGCAGCGAGAACTGGTCTTTTGTGGTGCAGCGTGCTTTGATGCAGCCAGGTTTCTAGCTTTGCTTTGAGGTGAAGGCTTTTATTTTGAGTGGGAAGCCCCAGGAGGTAACACTTAAAGGTTCTTGTCACTGTAGTCCAGCAAACAGACAAACCATTCATCAGCCCACACAGACACATGTGGAGCGAGCTCTGTGGAGCAACACACAGTCCCACTAACACCGCTCATTTGCACATGGACGACCGGGACTTATGGGTAATTTACATACCAAGGGTACTCATTACACAAACGGAGACACATGCAGAACGGCCTACATTCCCATACACTGCAAAACATCTTAGGCTATGTCCACACGAAGCCAGTGCATCCCTATCCGATCTTGACTGGCCTCTCAAGAAAATACACTGCCTAAAAGCCCTTTGGGCTGAAAACGATGTAGTATATATGCCCGACCAGTATGGGGCGCTGGAACTCTGCCACAGATATACACTATACACGGAGAAGAAGACTTTGAGCATGCGATAACCTTGCGCTGCAGAAGAAGACGGAGACCTAAATATTTCTTTTCTAATAAAAACAAGTTCTCAAATTGTTGCAGTCATATATTTAGAGTGTAGTAATTGGTGCCCTCATGTTTGTTGTTTGCTCTTCAATATACGGACTGAGTTCTGAGTGCTTTGGACATGCGGAAATTCTCTCTCCATTCATTTTCTCCAGGTTGCTCTCCTGGTTCTCTTTATGTGGATCTTAGAGCATGTGGCGTATGGTGTTGTCCATTATCGCTTGTTGCTCACCACAACTGCATAGAAGCAATAGATTTTGCTGTAATAAAGCTAGTAGGCTTAGTAGCTTCTGCAGCACGAACTCAATCATGTAGTCCGCCATTATTGTTGTTGCTGTTACGTGTGACGAGGCCGACACGTGATGCGATGACATCATCGTTTTCACAAAATATACGGATTGGCTGTACACACGACACCGCAAGGGTGTCACCTAGGTGTTGTCGAAAGATTTATCCACTTTAGAACCCTGTTTCAAAAAATAGCGGATACAGTCTCCCAAAACACCGGATCCGTGTGGACGAAAGGCCAATACGATACAAAATGTATATGGATACAGTGATTTGTGTCTCCGTGTAGACAGCCCCTTAGCCTCCTTTAAAGTCTTTTTAAACTTTTGACTGGTTTGAAGAAAATACACTGCCTAAAAGCCCTTTGATGAGGGTGATACAAAGAGTTAGACAAACTCAATATGGCGTCTCCAAAATGCTTAATAAAATTTTTATTTTTAGTTTGAATTTGAATTTGTTGAGGAGATTAAGCATCTCGTTTTCAGGTTCAAAACATGAAACAAACACATTACATTAAGACATTACAATCTCTAGAACAATTTACACAGGACATAATGCAATATAACTCAAGACATTAAGGACAAACAGTTCACACTACAGGCTCACACAATGGTTTCAGTTAATTGTTTGAGCATGTAGTATTGTTTTATAACCTTTGTTATTACTTTTTAGTCCACAATTGCAATTCTGTGCACCTCTGAAAAGCCCATCAGGAAATAAATAAAGTTTTTGTCCAATATCGACTGGACCATTTTGAAGAGGTGTGTTTTTCAAATTTATTTATATTTGATGTTAAAAAACAGCCTGGGGCTGGACTACTCATTTTCCAGCTGATGAAAACTCAACCAAACTCAGCAAGGAAGTCATTGAGTCCCACTATGTAATTACACAACTTAAAACAGCATAATGTGTTAAGGAACAAAGCTTTTCCTGATTGTTTCCACCAGGGGACTTTTAATAATCCCAAGTGAATAAGGGACACCTGTATCCGCTCAGATTGGGCCCTGTTTGGGAGGGTGCGACTACTCTCAGGCATGTGATGCATTGCTAACCAGTATTTTTAGTCCTGCTGATAACGGCATGCCGCTGCAGGACTAGTTTCTTCTCAGTCGTGCAGAGTGGGAGAGGCGGACGTTTAGGGAAATGGCCTGTTCCTCCCACAGAGAGGAAGAGAGGCATAGCAGCTGGCTGGCAACAGGCAGTATCCCTGAATGTCACATCTCCAAAGCGGGCCCCACCCCTCGGTTTGTCCTCTGTCTCTTGTCTGAATTCATCAAAGCAGTGAGACTGAGCCCATGCCACTCCACTCTGTGTAGAGCGGAGAAGAAGAGGTAGCGGGCACACGAGGTGAGGGGGTGGAGAGTAAACAGCCGCTCTGCATCCCTCTCGGTTGTTGCTAGGAGACTTTTTCTGCTTCTGTCACCCATGAGTGACAGCAGACCTCCCTCCTAATCAAACCCAGGAGTGGGAAGCAGAGAGCAGCAGAGATGAGTGCGGTTTCAGAGACTCATGTATTGTTGCCGAGTTGGAGGAAGGAAAATGAAAACGTCTGAACTGAATCGGCGATCTCAAAGAAAAGGTTAACTGTGACTATTTCAGACATGCAAACATGACATCATTTATGAATTCAACTATTACATCTATCACATTTATAATTTCTATTATGCATTTGAGCTTCTTACCCTCGAGTCCATCATTCTATTTATTTAAGAAGAATGCTAATAAATGGCTTTTGAGACAGATTTGTGAACATTGATGCTCTACTCATGTACTTGATTAATTATTGTACATTAACTATATTTGTTGTTAACTGTAAATTTAATGTACATTGTGTATTCTATGCTATTTGTGTTTATTTTTAGGCTGCCTTTTTATAACTTATCAAAGGAACTACTGACGAAAATTAGCCTAACACAGCTAACTCTGGTTGGTTTGTTTAATTAATGTACACTGTCCCTTTTCAAAAAAATGATGAGTTTAAAATAATGTTTTAACCGCGATTTAAAAGAGGATTAAAAGTTGAACAAATTGTTTGAATCTTGTGAATTTGACCAAATGTTGTCTTAAAGGTTCATTTACATTAACAGTTGCCTAACCCTACAATGTTTTAACAACTCTTTATTTTGAGTAACACATAGTCTTTTATCAGATAAAATGTAGTTGGGTTAACCTAAGAATGGACTGGGACCACATAACACACCTCCCTCAGATTTGCACGATTTGCAAAATGAAGAAAGGATGTCAAAGCACAATGTGAAGCTCTAAAAAGGTAATAAAGAACTCCCTCTTCGATAAGCTGCAAGATATTATACTGTTAAAAAAAAAAAAAGCTTCCGTGTAGAACACACTGTTTTATAGAAATCCACATAAAACTACTGACCCAACATATTTAAATGATATTGCTCTGTTTACAAGTCCACACAGTCACACGTATTACAGTGAGAAGAGTGAACAAGCCTTTGATAAACTTAGATTGAACTTTGAATCACACTATGCCTTTTGCCACTAGCTAACTGTGTCTAATCTTGTTTATAGTTTGCTGTTTGACATATGCTCTCTACTCCTTTAACCATGTGACTAGGCTATGTAAAAAAATAAAAAATAAAATAAAAACAAGGTCAGAGGCAGAGCACCACAGCACCCGACAAACTGTGCTTTGGTACAAGTTGGCAGACACCAGTGTTTCCGGCTCAGTGTGCTGCAGAGACAAGTTCAATCCATATAGGGCAGATAAGTTTATTTGATGATGGCAGAGGATAAAATTAGCACATGAATAATAATCACTGACCAAAGAGCTGCCTTTTAGTGGACACTTGGCAGGAGAGAGCCTTTTAGATGCCAGAGCTTCGGAGGCAAAGAAATTTGACACTAAAAAGCATATTGTTAACAGCAGAGCAGCAGTATATGGAAAAGCTCCCAGTGGCTGGAGATGAAAAGAGGATGCCAGATGTCTGAACCATGGCTGGTTGGAAGAAATACCACAAACAAACAAGCACTGTCACAAAGTTACACTCATAGGGGCAACAACTTATCAGTGTGTAAGTTTGAGTGCAGAAACACAAAAAGGAAAACAGCAAGTTAACTTTTTGGAAGCAGAATTTTGGAACACAACAACATCTATTTTCTGAGTCAACACAAGGCCATCTGCAGCATGTGCTCAACTACTGCAACTTCCTTCTGTAATTAATAGTGTTCTCCAAAGAGAACGGCCTGATTAAGTTAGAAACTCTTCGTATTCTTGTATAACTCTTCTCCACAGGCAGGGTTTGAGGCTCAGAGAGAACTGCTCAATTTGAACTTTTGAGAATGAAGCAGCATTGGTTTGTAATGCAGCTGGCATCTCTTTAGTGCGGAGTCACTTTCAAAGCATTTCTCCACAAGTGGCATCAAAACATCTGTTCCCGGGGCAACCGCCCACATGAGAGATCGCTTGGTCCTGACAGGATGGGCAGATGTCGTCGAAAACGACATGCAAATGCGTATCCAAAGCCAGAGTGACAGTTGCACAACAATACACAAAGTCACAAATGTAATATGAAAAGAATTTGAGGCCCCAACACAGCTTTTTGTCACAAGACATCTTCAAGTTACTTTCCAAAATGAAGATTAATCCATTAAAGTATAGCTTTTTTAGATAGATATTCTCATCCACGATATGGAAGAAATTCAAGAGCTTTTACTAAGATATACTTGATGTTGCGTTGATGGTAGAGCGTTTCCTTCTCACGCAACTTGTCATCAGCATTTTTATAAGGTTTGTGTGCACTTTATTATGTTAATCATATTTATTGTTAGAGCAGTTGTCCGTTAATTAAAACACCTGTGCAAAAATGGGCACAGCTCTTTCATTAATACTCCAAGGGAAAGGCAATGACATCTAAAATGTTCATGCTGGAATAACTTGTTTGTAATATGCAGCGTTTGCACAAATTAACCTAGGGCAGTGCCCTTTTGATCAAATGAAGGATTGTGTATACCTTCTGCCTTGTTGTGTGAAGACCTTGTGTGGTGTGTTTAATGTATGACCACTGTTTAACTCCAGAAAAGCTCACTCTGGTATTTTGCTTCTGTACAAATAGGACATATACAGAAAGGGCAGAAAATATCCTAGAAGGACAAAGGGCAAAGCAAAATTGAATGAAACGATTGAAGGTAAAAAGCTGTACTAAAGTCACTACATTTCACTTAAAAAAGGAAAACCAGCAGATTCCTCCTTGAGCGAGCAAAACAATGACACTTGAGAAATCATTATCATTGTCTGACTTAAAACTGGACTTTAAAAAACGCATATAAACATCTTTCCACTGGAAATAGCCCAAATTTGAAAGTCAAGCCAGAGCAGCATGAATAAAGCGTAGCCAGACTAAGATCAGTCTGCTTTGTCCTTGAGAGGCAACAGAATAAAAGTTATGTTATTAAGCTAAAATAATGACAATTTAAAACACAGAGATTATAGATAAGTTCTCAGAGAAGCGCTATTGTCTCCTGGCTATGTTGAAAGATCGGCAGTACTTGACATCCCTGGCTGTACACCACTGTGACCTCGGTGTCTGTGAAGGGAGCTGCTGGACTCCAACAAAGCAGCAGTAATGCAGCTGTAGAAAAGCTAATGTGTCCAGACTAAATAAAAAGGAAGATGGACACTCTCCTTGTGCTCAGTGAGTGGGATAACCCCTGTGCATCATTAGAGAAGTGTGCTTTAGTCCCGTCCACGACTCTGTGAGAGAAGAGGGGGAGGCAATGGGAAATGGTCTGAGTTATTTCCATTCGCTCAACCCGTTTATGGAAACATAAGAGTGAGGTTCAGTTCTCACGAAGGAGCAAAACATTCACGAGAGAGAGCGTATACAAGAGTGAGACGGGAGAAAGTAGTGGTGAATAGTGGAGAGTTAGAAATGGTGCTTTTAGCCGTTTTCTCTGGAAAAGACCCTCTGTGTGTGTTCTTATTGTGCAGTCCCCCTCTGGCAAAGGCCACAAAAGCCTCCATTTATCTGTCCTGAGCATCTAGCCTTGTGAGAACAGGCCCTGAAGGCGGGCAGCCATCATAAGTGCCAGGCTGACATGGCTTTTCCCTTGTTAACACTTTAGTCTTGCACACAACGCTGGAGTGAGAGATTACTCCGGCCGACAAAACGCTAAAAAGAACTAGTACATCTGTTCAATATATTTGCATTTCTTTAGTTGAGATCACAATGTAGCACTTGACTCGATGGAAAGCGAACATTCTCAGTCAGGCGTGAGAAACCCACCCCGTCAATGAAGCCTTTTCCACCCTTTGGTTTCTTTAACCAAGGAAACGACACTTCCCAAGGAGCAGCTTGCAGCCAAACACAATCTGTCAACTTCGCAGCAGACGGAGCACGTTTATTCATGATTTTCACTCATCAGGTTCTATTTACCCAGTGTTCTTGGGAAGAGAAAAGGGGACCAAGTGCATTTTTAGGACATTGCAATGTGTGCTATTCAGCAATCGGTGGTTCTAATTGCAGACCAAGAGGAATTTTCTACATCTCTTGCATTGAGGCTCAACAGCTGCAGCTGGCATGGCATGTGGTGGGCGTGAACCAAGGAGGTGTGGCAGCTAAAAGGGTGTCAAAGACTAACCTCCCACTGAGAGCCACCCACACGTGTACTTAGCCTAGAAACACACAATGGTACATGCCCTTTGTTAAAATTTATAACTGGCCCTGTTTCATTAACATGTGCCAGATCTAGTGTTTTTCACACCTGCCATGAACATCGATCAGCATCAGTGTCCACAATGGATCAGGTTCAACCGTAACACTTGATATGCAAATAAAAATGCAAAAAGGGACAATTTGGTACTATGATAAAATTAATGTGAACGACATCTGTCAAAATCAAAGCAGGAGTCAGGCTATTGCCTCTGCCTCTATATATCCGAGTTCGACCCAAGATGGACCTAAATACACAACATAGACGCTTCAATGTAACCCGAAAAAGTAAAACAACAAACAGAAAAAAGCCAGTGGAAGAGCAAGAGCCACACATTTTGGAACTTAAAATGAGATCGTATCGTTTTATATTCCAGTATACCATTTGCTAATTTTTAGGGCACTAACTTTGTTCTTAATTAGGATTAACGTGTTAAAAATAAATTTTTGCATTTTAATGAATGGACCGATTATACTGGAGCTTCCGACCACAGTCAACATGACGAAGAAGCTGACGAGACCGCTTTGCTTGGCCCCGTGGATGGGAAATTTTGTTTTAAAACAAAACGAAAGGATGGAAGCGTCGACAAGAGCATGGTTGTGTGCAAGCTATGCAACAAGGGATTTGTGTATCACCGCAGCACATCGAGCCTCAAATATCACCTCAACACAAAACACATAGGAGTTAGCGTGGACGCTAGCCCGACTCCGAGTAAAGTTACAAGGACCAGGGTAACTACACTGCTACACTTAATGGCAAACAGTGCACTGGTCTGCTGGACTGAAATAAATAAACAATATTTTGTTGATTAAGCTTATGTATTCAGTCATTATTCAATGGTATACTAAAAATCCATGTGAAAAATTACTTCTCACTGTTCTCAGGTCAAATATTTATATGCAATTAAAATGCGATTAATTTTCATTAATTAATTACAACGCCTCTAATTAATTAGATTAATTTTTTTATCGAGTCCCAGCCCTACTAATTTGTTAATCAAGTGACTTTGTTTGTGGTGTACAAAGGTCAACCAGAAACAGCCCTCCTATTGTCACAGAAGTTATTACAGTTTGATTCATATGTTTATGTAAATGCAGCATTACAAGCACTCTTTTAATAAAACACACAGTGTGGTGTAGTAAGTCTTCCAATGGGAGCCAGGACTTTTTTTCCAATCAGCTCTGAATTGTGATCACAAGTGTGTCCCTGCCCCACATCAACAGCTTCAAGTATCCCATACATGTATGTATTACCACCAGTGCAAATTTAAAGAGTCAGCAGCAGTAAAAAAAAACACCTCAACGCATGCATTCCACAGCAGCAGGTGATCTTCATCCTCTTCCTTAACATGCTTCTTGCATTGCTCATGTGCTGTACATAAACACCATTTTAAGACGCAGGCATTGAAAATAGAATTGTGCGCTGCGTCTTCGTCCACCTTTTGTCTTTACTCCCTTTTACCACCTCGTTACACCATCCCCCTTCAGAGAGCTAAGTGGGCTAAAGCGGATGAATTCATTTCTGGCACTGTGAGCCAAGTGCACTGCTTCGACCTGATGTGAAGACCTCCAGTGATCGAGACCTCTGACCTTTGAAACTGATCATGGTCAACGATTTGATGAGCTGCTCTTATAAAATGAAGGGGGATGGGCGAGGGCCGAATATTGGGGGATGGATGTAAAAACCTCATGCACTCAACAACGGTTTGAGGCAAAAACAATGGGCCTCGTCATAAAATATTTAGAAAAATGGAATAGAAGAGCAAAGACATTTTCTGTAAATATTTACTTTTAAAAAGCTGGGCAATATGACATTACCTGTGAAACCTACAAAGAATCTGTAGCCTTGGTGTATGGGCTAATATTTGTGCCACTAGAATCTGAAAATGTTGTATTTAATTTGAAGCGCTCAAATTGAATCTGAATTGCTCCAAAAGAATTATTGCATTTCAAAAACTGAATTTTAAAAGTGTAATCTGAAACCAACTGGCATTGGTTTGTAAATTCATAATCAATTTATATTTAGAAATTTCATTGATTGCTTTGGAACTGCTTTTCCTGAGTTGAAAATTGAGTTTGTCTGAATCTGAATCTGAATGAGTAAGTATTAATGTTTGTATTGACAACACACTCAACATTTGAAGCTGGGTTATTTTTCTGAACGTAAAACAGCACATTCTTGATTAATTGCCCAGCCCAAGTATTTCCCAGAAGAAGCAGGTGTCCTTAAGTGTGGCCATTGCGTTGAGAACATCAGCAGGTTATCTACATTTTACACTCTGGGGCACCATAATGCTGCCTTTGTTTGGTTGTTACCAGACAAAGCTGGTTTAATGAGGATCTCTTCCTGACGGCAATATAGTGGGAGCTTATTACGGTGCAGCATATCCTCCAGGAAAGGTCTCACTAGTGAACGGGCATGCAAGTCTGTTCACATCAATATTTATATGTTTCTGAATGAACGAAGTGAATTCCTTGACGTACATATACGCTTCACGCAGGTGAGATTCAGATAAAGTTGAAAAAAATGCACAGGAAGGAGTCTGGCCTTAATCACAGAGCTGGCAAGACTTTACAGAAGCATTCTAAATTAGCAGTGATATCCCTATGCCTCTCTTCCTTATCTCTAAACTACAGCCAGCTCTGAAGAATGTCAGCGAGATGGCAGCACTGGGAGAAAGCACCGGGAGCTGGTGGCGGTTCAACTCACATTCGGGGTCACAAACCTGGGGGAGTCATGAAGGAAGTCTTGATTTCATTAAAGTAGATTAGAAACACAGTGATGTATACAGCAGGGATTGATAAGATGTTCGCCTCCCACTCGCCATTGCTACAAATACCAATGTGATCTTGGTTCTGTGAGATAAAGACTCCTTCAGCCATGTGTCAAAATGAATAACTCTGTTTGGGCTTGACCTTGAAATACTGCCTCAAAATGTAGAGTATTTGGATTTCCAGCATCAGCATTAGCTCTGTACTGTGGCCGACACAAATACCATTCAATATTGAATCAATAACAACCACAGTCTTCCAGGAAGAGCCTCCTCATGGCAAAATCCTATCAGAGGCTTACTCCCAAGCTTTGCACCCTTATCAGTATCAAGGACAAGAAATGTTTGCAAATACATTGAAAACAAGCCCTGTCGCCGTCAGCGTGTTTTTGACTCATCGGTGCAACAACAGAACACAGAGGTGTCAAACCAGTGGTGCAGCAACAATTCATGAAGGCAACCAAAGAGCACTGTAGGCTAACCTGGGAATAGGCTGTGTCTGAGCAACATAACCTCAGGGAGCTGGCCTCAGACTGCCTCTCAGAGAAAATGAAACAAAATGACAGGAAACAATTAACCTCCATTCATTTCTCTCTTTACAACCCCCTCAAATAGTCAAATGTCAACACTGCAGAGAATAAATGAAAATGAGCTTAGTGAATGAGCTGATGAGTGTTTACATGCATCAAAGTTATCTGATCAGTCAGTTCATTTAAGTTGTGCTGAGCAGTGACACTAGTGACACGCCTTTTCAGCAATAACACAAAGGTGAGAACAGATTAATGGAGTCTGATAGGCTTTGCTCATGAGCTGTACTATGATAGATTGAGCTTTTTCCTTTTAACCTTATATGCCAGAGACCAAAAAAAAAAAACACTCAATAGTTTAAACTGTCCCTTCATTAGTCAGAAAATGTGTGGGTCTAGGCCACCTTCAACTCTTTATGTATTTACTTTTTCTTATACTATCTTAGAGCATAGTGTGAGGTCTTTTAAAGATGTATACAGCGCCACATTACCTGAGAACCTACTCTGTGTTAGCTATAGGGAGAAATCAGATTCAATACAATTTCAAACAGAGTAAAATATTTCTTACCAAGAATAAATGTAGTAGTGTAAATAAATTCAAGTGATTCTTTTTCAAATGAAACACCATGTCTTTAAAACCAAAAAACAACGGTTATGTATTTCCAGAAAAACAGAAAACAGCTGGAAAAAAGGAACAACTCTCCTCTTGTACTACAACATAACATTTCTGTAAACAAGTTGGACACATGCGTCGACCCCTGACCTCAGCAGTGTTTGTGTGCTCCTCCTAAAGACAGAGTATGTTGACGCAGATAAGACGAGCGTAATTATTCAGCTGCTCCCGCGCTCAGATATCCAGCACCTGGCGTTGGATATGTTCAT